>JAGSMP010000107.1:2080000-3434177 GCA_029286625.1 Parnassius orleans | reverse complement strand
GCATGCAAATACAGGGGTCTAGGCTCCGAATATGTTTTTGTCCCATTCGGTGTCGAGACCCTTGGTCCGTGGGGTCCTAGCGCTATAAGGCTTTTAGGAAATAGAAAAGGTTAGTCGACGTCACAGGAGACCGAAGAGCTGGCAGCTACCTCGGACAAAAATTAGTATAGCTATTCAAAGGGGGAACGCTGCCAGTATCTTCGGAACCTTGCCTAAAGGGACTATTTTTAATAATATATTTTAGTTATTACAATATATTTTTTTTAAGGTTTTTAGTTTTAGGTTAGTTAGGTTAGGTAGGTTAGGTCATTATCCTAGTATATATTTATTTTATAAATTGTGTAATTACAAATATTAAAGACAAAATAATACATGTATTATTTTGTCTTTAATATTTGACTGATTCTTCAATATCTGACCATAAGTAAATATTTGTTGGGATGGTAAATCATAAAAAAGAAATACTTCAAAAAATTATGTATACTGCAATTGATTATGACACCCTTTAAAAAGTTCGCCGAAGAGGAGACTTTTAGTAGTAGCATAGAAAAAGACTACAGTACAATAGAGATATCTATAAAACGTATATTAGAGAAAAGCACAAAACAGAAAACAAAAATATTAAATCCACCCAAACAGGACTGGATAAACAAGACTATCATTCAAAGCATTAACCAAAGAAATAAACTGTGGCATAAATTTAATAAAGAAATATGAGCTTGAGAAATTATTATAAAAAAGTGAGAAATAACACTACCGAATTGATTGCAATAACAAAACATAAATACTATTATCATAACTTCAATAAATGTAAGAGCAATCCAAAGAGAATGTGGAATCTTATTAATTCACTATTTAAAAACGACAATATATCGATATATGCTCCTCCAAATCTTATGATTGGAACTAGACTTATCACGAATTGTAATAAAATTCGCGAGGATTTAATAACTTCTTTGCAACAATCAAGTCTCATTTGGCAAATCAGATTCCATCAAAATTTCATAATAACTCCACATATACTCTTACAAATTTAGAAATATCAAACATTAATGACCAACATCTTGCAGTCTTAACACCAACTGGTACAGAAGAAGTATCCAAAATAATAGACAGTCTTGACATGAGCTGTAGTTCAGGAATAGATGGAATAAATACAAAAATGCTCAAACCATAACTTTCTTTCATTCTTGATTTATGTTAACAATATCAGCCAAATATCACTACATGGAGAAATTAGTTTATATGCTGATGACACATGCATATTTTACTTTGGACATTCACTTAATAATATTATCCAACTAGCGCAGGAAGATCTTAATACATTGCATAACTGGTTTCAGTATAACTTACTTACCATAAATATAGCCAAAACCAGTTAAATGATATTTAAAGCCAAGAATAAAAAATACAGAACTACACTCCATTAACAATTAACGGTATAAAACTAAAAGAATCAGTGGAGGAAAATATCTTGGACTAATAGTTGATAGCGGCTTGACTTGGAAGGCACACATAAATAAAATACGATCTAAGCTTTCACCCTTAATTGGGTTACTTTACAACATGGTTAAATGCATTCCACGTCAAGTTCGATTCATGATCTATTTTTTACTTGTCATTCCTCACTTAGACTACTTAATTGAAGTTTGGGGTACTGCAGCCAAAACATCGCTTGCTGATCTGCAAATAACTCAATACAAAATAGTTAAAGTTCTATTTCACTATGACTTCATAACACCAACATAAAAAATTTACACAGAGACAAAATTAATAAACATCAAACAATTATATCATTATAATACATGCATTCTAATGAAAAAAATTATGTCCAATACTGTACACTCAAATTACGTTTTAAAACTAAAAAAGATCTAGGCTTTCGACCTCTTCGAAGTACAAATAATATTATTCTTCCAAAACCCCGCACAAACTACGACAAAAAGAACATACATAAGATATGAGGGAGCACAGATTTACAATAAATTACCTTTAGACATAAAAATGTACAATAAATTTATGGTCTTCAAAAACAAATTAAAATAATATATAAGCAACAATGTTAAACCAATTTAATTATATCTGAACCCGGCTTTGGTATCGTGTATAGCGTCACCCACATTAATTTTGATTTTTTGTTTTTAGTTTCTTTGCAACGACAATAGGTATCGCATTGTATAGTGTACCCTCGATTTAGTTGTTATTGTGTATATCATTTTATCACTTATGTTTGTGTTAATCGACCTAAAAACCTTAAAACATTTTTCTTTTAAGTTTCTCATGAAGTGAAATAATGTATTCCTTTTGAGAAATAAAGTTTCTATAACCATATTTAGAAAACCGATTTTTTTTATTAAAAGATTACCGGGATTTTATTATAATATTTCCGTTAACCATGCCTGTTAAGTTTAAAATGCTTGTGTTGGGAGTGGTTCAAGACACACGACCATTCAGTTTTGTGGTCGGTGCCCTTAACTATTATGCTACTGTCGCTTTATGTTGCGGTCCACTTAAAAATGACGAGGCACAGTAACCCCCTGGTGATTTAGATGGAATAGCGAGTTACAATAAAAGCGTCTTTTTTTAGAATTAGGGTGACAAACGAGCACACAGATGGATGTATCCACCTAATAATAAACGGATGCTGTGGCCACTGCAAAAAGTAAAGTTTACAGGACGGCGGTTTGAATATTAAAATTTAAATATGTTCTCTGCTATCGAAAAGATTTCAATGAAACTTGACAAAGTGGTTTAAAATACAATTGTGCACATTACGAGTCACTGCTTTTAGTTATTAAATGTTGTATTTTTTTATGTAGATGTCTTCTAATACTTCGTTACTATACAAATAAGAAGTAAAACATCTACCACTTATCCGGTTGTACATCGATGTTTATCGTTTAAAAATATCGCATTTCCTGTGTTTATTTTAGCGATAAGTATTTATAAATATAAATTTAGTTCTTAGCTATAGTATAAAACTTACAATATTTTGTCACTTTATTATCTAAATTTACTCAATTTTCAAATATGTCATTTTAAGTTGTTATTTTTTTGCGCGTATAAGAAGTTACGTGCCACTTAAATCTTAGACTGTGGGATGTATAATAAACAAAAACTCAGTGGGAGGCATATTTAGTACAATATTTATTATAAATCAAAAAAGTTAAAGGTTTAACAGACTTGCAAAACTTATGTTTAATATATAAGACAAATAAAAAATAATATTTGATATAATGCAATCAAAACAAAAAACGTAAGAGAAAATTACCTTTTCAATCAACAGACTTTTTATCACAGACTATTACCTTCATTGAAAAAAAATTACAAGAACAATAATCTCCTTCAATTCAAAACAACATGGACATTTTTAAGATTTAATACACTTATTATAAAAAAATATAATATCAAAAACTTACTGTACCTTCTAAAACTACAAGATAATTGCGTTTTTGATCCGAAAAGTTGAAGTTAAATTTAAGCTTACATTTATTGTCACATCCTGGTCGGAAGTTTTTTCCAGATTATTCATTTCCGTTTTTGATAAGTTTTCCTAACCATGATTTAATAGTAGTTTTCTTTTCGTATTTATTCAATTATCTTTCTGAACTTGTATTCTTTTATTATGTGTCTATTAGTGTCTATTATATGCGTCTTTCTTTTCTTTCTACCGATTCTAATAGATTGTGCAGAGCATTCACTTGATGCTTCGAATGCAGTTATTTCAATATTTGATGTTGATCCTATACTAAGAGACGATTCAATTTTTGGACTCAAAGGTATATTCAATATTAAGCCTCTATCGGGTCCAGGATTTACCAAGCGCAAGTCATTATTTTCTTCTCCAGAAAAGCACTTTGGATTGTGTTGGGCCATAACGATTGTAATGGTTGGGCTCTCGATCGTTCCTTTAATAAATGTTTCTTCCAATGTTGTGATGGTGTCAATGACTGCCCAACAGATATTTTTTAGAAACAGAGCACAATGTAGCCAATTTGTTTTAAGGTTACGGAATGCAGACTTAGATCTGGGTTTATTTATAGCATCTCCACTGCATTGAACAGGTATTAGAGAAAAAGATCGAGCTTATTTTAGATTAATATCATTACGTTTAAAATTGTTAATAGGCCCAAAAGAGATTTTTTTTGGAGATATTAATTGTCAGTATAGTCCAATTGTAATATTTTGTGGAGATCCTGAATAATTTGTTTGAGAGTAGTATCTCCAGCTATTTTAAATGTATCTGTGGCGGGTGGAAGGAAAAGGGGAGATCTCCCGCCGGGCAAGGTGTTCTGCCCGGGGAGCGGCCAACGCTCCGAGTGGTAGTTCGGAGCTATTGTATATATACTGTTTTAATTCGGAACTTTGATAGCGCGATTTAGGCTTCGATGTATTTCGCTTGTGGCGCGACGACAGCGCCGCCACATCACCCCCCTGCTCAGACCGGAGGTCGATAGTGCAGTCTAGATGTCGACGAATGTGCAAGTGCCAGGGAATTGCCTTGTAGTCTGCGGTGAGTCGAGAAGAAGGCAAGTAATCTGCGAGAGTGCTGTGAAGCAGAGGCGAGCAGTAAGGCTCAGAGCCGTGCCGAACACTGTAGCGCAGAGAGTAGCTTGAAGGAACAGGAAGCATTATTATAGTGCTGCGATGAACCTTTGTAAAGCTAGATGGCTTGCAGGATGTGAAGACTGAATATTTGCTCGGGAGCGAATGAATGGGGTACTTGAAAACGATGACGAGGATTTGAAGGTAGTTTTCCGAAGGCTGTTGGTTGCGAGTTCATATCACGTCGGGGTCACCACTGTGGCGGGTGGAAGGAAAAGGGGAGATCTCCCGCCGGGCAAGGTGTTCTGCCCGGGGAGCGGCCAACGCTCCGAGTGGTAGTTCGGAGCTATTGTATATATACTGTTTTTAATTCGGAACTTTGATAGCGCGATTTAGGCTTCGATGTATTTCGCTTGTGGCGCGACGACAGCGCCGCCACATATCTATGCCAAAAATTCACAGCGCGTTCTGTCGCTATCGGATACTTGTCCATCACCTTCAAGCAAATTGTTTGGCTGCTCGTCGATTTCCGATTCTATATTTAACAAATATCATAGTTATTACAATTAAATAATAAGAAAATCACAATGATTGGGAAGCTATTAATCGATCAGATCCCATAATCAAATATAACATAGAATAACAGAGACAACCTATATCTCGGATAATCTTAACATTTAATCTAATTGAAATGTAGTTATCGTTGATTGGTATTATGCTTAAACTAAATATAAAAAAATATATTCATAAAACACTTACCTTTTGAGTACTGAACTTTCTCCTTAGTTATATTTATCAAATCCTCACTGTTCGAAACATCCTAGATTTATAATTTATTTCGGCGACCATACATTTTTTACCATTACACGATAGTCGATAACTTATGTGATAACAAAACAATAAAAGTTTGACACTTAAATCAATTTTTTTTTCAAAACATCAAAAATAGTTACCGACCGGTCCAATGTTTGTTAAAGGTAAGGAGAGACAAGTGTTAGCCATAGACTTAGAATATAATGACGTAGTGTCAGCTGTCTTTTTATTTTGAGCGATGCGTGTGCGCCCTCCCGTGTAGATACGGAGAAGTAACTTGACCGTGTTCACATCATATAAACTAGAAAAATTATACTAGTTGTCACATTCTACACCAATTCAACTCAATAATTACTGCAGATATCAATTTTTTTGCTTAAACTGGGTTAAAGTATAAATTATTAAGACACTATTTAACATATTTTTTTTTGGAAAAAATGTAGTTGTCTTTATCTACTTAGGGGCCTTCGATATATATCTACAATAATCCTTAATTAAGAATCAAGATGCAGATGCATTGTCAACCCTGAGGACTTAGATGGAAGGCCCCATTTCCAGGAAATAGGTGGTTCTCTACATTAACCATTGCTAGTATTATGTGAAAGCGTAGTCCTTCCCCGGTCGAGCCAATCTATTCGTGCTTCAACTATAACTGCAGTACGGCTCTCGTTCTCACCACTCAACATACAAATACAGCAATGCTGTTTTTTGCGCGCTGCAGCCTACATTTAATACAATATCAGAACCATTTTTAAAAAGTGAACAGCTAAATGGGACTTTTGACGGTAAACTTTATATTTATTGTAGTTTAAAATTTTCTGAAGTTTCCCTCCGAGTAATGTTTTCAATGAAATTTATTATTTCAGGAGTTGAACAAAAGCTGCATTTGTGCTTATTTACGTACGAAATCTGAGAAGATACGAGCGCTTTATTTCATAAAATTTTCAAAGTGATCTACTATTCGTTTGCTACTATATCTAGTAAATTACTGTACTTTGATTCCAGATTTGTTCCAAATATCTACAATTTTCTGTTGTATGGACACGATTGCATCGGGTTATTTTTTACGATATGTGCAATGTAAAATGTATTCTTCTGATAAAACTGCTTTGGCTTACCCTAAGATAAATTAAGATATTGTGTGTAAAAACTTAAATAATTTCAAGTTAATACAAATAACACATATTAACTTAAAACTAGTTAGCTACTGAGGGAATGAAAATTTAGAAAAAAAAAAACAGTGGATAGATTTTTAAAACACAAATTCAACGTATTGTATGATTGGACCAACATTTCAATTGCGAGTGCATCATCGATTTTACCCGGGATCATACTCGTATTTGGACGTTTAACTTTTATATATATATACGCAAATTGACAGATAAATAATGTAAGGCACCGTTAATATTATTACATACATTTATATATATATTTACAAATGTAAATATATATATAAATGTATGTATACATTGTATGCCATTTTTGGGTACAACTTAAGTATGTACGTACCCATCTCTCAACTTAAGTATTTACTCATCGATCTGTGTATCGAACTGCTGAATCACGGATCGTCGGTTCAATTCCCAGAGGTTCAGTGAAGCGAGCAGCGTCAAAGTCGCAATACATCTACTGTGTCGCGTACTATAAATCCGTATACGTATCGCAAATCCGCCTACCAAGCGAATGTCGAATATGACAAATATTTCTTTTAATGGAAGAGACCCATGATCACCAGCAAAATGTTATATTCTGATAAAGACAGATAAGAGAAAGAAAAGACAAATTGCTGGATTTCGGGTAGGAAGTTAACCGTGTAGTGTAAGAATATCAACTACCCCATATCATGCTCTGAGTGTCGTCTGCCAAACGTGGAACTATGGCAAAATTTACCCTATAATAGGAGGCCTATGTTTAGCAGTCGACTGGTAAAAAAAATCTATTTTCTCCAGATCTTGCACATTCACCGCAAAACAGTTTAACTCCGATAAACTTCGATAAATCTAAACAAGTAAAAATAGAAAGATTTTTCTGAATCCAAAGAATTGCTGGAAAAGGAAATCTTATAATCAAAATGTTGCAACTTATTATTCTTAATATTTTTAAGGAACAATACTATTATAGTAACATTATTTGCACTACTATAGTAAAATTATTTTGTCCGTGCAGTTGGGGTCATAAATCATAGCTTGGCCTCAGCCCGGCTAGGGCGGTGAGCATGTTGCGCGGGCGCAACGCCATTATCGATAACAACAAATGAATCATCGAACGATTCATTTGTTACCACTCCAAGCAAATAAATCGGGCACCGACATCAGCTAACAAAAAGAGTGAAATTCAGGAGTGGCTTCGCCAACACGGGATTGAGTTTAGTGATAGTGAGCTCAAGCCGGAACTATTACAAAAGGTATTTCAGATTTTATTATTTAAAGTTTGCAATACATTTGTTTTCTTTTAAGTATTTAGTTGAATATACAAACAACATTATATTTACAGGTGCAACGGAACCGACCAGAAAAAATATACAAATTGGATCACTTAGCTTTGAAGTCAGGACACCAAGTGATTTGCTTACCACCTTACCATTGTCAATATAACCCAATTGAGTTGGTATGGGCTCAAGCAAAAAATGAAGTTGCCACCAAAAACAGCACTTTTAAAATTGCAGACGTCGAAGTGTTACTGCATGAAGTAATTTCAAACGTTTCGCAAAAGAACTGGGAAGCTTGTGTGAAGCATGCAGAAAAACTCCAAGAGGAAGACTTGAAGAAATCTCACCTGGCAGAAGATATCGTAATTCATGTGGATGACGATGACTCTGATGATTCTGATGTAGAATTTTAATGTAAATAGTTTTATATTTAATTTTAGATATAAGTTATTATCTTTATATTTATATTTATTTTTAATATAACTTGTTAAATTCAAAACATTTGTACTTATAGTTTTTTTAATACATAGATACCTAATTAATAATTTAATTTAAATCATTATTATTCTCATTTTAATAAATACGTTGTTTTATCTAATTTTTTTTCATTACCCCACATAACTAATATATAACTAAATACACTATCGATAACGCTTATTGACAACAATAATGCGCATCACTATGCTTGCCCCTAAGGCCCGTGAGTGGGAGAGAGAGCGAAATAATCCGATGATTTATGACCCAAACTGCACGGACAAAATAATTCTAGTATAGTCTTCTCTTTAACCACTCCAAGTCAGCTTAAAATTCTTGTGGCGCCGACAACATCTAATGAGCTTCGACGTTTCAATTTTTTTAGCCACGCTCACAATTTTCCCAATATTTGTAACACTTAATTTTTATGCAACTTATATCCTATAGCAAGTATCATGCTTTTGTTACAAGTTTTTATAGTTTAATATAAAAAATATGTGCACAATTTCAAACAACAAAAATTAATGAGCGATATGCGTCCGTCAGCACCGCGTCTATATGATCACTGTCAGATTGAAATAGAAGTATCTCTACTGCTGTGTTACGATCAAAAAGGTATAGAGAGCCAGTATAATTACAGGCTGTGAGGCATCCCAACTTTGTTCTCATAAGTGACAGCGTAGCTGCAGCCTTCTTTGAATTTGTTTGGAGGTGTCCATGGGCTGCAGTAGGCACTTACCGTCAGTTGGACTACATGATATTTAAGTCTGTTTGTCACTTCAGTTATATAAAAAAAATATTATTAAGGCAGATATTATTAAGACACTTTATTTTATTTGTATATTAAAAAAAAATTCTATTTGTGTAAAAACGGCTTTATTTTAGCGTACGTAAAGCATTCAAATTTTATCCAAAAATGATTGGAATTCGGCTTACAAAACCCTTCTTTTATTAATTCGTATTTATTGCCGGATTCAGCTTTAATAGTCTCGTATTTCTTAATAGGTAGGAGTATAAATAAAGAACCGTGGTAACTCAGGGGCTTCGCTCGCCGTTAATTTCACAGTATTCGGGCCACCCGTGTTCGATCCCAACGGCACCAATGAAGTTGCTAATAACAATTTTAGCGGCAAGTAAATTGTCCCAACCCTTCAGAAATAAAAAATAGCACAGTCATACCATTTTTTAAATAAAATTTTCATTAACAAGATACATGCCTAGTGGATCCAATTTTCAGCCGAAGCTCACATTAATGCAAAAAAATAAATGTATTTTGGTTATGGTCGCAGGTAGAGGTACTATATTCTAATAGTATCTAAATGTTCTAGGCTACCTGCGACCTTCTATTCTAGGCTACCTTTAATCGGACTCGTATAGGTTAGGAGAAGTTTGTAACTCCGCTGGTAGCACTCTTTCTCTGCTTTGAAGTTCGTCTAGTTAGGTACCGCCGTCTTACCTATTTCTATAACCTCTTATTATTACCTCTTATTAATTTCTATAACAGCGGTATAGCCGTTTCGGTTACGCGTTAAACGTACAAGACGTCTGGTACTGCGATCGCTAATCTCCTTAGGGCTAATGAAGAAGAATAAAAGTGCGACCGTGTATTCTATAATGTAAATAAAGAAAAAACAATTTTATCAAAGAAATTAAGGGTTAAATTGCAAACAAACAAACATAAATTCCGTCACAAAATATTCAGATTTATTGCGATTTCCAAACATAAAAATAAATGTGCTGGTAACGATCTGTAGAATTTATAGGCTATTACAGGTCTCTGTATACACTCGTTTTGTGAAAACGTGCGACTGTGTCTTTTTTTTAACTAACAACATTTAGTTAACCTATCTACATCATTACAATATGGACCTCTTCAAAACGAGATGGTATATTTTAACGATCTTCTAATAAAAATGTTTTCCGGTACTCCTACTCCCTAGGCGTTGTACCAAATTCATGGAAGACAGCTTTCGTGTACTCGATCCCTAAAAAAAGGTAACCGCTCTGATACGTCCAACTACAGGCCTATCGTCATCACCTCCTTGTTCTCGAAAATAATGGAGTCCATTATTAACTGCTGATTAGTGACCGCGATTACGGTTTCCCGTGGAGTCGCTCAGCTGGTGATCTTCTTGTTTACCTAACACTGATGGGCACAGACGATTGATTCCAATGTGGAGGCTTTGGCGGTTAGTTTGGACATAGCGAAGGCCTTCGATCGGGTTTGGCACAAAGCGCTTCTTTCGAAGCTTCCTTCCTTGGGCTTCCCGAGAAATTGTGCAATTGGATCACCAGTTTTCTGACTGATGACTGACAGAGCATGAAGATCCTAGTAGACGGTGTATGCTCCGATTACAAGCCTATTAACGCTGGTGTTCCCCAAGGATGTGTGCTATCACTAACGCTGTTTCTTCTGCATATCAATGATATGTTGCAAACTGGTGATTCTTTATTCACTTGCCGTGAAAATATTTCTCGGTACAACGTCGCCGAGTACTGGAACAAACTTATGTCTGAAGTCGAGACTTTGTCGAATAAAGTCTCGGATTGGAGGCGACTAAAGCTAGTCCAGTTCAATCCCCAGAAGACACAAATTAGCGCGTTTACCGTTAAAAAAAGCCTCATTGTCGTACCTCCTCAGTTTCAGGGCACTCTCCTTATTACCTCAGCCAGTATTGGAATCCTCGGCGTTGGCATATCGAATGACGTGCAGTTTCGTGGTCACTTGGAAGAGAAGGCCAAATTGGACTCTAAAAAGCTTACCGTGCATCAGAACGGGACAGTATTTCATGCCGGCACACCTCCCGCAACTTTACAATGCGCAGGTGGAATACTGTTCCCATCTCTGCGCCGGGGCTCCCCAGTGCCAGCTCCTTCCATTTGATCGCATCCCGCGAAGAGCAGTTCGAATCGTCGGCGACCGAGCTCTTTCTGATCGACTCGATCCACTGGTGCTACGAAGAGATGTTGCATCTCTTTGCGTGTTCTGTTGTATATATCATGGGGAGTGCTTAGAGGAATTGTTCGGACTAATTCCAGCAGCTCAATTTCACCATCGCATATTGCGACAGAACTCTAGATACCATCCGTACGATCTGGATGATAGGCGATCCACTAATGTTGCTATTTACAAGAGGTTTTCTTCCTCGCACAACTTCCTTGTGGAATAGAATACCACCACAAATTTTTTCGAACCGATACGACTTAGGGACCTTCAAAAAAAGAACCTACTTTTTTTAAAGGCCGGCAACGCATCTGCAATTCCCCTGGTGTTACAGCCGCTCATGAACATCAGGTGAGCCGTGTGCTCGTTTGCCCCCTCTCATATAAAAAGAAGTTATCATCTTTGACTGTATCGTAACTAATTCATATGTGAATATAGGATAAATTAATACCCAATGATACCCAAAACGAGAAGAAACTAGGATAACTGATTAAAAGGAGTCCTTATATATAATTGCAAGATATACGATGAAAAACGACAATGAGTAGGCTTGAAGTACGTCAATAATTATTATTAATTACTTGTAACCATCTCAGAACGTTCAAAACTATCACTATTATCACATCACAGGTCCACTGCTGAACACATGCATATTCCATTAATTGCAAAAAATATGTGTTTCATCAGGTCGTCACTCCATCTGGTTGGGTGTAGCCCTGGGGGCCTATCGCCGGCCCATTGCCACTTCAGCTTATTGGTTCCTTAGGCTATGTTAGGTGGGCGCGTGGTTGGGTGGGCGCGTGGTTTGGCGCGGCTTGCCGTCCACCACTAAACGCGCCCCAAAGGGTGGTTGCCGTAAAGATGGTTCGCGGCTACCGCACGATCTCCCGCGAGGCGGCGAGCCTCCTTGCTGGATTGCCGCCATGGGATCTGGAGGCGATAGTCCTCGCGCGCCTGCACGAATGGCGCGCGGAGGCACTATGCCGGGGAAACCCGCTGCCGCGGCAAGTCGTCGCGCAGCGGACAGACTCCGGCATGATCTCATGGCGACATGGAGAGAGCGACTGTCGCAGCCCGTGCTGGGCACGCCACTATAGCGGCGATAAGACCTCTTTGAGGAGTGGCTTGAGAGACGCCACGGTGTCTCACCTTCCGCCTGACGCAGGTCCTCACCGGACACGGTGTGTTTGGGAGGTTCCTGCACCGAATCGGGCGGAGGAAACGCCCGGTGCTCCACTGCGAGGATCGACCGGAGGACACGGTGGAGCACACCGTGGAGGTGTGCCCTGCTTGGCGGAGCACCGCCGTGTACTCGTAGCGGCGATAGGCGGCGGCGACCTCTCGCGTCCGGCCTGGTCGAAGCCATGGTCCGGAGCGAGACGGAATGGGATGCCGTCACCACCTTCTGCGAAGCAGTGATGCTAGCGAAGGAGGTGGCGGAGCGGGAAGGAAAGAGCAACACCTTCCCGGCCGCCGCGGGAGACGCCCCGGGCGTCGGGGGCTACGTCGTGGCCCCTGACCACCGTAGGCGCGGACCTGTGGACGGCGAGCAATGGGTAGCTCGCCGTCCGTCCGTCTAACGACGACAGGCCGTGTCGACGGCGCGTTTTGTTCCACGCGCGCCTCAAAGAGCTGTCAGCAGCGTGAAGGGGCCCGCAAGGGCCGATTACCTGCCGGGGCTGCGGGCTGTTCGAAAGAGATACCGCGGCTCCGGAACGTAAGGGCACTGAAGGAACACGGATGGTTTTAGTCAGTAAAGTCTGACACTCCTTCCGCTCCACCCACAGCGAAAGGCGTCATTATATGATTTTCCATCCGCAAAAAAAAAAAAAAAAAAGGCTATGTTAGGTACTCTTGTTCTTCTGTGAATATCCTCGTTACGTATTTTATCCCGCAGAGCTAGATTTCGATAATATCTAAAGTTTCAATTAGACTAAGGGCTAATTTTTATCTTTTTAACAACTCGCAACATAAGTTGTGTTGTTAATCACGCTGACAATTAAGAAATAAATAAATTTAAAATAATATGCATGGTAATTCAAAGAATTAATTCGTCTTTACTTAATTTTTACTTATTGATAAAATACAACTCTAATTTTACTTTCATATTTATTCGTATCTTAACACTAAACAACTAAGTACTTAACTTGCGTATCCAAGCAGCTTTTATTGCCAAGAAAGGAATATGTATGGATAGACTTGGATACTTCCCAAGCGAAGTCTAAGGGGATATACTGAAAAGGAAGCTTAGCGACGAATAGACATTAATCCTATGCAGAAATATAAGGATAATTATAAAGGTGGACAATAAAAAAAATCGTCTTTTTCCAACTATAGTTCAAGTATTATGTAAGCATTCTCTTAATCCCCCTGAATAAAAAGACGATTTTTTCGAATTTTCGGAAAAATCTTATTAATTTATAATAACAAAATACATAAATATATAGCTTCACTTAATCTGCAATTTCCGAAGCAGTAATTCTGAGCCCATCTGCATTGAAAATTGCTAGCATTTCTTCCCAAAGAAGGAAGTGCTAGCAATGTTCATGCGTAAATTTGTAATATAGCACTGCTGAAAGGCAAAATATCTTGTTGTCTTAATGATGACAAAAAATTTTAATTTAAAAGTTTTAGAGTTGGCATTATACACATTTTTATATACTAATGTCGTGTGCTGACGGGGTGAAATGACTCCTCAACCCAATTCATCCCGTGGGGTTCGTGAAAGGCGGTAATACTATAAAGATCTTAGGGTTTCCAATAGGAAGCTTATGTTATAATATAACCATCTATTTAAGTCTGATGTAAAAGCAAGCGTTGTAAGAAGCGTTTTTACGTGGTAGAGCCTTGCTGCAGCTATATTTGTATTTGTAGATGTAGCACGAATGAGAGCACCGGGGAGAGACCACGCTCTCAGAATACCAGCGTAAAATAGCACCTTAACGCTGCTTTGTTTCGTATGATGAGAACCGGAGACCCATTTTACTGGTAACGAGGCATTCCATCTTAGTCCTCACGGGTGACAACGCATCTGCATTTTGATTCGCAAACGAGGATAGATGTAGATGTCTATGGGTCACAGCAACCACTTACCATTAGGTGGACAGTATTCTCGTTTGTCACCCTTATCCTATAAAAAAAAGCTACAATTGCTTAATCGTTATGGGTACGGACTACGAAACTTACTGATCGTGATTATCGTAAACCGCTCCTAACATAAGCATTTTCAGATTAACTGTAGTATCTAATAATGTCCTCCAGGTTGAATTTCAGTCAGGGCAGCAGGTCTCTACGTAGACTAATGTTACGCAAGAAAAGGTGCCTACCGCCTCACTTTCATAAGTGGAGTGATTGAATGGAATATAGGTTGAAAGATAGCGGTGCTCCTCGATATCGCCCGCATCGTCCTCCAGTTGAGCTGGAACCATCCATTCCTGTCACGGAGCTAAACCAATAGACCGAGTACGGTACCGATAGATCGGTAGACCGAGTTTGGTAGATCATACGTTCGAAAATATTTGATGATCCCGGTCAACCATGTCATGTGAGGCGACTGGGACTCCGTGGCTCACCGCTTCGGGCTCAGATGCACAAGGCGTTGCTTCGTTAGCTCCCATCTGACTACTAACTCCCTGAACGTCGGGAATTAAAATAAATTAAAGTACACGCAATAACATCCATTAAAATAGTTTTATTCAATGTTTAGCATTCGCGTAAACATAACAAATCATTATGTACAGCAGAATTAAGCTGCTATTTTACACTGGTATTCTGTGACAGCGTAGTCCTTCCTAGGTCGAGCCGATCTATGCGTGCTTCAACTAAATACATTGTAATAATTTCATTTTACTTCAATATTTTAAGTTATATAAATAATAACTCTTAAGAACCGTCTATGCATTTGGGAATATTTTGTGCTTGTGAAGTTGTCAAGACTAAGCTTTTCTCTTTATTCTAATAAAATAAAATGTTGGTACTGTAATGCTTTTTATCATGTACTCACTATTAAATATCATATACCTTTTAAAAGAACCTGTTACCAAGAAACTTTTTTATATCCATTGACGTGGAAACTAGATCACGAGCTACGTATCTAATTGTAAATTAAAGGAACATTGAGTAAATATTTAATACGATACAGGGCAACTAAAGTTTATGTTATAAATTATTTATTATGAAACGCTGTACCAAATTGATTTTTAATGAGAATAGCTATCAGGTGTAACTGTGGGAGCACTTAAGAAATTGTTTCCTAATGTACATAAGCTGTGATCTTTTTTTTAAGTTATGATGACAAAGGAGCACACCTTCAACCTGGTGGTAAGTGAATGCTTGTGGAACATATACATACTTATCCTCAATTAAGAATCTAAATACGTTGATGATAATCTGAGGGCTAAGATGGAATGCCTCGTTTCCAGTTAAAAGTGTCTCTCCGATTCTCGTCACTTACCATATAAAACACAGTAGCATTGTGATATTATGTCGATTTGGTATTCTGCCAAGCCTGATCCTTCCCCGGTCGAGCCGATTCTTTCATCCTGCAACCATAAATAGCTTCAGCTGGGCTCTAATTATGCATTTTACGTTGGAACGTTGACATTTTCTAAATGCCAACCTTACTTATACAACTGAAGTGACAAACGAACTTACTGTCCACCTGATAGTAAGTGGCTATCTCGGGTCGGGCCAAAAAAATAAGTTATTGAGTTTTTCAGTCAAGAAATTATCTGTAGCAGCACGTAAAGCCTTTAGTCCTCCGATCGTGTCGGTTTGCCGTTCCATCAGACTATGAGAGTGAGAGAATAGAGAGTGCACCTGTGCTTGCGCATACACTCTGGAACTATAAACCTGTCCTGCGCAGATGGCTAGTCTCTGTTAGGACAGGCCGTCGTATTATTAAAAATATTTTTGAATCCTAGTAAAATTAAAAAATTAAGCAATTATAAATATACCGACATTTACTTTTTATTTTATAAATGTAACTTAAAATTAAATAAAAAACATTCTAAATCCTACATATCTATGTAGGAACTTGAAAAGGCACAGTATTTGAAATAGTTTTAATTAAGTTTACATCATTTACTACTCAAAGTCATCAAAATACTTGATGACGAAGCAACAAAAGTGTCCGGAAGAAACTTATTAAGTTAATTTCGTCGTAATACACCGGATGTTATTATGTTTATGTTTAACCATCAAGCGGACAGTTTACTGAGCATTACTAGAACATCTTCTATGTAGGCAAGAAAGTAATAAACATTTTTACGGTTTAAAAGTTAGGGAACATCTAATTTTATGGCAATATCAAAACATTGCGTATCAATCGCGGAAAAACAGCCGCGTCACAAGTTTCTCTTACTACGCAATTGCTTCTGTTGTTCCTGTTTCAGTTTCCCTCTGTCGCCTCTTACGACAACCTGGGGACGATATGAGATAGTGGTTATTCTTAAAAGGCCACTACACGGTTAAATGATGATTCAATATGATTATATTCAAAATATAAAAATAATTATTAAAAATATCTACTTCCTTGAAAATTCCAATTACATTGTTTCCTGAGCTAAGTATAATCCTTTGAATTTCGTTACATTTTTATATCTCTCAGCGAAATCTTTATTATTCAAAACATCAAACAAAAGCTTAGCAAGCAAGTCGCAATCAGCCTTTGAGACGCTATATATTATCATCGCAGATTATTCTACATACCTACCTACAAGAAGATCAATTTCTTTGATTTTTTCACAGACATTTTAAGGTCAGAATTTTATGTTTTTCACTCTCTTTAAATTTTTGGGTTGTAACCGAAAATAATGTAAAGAAAGTTGATACCTAAAACTTTACGCCATAAAGTGGCGGTGTAAGAGAACTAACACTACTGCATTTCATCCCGTGGGTATCGTAAGAGGCGACAGAAGGAAACTGAAACAGAAACATCTTCTTGATAACTACTCAATCATAAAAAAGCGGTAGCAACACGGTTGCTAAGGTAATGAATGAACCGAAAAAAAAGGTGAAATAAAAACTTTTTGACCACTTAATTATTGTGGAAACTCATTAAGAAATTATGAAGTGCTTTCGATTTTATTCTAGGATTTCGTCAAGGCTGAGTAACTTGCACCTATTTTGATTGGCATATTATGTTTTCCAGCATTTTTAAAATTGTTTTCCAAGATGTCGAGGTATTCTTCTTCGGACAAAGAGTGACGAAAAACTGTTAGAACTGTGTAAACCAACCGATTTGAATATGCTGCTTTAGTACTTAAGAATCTGTGAATACCGCTATCTATGCCACCTTTGTTACTTTTTATTTTAGTCGTATTATACCTCCTTGTCGTTGCCGTTCGTTACACAAAGAGTGTTTTCTAATTAAATCTATTATTGTAAATTCAATCCTGTATTATTTTATCAATAATCCATCAGGAGATGGCCCCAGAATACGTGATAATAAAAAGTAAAAAGTACGCGAGTAGTTTCTTCGTTGAAATAATTAAATACGAGATGCCGAACAACGAGGTTCGTTGCCGGCGCCTGCAGCCACGGGTTCTGGAATAGCAGTCAATTTTGAAAAGCTTAGTGGCATATCAAATTATGGAAATTGGAAAATTTGATGCGGATGTACTTGATTTACGAAGACTTGTGGGACTGCCTCGAAGAGTCCGAACCAAGTGTTCCCAATATCAATGATGTTTCGGGAAGATATGGTGAAAATAGTATTTTTTTTACTCTTCTGTTCACAGATTCGACTTTAATTTAAAGTACGTAAACAGTGCTTCAGTAAATTGTCGACACATTTGCAAAGGCGTGATCTAATCTCGATGTCAATGAATAGGGTAGGCATTCAAAGTGAAGGATATACACTCCCGCAATAACAAGGCGGCTACTAACTTTACAAAACTAATAACTACTTTATTACTATTATAATTTTTTTTTAATCATTATCACCTTGATAAAACAAAAGTATTTGTGGTAGCTGGGACATACATACTCCGCTCGAAAGTACACGGTGGCTCTTCTTTAAAAAAATACTTAAAGAAAACCCGTAGGAATTTATAATATTCCGCGTTTTTAGGACTACGTTGGACGTAACATGTCTTTTTTCAATATTTAGTGTAACTTATTCAAGGATTTAGCACTTTTCAAGCACTTTAGAAGTCGATTTGCTTCGGATAATGATACAACACAGGATTATTTTGAAGTAGTTTAATTACACACAAGTTTTCACTAAAAACCTTATAATTATTACCATACTACGAATTTTTCGATAATTTTTTGTCTAATTTCAATTTAAAAAAAGCGTGGAAAATCCAAAAGTGCACTACTCATAATGCTCATAAGTGAATAAATTAAAAAAAAATGTAAATTGTAGTTCTATTCTTCAAAGAATTCCAGTAGCAGTCACCGAAGTACATCTTCAAGTCACTCCATTAAGTCCGGAGGTAAGGTATATTCATAACTAACAAAACGAGCCCATACTCGGGTCACCTAGTTCTCCTTGTCGGGGAGTCCCAGTAGCAGTCATCAAAGTACACCTTCAGGTCACTCTATCAAGTCCGGGGGTAAGGTCTCATCATTACTAACAAAACAAGGCCAAACTCGGCACACCAAGTTCTACTCTTTGAAGAGTTCTAGTAGCGTTCACCGAAGTACACCTTCAGGTCACTCTATCAAGTTCGGAGGTAAGGTTTCATCATAACTAACAAAACGAGGCCAAACTTGGCACACCTATTACTACTCGTCGAAGAGTTCCAGTCGCAGTCATCGAATTATACCTTCAGGTCACTCTATCAACTCCGGAGGTAAAGTTTCATCATAAATAACAAAACGAGGCCAAACTCAGCACACCTATTTCTACTCTTCAAAGAGTTCCAATAGCATTCACCGAAGTACACCTTCAGGTCACTCTATAAAGTCCAGAGGTAAGGTCTCATTATAACTAACAAAACGAGGCCAAACTCGGCACATCAAATTCTACTCTTGGAGGAGTTCCAGTAGCATTCACCGAAGTACTCCTTTAGGTCACTCTATCAAGTCCGGAAGTAAGGTCTCATCATAACTGACAAAACGAGCCCAAACTCGGAACACCTATTTATACTCATCAAGTAGGGCCAGTAGCAGTCACCGAAGTACACCTTCAGGTCACTCCATCATGTCCAGAGGCAGATGTGGATTAAATGTCAACAGCACCCTAGGCTAGCCTAGCACCTCATCGGCGCCCCTCTAGCGGCCATATTATATCTATTATAAATTGAAACTACCGATTTAGCCAATAAACTATAAATAAACTACACTATAATTTATAATATAGTTTAATAATTGCAAAATAATTAGGATACCAGTACCCTTAACAGGTGGGCATAAATGAAAAATGCAATGAGAGAGTAAGAGCGTCTTACTAATCAAATACGACGATTTTTTTTCGTTTAAAAACTTCCGCGCGCGCCCCTTTTTAACCTTGCGCCCGTAGGCATGTGCCTAGTTTGCCTTAAGGATAATCCGCCACTGTCCAGAGGCAAGGTCTCATCATAACTAACAGAACAAGCCCAAACTCAACACACCTATTACTATTACTACTCTTCGAGGAGTTCCAGTAGCATTTACCGAAGTACACCTTCAGGTCACTCCTTTAAAGTTCAAGACGTTTATGTATTTTTATATATAAATCCTAAGTACTTTTAGCGAAACAAATATTGTAATAAAAATCTGTGATTATAAAAATAATAACCTTGGTCAAATGTGTATCAAATTTGGTTTTTGGAATATTTTGTATTTTTACAGCGATCGATATATTTGCTGCCTATTACCGCTGCTGTAAGCAAACGATACAGTAATCCACTCAAGACGGCGGCCGTGCCCAGAGTGCGAGTGAGACAAAGTGTATTTAGTAAAATAAATTATTACAAGGCTGCTCAAAACGCTGAAAATTTCGGGATATCTCAGCCGAAAAAAATTAATTCTAACTAAACAAAACAAAATTAAACTGCCATTTACATTCCATGGCTTTCCACATGATAGATGAAGTGATTAAAAATAGATTGAGTTAAACAATTGATATTTGCTAAAGTTATCGTCTTTACCCATGCGGACTTGATAAATCTACACCATAAGCCTCTAAAACCACTTTTTTATGTAAAATAGCAATTCATCGATTTAAAATAAAAATTAATAAGTTCAAAAATCATTTATCTTTCTGACAATGTACTTTTTATATCATTTATATGTTCAATATCATTGTTAGATATGATTTGATGAATGATACCCTTACACAACTAAACAAGAAACAATATACGACGGCGCTCTTCTTTGATATGTCGAAAGCTTTCGATTTTGTTTCGCATGATCAACTCCTAGCAAAGTTAGAGCACTGTGGCGTTAGAGGCACTGCTTTGAACTGGATAGAAACATACTTGCAAAATAGAATGCAATCAGTCGAAATCGCAAAACTTGACTCTTACTCTCACCATGTAGTGAAAAACTACAGGTCTGAGTTTAGGGAAAATAAGTTTGGCGTTCCTCATGGAAGTGTACTGGGACCTCTTCTGTTCCTGATTAATCTCCCATATGTGACCAAGCATCGATGTATCCTATTCGCTGATGATATATCTGTAATAGTGACAACTGATAACAAATTGACATTAAATGAGCACAAAAATGAGATTAATGAAACTATAATTCAAATAATTAATTGGCTTAGAAATAATAATTTAATTATCAATATTGACATAACGAATTTAATTAATTTTAATAGAATACAAAATCTGACGTTAAATATAAATTATTAAGGACAAATACTTAAAAATACAACAAAATACGGACTGATCATATGGGGTAATAGCACGGACAAAAAAAGGCGTTCATTGCACAAAAAAAGTGTGTTAGAGAAATATGTGGTACTGCACCTGACGAGCCATGTCAGCCTTTGTTAAATCTTTGAACATTTTGACACTTCCTTGTCTATATATTTTTGAAGCGGCAAAATTTGTAAAGAACAATATGAATTATTTCACACAAGCTAAAGATGCTTCGTTTGTAGACGACAAACGAAGCACCAGAAATAGGAATAGGTTGGTTTCCGCTATAATTCCTAAGAGTGCGAGATTACATAAAAATTGCTATTGGATGTGTATGACAGTATATAATAAGATACCACAAGTAATTCGAGACCTACCTTTCATTCAATTTAAAAGAGAATTATACAACTTTCTCAGTGAAAAGTCTTTTTACACTGTACAGGAATATTTGAACTACGATAGGTAATAGGAACTTGACAAACAAATTTAATTGACCAATTATGAAATGTTTATTAATTATTTCCTATTTATTGACTACTTGTTGACATTTTGTTATAGACATTCTACTCTTAAATATTATTATCCCGATATTTTATAATTTTAAAGATTTGCATGCTATTAATAATGGCTGATTAAGCGGATGTTTAATTACTATGACCATCTTCAATGTACCTTAACGAAAAATAAAATATTTCTTTTCATTTCATTTAAACAGTCCATCACATGTCTACTGCTGAACGTAGACCTCCCCCAAGGAATGCCACAAAGCTCGGTTCTGAGCCACAAATATAAAATATATCCAAATATTTATTAGCAATGTTGTATCTTGTTTCTTCTTAAACATTCTTCTCTCTTTTCTTTTCTCTCTTATTCTCTCTCCTATTTTTGCTGATTAATCGATGTGTGATTTATGTTTTTCACTTTTCAGCATAGTTTCCTCTTTAAAAACAGCGGATAATTTATAAAAAATATTACTAGCAAGGTTAGTAGAGGTATTAGCAAGCACAAATTATTTACTTTATTACTGAATTATAAGAAACAATGCAGGCACAGATTTCTTAATAATATTGTCTTGTTGTTCCTGTCTTCGCTTTTTATCTGTGGTTTCTCAAAAATACCACTGCAGAACAATGTCAAGACAACACAATGAGATTTAAGAAATAAATTGATATACTCGTAGAAACAGAGACAAAGATAAATTAAACAAGATTTAAACCGTCTTGTTCACAATGCAATTGTAATTTTATTCAGGGAAAATGCAGCTCTATATTTAAATTGTTCTTTGAAATTATATGAACAAATATACCAAATATTTTTATTCTAAAATAAAGAAAATATTTCTATTCTATTCATTTTATCTTGCTTTTTCAATAATGCATATCAACAAAGGAATCGTCATTACAGCCCTTCACAAGTCCTCCTGAACATTGGCTTCCCCAAGTAATGCCACATACCTGCATGTTTTATCAGGTCATTACTTCATCTAGTGGGGAGTCATTCTTCACTTCGTTTGCTGGTACGAAGTTGCCATTGTGGAACCTTATTTCCTCATCGGTTGTCATGGACCACAAAAACACATTATAGAATACAAATAATATTTCGGGCATCTTTATTGATGCATTGAAATGTGATGTACTAATGTAATGGACTTAGAACCAAAGAAGCAAATACTAGTCTAGGACCTTTTCTACAAAGGAGTCCGTTTGGGTTGGTGCGCCCTCTTACATATTTCTCCTATCAAGCTGCAGTACACTCACTGTTGTTTCTTGGTTGAAGGCTTAGATATCATATATATATATAAAGAATATGACGTCACATAGCGTTACGCCTTTAATTCCACGGAGTGAGCAGAGACCAATGAGCAGCGAGCTTACAACGTTTACGTTTAGCCAAAAATATTGGTTTAGATGGAAATTGGTAAAAAAGTGATAGGTAGACAAACTATGGCCTACCCATAATCACAAACCCAGTATTCCATTAGTCATCTTTTAAGACATGCTAGGCAATTAACACAGTTGGACATTACTTTTATTTTATGTATTTATTTAGATAACTAACGATTGTTACACCAATAAAAATCTTAATTGCTACGGCTTAGTATCAAGGACATACTGGACAATCAATTTTTAGTGAAAGTAGCTTAATAGCAGGTGAAGACTGCAAACTAAATAGGTCGTGGGTTCAAATCCGCCATTCGACTATTGTTGTGAACCACTCGTAACACAATCATTTCAAACTTACCAGGAGTGATTAAAGGGAATACTAATAATGTTAATGGCATTGTTAGCAGTTTTTAAAGAAAATAAGTCACTTATAAGTTATCATCCCTTACACAATAAAACATTTTCTAATAAGGTTATAAAGCAGACAATTTCTTTTTGTATGGAGAATGGGCCCACCACAAATTTTAGGGAAACTTAATGAAATGTATGTCGATTTATTTCTTATAATCTATAGATTACAAAATTAATATTAGTTTTACCGCATCTAAAGGGAATACTGAGAAATTAAAAATTAAAATATTAATATAATAATAACGGTAAAACAAACTAAAAGCGATTTTCTAGTAGTTTTCAGAAATAGAATAGCTTAATAATTAATAGTATTAAACAAATTTGTAGGTACATTCAGCAATTATAGGTACTTTAAGATTGATGAAAAATCCTTTTAGCAGTTCCGGAAAAACATAGTGCACAGACAAACAAACGTCATGTGGAGACTATTTTTTACAGGTATTAATTGATTAGTGTATATACATCACAAACATCATTACAGTAATTAAATAAATATATAATTAAAGCCAAGATGAATAACGGATAATATGTCCATTTATAATATTACCTTTACACGCTATATAGTAAGAATGATGTTTTAAACTGGTTGTATAAGGATAAAACACAAAGTAAAATGCCACTGCATTTATTGTTGTAATTATTTCCAAAGTAGTCTATTAATAGTGGAACAGACTGACAGACAGGTGTGGTGTTAAGACTTTGTTTTAAAATGTTTTGGTTGATTAGTAAATGTGCAGCGTGTAAACTTTGTTTTAAAATATATCAACTGATTAGTTATCATACACCAAGCACAATTAAAGCCAAAATGGCTAGGTAATATCATGTTTATCTATGTTATTATACACTGACAAATATGAAGTAAGATGTTTTAAACTGGTTGTGTAAGGATAACAAAAACACATGTATAATTTGACTGTATTTATTATTGTCAATCATTGTCATTTCAAATTTTTTTTCAAAATAACTTGATAACAATATGTCTATTTATGATATTGTTAAAAATCAGAAGGATATTTTCAATGTTATGAGATATGATATAAGACTGTTGTATTCAATATCCATTTACTTTTTTGTCTCTGCCTACGAGCAGCTCCGCAAGATTTCAGCCTAAAAGACATACACATTTATTCTAAGCGATCCACCTGAAAAAAGTTAATGAATATTATAGTGTCTATACTAAATAATAATTCTTATCAATATATTATTTTTTCTATATTTCATTATCATCATCATTACAGCCTTTCACAAGTCCACTGCTGAACAAAGGCCTCCCCAAGGAATGCCACAAAGCACGGTCCTGAGCCACCTGCATCCATCGACTTCCTGCATCTCTTACCAGGTCGTCACTCCATCTAGTGGGAGGACGCCCTACACTTCGTCCGCCGGTACGAGGCCACCACTCGAGAACCTTTTATCCCCATCAGTTGTCGGTTCTTCGAGCTATATGGCCGGCCCATTGCCACTTCAGCTTACTAATCCGTTAGGCTATGTCGGTCACTCTTGTTTTATTGCGGATATCCTCATTTCTAAGTTTATCAAGCAGAGAAACTCCGAGCATAGCCTTCCCCATAGCTCGCTGAGCGACCTTGAGCTTCTTCATCCGGTCAACAGTGAAATACCACGTCTCAGTTCCATAGGTCATCACTGGCAACACGCACTGGACAAAACACAACACAAACACGTATGGACGTTATACATGATCTTTGTTTTGTCCATGTTCATCTTAAGACCTATTGCTACTGCCTACTTGCCTACTGCTTAGGTCCTCCAGCGATTCTGCCATAAGGACTATATCGTCGGCAAATCGAAGGTGAGTGATGTACTCGCCGTTGATGTTGATGCCATATCCTTTCCAGTCCAGAAGCTTGAAAACGTCTTCCAATGCAGCGGTGAAGAGTTTCGAGGATATAACGTCACCCTGTCTTAGATCTCTCTGCAGTTGGATAGGTTTCGTACTCTGGTTCTGTACTCGGATAGCCATCGTAGTCCAACTGTACAAACACTTCAGCACTTCGATATACCGACAGTTACCTTGGCACTGCTGAAGGGACTGCAGCAACGCCCAAATTTTGACGGAATCAAAGGTTTTCTCACAGTCCACATACGCCAGACATAGTGGCAAATTGTACTCCTCTGACTTCTGTACAATTTGCCGCAGGGTATGTATGTGGTCTATGGTGCTAAAGCCTTTTCGGAAACCGGCTTGTTCGGGAGGCTGGAAGTCATCGAGTCTGCATGCGAGACGATTCGTAATGATTTTCGAAAACAGCACGTAAACGCGGCTCAGAAGCGAAATCGGTCTGTAGTTCTTCAAGAGAGCGTTGTCGCCTTTCTTAAAGAACATGACCACCGTACTTCCGCTTCACGCCTCCGGAGTAGTGCCACCATGGAGGACGGAATTAAAGAGCTTCTGAAGGACTTCAAGTACCGGTTTTCCACCCGCTTTCAGAAGCTCCGCTGTAATTCCATCCTCGCCTGGGGCCTTGACGTTTTTAAGGTGCTAGAGAGCCATTCTAATCTCACTCAGACTGACGTCCGGAATATCATCGGAATAGTGTCGGATAAGACTTGCTCTTGGAACTTTACTCACACTTGCGTATGGCTCCAACGATGATGTGTACAGCTGCCCATAGAAACTCTCAATCTCACTCAAAATCTCAGGTGTCCCTGAGTCGACGCTGCCACACTCGGTCTTCAGCTTCGACAGTTGGCTCTTTCTGGCAGACGAATTTCTAGCAAAGACTTTGCAGCCCTGGTTCCGCTCGATCGCTTCTTCAATACGAGTGGTATTAAAGTTGCGTAAGTCCCGCAGCATGCATTTGGAGATCTGTCTGTTCCGTTGCCTGTATGCTGTCAAATCTACTGACGACTGCAGCTTCATTTCCCGTCTAACAGCCATGAGATTAAGAGTGTGATCGGAGATTTTTTGTGTTCTTCTGCGGCGGGTCTTGCAAAACTTAGCTCGTAATACCGTTTGGTGATTCTGAGTATAAGGTACGCAACCCTCGTCGACACACTCTCAATCTTTACAACGTTGTTAACAAGAGACTTGTGGATGATAAATTCGACACCTCCTTGGGAAAGATGGTCGCCCCCCCGGTGATAGAACAAGTTGCCCGATTCGAGGATTACCATGTCCTCACCCTCTTTTCGGATCTCAGATAATCCTATAATATTCCAGCGCAACTTGTCTATCTCTTCTTCCAGCTCCAAGATCTTCTCGTCAGTCCTCAGGATGCGTGCGTTATATGTTGCCAGGTCGAGTCTTCTTAGGTGGCAACCGAACTTCCACCGAAGATTGCCTCTAATCCACAAATTCACTAATTCTATCATCTAATCAACTAATTCACATAGTATAAGGCGCTATGGGTGACGTCACTGGTTACATTCAAATTCAAACTTGCATCTGGTATGTTGTAAACAAATATGAACTTAGTTTGATTTATAATATCGTGATTGTGCTATCATTGTTGTTTATTTTTTGTTACTTCGTATAAGTAGTGCATAACATAAAAGGTGATTTAAATATACTTGTATGATTAAAATATGAGTGATATCAATGAAAAAAAAAAACAAAGTCAGTGTGGCATTATTTTGAAAAAAAAATCGTGATGGAAGCGATTTGTAAGATATGTAAAAAGCAGTTTATAGATTTTGAAATACTACAACATATGAAAAAAAACATGGAAATACTTGAAATAAATAAATAATAAATATTTGTATTTTATTTCATATTGCCACATTTAACATTTAAAGAAAAGGTACCTATTTAAAAAAGCTTTAACTAAGGTAATCGCTATTCTCAACTCGAGCGATAAACTTCAGATCGATGATCGATGCAGGGACTGTAAATAATTAATTCGAATAACTCAAAAACTCGAGTACAACTAGTGGCATGTTAAATTTCGATTAGATTTTCATCAAATCTTTATGCTATTTACAATAATAAATTGGTATCTTTTTTTTGTGTATAATATTATTGAGGGTCGTTAAAATTTCTAGTGGGCCCAAAAACGACTGTCTCTTTTCCAAGCTACATCTATACAAAAAACATGCGTGAGTGTCGTGGAACACTCGGTTGGAACGAAGTTCCTTTCGTAAGTAGTATTTTTTTTAAATACTAGTAATGCTATTAAACATTACTAATATTCCCTTAAACCACTTCTGGTAAGCTTAAAATGCTTGTGTTAGAAGTGGTTCACGACAGTAGTCGAATGGCGGATTCGAACCCACGACCTTTCGAGTTCGCGGTCCGCGCCCTGCCATTAGGCTACTGACTCTTCTAATATATTATTATTGATAAACGTATTATATTATTGATTGAGAATTACAAATAAATGAATTACTAGCGTCTACTAAAATGAAGCGTCATTTAAAATAAAATAATATTTATTTTATGGCAAGATAAGAAAAAGTGCGAGGAAGATGGATATTATTCCATCTCGCTTCCTTATAGCCGCCAAAGCCATCTATACTACGTCAGATGGGGTCGTGACGGAAAAATCTTACACTTTTTCTCGGTTAGCCCCCATCCGCCAAATTCGTACCGTCCGATAAAGAAATTCGTTCCAAAAAATTAGTGGCTGTCATATAATTTACGTCAAGGATTTTGTGATGATCGCAGCATTTGTTGTAAAGATGGCATTTTCTAAGGATTAGGGAATTTGTTCCTAGTGGCGTCCTACGATATTGGCATACTAGAGGCTTAATCGGAGCCTGAGGTATTAAAACAAAACCTTGAAAGATCTGGACAGCATACGTAGCTTCTAATAATTTTATATAAGAAAATTAAATCAATAACATTTCGCTTGTCCATTGACGGCAGCTCAAATAATTTTAATGCCTTAGAGTACGAATAGGGATTTTCTCGGCTTGCTAACGGAGTACAATAAATGGCGTATAATTGCACTACATTGTGAATTATAATAGAAAAAAGAATCCCACTGGGTTTCTCGCTAGTTTTCACAGGTCTGAGATTTTTTATGCACTTGTGGTAACAGCATAAATGACTTTTAATAAATATTTTAATTACTGTTCGTTATACACAAGCCACTACCGAAAGCTTTAATGCGTAATATGTATAGTGTGTTATTAACTTTTGTTTTGTTTTGCGCCGTGTAGTGGCAGCAAAGAAAATCCACAACCCCTTGTTATCTATGGGTATCGTAAGAAGCGACAGAGTGAAAGAACATTCCTGATAACAACTGAAAACTATAAAATGACTGCTAATGCTGCTGCTGATGATAAACAAAATTCACAACCATAATTTATTTTTAAATAAAATATTTATCTTTGTTCACAATTACAACGGCCATCTTCGCGTCAACCGCCAGAGTCTCTAATGATTTTTGTGAGATCAAGGGTGTTAAAATATTAATATGATACAATATTTGTAAACGTCAATACACGTCCTGATGAAATATGTTAAACAACTTACGAAAAATGTATACAAAAATATTATTTAAATAGCTCGTGTCTGACATGATGAAACAAAATTTAAAGACTTGTTCATTACTAAATGTCATTTTAAATAATTAACTAGCTTTTGCTTGTAGAAGCAAATGGTTCTAATAGGATTTTTAATTGGTTTTTTACGTTATTAATTTTGTTATAACATATAAATTATTATGTTAAAATGTTTGAATACTTATAAACTATAACAAGCTTTATTATAGTGTAGGGATTTAAAGGTTAAATTAAATAATCATGAAAATAAAATACAATTTTGTTATATTTTATGAACACGAAGCTCGGCCTTTGATCTAGTGAAAGTGTAACGGGGGTATTATCTTTTTACAACGAAATCGAAATATTACACCTACCATAGTATTTCTTTATAAACAATATTTTTTGTTTTTCCTTCGGGTGCTAGAATCACCAGGCTGCTCTGTGCGCTTACTCTGGACTATGCCACATACAACTGACCGTGGGAGAAGCAGTTTTCTCTCAAGTCTACTCCCGCTACCTTAAGAGTTTGACCTTGAGCTTTGTTTATGGTTATCACGAAGCAGACTTTGATAGGAAACTGCACTCTCTTAAATTCGAAGGGGTAATTTGATGGTGTTAGGGGAATCCTAGGAATAAATACAGACTCTCCTCGAGTACAACCTGTCAGTATTGTTGCCTCGATTACATTGCGATGCAATGTTTTCACTTGCAGTCTGGTGCCATTGCATAATTTTTGTGGATTTATATTGCGCAGCTACATAATTGGCGCGCCAACTCTCAATTTTAATATGTGAGTTGGGAGACAGGGAGGCTTAAGTGTATTTAGGAACTCGACCGGATAATGAATGGCATCATATTTATATAGATATTTGATATTCGACCCCTTCGAATGATCTCAAAAGTATTTCATTTATGACTGAGGCTTGTTCGTTTTTTGGTGTTAGGATGGCAAGCTCGCATAACCATTCTGCAGGTTTATCGTGAATATTATTAATGTTTGGGTAAATTTTAGCTATAAGCTCTTCTACAGTTGAAAAAATTGTACCTAACTTTGTAGGGAGAATTATATTATTATCCAGTTCCGGGAAATCACCATTTCCTATTTTAAGCAACAGGTCTGAGAACTGTCCGGCAGTAACATCTCCCCTAAGATGGACTCTCATATTTTTGGTAAGGCTCAGTTTTGTCACTGAAGGCCACAAATGAGACCGCTTCACGCACGCTTTAACTTCGTCCGCTCGCGTTCCTGTGGGCACTACTGGTAAAGTCTGCTGGAAACCGCCTGCTAACAATACAGTAACTCCTCACATTTGACAATTATTATTCCTAATACCTTGTAAAGATATATTTAGGGCTTCGAAACCCCCTTTAAGAGCCATGGTACTCTCATCCCAAACAATTAATTTTGTTTTGCGGAGTACTTCTGGCGTATTACTTTGTTTGGTTATATTGCAGAGTGAGGTTTCGTTTTGTATAAAATCGAGAGGAAGTTTAAACGCGGAGTGTGCAACAATTCCGGGTGATGTGACCGCTAAAGCGATATCACGATTGCTTCTCACTTTGGCCAACAGTAAATTTAATAAAAAAGTCTTGCCTGTTCCACCAGGAGCATCCAAAAAAAAAGATATCACCTATGCCGGCGTCGATAATGGAAAGTATTTTATAATAGATATGTCTTTGTTCATTGGTTAGAGAGCTTTCACTACTTGACACCAGTTCTGCTTGACACTTGTTTCCTTCAGGTAGTCCCGGTTATTGTGTAAGCCTTCAGACCTTTGAGGCTGAGGCAACCCGTACTGCAGTAGGCTTTGTCCTCCTAATGCTAATACAGCTTCTCCTATTGTGACCAGACATTTATTGTAGATTTCATCTGCTAGATGTTCATCTATAATGCCAGAAAACCTTTCCACTTGTCGTTTGTAGTCTTCTGATAAGCTATCCCTGTATTTTACCCAAAGACTTAGTGCGTCTGTAATCTGACAGAATGCCAGCATTATAGAAAAAAGTTCACGCATTTTAAATTGTGACTCGCATAAGGCTGCTTCCTCTAGGGCAGAATCTCAATGTTTGTCGTCCTCTACCAAGCCAAGTTTCATGCAAGCTAATTTTTTTTTAAATTTATTTATTAATGAATTTATGATAAAGTGGTGTTACTTAATTCTAAACTCGCCAAACTTTTACGTTTGATGAATAATTGAAAAGTTGGTTGGAGGATACCGTTGATAGTATTCAAGTCATAGAAGGATGATGGGCCCTAACTTCGTGCAGAAGTAAGCGAAGATGGTAACACTCTGTATTATTTGGGTGAACCGTGTACACTCTACCTAGAGCGTGTTCTTTCATTATACCTGCCCAGCCATCTACGGGTTTTCTTCTTTTCCTTCGCACAAATTTGTTTTTTGCCATATCTGTTTGACATAAATCAAAAAATGCTAACAGTGTCGTTTTTTGTGGGCTATTAACTTTGTCGGCGAGGTTGTCGGAATTAAAATAAACTTGTTGGCCATTTTCAAGGTAGACAGCTAAATGTATGACTGCGGGAAACATTTTATGTATGGAAAACCCTAAAATCCTCCAAACTGCCTCCGAACTACCTACTCAACCGTCCACGGTGACTACAATCCCCAAAAAAATTATTACCTCACCTGTCAATGGTGACTACAGTCACCAAACGACATCTTTCGGGTTAAACGTGTACAATGCAAAAGATAGCTGTTATTAATACAGTAAAAAATTATAGATGGTGCTATTTTAAATGTGTCATATGTGAGAGTGAATTTTATCTGTATAATAGTAACAAAATATTTAGAAAAAAAAAAGTCAAAATGAAATTACGCCATTTTTGTTTTGTGGACTGTTAAAGTGTGAGAAATTCGATCAAAAATGTGATAAATTTTCTGTTTTTATACCTTATTTCTAATGTTATTGTACATTAAACTGATTGTAAAGAAATATTCTTTAGGAAATATGTATCATTACGACAATTCCAAAACGTTTACATGTAAAAATTTAGCTCGGACATTTTAATCACTATATGCGATAATCGTTTATTGATTATATGTTGTTTAAAAGATATTCTAATCAGTTTTTTGTGTTAAATGAATGCTAAATATAAAAAAATGCTTCACTATTAACACGTTAATAGACATCAATAAACAAAATATCTGTTGAGATGTGCCTAGAAATTATTAAAACATATTTTTATTTATTTATTTACTTATTTATTAAAATTTATATTGAGTAAACATTATACACTTATGTATATTGAGTATATAAGATATTATTGATATTGGTGTCATTTTAAAGGGAATATCATGTACTATTATAATATAAAATAATTTCTCCAGTAAATATTATACTTTTCTTGTAAAACTCGAAATAAAAAATAAATACGTTTTTTTTTGATATTTCCATTTTAAGCGTTATTTTCAGCTTTTATTTTAATTTGACCAATTTCTTTAACATAATTAAATTTTGAATTCTTTGAGTCTTTTGAGAATATTTTTTATTTGAATGTAGCTATAGTAGTTTTTCAGTAGTAATCGTTTTTGTTGAGACAATCTCGCGCGGTCATAAAAAATAGTGACATTTAATGCGCGGACAGGTGAGGCGAGAATCACTCGTGGGGGGTGGACGGTTGAGTAGCTACTCAAATAACGCCCACTCTCATATAATTTGACTTCGTCCTTTTTGTTTTCTAGCACGAAAGCCGCCTGATCACTGCCCTTATTAATGTACTTACAAATGTTCTTTATCGATTTAACAGAATTGCAAAATTCTACATTAATATGTGCCTTAAATGTCTGTGACAGAAGATTATAGGGGACCACCCACCTATTGTCTACTTCAATTTTTTTTTAATTTAAGTGTAAAGCCACCGTCAGCCAGAGATCGTCTTCTGTACTGTGGCTCACCATCGTCACCTGTCTGTGTATCTCTCAAAAATTGTCTGGGATATTTTTTGCTACATTTATTATCTTTCATGCAGGAAGAATTATCATTAAGGTTGCCACATGGACCGTGTATCATATTGTTTTTGATTATATCGTATAAAATAGGATCTTCATTAGGATTTAGTATCTCAGTACATATAAATTCATCCACCATGTCAGGCGAAATGCGGTTAACCATCCACAACAATATGTGTATGTGAGGCAGACCCCGTTTCTGCCATTAGGTAGAGAACATGAAACAACTTACCTCTCTAAATATTTTTCCTTTGGTTAGAAGTGCCATTATTTTCTTAACTTTGAAGTGAAAAACCCTGGCTATTATGTCGTGTCTATCATAACTTTTTTGCCCAAGCAAAAGCATCTCCGTGATTTCATCCCATCGAGGATTGCAAGTAAATGTTATAAAGAGATCGGGACGACCGTAGTGGCGCACATACGTCATCGCGTCTTGTGTCCTCTCATGCATATAGCGTGGCCCCCCTGTAAAAGAAGAAGGCAGCAAAACCTTTTGACCCAGCTGATCAGCATCAACGTCCTGTCTCCCTATCCTATCACATCTTGCAAATGTATATAACTGTCCGCTCTAAGCTGCGCCTGATTGTTCCTAATATAAACTCAACCTTTCAGTCTCGATTTTCGCTAATATGTCAACTAAAAACTGGCTAAACAACGATCGAAAATATAGCAGATGATTATCTTCTCCTTCCCTAATCATTATACGGTAAGAATAAAAACTTGCAGCAGATACCATTTTTTAAGCGGTTTTTTGGTCTTAGGATCGCACTGGGGTATAGAAATGTAGTATGAATTGCATCGTATAAGCGATGGATTTCACTTATTCGATGCAATGTGTTATCATGACTCTCAATTACAATATCCCGCTTAGAAAATTGCTGTCCAACAATAACTAAAACAACTTCATTTGACGTAGGTTGATTATACCGTCCACTGTGGCCATTTGTAGGCTTTCTTTCAGCATTTATAACAACTTTAAATGTATTTGTCGTAGCAGATACTTTGTCCAGGGCTAGCTTCAACTATCTTATGTATGCATTATAAATATCTAGCATTTCTTGTAATTGTCTTACCAAGCCAGGTTTTACATAAAGAAAGTTATTGCATCTCAATTGAACTTCTCTATCGTCCTCACCAACAAAATATATCTGTAAGAACTGTGGTTCATTCTGGGGTGGCGGAAGCAAACTTCCAACCAAATGTGGCCCTGCACTTTGAATGTAGGCATAAAACCATCCTGTATTATCTTTTTAGTTCCAAATGAGGTCATTTGAAAACAACTATTATAATGCCGTATGCCAGCCATGAAGTGATCATGCTCAGGGTGGAGGTTTTTTATCAAACAGTAAAGAAGATCTGGGAGCTTTTGCAAAGGTTCGAGCTGGACCTTTCCTGAATCGCAGCACATGCCCACAGATTCATCCTTATACTTGAGAGTTTTACTTGCAGCCTGCTTATGTAATTCAGGGTGTTCCCGCTGATAATCAACGACAGCCTGCCTGTGAACTTAAGGGTGTTTTTTATGATAATTAGCCGCATGTTTACGATGATTAGAAGGTTCATTTTAATTATATATTTTTCTTGCTTCCTTAAGTTGCAATTTTCTGACCACATTGGTAACCAGCTGCTAGCCCTGCGTTTCTTCGCCTTATTTTTTGTCAGTTATTTGTCAAACTAATTTCATTTTGTACTGACTTTTGGGTAGTGAATGTTGGAAATTCTATGCAATTATTCGTGGACAAAGAAGAAATAAAATCTGACTCACATTCAGATTGAATAACTGTATAAGTAGGCGAATGAAAGTCTTGCACAACACAACCGTTTCAATGCTTCGTTTATTGGCTATTGGGCGCTCATCAGTTTTATTATCTCCATCGGCATCAGCGTAGGCATCAAAGTGACCATTAGAAAGATTTTGGGAAAACGTTACCTTTTGATGGGTTGGTCTACTGTACCAAATTTGGCATGCAGGTTGCCATTTCGATGCACTTCAAATATCAATGGGTATATTTGACCGGCTGCAACTAACTCGCAGAAACCGCCATATGTAGAAGTTGTAACATATCTAATGTATACTCTTCTTTTGTCCCATGATTGTTGCCATGACGGTCATGAGACATAACAGCAAATTCATCCCAATTGTTCGTCACATGACGCACAATTTCTTTACGAATATTCATAGAGCGTTCTTATGTGCCCTACAACAAAATATAAAAAGCGTACGGAAAAGGTATGCGCCATCCCCCACTATTGGTACAATAGTAACGTTTATTAATTTCCCATTGATGTCAACCAACGCTACTCCCTTTTTTTAAAATAGAGAGACAAATTATAAATATAAACAAATTGCGAAAACCAACACACACTAAATTAAACTTCTAAGACAAACTACTACCTACTTAAATATCTATATTAAAACGAAAAGAAAACTATATTATTATACACAACAAATCAAACGCAGATATTTTTACAATAAAAACTAAAAACGTATAATAAACACTAACAAATCAAACTAAAAGAATCGTATTTAATTATTATAACAACAATTGAAAAAGAAATTAATTAACTACACTTAAAATATTCAAATGAAGTAGTGAAAATGAACTTCCAAACTAATTATACAACAATCGCAAATATTCGCTAAGTAGGTAATCTAAGAGATTTTCAAGGAAAATTCGAAGGAAAATCAAGGTATAAGGTAAGTTTTACATTGAAATAATCCAAGAACAAATAAAATTGAAATTTCGAATTCTAATCCGATTTAAATATTATTTTATGTTTGACATTCCAATTTTAAAGAGTATTGCATTGCGCCAAGCTTTTAGGTGAGTTAAATGTTTTGAGTTTTCAAACATGTGTCAAAATAAAATGTAATTTAAATCAAAATCACTAAGGAGTATTGATATCAACTTCGATGAAAATCACCCCCAAAATAACTTTCTACCACTTTTTAACCCCGTTAGGCGATGATTTTAAATAAAATAAACACGTCTTCCATCAATTCTGTTAAAAAATGTTTATGCAAAATTTGAAGTAGATTGGACCAAGGAATCACGTTATCCTAGAATTATCGGATGTCGACGTCATACAAAGAACACACACTCCAAGTTTCAGGTCTCTACGATCAGCGGTTTAGTCTGTGCGTTGATCCGTCAGTCAGTCATTCAGGACAAAGCATTTTATATGTATAGATACTCTTCCCCAAACTAGCACCATCTAATACTTTAATAACTTCTTGTAGTTAAAGAAGTTCAATCTAAGTTTTAATGAATGATTAAACTTGATCGTCGTAATTTTGTACAAAGATCAGAATCTTCATTGCTCCGTTTAGACACATCATATTATCTGGGTAATGAAATGAATTTCAACTATTTTAGCCGGCTTCACTAACACCATAACTTTATAAAGATATGACTCGAACTCTAACCAAACTTTTTAACATTTCTTGAATTAAATACTATGTATTAATAAACAGCAGGAATTCCAAATAAAAAGAAATTGTGTATTTTAATGTAACATTTACAAATAATTACTACTAAACGAAAATTCTCGTGTGGTTAGGTTATATACATTATATAAAAATGATAAATTAGACACATTAAAATATGTGAGGGTTCGGGTAGAAAGAAAAAAAGACCTCCAAAAAAAAAAAAACAATTATATTTTCTCCAAAATACTACTCTTATATATTTTTATTTATTATAATATAATACTGTTTATATAATATATTACTTTAATTTATTATAATACTGCTCTTTTCTTGAAGGTCCCTGTTAGGAATAGTTATAAAATGGTAACATCAAATAAGCAAACTAGCGCTATCTATGGTTGTTTTTGTTTGAACTACTAGTTTCTGGATAATCTGTGCATATCTATCTTTTTGGAATAAAATTAGTCAGTTATCAGCTTTCACGGAAATATGTTATTTCATTTATTAATAACAGGTTATGGGCCCAGCACTGCCCTTTAGGGATTCTTTTTAAGTATATTTTAGGTAGTTTCGCTAGCATAGGTGCATTGTGTTTTACAATTGGATTGCACATAAAACAGTGAAAATTAATAGTAATGGCTTCCAACGCATTCTTGACCAACGTGCCTAAGTTAAAAGGGCGCGAGAATTATCATGAATGGGCTTTTGCTGCGGAGAATCTGTTAGTCTTGGAGGGCACAGATCATTTTATCAAAAGGGAGCGTGCTGAGGATGCAGCCGCAGAAGATGCGAAAGCCAAAGCCAAATTAATTTTGATGATCGACCCGTCAATGTACGTGCACATCAAAGACGCGTCAAGTACAAGGAATTTGTGGCAGAAACTACAGTCCATGTTCGATGATTCTGGATTCTCTCGGAGAATAACTTTATTAAGAAACCTGATATCAATTCGTCTTGACAATTGCGATTCAATGACGAATTATGTCACGCAAATCATGGATACAGCACAAAAATTAACAGGAACAGGTTTCTCTGTAAATTATGAGTGGATCGGGTGCTTAATGATAGCAGGTTTGCCTGAAAATATTTCCCAATGATAATGACGATTGAACATTCCGGGATCGCCATTACGTACGTGACGTAGTGAAGACAAAGTTGATTGACGACAATTGCGAACCAGGAAGTGCATTTTTGAGCAGAGGGCAGCACAATCGTAATAAGGTTGGCAGTTTTGCTAAGAATAAATGCTCAAATAATCATCATGGCGGCGGATTGTCTATGTCAGGATCGACTAAGAAAATAATAAAATGTTACCGTTGCAAACAACTTGGTCATTAAACCTCAGTGTAAACAGTGATCAACAACAGTGTGAAGAAAACTAATGCTTTTTCCGCTGTGTTTTGAGGAAACTATAGCAAACATGACTTTTATTTGGATAGCGGCGCAAGCGTTCATATGACGACAGATGTAAACATGATACAAAATGTATCATATTCACCTAGGGTCAAGGAGATTATGGCAGCAAATCAAAATGCCATGCCTGTATTGTGTTCGGGTGATGTGAATATCATAACGGTTACTCCGAGTTGCAAATATGAGGTTACATTGAAAGATGTCTTGTGTGTTCCTAACCTCACAACGAACTTGTTTTCCATTAATCAACTTATCAAGAATGGGAACAATGTGGAGTTTAAAGAGAAATGCTGCTATCTTTACAACAGGGAAAACAGTTTAGTGGCTGTGGCGAACCAAGAAGATGGTGTTTACAAGCTGGTCATGGAACATAAACAATGTTTGTTTACATCTACTTCGAGTGTTAATAGTGAAGTATGGCATGGAAGATTGGGTCATTTGAATATAAATGACCAGAATAAAATGAAGGATGGAGCAGTTACGGGAATATCATACACAGATAAGTCAGTAATCAACAAAAGTACATGCACAGTATGCTGTGAAGGAAAGCAGTCGCGTTTGCTATTTGGTAACTCTGGTACAAGGAGTAGTGAGCCTCTAGGTGTAATACACGCTGATGTCTGCGGACCAATGGAGACTACTTCAATCGGTGGGTCCAGATATTTCCTGATTTTTGTTGATGACTTTACCCGTATGGCCTTTGTTTATTTTTTAAAAGCAAAAAGTTTAGTGGAAAATCAACAAGACAGAAAAATTAAATTATTCAGGACTGATAATGGCTTAGAGTTCTGTAGCAATGATTTTGAAAATTATTTAAAACAGGCTGGTATAGTTCACCAGAAAACTAATATTTATACACCGGAGCAAAATGGTATGAGTGAACGATTTAATAGAACAATTGTTGAACGGGCTCGCTGCTTATTGTTTGATGCAGGATTAGATCAAAAGTTTTGGGCAGAGAGTAGGATAGAATTAGAGAATTGGACTTCGCTCCAGTAGAGGTCCACATTTTTAGTCGAACCAAATTAGTGCCTACATGTTCGCAAATTTCTATATTATATCAATTTATTTAACCAATGATGTCGATCGCAATGGTCTAGTGGTTTGTACTACGAGCGGACTACAAAGCGTGATGGTTGCGGTTAGATTCCCACACAATACAAAAGTTAGTGTGCATGAACACGTTTGTTTGTATTGTTGAAGGCCTTTTCTATGTGTAACTAGCGAACGCCAGTGGCTTCACCTGCACGGTTTGCAATTTTTCTATCCCGCGGAAACAAGTGTACTTCCACTTCCAGTTGAGTTTTTGAGCATTATATTCAGAGCGTTTGTAAGATATTGCTGGTATTGCTGCATCTTTAAGATTAATTTCTAATGATACGACTTGTTTTGACTAACTTCATTATGGTCAGTGCTAATAAAACAAACATTTTTTTTTCGGATAATTATACCTAATATAGCTCTAGCTCCTATTACTTGCACGAGTACAATTATCATTACCTTATTAGCAAAATCTATCGTGTCAATATAACTACAATTCTTCAACTTCTTCTACAATCTTCCTCTACAATTTCTTCTATTTATGGCCAGGTATTCCAACATGTGTAGAAATTAAATTAAAAAGTTTGGGAAGCTGAGCTTATGCTATTGTTTTATTATTGTTTTTATTCTCATAGCGAGTGCACTTTGATTACAACGTTCGTCAAATATCTATATTGGTGAGTTTAATCATTTTTACTATTTAGAAATTCAGTCGTGATTAACTTTTATTTGTTTTTTTTTTGACTTCATACTTGTTTTGTTTATTACAGATCATGGCCAAAACTGAGGAAAACATTGATTCCAATCCTATCACTAATCCGTATTACTATGCTCCGGATGTGGATAAATTTATACTAAATTATTACAACCAAGAGGAGTGGCTTCATGATATACCACCAAATAGCTATAAATAAAGAGCAGCAATCGAAATTAAAGAAATATTCCAGGAAGAGAAGCCGTTCTCAAGAATCATCAACAAGGCTGTCGTCTAATTAAAATCAATATTTATGAACTTAATGAGCAAAAACAAAATGTTATCAACGATCTTAGTGCTAATGTAAGGTTCAATATGTCGTGGATTCAATGTACGATGAAGTGTTAGATGCTACAAATTGTCTTATAAAAAAATAGGTGAAAAATTATGTGAGAACTAGTAATTTAAGTAATGTAGCTTGTAAAATATAATAAAAGCTATTATACATTGAATTTTATTTTTGTTTCATTATGTATCATCATAATTATTTAATTGTGTAGAGCGATAAAGGAAAAAGACATTTATTGTTCCAACGAATATATTTATTAAAACTAAATATAAAGTTATAAACATGATAATACATGTAACTAGAGCTATACATTTATCTCTCATAGAAAGCAGTGCTTATCATTGTTTTTTAAATTTGAGCATGATTTTGTTTTGCGTATTTTTTCGGGTAATGGTGTATAAGAACCAAATCTTAACGGATTATATTTTACAATATTTAATACTAAGTGTCTTATGGACTCAATAGTCCAACCTGATTCGCAAAGCTCGAATTCCGAACACTTGTTCGTAATTTTTTCTGCAAAACTATTGTAAACAGACGATAGATCAGTGTTTTGGTATATAATTTTATATTTAGTATTAAAAGATTTAATTGATGATTCATTGTTCTTTGGTAAAGTATATGTACCAAAAAGTTCAAAATAAATTTTTAATGCTGTATGTTTCTTCAAAATTTGTTTAATTAGTTGAAGAGATGTGTGCGAAATGTCAGATAAGAAAATTTCCGGTGAAATTGTTCATTTTTCAGGAACAATTTTGTAAGTGACAATTCTGTTCTTGAAAGCACATGCTATTATACTTACATTGTCAAACTTGGTTTGTAGTAAGCAGTTAGACTTGTGAATATAGGACTTTTGATGAGAGGAATAATGTTTAACATGTGTGCCACAGGGCTTGCAAAAAACATTTTTTTTAATTATGAATAAAAATTAGTTTATATATAAAATATTGTTCCAGTTATTAGATTAAGAATTTTAGTTTATATTTTTATTTTGATTTTCGATTTTATCTGAAAGCAACAACACCTTAGCCAGGTACTAAATATTTCTAAAAATAAATGATTAAATTCTCAGTATATTACTACACTAAAAAGAGTCAGTAATTAAATAGGCGCTTGCAGATTTTTTTTTATTATTATGATATAAATATAGATCAGTTTATTATAATAAAATATAGTTTTCAGTTGATAGATTTAAAATTTTAGTTTATATTTTTTTAGATTTAAATTTTTACTTAAGATTTTATCTGAAAGCAAGAACACGTTATTAAAGTATTAAGCCAAGTACTAAATATTTTTAAAAATAAATAGTTAAATTCTCATTATATTGCTACAATAAAAAGAGTCAGTAATTAAATAAGCGCTTGTAGATTTTTTTATTGTTATGATATAAATATAGATCAGTTTATTATAATAAAATATAGTTTTCAGTTGATAGATTTAAAATTTTAGTTTATATTTTTTAGATTTAAATTTTACTTTACATTTTATCTGAAAGCAAGAACACGTTATTAAGTATTAAGCCAAGTACTAAATATTTTTAAAATAAATAATTAAATTCTCATTATATTGCTACAAAAAAGAGTCAGTAATTAAATAAGCGCTTGTAGATTTTTTTTGTTATGATATAAATATAGATCAGTTTATTATAATAAAATATAGTTTTCAGTTGATAGATTTAAAATTTTAGTTTATATTTTTTTAGATTTAAATTTTTACTTTACATTTTATCTGAAAGCAAGAACACGTTATTAAAGTATTAAGCCAAGTACTAAATATTTTTAAAAATAAATAATTAAATTCTCATTATATTGCTACAATAAAAAGAGTCAGTAATTAAATAAGCGCTTGTAGATTTTTTATTGTTATGATATAAATATAGATCAGTTTATTATAATAAAATATAGTTTTCAGTTGATAGATTTAAAATTTTAGTTTATATTTTTTTAGATTTAAATTTTTACTTTACATTTTATCTGAAAGCAAGAATACGTTATTAAAGTATTAAGCCAAGTACTAAATATTTTTAAAAATAAATAATTAAATTCTCATTATATTGCTACAATAAAAAGAGTCAGTAATTAAATAAGCGCTTGTAGATTTTTTTTTAAATTGTTATGATATAAATATAGATCAGTTTATTATAATAAAATATAGTTTTCAGTTGTTAGATTTAAAATTTTAGTTTATATTTTTTATTTCGATTTTCAATTTTATCTGAAAGCAACAACATGTTATTTAAAGGATTAAGTCAGGTACTAAATATTCCTAAAAAATTATTAAATACTCATTATATTACTACACTAACGAGTCAGTAATTAAATAAGCTATATTTAATATAATGAAATACTCAAAACTCAAATATTTCTTGGTAGACATCAAAATTATGTTTTATTAAATTATGGCTTTAGACTTTGTATTTGAGTTTTGATATACAGATTTCTGAAAGAAAACCGGTGAATTAAATCTGGTAGATAAGTAACACTGATAAAACTAACGCTTAGTTGGATACAAAACTGGACGAACATTGCGATAATCTTATTTGATGCATGATACCAACTGGGTAACAGACTTCCACGTTGGGGTTTTCTCGTCGACAGCTGATTTAAAGTTGATCAGAGAATGCTGCAAGCGGTCGGCTGATGGAATAGCCTCCAGCTCGCGGAAGTTAGAGATGCGGACCTCGATGTAATATTCTCCCCGTTTTGTAGGCTCGCTCTGGTGCGTATGTCCTGAACCTGTTCGGCGTGATAAGTAGCTTTTTAAAATCCCCGCTTGGATAGGTTCAAAACCTTCATCCTGGAAATAATAAAAATACTATTTCAACAAAAGCATACTGATAAGCAATGTACAATAGTTATATTCCCTCCTACCTGCATAAATATATTTTTATACAATGCTCATGACTTGACTTAGTAGTCCGGTTCACTAACTATTGTATCAATCACACCAATCATCTAAGAATAAAATTAAATACGTTTTTATAAAAACCTATGACTGATAATAATAATTATAATTTATTTGCGAGTAATCGTTGTATATAAAGATAAAAGATATAAATCTTTGCACTCATTTTTGTCTGATGTTTTTTGTCTCAAGTTTGTATGATGATTACCCTCCAAGTTACTACAACCAATAATAAAATGTATTACTGTACAAAGTAGACATCCGATCAAATAAAACCTAACTTTTCATCATGAGAATCGTAACTCAAATTATTAAAATTAAATAAGATTTGCTTACCTCAGAATCAGGAAAAACGTTTAATTTTCGTTTCTTGCTGGTCTCAGATTCCGAGTCGCTTCCGAATAGTTCAACTCGTTTCTTGGACTTAGGAGCTGCTGTTTTTGTCTTTGATACATTAGCTGGTTTATTAGCCACTTTTTTCTTTTGCGAAGTCGACTGTACACCACCCTCTGACTCGAAAGGATTGGAATACCTAAAATGTAACACAAAGTTATTACAAGAAAAATACATCACTGTACAGAAACACTCATATAAAAACTCATAATGTGAAACATATAACTTTACTGTAACATATATAACAAATTAATTATTACTCTATTGTATTTAATGAGTGAGGAGCCTAAGTGTTACATACATACTTGTCGCCTTGATGATGATGAACACTTCCAAGTCTAGTAGACTGCGAGAAACACACTGTAACTAATGGTGAAACAAACATTCTATTTTATACCCCTTAATTATAAGACTATGCCCGCCTGAAAGTATTTTAATTTGTCATATTTTAAAATAAAGAAATATTTCATTTTGTACAATTAGCATTAATCTGTATTTATATAACTCATAAGGAATATTATTGCTTATTAATATTCAAACTTTAGATGCTCATATGTGAACATCGCTTTGCTTAATTGTTATTTCGCTGTTCATGCACTCGTCTCTAGTTGCAGCGACAGCACTGCAACTAGAGACAAGCGGCGCAGTGATGTCGGCGCAAGTTGAGATGAAATTTTTATATGGTAAACGTATGTACTCATGCAAATACGGAATGGGTCAATATATAGCGGTCAATGTAGTAACTAAATTGAGATCAATTACAAATATATCTTTATTCAAAGTTAATACTTTTGTAAAAGAAAAGTTTTATTTTATAAATAGCTATTTTTAATTTTAATTTTAAGCTGAATTTTATACTATTCGTTAATACATACTTATCTTATTAATTAATATCATAAACGTAAAAGTCTGGATGTTTAGATGTTTTCGGATGTTTGTTACTCAATCATGATAGAATGGCTGAACCGATATGGATGAAATTTTACATAAAGGTAGAATATAGTCTGAAAAAAACACATGCTACTTTTTATCCCGGAATTATAATTATGAATGTGAAAGTCCTGAATTTTTAGGTGTCAGATATGGATGAAACTTGGTAAAGAGATAGAATATAGTCTGAAATATCACATATTCTACTTTTTATACTGGAAATTATATTATAAATGTGAAAGTTTGGAAATTTTGATGTTTGTTACTCAATCACGCTAGAACAGCTGAACGGATATGGATAAAAAAAAATTATCCTGAAAAAAAGTACGGTTCCCGTGGGATAGGAAAATAGTAGACTGCGTGTGCGAAGCTACTAGCGATCGCTAGTTACACATAGAAAAGGTCTTTAATAATACAAACAAACGTGTTCCTGCGCAATAATTTTTGTACTGTGTGGGAATCGAACCGCAACCATCAGGCTTTATAGTCCGCTCGTAGTACAAACCACTAGACCATTGCGATCAACACCATTGCTTAAATAAATTGATATGATATAGAAATTTGCGAGCATGCATGCCTTCAGCAGCACGTAGCTCGAGCGAAGCGAGAGTGAGTGAATGCATTTGAACTCAAGCTGGTGGTTAAGATAATTTTCAGTAGGTCTTTCAAGTTTAAATTATTAACGCGATTGAAATAACGTTAGTTTATTGAAACCTATCAACCAATACGGTCAAGTTAACAAACCTGTTATGAAATTTCTCAAACAAAAAAATCACATAAATTAGAATGTAACTGTCCTGCACCAAAAAATGAGGTTAAAGATCATGGAAACTTATTGCCAAACACTATACGTAGTATTGTCTGCGGTCCATAGAATTGCGGAAAAAGTAACTTAATTATCAGTTTATTGTTACACCAGAACGGACCACGTTTCCGCAACCTTTATGTATATTCAAAGTCTTTGTATCAACCTAAATACTTATTTTTAGAAAAAGTACTACAGAAGATAGCAGGCACATCTTATTACAAGTATAATCATAATAGTGAAATTCTGAGTCCACACGAAGCTTCACCTAACTCCACCTAACTCAATTTAATATTTGATGATGTAGCTTGTGAAAACCAGAACAACATACGCGATTATTTTGCCATGGGTCGACATAAAAACATTGACTGTTTTTATATTAATCAAACGTATACTAAGATACCTAAGCAACTAGTAAGAGATAACGCTTACCTGATCATATTGTTTAAACAAGACGACATAATTCTGAGACACATTTATGATGAACATGTAGGGTCTGACATGACATGGTCTCAGTTCCGTGAAATGTGCTCAACTGTGTGGAGTAAATCTTTCAATTATGTTTTTATAAATAAAGACTGTAAATGAAATAAAGGCTGCTACAGAATGAAGTTTGATACATTCATACTAGTAGACTAAACGTTTAAATAGCTGCTATGTCACAAAGCAATCAGTTTCATTTGAGTAGTCAAACAGAGTACAATCCTTTACAATGGAACGAGACCTCAAGAAACAAATTGTAAAATCTGCTACAGCTCTAAAAAGAAAGGTAGAAATGATAAAAGACGCAAAAAATACAAAAAATCTGGCTTTGGAAACAATACTCAAACCTATCGTTGATCCACTTAATATACTTACCAGAAAAACTGAAGAAAAGAAACATTTAAATGAAGTTACAGAGCAAACTCACCTTATAAAAAAAACTAAGTACAGCGAAAGTGAGTCATCGATTTCTTCAAGTGATATGTTTGAGGATCCTGTTAATAATGAAGAAAACTCAGATAACGATGTTTATACATCATCCAACAAAACCCTCACTCACTCGCTTCCTGCGGAAGATAATGACGCGAATGAAATTTCGTTTAAATCAATTCAATCAACACCAAGTATTGCAAATGATTCTTTATCTTGGTCTACGTCATCTGAAGTACTAAAAGATGTACCTTATGGTGTCAGACATGAGCGTGGGAAACTAATGCTTGGCACAACTCGTGTCTACGACGATGGTTGCATCTTAAAAATTGGAAATCATAGTTTGAAAAAAACTCCAGGCTTAAAAGTAAAAGTTATTGTTTAAAAACCTACCAAATTTAGATATTATAACAGAGGAAGACTTACAAAATTATAGATTGTTACTTTTGGATACTAATGCACGCAAACGTAGTTGTGATCCAGCCAAACCGATTAACAGTAACAAAGGATTTAAATATATGCGAGTGATCAAACCATTGTTTCAGTAGTCGAGAAATCATACAAGTAGTGTAGAAAGTCTTCCAAAGAGAGAAGGAGCTGATATTTTAAAAGAAGTTAAAAAATATACTGATTTGGTTTACTGGAATGATCCAAACGAGTTAGTGGAACGATTAAAATTACTTTTCGGATCATGGGCAGCTGGTAACTCTAAGGTTTATAATGAAATTTATGCAAAAATCAAAGAAATGCGTGAAGCTGGCATCATAAAAGACATTAAATATATTAAACTGCCCACAGGACGATTACGCAGTACCATTTCATTACAAAAGCCGACAAGACGGCAATGAATATAGACAAATTCAGTCATCACGTTCATAAGCGTTTGCCACTATCTGAATGCACTGATATTCTCAGTGATACTTTAGTAAGAACAGACGCAGGTGACTTTGATTTGAAATCAACAAGATTAAAAGGACTGCAATCTCCTGAAAAAGACGATGAGGCTGTAAATAAAGAATATGTGGATAAATGTGTTCAAGAACTTAAAAATGAAATGAAAACAATTCAGAATAATATCAAAAAGTACCTTAACAATTTAGAAAAATTTACCGCTATCAATTTCAGTACATTGTATTACACAAAAAAGGAAATCGACCTCATGATTGGAGCAAAACCTACACAAAATGAGTAAACAAGATATTGTCAATGAGATTCACAAAGCAGCAAAAAGAAATTTTCTCGTCAACATACAATTATTAAAGCAATAGATGATTTATAGCAAGCTGACCTGATTTATTTTCAGAAATATGCAATGTTTAATAAATTATATAAATATGTTTTAGTAGTAATCGATGCTCTATCGAAATACATGTGGGTTCGAGCATTGAAATAGAAACATAAAAATTGTGTCAAAAATACGATATCTGAATCGAGACGAAAACCTAAAAATTTACAAACAGATCTTGGTACAGAGTTTTATAATGATTCTTTTAAGAACTTAATGAAAAATTACAATATAAATCATTATTCCACGTACTCCGTTAAAAAGCCTCCATTGTAGAACGAGTAATAAGAACTTTAAAAACTCGCCTTTATAAAATATTCAGTCTATGCGGACGATATCAACGGTTCCAAAATAATGGTTGGTCTATCTGAAGGGTCTTACGAGCTTCAAGATATTTGTGATTATCTAAAAAATAACATTAGGAACACTCTATTAAAACTAGCTTGTAACAATAATACACTGAAAACAAATATTTTTTGCTCTGAAGATGTTCACTTTAATAGAAACGAATCACTGGGTAAAATTTTAGGCTTTGGTATGGAAACAATAAAAGCAAATATAAGTACTGAATCAAAGTATCCTGTCAGCATTCTATCGACAACCATCGTGCGGATTGAATGCGATGTTGTGGTTCATTTAGAAAACCTAAATTAGCCTTACCTAAATACATAATTTATATGGTAAACGTACCATAGAATATATGATTCCTAACCTAATTAACCAGCTACCAGTATCATTAAAATCAGAATTAAACCAAAAAATATTAAATTAAAATTAAAAATTACTTTATGGAATGCACTACTAATAATTTAAATTATACATAATATGTTTTAATAATAAATACTGCGATAACGCCCCAAAACAAGCGCCCTGTATAAAATATAGGATCCATGCGCGGTGGATTGTGTAGTAATAGAAGGTCACGCAATTAATAAATAAATAGTGTATTTCTCTTTTCTTACTACACCCTCATATTTGTTATTGTCGGTGATATCGGTACACGGTAAAGTTTCTTTAAACTTATGATTGTATGTAATGTAATGTTTAATTAATGAATGTAATGATATATTAAATAAATAAAATAAATAATTTGTCAACGGGAAAGCAAGCCATATAATTTATGAATTTATACCTAATGTGGTGGTTATCGAATAATTGAAATACCTAAAAATTTAATTTATTTTCCTATTAACCAAAGTTCTATAAGTGCTATCAATATAAAGCTGTTGGACGCTGAGAATAAAGAATAAAATAAAGAGGTGAAAAATTACAACTGTATTTATATTTCCGAAAAAAATGATAAATTTCAATAAAAGCCCACCTACGTCGTGTATCCAAGTCATTTCTAGAAGAACATCTCGTAAAGGCACACCTCTCCAGCTAAAAAAGAAGTTTACCAAGACTAACAAAGAATTTCTTAAGCTAGTTGGCTTGATAAAATGAATATTATAAACATATCGCAACAAACATCATACGATAACAGCATTGAAAGTTTCGAGTATCATTCATACAAACCATATGTCACTAGTTTTAACAAGAATGACGAAATACGTATTCCTATTAATCAGCAAGACCTGCACGTGCTACTTTCACTCAGTAGTTATAAAAGTAAGTTATAGTATAAAAGTGAACGTTTATAACAGCACCACGAAAGAAAAGGTATCAAACGTACATTTCGTTAATAATCCAGCACTATTTCTATTTCAAGACATAAGATATGAACATAATGGGGTAGAAATAGATAAAATTAAGAATGCGGGTATCACTACTACAATAAAATCTTATCTATCCTTAAATGAAAATGAATCCAAATGTGCACGAGTTTGGCACTGGTCAACTGCAGGAACAAGCAATACTAGTGGTGGAGCGTTTTCCGCATCTATACAATTGAACAAGATATTAGGATTTGCAGAAGATTCTGAAAAAATTATAATTAATTGTAAACACGAGTTAGTATTATTACGAAGCAATACGAATCTTAATGAGATCAAGTTAAATACAGGTGAAGTCGTAGATGAAATTATAATAAATAAAATTGTTTGGCGAGTTCCACACATCAAAGTATCAGATCGTGAAAGAATCAACCTATTAAAACATTTAGTGAAAGATAGAGCTATTCCATTAGCGTTCCGTTCCTGGGACTTATATGAGTATCCATTGCTACCCAAAACACGTAAACATACTTGGTCTATAAAAACTTCATCGCAAATAGAGAAACCACGATTTGTTGTCATCGCCTTACAAACCAACCGCAAACATAACGCGGCATTATCAATGGCAGAGTTTGACTATTGTCACGTACGTGATGTAAGAGTCTTTTTAAATTCATCATATTATCCTTATGAGGGACTGAATGTCAGCTTTTCAGAAGATAAGTTTTCTTTATTATACGAACAGTATGCGAGATTTCAACAGTCGTATCACGGACACCGGTCAGAGCCGTTGATGGGTTTAAAGGAATTCAGAGACGTAGCGCCATTATTTGTAATTGATTGTTCAAGACAGCACGAAACTTTAAAAGGTTCGATCGACGTGAGAGTTGAAATCGAAACAGACCAAGAAATATCAGATCAGACAGCTGCTTATTGCTTTATTTTAAACGATTGTGTATTCGAGTATAAACCACTGAGTAATATCGTTAAGAAAATATCATGAATAGCAATACAATAATCGAAGATCTTCAAGGATTCAAAAATAGCAAAAATGAATTTATAGTAAAAGAATTTGCTATAGCCACTCTAGAGTACACCAAAATATTCCTAATAAAACCTCCTTACCCGTTCACTTCACTATCTCTTGAAGAGAAAAAATAAATTTGCTGGATTGAAAAGCATAGAGGGTATCAATGAAGTGAGAGCTTTGTTGATTATAGAGAGTTTCACAGAATTATCAAGACATATTTGAAAGATAAAAGATATTTTAAAAGGATGAAAAAATAAAATGGGTACAAGATCTTGTGATGAAAATAATACTATCATAGATATAAATTGCTTAGGAGCTCCTAATTTAAATACTCTTTGTGAACTTTATTGTAAAGATACTTTACTGTGTAAATGTTTTACTCATAAGAAAATCTGTGCGTTAAAAAATGTTTTATGTATTAAGAAATGGTGTTTTGAAAACAAAGTGATTGTTTGATTTTCAATAACACATATGTAAATAAAAACTTCATATTTTAATTTAAACTATCCTTGTGTTCGAGGAGGAGAAAAAAACAATAGTTCTAGACCAGCAACGGTTAGTATTATTAAAGTAACTGTTTTTTTTTTGTATCACATTTCATTTTAACGATAAAATGGAACCCCTACTGGAGAGAATTGGGGCCTTCAGAGGCACGTAGCTCGAGTGAAGCGAGCGGTATTTGTGGCCTATCCTACTGCAGATGTCACAAATACCGCTGTCTACCTTAGAAATAGATCTGTTGCATCAGGATTAAAAAATAAAACTCCATATGAACTCTGGACAAATAAAAAACCTGATCTAAGCCATGTCCACATATTTGGAAGTGAGGTGATGGTACACGTGCCAAAAGAAAAACGTCGTAAGTGGGATACTAAGTCAAAAAAACACATTTTAGTTGGATTTTCTGAAAATGTGAAAGGCTACCGTGTATATGATCCGATAAAAAATGTGTTGTCACCAGTAGAGACGTAATTATACATGAAAATATACAGAAAAACTGAACAAATGACGCAGTTGTGTCAGTTTCAGTCGGGGATAAGGAACCAGATAAGGAATCAGAAAAATCAGATAGTCAAGATACGGAAGAAGTGAAAGATGAGCCGATCTCGAGTCCCTTGAGTATGAGCATTTCTTCAGAATCTGAATATCTTAATACATTGACTGATTCAGATTCTACATTAATGCCATCTGAAGAAGAGAAACAAGAAGATTACGAACCAGAATTACCATCTGCAAAAGTAAAGCGTATACGGAAGCCACCAGAGCGTTATGGATTATCAAATCTATGCACTACGTCATATCCAAATACTACAAGAGATCCAGTCAGTGTCCGAGAAGCTTTGGATAGCCCAGATAGAGACAATTAGATAGAGGCCATGAAGGACGAGCTGCAGGCATTTGAAGAAATTGAAGCATTGGTTCCTGTAAGTGAATTACCTTCTGATAAAACTTTAATACAGTGCAAGTGGGTGTTTAAGAAAAAAGTGAGTAGTAATAACAGTGTACGTTACAGAGCACATTTGGTAGCTAAAGGCTTCACGTAGAGGCCTGGCATCGATTATGAAGAGATCTTTTCACCAGTTGTCAGACATTCTACTTTAAAATTATTGTTTACACTGTCTGTTCAGCTAAATTTAAATATCACACACTTAGATGTTAAAACAGCTTTTTTAAATGGTTTTTTAAAAGAGGACATTTATATGGTTCAACCAGATGTTGATTGTGATTCAAGTAAAAATAAAGTAATTGTAAAATTAAACAAAGCTATTTATGGCTTAAAGCAATCGTCTAGGTCATGGTATGAAAGAGTAGATCAATGTTTGTGTGAGCTAGGTTTCAAGAAGAGTCTCATAGAGCCATGTGTTTTTACAAAATAAATAATGATGTAAAATTGTGATAGCATTGTATGTTGACGATTTTTATATTTATTCCAATAATCAAATAGAGACTGATGAGTTAATTTCTGTATTGAGCTCTAAATTTAAGATTAAGAATTTTGGTCAGGTTAAACAATGCTTAGGCATGAGAGTTAAAATAGATAAAAGATCAAATGTTATTACTTTAGATCAAGAACAGTATATAGAACATTTATTAGAAAAATTTAATATGTTAAATTGCAAAGTTACTAGTACTCCAATGGAATGTCAATTAGATATCAATAAGTCAGAAACAGAAACAGAAACAGATTTTTTTATTCAATATAGATTATAAATAATACTTATTGAAAGTCACTCTTTGTTTAATTACCACTGGTTCGAAAAAACCTCTGTCCTGGGAAGAACTAGCAAGAATCTCAGCGGGACTTTTTTTTAAAATAACAGCTTACAATCATGTATGTTACACAATTAACCACACAAAACAAATAAAAAATAGCTTGGTAGCGAACACCTCATTTCCAGGGGCTATTATCATCCATAAATTCCTTAATATTATAATAACCCTTTTTATACAAACTATGTTTAATAAAGTTTTTGAATTTTGAGCAGGTCGAATTTTGTATATTTTCTGGGATTTTGTTGTAAAAGCGTAAACATCGCCCCAAGAATGAATTACTGACTCGGTAGAGTCGAGTAACTGGTACTACTAGCTTGTGTTTGTTCCTAGTATTTACAGAATGAATATCACTTATTTTTGTATAACTACTTTTATTTTTGTGTACGTACATTACATTTTCATAAATGTATTGAGAGGCCAAAGTTAATATATTAATTTCCTTAATTTTTTTTCGGAGCGACTCTCTAGGTTTTAAATCATAGATTGCTCTTATGGCCCTCTTCTGTAAAACAAATATAATTTCAGTGTCAGTCGCGTGTCCCCATAGCAAAATACCAAACGACATTATGCTATGGAAATAGCTAAAGTAAACAAGTCTAGCTGTTTCCACACTGGTAAGATTTCTAATCTTTTTTACAGCATATGCTGCAGAACTAAGTCTGCTTGCTAACTTTGATATATGGGGGCTCCATTGAAGCTTCGCGTCTAGTGTGATTCCAAGAAAAATGGTGGTATCGACAAGACTCAGTTCCTCCCCATTTAAAATTACATTAGTATTTAATTGTTTGACATTTGGAGTCATGAATTTCATACATTTCGTTTTAGTGCTATTTAAATGCAAGTTATTAACATTAAACCAATTTACTAATTTAGATATAGCATTATTTACTTCGTCGTATTTTAATAATTGTCGTTTTAATTTGAAAATTAATGAAGTGTCATCAGCAATAATACTATATTATGGTTATCCCTAGTATGTAAGGTAAGTCATTAATATATACAAGAAACAGAAAGGCCGAGAATTGAGCCTTGAGGCACGCCCATTTGTACTATCGACCCGGAAGAGCTCATACTATTAATGACAACTTTTGCGTTCTGTTACTTAAATATGAAACAATTAATTTAAGAGCATTACTTACACCGTAGTGTTGTAGTTTCTGATTAATGTTTCATGGTGAACACAATCGAAGGCTTTGGATAGGTCACAGAATATACCCAAAGCATCCTGTGAATTCTCCCATGCATTGAAAATATATTTAATTAGCTCAACACCAGCATCAGTTGTCGAGCGACCTCAGAAACTGAATTGATTTTATGAAGTAAATTATTAACAAAAAAAATTAACATTTGATGAAGAATAATTTTTTCAAAAATTGTACTTAATGTTGGCAGTACAGAAATGGGTCTAAAATTGGCGAGGTCTAATGTACTACCAGATTTAAATAAAGGTATTACTTTAGTATGCTTCATCAAATCAGGAAACACCATATTCGATACTAGTATTAAAAATAATAGCTAGTTGAGGCGCGATTATATCGATTATAGACGCAATAACTTTAACGGAAATCCCCCACAGATCCGCAGTTTTCTTAATATCAATAGTTTTAAAATATTTTACAATATCTTCTGATGATATTTTATGAAATGTAAAATTCTTTGTACACGCATTTACATTTTGTTTAACTGATCTGATTCCGTTAATTTGTTTTTAAAACTTAACCGGTAGTTTGAATTGCGAGAGTTGACCTTACCAGTTTCACTATTGATTACACTCCACGTCATTTTAATTTTATTAGAAGTTGTCTTAATTTTCTTACTCAAATGCAAAGACTTGGCTTTGGAGCACACCTTTAAATATTTTTGAATATTTTTACATATTCCCCAACTTCGACGCTAGGTTATATGACCTTTCATGGTAAAGTTCATATAACCTTTGTCTGCTCTTATGGACTCCTACTGTCGCTCATTCATTGAAAGCCTTCCAACTGTCCAAGGAGAACTTTTTAGAAGTAAAAATATTATCAAATTCATTGCAAATAAGTTTAAACACTGTTCCATACAAAAAAATTAGAATAATTTTGGTTTGAAAGTGATGGAAGATTCTTCACTATGTTACTTCTAAACTTCTCCAAACGACGTGCATTTACAGGAACAAACACAATTTTCTCATCTACTTGCTTTTTGTGAACATAAGGTAACGAAACTAACTGTCCACAGTGATCAGAACTCAATTTTTGAATTATACATTTATGCAACGGCTTAACATTTGTAAAAATGTTATCTATACATGTTGCACTAAATTCAGTAATACGCGTTGGCTCTAAAAATAAATTAAAAAGACCATATGATTTAAACAATGATCTAAATTTAATATTGGTGGAGGAAGCTTCTAGGAGATTGATATTAAAGTCTCCACATATTACAACAGATTTATTCTGTTTATTAAGCTTAACAAAAATTTCCTCCATAATTTTTTTCAAAAGTATTGTATATAGAACATGGGGGTCTGTAGACGCTCACAACAATGAGGTGCTCAAACTCAACACATGCCATTTCTACAGTTCGCTCAACGGAGAGGCTCACAATATCTTTACGTTCTTTACATGATAATAATTTACTAGCTAATATTAACGAGCCACCTCTTAAAACCGTTTCTCTATTGAACGAACTGATCACCTGGTGATTACTGAAATTAAACATTATGTTATAAGTTTTTAACCAATGTTCAGTAATACATAAAATATGAATATTGTTGCTATTTAAGAACAATTCAATTTCTAGCTCTTTGCCTATCATGCCTTGTATATTCTGATGCACCAGGTGTAAAGAATTTTATTATCACCTGTGGAGTCATACATTAAGGTTTTGTAAGCTACATTCTAAATTATTTAAATTATTATAACTGCTAGAAATTACCTCTATTGTCTCATTTTCTAATTTAAATCACTTGGAACTGATTCCAAATTACATATTAAGTCATTACACTGCTCAAAAGAAGCAGATGTCGGTGTAGCCAAGTCCTTGGGAGAGATAATATATAAACAATATGATAGCACATTTGCTATCTGTCTTAAATTATATTTAGATAGGTAATACCTATCTCTAGTCAAAATTCTTAATGAAATTATTTATGTCTATTAAATTAATTATCTTATTATAATTATAACAATTAGATGTCAAGTTTAAATTGTTATTAAATGAAAAGTTATTCATTAATAAATTTAAATTGTATCTTATTTTATTTTCCTGTACAACCCTGTATGTAAGGCAATGTAAACAAGATAATTTTATGTACATTTAAAGTATTTAGATGATCAATATTTTAATAATTGAGTTTTGTTAACATTGCCTCTTCTCCCAAAAAGGATTATTAATGCTATTAGGGCAAAACTTACTAGTTAAAACTTTATTCATTATATGACTAAAGGATGCCCAGGCATACAACAATTACTAACCTGATGTCCTTTTAAATAGTTATTTAACATTGTGCCCAAATTTTTGCCTATGTCATCACAATACATAATAACTATTTTTATTAATATTTAAATTACTTTTAAGTTAATATTCTTTGTTATGGTACTGTCATAGAGTGTGGTGAAAATAATGAGTCCTTTGTTATCATTATTATTTACACATATTGTCCTGATGAACATGGTATGGAGCGCTGATACTCACTCTGATGTTTAATTAAGGAGTCAAAGCGCCTCATTATACTTACATGACTTTACCAGATCATTCATGGCCAATATTTGTTCTATTATCTCATCCTGAGCCGATGCATATTTATTTGATATAATTTCTAGGAGTTTTAAGGATAAAATTGTTGAATTTAGACACCTATATCAGTCTCATAACAGTTATTCATATTTTCCACCTCAATTGAATATAATTTAAGTTTATTAATTAATTTTTGCTTTTCTTTACATACATTTATATAACTTTTGAAATTAATTTTAGTTTTAATTAACTTTTGTACTTTCCTAATATATTTATTAATTTTTATGTATTTCAATTCAATTAATTTTTATGTATGTCAGAATACTGTGATCAAGAAATTCCATATCAACAATTGATTGGAAGTTTAATGTTTTTATCAGTTCTTACAAGACCTGATATTTCTTATAGTGTTAGTTTTCTTAGTCAATTTAATAAGTGTCATACCATTGCTCATTGGAATTATGCAAAGAGAATACTTCGGTATCTTAAGAAAACTAAGAATGTTTGCCTAAAGTATGTAAAGGAAACATCTGGACTTGTTGGATATGTTGATGCCGATTGGGCAAGTAATGTTATAGATCGCAGATCATATACGGGCTATTGTTTTGTAATGTCAGGCTCAGCTATTTCCTGGGAGAGTAGAAAACAGAGGACATATGCATTATCGAGCATGGAGTCTAAATATATGGCAATAGCGGAGGCATGCAAAGAAGCCATTTATTTGAGATCTTTACTTTATGAACTTACTGGAAACCTTTGTACTGTAACAATGTATAATGACAGCCAAAGTGCACAGAAGTTGGTGGCAAATTATGTTTGCAATAGAAAGAGTAAACACATTGATATTAAGTATCATTTCATAAAAGATACAGTTAACAATAATATTATTATTTTACAATATTTGCCAACAACTGAAATGCCAGCTGATGTTGTTACTAAAGCTTTAAGTCTGCCAGGTATAACAAATATATTGAGGGTCTGGGGTTAGTAAGATAGAGTGTGTGGCGGGTGGAAGGAAAAGGGGAGATCTCCCGCCGGGAAAGGTGTTCTGCCTGGGGAGCGGCCAACGCTCCAAGTGGTAGTTCGGAGCTATTCTATATATACTGTTTTTGCTTCGGAACTTTGATAGCGCGATTTAGGCTTCGATGTATTTTGGCTTGCGGTGCGACGACAGCGCCGCCACATCACCCCCCTGCTCAGACCGGAGGTTGATAGTGCAGTCTAGATGTCGACGAATGTGCAAGTGCCAGGGAATTGCCTTATAGTCTGCGGTGAGTCGAGAAGAAGGCAAGTAATCTGCGAGAGTGCCGTGAAGCAGAGGCGAGCAGTAAGGCTCAGAGCTGTGCCGAACACTGTAGCGCAGAGAGTAGCTTGAAGGAACAGGAAGCATTATTATAGTGCTGCGATGAACCTTTGTAAAGCTAGATGGCTTTTTGCAGGATGTAAAGACTGCAGACAATATCTGCTCGGGAGCGAATGAATGGGGTACTTGAGAACGATGACGAGGATTTGAAGGTAGTTTTCCGAAGGCTGTTGGTTGCGTGTTCATATCACGTCGGGTGGTCACCACTGTGGAGGGTGTAGAGATGAGTCGTTTTTTGCGCAACCTGTTACAGCAACAGGTTGCGTCGAAAATAAAAATGTAACCTGTTACGACAAATCGCGCATTAGGTTTTTTCAGTAACGTCCAAGAACTAAACGTTATTGCACAATAGGTTGCGCCAATTGCTAAATGCGTTAACACTGCTACCAATACGTTGTCAATTTTGTTTCTTCTTTAGTTATATTATTTCCCGGCGTCGATTAGTGACATAATGACTTAATTTTCAACCAAAAAGGTTTGTCAATTGAATATTTCAAAAGTCAATAAAATTAAAATGTTGTTACATCATACTGTAAACAATTGTTCATTTAAGTTTTATTGCCCACCAATAAATTACATTTTCATTGCTTTAGTTTCATAACGAAATAGTTAGCTACCTAGTAACGACTATACAAAACAATAACTAATAGTACTTAAACAACGTGTTAAGATTATGTGGTTATTAGAAACCTGTTGCAGAAAAAACCTGTTGTCGCAACAGGTTTCTTGAAATAATTGTAACTGGTTGCATCATTGCGTGAAAGCAACAGTAACGCCCATCTCTAGGAGGGTGGAAGGAAAAGGGAAGATCTCCCGCCGGGCAAGGTGTTCTGCCCGGGGAGCGGCCAACGCTCCAAGTGGTAGTTCGAAGCTATTCTATATATACTGTTTTTGCTTCGGAACTTTGATAGCGCGATTTAGGCTTCGATATATTTTCGCTTGCGGTGCGACGACAGCACCGCCACAAGTCAGAGAGTTAGTTTAAGTAATAAGTACTATTATTTGTAAAATGTTTTGTTTATTTGCTGTAGTTGGGGTGTTAGAAATAGTTATAAAATGGTAACATCAAATAAGCAAACTAGCGCTATCTATGGTTGTTTTTGTTTGAACTATTACTTTCTGGATAATCTGTGCATATCTATCTTTTTGGAATAAAATTAGTCAGTTATCAGCTTTCACAGAAACACGTTTTTTCATTTATTAATAATAGTCCCTAAGTCGTATCAGTCCGGAATAATTCCTTCCCTTCCAAGTGACCACGAAACTGCACACTATTCGATGTGACGACGCCGAGGATTCCGATGCTAGCTGAGGCAGCAAGGGGAGTGCCTTAAAATTGACGAGATACGACAAAGGGGTTCTTTTTAGCGGTAAACGCGCAAACTTGTGTCTTCTGGGCATTGAACTGGACTAGATTTAGTCGCCCCCAATCCGAGACATTGTACAGCAAAGACTCGACTTCAGACACAAGTTTGTTCCGCTACTCGGCGACGTTTTCCTGAGAAATATTGGCACGGGTCTATAAGTACATCACCATTAGTTGTGTCGTCTGCATAGCAATGAATGTTACCAGCTTGCAACATATCATTGATATGCAGAAGAAACAGCGTTGGTGATAGCACGCAGCCTTGTGGAACACCAGCGTTAGTAGGCTTGTAATCAGAGCATGCACCGTCTACTACGACCTTGATGCTCTAATCAGCAAGGAAACTGGTGATCCAATTGCACAATTTCTCGGGAAGCCCATAGGGAGGGAGCTTCGAAAGAAGCGCTTTGTGCCAGACTCGATCGAAGGCCTTCGCTATGTCTAAACTAACGGCCAATGCCTCCTCCTTGGACTCTACTGCCTCCGCGCATCTATGAGTCAGGTAGACCAGAAGATCACCAGCTGATCGACCCCGACAAAAACCGCATTGGCGGTCACTAATCAGCTGGTGATCCTCAAGGTACTCATGAGCTGGCAGTTTATAATAGACTTCATTATTTTGGAGAACAAGGAGGTGATGGCGATAGGCCTGTAGTTGGACGGGTCTGAGCGGTCGCCTTTTTTAGGGATCGGGTGGACCAAAGCTGTCTTCCATGAATTCGGGACTACGCCTTGGTACAACACCTGTAAAAATATTATCAATACAAGTTGCATTACGCCCTGCAATACGTGTAGCTTCAAATAATAAATTATCAAGCTTATAGGATTTGAACAAAGAGAAAAATTTAATACTGATGGAAGAAGTTTCCAGGAGATTGATATTAAAGTCTCCACATACTACACGAGATTTGTTCTGTTTATCAAGCTTAACTAAAACCTCTTCCATAATTTTTTCAAAGGTATCTTAACTTAAACATGGTGTCTGTAAACACTGACAACAATAAGGTGCTCAAGCTCAACACATTGCCATGTCTTTATGTTCTTTACATGATAAGGATTTATTAGCTAATATTAAGGAGCCACTACGTAATTTAGTATCTCTATTGAACGAACTGACCACCTGGTGATTACTGAAATTAAATATGGAATTGTAATCTTTCAACCAATGTTCAGTAATACATAAAATATGTATATTGTTACTATTTAAAAATAATTCAATTTCTAATTCTTTGCCTAACATACCTTGTATATTTTGATGCACCAGGTTGATACAGTTTTTATTATTGCTATTTTGTGAAATTACACAATTATGTATTGGTAAGTTGTATTCTAAGCTATTTAAATTATCTTTGCTAGAGATTACCTCTATTGTCTTATTATCTAATTTAAATTACTTGGAATTGGTTCCAAATCAAATGTAAAATTATTTTGTTGCACAATAGAAGCAGGTGTCAATGTAGCCAAATCATCGGCTGAGTTAAAATATAAATAATAAGATAGCGTATTTGCTACCAGTCTTAAACTATACCTTGATAGGTAATACCTATCTCTTGTCAAAAAATTCTTAATTAAATTATTTAAGTCAATTAAATGAAATTTATAATTATTACAATTATATATCAGTTTTACATTATTATTGCATATTAAATTATTCATTTGGATATTTAAGTTATGTCTTAATTCATTTTCTTGTGGCAGACCCCATAAGTAAGGCAATAGGATAAGGCGGTGAAAGGATATACGATTTTCACTGCTCATATCGTCGCGTGGATATCGTAAGAGGCGACGGAGGAATATGAAACAGGAGATGAGCAGCAGCATCTTTCTAATAATAATTAAAAATAATAAAAACTGTGAGAGCTATGCGTTTAAAAACTTCGACAGCTTACAACATAAGCTGAGTGAGGTCTGTTTGCCCAAGGCGCCACAGGACATGTTAATTTTTATGCCGATTTAAGTTATTTTATCGGGTATAGTTGTGTCAATAAACATTAATATTAAGTCCACCAGTATATTATGCATTGTATATTTTACTTCTAGTTGTGGTAGATTGGGGGCTTAGCAGCTTGTAAATTTCACAGTAGGCGAGCAACCCCGCCGGCACTAACGAAATTATTTCTAATTGCAATTTTAAGTGCTGATTTACCACGTGTTTGGCGGTGAAGGAAAACATCGTGAGGAAACATGCATAAAATATTTCGAAGACATGTGAAGTCCGCCAACATGCAATAAGGCAGCGCGGTGGCCAATTCCTTGCCCTATAAACACCTCTCAGAAGTGAGAGGAGGCCTGTGCCCAGCAGTGGGTCGTATATAAACCGTAACTTAAACTTTAACTAAGATTTTATATAATAAACATTTAATGTAGTATATTGTTGCGTGCTTTTTTTCTGGCGTGTTTCTTTCTTTAATTTACACAAAATACCGCTTATAAAATAGCTTTATAAAGTTCGAACTTAAAATTATTCATAGAATGTAGCACAATCGACTCCTGAAAATGATGGATTCATTCCCAGAGACTAAGCTGACGTCGCTTAGTTTGCTTATGAAAAGAATTCATGCAGGATATTTTTATAGGAAAATTATATTTACGGTGAGTATACGTTATTCATACAACATAATTTTTGCTAAGTGGAATTTCATGACCTAGTTTAATTTTAATGCGAAAGATATTGATTAATTAAAAAAAAATATTCCATCCTTCATCCATTACAGTCCAATGATTACCTCATAGATATTTAGAATAGTTGCCACGCCTGGGTAGCTGGTTTGCAATCGAAGTTTTTTTTATAATTTTAAGTTGTTGTTAGGAAGATGTTGCTGCTCATTTCTTCTCTTTCTTACTCATTGCGACGCCCATGGGATAATATGGGATAGTGGATTCTCTAACGCCGCGCCGCCACCACACTAAATATAAAAGAACACAAAAGTAAAAAGTAATACGCAAACAACCTGTGATTTTACTGATATATCGGTAACATTACAGGTACATTGTAACAAATCCTTAAGTTTATTTTCGTTATTTTATTTAAGTATTGGGACAAATTAAGCAAATTAAAAAAATATTGCGATTCACGAAAGTTAATCTTAAGTGAGACAACATTTTTATTGTTGTTAGCGATCTTTAGTGGTCTCTACCAAATTCAGCAAAATGAAACCACAGTGTTTGTTTACCACCTAGTTATTTTCCTGTGAGTGTTTTTTTTTAACTAAAGTAACTACCGAACTGACAGTCCACACGGTGGTATGTGGCTACTGCAGTGCATGGAGATGACGTGCAGTCAACTTTAAATAAAGAAGGCTACAGATGTGTTTTTACTTCTGAGCAGATCCACCTCCATGGCATTTTTAAAAAAAAACCTTATTTTGTGTGTGTGTGAGAGTGTGTGGAGTTTTAGAATTATTTACTATTCAATATAGATTATTACATAATAATTACGTACACTTCAGAGCGAAAATTTAAAAAAATGTTGCTGTTTTATTCTTTTCAAGGTAAAATTTCGAATTACTTTGAATAGTTAACAGTGTATTCGAAGAAATATTTAAACCTTGTTCTTATGTTATTAAATGACATGTATAGCTAAATATTTTAAATTATGAGAGCCAGTATAATTACATTCTTTGAAGCGTTCCATCTTAGAAGTGAGAACGTATTTATAGCTTTCTTTGTCGGAAGTGTGTTACAGATGTCCATGCACTGCAGTTGCCACGTACCATCAGGTGGACTGTAAATTCATTTGTCACCTCAGGTAAATGAAAAAATAATTAGGATTTTTTTTTCATGTCTCCAATTATTATTACTAATTACGAAATTTAGAACGAAATATTATGAATTACGAAATAAAATATTATAAGGATTACGAAATTTGGACTTGAAGCAACAACTGCCTTGTCTCTTTGCTCTCAGTTTTAAGTCTCTCTAAATATAACTAGTAATAAATAATAGTAAATAATCTATAGTAAATAAATATGTGCAATTAATGAAAATATAAATAATTATTATTATTTGAAAAACCAACACGAAACCATGGCAAGTGTTGTTGTTACTTACTTGACCGCCTCGTTGGTCTAGTGGTCATATCGAACGCGACTGCTGATCATGTGGTTCCCGTTTCGAGTCTCGAGTCAGGCCAAAAGGTTTTGTCACTGGTGTCCATCACTAATAATAATAAAAAAAGAGCCTACTCTCTTTTAAAGGCCGACATCGTTTTGAAATTAATTAAAATGATATGGAGAATAATTAATAGTGAAACGGGCAAAAAACGGGAAACCACGCAACTCGAATTTTCAATTCAATATTAACGATAATTTAACTCAATCTGACCAAGAAGTTGCTATGGTTTTGAGAAAAATTTTACTGATGTTCCTTTTTAGGGTTCCGTACCCAAAGGGTATCCAACGGGAACCTATTACTAAGCCTCCGCTGTCCGTCCGTCCGTAAGTCCGTCCGTCCGTCCGTCCGTCCGTCCGACCGTCCGTCCGTTCAACTGTCTGTCAGCGGGCTGTATCTCATGATCCTTAATAGGTAGACAGTTGAAATTTTCACAGAATGTGTATTTCATGTAATTAAAATTAAAAGGTGTTCCCCTTATGATTTCTTATATTCTCGGCCCATTCCTATTTCTAAGATATATTAATGACTTGCCTTCCCTTGTAGGGGATAATAATGATATAATATTATTTGCTGATGATACTTCCTTGTTTTTAAAGTTAAGCGTCAATCATTTAAATGTGACGAAGTGAATAATGCTATGTCGAAATTAGTGCATTGGTTTAACGTTAATAATCTACATTTAAACGGAAATAAAACTAAATGTATTGAATTTACAACATCAAATGTAAAAAATTTGAATACCAATGTGTTTTTAAATGGGGAAGAACTAAGCCCTGTTGAATCTTCTGTTTTTCTTGGCATCACTCTCGACGCAAAGCTTCAGTGGGGCCATATGGGGTATATCCAAACTAGCAAACAGCCAAAGTTCTGCAGCTTATGCTGTTAAAAAGATTAGAGGTCTCACTAGTGTCGAGACAACTAGATTAGTTTATTTCATTTGTTTCCATAGCATAATGTCTTATGGGATTTTGCTATGGGGAAATGCGGCTGATTTAGAAACTATTTTTGATATACAGAAGAGGGCCATTACAGCTATCCTAAAATCCAGAGAGCCACTTACAGAAAACTTTAAAGAAATAAATGTATTAACTTTGGCCTCTCAGTATATTTACGAAAATTTAATATATGTTCACAAAAACAAAGGTAGTAAAAAAGTGATATACGCTTTGTAAACACTAGGAACAAACACAAGCTAGTGATACCAGTTTCTCGACTCCATAGATTTAGTAATTCAATCTTGGGTCAATGTATACGCTATTACAACAAAGTCCCAGAAAATATACAAGGTCTCTCTATTACCAAGTTTAAATATTTTATTAAACAAAAACTGTATAAAAAAGGGTTATTGTAATATAAATGTATACATGGTGGACAATAACCCCTGGGAATGAGATGGGCGCTTCCAAGCTGTTTGTGAAACAAATTTTATAAAATAGTTTTGTAAAACCATTCATGTAAAATTTACTTTAAAAAAAGTCCCGCTGGGTTTCTTGCTGGTTCTTCCCAGGATAGAGGTTTTTTCCGAACAAGTGGTAAAGTAAAAAATTACTTTCAATAAGTATTACTCTATTCTGTTGTTGTATTATTCTATTCTGTTGCAATTATTCATGGGCAGCGGTCACTTACCATCAGGTTAGCCACATGTTCGTTTGCCCCCTCTTATATATAAAAAGAAAATCTGGGTATTTTACATCTAACGAAGGCGAATTGATTATATCGCAGTCTATCAGAAGCCATAAGATTTTTCCGACATTTCCCATAGTCGTCTCTTCCGACACTCACAAGACGAAATTGGCTAGTGGATTGTTTTACGCCTTCACCACACGGCACTTTTATTCCCTTCCATTATCCATTCCATCTATTACAGCCCATCAAAAGTACACTACTGAACATAGGCCTCCCTCATTAGACATGTGTCAATCGTGAACGATCCGATCATTTGACCCAGTCCGCGTAAAAGTATTGATGATTGCAATCATGTTTTTTTGAACGATCCGGAACTTTAACAAAACGTTTATAACACGTGACCTATGATTGACTGTTTTGCGCGAATTGTGATTGTAATAGCATTCTTTTCTAGTTATTATTCAAAATAGTTGTGATAATCGTTTCGATCAATCGACAAATATATTAGTATTAAATGTCTGAACGATTGAGTTTGCGTTATTATAAAAACAATTTGCAACTGTAAAATACTATTTTATCTTATTCACTATTATTAATAAAGGCATTACATTTATTATTATTTTATTAAAATGTATCATTACACACAATAAAGTTCAGAAAACGGTAAAATGAAGTATTTGTTTGTGATCGATCGAAATCGAATGATCTGCTCTCGCGAGTTGCAACTGACTACCGAGTAGAGTAATGGCCGATGATCGACAGAACCAACGTCTCACAGATCACATCATACTGAAACCCGAAATGATCCACTTGAATAATCGACCCGAATGATCCGGTTCGTAGGACGAATAAATACTTGAACGATCGGGTCACGAGAAATGAATGATTGATACATGGTTATCCCCCATAGATTGTCTGATAGGGGTGATATTTGTCATAGTTGCCACTCTTGGCAAGCGGCGAGGAAACCGTTTTTTTGTTGTTTTGAGTTATTATTACGAAGATGCTGCCCATCTTCTGTTTCATTTCCCTTTGTTACCACTTGCTACACCATGATAGGTGGTAGTAGATTCTCTTACATCGCCATAACACGGTGATTTTATTTACTTAGGTAGTTTTCATTTAGTTGAATATTTCACGTCCAGGAAAAATCACACATAATCATTATTACTTGACAACAGTATCTTAACCGCTGAACACGTTTACAAAACTAACAAAGTAATTTACAACTGAAAGTTTCGTATGTTCTTGTTATATATTTGCGAGTTAGAAACGAAATTTACTTGTCCCCTTGAAGAATTACGTCACTAAGTGTTGAGTTTGTAGCTTGAGAAGTTAGGTTGTGTGTTCGTTAGTAACTATGTCACCCACGACAGAAATGTGTAGATTTTTTAGGGTATTTTAATCGTCTACATTATACAGAAAAATCACGAACACAAATATAATCATTCAACTTTTAATTAAGAATAAAAACCGACTTCAAAAAACTAAATATAATAAAATGATTACAACATAATAGCTTCGGAAGTTTGTGCTAAGACATAGTGCATAAAGCCCCGACTTGAACTATTGTGTGAAAATTATTTTTTTATCTTTCGTTCGTTGATGTGGGTTTTTACTTTTTATTATAAGTTTATTTTCCCCCTTTTGAATGGACTCAGGAATATCAAAAGATCAATGTTAATAATAATTTTTAAACATATTTAAAGGCCGGCAACGCACCTGCGATTCCCCTGGTGTTACAGTTGTTCATGGGCGGCGGTGGAGACTTACCATCAGATGAGCCGCATGCTCGTTTGTCCCCTCTTCTATAAAAAAATGTAACAACTAAAGTCGTCTAAATAGATAATATACTAAAAACTTTATCCCTATTATAAATGGATTATTTTATCCAATTTATATGGTAAGAAGAATCTATTTGATAAAATAAAAATCAAAAAATGATTTTACAATTAATGAAAATATCGTGTAAATATACACACAGAAATGAAATAGAGATTTCCATTTTTGAATTCGAATGAAAATGATATAAGATCATGATTTTTTATATTTACGAGAAAACTAAAGACTTCCCATAGAGTCGGTTCATCTGCAGTCTGTAAACATGTTTAAGAAAGCCCAATAAATAGATTCATCAAAAAGTTTTTGGAGATGCAATGAAACTCTAGGATAAGTATAGTATGTAAATTTTATTTATTTTTCAACGTCGTCAATTAAGCTTAAACATCTTGAAGAGCGTTTTGTAAGTTGGTTACTATCCTTGGAAAAAAAAGGCTCGAAAGAGGCCTCTACAGCACACATAACCTCATCGTCGCCGTCGAATTTTATACCACGCAAGAGCTTTTTCACGTGAGTAAACGGGTAAAAAATACTCGGAGCTGAGTCCAGACAATACGGTGGGTGATGCATCAAATGAATTCCAGCAGTTCTGATAGCAACACCTGCAACATCAGATCACACAATTTTCCTCGTCGTTTATTCTTTAGTTCTTCGCGTAGTTTTTTGATTATATTATGCGTAATAAACGCCGGTTGTTGTCTCTTCTTTACTTAAATGGTCGATCATTATTATACCTTACGCATCCCAGTAGACAGAGGCCATTATTTTTCCAGTGGACGCAGAACAAACGTTGAATACCCCATTTCCATAGAGACCATGGTTACTGCAAAAGTACTTGAAACATTTGGAACATAAAATAAGTTATATGAACGCGATAAATACCGTAAAAAAACTAGTTTACTTATAATATATTTAACACTAGTGATACGCCCCGGCTTTGCCTGGACAGGGTCTGTTAATGAGGCGTTATTAAGATTTAAGATAATCAAAGGCTTGCAAGTTTTTCGGATAAAATTTCCCTTCTGACATTGTTCTTTATCCTTTAGTAAAGTTTCATTACAATCGGTATCAAAGCAGCAGTACTTGAAGAGTAAGAAAGCTAGTATAATAACGGGCATTCCATATTAAGCTCAGAGGTGATATTACAAATGTGACTTGCTTTATTAAAGTTGTTTGCGGTTTACTATTTGCTGTAGTAGCCACCTAAACTCAAGTAGCCGATTAGTTCGTTACATCTTTATTACAGCCCATCAAAAGTCCACTGCTGAACACAAGCCTCCCCAATAAATATCTTTATATGAGCAATATTTAGTATAGTTGCCACGCTTGGCAGACGGATTGACAATCACAGTTTTTTTGTTTTGATTTGTAACTGAAACACGCTGCTGCTCGTCACATGGCATATCAAGATATTGTTTGTATTCAATTTTAAATAAGCTGAAATTCGTAAAAAACACCACCGAAGTTACATAATTTAAACTGGCTTATGCCAAAACGGAGCTTAATTTTATTCCGGCTTCAAATAAAATTTAAGAAAATGAGAAAAGTTGATAAAGTTATATTTATTAGTATGACCCGTTTAGATTTATTAGTATCCCTTTACTGGGGTTAGAATCCATTGTCTTTGAAACAAAAAAGTTTCGTTTCGATTACTGTTGACTATTAATCTTTATATCATCAAAAAAGAAAAGTAACAGATAACAAAATATATACATTCTAGTACTGGCCTTCTTTCTTTTTCTTCTTATTTCTGAAAGGGTTTTAAATAAGGAAGAATCGGCTGCATGGTCCCAACCGCAATGTGTGGACAGAATCAAGTATCCTCGAAATATTTAAATTCATCTATTTGAAATTAATTTCTAATTCTATTCAGTACAATAAAAATTTTAAATTCTGATTCACAGTGGACACAAATAGCATCTTAAATTTTCACTTTTATTGTAATCGGTTGTAATACGACAAAATTTGAAATTTGTTACAATAATGAAAACAATACTTTCTTTACTCCTTACTGCAGTTAAATTTACTTTAACTTATTCAAGAAAATCAGATATTACACTCCGTCGAGTTTGCGCCAAATAACCAACGTATTTGAAGTTTTCCAAACAAACGAAATAACTTCTTATCTGAATCCCGAATATTAAATCCGAACGACTTTCTCCATGACTCGTACAACTCGTTGAAAAGGTCTCGTAAGATTCAATAACCTTAGCATTATTTTATAACATTAAAATGAAAAACTAGCTTAAAGTAAATCTGTTTTATTTTGTGTCTATTACAGGCTACGAACAACTGAAACCAACAGCAATCAAAGAAGACTACAGATGCGTTATCCATGAGGACTGACATAAAATACTTAACTGCCTGTTATTATACCGAACTCCATACCTTTCAGACTGGAAACACAAGCGTGGATTTACAAGAGGGTGTTATATGGCGCTTAGATAGAAATGGAGTTCTACGACCTAGTCGCTATGAGCCTGTTTACTTGACTTGTTGTTCTTGTGTTTAACAGACATAAACTGCACTTATTTGGGGCATATAATAATAGATATCGTGAGGGAAACTAAATTCAGAGTTGCAGATTTTCAATTAGAAAGGAATAAATATATACGTCTTCTGGGGTTAAAGACTTTTCTTTGTTTAAGACACTTCTAAGCTTAAACAGCTTCGTGTGTTTTTGTGCTATTTAGCCAACTCCTTGGTGCAGTGGCTTAACAATGAATTTTTGCGCTGAGGGACGCAGTTTCGAATTCCGCACGTTACAAATATGTGTATAGTGAATTACAGCCTATATACACTGCTGGGCACAGGCCTCCTCACGTTTCTGAGTGGGTTTTAGGGCAAGGAAATGTCCGCCGCGCTGCCCCAATGCGTGTTGGCGAACTTCACATGTCTTGGAAATATTTTTTTTCTTATTTCTCAGACATGCAGGTTTCTCACGATGTTTTCCTTCATCGCCGAAATATTTGCATAGCTTACTAATAATGCAGGCGGTAAAGTATGGTATGGCTTACAAATGCCGCAAGGTCTGAATGTTTGTTACTATGCAATTTATGTATGTAAGCTACCTCCACGATACAGAAGAAAAACCTAGTGTATTTTAGCGTATTTAAAAAAAATAGTTTTTCTTAAATTAAAAGAAAAGCAATAATGAACATATTCTTATTTGCATATGTGTTTATTAGTAATTAGCTAACCATAAAAATGGCAATAATATGAACATTTTGGCGTCGTTTTCTATCGGCGTTTCTTCTATGATTTGAGGCATAAGTTCATTTATTTGAATTTAGAAAAGAAATTATTTAGACAGTTACGATCAGCTTAACACTTTCACTATCCGATTTTCAGACACAATAGTAAGACAATAGCAATGGCCCCTATGTAGTACACGGGATAGCGAAAGGGTTAAAACACAAATCTAACAACAAGTCAATCAGTTTAAGCTATAGGAGGTTGCAAAAGAACAAGCCAACATACTTGTTTATATAAATACATGCCACGCTACAAACATAATCCTCTTTTTGAAGCAGTAAAGTACAAAGTCGTTTGACAAAGAAAATTTGACGAATGATTTATTACGTGGCAAAAATAATATATCAACATATACTGATTAAGATGTATTTTTAAAATTGTTGCTTAGCAACAGATTAATTTATAATATTTCATCGTCATCACCATCATTACAGCCCTTAACAAGTCTACTGCTAAACATAGGTCTCCCCCAAGGAATGCCACAAAGCACATTTTTTTTTTTATCTGCTACAAAATATACAGCAACACCAACAGTCTTTTTAAGCATAATAAGATTTCATTTCATTTTGTACTAGTTTTAATGTAGTCAGGGCTATTACACGATTTAAATAAATAACTTAAAGTTTACTAAGTGATAGGACTCCTTTTTTCTTCTAGGAGTCCGTTTAGCTAGGTACCAAGTTCAGGTAGGTACCAGGTAGGTTAAGTCTTACCTACTTCTGCCGCTAAATAGCAGGGCTTGCCCTCGGTGTATCGGTCTGAAGGGTATAGAGTGCCAGTATGATTACTGGTGTGCTGATTGTTGCAGGTGTCCATAGACTGCAGTAATCACCTACCATCATGTGAACTGCGAATTCGTTTGTCACGGCAGTTTTATAACAAATAATTTATTAGAACATTAATGCTACATTTTAGAGAGATAACTAGAAACCCTTTTTATTGATTGCGAGGCATTCCACCTTAGTCCTCATTGGTGGCAACGTAACTACATTTGGATGCTTAGTTGAGAATAGATGTAAACGTCTATGGGACAAAGCATAGATACACTTACCATCAGGTAGACTGAGAACTGTGTACTCACTTTTTACCATTAATATAAAAAAAAACCGTCCCAACCTCCATAAACTATACCTCTGATTATGTATTAGTCTGTATTTCCCCTAATGTCTAAATCATGCATGTAAACGATCTACTATTGGAAATGGGCCTCTCCCAGTCATAAAGTTGTTATAATAAGCGTACTTCACAAGTTTATATTAATTATGACGTATGAAAATTTTCTAGCGCTTTTCTATCGGTCATTTAACATGAACAACTGAAGAGTATCCATTTCCCCAAGCAAACATCTATCGTTAGCTATATGTTTGGAACTAGCTATATATAACTTAGGACTTAGTCCCAATTAGATCGTGGTAGCCACTCTTTTATTTATTTTAAATATAGCCTTTGCTATTGCGCCTAGGTTACAATAATTTTACGAATTTCTAAACCACAATTATGTCAGAGAGCTAATTAAAAAATATCTTCCATATTAGCTGTCAATCTATAATCTACCCGTAACTAATTTAGGAAAAATAGGTTTTCCTTTTACGTTTCTAATAAATTGTCTGCTACGTCAGCTAATAAATTGGGCGAGCTTCCACAAATTCTATTTTATTTGGTTATATCACCACGTAACGAGAGCCAGGAGATCTTTTTGGCATGAGCCATATATTCTCTGTTACGGCATCCACGGGACAAGTATGTTTACTAAATAATTGGATAATTTAACAATAAGTTTATAAATATATAATATGATTAATTTAATTGACGCTGCTGGTGCAGATGTATGTTTGTAGCACGAATGCGTCGGCTCGACCGGGGAAGTACTACATTCTCACGAAATATCAGCTAATTATAACTGCAATTATAGCGACATGATTTATAGTTATCTTAATGCATACTGAAGTAAACATAAGATCAAACAAATTTACAGTCTACTTGATAGTAAATGGCTACTGCAAGCCATGGACATCTGCAACCAACTTCAAACAAAAAAAGCTACCAATACGTTGCCACTTCTGAGAACTAAGATGGATTGTCTCACAGCCTGTTACTATACTAGCTCTGTATACGCTTTAAAGCGTATAGAGATATAGTATAATATATTTTGCTGCCAAATAGCAGTGCAGCAGAAATAAGGAAGAGGATGGTGGCCTGCCAGATGGATTCAAAAACGGAAAAATAGTTCTAACACCACTCAGTAATTTTTATTTTTTCAAAAAAGTGTAGAGATCCGGAGACCCTTTTTACTGGAAATGCTTAAATGTTCATGTTAGTCCTCAGGGGTGACAAATTGATTCTTAATCGAGTGGACTGTGTGCTTGTTTATCACACTTATTCTAGAAAAAAAAAATTAAAATGTTATTGATATTTTAAATCCATGTTTTTTACAAAAATTTGCTTAAAATTCAGCAATTTTTTTAAATATTGCAACACCGTCGTCGGCGAAGGTATTTTGCCACCCGCGCCGCATGTATTCTAAGTAGTGTATTATTATTAGTACTAAGCTACTTACGCTTATGGCGCCACGCATGGACAAACCATCAAGTGGCCTGTGTGCAACCTTATTCTATAAAACAAAACAAACATTAAATCGATTTAAATAAATAAAATGTACCTCTTACGAAATAGTATTGGAATAAATAAGTAAATAGGTATTACAAACAGAGACAGCTAGCAATTTACTAACGCTAAAATCCTATCGGGGATTGACTGTGTTGAATTGATAAAGTCGGGTCTGAAAGACAAACCTCAACTTTAGAAAGAAAATAAATATTCTTTTCGATACTTGCGGGATTATTTAAACAATGAGATTTAAATTACATTTTTGATTTGAAATATAAGATTTAAGAACTACATCATCAATTTTAAAAGCTTTCTTTTGTATCATTATAATATCTTTAGTCATTGTTTAATTTATTTATATAACTAGCGACCCGCCCCGGTTTCGTCTGGAGAGGATCTATTAATGTGGCGTTATTTAGATTAAACATTTGATAAGATAGTCAAAGAACATTTAACTTATTTGTTTTTTTTTTTCAAAAATATCTTCAAGCCTTCTGACAAAATATAGCCTAGATCCCTCCTGTAATTGCGCGCTATCCGTTCGTAAAGTTTCATCACAGGCAGGTTAGATATTCCAAGAATAGCCCGGACAGATAGACAGACAGACAGACAAAAATTATAAAATTTTTTTTTATGTCTTAAAAACGTTCAAATAACTCCTGAGCTTAATAGAAACCAGTTAATTCAATATTACAGACAGACGCTTCAATTTCATTTATATGTATAGATGAAAATAAAATTATTTGTTGCCGTGTGGTGGCGGTGTAAGAGTATCCATCTCCCCATTTCGTACCATAAGTGTTGACTATATGATACGCCAAAGAAATCTAGCGTCTTCGGATAAATGGCTAGGTAAGATATCTAGACTTCCGACGGGAAGCAGCGTCAAAGGTATTAAACGTTTGGTACTGCGATCGTCAATCCGTTTGCCAAGCGTGACCATGAGTCAAATCCACCCTACAACGAGAGAGTCAAGTGTCTAGCAGTGGTATATATACGAACTGTCGCAAAAGAAAATGAATGAAAATATGACATCAGTTTTTTAAAACTCCGCTACCCTATATTGTTCCGTGGGTGTGGTAAGAGACGACAGAGGAAACTAAAACTGAAGGTTGCAGCAGCATCTTTCTTTCAGTAAATAAATTGAATCATTCGTCTTTTACCTGATATGAGATCTTTTTAAGCGAAAATTCTCGACATGAGTGTTTGCTGCATTAAATGCTTTCGAAATGAAATCTGTCCAACCAGATATTCGATCGCGAATGTATAAGAACATGATAATTTAAATTATAACAACTCAATTTTAAAACCTGCGGTTGTTAACCCGCCTGCCAAGCGTGGTAACTATGGAAAATGCTTCCCAATGAGACAATCTATGGGGGTAATTATACCGTGATTTTTTTGCTAAAGGCCTTTTAAGATCTAATAAGTGTTTTTGATGATTGAAATATAGTATAATTATTTTATACAGTTCCAATGCGACAGCACTGTATAAGCGGATGTATAAGAACATGATACTTTAAATTATAACAACTCAATTTAAAAAACCTGTGGTTGTCAACCCGCCTGCCAAGCGTGGTAACTATGGAAAATGCCTCCCAATGAGACAATCTATAGAAGTAATTATACTGTGATTTTTTCGCTAAAGGCCTTTTAAGATCTAATCATTGTTTTTGATGATTGAAATATAGTATAATTATTTTATACAGTTCCAATGTGACAACACTGTATACTGTTTACAATATATGTGACCAGATTTAAGCTTTTATATATCCTTAAGGTGAGACACTGCAAACCTATAATACTAAATTTTATTACCTAAATTATGTAATAGACTGTTTTCCCAGATAGCTACAAAAATACCAGGATGAGTGATTGGCTTACAAGATGGTATCTCACTTGTCCAGCCCAGCTACTGTGAAGTGATGTAGTGCCATTCATATATTTAAGTCATATTATCAGCTTTGATAATTTGTTCCGCTCACAACAAATTAGTAAGTCTAAATCTAAATTAGCTAAATTAGCCTTCATAAACTTAGCCTGTCAGTAAATTAACCCTCTTAGAAGCTTAGATTCAATATGAGAGTGTTAAATTCAGTAACTTTTACTATGACATTACTGCACGAAATAATAATCAGTTATATTTAATTATATTTAATGACTCTCTTTTTGTACACTTATCTTTTTCATACTGTAAAAATACAAATTTTAAACCCTAATATACTTTATTTTGATGTTGTTTTATATTATTAAAGTGAAAACTTTATATGTATTAAAAATTTAAATGGTATTTAATTTATCGTTTTAATTTTAAGTCTAATCTGGTACTTTTTCAATATTATTCCTTAAGGGGTGGAATTTTTATTCAATTTTTATACGGGATTTCCTGAGAACAGTTTATTTAATAAAAAAAGAATAATAAAAATTGGTTCACAGTTGTCGAAAATATCGCGTAGGTAAAATTAAAAAAAAACAAAACATACAGTCGAAATGCGAAAACCTCCTCCATTTCATATGTGAAATAAATACTAATAGTATTATTATATATTAGTATTTATTACACATATGTCCATTTTTTGAATTCGGCAATAATTTACACATTTTACATAAAGACATCTTGGTGACTTTATGACCGACTTATATTGAGCTTTGAAAATATCCTAATAAATTACAGAGTTGAATGAAAGTGCTTATTCACAAAAAATATGGTAGTAAATATTTTTTCTCTTTTTATTACTATCGTACTTACGTTATACGTTTAACCATATTATTGACAAGATATATAAAGAGATTTAGTTTAGATTTTAATTCAGTTTAATAGTTTGTTTACCTTTAAGACATTTAAATCTATGATTTAAAGATTTAGGATACCATATCTAAGATTTTATTCAGAGATTAAGTATCTTCTATTAAGGTGATTCATTGACAATGACACCACAAATAAAGGTCAACACTCTAATGATATTATAATTCAATTCCAGAAATTTTAGTCGCAGAGCTGGCGACGAATTTTGGGAAGGTCCTTTTGGCAAGTTGAAATTGTGAAAAAATATAATTTCGTCAATTGGCGAATCCAGTCCCGCGAGATTGGCAGAGCGTTTGTGGTTATTTCGTTACTGCGCAGCATAAAACATTTGCAAAAAAATATCCAAAAAAAATTTTTTCTTGACTTCTTTTTTATCTTTTAATTTAGTTTTTATATAATTAAAAAAATCCCAGTCGTTGTCGGTTATAAATTACTGAAATGAGAGGTTAAAATTAATAGCTATTATACAAATTATTACAGCACTCATCTAAAACAATTCAAACTATATACACAGATATTTAAATGGCCATATATGCGCATACATACATGCTAAATCCCAAAACAAGAATAATTTTAAAATCTTTAAAAAAGATGTTAAAAAAATAGATAATTTTTCACGATGCAACGATTGCTCTCCCACAAAATACTCTGTTGTGAACTCAGAGCCGGAACTATACTGGAAACACGCGGTTTATCAATAACCAATCACAGCGCGAAGAGCTTGAGCCCCCATCAGCTGCCGGCATGCCTCGATAAACTATCTTTCTCGTACTTATGGCTTCGCATTAGATTTTTTAGTCGTATTCATTTGTAAACTTTATTCACGTCTGGAGTTATTTAAAACCGCTAAATTTGTCTGGCGATATGCATGTATTATTAAAATTACTCATTAAATACGTGATTAAAATTTGAGTTTACCAAAAGTATATTTTTGGGAATTTTAATAAAATATTTTTGGATAGGTCTGCTAATATTTTATAACCGATAAAAACGTCTGGGCTTATTTTTTTTTTAATTACATAAAAACTAAATTAAAAGATAAAAAAGAAATCAAGTTGCCAAAAAAACATTTTTATATTTTTTTGCAAATGTTATATGCTGCGCAGTAACTAAATAACCGCAAACGCTCTGCCAGACTCGCGGGACTGGATTCGCGTATTGACGAAATTATATTTTTTCACAATTTCAACTTGCCAAAAGGACCTGCCCAAAATTCGTCGCCAGCTCTTGGACTATTTGTTGTGTTTGAATGTTCAAAAACTAAAACACACTATCAACATATTACGCTTCCTTGCCTATATCATTCAGTTGTTAAGGAAACACGTAAACGGCACCCTGAATGGTGTTGTTGACAAAATTATTTGTTAAAGAAAGCACCGATGAATAGTTGGTGTATTTGATATCTATCTCATTAAATCCATTGCAAACCATTTGCAAAACCACTACAACTGCTCCGAATATATCACCCTCATCGAAACTTAGCCTATTCACAAACCACATAGAAAACAAAGATAAAAATAAACATTCTTTAAGACTACTGCCTATGTATAACCAAATCATTCAACTTAATATATTTTGCTCAAAATATTAATTAGTCAATGTTCCAAAAACTAAATTTTGATGATTTAATTTCAATAATCCCACTTTAAAGCAGACTAACGTTGCTAAGCTTTCCAATTTGAAACAAACACTTAATTTGAGAAACTTTACTTGAATTTATTTTCATTTATAAGACCCCGTCGAAAGTTTAAAAGTCGCTTCTTTAACACCTGTCACCATCTATAAAGAACCTAATACCCACTGATGTGCGAAGACGAACTTTCATAGAACGCGTACATTTGCCTATTTAAGAAAAATCACTTGATGCCTTTAAAAATATCAAAATATATTAATTCTCTCAACTGTGTATGGCGGTGTAAGAATATCTACTACACCATATCGTCCCGTGGGTGCCTTAAGAGGCGACAGAGGGAACCTGAAACAGGAGATGGGCAGCAGCACATTTCTGATAACAACTAAGAAAATTTCGCGTGCCAAAATTCCCCCTATGATACAATCTATTGGCGAGGCCTATGTTCAGCAGTGGACTTTTATAGGCTGTAATGTATGGATGGATATTAATTCTAATAGAGCCTCAGTTTGTAAGGAAAGTATGTTAGCTGCCGGCTTGAAATATTTGTCTGTTTGATTCTTGGCAGTTTAGGGTCTAAACGGTTAAATTGAAATAATGTATTTTGTAGGTAGAAACTTTTAACATAGGAGTTTGTCTGGATAGATACCACCCTCTTACCTATTTCTGCCACAAAATGAAGTTTGCACTGCAGACATCCTTTGTTTGAAGTTGGCTAAAGGTGTACATGGACTGTAGTAGCAACTTACCATCAGGTGGACTGGAAGTTTGTAGTGTCAAGTAGTTGTAAGTTCGTTTGTTAATTGAGTAAAAAAGAGGAACTAAAGATGACAATGATGACGATGACAATAGCAACAAGCAGTACCAGATTGATCATAAGAACATTTTGTAGTGACAGCTTACTTAATTTGCAACTGTTGTGCTGGCATATAGTGTGCTCTACTCATAATATGCCTTACGAACGTCACAATGATGCTAGCAATTATCGATCTGCGTAGTATAGAACTTCTAGCTGTTCAAAAATGTATCTATATTTGATGGTTTGTTCCGAGCGGGATTCGTATTCGGTGTTAGTATGGCCTACGATAATCCTTCCAAATCGGGGTGTTTGTCTATATGCAATTTATATATGTAAAACTACTCCACGAAACAGAACGTATACATATGTTGGTGGTCGCTTAAAAAAACTGCAATAACAATAACAAACATACACAGTAACTTGTTAATAGTTTTTTTTTTTATAGGATAAGGTGACAAACGAACACACAGTCCACCTGATGGTAAGTGGTTGCTGTGACCTATAGACATCTACATCTATCTTCAATAAAGAATCAAAATGCAGATGCATTATCACCCGTGAGGACTAAGATGGAATGCCTCTTTTTCGAGTAAAAAGGTATCCGGTTCTCTACATTCATCATACGAAACATAGCAGTGTTAAGCTGCTATTTTGTGAGAGCATGGTCCTTCCCCGGTCGAGCCGACCCATACGTGCTATAACTATACTACTAACATAATTTGCAGCATGGCTCTACCACAAATAAAATGTTAATAGTAAGCCTCCGATTTCGTATTATAAAACTCAATTGTCTTTAAAACTTACTAGCACTTGTATTTTTAATACTACTGTTTGATTTACATATTGACTGCCTCGGTGGTCTAGTGGATGTAAGCGTTAGCTCTAACCATGTTGTAGACTCGGCTTCGAATCCCAGGAAATTTACAGTAGCAACCCGAAGTCAGCTGGCAGTGTATCACCCCGTGCCTCGGAAAGCACGTAAAGCCATTCCTACGTCTGATCTCCTCCGATCATGTCGGATGGTCGTCTTATTAAACTATATCTGACCGGGAGGGAATGAAAACTACACGTTTGCTTGCACTATAATCCTGTCCTTCGCAGTTGGCTAGCTCCGTTGAGACTAGCCGACTTAAACGAAATTTGGTCGGGAGGATATTATTAATCCGCCAAACTAAGCATTTTTCAAAGACCATCAACCCTTTGTGTCCTAAGTAAACCAAAAGCGCTACTTTGCATCTTTACTCTCGTTAAAATATAACTGACAAATTATTTCTGTCGCTGTGACATTTAAACAGAGAGGGCTGTATTTATCTAAACGATAAAGTACCCCTTTTAAACATTTATAAAATAACGCAAGAAAACGTTTCGTCGTTTCAGTAATTCAGTAGATGGGTTTTTAATTTTTGAATTCGATTATATAATATACTTGTTTTGTACAATATACTGACAAAAGAGCTAAGAGATATCCTTTGTCTAAAGAAGTAAGAAGAGCGCGAAGTAAGGGAGTGAAACAGTGATTTTGGATAATATGAATGATGATGATATATTTTTTACATACACATTTACATAATTTATTATTTGCAATTTTAAAATAAATATATATTTTAGTATATAACTATGTGAAAAAATTGAATATCCATTAATTGCACGTAAAAAATATCCTTTAATACTCGCAGATCTCTTGTAAAATGGTGTTTAATTAAAGAAAAATGTTTTAAAATTGTTTTTGCATTTAAACATTAAGAGAGAGAAGATAAAGTGTTACTAACTTTTGTGTACAATTCAAACAAAAATAGTTCTTGTCAAAAAAAATTAAATCTCTTAAAGTTTATGATGTAATCATCTAAAACCATTTATTTGATTTCTTAAAAAATCCTGCACGTTCTTAAAATGAAATATAGGCTAGATAATTCCTGGCATTGCTCTCAATCTATTCGAGAACTTTAATCGCAATCGGTTCAGCTTTACCGAAGACTAGCTCGGAGAGACAGTTATACAGATAAAAAAACTAAAAGTGGTTATTCATGTTAGTATGATGTTGTTAAAATAAATCGGAATGTTGAGTAAAAAATCTAGCCGAACTACGCCGCAAAATAGCTGAAAAAGCAGAAGAAATAAACTCAAGGAGATACGCACGATTAGTGAAAAGATCTTTTCTGGGACGATGCAGAGCCTTTATCCATGCTGAAGGCAAACAGTTTGAAAATTTAATTTAGTTTTAAGAAAAAATAAATGTATTACAATATTTCCTAGTGTTTCATTACTGTAAACTTTTGTCATAATACGACAATAGGACATCATTATCATACTTTGATATTTTGTTGTTCGAGTTTTTTATGTTCTAAATTGTTGATAATCGTGACAATATATTTTTTATGGAAAGATAAGTAGCAAGTGTTGTACTATTTTTAAATCATAATTAAATGGGCCATTTTTTAAAACAACTTGCCTATGGTAGTATAATACATTTTTTTTTAAAGACAAGGCGTCAAAGTTATTTGTTAAAACTTTTTTAACCATGACTTATATAAACTTTTTTTTGTACTAAACTCACAATATTAATTATTCTGTTTGTGACTGCAATCAATAGCATAGTTATTTAGGATTACTGTAAACTTTTTCCATAATACGACAATAGGACATCATTATCATACTATGATATTTTGTTGTTCGACTTTTTTATGTTCTAAATTGTTGATAATCGTGACAATATATTTTTTATGGAAAGATAAGTAGCAAGTGTTGTACTATTTTTAAATCTTAATTAAACGGGCCATTTTTTAAAACAACTTGCCTATGGTAGTATAATACATTTTTTTTACGTCAAAGTTATGTGTAAAGACTTTTTTAACCATGACTTAATTAAACTTTTTTTTTTGTACTAAACTCACAATATTAATTATTCTATTTGTGACTGCAATCAATAGCATAGTAATTAAGGATTACATTAAAAAAAAAACACTGAAAAATTTAGAAATTTGTGATCACAATACCTAAATATGTGATCTAGGGTGTTGATTTTCAACATTTTCAAAAGTATACCTATTATCACTTATCCAAGTAACATGGATTTTAATTTTTTATTTTTGCTAGAACTGGTATAACCTAGCTTATTGCCCCGTACCCGCTTGACGTTGAGTTTCGGGACACTCTGTATACCCGCCTCGCGGGGGCAAGGACGGGTTATGTCGGACTCGCACCGACTAAAACCCCATGGTGTTCCACCTTCGTCGCATATTGGTAGGGCCACGGGAACGCTTTCGCACACATCCGCAGCCCCATCAGCACCAGCCGCCTCATGGCGGCCTCTTCTCGGGAGAAGACTACTCCTCCGTATGTCCTTCTCAGGTAAGGCGCACCAGAACACATGGCACTCTCTGCGGCTTCCAACTTTACCTGCGCAACAGACGCTCCCGTGTCCGATGCGTGTAGGCCATGGGGCCGGAAAAACGAGGCTCAGAAGCACTAGCCTTCCCGACTCCAGCGGCGGATCTGGTCTATTGCTCCGCCGCTAACTAAGATTCGGCTGCAAAGCGGACTCCGCAGCCCCACCAACACCGCGTCATCGGTGCGGCCCCTTCAGAGTCGCGGAGGATAGGGCCAGTGGCGCATCTCAGGCCAGCCATGTGAGTTCTTCTTAGTTCACCGCGTGTGAACAAGCCACAGCTACTAAGCCCCCGCCACGACAAGGCGGGAACCCGTTCGGGGGCTATGAGGGAGGCCTATGTTTAGCAGTAGACTTTTATAGGCTGTAAGGATAGATGGATGGATACATGTTGGTCAACTGTGTACTAGACTGCACTCAATTTCTTCCATTAGTGAATTTCCACACTTCCAACGCACGTTTCAAGTGACGCAAACCCCAAGTCAGAACCCACATATGCATCTAAAATCATTTACAACCAACAACATAGTCTTAGGTGCATATGTGTGCACTCAGCAGTGAACTTTTACGGCCTGCTAAAGGAAGAAAATGAAGAAAGACGTGTGCGTGAGTGCGTGTCAAGGCGTTTAGCATTGTAATAATGCTAAACGTCTTGGCATTACTTGAAATATACACAGCGCTCCGTCTTTATTTCATTGTTAACCTGATACTCCAGATAAGTTTCCGCGTATATTTAAATACATGCTTTTAACACCTAAACACTTTTTAAAGCAATTGGGACATTTTTTTATTGTAAACCGATTATAGAAGCAGTAGAATTTGATAACTAAATTGTTGGGATATTGACTTAGCAAACTCCCTTAGGCGAAAGTTTGATCTAATTTTTACTCCAAAAGAGATAACGATAAAGCTTAAAAATAAAATATTCATTATTAATTAAGTAATAATTCACTATCAAAATCATCCTACTCTAGCTAGTATATTTACTTACGTTCACTCACAATTTTGTTTTTTTAAGTTTTTTATGTTGTCTACTTCTTGGTCTATTTACTACTTACATAGCCCTGTTCACCTTTAATTAAGATAAAGCTGTTCCGTTCTTAAATAAAGTGTTTTTATTATAATTTGTAAAGCTTATATCTTGTTGTTGCCCAATTAAATCGGTAAATAAGAAAATCTACACGTGATTAGCATTTACCGACATATTACTCTTATAATTATTTAATTAATTTTTAAGAAAAATAGAATAGCCGTATGAATTAAAAAAAAAACAGTTTAAGTACGTTTTGCTGCTTGGACACAGACGTTCTCCTTTTTCTGATAGAACTTCGGAAGTTCACATATTCTTGATATAATTTTTATGACTCTACAGTCGTGCGAATTACCTCGAGGCAATTTGCATGACATCGTTTTATATCAATTATTATATATGTGAATAAATATGTTTATGTTGTTGTATATATTTATAGATGGCAATGATAATTTTTATGTTATAAAAAGATAGAAACACCATTTATTTGACATGTACACACACACATTTAACGCTGCAATTATCTCAATTTTAAGCCACTGTAGGATATGAGCCCCTCCAACTTCCAAAGTATTTCAATCAAGTAAGGAATGACAAAAAACACTTATTTCTCGTAATGGAAAGTGGATACTGTGGTCCAAATAAACCGATATCTATTCTCAATCAAGATTCAAAATTCTGATACGATGTCACTCTCGAGGACTTCAGTATCTCTTTATCAGTAAAAAGAGACTCCATTACACATCACCTACCATACGCAATACAGCAGCATTATGCTGCCATTTTATGATGGTATTCTGTGAGAACATGGTTCTTCCCCGGTCGAGTCGAACTATTCTTTCTGCGGCCATAATACACCTGCAGCGTGGCTCAGCCATTTTTAAACACCACACAACTATGGAATAGAAGCAAATAGAATAATTTTTAATCAAAATAGATTATAAGTAATTTTTATTCAAAGTAATTTTATACTTTGCCATCTGGTTCGGAAAAAAATCTCTGTGCTGGAATAATACTCAGCAAGATACCTAAATATTCTTTCAAGGGCAGAAGAAGACAGATGCGCGCAATTAATATAAGGTATAATATATATTTATCCTGGTCCTTTGAGCCGGATTTGAATCAAAGACCTATTGACCCCCCTCCCTCCGTCTTCATGTCATCACAACGTACGTGCCGTAGCTACTTAATATATTTGTATTTTCAGTTATTTTAAAACATGAAAAATAATTTACATAAGAAACCTAAAGTAATATCACAACATTTTTAACTTTAACTTATTCTCATGACATGGAGGCATATTATCAAAACTGCTAACGTAGACACAACAGAACACAAACACATTAGAACGATTCTAATTTAGGTCGTCCGCCCATTCGCTTAAAACAAAAACAAGTAAAAGTTATTGCCGTGGCTTAAACAAGTTAAGGATTAAGTTGTGATTTTAAACAAGGTTATGCCATTAAAGCGAACGAGAAAAGAGATATTGCCTTTATTACGGTTGTATGTTCATACAACCGTATATTCGTACCGTAATATTGTTCGATGGGGTTAACTGCGATATCGGGAATAGTTCCTTAGTCAAGTTACGCATATATTTCGAGATATTCTTTTTTAAATCTTTTATTTAACTTGCAATGTAATATGTTTGGCAGGGTCAAATCTTGCAACTGAATTTTAAAGCAGTTATCTTAAACCAATTGAGCTGATATTTTGCATACATGTTTAGTTTGGATGACAATACATGGTTAGCTAAGTGACGTCATTCTAAATCCAATATGGCGGACCGCCCAAGATGGTGGACTAGTTATTTTCTATGCACTCCGATTATATGGGTATCAAATGAATGGGTTTGCTGAGAAGAATACGAAAGGATGTCAATAATTCGTCGAATCCGTCGAATAAATGAAATGACGTCACTCTAAATCCAAAGTGGTGGACTCCCAAAGTGGCGGACTATGTTTTTATATGCACTACCATGATATGGATATCCAAAAAAGCGTTTGCAGAGAAAAATACCAATAAAATGACGTCTGCGTTCAGCTCTTCGAAGAGATGATGTACTAATGCCTGACTAAACGGGAAGAATTAGCGGAGTCGTATCTCTAATAATCTAATATCAACCTGGTCGTAGGTCTAATATCAACCTGGGCAAAGTATAGCGGTGGTGAAAAAAATTCAAAATGGCGAAAAATAAGGTGACCGCCATACCAATTAAAAAGTTATAACCCGGCAAAGGTTAGGGATAGTTTTCGAACAAATGTTGTAAGAACCGAGAAGGGTCAACTGTTGGCGCTAAAAAATTAAGATGGCGAATGTAAAATGGCGATCAGTAACCAACAATGACACATTAAATAAAATGAACACACTTAGGTAAATATGTCCATTGATAGCTAAAAAATAAAAAAAAAATTAATAGTAAAAACATTTTTAAAAACAAGCTTTTATTGGCATGCTCTAAAAAGAAGAAAATAAACTTTAAATTAAATCAAACTCGTCAATTTATTACATTACACAATTTATATGATATAAAAGCTTGTCGCGAGTGCAAATAGCACACCAAATACAAAAATATAGACTTAATGCGACATGTCATTCTCTACCAATCTACCTACAGGGTAAGCAGATAAGATATTATGAATGCAAAGAGCAAACAAATACGTTAAATAACTTCTTCAAATTATATATGCATAAGCACTATAACAACATACTAAGATACATAATATTATAAATATAATTTCTCAAAGATATATACAAATACATACAAAATATATACATTATACTACATATACTTATATGTACATACATGTAGATACATATATAAATGTGTTAAATAGAAGTGTCAAACGAATTTACAGTCCTAGTCCAGTTACCTGCAGCTAATTTCAAACAAATAAGGATACAAAAATGCGTTGCCACCTCTGAAGACTAAGATGGAGTGTCTCACAGCCTGTGATTATACTGGCCTTCTAATAACATTCAGACCGGGACACAGCACTGCATTCATTGCTGTTTAGCGGCAGACATAAATAAAATATATACACATTTATTAGATTATATATATGTACATGTAAATAAAAACGTCGTATTACGTGTATTAAGTTAACTTAGTAAGTAAAAAAACACACGACAAATTGAAATTATCTGATATAATGGAAGCTCTTTATTGGGAAAGGGAGCACGATCACGTTTTATTATTGCTGGGAAAAATGTGATTCTTCAAACACGGCACTGAGACCAAATTGCATTGAAAATAACGCAAACGCTAAAATATTGTATACGAATCCTTTTTATTTATATGCTAAGGTCATGAAAATAATTTAGCAGATGAAACTCGAAGACGGCGAAATTGCTAACAGCGCTGTCTAATTATTAATTAAAATATTACAAGTTTCACTGCTTGCGTTCCTTACAACTACCACTTACTTACTACTGCCTGACAGTTTAGTGGCGGTGTAAGAATATCCACTACCATTTATTGACCCGTTGGTGTCGTAATAGTGGATACAGGGCTACAAATCCTGAGATGGACAGCAGCGTCTTCCTATTACCAACTGAAATAATTTAAAAAAAGTTACAATTACCAAACCGCCTACAAGTTTGACAACTATGACAAATATTCCCCAAGCAATGTCAAAAAGTACAGTCCTTAGCCGCAGCTGGCGTCATTCACAAAAAGTCCCGCATACTCAACAAAATTATCTCCTATACATCGTTTCGATTTGTGCCCTCGTTGAATGCCAATGTACATTACAGCTTATTATGCATTTAAAACTGTGGAACGTTTAAAAGCAAATAACCCAGAATTAATAAAAATGGCACTTCTGTGAGAACTTTCATGAAATTGGTCAGCTTACTAATGAGCGTAGTAGTAGTAATCACTAGACTTTATAAAAAAATTCAAGGGATTTTAATAAATAGAGTCATAAAGGGGTTTAAAGACAGTAAAGTAGCTTGAGCCCAGTACGTAGACTGTGGCTGGACGGCTTGTATAAACAATTTAATCAAGCGAGTTGATGTACACGTTAATTTACTTAAATGAGCACGAGCTATTTTGATGGCAGTAGCAAATGTTTGTTATTTACTGTGAGTTGAACTCAGAAAAACTAATAATTTTGGCTTGCTCCATCTTGACTCCAGCTGTATCTACGTGCTTGATTCAAGCTCCTCGATTATCTCGAAACCCCATACATATTATGTGGTAAGACTCCTTTTCTGCTTTGAAATATGTCTGGGTAGGTACCTATTTCTAATGCCAAATAGCAGTGTCTACACTGAGAGTCAGTATAATTACAGTTAAGTGTGTAGTAGCGGTGTAAGTTTATCCACTAACACCCCATATCGTCCAATAGTTATCGTTAGAGGCCACCGAAGGAAACTGAAAAAGAACATGCGCAACAGCATCTTCCTGATAACTGTGGTTGCCCACCCGCCTGCCAACCATGGCAATTGTGGCAAAATACCCCTATGAGGAAATCAAATCTTATCTTGACTCCAAAATATATAATCATAAAGTTTAAAAATAAAATAATTTAAGTAAACTAAAAAATGAAGTAACGATTATTCACTATCAAAATCATACCACTCTAGCTAATATGTTTACTTTTGTTCACTCACAATTTTATTGTCTTTTTTCTTCATCTTGTTTATTTATTGTTTACTTACCTAGCCCCGTTTACCTTTAATTAAGTTAAAGTTTGTTTGCATGTTCTGCTTTTAGGTAAAGTGTTTACTTTTATTACAATTAGTAAAAGCTTATACCTTGTTGGTGCTCTAATAAATAAGTTAATAAGACAATGTCCACGTAAATTTCTTCTACCAAAATCCTACACTTATAATTATTTAATTAATTTTTGAGATAATAGAATAGGCGTATGATTTAAAAAGTAAGATGACAGTTTATATACGTTCACTGCTTGGACATAGGCGTTCTCCTTCTTCTCTTAGAACGGCCACCGTGATGTTGCCAACGCGGTTTGGTAGACTTCACATGTCCTTGATAGGTCTTTTAAATTTTACAGTTGTTTTTCACAGTCTAGCACGTAGTTTTACACCAATTATTGCAAAGCTAAATAAATACTGTTATTGCATGTTTCTAGACGGCAATGATAATTTTTATGCCATAAACCGGAGACCCTTTTTACATGAAACGAGGCAATCCATCGTAGTTCTCAAGGGTGACAACGCATCTGCATTTTGATTCTTAAACGAAGATAAATGTAGACACAGCATCCACTTACCATCAGGTGGAATGTGTGCTCATTTGTCATCCCCATTCAATAAAAAAAAGACATACACACAGACATTTATTCGTTACAATCATCACATCATCAATATCAGCCACTGATAAACATAGGCCTCCCTCATAGATTGCCTCATAGGGACGTATTAGCCATATTTGCCACGCTTGGCAAGCGGACTGGCCGTAGTTTATTTTTATTTTAGTCGTTATTAGGAAGACGCTGCTGCCCATCTCCTGATTTGTTTCCCTCTGTCGCCTCTTACGACATTAACAGGATGATATAGGGTAGTTGATATTCTTACACGGCCACTACGCTGTAAAATATGATATTACAAAGTTTAAAATTTTTACATAATGGCTACACCACATATATTGTGACGTCACAATATATGTGGTGTAATTGTTGAGGTGGCGAGCAGCCATTTTTACACACCACTCAACTATGACATAGAATAAAATAGAATAACTTTTATTTATTAAAGATTATAAATAACTAGTTGATAGTTATTTTTTACTTTGACCACTGGTTCGGAAAAACAACCTCTGTTCTGGGAAGAAGCAGCAAAAAACCTAATAAGCACTGTCGTCCTGACAGGCGCTCACAATTAATATAATTTCTTAATTTGCATTTTTCATTGCATTAAATTACAATATTATAACATCCTCTTATTTTTTATGACCTGCTCAGAACATGGTCCTTTGAGCCAATTTTGAACCAAAGATCTATTGGTGTACACACCCGTGTCCATGACGTCACAACGTATGCGCCGTAGCCACTAGTCAAGTGACCTGACGGCTCGGTTAAGCAGTGGCTAAGCGTTTGGCTGCGGAGCTGGTAGGCCGCGGATAGGAGTCCCCATCCGAAACAAGTGTTAAGTATAAATAACGGAGCGGTTGCAGGAGTAACCTTTCCAACCACCTCGTTGGTCTAGTTGCAAGAGCGACTGCTAATCATGTGGTCCCGGGTTTAAGTCCCGGGTCGAGCCAAAATTAGTTGTTGGATTTCTTTGGCAAAAAAAAAAATAGAATCTCGGAGTCAGGCAGTAGGCGGTGTTTCACCCCGTGCCTCGTAAAGCACGTAAAGCCGTTAGCCCTGCGCCTAACTTTCTCTGGTCATGTCGGATTCCCGTCCCATCGGACCATAGATAAGTAAATATCTAGTATGCACTATGAGAGTGAGAGAGCAGGGAGTGGTAAAGTGCATCTGTGCTTGCGCACTTGCTCGTGCACTATAATCCTGTAATGCGCAGATGGCTAGTCTCCGTTAAGACTGGCCGCTGTGACTGAAATTCGGTCTGGAGGAAATTATTAAATTGCGTCTCATTCCACTATAATTATTTTTAGATATAATCTCCCTTTATTTTAATACACTTTTCACAGCGCTTTACAAACTTTTTTATACCCGTAAAAAAAGTAGTCTGAATTTTGCTCTCAAAATGTGACTAAACTGCTGACTTCACCTTTTTTGTCACAAAATACCTTATTGTGGCTTATATATAAGAGATAAGCATATGGTGCCTTTTTATAGATGGAATAAAGGTCTATACTTTCGTAGAATATTGTATTCACGTATCACTAACAATTACGTCAGCGCACGCGGATAAAGCAATTCGGGAGCGCTTAACTTGTTCTAACAGCTAGCCTTGAAAATCAATATTCAAGGCTAGCTGTTAGAAGTAAACTAATGTTATACTATTCCTCATGAATCTGGCTATAATATACAAAATCATATAATATACGAAATCTATTCCAGTTCAATCCCCAGACGACACAAGTTTGCGCGTTTACCGCTAAAAAGAACCCCTTTGTCGTGTCTCCTCATTTTCAGGGCACTCGCTTTGTTGCCTCAGTATCGGAATCCTCGGTGTCAACACGTCAAATGACGTGCAGTTTCGTGGTCACTTGGATGAGAAGGCCAAATTGGCCTCTAAAATCTTGGCGTGCTCAGCAGTGCGGGACAGTATTTCATCAGTACACCGCCTGCAACTTTAAAAGGCGCAGGTTCGGCCGCACATGGAATACTGTTCCCATTTCTGGGCCGTGGCTCCCCAGTGCCAGCTCCTTCCATTTGATCGCATCCAGCACAGAGCGGTTCGAATCGTCGGCGACCGAGCTCTTTCTAATCGGCTTGACTCACTGGCGCTGCGAAGAGATGTTGCATCTCTTTGCGTATTCTACCGTATCTACCACGAAGAGTGCTCAGAGGAATTTTTCGGACTAATTCCAGCCGCTCAATTTTACCACCGCACATCGCGACAGAACTCGAAATACCATCCGTACCATCTGGATGATTGGTGGTTCACTACTGTGCGATTTAGAAGAAGTTTTCTTCCTCGCACAACTTCCTTGTGGAATCGAATACCACCAGCAATTTTTCCGAACTGATAAGACTTAGGGACCTTCAAGAAAAGAATCTACTCTTTCCCCTGGTGTTGCAGTTGTTCATGGGCGGCGGTAGTCACTTACCATCAGGTGAGCTATATGCTCGTTTGCCCCCTCTCATATAAAAAAAATAATTATTCAAATCGCACCGGTAGTTAGATTAGCGTGTTTAAACGAACAAAAAAACTCTTCCGCATTATTATATTAGTATAGATGCTGTTAATACAAAATACATTTGAACACATTACAACGATTCTACTTTATTAGGTCGTCCCGAAAATTCACCCATTCGCTTAAATCTAAAACAAGTGAATTTTACTGCCGTAGCTTAAACAAGTTAAGCATTAAGTTGTGAGTTTAAACAAGGTTATGCCATTATAGCGGACGAGATAAGAGATATTGCCTTCATCATCATGGTTGACTTGATACAGTTGTTCGACGGGGTTAACTGCTACATCGGGAATAACTCCTAAGTCAAGTTATAACGCATATATTTCGGGTAATGCTTTTTTACAATTTAAGTGACTTGCACAAGTGAAATATTGTTATTCCTCAGAAATGTAGCGAATTCCCTCAAGATTTTTTCTTAGCTACTGATGTATAACGTGTACATCAATTTTTACAATTGCAATTAAAAAATATATAGTTGCGGGCGGGGAAGGAACCGTGGCTTTCAGCTACCACAGCTTATTACAGTTATATATTATAAAATAATTTTAGTAAAATATTTGCTACAAACATTGATGCCTGGAATACCGCCTTAACCTCATCTCTTGTAATCTACCGCAACTAAAACAAATCATTCCAACCTCTCAGCAGATACTCCGAACATGCAGAGATTACATCATGGGGAAACAATGATACGAAGAAGAAGATAAGTTAGCAAACTGACAACAACATCCTCGAGAATTAACCTGCTTATCAATGTTTCTTCTTAAGTGATGCTATTTCTATAATATAATTATAGATATTTCTACGCTTGTTGATATAAGAAACCGTGGTAGTACAGGAGCTAAGCGCTCGCTGTAAATTTCATAGTACTCAAGCAAAAAAATTTTTAATTGGAATTTTAAGTACTGATTTACCATAATATGCTACATACATACGAGTAAATTCATAAAATTGAAGTTTTTTTTTATATAGGATAAGGGTAATAAACGAGCACACAGTCCACATCTATCCTCGATTACGAATCAAAACGCAGATGCGCTGTCACCAGTGAGGACCAAGATGGAAAGCCTCGTTTCCAGTAAAAAGGGTCTCCTGTTCTCTACACTCACCATACGAAACACGCTTTTACGCTGGTATTCTGTGAGAGCGTGGTCATTCGTGCTACAACTATCAAAAAGTGGCAAAAGGTCTTACAGATGGTAAGTGGCTAAGTTCATAGGCACCTATTTTTACATTGGTAAATGCCTACGCATACCCGCCTCGTGGGGGCAAGGACGGGTTATGTCTGACTCGCACCGACTAAAACCCCATGGTGTTCCACCTTCGTCGCATATTGGCAGGGCCACGGGAACGCTTTCGCACACATCCGCGGCCCCACCAGCGTTGGCCGCCACATGGCGGCCCCTCCTCGGGAGAGGACTACTCCTCCCCCATCTCCTTCTCAGGTAAGGCGCACCAGAACACATGGCGCGCCCTCCTCCGCGGCCTCCAATTTCACATGCGCAGCGGACGCCCCCGTGTCCGATGCGTGAAGGCCATGGGGCGAGGAAAAACTAGCACTCAGAAGAACCAGCCTTCCTGACCCCAGCGGCGGATCTGGTCTATGGCTCCGCCGCCAGCCAAGGTTTGGCTGCGGAGGGTAGGGAGAGCGGCGCCTCGCAATACCAACACTCCTCTCCCCCGCAGCCCCACCACCACCGCATCAATTAACGGTGCGGCCTCGTCAGAGTCGCGGAGGATAGGGCGAGTGGCGTATCGCCATACCAACACTCCTCTTTCTCCGCGACTTCACCTCGGCTGCAGCGGTAGGGAGAGAGAGCACCTCTCTCGCCGCAGCCCACCGACACACATCCGATGTGGGCTCGCCTAGCCCACTCGGAGTGGCCACCTCGGGCCGGCCCTACACCACGGGCCAGCCAAGGGGTACCTCTTTGTTCACCGTGGGTGGCCAAGCCACGGCTACTAAGCCCCCCCGCCACGACAAGGCGGGAACCCGTTCGGGGGGGAAGTTCATAGGCACCTACAGCCAACTTCAAACATAGAAGTATATAAAAATGCGCTGTCATCGCTGAGGACTAAGATAGAATGCCTCACAGGCTGTGTAATTATACTGGATCTCTATACCCTTCACACCGGCACACAGCAGGGCAAGCACAACGATTTGGCGGCAGAAATAGTTAAGAGGGTGGAACCTACCCTGACGGAATCTTAGGCAGAAAAGGAATTCTACCAACTAGTGATGGAAGGCCTCACAGCTTATAATGATACTGGCTCTCTATACTCTTCACACCGGAATACAGCAGTGCTCTCACTGCTGTATAGATATAATAACAACTAATAAAAAATCGTATTACGTACTTATATTAAGTAAACTTTGTAAGTAAAAAAACACGGCAAATTGAAATTCTCTGATATAATGGAAGAACTTTATTGCAAAAGGGAACACGATCACGTTTTATTATTGCTAGGAAAAATGTGATTCTTCAAATACGGCACCGAGGCTAAATTACATTGAAAATAACGCCAACGCTAAAATATTGTATACGAATCCTTTTTATTTATATGTTAAGGACATGAAATTAATTTAGTAGATGAAATTAAAGACGGTTAAATCATTGACAGCGCAGTCTCGTTATTTCTTTATAATACTAGGGTGATCAATAAGTTTCGGAATAGGACACTTGTCAATGAGTTATAGAAATGATTTCTATTTTTTTCGAAAAAATAAATTAATAATTATTACTCTTAACATAAAGTAAAAGTCGACTTCAAATTGCTAAAAAAGAAATTATTTATTTGCTACTCTTATAGGTGAACTTTTTTCTCCAAATTTATATGGGACCACCCTTAAAGTGTAACCATTTTCAGAAAAAAAGAATCATCAAAATTGGTTCACAATCTGCGAAGATATCTCGTAACATACATACAAAAAAACACTTGAATTGAGAACCTCCTCCTTTTGGAAGCCGGTTAAAAACTATACAGATTTTTTTTTCAAACTTAATGTTTGGTGGGAATTTGATTCATATGTACGTTTGTACGTGGTAGAGCCATGCTTCAGCTATATTAGTAGTATAGTTGTAGCACGAAGGGGTCGGCTCGACCGGGGTAGGACCACGCTCTCACAGAATACCAGCGTAAAATAGCAACTTAATGCCATCAGGTGGACTGTGTGCTCGTTTGTCACCCATATACATTAAAAAAATGGAGAAACTGGAACATCGTGCAGTTATTGAATATTTCTGCTTGAAAAGTTTTCTTCAAAAAGTGTTTTTGAAGAACTGCATAACCAATTTTTTTTTTCAAAATTTAAATGATGAATGAATTCGATTCGTATGCGAAATGGAGAAACTCGAACTGGTGTGCTGAATTTAAACGTGGCAGAACCGCCTGCAAAGACGCAGCGCAAGAAAACCAAGAGCCAAGAGATTCAAGGTGTCTGCTTCCGCTGGAAAAATAATGGCCTCTGTCTTCTAGGATGCGGAAGGTATAATAATGATTGACTATTTAACTAAGGAGAGACTAACCTGAGATCATCATTTATCAAAAAAATACGCTAAGAACTAAAGCACAAACGGTGAGGAAAATTGCGTGCTGGAGTCTTTTCATCATGGTAATGCCCTTGCCCATCGATCTGATGTTGCAGGCGCTGTCAAGTTGCTGAATAAGGCTTTCCCAAAATGCCACAAAGCACGGTCCTGAACCACCTTGATCATATAAAGTACTGCATACTTAAGAAAATTCTGTCCTTTACTTACATCGTTCCGTTTTGTTAGCTCGTTGAATGCCAATGTACATACGAGTAAGGCTTATCATGAATTAAAAACTATGGAACGTTTTCTAACATTAAAAGCTAATTATCCAGAATTAATAAAAATGGCGACTTTGTGAGACTTTTCATGAAATTGGTCAGCTTTCTAATTAGCGTACTAATGAGTACTAACGCTTAGTGACTACAAAGTCACTAAGCGTTATAAACAGTTGCTAGAGATTTTTATAAATAAAACCATAAAGGGGTTTAAAGACAGTAAAGCAGCTTGAGCCCAGTACGTAGAGTGTGGCTGGCAGGCTTGTATAAATGGTTTAATCAAGCGAGTGTAATGTGTAATCAAGTGATGCGCACGTTAATCTACTTAAATGAGAACGAGCTATTTTGATAGCATTAGCAAATGTTTGTTTTTTGCTGTAAATTTTTCTAAGAAATACAAATAATTCTTAGCCTGCTCCAGCTTGACTTCAAGCTGTTTAACTATCTCGGAACCTCATCATCATTACAGCCCTTCACAAGTCCACTGCTGAACATAGGCCTCCCCCAAGGAATGCCACAAAGCACGGTCCCGAGCCACCTGCATCCATTGACTTCCTGCATGTTTTACTAGGTCGTCACTCCATCTAGTGGGGTGTCGCCCTACACTTCGCTTGCCGGTACGAGGCTGCCACTCGAGAACCTTTCTTCCCCATCGGTTGTCGGTTCTTCGAGCTATATGCCCATTGCCACTTCAGCATACTAATTCTTTGTGCTATGTCGGTTACTCTGGTTCTACAGCGGATATCCTCGTTTTTAAGTCTATCACGCAGAGAGACGCCGAGCATAGCCCTCTCCATAGCTCGTTGAGTGACTTTCAGCTTCCGCATACGGCCATCATTGAAGGACCACGTCTCAGATCCATAGGTCATCACTGGCAACACGCACTGGTTGTATAATCTAGTTTTAAGGTTTTGAGGTATGTCTGACGAGAAGATGTGTCATAATCATCCGTACGCTGCCCAGCCGAGTTGAATCCGTCGAGTGACCTCTCGGTCAAAGTTGGACTTACCTAGCCCGACTATTTGTCCCAGGTAAACATATTCGTCAACAACTTCGAGCTTAATGCTCCCAAAAACTACCGGCATAGGAATGACATGGACGTTAAACATGATTTTTGTTTTGTCCATGTTCATCTTAAGACCTATCCGTTGGGAGATACTATTGAGGTCATTGAACATAGTGTTTAGGTCCTCCAGCGATTCTGCCATAAGGACTATATCGTCGGCAAATCGAAGGTGAGCGATGTACTCGCCATTGACGTTAATACCGTATCCTTTCTAGTCCAAGAGCTTGAAAAGGTCTTCCAACGAAGCGGTGAAGAGTTTCGGGGATATTACGTCACCCTGTCTTACACCTCTCTGCAGTTGGTTAGGTTTCGTACTCTGGTTCTGTACTCGGATAGCCATCGTAGCCCTACTGTATAAACACTTCAGCGCTTCGATATACCGACTGTCAACTTGACACTGAAGGGACACCACTGAAGGGACTGCAGCACCGCCCAAATTTCGATGGAATCAAAGGCTTTCTCATAGCCCAAATACGCCAGACATAGTGGCAAATTGTACTCCTTGGACTTCTGCACAATTTGCCGAAGGGTATGTATGAGGTCTATGGTGCTAAAGCCTTTTCGGAAACCGGCTTGTTCGGGAGGCTGAAAGTCGTCGAGTCTGCGTGCGAGACGATTAGTAATGACTCGAAAACAGCACGTAGACGCGGCTCAGAAGGGAAATCGGTCTGTAGTTCTTCAAAAGAGCGTTGTCCCCTTTCTTGAAGAGCAAGACCACCGCACTTCTGCTCCACGCCTCCGGAGTAGTGCCACCATGGAGGATGGAATTAAAGAGCTTCTGAAGGACTTCAAGTACCGGTTTTCCACCCGCTTTCAGAAGCTCCACTGTAATTCCCTCCTCGCCCGGGGACTTGCCGTTTTTAAGGTACTGGAGAGCCATTCTAATCTCGCTCAGACTGACGTCCGGGATATCATCGGAATAGTGTCGGATAAGATTTGCTCTTGGATCGTTACTCACACTTGCGTGTGGCTCCAACGATGACGTGTACAGCTGCCCATAGAACCTCTAAATCTCACTTAAAATCTCAGGTGTCCCGGAAACGATACTGCCAAACTCGGTCTTCAGCTTCGACAGTTGGCTCTTTCTGGCAGACAGAGGCAAAGACTTTGGAGCCCTGGTTCCGCTGATCGCTTCTACAATACGAGCAGTATTAAAGATGCGTAAGTCCCGCCCCATGCATTTGGAGATCTGTCTGTTCAAATGCCTGTATGCTATCAAATCTACTGAAGATTGCAGCTTCATTTCCCGTCTAACAGCCATGAGATTAAGAGTGTGATCGGAGAGTTTTTGTGTTCTTCTGCGGCGGGTCTTGCAAAACTTAGCTCCGACCGCATGGACAGTTTCCACGAGCTTGTAATTCATATCGTCCACTACATTGCAATCATCTAGGCACTGTAAACGATTTTGTAACTCGAGCTGAAAGGTTTCGGGACTTTGAATTAGAGCACGAGGGGAGGAGTATCGGCAGTTATGGGAAACGGGGAGACAGGCACCGTGGGAGTGACTTTGTCAGCAACTTCTATAGGAGCGTCGGCGGTTATCAAAGGCAGGGACACAGGTACCAAGGTAGTGAAGGTAGCGACTTGTAGATCACCGGCGGCGTCGACAACTTCTATGGCAGTATCAGCAGTAATGATAAACGGGGCACAGGCACCGTGGCAGTGACGTCGTCGGCGAATTCTGTAGGAGCATCGGCGGTTATCAAAGGTAGGGACACTGGTACCAAGGCAGTGAAAGTAGCGACTTGTAGATCACCGACGACGTCAGCGACTTCTATAGGAGCGTCGGTGGTTAAGTTAGACGGGGACACAGGCAACGAGGCGGTAGTGGCGATAGATTGTGGAGCATTTGAAATGCCTTTAGCTACCGTTAATGCTATCTTGTTTCTTGTGGTGTTTCATTCTCCTCTTCACTTTGATTATTAGGGACACTATTTTCTATTTCCGGGAATACCTTTCTCTTCTAGTTTCTATTTGTTGTGTTTTTTTCATCATTTTTTGAGCACGCTCCATTCGACTTAAAATGAAAATAGAGTTAAGAAATAAGCAGTTTATTTCTTAAGAAATAAGCAATAAATTTGTAGGTACTCAATACTAATTATGTTGTATCTGTATCTATTTTCAAGATTAAGAGTGTAGCCGCCGTGGTAGCTCAGATGGTTAGCGCTCGCTGTAAATTTAACAGTACGCGGGCAACCCTGGTTCGATTCCCGCCGGCACCAATGAAATTGTTAATTGCAATTTTAAGTGCTGATTTACCACGTGCTCGACGGTGAAGGAAAACATTGTGAGGAAACATGCATGTCCGAGAAATAAGAAAAAAAATATTTCGAAGACATATGAAGTTCGCCAACACTGTGTTCGCTAAAACCATAGAATTATTACGTATAGAACACTAGTACGCGCACCGAAAGTGAAGCAAGTAAAACTAACGCGAAACCGCGTAAGTTCACTCAGCATCACGTCGGTGCGCAACGTCACGTCTTACGGAGAAGAGCTCGCGAAAAATTGTAAAAATGACCGTTTGTGTTGTAAAATATTGACACAACAGTGATGATAAACATAAAAAAAGTGATGGTATTACATTTCACAGGTAAGTTCATATATTTAATTCATTATTAGTACGTAAAACTAAAAAAATACTTACCTAAGCTATCATAATAGAAATGTTGCTAGTTGTGGGGAAAAAAATCACAATTTTCTTTTAAATATATTTATTTTCTATTTGTGTTTAAAACGTTTAATCGCAACGCTCTGTGTAAAACTCAAATGTTTATATGTAGATACCTACTTCTCTAAGTATTAACATAATATTAACAATGGGTGCCTATTTAAAACTAATACGGAGTGATCAGCTGATCGCGATCCGTCGACGCCATTTTAACGCAACTATTATAGCAACTAAATTTATTTTTATTGCTTTGTTCATTGACCAAGTCGACGTTTTAGAGTATAGAATAAAAACTTTTTTAACCAATTATGCAAATATTTGTTATATAATCTTTCGCTTAATAATTTAAATTCTTTAGGTATTTTATTAAATATTTTTACACACATACTCGTATTAAGACAATTTTTGTTATATTTAACGAGCCTAGGAATGACATCTAAGACTAGTTTGTCAGGGTCATGTCGATTTCGAGGATGTATATCACTTGCTTTAACAAATAATGACTTATTTTTAATAAATATTCAGAGCTAAATAAATTCTTACGCCTAGTAATACGGCATAAGCTAGCCTGCACGTTCAACCTACTCGCGAGATATTGCTATTGGTTTGAGGTCGCATTCGAGTTTTGTTTTTCTCTATTGTAAATCTGCCATTTTTGCATCCTAATAATTTTTATATTAATAAATCTATTGTACTACCAAGACAAAATCATTTGACTTCGGGAAAACAACCATTAAAATTTCAGCGTGTATATGGGATCAATCTTTGTGTATATTCTTTCAAATAAAAAAAAATCTAAATCGGTTTAGAAATAACAGAATTCTGAGGTAAAAACATTAAAAAAATACACCGAATTGAGAACCTTCTCCTTTTTTGAAGTCGGTTAAAATTAAACATTACACGATGTGCTTATTGTATTCGAGTGAATTAATTGTGTTTAATAATATTCTTAAGTTTAATTACGTCTGCATTTTTGTACCATTAAAATATGTATAATAAAGTTATATTAGTACCATCATTATCGTGTTTATTTTATTCCATTTATTATTCTCATAAAATACGTCTTCGTACGCAATATGTAATCCTTATTATATAGATTATTTAAAATTAATCAATAAAATAGTGATTTGCACAATTTGATTGCAAACGTCAGAAACTGGTATCACTGAATGGCGTGTATGTGTGCGTGTGACGAGCGTAGGCACATTCGACTCGCGCCCACTAACATAATGACCTTGCTTCACTTTAACGCTCGTGTTTTGTACTAGACTGCGCTTCTATACGTAATAATTCTATGGCTAAAACTGTATGATAATTAAAGTTTTTAGTTTTAGTTTTTTTATGATGGTCTTTTCGCATCTTCTCGTCACGTATACCTCAAAACTTGTAAACAAGACTTTACAACCAGTGTGTGTTGAAAGTCATGGCCAAAGTAACGGACAAAGCTCAACAGATTAGTAAGCTGAAGTGACAATGGGCCGGCCATATAGCTCGAAGAACCGACAACTGATGAGGAAGAAAGGTTCTCGAGTGGCAGCTTCGTACCGGTAGGCAAAGCGTGAAGCGACCCCCACTAGATATAGTAATGACTTGGTAAGACATGCAGGAAGTCGATGGATGCAGATGGCTCAGGACCGTGCTTTGTGGCATTCCTTGGGGAAGGCCTATGTTTAGCAGTGGACTTGAAGAGGGCTGTAATGATGATGATGATATATTTTAATGTTATGTAAATAAATGATGTGTTACTTTGATAACTAGTCGGTTACTAGTATAGTCAGATAGTATAGTTATAGCCTAAATATGTCTCAATGTTATGCAGATGTCCCCTTTCTATTCTGACAGGTATATGGTACAATAATTCCGCTGCACTGCTCCAGTAAGTGTTGGTGGATTTCACATATCCTCGATATTTAATTTCTCTGACATGTTGGTTTCCTCACGAAGTTTTTCCTTTACCGCTGGCCGCAGAGATAACTATCCCCCTGTTGCTGTACGGAATAGTTGAAAACCGGTCTTATATTCGCCTCCAGTAGCTCTACTAATGAGGCAACTTTGTAATTTAGTTTCGAAAATTTAATAAGTTGATGAGACTTGCAGCGAATCTGTTTCAATAAATATTTATACAACACCTATATATGTATGTACATCTCATTGCTGGACGACAGACTTCTTCACATTACTGGGGAAGAACTTTTAATTGAAGAGTTTTTAATTGAATATTCAAATTAATTTATCAGTAGCAGCCCAAAGTCAGGAAGTTAGTGGTGTTTCACCCCCGTGCCTAAGAAAGCACATTCTAGCGAATTATGCGCTAGCACAGGGGCACTCTCTATACCCTCACCCTCATAATTCATTGGGACGGTAATCGACACGACCGGTGAGAGATCAGGCGCAGGATATTTACGTGCTTTCTTAGGCACGGGGGTGAAACACCGATAACTTCCTGACTTTGGGCTGCTGCTGATAAATTAATTTGAATTTTCAATTAAAAATAATTTAAAAACATTCAATATTTTTTTTATTAATATTATTATTAAAAAATATTATTTTTATTATAATGATTCTTCTCTGCTCCACCGCAGCTCTTCCCCATAATTTTATATTTGAAGGTCAAATTCTTAAGCGAAATTCAGTGGCAAAAGACTTAGGTGTTTACTTTGATGAAAAACTTACTTTCAGAAATCATTATGATCACATGGTTTCTAAGTCATACAAAACATTAGGTTTTATTACCAGAAAAACCAAAAATTTCAAAAAACCATCCACATTTATATATCTCTTTTATGCTTTGATAAGAAGTACTCTTGAGTATGGTTCTGTTGTATGGTCTCCATTTTACAGATCCAAAACAAAGCTCTTAGGGTAGTTATAGGCTAGAAATAGGTCGCAAACTACCATCTTATCAGGAGAAACTACTTAGTTTTGGAGTTTCATTACTCCGCAATAGACGTGCAATACAAGATATTCTTTGCTTACGTAAATTAATACACTGCAAAAAAAATTCCCCAAATCTTTTATCCCAAATCAATGTTAATATCAAGTCGAATCCCAGGCGTCGTCTTAATACGTTTATATTAAACGTTTATAAGAACAAAACTTCATTTTACAATCTTTTAACACGAATGTGTCGCTCTTATATATGGTATGGTATATGGTTTTGACAGTCAGGCTTCACACTCAACTGTTCCACTACTTCAAGTCAACTCCACATTTTTATCGTCTTTAATTATATAAAAAAAAACTTTCACTAAATTGTCATAAAATTGTTAAACAATTTTTTTTCATAGATATGTTTACGTATAATGCATGTTGCAACTGTATGTACGCGTTTTTGGTTTGTATTCCAGGTCAAAACTTTGTATATATTAGGTATTTATGTTACGTAAAAGTGAATATAAGCTGTTGTGTACATCCAATAAATAAATAAAAATAGAATTCCAAGTTTACTTTCCATTGGTAAGGAACTAATATTTTCTACAGCGCTGCCCACCTTAGCTTGTTCACACTTAAATATGGACTTCTTTAGGTGCAGATAAAGTTTCCATACGCAATTTCGGACCCGTTCTATAGAATGTATATTTTTAAGAGTAAAATATTAAATTTAAATTTTATTTTTTAATTATTAAATACTAAAGTTTATTCTATTAACAATGTAACGAACATTATGGTTAACTACTCAAAGTAAGCTTAAAATGCTTGTGTTGGGAGTGGTTAAAGACATTGGTCGATTGGTCGATTCGAACCCATGGACCTTTGAGTTTTTCTTCAGTCTGTAAACTACCATTAGACTACCGGCGCTTTTTAAATGTGAATATTCCATACTTTCTTAAAAATAATACATTAAAATGGTATTTTTAAATTTGGTTCCAAAAATGTGACTAATGACACAATTTTCACATTTTTTGGAACTATTTTTATGATATTATCGATCTTGTTTGCACACCTTCCATTTAAAATAAGATATGATTTTACAATTTTAAAATTTTAATTGTATACAAACCATTATCATATATTAAAATCTGTTCAAATTTATGCCACACGGCGTTAAATTACTCAATAATTATAACTGCAGTGAAATTGTCGACGTGATTATATAGAATAATTTGCAATGACAGTCCAGTCATACATAATTTGTCGAACGATATTGCTTGCGAACACATATGCAATATGTACGTGTACTAAAGTGCTTTTGATGTATATGGTACGGAAACAATCAGGGTTTGATCTTCACCAATTAAGGTGTAAATTGCAATTTTAAATGCTAATCGCATCCAGCGGTAAAGGAAAAACTTCGTGAGGAAAAAATGTCAGATAAATTAAATATCGAGGATATGTGAAATCCACCAACACTTACTGGAGCAGTGCAGCGGAATAATTGTACCATATCTCTGTCAGAATAGAAAGGGGACATCTGCATAACATTGAGACATATTTAGGCTATAACTATACTATCTGACTATACTAGTAACCGACTAGTTATCAAAGTAACACATCATTTATTTACATAACATTAAAATATATCATCATCATCATTACATCCCTCTTCAAATCCACTGCTGAACATAGGCCTCCCCCAAAGAATGCCACAAAGCACGGTCCTGAGCCATCTGCATCCATCGACTTCCTGCATGTCTTACCAAGTCATTACTATATCTAGTGGGGGTCGCCTCACGCTTTGCCTACCGGTACGAAGCTGCCACTCGAGAACCTTTCTTTGGTTGTCGGTTCTTCGAGCTATATGGCCGGCCCATTGTCACTTCAGCTTATTAATCTGTTGAGCTTTGTCCATTACTTTGGCCATGACTTTCAACACACACTAGTTGTACACAACAGTTTACAAGTATTGAGGTATACCTGACGAGAAGATGCGAGTCTTAAGATTCAAATATATATACAATGTTAAAAAAAAAAACATCATAAAAAAACTAAAACTAAAAACTTTAATTATCATACAGTTTTACTCCCCGCGGTATAAATCAAAGTACCAATGTAAGCTGATGAATGTGAGACTACCTTTATTTTGTTGTTAAAAAGTTAAAGTTAACGTTACAGCCTATATACGTCCCACTGCTGGGCACAGGCCTCCCCTCATTTCTGAAGGGGTTTTAGGGTCAGGAAGTGTACCGCCGCGCTGCCCCAATGCGTGTTGGCGAACTTCATATGTCTTCGAAATATTTTTTTCTTATTTCTCGGACATGCATGTTTCCTCACGATGTTTTCCTTCACCGTCGAGCACGTGGTAAATCAGTACTTAAAATTGCAATTAACAATTTCATTGAACCAGGGTTGTCCGCGTACTGTTAAATTTACAGCGAGCGCTAACCATCTGAGCTACCACGGCTCTTACTCTTACTCTTGAAAATAGATACAGATACAACATAATTAGTATTGAGTACCTACAAAGTTATTGCTTATTTCTTAAGAAATAAACTTAATTCTATTTTCATTTTAGGTCGAATGGAGCGTGCTCAAAAAATGATGAAAAAAACACAACAAATAGAAACTAGAAGAGAAAGGTATTCCCGGAAATAGAAAATAGTGTCCCTAATAATCAAAATGAAGAGGAGAATGAAACACCCACAAGAAAAAAGATAGCATTAACGGTAGCCAAAGGCATCTCAAATGCTCCACAAGCTATCGCCACTACCGCCTCGATGCCTGTGTCCCCGTCTACCTTAACCACCGACGCTCCTATAGAAGTCGCTGACGTCGTCGGTGATCTACAAGTCGCTACTTCCACTGCCTTGGTACCTGTGTCCCTACCTTTGATAACCACCGACGCTTCTACAGAATTCGCCGACGACGTCACTACCACGGTGCCTGTGTCCCCGTTTATCATTACTGTTGATACTCCCATAGAAGTCGTCGACGCCGCCGGTGATCTACAAGTCGCTACTTTTACTACCTTGGTACCTGTGTCCCTGCCTTTGATAAACGCCGACGCTCCTATAGAAGTTGCTGATAAAGTCACTCCCACGGTGCCTGTCTCCCCGTTTACCATAACTGCCGATGCTCCTATGCTTCGATAGAAGTCACCGAAGTTGCTTCCTCCACTGCCACGAAACCTGTGTTAACCGACGACGCAGATGTTACTGCTTCTACTACTTGATTAATTACTACTTGATCAACTTCATCAAGATCTTTATTTATCTCACACATATTTATCTCCGTACGTAGATTCCATACTATTATTTACTATTATTACATATAATTGTCTAACCACTCAGAAGGCGTTGAAGCTCCGAATATATCAGATTCTGATAATTCTATCGGCGAGAATGAGGAAAAAATAATTCACCAATATTGAAATAAAAAACCCGTACCAGAGTCTTGGAAGATGAATATAGCAAAAACAACATGCGTCAAAGTGGCCAACCTTACAAGAATAGGAAAGAAAATATTGATGACGCAAAAAATTGTGTTCCTACAGATTTCAGCAAGTATAGATACAAGTGCAATCAAAATTTTCTTGAAAATGTTACAGAAGGCCTTTGTCACGATTTTGAAGAAAGTAAACACCAAAAAATTTTCCTTCCAACACTTATAAAATACGCAAATATTCAACGAAAGACAGTATTAGCTAAAAAAAAATCGCGCTATGTCGAGACAATATTCCCTCTGTCACAGAACTACGGGTAAAATAAGATATTACCAAAAAATGTTTTGCTATATTTTTAATATCAGTACAAGTGTAATTGATACTTGTACAAAATATTTGGGGCAGAATTGCGTTTACATGACTGATGATACACGAAAAGGTCTTATTTCTGGCAACAAAACTACTGGAGTAAAGTGGATGAACATCAAATGAATTCAAGTAAGAAAAGAGTCCCCAGGATCAATATTTTACAAATATAAATTAAATGACCCGAATTTCGAAGAAGTTGATTTCACTGCATCTAAGAAAAAAAAGATCAGGTGTTGGTAATTTGTATAAACCCTTAAAAAGCGTACAAGTCCCAAATACCAATATCTAAGTCAAAAAAGAAGGATTTGATGACTTTGCTGAAGGATGGAGTGATTCCACAAGACTATGTTGATTATTACACTAATATACCATCTGTTGATGAAGAAAACATAATTAACGATTGTTTAGAATCTGATGATACCGACTGACAACAAGAACCAATGAAAAAATGTTCGTGATAATTAAATATTATGAACCACTGATCTCATAACTAATTAGAGCTTTAGAATTAATTTCATTTTAGTTTTCGTTTTTAAATTTCATAGAGGTTTTCACAATCCTATGTATGTAAGTGATTGTAAAAAATGTTTAAGTTCAAATGTGGCAAATATTGCCTGCATTTTTGATTTCGGTTCTCTCGTCTTGGCGTCGTTCGCGCGCCGAGCCGTGTTGAATTATTTTAATTTTTGATAATCTCTTAAACTTTGCGTCCAAATAACATGATATAAAGAGCAAAGTTTATCTTCATAAAATTGTCTTGATGATGAAGTAACTTTTGTTCGTAGAGATTAGCATGCTATGCCTAATAATAACGCTCATAAACCACTTTTTAATTTTAAATATTTTTTGTCACAAAATACCTTATTGTGACTTATGTATACGAAATAGGACTATGTTATCACATACTTTTTTTAGACGAAGAAAATTATTTTTGTAGAACATAGTATTTACGTATCACTAACCATTACGCTAGCGCACGGCACACACAGTTTGGATTGGGAGCGCTTTTTCCTCCGACTTGCCTCACAAAACTCAATATACAAAGCTAACTGAGAGGTGTAGCCTAATGGTAGACAACCTACACTATTTCACATGAATTTGCCTAACATAATATACAAAAACAATTTATCAAATCGGATTAGTAGTTCGTAGTTAGTACATTAGCGTGTTTAAAGAAACAAACAACCACTTTTGCTTTATTATATTAGTATATAGATTCTATCTCATTCTCTCCTATAAATTTATATATTTGTCTTTTTTTAGTGTCGCGTTTTCGTTTCATTTGTTTCAAATCACAATTGTTTCAAATCTTTTCAAACTATAGCTCAAGTGTTATGTGAGCAATCGTTAAGTAATTTTAAACTCTATCTTTCTGAATAAAAAGACGCACATAAATAAAACACAATAAAATACATAAATACATAGTTTCACGTAATCTGTAATCTCCGAAGCGGTAGCTGTGGTCCAAGCCCATTTGCATATATATCTGCTGCTGAATGGCAAAATGCCTTGTCAATTATACAAAAAACTTAAGTCATAATGATGACAAAAATGTATCATTCAAAAATTTTAGAGTTGACTTATCATTAAACACATGGAGGTGGCGTGATGGAGGAGACGGGGATTTTTAGGCCCAATTGTAATAAGTTGAAATAAGGTTTAATAAAAGCGTTATATTTTTCTATTTCAAAATATATAAATACAACAGTGGTAGAGCCGCGCTGCAGCTTCTGCTGTAGCATGGATGGGCCGGCTCGAACCGGGCGGTACCACGACCTCACAGAATACCAACGTAAAGCAGGAGCTTTGCTTCTGCGTTTCGCTTGGTTAGTGCAGGTGGCCGGAGTCTAACCCATAACATGGTAGCGGAATTTAAAAGAAAGAACCACCCTGGGAGGGTACCAGCACCTGGTAATGGAGAATCCTCACTGAGCATCCACGGTCAAGCACCCTCTTCCTGAGCGTGTGGGTGCTCAGGCTGCCCCATGTATTCTGGGGCAAATCCTGCCTATACTAACACCGCACGGGCAAACAGAGCAATAAAACCATGGTGACCCCCGCCACGCTATCCGTGGACTTCTGCAACATCAGGGACTTCACTGAACCTTAACGCCGTCCACTAACATCAGAGACGGCGAAGCTGGCCTTGCTCTTTTGACGAGACGCAGGTGTCTCCGGCTGATATTGTATTTCTCCTCTACCCGGGGTACAAATTAGAACACTTCTTTGTGCCCCGGCTGGAGTTTGCGTGTACGTCGGAGAGGATATCTGTTCTCGACGCCCGGCAGTCTTGAAGGTACGGACCTGTCCATCCTATGGCTGCGCGTAGACAGCGACGACCATCCCGCGTCTACGGGTGCCTGTATAGTCCCATAGCGGTAATGTCGACACAGACCGACCCATCGACCACGTCCAAATGGCTACAGATTTCTTGCCAACAACAGATCCCATCCGTAGAGATCGTGATATTTGGCGATTTTAACGCCCACCACCCTGAATGGCTCGGTTCACGTTTAACCGATCATGCGGGAGATTTGTTTATGACTTTGCCTTGGCATATGGTCTGACACAACTGATTACTTCTGCCTACACGGATTCCAGATGTGGAGGATCATACACCTTCCTGTTGGACCTTCTGCTGACCTCTCATCCGGACGGATATCAGGTTTCCGTCGATGCCCTCTTGGCTCTTCGGACCATTGTCTGATCCGGAGTGGTGCCACTCACGCTTCCTCGCGGTTGCGTTCTGCAGGTTGCCGCCGTGTTTGGCATTACAGGTCGGCGGATTGGGATGGAATGCGGTCTTTCTTTGCATCCCACCCATGGGGCGGGTTTGCTTCTCGCCGGATGATCCCAGCGTTGTTGTTGACTCTGTCACCGATGTGGTGCTACAGGAATGGAACTATTTATTCCATCATCTGTGGTACCCATCGATGGCAGATCGCAGCCTTGGTTTGGTCGCTCCTGTAAGACTGCATTACGCAGTAAGCAGGAGTGTTATCAGGCCTGGGCTGAGGCTTCGGCGGCTCGGGATGTAAACACCAGCATGCTTAAAAGAAGTATAACTCGCCTCCAGGTCCTTCAAAAGAGTTATTGCAAGGCAAAGTCAGAGCACATAGGCAGAATTGGCGAGAAACTAGTTCGCCTTCCTTCGGGAACCGTGCATTCTGGTCTCTCGCCAAGGCTGTCCAAGGAAATTTCTGTAAGCCATCACTACCATCTCTGCACAGGAGGATGACTCACTGGCCCACGACGCAAAAGAGAAGCCGACCTTTAGGCTCCTCGCGTCCAACTCGACTCTTGATGACAGTGGGACACACCGCCGACCATCCCGCAGTGTGAGTGCTCTATGCCGATGTGCGTTCACACAGTGCTCAGTACGCAAAGCACTCCTCTCTGGACATCCACAAGTCGAGTGGGCCTGATGGAATCCGCCAATTGTGCTGAGGACGTGCGCTCCAGAGTTGGCACCGGTTCTAACGCGTCTTTTCGGTACTCCTACTCCCTGGGCGTTGTCCTGAATTCATGGAAGACAGCTTTCATGCTGATCCTAAAAAGGTAACCGCTCTGATCCGTCCAATTACAGGCCTATCGCCATTACCTCCTTGTTCTCGAAAATAATGGGTCAATTATTAACTGCCAGCTCATGCGGTACAGCTTGAGCACCAGCTGATTAGTGACTGCCAGTACGGTTTCCGTCGGGTCGCTCAGCTGGTGATCTTCGTTTACCTAACACATAGATGGGCGCAGGCGATCGAGTCCAAGGGGAGGCATTGGCCGTTGTTTGGACATAGCGAAGGCCTTCGATCGGGTCTGGCACAAACTTCTTTCGAAGCTTCCTTCCTATGGGCTTCCTGAGAATTGTGCAATGGATCACCACTTTTCTGGCTGATCGGAGCATCAAGGTCGTAGTAGACGGTGCGTGCTCCGATTACTGACTATTAACGCTGGTGTTCCACAAGGCTGCGTCTATCACCAACGTTTCTTCTGCATATCAATGATATGTTGCAAAGGGAACATTCATTGCTATGCGGATGACAGCACTGGTGATGCTCTACACCACCGGTATAAGCCATTTCTCGGGAAAACGTCGCCGAGTACCGGAACAAACTTGTCTGAAGTCGAGACTTTGTTGGACAAAGTCTCGGTTGGGGACGACTAAATCTAGTCCAGTTCAATCGACAGAAGACTGGGTTGCGCGTTTACCGCTAAAGGAACCCCTTGTCGTATCACCTCGTTTCAAGGCACTCCTTGTTGCCTCAGCCAGTATCGGAATCCTCGGCGTTGACATATCGAGTGACGTGCAGTTTCGTGGTCACTTGGAGAAGGCAAAATTAGCCTCAAAAAGCTTGGCGTGCTCAGTAGAGCGGGGCGGTATTTCATGCCGGCACCGCCTGCAACTTTACAAGGCGCAGGTTCGGCCTCACATGGAATACTGTTCCCATCTCTGGCAGGGCCCCAGTGCCAGCTCCTTCCCGCTTGACCGCATTCAGCGCAGAGCGGATCGAATCGTCGACGACCGAGTTCTTCCGATCGGCTTGTCACTAGCACCGCGTAGAGATGTTGCATCTCTTTGCGTATTTTATCGCATGTACCACGGGGGTGCTCTGAGGAATTGTTCGGATAATTCCAGCCGCTCCGCTTTGACCATCGCACATCGACAAACTCGCGATACCATCCATACCATCTGGATGATTGGCGGTCCACCACTGTGCGATTTAGAAGATGTTTTCTTCCTCGCACAACTTCCTTGTGGAATAGTTTACCACCAGCGATTTTTCCGGACCGATACGACTTGGGACCTTCAAGGAAAGAGCCTACTCCTTTTAAAAGGCCGGCAACGCATCTGCAATTCCCTGGTGTTGCAGTTGTTCATGGGCGGCGGTAGTCACTTAACATCAGGTGAACCGCAGGCTCGTTTGCCCCTCTCCTATAAAAAAAAAAAAATTTGCCCAATTCACAATCTGGAAAACGAGAAATCTTTAAAAATAAGTTTATGTCACGAATAAAATAGGAAATCGATTACTTTAATCGATTAAGGTGAATGAGTTTTAACAATTAAACATGAAAAAAATTTACATCGGATGATTGATTCAATCAAAGTAAATAGATACATTACAATATATTAACAGTGTGTCAACAGTTTAAAAAATAAAATATCAACATAATAATAATATATCTTAAAATTGATTAACGTTTACAGTTCGATTAATTACTTGTGTTTGTCAACTGTATTTTTAATCTGTGCTGATAGTGACAGCTCCTGCCTGACTCAATCTATGAACACACGTCTATAACGTATCACGTATATAAGCGCTATTAATTGACACCACTTTCATCTTTTTACAATCTGGGCCCAAGAATGTATGAAAGCGTATCAGCATCCTTTCTATATATACTAATGGCGTGTGCTAACGGGGTGAAAAAATCCCTCAACCCATTTCATTCCGTGGGTGAAAGGCGGTAATGCTATAAAGATCTTAGGGTCCGATGTAAAGAGCGACAATTGCTTAATGCTCAAGGATACGGACTATGAAACTTAAAGGTTATGACTATCGTGAACCATTCTTATCATAAGCATTTTCAGATTAACTGGAGTATCTAATAATGTCCTCCAGGTTTAATTTCAGTCTCAACGTAGACTAATCGTCTGCGCAGGAAAGGGTTTTTGTTCACGAGTGTTACGCAAGCAAAGGTGCCTACCCCCTCACTTTCATTTCTGTCTCTCATCTCTCTTAACATTTCATTCATTCTCTTGACATTTAATTTCCATCTCTTGTCTCCAGAGCAGCTTAGAAATGAACTCGGTGTCATAGCAAGTCAAATATCGAAGGAGCTGGCCTTACCAATCGAAAACATACAAGCAAGCCTTCAAAGTATTTATCATCTCTTAACAATAAAGGCCAGAATTCGCGAGGATTACCTACTGTTCGAGATAAAGGTGCCATCATCAGTAGAGATTCCTTCGAAATATTTCACCTTATTCCAGTACCGATCAAGATTAATAACAGCAAGATGGTTGACACGATACTAATATCGAAATACGTGGCCATAAACATAGCAAAGTTTCATTATGTAGTTAGCAAAATGACATGTATTTATGTCACTTGAAGAAACCAGTTTACCATCTCTCACAAGACGAGAAATTCTGTGACTTCGATAATAGTGAACAACAGTGTAAAACTGTTGTGGACTCCTGCAATAATAAATGGACTGAATTAAACAATATAAACAAGTACTTATACTTTTGTTGTGAGAGGTGTCAGTTACGAGTGATGTGCGCGGATCAGGTGACCGCACCACAGCTGGACCTATTTACGGTGCACGCTCGTAACCTTGACCGCAGCGTTATTAGGATGAGCCCAGACATCGGGCCAAACAAAAGGCCAAACAAAGGTTGAAGACCTCAGTCCGATAAACAATATCATCAACGCGTCGATCCCGATGTCGTCTATAGTCGGTAAAACTATCAACGACCGCCAAAAACAATTTTCCGACTTAGAAAAACAGCTAAAAGATTTGAAAGAGCAGGCGGAGTTGACAAGTGATATACATCATGATCGGAGCAGCAACTATCGTGGGTGCAGGCCAGGCGTGGCGGCGAATGCAACAAGCACGGTTAGCAAGAGCCAACTCTCTGGCATTGCCCTCGGCGGAGGACCGCACCACGGTTTGCCTCTCCTTCGTCCGAAACAGCATTTGTAAAGAAGAAACGACCGATCGTAGTGATCATGTTACCAACAACTAGCTAGACAGTGTTCGAATAGTAAACGTCGCCCATAGCAACTCACACATCTTTTTTCAAGCAATCGTGATCAGCATCCCGCCCTCTTCTGGCGGCCCGGACCATGTACGGTGCAACACCGTGCATTCTCCCGCGTCGGCATTTTAGTAATTAAACACTATGCGCGACTGACCTTATTTATTAATATTCTACATTTTTAGTGCTTCGGTGTTTGCCTACCAATACGGTCGCATGACTCAACCTTATATTTTTACCAAGTTTCGTATATTGTGAAATCTCAATAAATCTTGGTTTTTTCTCAAGATTGTGTTTAAATCATACATCATCAGATCAAGTAAAGGGTGTGTGGTATAACAAGACCACACATAAGATATGGATAAAAAATATTTATGTGATAATTTCTACAATTTAATGATCAATGCTTATAAACACTGCATTTATTACAAATTATTATATAATTTTGTGTATCCAAGAAAAATTAAAAGATGAGCAATGACATATTTCACGACATTTACTTTTCATATAAGAGGTCACTTCAGATTAATCAAAAAAACGTTCTGAATTCTGTTGCCCACACAGATAATCTTACCCGAAAAGACACCGTATTTGAAATAGTTTTAATTAAGTTTACATCATTTACTACTCAAACCCATCAAAATACTTCACGACGAAGCAACAAAAGTTTCCGTGAAATTTGTTGCGTTCATTGAAATTTCGTCGTAATACACTGGAAGTTGTTATAGTATGTTTAAACATAAAGCGTACGGATTACTGAGCATTACTAGAAAATTTTCTATTACGTCGGCAAGTAAGTAATAAAACATTTTTACGGTTTAAAATTTATGGAATGTTGGATTTTAAGGCGATATCACAATATATAAAAAACGCCCGTGTCACACCAAGTAACACTTACTACGCATTGTGTTTTGTTCTGTTAAGCTTATTCACCACACTTACCATTGTCATATTATTTACAATTCAAAACAAAACATGAAACTTGGCGTATCTTGCTTTTACTTCCATTATTTAATAAAATTTTTGCGATCAAAGAATTATCAAGTATTGGAAACTAAAGGTTTTATTATATTAATACCGAAATAAAATTCGTTGCATAATTAATTGGTTATAATTATCACGGACCATTATCCCGTAGTAATAATATTATTAGGATCTTTCTCTCTCAGATGCTCAAAATAGTCATATTAATGAGAATTCCATTGTGGAATGTATTTTTCACTATGTGCGTCAGCGTACCTATACATCAGCCTGTGCGCGTGTGTTTCGTATGCCTTGCGTGTGTGTATACATGTGCATTTGCGCGAGCGTATGCGTGTGCGTTAGGTAAAAGAACACGGTATCAACAACTCTGAAGTAAATATCACTCACCTTAGATTTTCAAACGGCATAGGTATTCATTATAACTAATTCGCTGTATCCTTAGGGTGTGTTCATTGCAGTTGAAAAGGACCAGCTTTATACTTTAAACAACCGAAACCAGATGAGGAAGCAAGTATCTTGAGTGACAGCCTTGTGTGAAAGCGGAGTGAAGAGCGGTCCCTATTAGTTGAAATGACGACCTGTTAAGATATAAAGTTGTTGGATGCAGGTAACTCAGCCCCATGTTTTGTAGCAGGCACTGTGGGACACCAATTTTCAGCAGTTAACTTTTGATGCAATGTAATTATGATTAATATAATGATAATCCTCATCCACCCAAGCCAATAAAATTCTACTGTTGAACATAGGCCTCTTATAGATTGTCTCATATGTGGGATTTTGCAATATTTGCCACGCTTGGCAGGCGGGTTGGTAGTCGCAGTTTTTTTTTATAATATTGAGTTTTTATCAGGAAGATGTTACTGTTCGTCTCCTTTTTCAGTTTCCGATAGGAGATAGGGGTAATTATTACACAGCGACTACACGGTTAAATGATATTTTTCTATGTTTATATTCAAAATATTTAAAAAAAAAATCTACTTCCTTGGTAATCCCATTTACATTGTTTCTTGAGCTAAGTATAAGTCTTTGAATATCAATCAATAAAAAAAGTCAATTATTATATCTCTCAGCGACATCTTTATTGTTTAAAACAAAAACAAAAGCAAGCCGCAACCAGCCTTTGAGTTGCGATACATCATCGTAGATTACTCTACCTACCTACCTATAAGCAGATCAATTTCTTTGATTTTTTCAGAGACATTTTAAGCTCAGAATTTTATATTTTTATCTCTCTTTACATTTTTGGATTGTAATCGAAAAAAATGTAAAGAAATTGATACCTAAAACTTTACGCCGTGAAGTGGCAGTATAAGAGAATCAACTATTTCATCACGTGGGTGTCAAGAACATCTTCCTGATAACAATTCAATAATAATAAAAAACTACGGTAGTAAACATGGTTGCCAAGCATGGCATCTATGGCAAATATCTTCCCTATGATTCTTCCGTATATGGGAGCCTATGTTCAGCAGTGGAATTTTAATATGTATAGTGAACTGGAAAAAAAATGTGAAAATAAAGAGTCTTTCGACCGCTTCACTATTGTGTTAACTCATTAAGAAATTACGAAGTGATAGCAAATCCTACGTTTTCGATATTATTCTAGGATTTCGTCAAAACATTAAATAGAAATTAATAATCAAATTGGTGCAATTATAAGCTTAAATCAATTATAGTATTAAAAAAATCTCACAATACTTTTAAACAATTATTCGTTTTTTAATAGTCATCATCATTATTTAATTACGATCAGGTAAAAAACTTGTAACCGACCTAAATTTTGTTTCCCCGCAATAGCAAAACATTCATAATCATTAAAAATTATACATCTTTGGGTGCAAATTAATATCAACACACTAAGTTGAAAATATGAAAAATACTAAGTAGAAAAATATTATTAATACCCGACAACGCAATAAAAATAATATAGATTTCTCTTTTCTCTTTTTTCTCTTTTGATAAAAATGACTCGATCGGCAACTCATTTGGTAAAATCGGTCTAATAGGCTGCTAAAGTGAAACATCGATACGAACATAGATACATAGAATGTCAAGTGCAGAACCCTTTCTTTGAATCGTAGTAATTGGTTAAAAATATAATTGAAAGTGACGACCCTTGGTTGTAGCAAAACATGGCAAAGTAACCGTCACATCGTGGCATATCACTAGTATGGTAACTTTGCCAAGTCAGATTTATAGATAAACGTTAAGACCACCATGTTAAAAACAAAATTTTACATTTCATAACCATTAATATTACGTTACTACAAAGATATAGATGTCTACATTCAGTATTTGAAACAAAATCAACAAAAGTTCTGGAGCACTGAACAGAGAGGTTACGTTGCCGTCACTATACCGCGTTATAATAAAATTAAAATACCAAAATTAAATCTTATGTTGCCATATCGAAAACAATGCTGTCAACTATTTGTTAAATTTTCATCCGAAAATTGGCATATCTCGAAAAATTACGCTGTCCGTGTTAATCTTAATTTTGTACCTGTACATCCCTGATGGAAAAGTTAACTTCCATTGGTAAAGTTGCCAGACTTGACTGTAAGTGGCTACTGTGGTCCATGGACAGTAGCCACTTACAAAGTCTGGCAAAGTCTGGCAACTTTAATGCCTACAGTGCAAGTACTGCTATAATTATCTACCCAGATGCAGTTCTTATTATTTGATTTGTTATCAGGAAGATGCTGCTGCCCATCTCTTGTTTCGCATTTACGACACCCACGGGACGATATGGGGTAGTGGATATTCTTACACCGCGAATACACAGTTGAGAGAATTAATATATCTTGATTTTTTTAAAGGCATCAAGTGATTTTTCTTAAATTGGCAAATGTAACGCGTTCTTTAAAACTTCGTCTTCACACATTAGTGGGTATTAGGTTTTTGATAGATGGAGACAGGTGTTTACGAAGCGGCTCTTAAACTTTTGACGGGGTTTTATAAATGAAAAGAAATTCAAGTAAAATTTCTTAAATTAAGTTTTTGTTTGAAATTGGAAAACTTAGCAACTTTAGTTTGCTTTAAAGTGAGATTATTGAAAATAAATCATCAAAATTTAGTTTTCGGAACATAAATTAATTATTAATTTGATTAAGCCGGCGTCTAAAGAAGCTTATACGTTTAATAATTTAGTTATTAATAGCCAAGCAGTCTTAAAGATTTTTTTTAGTAGTGAATAGGCTTAATTTAGATGGAACTGACACTTCAAGTATAACAAAATGTAACCAGTGTGCGTAGGAATTGCATAACTTAATTCCTCTCTCTCCATTCCATTATCGACTTTTACAGACATTTTTAGAAACAAGTTTTTATTTAAATGCTCTTATAAGAAGTTAACGTTAATAAAAAGGTAACAATTTATATGATATATTATTAAAAGCTAGTCGTGACTTTTACCTGTGTACGTAAACAAGAATACAATAATTAACTTGATATTGACATAAGTAGCCAATTCTAAGAAAAAAATTATACAGTAGGTAAATCTTGCGACAAGCTTTTATATCATATAAATTGTGAAATGTAATAAAGTGATGGGTTAGATTGAATTTAAAATTTATTTTGTTCTTTTTAGATTAATTAAATAAAAGCTTGTTATTAAAAATGTTTTTTACCATTAATTTATTTTTTATTTTTCCGTCATAGCTTGACATATTTCTAAGTTTGCTTATTTCATTGACGCGTTATTTTTGGTTTTCATTCGTCATCTTAGATCCGCCTTCTTGAATTTTCTTGTCGCCAACAGTTGAACCTTGTCGGTCCGAACAACATTTGTTCGAGCACCACCAAACTATCCCTAACCTTTTCCGAGTTATAACTCTTTAAAATTGATATGGTGGCCATTTTATTTTGCGCCATTTGGAATGTTTTTCACCACCGCCAGAATTTGCCAAGGGCTTAGGTAGATATTTGTTAAGACACGGCCCCGCTAAGTCTTACCTTTTGGCCGGGCTATCATCATCACCACCACCATCCAACATTATCACCAACACCATCTCCTTGAAGAGCTGCACATTAACGTCATTTTATTCGTATTCTTTTCAGCGAATCCTTTCATTTGATATCCATATCATGAGCGTGCATAAAAAAAAGTCCACCATCTTTAGGAGTCCACCATATTGGATTTAGAGTGACGTCATTTTATTTTTGTATTCTTTTCAGCCAACCCTTTCATTTGATACCCCAAATCATGGGAGTGCATAGAAAATAACTACGAGTAATCCGCAATCGTGGGCAGTCCGCCATATCGATTTAGAAAGACGTCACTTAGCTAACCATGCATTGTCATCAAAACTAAACATGTATGCAAAATTTCAGCTCAATCGGTTGAGGATAACTGCTTTAAATTCAGTTTCCAAATTTGACCCTAACAAACAAACATTGCAAGTTAAATAAAAGATTTAAAAAGAGACCGATTTAAAAACTAAGTACTTTATGACTAACGCAAGTGTGCTATGGCAGTCTTGTAGAATTTCTTAATTATTGGATAAAAAGAACACATTTTTAACAATTAAGTAAATTCATATCATAAAATAAAAAACTAAATTTAATGTTTACTTACAATTGCTTTCCTTTTTACTGTCATATTTTTTATATAATTTAAAATTAAAAATTTTGTACAACCGACTTCAATATAAATTATTAAGAATAACTCAAAAACTATTGGTTAGACCTTGATCAAATTTATATGGGACCACATGAGAAGCACCAGGTTCCACCCAGAAAAAAGTAATGAGGTAACACACATAAAAAAAGAAAAAAAAACATACAGTCGAATTGGGTACCGTCTCCTTTTTGAAGTCGGTAGAAAAGCGTCCAGTTCTTCGAACCGTTTCACTTTTGGAACATATATGTTTCTATCAACGCCAGATCTTGAGGACTTTAGTATTACGTTGCTTTAGTATTATTAGTAATACGTTATCCATAAGGCTTTAATTTTATTTTTAACTTCAGTAGGGCTTATTCGTTCTATGTTCATTTGCTGAGAATTTTTTTTTGTTTCCGTAATTTTGGGATTTAATATTAAAAAAATCAACCTTTATAAAGTTGGTTTACCTGTGTGTAACCTGCATGTGTTTAAGATTTTGATACCGATTTTGACGATGAAATCAGCTTGCTTAAAAATACTCTAAGTTTAAAACTGTTCAACAGTTTCTTAAGTATTATCGTCAAAATCGATATAAAAATAGAACATAATATGATGACAGTCCATGAACCTCCTCTCTTTTTGAACCTTCTTTCTTTTTATCCAAAAGTGTCGAACCAAAAACTGGAATGAAGTACGAGACCAGTACGAGGGTATCGCTTTTGCTCAGAGTATATGCTAATATTTAAAGAATGCTTCAACTAGCGCGTTCTTGGAAATAACGATAGCGGTAGATTCAAATGACTGCTTGCTTAACAATTAGAGTATAAATGAAACGTCATATCCACAGTCTAAAAGAGACGTTAGTCTACATATTTCTTTATTTGCAATTAATGCTCTTTCAGGCAATTAATGCTCTTTCAGGCAATAATTGCCTGAAAGAGCATTGTTGCAGTTGTAGTATGAAATCATGTATGGGTCGTTTGATTGGGGAAGGACTACGCACTTACGCTACGTTTGCACCGAAAAACATCCAACATGTAATGATTTGAAGCATATCGCATAAAGTAAGTCACACAACATGTTTTGTTGATGGTCGCGTTCGAACTCACAGAAATTGTGTAAAATTTTCAACAGATATTACGATTTGTTCTTATCTGTGTTCGCATTGAGTACAACATAGACATTATATTTGTTTATTTATAGATCTGTCAACATTAAGAAATAATGGACCTAATATTTAAAACAAAGTAAATAAATTTAGAGTTCGAAAATATTGTATCTCAACCTCCCATTGAACAGGACATTGTGATGGAAGAAATAACGGACCATTTGTATGAGAATAACAGTTCAATAACTGCAACTGCAGTAATACAAGAGCCTGTGATAATTACATTATTATCATTTTTGTATAATAGGTTAATAAATAAGTAGCGGTATTTTTTTAAACGTTGATTATAATATAAGTAGCAAATTAAGTATATTTTTGAAATGATTGTTATAATATTCATAAAGAACCAAAAATGTTAAAGGCTGTGATTTTTAAAATTATGTTTCATAGTTATAGAAATTATTTAAAATTTAAGCTTTTCATTTACTTTTACATACTCTGCAAGTACTTGTAAAATAGCTTTATAAACTTCAGGTATGCATTCACTTATTTTGGTTTTAGATATCCTGCTCAAATACACAAGGGATGAATATTATGAATCTTCAAATGCTAAGTACCGCAGAGTAATCACTAATTGATCTTTAGCTGGAATAGATTGCCTGAAGTTTGTGTAATTTTTCTTAATGATTGGGGCAACTTTCGATAATAATATTTCAAAATCTTCATGTGAAATTCTGAGAATTTTTTTGTAACTTTGCACATCTTGAATGAGCAACGCGATCAGTAATAAACTGGAGGCACCATGAATTTTTCTATTTTTTTAAAAGTTGCGAGTCCAGAACCACGGTTTATTTCTAACATTTTGTTGTAAATATAAAGCTCTGGTAGTTAAAAAAAAACTTCTTCATCACTTGAATCCATTACTTAAAGTGCCTACAAATAAAAAATTAACGTTAAACTATTTTTCAAATATTTGTTTCACGCAACATATTTTAAAACATGTTTTCTACAGTAAACTGTCAAATATATTTCACTACAACATGTTCTTTGATTATGCAAACGCCATTCGATGCATTGTCAGAAAACAGTGTTTAAAACATATTTTTTTGTGAATATTTCGTCAGTGCAAACTCATAGATAACAACGCAAACGTAAAATAGCAGCATAATGCTGCTATGTATCGTATGATGAATAATAAACCGCAGATATTTTAAATTTTGATATCGATTTTGACGATGAAACCTTTAAAATTGTTCAACAGTTTCTTAAGTTATTATCGTCGAAATCGATATAAAAAAAATATATGATGACAGTCCACCAACCTCCTCTCTTTTTGAAGTCAGCTAAAAGTAAAAATGCGCATGTGTTTGCTGTTATTGTACAGGCAGGCGTTGTGAAATACTTTATTAAAAAGTTTGATTAGAAAATAAAATATGGGTAATAAAAGTAATTTATTAAAATAAAGATAATTGTACCGAGTAGTGGCGGTGTAAGAATATCTACTACCCCATATCATCCTGTGGGTGTCGTAAGAGCCGACTAAGGGAAACAAATCAGAAGATGGGCAGCAGCGTCTTCCTAATAACGAATAAAAATAATTAAAACTGCGATTGCCAACCCGCTTGTCAAGCATGGTAACTATGGCAAATATCCCCCCTGTGATGTAATCTATGGGGGAAGACTATGTTCAGGATGGAGTTTAATAGGGTGTCACGGTAACGGTAACGGTAATAAAGGTAATTATAAATGTGACAAAATGATTTAATGGCTGACAGACAAAAGAAATAAAAATGATAAAATATTAAGGATCAAACTAGCAGTAAAAATGTGTAAAGCGAAGATAAATTATTTTGAAAATTAGCTAACGCTGTCAATAAACTTTGCTCATTTAGTAGAATTTGCGTCTGCTATTAAGTTAAATGATATATAACAAAACTCAAACCTTTCAAACTATCTAAACTTCAAAATACTGTAGCAGTTGTATACAAATTTTAATGTTTATATTTTTTCCATTTTAGGTACGCTTGTATATTAATTTTAATACGAATATCAAGCATAAACCTTGGCTCGGCATTCTCATAACAATGTTGATTAAAAATAAAGACTTTTTATTTCGACTTTCGCCTCGGTATTATTTTGTATCATTTATTGCATACCGTTACCGTTACAGCCTATTAGGGAACATAGGCCTCCCTTATAAATTGAAACTGTGCTTTTAAAAAATTATTAAATTTTGCTTTAAAAAAGTCCTGTTGGGTTTCTTGCTGGTTCTTCCCAGGACAGAGGTTTTTTTGCGAACCAGTGGTAAAAGTAAAAAATCACTTTCAATAAATATTATGTACTGTAATCTATATTGAATAAAAATGATTATATTCTATTCTATTCTTCTATCTCAACCTTATTGCATTTGGGGGGGGGGGGACATTTGTCATAGTTGCCACGCTTGGCAAGCGGGTTGATGAGCGCAGTTTTTTATTTTTAGTCATTATTAGGAAGACGCTGTTGCCCCTCTCCTGATTTGTTTCCCTCTGTGGCCTTTCACGACACTCACGGGATGATATGGGGTAATAGATATTCTTACACCGCCACTACACGGTAAGTTAATCATATGACACCTATTAAAATATTATTATCTTTATAAATTATAATAATATAATCATTGGTGTGTGTTTAAGTGATCGTGTAAGTTGTGAACGGCTTGATCGATCTCCTGTATCAGTTTTCCTTCTGGCATGACCCAGGATTTGAAACCAGAACTTCACGACCAAAAACCGCGTTTACGACCAATAGACCAACGAGGCTAACAGGCTCTTATTAATGGTTATCAATGATACAAGCAAACAAGTCACAAAATACAAGCAATAAAACATTTCTCATCGAGAGAAAATACTGTTAACAACATAAATCATTGCGTTGAAAAAAGTAGTGCCCACAAACGGGGCCAATTAACGTGGGAGCAGTAATTCACAAATTATTATGTTGCCTGCGGATTTGTCTTTTGGCGAAGTAATCTCTGCGTAGGTACTTTGTACCTTCTTGTTTTGTTAAATCTGATTTTATTGTGGGGATAATTTTAAGGAATGATAATAAAACAATTCATGAAGCTAAACAGGAAGTGTTAGCGACTCGTAAAATATTTTTATTTTTCTATTGAAACGCGAATGAAAAAAAAATCCTGGTCCTGAATGAAAGGGTATGGTGCTATCTCCTGGTGTATTTTGATATTTTAAAGATGAGGTCCTGTTGACTGACCTGTGGAAATTTTTTCCAAAAATGCCGCACCCAAAACTGGTAATGGACAGCAAAATTTTAACTAGTGCAAGGGGTATCGTTTTTGCTCAGAGTATATGCTAATATGTCTCTGTATATTAGCATATACTCTGAGCAATATGAGTATATGCTAATTTACAGAGAATGATTGAATGTCTACAGCGCCCTAGGCTAGAACCTCATTGGCGGACATATGTTATAAATGATATCTTCTTATTTTTCAAATAAACTATATTATAATCACTCTTAATCTCATGGCTGTTAGACAGAAAATGAAGCTGCAGTCTTCAGCAAATTTGACAGCATACAGGCAACTTAACAGACAGATCTCCAAATGAATGCGGCGGGACTTACGCAACTTTAATACTGCTCGTATTGAAGAAGCGATCGAGCAGAACCAGGGCTCCAAAATCTTTGCCAGAGATCTGTCAGCCAGAAATAGAAAACTATCGAAGCTGGAGACCGAATGTGGCAGCATCGTTTCCGGAAAACCCGAAATTTTGAGTGAGATTGAGAAGTTCTATGGGCAGCTGTACGAGGTGTAGAGAGGTTCTATGTAGACGTCATCGTTGGAACGATTCAAGAGCAAGTCTTATCCGACAATATTCCGATGATATGAGTGGTTCTCCAGCACCTTAAAACGGAAAGGCTCCGCGTGAGGATGATATTATAGCGGAGCTTCTGAATGCGGGTGGAAAACCAGTACTTGAAATCCTTTAGAAGCTCTTTAATTCCGTCCTCCATGATGGGATTACTACGGAGGCGTAGACGTGATGTTTTAGTGAGCCATTACCAAACCAAACAAGCCGGTTTCCGAAAAGGCTTTAGCACTATAGGTCTCATACGGTATGACTTCGACAAATTTGTTCAGAAGAACGAATAGTACAATCTGCCACTTTGTCTTGCGTATGATGTGAACTATGAAAAATCTTTTGATTTTGTTGAAATTTGGGAAGTGCTGCAGTCCCTTCAGCGGTGTCAAGTTGACTGTCGGTATATTGAAGTTCTGAAGTGTTTGTACAGTAGGGCTACGATGGCTTTCCGAGTACAGAACCAGAGTACGAAACCTATCCAACTGCAAAGAGGAGTAAGACAGGGTGACGTTAATCTTCATCGTACAGTCTTAGTATTCTCATAATCAGTACTTAGTATTTCTTCCTCTAGCTCTTCGAATTGCTTACAGTTTCCTTGGAATACTCCTCAAGTTATCAATAAAGCCTTGAGAGATTGCGTTCTATTTTCCTGTAATGCGTTTTTAAGATCTCTCAAATTAGCGGGGGGAGGATTTCTTTTCTTAATTTGACTTCCTAGCTTATCCCATACATGCTCTATGAGGTTTAAGACTGGCGAGCACGCTGGCTACCCCCATAGCATTGATTTCAACGTCTTGAAGGTATTTGACAACTACGACCGCAGTATGGGAGCGTGCAATAACATGCATGAAAATAAATCCTATAGAAGGAGCAAATGGTACTACAATTTCTTCCAAAATCTCAGTCACATATTGTGCCACTGTTAATGAACAATTCTCAATAACGTGGAGTTCCGTACGTGCCCCCATACAAATACCTCCGCATACCATAACTAACCAACTCCATCATATGCCCCCTTTTCAATGATGTAGCACTAAGCTTACCTCTCTCCTGGGCGTTTCCACACTATAATTATTCCATCATCTGAAATCAGGCAAAATCTGGACTCATCTGTGAATAGAACTTGATTCCAAGCTTATAGGTCTGTGTCTTGGTCCTTAATTGCTGGCCGTATGTGAAAGCTCAAGGTTATTCAGCAAGCTATAAAGAGGGGTATGCACGAATTTTCTCTGTGTGACAGATTACGAAATGAGGATATACACAGTGGAACCAAGGTAAACGACGAAGAAGTAGATGGATGCAGATGGCTCAGGGCCGTGCTTTATGGTATTCCTTGGGTATTTTATAATGATGATGATAACTAAGACGGTACTTTGATGTTCGTTGCGCGATATCTGCTGCTTGTCACATGAAGGCCCGAGCATAATACGGACATACTAATGCGCACAAGCCATAATATATTGATGTTTAGATTATTCAACATTATCGTCATCAAATCACAAGTAACACCGCTAAACATAGGCCTGCACCTTGTGCCACCTACATCCAAGTAGAGTAATCGCACTTTCCAAAAACAAGTCGCAAAAGCTTTTTTTGAGCACTACCAATGTTGATATTGTACCATAAGAGTTTCAAAAAATTGACGTTGTATGAATTATTGGCAAAAATTATTTACATAAAAGAATCATGTTTTATCACAGTGGTTTTGTTTGACGATAATTATTTTCGTCAGTAAAGATTAAAATTAAGGGTTCATATACGAACTTTCTGCATGTATACCGAGTTAAGATCATTGTTGGACAAAGGCCAGTATTTTTTCCACGGAACAGTATTTGTCGTTTTTTGCTATACTTGCAGATGAATTATTAAAATTAAAATCTATAATAATAATAATCTATAGTAAAAGCCGACTTTAAATAACTAAAAAGAATAAAATATTTCACATTCCGAATTCACAATTTTCAAATCAGTACTAGGACAAAGGGAAAAATTAAATCGGGGCTTTAGAATGCGGAATTATTCGATTCTTTTAAGTTCTTTGAAGCCAGCTTTTACTTTTTATTCAGAGTTATTTTTTTACCCTTGTGGGTGAAAGAATATCACAACCTCAATGTCGTCTAAATACTTACATTATAAACTTCACCCTATTTCCTCCCACCCATATCTGGAATTTTTCTTCAAATTTATATGAGACCACATCTGAAAATATTTGACACAAAAAGAATTATTAAAATCCGTTCATAATTGACGAAACTAAGGCGTAACATACATTAAAACATACAATCGAATTGTAAACCTGCTCTTTTTTCTTAAGTGTGCTAAAAACTAAGATACGTGTATATTACTACATTGAAAACAACACTCGCCGCATCGTTCCTAATAATAACCGCCTAAAATAATTATTAATTATGTAAAATGACTTGGACTTGCTCGAATTAAGACGGCCGACAATTATGAACAAAAAGGGTACCGGAATGGACAAATCCATTTACAAGCGACGTGAAATTACTGCTTCTGGCACCTACAAAGAGTAAGTATAATTTGATTAAAAAGTTATTTTAGCAAAATTTTTCGCCTGAACAATTAGAGGTTAAAGTGTTTAATATTGCGTGTGTTAATGATGAATGATGAATTCTTAAGTATTTTATTTAGAACTTGACGTAATGTTTATTTTTTAAACAAATACAATTCTTTCTTGGATTGGTGCCAAAAAAAGAAGGAATCAACTAAATACACAAAATGTGTTAAATATGTTAAAAAAATAAAGTACCGTGGTACTTGGTTATACCTGTTCCATATAGTGTATATTTTTATGGGTTTACAATTTAAATAGTACAATAAAAATTTGGAAGAAGGGGTTTCATTTTAACTTTAGTCACAGCCTGTATAAAGTGCAGTGGCGTAGCTATGTAACCAAGGGCCCGGGGCAAAAATGAAATACTAAACTAAATACTTTAAAGGTGCAAAACTACTTCATCATCAGCTCCTTGTCGCCCACTGCAGAGCATAATAAAGCAAAGCTACTTACTACTAAGTATTATGTGTAACGCTTATACAATGACGAAGTAGATTACAGTTAATAATATAGGCAGACAACATAACAGTGGAAGAGCCACACGGCAGCTTTTGCTGTCGCACGGGTGGGTCAGATTAGATGGAGTGACAACCTGGTAAGACATGAAATGAGGAGCTGTAATGAATAAATGTAATGAATGGGTGGACCGGCTCGAACCGAGGAGACCCACGACCTTACGAGTACAAATAACCAGCGTGAAGTAGAAGTTTACTTCGCCTGTTAAGTGCAGGAGGTCGAAGGCCTAAGCCCTCTCCCCCTTAATATGGTAGTGTAATTAAATAAGAAACCATACCAGGAGGGTACCAGCACCCTGGTATTGGAGAATCCCTGGCTGAGCATCCACGCCCAAGCTACCCTACTGTTCCTTAGAGCGGGTGCTCAGGCTGCCTCGCGTATCCTGGGGAGGCGAAATTCCGCTCAAGACTATTACTGCTCGTGGCAAGTAGAGCAATAAGACAAAGGTGACCCCAGCCACGCTATCCGTGAATACATCAGGGGATTTCATTCGAACGTTAACGAAGTCCACACCATCTGAAGACGGCGAATAGTATCTTTCTAACCGAGGAGCAGGTTTCCTCTCCGGTCAATACTTCTCTACAATCCGGGGTACAAATTATAACACCTTTGTGCCTCGGGCTGGAGTTTGCATATACGTCAGAGAGGACATCAGCTGTTCTCGACGGCTCAGCAGCCTTGAAGTTCAGCGACGACCATCCTCGCGTCTACGGGTGCCTCTATAGGTAATGCCGATACAGACCAACTCATTGACTACATCCAAATCGCTGCAGACTCCGTGCTACAACAGGTCCCGTCTGCAGAGATCGTGATCTTTGATGATTTTAACGGCCACCACGCTGAATGGCTTAGTTCTCGTTTAACCGATCATTCGGGAAGATCTGTTTATGACTTTGCCTTGGCATATGGTCCGACACAATTGGTTACATCACCTACGCGGATTCTAGATGTGGATGATCGTGCACCTTCCCTGTTGAACCTTCTGCTGACCTCTCATCCGGACGAATATCAGGTCTCCGTCGACGCCCCTCTAGGCTCATTGGACCATTGTCTGATCCGAACTATGGTGCCACTCACACTCCCATCGCGGTTGCGTTCTGCAGATCGCCGCCGTGTTTGGCACTATAGGTTAGCCGATTGGGACAGGATGCGGTTTGTTTGCATCCTTCCCGTGAGGACAGGGGCGGGTATACTTCTCGCTGGATGATCCCAACGTGCTTCTGTCGCTAATGTGGTAATGGGACTCTTTATTCTATCATCTATGGTGCCTGGTTTGGTCACTCCAGTAAAATTGTATCGCGCTATAATAGGAGTGATTCACCAGCGCTGTTAAAAAGAAGTATAATTTCGTCTTCAGGTCGGTACGATACGGTTTACACAGCGCTCGGTGCGCATAGCACTACTCTCCCTAAGCGTCAAGTTTAGTGGGCCTGATGGAGTTCCTCCCATTGTGGTCGTAACGTGTCTTTTCTAAAACTTTTTCTACCTAGGCGTAGTCCCGAACTCAAATAATATAGCTTTAGTGCACCAGATCCCTAAAAAATAACCGAAAATCGACCGCTTAGAACTATGCAACTTGTTCTCCAAAATAATGAAAACCATTGTGAACTGCCAGCTCATAAGTTTGAGGATCACCAACTGAAAAGTGATCGACAGTACGATTTCCGTCGGGGTTGCTCGGCTGGTGATCTTCTGGGTAGAGAGGGAGACCATGGCCGTTAGTTTGGACATAGCGAAGGCCTTCCATCAGGTTTGGCATAAAGCGCTTCTTTCGAAGCTCCCTTTCTATGGGCTTCCCGAGAATTTGTGCAACTGGATCAGCAGTTTTCTTCCAGCTTGAAGCAAAAAAGTCGTAGTAGAAGGTGATGCTCCATTTATAAGCCTATTTATGCTGGTGTTCCACAAGGCTACGTGCTATCACCTACGCTGTTTCTTCTGCTTATCAATAACATGTTGCAAACTAGTAACGTGCATTGGTAATGCTTTATACACCGGCTGTGCCTATATTTCTCTGGAAAACGTCACCGAGTACCGGAACAAACTTGTGTCTGAAGTCGACTTTGCCGGATAAGGTCTCGGATTGGGGCGACTAAAAGTTAAAACTCGAAAATTATGTATACAACTAGCATAGCACATAAATTTTCGAATTTCCTAGGGGCCTCCAAGAAAGAAATTCGAAAAATTACCCCAGGCAGCACTACCCCAGGAAGAAAGATACCCAGGGCACTGCCTCGCCTAGCCCCTGGGTAGCTGCGCCACTGATAAAGTGCCATAGATTGCCTCATAGGGAGCATATTTGCCATCGTTTATTAATTTTAGTTATTATTAGGCAGAATTTTAAACTAGTCTTGTCTGGTATTCTATTCGCCATGATAGTTCCTGTGCTGTGTAGGTTTCGCTTTTGTAATTCTTCTATTAATGGAATGGTGGTGAAATGTCTGTCGTGATATAAACAACTTCCTGCGAGAACACTTCTTGATAAGTGCAAAACTACGGAGGGTCCAAGACCAAAATTAGTGTCCCCAAACATTGTCCTAGCTTCTTGATAAATGTCAAAGTCTAACATAATCCCATCACTTGATGTGAGGAAATAGTTTTTGAGACCAACTGGTCGTGGCTTATTTTTAACAACTTGTCTCAATGAGCATCGACCAGTGAATGTATTCATCTGCTCATCGATAGAGTAGTACCCTGGAACACTTTCTTGCTTGTAACAATCATTGCGAACTTGAGTTATCATAGGTTGGGCTTTCGAGAACGGAATTGTCGCCTGTTGAGGTGGTGCAGTATCAGTGCTTACTACATGCAGTGCATTTCGCAATTGTCAGAATCGATCAAGGCTCATTTTGCTAGTTATTTTGTCTAGGGAAATGCTACTACGCCAGTACATAGGCAGTCTTGGGAATGGAATACATCCCATTAAAATATGAATATCAAAAAGTTTCTGTATCTCAGACTTCGTAGTTTTTAATTCACTCCCAGTCTTTCTCAAATAATATACATTTGTGCAAGTACTGACCATTTCATAAAACTGATCATCAAAGTAATCTTGCACGTAATCAATTGGTTGTCTTACCGATTTAATAGGTCGTTCAGGGTACGTATGTAGGCAAAAACCAGAGCGACTCGGACGTTCAGCAGTCGGTACTACGAAAGAAGGTGCTGATACGGATAGGTCTGGTACTAGACTGTCTTTCACCTGGTCATATCTTTGATTTTCAGCAAGATCTTCGGGTAAATCAAGGTCACCTAGATTGTTCAAGACAGCAGGGTTAAAAATGGTTCCTCGTCGTCGGAGTCGTCAAAACACTCGATGTCCGAATCATTGCCGTCACCCAACACTTGTAAAATGTCTTCGTCATGCATGCGGCCTAAAAAAATTCAAAAATAACCACTTAAACTACATCGTACAACCACATGAGTAAAGAAAACGTACCGTAGTACAACGAAATAAAATTTGACATCTTTAATTTAGGGAAATCCAAAAAAACGCCTGATTCTATAAATTGTTACAATCTGTAAGATATTTTTATGTGAATAAAAGGTATCATTACTTACTCGTATAGGACTGCGGCTTTTAGCAATCCATCGCTAATCTAAATTTTGAATTCGTAAAGTAGAATTCTCCACATCCTATATTTTTATGTTTATTTTGCATGAACTCGGCGGTAAAAGAAAACAAGGAAAAATCTAGCAGAGCCGTACATTCAAAATCGCGTGCGGTAAAATATGCTCAGAATTTCGTTATTCATGAAAAGTGCTTTGTACTATAGCGAGAGCAAAAGTTCTACTTATTACATGGTTTGAATAAACCGGGTTCAGTTTCAAAGAGTGTTTGCGACCCGGGAGACCTACTCTACAAACTTCCCAATAGGAAGTGTCAAAATAGAAAAGAAATATGCAAAAGGAAAATAGGAATAGCATGAAATTTTTGCTGATAAAAATGCCCTTTATTTTACACTAACAGTGCCCGCGACTTCGTTCGCGTGGAATAAGTACTTTTCGTATGATAATTGATGATTTACTTGTACTTTTAAATGTCGCGAAGAGCTAGAAAGACACTAGTCTGGATAGAAACATTCAGTTAGTCAGTCAATAAGACAAACTAACGAACGAACAAAATAGACGGACCCACAAACGAACTAATGGACTGATCCACGATCGAACCAAGAAACGAATTTGGCAAATTATACGCTTGTATTTCATAATATTGTAAATAAAAAACAAAATGACCGCAATAACGTAATCCATAATTTGCTACTGAATTTCTCTAGCCAACACTTAGTTTCTATACAATAGATAAAAGATTGCCCGAAATAAGCAAGCTCCAACTTCTTATTAGTTTTTGGCAAGCTCCGACTTTTTATTAGCTTGTGGCAAGCTCTATCACCAATTATAATCTGTACTATGATATGAGGCACCATATTGCCATTAGTATTAAACATATTTGAAATGAAAACAACGATCCTACGCCTATCTAAAGTTAAGTACCTAATTACATTCACAAAATGAAAATGAAATAACGTATCTATATTATGTCTCATCCTGCAAACAAATGAAACATAAAACTAAATTCAATCGAGGAAATTTTTTGACCTTTAAATAAACATATAATAGGTGTGATCAGGCCCAAAATTAGTTGGGTTTTCTATCGAGATATTCTCAGTAGCAGCCCGGAGCGGTGATTTTAGCTGTGTTTCATCCATCTGCATCAGAAAAAACATAAAACCGTTGGTTCTTTACTGATCTCTTTATATTTGTGTCAGATTACTGTCCCATTGGACTATGAGAGCGAGGGAATAAAAAGAGCACCTATGCTTGCGCATACACTCGTGATTCAAAATCCTGTACTGCGTCATTTAAGTGAAATTTATTCCTTTGGTACTTACGTACCTATTATAGAACACTTTTAGGTACTCTTTACCGAAAGTTTCGTACATAATATCTAAATGTCCTGCTAGTCTCCGTTGAGACGTTGAGGTTGAGTGGCGTTGAGGCTGGTTTGAACTGACCGTAATTCAGCATAAAGGGTTTGATGGGTATGTTGGAAACAATAAGAACATAAAAAATTTAAAAGTATTCAGCACTCAAAACACTTAATACTTAAAAACTCAAAAGCAGAAATACCTAAAATATAAATATAACTCACTCAAAAACTTAATAAAATTATATTTAAAACCTTTTAATATAACCTATGGTGGTATCAAAACCTTCTTTTAATTCAGCGCTAACGCCATCTAGTTGCAATTGCAATAATACTAACCTATACACAATGATCCTCATCATCATCATTATCAATACAGCCCTTCACAAGTCCACTGCTGAACATAGGCCTCCCCCAAGGAATGCCACAAAGCACGTTCCTGAGCCAACTGCATCCATCGACTTCCTGCATGTCTTACCAGGTCGTCACTCCATCTATGATAAATAGACAATTTAACTTTACTGTTTTGTATAACAATTTTCCACCACATAAGGGGTAAATAGTCGCAGATTTTTGTAAAGTTCTTAAATATGTATTATATTAAAAAATATCACAATTACGTTTTACGAATTTTCCCACCACCATGCAATTAAAAACCATTTTTTTACGCAAACTTTTCACTCTCGTCGGAATTTTGGAAAATAAAAATAAAGTATTTAATTAATTCATCCAAAAGTATGAGTACTAATTTTCAAGTTACAAAAATCATTTAATATTTTTTCTCCATACAAATTTTAAATCGCCCCGTAGAAAGTTTCTTAAAAGCTGGAACACCATATTTCATATTTTGAGAGTTTAAATTTTCTAAAATCGTTTCTTAGTGGATGCCTACGTAATAAAAGGAAGTTATTGTCCTATTTTCACGCTTCTACGTCCAGCAGATTGAACTGTGCGCCTAAATATAATACTTTTATACAAAATTTGCACACTTCTTTTAAACCCGTAAGGGTAAATTATATTGTTTTAAAGCACTAAATATGTTTTTTCCATACAAAATTGAACAAACTTTGAAATCGCCGTATTTCGTACAATTTGTAAATACCTATTTCACACGCTTAGAGGTCAAATTTTCCTAAATCCTTTCTCAATGGTAGCTACTGTCCAAACTACAGATTTCTTCGCCAAGCGGTTTGGACTGTGCGTTGATAGATGATTCAGTCACTCATCACATCTTTTATATTAAAAGGAGGATATAGTAGATAAACAGTGGACAGTAACACAAGCCGGTAAATGGCAAAACTAAATCTACGGCTAATTAAATTCTATTTTATTCAATTTAAGTTGTCATTGTGTCTTTTAAAAATTAATATTCATAAACGCTATTTCTAAACTAAATAAAAAGATTTCTGTTATAAAGTAAGGACTTTGTCTAATTTTAAGAATTTCCTTAGCAAGTAATAATATAAATTAATAACATAAAGTTTATTACTAAATCCAAATTTTAAAATTAAGTAAATTAAAAAAAATTAAGTAAAGAGAACAAAAATAACTTAAAATTAAAATTTTGTACAACCGACTTCAATATTTATATGGGGCCACATGAAAAGCACCAGCTTTCAAATAAAAAAAGAATCATCGAAATCGGTTCATCTAGAAAAAAGTTATGAGGTAACACACATAAAAAAAGAACAGATTCGAATTGAGTACTTCCTCCTTTTTGAAGTCGGTAGAAAAAAACAGCACAGCACGTCAAAGGTATTGCGATGGACTCTTCCCCGCCCCAAGAAAACCCTCTCAACAATCTTAGAATACACATACTCAGCAGTGGGCCATATGTGGGCTGTTACTTTAATTTTTAATTGAACTCGTTATTCTGTTCGCATTTTTAACAGATAGGCGCTATTATATAAAATATATCAGAACGTATTTACAGGAAATATATCCTAAGAAAGTTAACATTGGTATATGAGCTATTTAGCCTAAGAGTAATATAAACATGAAGAGCAAGAAACATCCCGCTACTGTGCATCGCCTTTGTCGGATAAAAGTAAGAAAATACATTTACTGCTCTACCGATAAAATGGCGTGGAAACACCATATATTTCAGATGTGTCTAAAATTAAAGTAATTATTTGATTATTACACTGAAATAAAAATTACGATATTTAGATAATAATGGATTGGAATAATATAAAAACAACTCAAAATCGGATAAAATAATTTTCAATCTCACGACAATGTAAATTTTAAATCTTTTTGTAGCTGCAAAAGGTATATGTATACATAAGGTATATGCCTACTGCCTACTATATCTATGATAGGTAGCGTGAAGAATTATAATTATTCCAACGGTTCAATCTCTATGTAACACGATAGTGTAAGTCCCATCCAAATCGGTTCATAGGTTTTTGCGTGATGTGTGTTCGGACAGACAGACAGACAGACAACGATTCCAAAAAAAATGTTTTGGCATCTGTATCAATCATATAGTGTACCTTAATTCAAATAAAAAAAAAATCAATGTACAGAAATCGTCGAGTTAGAGTTTTCTTAGAGTATATATATATACATATATATGATGACAAGCTCGTGGAAACTGTCCATGCGGTCGGAGCTAAGTTCTGTAAGACCCGCCGCAGAAGAACACAAAAAGTCTCCGATCACACTTTTAATCTTATGCGGCAATTGAAGCTGAAGTCTTCAGCAGATTTGACAGTATACAGGCAATTAAACAGACAGATCTCCAAATGCATGCTTCGGGACTTACGCAAATTTAATACTGTTCGTATTGAAGAAGCGATCGAGCGGAACCAGGGCTCCAAAGTCTTTGCCAGAGATCTGTCTACACAGAATAGAATAGAAAAGAATAGAGTCATTTTTATTCAATATAGAAGATTACAATACATAATACTTATTGAAAGTCATTTTTTACTTTTACGACTGGTTCGCAAAAAAACCTCTGCCCTGGGAAGAACCAGCAAGAAACCCAGCGGGACTTTTTTAATATTATTTTAAGCTAGCGCTTAACTAGCAATTTATGCCACTCCTTTGCTGTAAGCATGATGAACGACGCAGCAAACCGTTTGGTTCAAATGCGTGGTAAGTCAACAACGAAAAGGTCGAGACTGGCCGAACGTCTGGTTGTCCGATGGTGGAAGGGAGAGGGAGGAATTAAATTATGCAATTCCTGCGCACACTCTCCGCAATGCATTCTGTAGAAAACCGAAAGGCTGGCTACTTTGCGCCTGTGTTCGAGGCTGGTAAGATTGGTTTTGATCAAATTTGGGTCACCAATAAGCCTCTTAGCACGCCTTTCCATTGACTCCAAAGCTGCTAGGTGGCATTTTGCAGCTCCAGCCCATATATGGCAGCAATACTCCATGCACGACCGGACTTGTGCTTTATAAAAGTAAGCAGCTGTCCCGGCGTGAAGTATTGCCGCACCTTTGCAAGGACTCCTAGCTTCCTTGCAGCTGCTCTGGCCTTGGACTCAATGAATCGCCCGAAGTTCATATTTGAGGATATCTCAACCCCCAACAACTGAAGGCGGTCGGTGTATTCCAGTAATACATTTCGGAAAGAAGGAGCCAAGGTGAGTTGGCTCCTTTTTGCAGTGAAGAGACACGCTTGTGTTTTGGAGGCGATGGATTTCACAAGATTGGAATCGCCCCATTCGGGGACTGCCTGCATTGTGAAATTCATACGCTCTACCATAGCTTCTCTTTCGGACTGGATTTGATCACGACTGGCGCGAGGACTAGGTTGGTATCTCTCCACACCTGTGCTATCTTCTGCATACCCATAGATACCGGGAATAAGCAGATCATTAATATGTAGCAGGAAGAGAGTTGCGGAGTGAACGGAACCCTGAGGAACACCGGCGTTAGTCGCCACAGGATCGGATGAGCAGCCATCGACGACGAACCAGAGAAACCGTTCACTCAGAAAGTCCTTTACCCAGTCAATCAGACCAGGGAACCTTTTTTTAAAAGCCGTACGCTGGAAGCTTACCCAAAAGGCTAGCGTGTCAAACTCTGTCAAAGGCCTTCGAGACATCAAGGGAAACAGCAAGTGCTTCCCCACTGTTCTCGAGTGCCTCGCCCCATACGTGTGTGGCATACGCTAGAAGGTCCCCAGCTGACCGATTCCGGCGAAACCTGTACTGTCGGTCACTAAAGAGGTCATTCTGTTCTAGGTATGCCATTAAGCGGGCGTTCAATATACGTTCCATAATCTTGCAGATTATGGAGGTAATTGAGATTGGCCAATAATTGGCAGGGTCGGCACGGCAGCCTTTTTACAGGCCTTACAGGCTGCAGGTTGGCCAGCTTCCAGGATTTTGTCACTATTCCCAGTCTTAAATGAGAGACGGAACAAGTGTGTCAGCACGGGAGATAACTTAGGTGCTCAAGCCTTTAGAACTATAGCTGGTATACCATCTGGTCCACTAGCTTTATTCACGTCTAGACACCGCAAGGTTTTAAGAACCTTCTTATTTGTGATACGAACCTCCGACATAGAGGTCCCGCAGTGAGGTAATTTAGGTGGAATGTTTTTGCCACTATATAGACGTGAATTATAGGCAAATAGAGACGCGAACAAGTCCGCTTTCTCTATAGCTGTATGCGCCAGTGTGCCATCCAGTTTTACCAGCGGAGGCAGTGTAGGCCGACAGAAGTTTGTCTCGACCGCTTTGGCAAGAGAACAAAAAGCTCTAGTGCCACGATGACGACGATGGTCTGGCAGAGATTTTTGCGCCAATATGTTTAATGCGATCGAGACTGGCTTTCCGGAATGCTTTTTGTAGGACTTGGCGGACTTTTTAAAAGCAAATTATTAACGTTAAACCAATGTACTACTTTTGATATAGCATTATTAACTTCATATTTCAATAATTGCCTTTTTAGAAAAAAAAAAAATCAACGAAGTATCATCAGCAAATAATACTATATCATGGTTATTCCCTACCAAGTAAAGTAAGTCATTAATAAAACATAAACATAAACACTAACGCCTGTTACCCAGAGGGGTAGGCAGAGACTATGGACTTCCATTTGGCACGATCCTGACACACTTCTCTCGCCTCCTTTACATCCATATATCTACGCATACATGCTCGTCGGTTAAGGGTACTCCTAATCTGGCCCATTTTCAATATATCACCAATTTGGTCGATAAACCTTCATCTAGGGCGTCCCTTCCCGACTTTTCCGTTCACTTCTGCAACATAAAATTGCTTTGTCACTCTTTCCTCGTTAATTCTTTCTACATGACCAAACCACCGAAGCATTCCTTTCTTAATCCTGGTCACAACGTCATCTTGCAAACCACACTCTTCTCTTATCACACAATTTCTCACTCTCTCATTCAGATTCAGCCCTAACATACTCCTTAATGACCGTATTTCTACAGCATTTATTCTACTCTCGTGCTTCTTCTGCCACAACCAACTTTCACTACCATACATTAAAGTAGGGACTAACACAGCATTGTGAATTGCCATACGTGCCTTTTTGGACACATTCTGACTTTCCACAACAGAGTGTAGAGCCCCATTTACTTTATTTCCTGCGTTAACTCGTCGTTCTATATCCTTATCATATCTACCATCCCTGCTAAATACACATCCCAAATACACAAACTCATCTACTTGCTCGACCAATACCCCTTCTATTCTTATTTCACATATCGTTTTACTTTCTTCTCTTTCAAAAACCATAACTTTCGTCTTACTTGCGTTCACTTTCATTCCCCTTTCTTTAAATGAACTGTTCATTAATGTAACTATCATTTGCAACTCGGCCGCCGACGACGCGAGTATGACTTGATCATCGGCGCACAAAAGGTATTTGACGGTTAACTCACCCATTCTTAAACCGCATTCTTCAACTTTCAAATTTTCCAAACAACTGTCCATAAATAGGTTGAACAGCCACGGGGAAGCCACACTGCCCTGTCTAACCCCTTTATGGATGCCAAACCAGTCCGAGTAGGTCCCGTTGATCCTGACACAAGCACTGGACTCCCTATACAGAGACTTCAATGCCTGTGTCAACCTAGCTCTCAACCAAAATGAGTTCAGTGTTTGCCATAACATAACCCTGTCCACTCTGTCATAAGCCTTTTCCAAGTCCACGTCAAGTCAATGCTGAGAAGACTGATACCATGGTAGTTTTTACAGTCCTGCTGCGATCCTTTTCCTTAACATAGTGGGTCTATCACGGCTTTGCACCAGTCTCCCGGTACCCGCTTAAGTTCCCAACACAAATTAAACAAGGTGTACAGCAGGTCTGCCACCACTCCCTCTCCTGCCCTTAGCATTTCGAGTGATACTCTATCATATCCGGCTGACTTACCTGCTTTCATACTTTTCATTGCTTTCATTATTTCATCTATACTTATCTCTCTATCTCTTTCCTCTTCTTTCGGAATTTCTATTTCATTTAATTCAAACGTCTCATCACTCATAAAACGCTTTCATAGTATTTCTTCCATCTCCTTAAACTCGACACTTCGCCATTCAGAATACAGCCATTCTGGTCTCGTATAGCATTCATTCTAGGCTGTTTTGAACGTACCCTGGTAGTTCTTACGAGTTTTTCAGAACATTTTAATATTTGCCTGGAAGTTATCCGATATTCTTCTATCATTCTTATCCGTTCTTTCTTGCTTTTTCCTTTCAACTACTTCTTTTACTATCTTTCTTAGATGTCTAAAGACTGCCTTTTTTCTTTCAATATCATCATTCATACTGCTAGAATAACTAGCCTTGGTTGCTAGTAAATCCATGCTCTCTTCTTTACTTCTACTTCCATCCGTACCTCATCATCCCATAAAGTGTTATTTTTCCTTTCATTCGATCTCTTACTAACACCACTAAATCTTTCTTGACATTATACCACACAGTCTCCAAGTCTAAATCATTCATACACAATTCATCCATACCACTTATATTTTCTCTCAGTCTACATTTGAACTTCTCTTTCGCACCTTCATCTTGTAACCTCTCTGTTCTTATACGATGTAACGCAGTCAACTGAAGTCAGTAACTGAATAGACCATTAATTCGGCATAAGACCATGTAATGATCCGTCCCTACGTTGGACCCCCGGTAAACCCTTGTATCTACCACTCATTCTTTCATCCACAATTATGAAATCTATCATGCTTCTATCATCACCTCTTTCCCATGTATACATGTGAATCTTCTTATGACGAAAGAAAGTATTCGTCACAAAAAAATTCTTTTCCACACATACGGTGAGGAGGCTTTCACCATTCTCATTTATACTTTCATCTCAAAACGTTCGCAATATTCTTTCATAACCAAGCCTCTTCACGCCAACCCTTCCATTAAAATCTCTTAATATAACAATATTTTCATTACTCTTGCATTTCATTAGCGCCATCCTTACCATCTCCCCAAAACTGCTCTCGGATATAAGTGGGCTTAGACATGTCTGGGGCGCGCAGAACCCTAGAACAAACAACTTCTTTAAGTCCACTTTCATTCGTATCCATAGCAGTCTCGGGCTTACACATTCATACTCTTTCACACAATGACCCATTCTTTCTGAAAGGATGATACCGACTCCCTGGCATGCCCGTTCGGTCTCGTCTACACCAGACCAGTACGCGGTATACATGCCATGTGTAGTGGCATCCTTTCCCTTCCGTTTCGTCTCATTTACACATAACACATCTATTTCTCTATCATACATCATATCGCATACTTCATCCATTTTATCATTAATTGCTCCACATACATTCAGCGTTGCCAGACGGGCTTCCGCAATCCACTTTTCGCCCCTCCGGGAGACAGAACGTGACGGGTGGTGAACCTCGTCACCGGTTTCTTCCCGGAGATTCTTCGCACCCCTGCCCCATTAAAGGGGCGCCGGGAACTCAGGGCCACTTCTTTTATTTTGTGCGTCATGGTGCGAAAGTAGGGGGTGGTATTTTTTACGCCGTTACCACACGGTGAGGAGCCAAGTCTGTTCTTTCGGCTTTGTCGCTTATTTAGCACCACCCGGGGGACACGTGTAGGATGGGCCTAGGATTAGGTGGTAGTTGCCTACGGACGCGAGCGACTCATCCCCCAAAATTGAATAACCTCTGAAATTGCTCTCAATCGCCCCGTAAAACAAAAACTTTCATAAAAACAGTAACAAACTATTTCACCCTCTTAGAGGTCGAATTTTCCTAAATACTTTCTCAATGGATGTCTACGTTATAAAAGGTAGCAACTGTTCAAATTTCAGATTTCGTCGCCAAGCGGTTTGGACTGTGTGTTGGTAGACGAGTCAGTGACTCAGCACATCTTTAATATTAAAAAGGGGATATAAAAGGTCGGGAAAAAAGTCAGGAATTTTTTTTTCAAAACTTAATTACATTCAACTATTTAAATAAAACTAGTTTTACGGATTTTATCGCGTATATTAACTTATTTTATATTCCTGACGTTTCGAGTACTTTACAGCACCCATGGTCACGGGGACTGAGGTATTTGACGTCCCAGAGTGTACAAGCTTGATTGTGAATGTGGTCTCTTATATAGGACAAACTAAAGATCAATAAAACCCGCGTTAAAGAACACACAGCTGATGTGAAGAATCGACGCTCCGGGAAGTCTGCAGTCTGTGAACATGTACAGGATCGCCCCCGTCACTACATTAGATTTGATAGACCACAAATCCTCGCTAAAGAACACCGATTCCTTCCAAGGATGATTCGCGAGGCTATTGAAATCAAAAAACATCCTAATTTCAATAGAGAAGATGGTTGGGTGCTACCATCTGCTTGGGATCCTATAATTAATAAAATCAAATCCCAACCCAAGCATACAACTGCAAGACTTCAAGATACTGTAAGTTCATACTGCGTAGATCGGAACAAAAATTAATAATTTTTAATCTGGAGGTAACCGTGGTTAACTATGACATTGGGACGTCAAATACCTCAGTCCCCCCCGTGACCATGGGTGCTGTAAAGTACTCGAAACGTCGGGAATATAAAATAAGTTAATATACGCGATAAAATCCGTAAAACTAGTTTTATTTAAATGTGTAGTGTTCGCGTAAATATAAGAAATCATTACATTGAACTATAATATATATGTGCCATTTTGTTCGATTACTTGTTGCCATCTTGTAGGTAGTGACATAATTCCGTTGCTGTAGAAACCTTGGGAATTTTGATCAAAAAATGCGACAAGTAGTTTTGACAGTCCTCTCTATCACTATCCAAAGAATTCTGAAGAGACCGAAACAGGTGAAAATCTGAGAGTGCAAAGTCAGGCATATATATATTTTTTTTTAATATGAAAACGTTACCCCCACACTAGGATTTTCTCCTGTATCGTGGAGGCAGTTTACAAACATAAATTGCACAAGGACAAACATCCAGACTCGGAACAATTACTTGCAGGTCATACAAATACTTGTTCCGTGCGGGATTCGAACCCGCGCCCCTAAGCGCAGTAACTCATTGCTAAGCCACTGCGCCACGGAGCCGTCAAAAATATAAATATATGGTGGATGTATTAACACTTTCCATCCAAGCTCTCTCAATTTTTGCTGAATGGCCAATGATGTGTCAGGTCTGGCGTTATCATGATGAAATACCACTTCTTTTCTGTTGATTAATTCGGGCGTTTTTTTTTCAATTCTTGCTTGAGTCTCCTTAGTTGTTGGTAGTAGAAAACCGAATCGGTGGTTTTGCTTCTATGATCTTTTTCACACGTTCTTGTCTTAGGTGATCCACTTTTCATCACCAGTGATCAATCTTTTCAAAAAATGGTTCGGTTTCATTACGTTTCAATAGTGAATCGCAAATGAGTACGTGATTCATTAGGTTTGTTTCAGTGGGCTCGTGTGGTACCCAAATATCAAGCTTTTTTGTATAGCCTTTCAAATAGGTCAAAACTTTTTTGTCGTCAGTCATCAACTCCTCGACTATGTCGTAACTACTAATATGCCGATCTTACTCCACTTTTTCATTAATGGCATCGACTTTATCCGTATGAGGGTGACCAGAGCGAGCTGCATCTTTGACATCAAAATTTCCGGACTGGGAACGCTTGAACCAACTTTGTGCTACTCTACTGACATTAGGTCCATAAACTTCACAAAATTTTTACGCAGCTTGAGTCGCATTTTTACCTTTTTTGTAATAAAACATCAGAATGTATCGAATTTCTTCGTTAGATTCACTCATTTTGACGGGCAGAAAAACAAACGAAAAATGGCGGGAAAGTGTTTTTTTACTTTTTATTTTTCTTTTTCTTATAATCTTTTAAGTATTGATATTAAAACCAGCCAGATACAAAAAGTTCTGCTTATTTTATTTGTACACAGTTTTTAAAATTGTGTACAAATAAAATAAGCAGAAACTTTTTCTCTTATTTTGTTTTCTACCTATTAGTACACAAACAGCGAACAATGACACCTGTCGGTAAAAATCAAAACTTAATCCACGGCTAGTTAAATTCTGTTCGATTTAAGTTGTCATCGTGTCCATTAAAAATGAATTTTCATAAACGCTATTTCTAAACTAAATAAAAATATTTCTGTTATAAATTAAGAATTATGTCTAATTTTAAGAATTTCCACAGCAAATAATAATATAAATTAATAACATACACTTTTTTACTTACTCCAAAATTTAAATAATAAAAAAATAAATAAAATTAAGTAAAGAGAATATATAAATAAAATTAAGTAAAGATAAATGCGCCAGGACAGCACATCAAAGACATCGCGATGGACTCTTCCCAGCCCCAAGAAAACCCTCTCAACAATCCGAGACTGCATTTTATACTCAGTCTTGGGCCATATTTGGGCTGTTACTTAAATTTTTAATTGAACTCTTTACTCTGTTTGCATTTTTAACAGATAGACGCTATTAAATAAACTCTACATCAGAACGTATTTACAGTAAATATATCCTAAGAAAGTTAACATTGGTATTTGAGCTATAGGAGCAAGAAATATCCCGCTTCTTTGCATCGCCTTTGTCGGATAAAAGTAAGAAAATTACATTTAATGGTCTACTGACAATATGGCGTTGAAAGCACCATCTAACCATCTATTACAGATGTGTCATAAATACCATAACCCGCTTATAATAAAATTATACCTTGCTTTAAAATACCTATTGTGCCATCTAGGTAAAATTAAAGAGATTAGTTAATTATTACACTAATATAAAAACTACGATATTTAAATGCTATTGTCTATAGGAATAATATAAAAACAACTCAAAAACGGATAATGTAATTTTTCAATCTCACGGTAATGCAAAGGACAATGTCCAGAATCGCCCCGTGCAATTAAAACATCGGACATACACGATTATTAATTGTCTATTTTATTATATTAGTTGCAAATACTTTTATAACACGGACTAGCTGCATGCCAAAATGAACATTAAAAAGTATTATATTCGACTAATAACATTAATCAACGCCATCTTTGCCTTACGTCATGTGGTGTCGAAAAATGATTAGTGATGCCCAATGTTGCATATTTTTTAATCTGAATCACATTTAGAATTTATTTCGAATAAAGTGCAAATAGAAGCTTGAATAAAAACATTCAATACCTTTCCTTTCTTATTATTCCCTTAAAGTATGATTTAAAAAACCCATACGTAATGAATGAGGTCATACTCGATTTTAAATTATAGGTAGTTAGAATAATGCTGTAGTAAACAAAACCTACATATTTCATCATGATCATTATTATTCAGGGTTTTCTATTGATCGTTTAGAAAAGTGGGTGGTTTACTTCTAAATAAACGATCACTTACGAATTTACGACAATTAATATAGAGAGGTGTAAGAGAGGGTGACGTAATATCCCCGAAACTCTTCACCGCTGCATTGAAAGACATTTTCAAGCTACTGGACTGGAAATGATACGGTATTAACGTCAATGGTGAGTACATCACTCACCTTCGATTTGCCGACGATATAGTCCTTATGGCAGAATCGCTGGAGGACCTAAGCTCAATGACCTCAATAGTGTCTCCCAACGGAAAGGTCTTAAGATGAACATGGACAAAACAAAAATCATGTTTAACGTCCTTGTCACACCTATGCCGGTAGTTGGGAGCACTAAGCTCAAAGTTGTTGACGAATATGTTTACCTGGGACAAATAGTCCGACTAGGTAAGTCCAACTTTGCTGGGCAGCGTTCGGGAGATTACGACACATCTCGTCAGACACCTCAAAACCTCAAAATTAGATTGTACAACCAGTGCGTGTTGCCAATGATGACCTATGGATCTGAGACGTGGTCCTTCACTTCTTGCCATATAAGGAAGCTCAAAGTCGCTCAGCAAGCTATGGAGAGGGCTATGCTCGGCGTTTCTCTGCGTGATAGACTTAAAAACGAGGATATCCACAGTAGAACCAGAGTAACCGACATAGCCCAAAGAATTAGTATGCTGAAGTAAGAATGGGCCGGCCATATAGCTCGAAGAATCGGTTCGAGCTATATTGCTGTAACGCAGTCAACTGAAGTCAGTAACTGAATAGACCATTAATTCGGCATAAGACCATGTAATGATCCGTCCCTACGTTGGACCCCCGGTAAACCCTTGTATCTACCACTCATTCTTTCATCCACAATTATGAAATCTATCATGCTTCTATTACCACCTCTTTCCCATGTATACATGTGAATCTTCTTATGACGAAAGAAAGTGTTCGTCACAAAAATATTCTTTTCCACACATACGGTGAGGAGGCTTTCACCATTCTCATTTATACTTTCATCTCAAAACGTTCGCAACATTCTTTCATAACCAAGCCTCTTCACGCCAACCCTTCCATTAAAATCTCCTAATATAACAATATTTTCATTACCCTTGCATTTCATTAGCGCCATCCTTACCATCTCCCAAAATTGCTCTCGGATTTAAGTGGGCTTAGACATGTCTGGGGCGTAGAACCCTAGAACAAACAACTTCTTTAAGTCCACTTTCATTCGTATCCATAGCAGTCTCGGGCTTACACATTCATACTCTTTCACACAATGACCCATTCTTTCTGAAAGGATGATACCGACTCTGGCATGCCCGTTCGGTCCTGTCTACTCCAGACCAGTACGCGGTATACATGCCATGTAGTGGCATCCTTTCCTTCCGTTTCGTCTCATTTACATAACACATCTATTCCTCTATCATACATCATATCGCATACTTCATCCATTTTATCATTAATTGCTCACATACATTCAGCGTAGTCAGACGGGCTTCCGCAATCCACTTTTCGCCCTCCGGGAGACAGAACGTGACGGGTGGTGAACCTCGTCACCGGTTTCTTCGGAGATTCTTCACCCTGCCCCATTAAAGGGGCAAGACTCAGGGCCACTTCTTTTATTTTGTGCGTCATGGTGCGAAAGTAGGGGTGGTATTTTTACGCCGTTACCACACGGCGAGGAGCCAAGTCTGTTCTTTCGGCTTTGTCGCTTATTTAGCACCACCCGGGGACACGTGTAGGATGGGCCTAGGATTAGGTGGTCGTAGCCTACGGACGCGAGCGACTCATCCTCCAAAATTGAATAACCTCTGAAATTGCTCTCAATTGCCCCGTAAAACAAAACTTTCATAAAACTGTTACAAACTCTGTCTCTCTGTCTCACCTCTTAGAGGTCGAATTTTCCTAAATACTTACTTAATGGATGTCTACGTTATAAAGGTAGCAACTGTTCAAATTTCAGATTTCTTCGCCAAGCGGTTTGGACTGTGTGTTGGTAGACGAGTCAGTGACTCAGCACATCTTTAATATTAAAAAGGGGATATAAAAGGTCGGGAAAAAAGTCAGGAATTTTTTTTTCAAAACTTAATTACATTCAACTATAATATATATGTGCCATTTTGTTCGATTACTTGTTGCCATCTTGTAGGTAGTGACATAATTCCGTTGCTGTAGAAACCTTGGGAATTTTGATCAAAAAATGCGACAAGTAGTTTTCCTCTCTATCACGATCCAAAGAATTCTGAAGAGACCGATACAGGTGAAAATCTGAGGGTGCAAAGTCAGGCATATATGGTGGATGTATTAACACTTTCCATCCAAGCTCTCTCAATTTTTGCTGAATGGCCATCATGATGAAATACCACTTCTTTTCTGTTGATTAATTCGGGCGTTTTTTTTTCAATTCTTGCTTGAGTCTCCTTAGTTGTTGGCAGTAGAGAACCGAATCGGTGGTTTTGCTTGTATGATCTTTTTCACACGTTCTTGTCTTAGGTGATCCACTTTTCATCACCAGTGATCAATCTTTTCAAAAATGGTTCGGTTTCATTACGTTCAATAGTGAATCGCAAATGAGTACGTGATTCATTAGGTTTGTTTCAGTGGGCTCGTGTGGTACCCAAATATCTTGCTTTTTGTATAGCCTTCAAATAGGTCAAAACTGTTTTGTCGTCAGTCATCAATTCCTCGACTATGTCAAACTACTAATATGCCGATCTTACTCCACTTTTTCATTAATGGCATCGACTTTATCCGTATGAGGGTGACCAGAGCGAGCTGCATCTTTGACATCAAAATTTCCGGACTGGGAACGCTTGAACCAACTTTGTGCTACTTGAACTAACTGACATTAGGTCCATAAACTTCAAAATTTTTACGCAGCTTGAGTCGCATTTACCTTTTTGTAATAAAACATCAGAATGTATCGAATTTCTTCGTTAGATTCACTCATTTTGACGGGCAGAAAACAAACGAAAATGGCGGGAAAGTGTTTTTACTTTTTATTTTTCTTTTCTTATAATCTTTTAAGTATTGATATTAAAACCAGCCAGATACAAAAGTTCTGCTTATTTTATTTGTACGCAGTTTTTTAAATTGTACAAATAAAATAAGCAGAAACTTTTCTTATTTTGTTTTCTACCTATTAGTACACAAACAGCGAACAGTGACACCTGTCGGTAAAATCAAAACTTAATCCACGGCTAGTTAAATTCTGTTCGATTTAAGTTGTCATCGTGTCCATTAAAATGAATTTTCATAAACGCTTATTTCTAAACTAAATAAAAATATTTCTGTTATAAATTAAGAATTATGTCTAATTTTAAGAATTTCCACAGCAAATAATAATATAAATTAATAACATACACTTTTTTACTTACTCCAAAATTTAAATAATAAAAAAATAAATAAAATTAAGTAAAGAGAATATATAAATAAAATTAAGTAAAGATAAATGCGCCAGGACAGCACATCAAAGACATCGCGATGGACTCTTCCCAGCCCCAAGAAAACCCTCTCAACAATCCGAGACTGCATTTTATACTCAGTCGTAGGCCATATTGGGCTGTTACTTAAATTTTAATTGAACTCTTTACTCTGTTTGCATTTTAACAGATAGACGCTATTAAATAAACTCTACATCAGAACGTATTTACAGTAAATATATCCTAAGAAAGTTAACATTGGTATTTGAGCTATAGGAGCAAGAAATATCCCGCTTCTTTGCATCGCCTTTGTCGGATAAAAGTAAGAAAATTACATTTAATGGTCTACTGACAATATGGCGTTGAAAGCACCATCTAACCATCTATTACAGATGTGTCATAAATACCATAACCCGCTTATAATAAAATTATACCTTGCTTTAAAATACCTATAGTGCCATCTAGGTAAAATTAAAGAGATTAGTTAATTATTACACTAATATAAAAACTACGATATTTAAATGCTATTGTCTATAGGAATAATATAAAAACAACTCAAAATCGGATAATGTAATTTTTCAATCTCACAGTAATGCAAATTTCAAACCTTTTTGTAGCTGCAAAAGGGAGATATATGCCTACTACCCAGCTCCTATAGTAAGTAGCGTGATGAATTATAATTATTCCAACGATTCGATCTCTATGTAACACGATAGTGTAAGTCTCATCCAAATCGGTTCACAGATTTTTGCGTGATGCGTGTTCAGACTGACAGACAGACAACATTTCCAAAACAAATTGTTTTAGCATCTGTATCGATCATATAGTATACCCCAATTCAAATAAAATAAAAATATTCAATGTACAGAAATCATCGTGTCGTGTTAGAGTTTTATTATAGTAATAGAAGATAGATAAATTAGAATATGAATGAAGAATATATATATATATATATATATATATATGTCGTTATTCATAACAACCAAACAGGGTCTCTTAAGAAGCCGATGGAAGGAGAAAAAAGGAAAGCATAAGCAAAAAACATTATACTTCGTAGAGTCAAGCTGGAGCGTATTATAGCTGCAACTAATGTGACGGTGCTACCGGGGAAGAACCACATTTGCACAGAATACCAGCGCGAAATAGCAGCATAGTGCTGCTGTGTTTCGTAAGGTGAGTGATGACAACCGGACTGCTCTTACTGCTAACGCAGCATTCTATCTTAGTCCTCAGGTATTGTTAAGGCATCTACATTTTGATGTTTAATCAAAGACAAATGTAAACCACGACATCCACTTATTATCAAGTAGACTGTTTGTTCTTTTGCCACTTTTAATTTTATAACAAAATTTTATCAAAAAATAATGAAAGTATCTTATATATCTTTATTTGCAACAATCACAACAATTTATATATGAAAGCGGCTCTAGCTCCTGTAAAAGGATAACCCGAGTGACAGGAGTCATAAATATAGATATCTATATCTTTTTCTTTCAAAAAATTATTTTAAGTCGCGTAATTTAGTTGGGTTCGAAAGTTTACTGTTCAGCCCTTACCGGCGTATTCAGATTTAGTTATATGCTAGCTGTGAGAGAGAGAGATCTTCTCACCTACAAATACTGTTGTGTATTAGGTGTAATACATTTTATTGATCTTCAATAACACATACTCACTGGACCAGCGCTGTGGGCAAATATTGTTTCATAACCCTCACAGGGTAGGTTTTGTTGGGAACTTGACCGGCGGCGGATTGCTGTTCCTGTATTATTTCTTAAATAATGGTTTGAAGTACATTTTGATACGTAAAATTGGTGAGATTTTGTGTATTAAATGTCTGCGTGTGTTAACTATTTGTGGAAACGATGTAACAAGTGCTCTGATGTTGATGAAAACTCTGCTTAGGCGGCTTGATACTATTGTGATCGACTGTCTGCTGGTTCAAGCTGCCGTCAAAATCTTAATAAAACTTCACAATGTGACGCATCAACATAATGTTAAGATGTTTTTAAATAAATGATTGTAAAGGATAAATTCATAATATACTTGACACTGCCAAAATTACAACAGTACGAGTCCATTACCAATGTAATAGTGGTGAATGTGAAGGTCCACTATTAACAGACCTGAGTGGTCTAGGAGCGAAGGAATGAAACTATTTTTCTTGATATGCCTTACTATGTGCAGGCGAATGAAGGTGTTTATTTAGTGAACCCTGCCTATATTTATATTCCGGCTACATCCTTAGTTTACCAATAGTAATATCTTTTAGTTACTTAGCCAATTAGAATTTATACATTTTGACCAATGAAGATAAATCAATAAAATACTATGTACAACTATTATATGACGCGCTCCATTTGCCGGCGTAAGACTCGTAGATAGCTTCTCGTAGCTGCATTGCTGGACGGGACTATATAAGTGATGCAGACCAACGCGCGCGCGTAATCGGCGAGCGGCGGCGTGGGACACATCTCCGGAACAGCAAGAAGAAGCGAAGCTGCGGCGTTGAAGAAACGGCTCGAAATGGTCGACGGATTCATGAAGATAGCCGGCGTGTGAAGACGATGCGGGCTGATGATATTTGCGGCTGTTTCTTGTTTCTATGTTAGAACGTTAAATATATACGTCAAATTATCTCGCATCGATATGCAGTCCGCAGTATATTATATTAGCCGGGGTAATTTGTAAATAAATGTTTTCTTCAGACCTTCACCTTCTGCGGTATGGTAGCAGCAGGGTAACATTATTTATAACCGTTATGGTTTATTAGCATGGCTGCTACATCACTCTCCCTAGCGAAAGCGTACCGGAAGCTTGACGACTCGCCCATGGCTCGTAATTTTAAAATAGGTTTTGTCTGGGTTGATGTAGGTGATGGGTTTTAAGCTTCCTCGCTGGTGGTTGAGATGATGATGATGATGATGAATCCTCCGAAGTATCCTCGTTAATAATATATGCAGGCTTTAGTCGGTCGATCGATATAATTGTAGATTTCCTTCCGGTATTTGTAATTTAAAAGTCTTGCTATTTCGCTCTAATACTTTATACGGTCCATCGTAGGTAGGTTGAAATTGTTTCTTCACTGCGTCGTTTCTTACAAAACTTGCTTGCATGTTTTCAAATCTTGATGAATGAATACTGATTTATTATTTCCGTGTGATGATGTGCGTTTCGACGATAAGACTTTGTTGATTGATTCTCGAAATTGAGTTACAAAATCGTAATTCATTTCTTGATTATTTGACGATGTTGAAGTGAAGAAGTCACACGGTAGACTTATGCTGCAGCCGTAGGTTAGCTGAGCGGCGCTAAGACTAGTGTCTGCACGCGGTGTTGCTCGTATTCCAAGTAGCACTGTAGGTAGCTCATCAATCCACTTTGTATGTTGAGATAAACGAGTTTTGAGTGCGGTCTTCAATGTACGATGCCATCGTTCGACTATTCCGTTTGATTGAGGATGGTATGCCGTTGTACGTGTCTTCTGTATTCCATAGTTTGAAGAAGTTTGAGAATAGGTTGCTTTCAAAGTTTCCTCCTTGATCAGTTGTGATGGTTTTAGGTGATCCGAAACGAGTAATCCAATTTTCATAAATTATCTTCGCGACGGATTCAGCTGATGTATCATCGGTAGGTATTGCTTCTGGCCATCTTGTTGTTCTGTCGATCATTGTTACGGTAACGATATCCTTGCGGTGAAGTAGGTAATGGTCCAACGATGTCAACGTGCAGGTGTTCGAATCTCCGTAGGTGGAAATGAATCTAGGCTGCTTGATGTATGCCTTTGTACTTTGCATTTTGACATTGAATGCATTGCTTCGCCCAGTTGCCAACATCCACTTGTATTGAAGGCCAAAAGAATTTTCCAGTGATGAGTTTTCTGGTTGCTCTAACACCTGGATGACTGATGTTGTGCAGTGCATTGAAGACTTCGCGACGACATTCTTCTGGTAGGTATGGTCGCATGGTTGACGTTGATGTTTCGCAGTAGATAGGTAGATGCGTCATTGGCATTGTAACTTGCTTGATGGTCAAGTTACTTTGCTTCGATAGATGTTTGATGTTGTCGCTATCTCTGTCTTGTGCTTCAAGGATCTTGTGATAGTCAATTGATGTAGGGCACGTTACACTGTCGATTGGTATGCGACTGAGTGCGTCGGAGACTATGTTGTCCTTCCACTGATGTGACGTATGTCGGTCGTGAATTCGCTTATGAAAATGAGTTGTCTTGCTCGTCGGTGTTTCCGATGATGATGGTTTCTTCAGTACATATGTTAATGGCTTGTGGTCGGTAAAACGATCAGGTTTCGACCTCGAACGTTTTTTAAAGTGCTTGATAGCCATGTAGATAGCGAGTAACTCTCGGTCGAATGTACTGTAGTTACGTTGAGTATCGGAGAATTTCTTCGAAAAATAGCCGTGGTTGCCATTTCCATTTATGTATTGTTGGAGTACAGCTCCTGCTGAGAGATTGGACGCGTCGCTGAAGATAGCAAGGTTGCTTCGTGTGATGGGTGAGCGAGCAAAGCTGCATTTTGAATCGCAACTTTACAAGCTTCAAATGCCTTCATGGCTTCATCGTTCCATCCTATTGACGTTTTATCTTTTCTTCGTGTTGTGAAGGTAAGCGTGAAGTGGTGCTTGGATTTCAGCGGCTTTAGGAATGTGTTCTCTGTAAAATTAATCATCCCAAGAAAACGCCTTAGTTCTTCGATTGTTTGAGGTTTCGCATAATCGATGATTGCTCTGACTTTTCAGTAGGCGGTTTGATTCCTTCCTTGCTGACGGTGAAACCAAGAAATTGAACTTCTTGTTGTCCAAATATGCATTTTGAAGGGTTGATTGTGATTCCATTGTCCTCTAATCGCTGTAGCACGGTGCGTAGATGGGTTTCGTGCGTTTCTTTATCAGGGCTTGCAACAAGGAGATCATCAATGAATGCAAAACGAAATCCAGTCCATGAAGTACTTCGTGTATGAATCTTTGAAAGGTTTGACCAGCGTTCTTCAGTCCTGGAGTCATTCTTGGAAATTGAATAATCCCATTGGAGTAATTATTGCTGTCTTCTCTATGTCTTCATCGCGTACTTTTATTTGTTGGTAAGCTCGGTTGAGATCGATGGTGGAGAATATAGTCTTGTCTGAGAGTTGATGAGTGAAATCCTTGACTCGCGGCATTGGGTAGCGGTCAGGAGTGGTAATAGAATTCAGTCTTCTGTAATCTCCACAAACTCGTAATTCTCCATTCTTCTTCGGTACAACGTGAAGTGGTGATGACCAAGGGCTTTGCTTGGACGGCATATTCCTTGCTCGATCATGTTTTCAATTCCTTTCGAACTTGCTCGTATCGGTGTGGTGCGATTGGACGTGCACGGCAATGAAGTGGTGGTCCATTGGTTTCGATGAAATGTTCAACGTTGTGCTTTGATGTTAATTTCATTGAAGTTATTCTTGTGATTCCAGGATAGTCTTCAAGGATCTTGTGATACGATTGTTGAACGTCTATGCTTCTTATTGTGGGCTGATTGGTTGCTTGGACGAGACTGAGATGTAAGATTGGTTTTCCCGTCGATGATTCTTCTATTTTGATGTCGACGATCAACTGGTGATGTTGAAAAAATCAGCACCGATGATTGGTTTGCTGACTTTAGCGACTATAAATCTCCATTTGAATGGTCGGCGTAGGTTTAAATCTAGTTCCATTGTTTTTCTCCATATGTAGGAATCACCGTATTGTTTGCTGCGTAGAGTTGAAAATCCAGTGGCTTCATCTTCTGTCTTTGACTCGGCGGTAAAACTGATATATTCGCTCCGGTGTCGATAGGAAGGTAAGCTTGCTTTTTATCGGTGACAAAAGACGGTAGGATTTTTCTGTTACGCTGGATCCCGTCGCATCAAGCGTATTAGTTAGTTTCCGACTTCATATTTTCATTTTGAATGTACACGGTGTTGTGCATTTTCTTGCCTCGGAACCGAAACGTCGATGATAGTAGCAGTAAGGGATCTTGTTCTTGAGCTTGTTCGACTTCTACTTGCAGAGCGGTTGCGACGAAAAGTTATCTTCGGTGTTGCTGATTGCGCTGGTTGTACTGTTGCTGGTAACAGGTTTGATGCTGGAAGCTTTGAGCGCGGCGACTTCGAATGATAACTTCCGAATTCTTCGAGAAGAAACTGGGTATCATTGGCCTGGTTGAAGTGCCTTCGATCATCGATATGTGTGAGCTACTACTGTTTTCGATCATCTTGTCCGCCAGGGTGCCAGTTCGTCGAGCTTCGTCTGCGTGCTGAATGTTTCACTCACTGTTAGTACCGATCGAACATGTGAGGTGGGTGGTTTACCCATTAGCCGTAGCGTAGAATCTGGGACTTTATCTCGCGCCAAAGTACGCATTCTGCGTAGGTTGTGTGGGCTTCTGGTCTCCAAGTTCTATTTCTGATAGAAGTTTCTGTAGCTGGCGACTGTCGGATTCTTCATATGCAGAGATCAGACGATCCTTCAGCGAATTATACTGGTCGGATGCCGGTGGGTTGTACAACAGGTCCGAAATATGTTCGATGTCTTGTTTCTCAAGTTGGGCGATCACCATCTGTGCTAGTTGCGCTTGACTCTTCTTTAAATCATTCGTTGCGGCTTCAAACTGACGAACCAAAGTCGGTTTATCTCTCCAAAACGGTGGTATTCTCAACGATAGAGATATACCGGCGATTTCTTGTTCCTTGCCGGGTTTGATGTATATGCGTCGGATTTCTTCGCTTCTCGCTCCATAATGACGTCTTGATTACACTGATTTTATATATACTGAAGTCCTCCTTGATATTTTTCCTACTATTCTTGCAGGGATCTTCCTTATCGGTGTTCGTAACGGGGTCACCAATGTAATAGTGGTGAATGGGTCCACTATTAACAGACTCCGAGTGGTCTAGGAGCGGAGGAATGAAACTATTTTTCTTGATATGCCTTACTATGTGCAGGCGAATGAAGGTGTTTATTTAGTGAACCCTGCCTATATTTATATTCCCGGCTACATCCTTAGTTTACCAATAGTAATATCTTTTATTTACTTAGCCAATTAGAATTTATACATTTTGACCAATGAAGATTAATCAATAAAATACTATGTACAACTATTATATGACGCGCTCCATTTGCCGGCGTAAGACTCGTAGATAGCTTCTCGTAGCTGCGTTGCTGGACGGGGCTATATAAGTGATGCAGACCGACGCGCGCGCGTAATCGGCGAGCGGCGGCGGCGTGGGACATCTTCGGAACAGCAGAAGAAGCGAAGCTGCGGCGTTGAAGAAACGGCTCGAAAATGGTCGACGGATTCATGAAGATAGCCGGCGTGTGAAGACGATGCGGGCTGATGATATTTGCGGCTGTTTCTTGTTTCTTTGTTAGAACGTTAAATATATACGTCAAATTATCTCGCATCGATATGCAGTCCGCAGTATCTCAGTAGCCGGGGGTAATTTGTAAATAAATGTTTTCTTCAGACCTTCACCTTCTGCGGTGTGGTAGCAGCAGGGTAACATTATTTATTACCGTTAGGGTTTATTAGCATGGCTAAGAGGACGCCTCTGGCAATGAGATCGAGGATAATTTGGAAATCGCGTATTACAATTCCAATGACAGTGTGGCTGATCCTTCTTTTGTTCCATACATACCAGAAAATGACCTAAAAAAATATTGTGCTAGATGACCCTGATCCTCAAGACCGAAGCTCTCCAATACCGTCAACATCCAGAAGCGCTGAGCTAGTTTTAACAGTTCATAACTGCTATTCCTGTGATACAAATAGAAGTTTCAAGTATACTGTGCATAAAATATTTCTATGAAGAAATTTTCTCAGATTCTATTTAAGCTTGTCCTCTAGTACCGTAAAGTTATGAACGAAGCAAAATATAAAGTTTCTTACATTATTTTATCAGTTTCCTTGAGCAAACATTCAAGTTTAATGCATGATATAATATTCTGTGCGGGAAGTGCTTAGAATTGTATATTTACACAGGTTTTATCCGAGAGATAAAATGGGATAATATGCAATCTCCGTTACATTACGAACGTTACGAGCGTTAAATACCGAACGAATAAACGATTGTGTTAATCACTTTCTTCTTAAATGATTATTATTTGAATTGTCCTATGTTGGTCTTGGATTTATAGATCCAGTATTTGTCTGGGACTTATAATGAAAAAGAATGAGCCAAATATGTTACTTGTCTAGCATGTCGTGAAATGCGGCTAGTGGGATATTGGGTTTGTGATTGTGTAGTCGATTGGCTAGCTACTAATCACTTCTTTCACAATTTTCTATCTATACGCATTTGGTATAACATTTGGTTAAACGTGGTCCAAGTAGCTCGCTGTTCTTTGGACTCTGCGACCCCCATTGGAGATCACAGGCGTGACTTTATGTATTATTTAATGCCTGATGAGTAACGTATGAAATTTTAGCCCATAAATAATTATATAATACAGCTTCATAATATAATACAGCTTTATTGGACTTACATATTGATTACTACAATTAATAATCAACGTAGAATTGAAAATGACGAACGAACAAACGAACAGTTGTGGGAAACTGCTACATTATCAATATCTCAGACTTATTACTTTAGAACGACTTGAAACCATAGTTTATACCCGAAACTATTAGTAAATAACTTTTTGTAATAAGACGGATTATGATCAACTGTAAAGCACTTGCTTTACACTTAGTATATTACTACTAGTATATTATAAAGATTAATAAAAATACAAATAAGCATTCAATGGGAGGATTTTGCAAATTTACTTAAAAATGTTCCCGAATCTAAAGCAAGAACGCATAACTATTGTTAGCTGTCACCAATAATAGTGGTTTTACTTCATCTATATAATATACTAGCGATCCGCCCCGGCTTCGCACGGATGATTTCTGGATGTCGACAACAGCGCCACCTACTGGGTTCAACTATAACTAAGAGCCACCCAGGCCCCCATAAGTACCCTATATAAATTTCATCAAATTCGGTCATGCTGTTTAAGAGGAGAAGAATTAAGAACACACGCACACCGGAATTATATTTATATAGGTCCATAAAGATGGATGGAATGTGGATGTTGGTCTAACTGCTTGAGATTAATAGACTACTACACCGTTTAACCGAACACAACAAATGATGGCATATAAGTACACATACCTATGTATTTTATAATTGAAAGGGTAGCTAATTTTCATACTATCCCCTTTTTTGTAAGTCACAACCAGATGGCGCCGCAATACATCCACTTCTATACCGTTTAATAGATCGCCATGAAAATTGCTATACACAAGTAGGATATCTGTTGGATGTTGCTACTTTTATATATAAAAGAAAATTTACTGTTGAAATGGTATGAATAAAATTTAAAATTATAATGAAAAAATATTATGTTTCAAAAGAATTTTGTTTTTTCTTACACACCTAGTTATTGAATATATTGCAAATGGAATAGAGTGAGAATATTGTAAACATGTTAAGGGTACGTCTATTTATAGAAGAATTATTTAACAGCAGAGAACTTTGCCAAATCGACAATGTTACGCTGCATATACGGCCAATAGTTAATATTTATCGTGCTCCGATTCGGTGCACTGTTTTGGTTCATATGAATTTATAGCCTAAAATTTTACAAAGTAAGCTGTATTCATTATATCTTTCTGTGTATGATAAGACATCATAAGAATTTGCATGCGTCGTGGTAGTGTGGTAACTTGGGTCTCGGGTTAAGTTAAGCACCATTTTAGCTAGAGTATCGAGATACCCAAAGTTATCATCATTAAAATTTTGAATGTTGAACACTTTTAAAACTGGACCTAGTTACACAAACAGTGGTAAAATTGAAAATTTTGTACAACCGACTTCAATATAAATATAATTTATTGTTGATTTTTTTAAAACCGCTCGACCGATTTCGTTAAAATTTAAATGGGACCACCTGGGAAGTATACCCTTTGAAACAAAAAATGAATTTTCCAAATCGGTTCAAAAAATATTCCGACTTTATTAATTCGATTCGATTAAAAAAAAGATTCCGACGAATAGTAAACCTCCTCCTTTTTGAAGTCGGATGAAAAGATCCAACTCTCACTCGGTTCAAAAATGAGTTGTATTTATTATACAAAAATAATAGTAAAAATAATAATGTCCTCCATACTGAATTCGTTCATGACGGCCAGACTCAAGTATGACTAGCATTGTGCGCGTGACAGAATTATAGTGTAGTGCACTATAATTCTGTGTGCGCAAGCACAGGTGTAATCACAGAACACTATTACTCCCAGCGGAGGGTGTAATCTCTTAATCCGATGGTATGGCAATCCGTCACGACCGAGAGAGATCAACAGCTTTACGTGCTTTTAAACTCTTCTAATTGGTTGAGAAATTGCTTTTGAAATTGTAATAAGGGGCGAACCAGACTGGCGGCGTGCGCAGCACATTTGCGTGATGTAAGCTTTGCAGTCAACTACACCCTTTTAACACCTGTATTTCTCCAGTATCATGCAGATGTTCTACACAATATTACATTAACTGGACATGGACGAACATCTACACCGAGGAAAATTATTTTTTGTGCATACAAATAGTTGTATACGAATCGGCGTAAACCCTATCTATTTATATTGACTCCTTTTAACATGTAACACTATAGTAGGTTCTGCTTTTAACGGTAGTAAATACGATATGCGGTGGTATCGCGTAGATATCACCGATTGTGGTATCTAGTAGATACACATTGTATTATACAGGATATTTTGCAATATACGGCCAAATTTGCAGAGAAGGTTCAGAATAAGTAATATAGGCAAATGGTGAAGAAAAATTTATTAAAAAATATCTCAAATATTCTGTCCTTTTTATCTTTCAAATTCAGAATGCATGGTAATGCTGGTAAAGCATTATTTTAACTGATTGTCATTCATAAAAATCTAACGCCTACTATACTACGCACGCACACATTCGTAAGGGTCGATCGGTCGGCAAAAACGTTGTAAATCGCACACAGAGGAGAAAGGATTATTCTCATGTATGTCAGCATAATTTGTTCTAGAACATTTCATTATGTATTTTGCAATATTTTATACATATGTAAAGTAAAATGCTGAGTCAACCCCTTCAACTTGTTGCTATGCTATGGGATGTGCTGACAAAGCATATATCTAATAACACAAAACATATAACATTGTATTGGGAGATTTTAATGTGCCAAGTTTATCATGGTCAGTTAATCTAAATGGTAATAGTCCTAACTTTGCTCCAAGCTATCTCTCAGACTCTAAGGCTATATTATTATGTAATTACATTTCTTCATGCAATTTATACCAGATGAGTCATGTCCGGAATGAATTAGATCGCACTTTATACCTTGTTTTGTCCTCCTCTACTAGTATTTTAATTTCTAAAACTAGCCTAATATCACGTATCGATAAATATCACCCTCCACTTGAAATATCGATTAATAGACTGTCAAAACCAAAGTGTATCAAACCTAAGTATAATAACCGTTTTAATTTTGATAGAGGTTCAAGGGTGTAGATTGGGGGACTCTCCTTTCAGACCACCAAGTTAATTTGGCGGTAGATTCTTTTTACTCAATAATTAGCGATATCATTGTTAAATATGTTCCTTTAAAAAAAGAAGCCTCAACTTACCCAATATGGTTCACAACACCGCTAAAAAAGTGCCTTGCGGAAAAGAAAACATTCCATAAAAAGTATAAAATGTACGGTAATCTCCGAGATTACGATACATTTTCAATGCTGTGTGCTAGATCCCAGTCTCTATTGGAGGAATGTTATTCTGCCTTTGTTACTGTAATTGGAGACGCTATCAAAACGAATACCAAAGCTTTTTGGAGTTTTGTTAATAACAGAAAAGCTAAAAAAGGTATTCCAAGCACAATGACGCTTGATAATGCCAGAGCTTCAGACGCAGCAGGAATATGCGACTTATTATCGCATTACTTTAGTTCAGTATTCGAAGATTCCACCCAGTCAGTTCCACCATCACTCAAAATGTGTGAAAATGTGCTATCGGAATTCACTGTATCAGAACATGGTGTAACTCTTAAACTAAAGCAACTTAATCTCAATAAAGGCGCAGGACCAGACCAAATATCACCTACGTTCCTCAAAAAATGTGCTACTGAACTAAGTCTACCTTTGTCAATTTTCATTAAAAGCAGAGTATTAGTCTTTAAGCGCAGAGTCGTTTCCATCAGCGTGGAAACTTGCACATGTTGTTCCAATACACAAATCAGGAGATCATTCGTTATGTGAAAACTATAGACCTATCAGCATTATTTCTTGTATCGCGAAAGTGTTTGAATCTCTTATTTATGATCAAATTTATTATCATGTACAATCAGCTCTTTTCAAGCAACAGCATGGTTTTGTCAAGGGAAAGTCCACAATATCAAATCTGTTAGAATATAAGGCATATCTTTGTTCAGCCTTCGCAGTAAGTGGTCAAGTTGACACAATATATACCGATTTCCGCAAGGCATTTGACAAAGATAACCATGCATTGCTTTTTCAGAAACTCAAGTGGTATGGCATCCATGGTAATTTATTCCCATGGATACAGTCTTACATAGAAAACCGTAGCCAATTAGTTACTGTAAAGGGGTATAAATCGACTGCCATCATCATTAAATCTGGTGTCCCACAAGGATCCCATCTAGGCCCTCTATTGTTTCTTATTTTTATAAACGACCTAATCCCAAAACTAACTTGTCCTTGTCTATTATACGCAGATGACCTTAAAGTATTCAAGAAAATTAATGACCTTCATGATTTTATAGATTTTCAAAATGATGCTAACACAATTGCTGACTGGTGCAAACAAAACTGTATGTACTTACATATAAATAAATACTTCGTTATTTCTTTTACCAACAAAAGTAATAAAATAAATCACGATTATATATTTGAAGGTCAAATTCTTTAGCGAAATTCAGTGGCAAAAGACTTGGGTGTTTACTTTGATGAAAAACTTACTTTCAGAAATCATTATGATCACATTGTTTCTAAGTCATACAAAACATTAGGTTTTATTACCAGAACAACCAATTATTTCAAAAAACCTTCCCCATTTATATATCTCTCCTATGCTTTGATAAGAAGTACTCTTGAGTATGGTTCTGTTGTATGGTCTCCATTTTACGAAGCGCACTCCAAGCGTCTAGAACAGATCCAAAACAAAGCTCTTAAGATAGTTAGTTATAGGCTGGAAATAGGTCGCAAACTACCGTCTTATCAGGAGAGACTACTTAGGTTTGGAGTTTCATCACTCCGCAATAGACGTGCAATACAAGATATTATTTGCTTACATAAATTAATAAACTGCAAAATTGTTTCCCCAAATCTTTTATCCCAAATCAATTTTAATATCAAGTCAAATCCCAGGCGTCGTCTTAATACGTTTATATTAAACGTTTATAAGAACAATACTTCATTTTACAATCCTTTAACACGAATGTGTCGCTCTTATAATGATATGGTTTTGACAGAGTCAGGTAGGGACATTGACGTCTTTGACAATAATATAAATAAACTTCGCACTCAACTGTTCCACTACTTCAAGTCAACTCCACATTAATTTTTATCGTCTTTAATTATATCAAAAAAAACTTTCACTAAATTGTCATAAAATTGTTTAACAAAATTTTTTCATAGATATGTTTACGTATAATGCATGTTGCAACTGTATGTACGCGTTTTTGGTTTGTATTCCAGTTCAAAACTTTGTATATATTAGGTATTTATGTTACCTAAAAGTGAATATAATCTGTTGTGTACATCCAATAAATAAATAAATAAATATAAATATCTACAGGAAGTATCCATAACTAGCGCGCGTACGCGTAGTAGTTGCTCATAAATCGCATTCAATTCGAGATAATTTCAAATAAAAATAGAAGCCTTATTTACTCGTATTTTCAAAAACATAATAAATGATTATTTATGTATTTGAACTTAAGTTTAAAATTTGGCTACTCTTTGAAAAATAACTCAGTATATATAACTAAGGTGAAGTAAAGTTACAATATGTATACATCCAGAGGCGTAGCGTGGACTAATATAGACGTGGTCGAAGTCGCATCAGCGAGGCCCCTTTTCTTTCGTTCCTAAGATCTACCCAATAGATCTATCCTACCAAACATGCTTTGACACGATATACCTACTCATAGCTATTAACTCCTGATAAGTCTCGTATTCCGTCAATCTAACGGTCGCGGTCTTTGAAGGTAGTTACAACGGCCTCGCAGTACGCACTTAAGAGGGGCTTCTTGCGAGGCCCCAAACAAACACGCTTTCAAATTTGTGACGTTCTTTGTCGAGCGTAAAAGTGATCAAATTAATTAGTCATCTGTGGTAAAGTCTGGGGGCATCGCGTTTTAAGGGGCCTTGCGAGGCCCAATTTAAGTGCGAGGCCGTGGGCGAGGGCCCATTTCGCCCACGCCTAGCTACGCCACTGTATATATATCCCACTGCTTTTTACATGCCTCTTTTCATTACTGAGAGGGTTTAAAGGCAAGGAAATGTCTGCCGCGCTGTCCCAGTGCATGTTGGCGCACTTTGAATGTTTGCGATTTTTTTAAATATATTATATCGGGTAGATATTTTAGATTTTGAAATCCTGTTTTAAAATAAAAATTTTATTTAAAATTTTAGTTACATGTATATTTTGTTGCATACTTAATGTTCACTAAAAGCGTCGTTAAAGTAAAGTTCACCTTCCTCTTAATGCTTTCATCTCCTTTAATGGATGCTATCTATAAGACATTCTACTTTAATGGATGCTATCATATTACGCTGGGCGCAAACTTACTTTGAAATATCAATCAAAAATATACGATATTAGATTTTGTGTAATAACCGTTGAATATACATCCCGTATTATAATATTTAATTGTATATAATAATACATAGTTGTCCTAACACTAGCATACTAAAAATTAACATTTAATTAAAAAGTAAAAGCCAACTTCAAAGAACTAAAAAAAATTACCTAAAATTATGAAGTCTACTACTTTATTGTGTACTAGGGAATATCAACCGAAGTGTCATCTAAATAGTAAAATTAAAAATCCATCCCCTACTTTTCCACAACTAGGGGTGGAATTTTTCGAAACACGTCTGTTTTATAAGTTTAGAGCATGTAATTAGATTAAACATAACGTATTTGCCAACATGAAATGCGGCTAAATCAAAATGACTTATTGGCTCGACCTCTAAAGCCTATCCTGTTGCACTTGTCGAATTATCTTTGGCTTTCACTAAGATAGAATGCCACGTTAGTTATTAGTAAAAAAGATCCTCGGTTCTTATTATCAACCATACGAGGGCAGCATTATGTTTACTGTTTTACGCTGGTTTTGTATGTGAGCGTGGTCCTCTTTCGATAGTGCCAACATATTCGTGCTGCAGTACATACTCAAAAATAATTTATTTTGAAATATTCAAAATGTAAAAAAATAACCATTATATTCCCTTATTACATGCAATGTACACATGTGTTTTAACATTTAAAATTTTGCAATTCAATTCACTGGAACGGAGAATATAAAAGTAATATTCCTAATACCATTTGGCGCCAACATTTGACGAATAAACAAATTGTTAGATTTTGAGTGGTAGTCTGGTTTTGCGACGCGTTTCTGACACTGCAACCTAGACTACCGAACTTACTGCGCCCATTGATGCTGGAGCTAATACAATTGCAATATGACACTATCGTGTAAATAGAAATTATAATACTACGTAAGAAATTTATAGAAATTCAAAATAAGTGTTAAAGCTATAGTCCATATATCTCACTGCTGGGCACAGGCCTCCCCTCATAGTGCGTTTAGGCGGACTTCGCATATACTCAAAGGATCATAATATACTCGTATACGCAGGGATAGACATGCAGGGATTCTTATGATGTTTCACTTCACTCATTTAAAATTGCAATTAATCAAACCCCGAGTTACTCAAGTACTATAAAATTTACGGCGAGTAGTCCCTGAACTACCATCGTTCTTAAAATAAGTGTTAGAACTTAACTTTTGGTTGTAAATGCCGTTCAACTTGCGCAATAATTTAACGTCAGTATTGCGACGCTCCTCGCAACATTTCCTCAAGTCAAGTCCCACACGCTGACACGAGACTGATACGCTTACACTTTTCAAAACTAACCACTTACAATTGTGCCGCTTTATGGGGACAATGTGAGTCGAAATTCCTCCCTCCTCTTTCCGCTATCGGACAACTACACATTCGCCGAGTTAACTCCTTTGTTATCGACATTTCACGCATTTTAACTAAATGGTTTGTTAAGTCTTTCGTAACGCGTACAGCAAATGAGAGGAATAATTTGCCCGCGTCTGCCTTTCCGTCTAATTACAATGTGGATGTCTTAAGGCATAAGTGAATAGGCTTTTATTATGCTAAGGTTGTGCGATTTACCATCTTTCGCTCCATTACCACTTACCAACCATTGAAATTGTAGACGACCACTGGCTTTTAAATTCGTTACAGAAATCAAAAAATTTGGAAAACATTGATAAGGACTATCGAGTAAACAGTTTAATTGTGGGGACTGGGATCTAAAAGACCGGCTATCCTCGATTGGGGCCATCGGATAATACTATGCATTGTAACATTCTTTGTTAACAAATAAATTTTAATTTAAATAAAAAAAATGGTAGATGGTTTTACTGGGATTGCAAATTCGCCTGCCAAGTATGGCGAATATTGCAACCACTTTCCTCTGTGCATGAGTTTCCGTGTGCTGGCGGAGTAAGAGATACACGAACTGAGGAATGCACTATTTCGTGTCATAGGTACCGTAAGAGGCGCTGAGGCAATTACGGAAAATGTCATAAAATTCTTATGGCTTCCGTAAGATGGCGGTATAACCATATCGTTTTCAGATCTGAGACGGGCAGTAGCGTCACATCATGAAAGTCCAAAGTCCATGTTAATCAATGGATTTTAATAGGTCAACAAAAAAACACAATATAGCGCCCTATAATTAACCATATCTAAATGATTACTTTTATTTATAGGAATACTATACATTGAATGAAATTAATTTTAAAATGCCGATACAAAATGTATAGTCGGAAAATATAATCACAGACTAATAAAAAGTTTTCTAAGAATAAAATAATGTAACAAGGCAATATTCGTAACTAATAACAATTTTAAAATATAACAGGGACTAGTGAACAAATGATACAGAAACGAGAAAATATTATTTTATTATCAACTGTCTCTGTGACTTTATTAGATTTTGGTAGAAGTTAAATAAGTGACAAGCTGATTTTTCTGGAAGGTTTTAGTATATAATTTATTAAAGAACTCCAAAAATTTAAATTAATACAATATCATGATAATATTAGACAGGTTGGCGCGTTTTGAGGTGGGGCACTACGAAGAAGATTAAAAGAAAAACGATTTTGAGAGATTTTGAATCAGCTAAAGTATGAAAGACACTATTTAATTATTTTCTCCGAAATAAAGGCCGAGAGCTTTCGAGCAAATTTCGCTTTATTCATCTATTCAATATGGCCTATCAAAAGTCTCAATACAACTATGTATTCCTAATCAAAAGGGGGGATAGGACTGTATCTCATAAAAACGATATAGTATGTTATAATGTATATATATATATATATATATATAGGAAGTCGATGGATGTAGGTGGCTCAGGACAGTGCTTTATGGTATTCCTTGGGGGAGGCCTATGTTCAGCAGTGGACGTGTAAAGGGCTGTAATGATGATGATGATTAGTCTTTATCAGTAAGACTGCTGCTTATATCCTGTTTCATTCCTTCTGTCGCCTTTTACGACACCTACGGGATCATATGGGGTAGTGTGTTCTCTTGCGCCGCCACTACACGGCGCTAATATTTCAACCTGTAGAATATATTATTAGTATGTTTTCAATAAATAACTGTGAAGCTATTGACTATTAACAAATATTAAGAATATGATTATTAATATTAAGACTAGGATCTTATAATTATAACATTTAGTTAATATCCATAAGTTTTAACAAGTCAAGCCAATGTTATTGTGAAGCTATTTATTATAATCATAATATAAAGATGCGCTTCAGGAGCATTACTAAATATCTATACCTAACTTCACTAAAAGTCTTATCATTGTGACTTTTGAATATAATGCGAAGCTCCGCTCAACGCCTTGGGGAAAATAGCGTGATGCTATAAATATTGTACTAGTGTGACCGTGAGGTGCGGGTGATTAAGTGAAGTTATACATTTTCTTTGGTTGATAAATAGATACATAGTTGGGTTCATGATTGCTTAAGTAGGATAATCTCAAGATTTTTTGTTTTTAATATACTACAGTTCTATAATATACATAAATCTATCTCTATTTTTATCGAAACTTTTTAAAGTTAAATTTTTGAAGTCTTACTGTAATAATATTATACTTACTGGTACAAATAATGTACGAATGGCTCCTTTTAATAAAATTGTTTTTATTTATTTTTTCTATTATATTTCTCTAGAAAATGTTTGCTGCAAATTGTAGAGTTTTTCTTTAGATTCCAACCAATCCGCCCAATTAACCTTATCCATTTTTTTTACATACTTTAAATATTCGTGATTTTTTTGTCTCATTCTTTTCTCAAATTTAAAATAGTATGTACATTTGAGTTTTTTTATAGAGTAAGGGTGACAGATGAGCACACAGTTCACCTGATGGTAAGTGAATGCTGTGACCCATAGTCATCTTCATCTATCCTAGACTAAGAATCAAAATGCAGATGCGTAGTCACCCCTGAGGACTAAGATGGAATGCCTCGTTTACAGTAAAAATGTCTCCGGATCTTTACACTCACCATAAAAAACGCAGCATAAAGTTGCTGCTATTTTACGCTGGTATTCTGTGAGATGTGTGTCCTTCCTCAGTCAAGCCACCCCATGCGTGCTACAACCATTTTATAGCTGCAGCGTAGCTCTACTACGTATACTGAGAAACAAAACTAATTTTCCACGAACATAGCTTGCAAATGAATTTTTGTTTGTTTGTGAATGAGTATGTAAATAGCTTCAGTTGAGTAAGCCTTTGACACTGCTGCCCGTCGCCGGTTTGTTCATATTATGTCTGGCGTAAACGAGATGGTTATAACGCCATATATCGGAAGCTATAAGATTGTTTGCGATTAAAATATGCAACTAATTATTTATTTCAGGTGAAGCTCTTTTTGTTTTAGAAATTGTAAAAAAACAACGCTGATTAAGAGCTTCTTGTTTACTTTTATTGAAGATAATTAAATACTTAAAATAGGGAAAATAATATTGGATACCAAAATAAAATAACCTAATTAACACAGTTCCAAAACAAAGAAATTATAAATCAAACTAAGCATTTCTTTTACATTACCAAAAATAAAATATAAATTGTTTCTAATATAAATGCATTACATTTTTCACTTTCAGGTGAAGTGAACGACATCTTATATAGGGAAGAAGAAAAAGTTGGGAAGGGCCGCCCTAGATTGGAAATGGAAGTCCGTAGTCTCTGCCTACCGTTCTAAGATTTACAGGAAATGTACTTAAATAAAGCTAAACTTTCTTTCGACATATACGAACTTTTGATTCTCTCTTCGCTACCGCTACGTGGGCCAGAATAGGGACGAGACTATCCAACCTAATGGTAAGTGGTAATGTTGCCGAAGAAAGTAAAGCGCAATGGCTTAGATTAATAAAAGCCTATTCACTTTTGCTTTGGATATACCCACATCGTAGCAGAATAGACTTGGCAGTAAGGGGAGACGTAATGTGACCCCGAAGAAGAAAATGGCTCGGAAATAGTCTTGAGTCATACTGATAGTACTGCAAGTTTGCTGGTGTTAATTATTCCCGGGACGTGCCGTATATTCAAAGAGATGGAAGGGCACAGATTGCGTTTTGAACAGAGATATTGGTGCTCCTTCTCTGCGCTAATCGCGGTCTCTGTGGGGTTTTAGATGGTAAGCACTGTTACCTTTACTATGCATATCCGCATCGCGAGGCAACGGAGGGTATCGAGAAACAAATTTCATGGTATTAAATGAAACTAATTTTTACGGATTCTATCGCATTTAATTTAACTTTGTAATTCCCGACGTTTCGCGTGCTTTACAGCACCCATGATTACGGGGGGGAACTGAGATGTTTGACGTCCCGATGTCATAGTTAGACCGGCTAACTTCAGTTTTTGAATATTAATTTTTGTCCGGTCTACTCAGAATCGCTCGTGCTCTCTGAAACATTTGTGACAGAAAACATCTGACCGCCGAGCTTCAGCACGTCGAGCAAGTATTTCAAGACAACAAGCTTCGGGTCCTATGCCTACGTCACAGTGACCGAGTGAATCCGACCACAGTCGAGCGTGTGCCTGCTGTACTACCCTATGTCAGAGGTGTCAGAGACAAGGTTGGCTACATCTTGAAGCGAGCTTCCATTAAAACAGACTTCAAGCCGCCGAAGAAGATTAGTCAATTTTTACCATCCGTCAAGTGTCATATCCCTCTACAAGATGCAGGAGTGTACAAGCTGGATTGTGAAAGTGGTCTCTCTTACATATGACAAACAAAATGATCTATAAAAACCCGCGTAAAAGAACATATAGCTGACTTGAAGCAGCGACGTTCTGGGAAGTCCGCAGTTTGTGAACATTTTCAAGATTGTCCCCGCTATTACATTATATTTGATAGACCACAAATCCTCGCAAAAGAACACCGATTCCTACCAAGGATCATTCGCGAGGCTATAGAAATTTAAAAAAAACATGCTAATTTCAATAGAGAAGATGGATGGGTGCTGCCATCTGCTTGGGATCCTATAATTAATAAAATGAAATCCAAACTCAAGTATACCACTGCAAGACTTCAAGATACTGTAAGCTCATTCTGCGTAGATCGGACCAAAAATTTATATTCATAAACTGAAGGTAGGCGGGCTAACTATGACATCGGGACCTCAAACACCTCAGTCTCCCCGTGACCATAGGTGCTGTAAAGCACCCGAAACATCGGGAATTTAAAAGTTAAATTAAACGCAATAGAATCCGTGTAGTATAAAGTGTAGTCTTCGCGTAAATATAAGGAATCATTAACTTTCATAGTATTAAATCATAAATACTGAAATGTACATCAGTTATTTAGAGTGATATATTTAAAGCCAACGTCTGTGCAAATATGTGTGCTATATTTAGTGCGAAATGAACCGATAATCATGAATACAAGCGAAATTGCCGCGCAATTATGGTCAATTTGTGATCATAGCCCAGCCATGCATAATTTGTCGTGCTGAATTACAAGCTACGAGTGTTATATATTCGAAACTCAATCAACTATTTTTTAATATTAACATTTAATCAAAATAGGTAAATGTTAAAAAAGTAGTTCCACAGTAGTTAATGATAGTTATTTGCAGTAGAGTAGTGATGTTAATTACAAGTTGTTCTCAGTCCTCAGAGCTGAGGTGAGGTTTTATGAAGCCATTTTGATTGCTGGTGTCCATGGGCTGAGGTAGTAGTCACTTACCATAAATAGATTTTTTTATTATTATTTAGATTAAATAGTTTGTCACAATTTTGTAAAGAATAGGTGAACTATAAATAAACTAGTAAAATTACACGTTTATTAGAATCCGATTCAAACGTGTACCCTTCTGAATCTAACATCACCTCGCTCTTCAAAATAAATAAGTCTAGCTGTATAGGTACCAGGTGATCACAAACGTACATATATAAATTCCTACATACGTACGTACATACATACACCTGAAAAACATAAACCTCCTTCTTGGACAGACCTTCGGGTAAAAACTGATTTATTTTGTATTGACTAGCACAATGTATTTCTCTCAATATAGGGAGGGAAACAGTACGTAAGAACTTCTTATTAATTTGTGATCATTGAATGACCGATTCAAGCTGCTTGATTCGTACTTTGTATTGCTAAAACGAATCCCCTACTCGATTTTGGAGTTCTATCTTCTTTATTTCCTTTTAAGAACCATGGTAGCTCAGGGGCTAGGCGATCGCCGTAAAAGTCAAGTAACCCGGGTGCGATCACCACCGGTACCAATAAAATGGTTAATTGCATTTTAAGTGCTGATTTACCACGTGATCAACGGTTAAGTAAATATCGCGAGGAAACCTTCATGTTTAAGAAATTTAAAAAAAAAACTATTTCGATGACATGTAAGTCCGCCCTTGCGCTTATACCTCTAAGAAATGAGAGGAGTACTGTGGCCAGTAGTAGGTCAAAGTGGCTGTAACTTTACTTTACACGGTTAATACTATAATAATTATATCACAATAAAGCAGTTGCAACAACACACAAATTTGCGTTCACTGAGCTACTAGTTTAAAAGGTTTGTTTTACAGACATTAACATATAAATAAAATTATTGTTAACAGTAGTGTTGAGAACCAGCTTAGAAAGTCGCAAAACAACTGGAACTTTGCGATCTCTATATCGATTAAAAAACTTTCTTCCCACCAATACTAAGATTTTACTTGTCCAGTCACTTATTCTACCGATTATTGATTGTGTCGATGTGTGTTGCTCAGACCTGTCTCAACATCACCTTAATACATTGGATCGTCTACTTAACAACTGCATCAGATACATTTATGGTCTTCGTAAATACGACCATGTATCTTCTTTTCGTGCCCAGCTAAATTGGCTGCCTATCCGTCAGCGCAGATATGTTAGAATACTCTGCACCCTTTTCACAATTATGAACGATCCATGTGCTCCTGAGTATCTGAAACCAAATTTCAATACCTGGGAGATTCTCATAATCGTTCTCTCCGTTCTTCGGCTAATCTTAAGTTGCTTGCTCACCTTTACACCGTACTGGTTATTTATCTCACTCTTTCGCCCTCACGGCCATCAGACTCTGGAACGACATACCTCTTGACATTAAAAAAGTTCCCAATAAGTTTGTTTTTAAAAATGAAGTCCGAAAGCATGTGAAAAAATCGTTGCAAGTTTGAACTAACTCAACTCTTATTTTTATTTATTTAATTATGTATATTTGATATTTGTTCTGACATAGATAATATTTATATATATTGTATATATAAAATGTACTGTATGCATGTATATGTGTATCCATTTATTTATATATGTATATATTGTGTGTATTTAAGTATATACGTGTATGTATGTGTGTGTATGTGTATATTTATATGTATATACAATTTTTTTTTTAGCTCTTTTTCTATTTTGATTATTGCTGCACCGCCTCTTGTTTGTCTATATCTGTTTAGCCTAATGGTTGACTGGGAGAGAATGCCCTATGGCATTAAGTCCGCCATATGTACAACTGTGTGCATGAAAGCTTAAATAAATAAATAAAAAAATTAAACGAATAAATTAATTTACAATTCTAATAAATTATTGATCCTTTAAAAGCGGAGGCGGTGAATGTATTGTCATTAGATATTCCGAGATCGGGGACGAAATCTGTCTCAGTTGATACTCGTAGACAAGATTGATTGCAACTTCTTTACGATAAATATGTAATGAATAAGGTTATACTATTTCTTGTGACGCACGTAAATTTTTTTTTTATATTATTTCTATTTTAGACTGGCGACCGGCTTCGTCTGGATAGGATCTAATAATGTGGCGTTATTTAGATTTAAGATAATCAAAGACCATTTATTTAATCAATATTTAGTTTTTTTTTATAAAACCAAGATTTTTAGATAGACAGACAAAATTTAGATTATTAGACAGACAAAATTAAAAAAAAATGGCTATTAATGTCTTAATAACATGCAAATAACCACTGAGCGTAAAAGAAGTCCGATATTTCAATATTACAAGCAGACACTTCAATGTTATTTATATGTATATAGATGTATTATCTTAGTGCAAAGAATAAAAAATAAGTTTATATCCTATTTTACCGCTGCAATACTCCAGATTTTAGTTACCTCACGGTGTTTTCCTTCACCACCGAGCACTTGGTAAATCAGCACGCAAAATTGAACTGGGATTTAATCACAATCCTTGGGTTGTTCCTTTACTATGAAATTAACAAAAAGCATCTTAAGCTTTATCTCTAAAGAGAAGAAAAAATCACTGCATCTAGTTTTAAAGGAGACTAGCCATCTGCGCAGGACAATCCACTCCCTCATTCTCATAGTCCGATAGGACGGTTATCCCACACGAACGGAGAGTCCCGGCCAATGGTGGCAGTCTACTGTGAAAGTTAATAGTAATAGTGTTTTATTATTCCTTTTATCAAAACATTTTCTACTGTATTATGGAGACGGTTTACATACCGTGAAACCTGGCAACTTCAATGTTTAAGACCAATTTTCCAACAAAAAATGTACTGTCATACTGGGCGTCAATGTTAAATGTGACATTATATTCTTCATAGATTTGGTATTTATTAATGATTTAAATAAATACTAACATTACATAGACAAAATACTCGAAAATAGAAAATGGCAAAGTTAACCTCACTTTGTGGCAACTTTGCCATCAGGGTTTGTAATATTTGTTGAAGGTAAGTTTACCTCATAATATAATACACAACACCCAGAGTTATGATTTGCTTCTTTAATTGTGTTGTTAGAGTCTTTATTAACGGTTTAACGTCCATCCATTTCAGCCCTTAAAAGTCCACTGCTGAACATAGGCCTCTCTCCTATAGATTTTTTCATAGGAGAATTGCCATAGCTTTCACGCTTGGCGGGCGGGTTGGCAATCACCCTTTGTATTATTTTGAATTGTTATCAGGAAGATTCAGCTGCCCATTTTCTATTTCAGTTTCCCTCTATCGCCTCTTACGACACCCACGGGACGATATATGGTAGTGGATATTCTTACACCGCTACTACACGATTTCCATCACGTCATCAATTCAGTACTCATATGGTGAGAATCGAGACCTACAGCATTCTTATTTACATATGCATATTTATTTTTAATCGAAGATAAAATTGCAGGACGTAGGGCTGTGTATTATTTTTGATTATTTGTTTCAATTTTAATTAACATAAAAAAATATAATATATTATTTTATGAATGTCCATCGGTATTTCAAGTCCATTAAAATCAAACTCGGTATTCGCAATTAAAGTGGAAGTAGAAATGAAACTGGCTTCCTAGCTAAACTGTCGGAACATGCCTACGTACAAGTTAGGAAATTTACCGACAGACTAACAAATTGAATAAACGTTTCAATTTCTGAACCTCAAAAACCTATATCATTTTTTAAATAAAAAAATGGCGCAAACGGGGAGATTCATACTGCAAACTTCCCTTTATAAAAGTAAGTAAGTAAGAAAAAAATTACGTAGTAAATTAAATAGTATGCTCTCTCTCATGAGTAACTATTTCTACTTATTAATTGTAAAATTTTATTAGTTTGCAATTTATTTAGTTAATTTGCCATTGTAAAAAAAAACTACTAGTTCTTTTGATATAAACTTAATAGTTCCTAATTACATAGCATTATATGAAACCAGTCCGACGTCTGTATTATTTTTTGTTATTGTGATATGCGAGGTGACGAAAGACCCAAATAGGCTTTTTAAGACAATTGTCAGACTAATCTATACAGCTTATGGCAAGGGAAAAATATAAGCATATTAATTTTGAACATAGATCTCAGAAAACTGTTAGTAAAGCACGTTTTAAAAAAGTTCCCGATACAAAAAAAATGGTAAACTAACCTTTTAAATTGACCGTCCAGCAATGATATCTGTATTTATCAACGTATAGTGATAAGGTTAATAACAATAACGTATCATATTTTTATCATTGTTGTTTTTTATTTTCGATCTTGTCATCGAACCTCTTTTTATTTTTAACCTCTGACGCAAAAAGAGTGGTGTTATAAGTTTGAACACTATGTGTGTCTTCTGTCTGTGTGTCTGTCTGTGGCACCGTAGCCGTAGCCGTTTCAAGGTCATCAGCTGTGTTTTTTTTCGGGTTTTTTTTTAAATTATGTATTTTAGTTATTTGTGTCAGCGTCTCTAAAAACGTACGTACGCACATATACGGAAATCCGCCTAAAAACAAAGCATCCAACTCTAGAGAACTTTGAACGTGGAGATGTGTGGCAGCGCTGTCGTCGCGCCACAAGCGAAATACATCCAAGCCTAAATCGCGCTATCAAAGTTCCGAAGCAAAAACGGAGCGTTGGCCGCTCCCCGGATAGAACACCTTGCCCGGTGGGAGATCTCCCCTTTTCGTTCTACGGCTACAGTGGTGACCCCGACGTGATATGAACACGCAACCAACAACCTTCTGAAAGCTACAACTTCAAGCCTTCGTTATTATCCTCAAGAACCCCTACCATTCATTCCCAAGAATCGTCTTCTGCAGTTTTCAGCTCCTGCAAGCCAGTTCAACTTGTCTTCATCTCGACTTACCGCAGATTTATAAGGCAGACTTCTGGCACTTGCTCCGGCATATCGTTCTCACCGGCATCACTTGCCAGTGCGTAGTATGGCATGCATTATACACCGGCATATCGTTCGCACCGGCGTCACTTGCCCTTACGCACACAGCATGCATTCCCCACCGGCATTAAGGACACACCGGCAATCAGATTGCACTATCGACCTCCGGTCTGAACAGGGGGGTGATGTGGCGGCGCTGTCGTCGCGCCACAAGCGAAATACATCCAAGCCTAAATCGCGCTATCAAAGTTCCGAATTAAAAACAGTATATATAGAATAGCTCCGAACTACCACTCGGAGCGTTGGCCGCTCCTCGGGCAGAACACCTTTCCCGGCGGGAGATCTCCCCTTTTCCTTCCACGGCTACAGATGTGTCCAAAATTTGGACCTTGGAAAATAGGACCCATATAAATAACTTCCTACCAAGAAGTTAACAATCGTAAATATTTGAGTTTTAGTTTATAGGTTGTCAATATCATTATTGAATTTTAATGTTTAGTGAGCCTATGATTGATTGTCAGGAACACTTGGGTCAGTCTGTATGTCAAAGAGGTATTTTTCTGCGAGTGTTTTACGTAGTTACTTGAAATTTAAAATCGTTATATAGAGTGGGGGGGCTACAGGAAAATAGATGAAGGTCGTATTTTTGACAAAAGGGAATAGTTTTTAGGGGTAAAAGATTTTTTTTGAGATTATCTTATCGCCTAAAATATTTAAGCACCATTTTAAAAATGTGAACTGTAGTTTGTAATGATGTGATGAATGATGTGCTGTGGCCATAGACATCTATATTTATCCTCGATTAAGAATCAAAATGAAGATGCGTTGTCTCCCCTGAGGACTGAGATGGAATGCCTCATTTACAGTATAAAGGGTCTCCGGTTCTCTACACTCACCATACGAAACACAGCAGCATTAAGCTGCTATTTTACGCTGGTATTCTGTGAGAGCATGGTCTAACCTCGGCCGTGCCGACCCATTCGTGCTACAACCATAATATAGCTGCAGCGTGGCTCTACCATGTTTGCATGTTTTACTGTAGCAGCCCATTAGACCGATTTTACAAAATAAGTCATCAATCAATAATTCATCTTTATCAAAAGTGAAGGAAAAGAAAAGAGAAATCTATATCATTTTTACTGCGTTGTTGGGCATTAATAATATTATTACTACTTAGTATTTTTCATAATTTGAACATAGTGTATCGATATTAATTTACACCCAAAAAACAGTGTCATTTTTAATGATTATGAATGTTTTTCTATTATGGGATAACAATATTTAGATTGATTACAATATTTTTTTTAACTGACATCATTTTATTTATACCCCGTAATAAAATGATGATGGTGACTAATAAAAAAAAGAATAGTTGTTAAAAATGATTGTGAAAAACTTTTTTTTATCTATAATATAATTGATTTAAGCTTATTATTGCACCAATTTGATTTTAAAATTTAGATTTGATTTGAAATTATTGAGACAAGATTTAAATAAAAAAATGAATTAAAGTACGTAATCAAGGATTTTTGACAACCCTGACACATCTTTTCAAGATTGTATGAAAAATTGAAAAATGGGAGGGCAACTTTGCCACAAGCGTAAAATTTGCTATTTGAAACACAATTAAAAGAGCAAATCATAACTCTGGGTGTTGTGTATTATATTATGAGGTAAACTTACCTTCACCCTTGAAGTCAAATCCTATTATCTAACAAGTGTTTCAGGCTCATTCAGAATTCAACCCCTAAAAGGTGGAAAAGTGGTGACAAATTCTGAAAATCAACATGGGTATCATTTTTATGGTTTATCGGGTCGCTGATTATGAAAACAACAACTATTTCAAAATCCAACGTAGCAGACGGTAAATACCTACCATCATCCCCTGTGGGGGTGCGATGTGGTTGAAATGTAAATATGGGTGTTGTTAACTTGTTTAAATTAGTACGATTTTTCTAGTGTAGATGGCGTTGATAGATATATAGATTGCGATATAAAGATGTCATTTCATTTACGATAAGTGTGAACTGTAATTTTTTATTCTTTGCTAATAAACCAGATCAAGTATAATGCTTGTGAGCACCTCTGGTTTTTTTTGACATACAGTCCATACCCCATGTGTTCATGGTCATTCGAGCCGGACGTGTTTCATATCTGAACAGGTGCTTTAGGAACGAAATTAGACCTTAAAGTTATCACCCTCGTATTCCGGTGAAGTGATACCTGGCACAGTCTAGTTACACTGTGAGGCAGTAATATACACAGGAATCAGACGCGAGAGTACGGCGGGAGGAAAGGAGATAGTGGACCACATTAGCAAACCGAAGCAGGCGCATACAAGAAGTGTAGCAGTTTATACAGACGGCAATTTCGACCCTATTGTCGTAGGGAATAAAAAAATGAATTAAAAGTGCGGTGCATAAGTGAGTGGTAATCATCAAAAAACTGTGAGTACATTTTAAAATTCATTATTGTGGAAAAGTGAGCCTTATATACCAAGCAAGATTAAATTTCAACTTTTAAAGTATTTCATTTATTTTGTCCAAATCTGAACTTTATTTTAAGAAAAATTAAACATAGAAAAAGTACCAGTGATTATAAAGACTTTATAACTTAGAAAAATAATTCGAATGTAAATTGTAGACTTAGTTAATTTTAAGTGAATTTTGGTTAAGACAGAAACTATGCCGATTTTTTTCTCAGATTTAAGTTGTTAAAACACTTGTAAAATTTCAGAATTATTTCGGACTTGTAATTTATTTCATTTGGATTGTAAAATAGTTAATACAATTGTGAGAAAGTTATTCCAATATAGGGTATATTTACTAAATTTTCTGAACTAAACTTCTTATTTACTAAATTGTTGTTGCTTGCTTTTATCAAAGATGTCGTTACAAACACTTATTAAGATTCAAGAGGATATTTATAATAGATTGTCTAAGGCGAAAAGTAACTTTAAGAAATCGCCCAAAGATAGGATTACTAAACAATATGTTGAAACTAGATTGGAGAATATACAAGAATTGTGGTCTCAGTTTACATCTACACATATTCTTATTATAAAAGATGATTCTAAGTTTAAACTCCACTTCATATGTTAGGAATGATGTATACGATAATACCGAGACTGTTTATTTAGACTTAAAGTGCGAACTAAAGACTGTTTTATCTAGTTTAGAAGGCGATATCCATCAACAATCTGACAAGTCAATTTCAAGTGAGTTAGGAATTGCAATATGGTGTTAAATTACCTAAGATCGTTGTACCTACTTTTCCGGGAAAGTACACTGAATGGCCGACATTTAGAGATTTATTTATTTATTTAATTGACAAAAATAGTTCGCTTGCTAAAGTACAGAAACTTCATTATTTAAAAAGCTATCTTACCGGGGAAGCTGAGCAATTGCTGAGGCATATTCCTATATCGGAATGCAATTATGACAAATGTTGGGCTCAGCTTGAAACACGGTACAACAACAAAAAGTATTTATCACATTGTATATTAAAAGATTATTTAGCCAAAGAATATTCAAACCAGGTCATCTGAAGCGCTTAAGGAGTTGATGGATACTACCTCTGATTGTTTGGGTGCCTTATCAAACTTGGGCATTGACATAAGTTCATGGGACATAATTATAATTCATATCCTTACACTAAAATTAGATGCTAATACTAGAAAAGATTGGGAAATAAATGTCACTAGCAATGTCGAGTCTGATAAGTTGCCTACATTTGCACAATTTAAAGAATTTTTGACGGGTCGATACAGAGCTTTTGAGTTTTTAGAACCTGATTCAACGCACAAAGTAACTAAAAATAATTTTAATAGAAATAAATCTTTACATGTTATGAATACTACTATATCATGTCAATTTTGCAAGGAAGAACATAAATTAGGCTTTTGTAAACAATTTTCGAAACAAGATGTTGACACTCGGCGTAAGTTTGTTCAGGACAATAATTTGTGTTTTAATTGCTTGGGCCAGAATCACTCTGCTAGGTATTGCCGCAATGCAATAACATGCAGAATTTGCAAACGCAGACATCATTCTTTGTTGCACCCAAAAAACACAGATGAGTCTGTTCATCATCTGAGGTCCAAGCGCATGATGATACGGATGTAGAACTATCATATGATGCAGTTGAAGAACAAGGTGATATGGTTGCTTGTTTTCAAAAGGGCACGTTAGCCAAGTGTTATTAGCTACAGCTCTGGTCACAGCAGTGTTTAAAAACGGAGCTGAATTACAATTCAGGCGCTACTAGATCAGGGCTCTCAAGCTTCTTTGTAACTGAAAGGATAGTGCAATATTTAGGTTTAAAGAAACAACCCACCAAAGGAATTATTTCGGAGTTGGAGGTGATAATAGTTTAATATCAAAATCAATTGTTTACATAAAAATTCAATCAAAATATGATCCGACTGTTGACTTTGTAGTTAAAGCTTACGTCTTGAAGTCAATTACATCTCTTCTTCCTACAAGAAAAATAACTGAATTAAAATGGGTGGAAATAAACAATGTACAACTAGCAGATCCTCAATATCATACACCTCATAAAGTTGATATGCTATTGGGAGCTGAGATTTACTCTAAAATACTACAAGATGGTGTAAAAGGAATCCTGGAGGTACAGTTATAGCACAAAAACAAGTTTAGGTTGGATTCTGTCCGGACAATCCGATCAAGTGATGTTAGTTCATCGCATCTTAAAATTTTGCATGTTCACATGAATGAAGATGAGGCATTAAAAAAAATTTGGGAATTGGAAGCAGAGCCAAATAAAAATAAAAGGATACTCACAAAAGAAGAATCTCGGTGTGAAGATCTATTTCGTCAAACTACAATAAGAAATGCAGATGGTAGATACGTAGTTTGTTTACCTTTTCGGAACGACAATCCAGATTGCAAATATGGCCAGTCGAGGGATATTGCACTGATAAGATTTAAGTCTTTAGAGGCGAAATTTAATAAAAATATAAATTTAAAAAATGAGTACGTAAACGTAATCAATGAATGTATCGAACTTGGACATATGGAAAGAGTAGATCAAGCCCAATTAAAAAATAAGATTGCTGTATACTTGCCACATCATGCCGTTGTTCGTAATGATAAGGACACCACAAAAGTTCGGGTTGTATTCGATGCTTCCTGCAAGGGAAAGAATGGAGTGTCTCTTAATGACGATTTATTGATAGGACCTACTCTTCAATCTGAAATAAGGCACGTCTTGATGCGATGGAGAAGGCATCCCATTTGTTTAGTTGCGGATGTCGTAAAGATGTATAGGCAAGTAAGAGTGGCTAATGAAGACACAGACTTCCAAAGATTATTGTGTAGAGAAGACATTAATTCTAGAATACAGGATTACAAGTTACTTACAGTTACATTTGGTACTGCATCAGCTCCATACTTAGCAGTAAAGGCAATGCAACAAGTAGCTCAAGATGAAGGTGACGAATTCCCACTTGCAGCTGAAAGAGTCATGACTGATTATTACATGGATGATCTCATGACAGGGTGTGAAAATCTAGATACAGGCCTAAAAATTTACAATGAAATGAACTCTCTTTTGGCGAAAGGTGGTTTTCAGTTGCAAAAATGGTCAAGCAATAGCGATGATCTGCTAAAAATAATAGAAAAGGATTACTTGGATAAGGATAGGAGTGAAACATTTAATATTAAACAAGACGAAATAATTAAAACACTGGGACTTACCTGGAACCGATGTGTTGACTCTTTCCAGTATGCAGTGAAACTTCTTCCTCTGTCTGAACCTGTAACAAAAAGAAAAGTTATTTCGGATATTTGTAGACTTTTTGATCCCTTGGGTTGGGTTGCTCCTTGCGTGATATTAGCAAAAATAGTTATTCAAAAGCTCTGGGTTGCAGGAATTGGATGGGATGACGTAGTACCGGCAAGCATAAAAAATGAATGGATGACTTACCGAAACGACTTACTCAGGTTGACTGAATGTTCTGTACCTAGGTGGATGGGAATGAAAAAATCTGATAAAAGAATTGACTTACATGGCTTCTGTGACGCGTCAAAACAAGCATATGCAGCCGTCGTGTATGTCAGAGTAGTGGACTCTAAAGACAAGGTACATGTTTATTTAGTAACCGCAAAGCAAGGGTCGCCCCCTATCAAAACAATATCAGTTCCGAGACTAGAATTATGTGGCGCAGTCTTGCTAGCAAAATTAATAATTGAAATCGCAGAAGTACTAAAGATAGATAAAACTAACCTCTTTGCTTGGACTGACTCTGAAATAGTGTTAGCGTAGATAAACAGTCACCCGAGCAGATGGAAAACTTTCATTGCAAACAGAGTTTCCGAAATTTTAAACATAATAGAGCCACAGCAATGGGTCATGTTCAATCTAAGCAAAATCCAGCTGATTGTGCCTCTAGAGGTATTTCTCCATCCGAACTTCAGCGAACAAAGTAACAAAGTTATGGTTTCGTGGTCCAGATTTCTTATATCAGTCAAAAGTGAAACCTGTAAAACCAAAAAACATATCGACTTCATTAGAGCAAGTACAGGTATATAATACAGTATCATCAGAATGTAATAATGAAAACGAAGAAAATGAATTTATTTTGCAGAATTGGTCAACACTTACCAAACTTGTTAGAGTTGTAGCATATTGTAGGCGATTTTTAGAATTAAGGAAAATAAAGGCAAACAGAAATAAAAAAAAAATACTTAACCGCTCTTGAACTGAAAGAAGCATTGAATACTTGCATAAGGATTTGTCAAAATAAAAACTTTAAGAAAGAAATTCATAAATTGAAATTAAAAGAATATATTACCCATGGTCCATTAAAACCAATCACCCCATTTTTGGATGATGAAGGTATATTAAGAGTCAGGGAAGGTTAGAAAACGCCGAAATCCTTTGGGACAAAAAGCATCCTATTATATTACCAAAGTTCTCAAGTCAATGTCAATGGTCAAATGTCAATGTTGAATTTTTTAAGGTCTTCATATTATATAATAGGAGTCAAACAATTAGTCAAGGCTTTTTATCGTAAGTGTATAACGTGTATTAGATTTGCAGCTGCAACAAGGACTCAACTGATGGGTCAACTACCTGCCATAAGAGTCACCCCTACTAGACCCTTCAAACGAAGTGGAGTAGATTACGTGGTGGATAACGAAGTGGAGTAGATTACGCCCTATCAGTCTAAGGACCTCAAAGGGACGCGGACATCATGCGTACAAGGGGTATATTTGCTTGTTTATATGCATGGCTACTCGTGCTGTGCACCTTGAAGTTGTTAGTGATCTCTCCATTCAAGGGTTTCTTGCAGCCTTTAAACGTTTCGTCGCTCGACGTGGTAATTGCAGTGAACTGTGGAGTGATAATGGGACCAATTTTGTGCTTCAAGGGATTTACAAAAACTATTTAAATCTGAGCAGTCTGGAATCGCCAAGGATATAGCCGAAGCTTTAGCCAACAACGGTACTAGTTGGCATTTTATTCCACCTCATACACCAAACTTTGGGGGACTTTGGGAAGCTGGCATTAAGTCGTGTAAGCATCATTTAAAAAGAGTTATGGGACAGTCAACTTTAACTTTTGAAGAAATGTCAACGCTACTGAGTCAAATTGAAGCTTGTCTTAACTCACGGCCGATTTCAAGATATAATGATAACGATGAAACAGTAGAAGCATTAACACCAGGTCATTTTCTAATTAGTGAGCCAATTTTAACAGCCCCTGATTACAATTTTGATTCATCTAGCATTACGTATTTGAAAAGATGGCAACAGGTTCAAAAAATGACCCAGGACTTTTGGAAACGTTGGTCCCAGGAATACTTATCTCATTGCCTGAAACGATATAAATGGACAAACCAAACCGCTGAACCAAATATAGGCGATATTGTTATTGTAAAGGAGGACGATCTACCTCCCTGTCGTTGGCTTTTTGGTAGGGTGATTCAAAAACATCCTGGCCCAGACAACCTTACACGAGTCGTCACGTTACGCACAGGCCTCTGTGATTAAAATACCTACGTCTAAGTTGTGTATTTTACCTTTAATGTAAAATGAAATTTGTATGTTACTGTAATAGTTATAAATTGTATCTATATCTTTAATGTGGGTTTTAGATTCGTAGATTTTTAAATGATGTTAGTTAGAAAATAAGATACTATTAATAAGTGATTGTTTTGTCATGGTAGGCATTAAAATAAAGGACATTTGGTCAATATGTCCTTGGGGGGCGGTATGTTAACTTGTTTAAATTAGTACGATTTTTCTAGTGTAGATGGCGTTGATAGATATATAGATTGCGATATAAAGATGTCATTTCATTTACGATAAGTGTGAACTGTAATTTTTTATTCTTTGGTAATAAACCAGATCAAGTATAATGCTTGTGAGCACCTCTGGTTTTTTTGACATACAGTCCATACCCCATGTGTTCACCTATCCTTTTTCGATTTGTGTAAAGTGGTTAACTTTGCAAAAACATTTTTCTACCTAGAAGTATCTGCATACTACGTTTGGGATAAAAGAAAGTTCCAAAGGAGAAAGAGAGGAGCAAACGTTGAAGGCTGGCCCAGAGGTCAAAAAGGCACGTTCTGGGCAGGGTTTATACCGTGCATCCGAACAATACAGAATGCTATCACCTTCGCATGCTTCTTCATGAGATCCGGGGCCCAATTTAGTTTGAAGCATTAAAAACTGTAGATGGTCATGTATATTCCTCGTTCCAATCAGCGTGCAAAGCTCTCGGCTTGCTTGAAGATAATCAGCATTTGTTCGCAGCAATGGAAGAGGCAGCACTTTGCCAATAACTGCAAATGATTCGGGATCATTTTGCGATTATTTTAGTGTTTTGCCAAGTATCAGACCCTTTAAGCCTTTAGGAGAAATTCAAAGAATACCTATCTGAAGATTTTAAAAGGTAATTAGAAAGACAGGGAGATGTGGCTGTAGAGCACATAACAGATGTGGTATTTAAAAAATGCCTTTCGGTAATAGAAGATGCCGTATTAGCGTTGGATGGTCGGCTACTAAAAGAGTATGGGCTACCTTAGCCAAGCAAAGAACAACAATTTGAAAATAGAGAGTTTCTTAAAGAGACAAGTTACGACTTAGCATCATTAGAAAACATAGTTAAAAATAATGAGGGATCACTGAATGACGAACAAAAAGCAGTTCAAAATCAAATTAACACAAAAATTGAATCAAATGAGGGTGGAATATTCTTTTTAGATGCTCCCGGTGGAACAGGCAAAACTGTTCTCATAAATTTGCTATTAGCAAAAGTTAGAAGTACTCGCGGAATTGCTTTGGCTGTGGCTTCTTCAGGGATCGCAGCTACACTGCTTGAGGGTGGACGAACTGCTCATGCTACCTTCAAGTTACCACTCAATTTAACAACAGCTAATACTCCCTTTGTAATATATCGAAACAAAGTAATTTTACTGTAGTATTAAAACATACGAAAATGATAGTGTGGAATGAAATAACCATGGTTCATAAGGAGGGCATAGAGGCCTTAAACAGAACTCTACAAGATATAAGAGGAAATCAGAAGTTAATGGGTGGTGTAACGGTTTTGCTGGCTAGAGATTTTGGACAGACTCTACCAGTAGTGCCAAAAGGAACTAGAGCAGATGAAGTTAAGGCGTGTCATAAGAGATCCACTTTATGGCCTCTTATTTAAATCCTCAAGCTCTCGAAAAATATGCGGGTATACTTAGGAGAAAAAGAGTCTGATGAAGGATTTGCGAATCTCCTACTTGAAATCGGCAACGGTGATTACTTGATAAATGACGGAATGATAACCATCCCTAATAATTTGTGCACAGTTGTATTTACGTTACAGGGCTTAATATCCAAAATTTACCCAGATATTGCTCATATCCACGATAAGCCAATGGTTAACGATAAACTATTAACATCTTTTGAGGGGGAAGAAATGGTGTACACGTCAATAGACTCTGCGATCAACACAGATGACGCAATTAACTATCCTGTCGAATTTCTTAATTCACTGAAACCATCGGGTCTTCCACATCATAAGCTTACTCTGCGCGTGGGCACTCTTGTTATGTTGTTGCGAAATTTAAAACCTCCTCAACTGTGCAACGGAACAAGACTAAAAGTAAAAGCGTTACATCGCAATGTAGTGGAAGCCACAATTATAACTGGATGTGCGCAAGGGGAAACTATATTTGTACCAAGAATTCCCTTGATCCCGAATGATCTTCCCTTTGAATTCAAACGAATACAGTTTCCCCCCAAAGTCTGCTTTGCGATGACCATAAACAAATCACAAGGGCAGACATTAAAATTTGCGGGTATATACTTGAGAGAAAACTTGTTTTTCACACGGGCAATTCTATGTGGCTTGCTCATGCGTAAGCTAGTAGTCTGATAATGATGCGTGAGCAAGCGTTAGCTCGCCCAGTAGTCTGATAATTTTCGCACACAGTAATAGATTAGCAAAAAATGTGGTGTATAAAGAAGTTTTGTAGCTTACTAGCTTTTGCCCGCGACATCCAGTTATAATTGTGGCTTGTACCAGCAGACTCTTTTTCACACATGGGCGCGATACAACCGAACTCCACGCGGACGAAGTCGCGGGCAAAAGCTAGTTTTCATTATAAACCCTGTTGGCAAAGTTGCCACAAAATGAGGTTAACTTTGCCATTTTTTATCTTTGAGTATTTTGTCTATATAATGTAAGATTTTGTTTAAATCACTAATAAATACCAAATCTATGAAGAATATAATGTCAAATTTAACATTGACGCCCAGACTTTAAGTACATTTTTCGTTGGAAAATTGGTCTTAAACTTTGAAGTCCTTCCAAAAAGGGCAAAGTTGCCAGGTTTCACGGTACTGCCATAGTTGTTACGCTTAGCAGGCGGATTGGTATTTTTTATTATTTTGAGTTTTTTTATTATTTTACTCTTTTTCTGTCGCCACTTATGACTCCAACATATAATATAAGTGTTTTGCATTACATCAAAACATGTATTATGTGTTGAATAAAACACACAGCGTTTAGGTGAAGAAGCTGTCTGTGAACCTCGTTTTTTAAACTAATTAAATGCGTAAAAACCTTACCAGATTATCTATGGTCTGTCACTTTCGTCCAATCACTCACCAGCTAGGGAGCATGTCTTGCGTGCTGTCACTGTCAAGTGTCTCTATGGTCATAGCGTCTTCACTACCAGCAAGTTTTATACTACAACGCTGTGTATTTTATTCAACACATAATACATGTTTTGTGTAATGCAAAACACTTATATTATGTGTCTTTCTAAAACACACAGCGTTTAGGTGAAGACGTGTTTGATATCTGCTGGTGAAATCATGAAATATAAACACAAACGCTATGTGATAATTCTGAAAACAATTTAATAATTAAAAACTTCAAACCGGTTATAGTTATAACAATTTTTAAGAAACATCTTAGGACAAAATCATAATAACTGTGAAAAATTAAAATTACTTCTAATTAAACTCAAATTATATCTCTGAGTAATAATCATAGCTAATCCTAATCTAAAATCACAAAATTACTATAAATATATTAATATTGAGCTTAGCAACACTTAATAACATTATTAAATCTGACAGTATGAGGATATATATTTAAAACAAAAACATAATTAAATTATAGGAACTTATAAAATATTTCAATTAAACCGGACAAAAATTAGAAGATAATATATCAGATTTATCCTTTTTTTCTAAAATAACTGGACGACAATAGAATTTTTTAAAGGTGTTTTCACTGCGCCAGTTTCCTCTTTCTAGTATTTCTTCTACCGATCTGTTTTCAAGCCAACTCCTGGAAGCTACTGCTGACCGTATACTTCCTGGAGATGCTTCTATGTTTGCTGCTTTAAATATAGTTTTAATCCAACCAGATATCATAGTCCTTGAGGCGGGTTTAATTTTGCCTGTGACTGTAATAAACAACTGATCTATGTTTTCTTTCACTCTTTTACTTGTGAAGATTGAATTAACAAATAAACATGTCTAACTGGACAAATATTTGCATCAGGATGTTTCAACAAATGCCAACCAGATTGTTGGTAAGTAGAAGAATCTGTCTTGGATCCATATTCTGGCCAAAATATTACCTCATCATCCTTTTGTATCAATTTATCTTTTGAAATGTGTAACAGAGTTAGGTCATGAATTCTACGTCCAGATGCTAAAAGTAAGATTAATGCAGTTCTTCTTGAAATGTCAAAAAATGAATTTGTACTAGGAGTCTCCTTCAACCAATTAAAAAGCAGTTTAATATCCCGAATTGGTGGTTTTTTAGGTTTTGGTTTAGCCACCGATATTGCCTTTAGAATTTGGTGGACAAAGAAATTTGATGAATTTTTTTTAATGTTAGCACAATAAGTTGAAATAGCTGATTTATGTAGAAGGATGGTGCTATATGCAAAGTTTTCGTCTAAGTATAATCTAGCCAAAAATTGGGCTACATCATTTCCACTAGGAGACCTAGGGTTTATTTTGTTGGTTTTACACCATGTAATCCACCTTCTGATTGGTGGACCATATGGTACTAATGTAGACTTTCTCCAGCTAGTGGTTAATAAATTTCTTTCTTCTCGCCTCCAGTGAGCTACTTGGTTATCCCACCCCCAATCTTCCACGCTAGGAATGTTAGCTCCTTTATCTGTGGAGGAGGTAGATTCGTGGTCAAGTCTATCAGGTTTGTTTCCAAATTTGGTATCGGCAATGGATCTGTTAATGCTCTCGCTTGTAGATCTGGAAGCCAATAGCATTGTTTCCATTGAGGAGCTATTATTATGTAAATCCCTCTTGCCTTGTTGAGGTGTGCTAACACCCGTGGGATGAGATTTGGTGGAGGGAACCCAAACCCAACTTAGTTCCCAGTCCCATTGGCGACTGAAGGCGTCGTAGTACTCTGCGCAGCCATCTTCTGAGTCTAATGTAACGTATCTTGGAACTACGGTGCTTCTTTTTGATGCAAATAAATCTATGTTGGGTGTGCCCCACTGATGGAATATGGCCTCCGAGGCCTGGGGCAGTAGGTGCCACTCTGGTAGGGGCCGACCTCTTGACAATCGATCTGCTATTCCGTTCAACCTCCCTGGAAGGTAACACGCCGACAGCGTCACATTGAGCTGATCGGTCAGTTCTAGCAATTTTGTTGTTAAATCCAGAAGTGCTATTGATCTTGTTCCTCCTTCGTTTCTTATGTATGCCACAAGAGTTTGATTGTCTGTCTGAACTAGAATGTGGGCATCTTTCAGAATGTCTTGATAATGTGCAATAGTGCCAAAAACTGCAAACATCTCTTTGACGTTTGAGTGCCATCTCTTTTGTTTCTGAGTCCACTGACCTGACAGGTAAGACCCGTTCAGGTGCGCTCCCCAACCTGCATCCGCTGCATCGGTGGTGAGAAAATGTGTTATCGGACCCTTTTTTAGTGATGTTGTGTTCGTCCCTATGGAATTGAGCCACCATTCTAACTCTCTCACAGCTAGAGGTGGTAAGACTCTTTTCTCCCTCACTCTGTCTTGAGAAAATCTTTTTAGAAACCTCTGCAGTCTCCGACAATGCAAACGGCCTCTTTGGACCGTAAAGTTTGCAAAGTTTAGGAGTCCCAATAAACTTTGCAATTTTTTTAGAGTACAACTCATGTTTTTTTTTTTTGTAAAAGTATTTCTTTTATTTTCAAAACCTTCTTTGGGGGCAATGCTACTGTCATTTTCTGTGTGTTCCAGTCTAGACCAAGATATTCCAGCTGTTGTGGTGGCTCCAGTATTGATTTTTGGTAGTTTATATACCACCCTAATGTCTCCAAGGTACTCACGGTTTCCGCAACCTGAGTTTTTAGCTTGGAGCAGTCCTGATTGACTAGGAGGTAATCGTCTAGGTAAACTAGAAAACGAATACCTCTGGCTCGAAGGATTTCCGCAATCCAATTTGTTACAGCTGCGAAAGTACGAGGTGCTGAGGAGAGGCCAAAGGGAAGAGCAGTTAGTTGTAACACTTCTCCATTGTAAATTATTCGAAGGTAATGGCGATGGCTCTTTGAAATTGGTAGATGGCAGTATGCCTGATGGAGGTCTATTTTTACCAACCAGTCCTGATCCTGTATAAAGTCCCTCACCGTTACTTGTGACACCAGTTGAAAATGTCGGATTGACACAAACTTGTTGAGGTTCCTTAAATCGAATATGGGCCTTAGTGTGCCATCCGATTTCTTTACAAGGAACATTTTGGAGTGGAAGCCGGGATCTTGTTTTGGGGGTTTCTCTAGAATTTTTTGACTTTTGAGAGATAATATCATGTCTGTCATGGCTGGAGAGATCTTTGTTAAAAACCTTTTCTGAATTCTGTGGTTCGGAAAACAAAGAGGTGGTTTCTTTAAAAAGGGTATTCGGCAATTGGTTATTGTTTTTAATATGAACTGATTGGCATTGAGTTGAACCCAAGCTTCCACATGATCTTTTAAACATCCCCCCCGGAACACAGTCTTGTAGTCATCTTTGTGTACCTTGGTTGTTGTGGGATCCACCACGAAAGGGCTGACTTTTCTTTGCATTAATATTGTATTTTGTCTTTTTATGGGCTTTAATATTCTTAGATTGATATTTTTTGTTTGTACCTGATCTATTGTGATAGGATGATGATGATGTTGTTGTAGATGTTTGTTTTTTAATATATTGGGGAGTATTGAGCCAAACCTGAGGGCCACCTAAAGACTGAATAATAGGTAGCAACGCTTCCCTGCTGAACAAGTGTTCTGCACTTGGTGGTACATTCCTTAATGTAGCCTTTAAATTTGTATTCATTATTTGTTTTAATAAATAATCACGGCGAATCTCTAAACGCTGTGTTTTAGAAAGACACATAATAATAAATAAATGTTCTTCGTAATTTTTTTCTTTTATTGCTTCTAAAGGCATTTTTCAAAACAAACACTTTGACTCGACTATTGTATCGCAACATTACTTAGACGGATCATATTTTCCCAACGCAAATGATAAATGGCCTGCTTTCTCGTTTGATGGTGACGTTTCCAGAAAATTGTTATTAGAAAGCATTTGAGGAAAACGTTTCACGGTATAGGACTTTGAGTGTCTGAAACAGATAAAGTTCGAGTTAATATAGTAATAATGCCTACAAATAATGATCAATATATTCAAAATGCTTAAGTGGAAAGTCTTTAAGCATTTTGAATTCACTCTTTTAGTTTTATTTTATCCCACATATTTAGAGCAGCTAAAGTAAATTTGAGTAATTTTGGTGCAACCTCTCAAATGTATGGGAATTCACCCAATAGGTTTCTCAGGCTTGAGCCAAAATTACTCGAATTTGCCTTAAATAAACAAAAAGTTTAAAAGTTATAGAATACAAAGGTTTGAAATTCCCGCTAAAAAAATGTTATATTGGTGCCCACAGTGGCGCTTGTAATCTACACTCATAAACACGTGTTTCCTTATTTTAGTGTGAAGTTGGCGCTCTTCTATTGGTAGAGAGTAATAGTGTTCTGTGGGACTAAATTTTTTACGTGAGTGTTCTCTTATATAAAGCGAATTACGGAAGGCTAACCGCTTGACAAACAAATGTCATCTTTTGTTCTTTTAATTCATAGTTTTTTTTATAGAATTCTGCTAATATTTAATAATTTCATTCAATTGATTAAAATTAAATTGAATAAAACTACTTTTACGGATTATATCGCGTTTAATAACTTATTTTTATTAATTCCCTACGTTTCAGGTGCTTTACAGCACCCATGGTCTGAGGACTATGGGTGCTGTAAAGCACCCGAAACGTAGGGAATTAATAAAAATAAGTTATTAAACGCGATATAATCCGTAAAAGTAGTTTTATTCAATGTGTAGTGTTCGCGTAAATATAAGAAATCATTATAAAATTAAATTATTAAATATTATTAGTATTGTTTTTATTATATTATGTAGGTAAATTTATTTTGCAAATCTCAGAGTAATATGTTGTATATAAATACTGTACATATTCAGTTTCTTCCGATATAATAATTATGTATATTTTTATCTAATTTTTAAAATGGCAATCTGAAGCAACGCCAAGGAAAGAAACAGAGATATCTTTTAATCGCTTTATTTTTATACGCACAACCCACACATAGACAAAATTATGATCGTGTGCAAATTTCTCGGATTTCATACAAAGTTGGATCAACCTGTTTAGTCCCGTTTCAATTTTCAAAGCGACCCCACGTCCGTTCGTAGTTTCCTCGAGCGTCCGTGTAAGCGATACATTTATTTTCATACATTTATTGACATAGCATTAGGGTGGGTCGCGAATTTCGGACAAAAAAAAAGAAAAAATGCTGAAATAAGATTGATACAATAAGACTGACTTAATATTAGCCTATTTAGGATTACCGTGAGTTAGGTGGTATTGGTTCTATTCATGTAAATAATTTCTAAATACGCTGCAGATAGCCGTTTTTAAAATAAAACAATCACGTTTTTTAATGATTATCACCATGGTATATTAAATGTAGTCTCCAAAATAACGAAAAAAAACTTCAAAATTAAAATATTGGTAAATCCAATTGTGCATAACTTAAGCGCATTAAAAAAATTACGTATAACATGATTATGCATAAATATTTAAAGTAGTGTAATTACCCACAAGTTTTCACTAAAAACCTTACTTACTGTACTTCCAATTTTCCGATAATTTTATGTCAAATTTCAATTTAAAAAAAGCTTGGAAAATCCAAAAGTGCACGGCTCATAATGCTCATATAATCGTGAAAAAATTAAAAAAAATGTAAATTGTAGTTCTAGTCGTCAAAGAGTTGCAGTAGAATTCACGGAAGTACACCTTCAAGTCACTCCATCAAGTCCGAGGTAAGGTCTATTCATAACTAACAAAACGAGACCAAACTCGGGATACCTAGTTCTCCTCTTCGAGGAGTTCTAGTGGCAGTAATCAAAGTACACCTTAAGGTCATTCTATCAAGTCCGGAGTAAGGTCTCATCATAACTAACAAAACGAGGCCAAACTCGGCACACCTAGTTCTACTCTTCGAGGAGTTCCAGTAGCATTCACCGAAGTACACTTTCAGGTCATTCTATCAAGTCCGGAGATAAGGTGTCATCGTAAGTAAAAAAATGAGGCCAAACTCGGTACACCTAGTTCTACTCTTCGAGGAGTTCCATTAGCATTCACCGAAGTACACCTTCAGATCACTCCATAAAGTCCAAGACGTATCATCATCATCATCATCATCATTACAGCCTCCACAAATCCACTGCTGAACATAGGCCTCCCCCAAGGAATGCCACAAAGCATAGTCACGAGCCACCTGCATCCATTGACTTCCTGCATGTCTTACCAGGTCGTCACTCCATCAAGTGGGGGGATTCCCTACACTTCGCCTGCCGGTACATATAAGTATATTTATATATAAATCCTACGTACTTTTAGCGAAACAAAATATTGTAATAAAAATCTGTGATTATAAAAATAATAACCTTCCTCTATTATGTAGTATACTATTATATAGTAGTACCTATGTATCAAATTTGGTTTTTGGAATATTTTGTATTTCTACAGCGATCGATATTTTTGCTGCCTATTACCGCTGCTATAAGCAAACGGTACAGTAATCCACTCATGACGGCGGCCGACCGCGGAGTGAGGCAGAGCAGTGTATTTAGTAAAATTAATTATTACAAGGCTGCTCAAAACACCGAAAATTGCGAGATATTTAGCCGAAAAAAATTAATTATAACAAAACGAAACAAAATTATACTGCCATTTACATTACATGGCTTCCCACATGATAGATGAAGAGATTAAAAAATAGATTGAGTAAAAATTGATATTTTCAAAAGTTATCGTGTCTACCACTCCATGCGGACTTGATAAATATACACCAAAAGCCTCTAAAATCAATTTTTTTATGTAAAAATAGTAATAAATCGATTTAAAAAAAATATTAATAAGTTGAGCAATCATTTATAATTCTGGCAATGTGCTTTTTATATTATTTATATGTTAAATATGATTGTTAGATACGATTTTATGCGACAAAACGTTGGAATCTTGATTTTTAGGCGCTAGTATAACATACCTACGCGCTTTGCGCTTGAGGCATGCAATATCTAAAACATACATTCAAAATACCTAAAAGAGATATTTAAAATTACTAAAACAGACATTTAAAATAAATTTTAGTATATACTTTACAAATTGGGCAGTGTGTCATAACAATTATGACACTCACTTGGCAGCGCTGTTTTGAGCTCTTGGAGATGTTGATATTTTGATGCAACTATAGGGATCATATAATTATCATCATCATCATCATCATTACAGCCCTTCACAAGTCCACTGTTGAACATAGGCCTCCCCCAAGGAATTCCACCGGAAACCGGCTTGTTCGGGAGGCTGGAAGTCAACGAGTCTGCATGCGAGACGATTCGTAATGACTCTCGAAAACAGCACGTAGACGTGGATCAGAAGGGAAATCAGTCTGTAGTTCTTCAAGAGAGCCTTGTCGCCTTTTTTGACGAACAAAACCACCGCACTACTGCTCCACGCCTCCGGTGTAGTGCCACCATGGAGGACGGAATTAAAGAGCTTCTTTTCGACTTCAAGTACCGGTTTTCAACCCGCTTTCCAAAGCTTCGCTGTAATTCCATCCTCGCCTGGAGCTTTGCCGTTTTTAAGGTGTTAGAGAGCCATTCTAATTTCGCTCAGACTGACGTCCGGAATATCATCGAAATAGTGCTCTTGCTCATGGATCGTTACTCACACTTGCGTGTGGCTCCAACGGTGATGTTTACAGCTGCCCATAGAACCTCTCAATCTCACTCAAAATCTTAGGTATCCCGGAAACGACACTGCCACACTCGGTATTCAGCTTCGACAGTTGGCTCTTTCTGGCAGACAGATCTCTAGCAAAGACTTTGGAGCCCTGGTTCCGCTCGATCGCTTCTTCAATACGAGCTGTATTGAAGTTGCGTAAGTCCCGCCACATGCATTTGGAGATCTGTCTGTTCAGCTGCTTGTACGCTGTTAAATCTGCTGAAGACTGCAGCTTCATTTCCAGTCTAACAGCCATGAGATTAAGAGTGTGATCGGAGAGTTTTTGTGTTCTTCTGCGGCGGGTCTTGCAGAACTTATCTCCGACCGCATGGACTGTTTCCACGTGCTTGTCATTCATATCGTCCACAGCATTGCAATCTTCTAAGCACTGAAAACGGTTTTGTAACTCGAGCTGAAAGGTTTCGGGACTTTGGATTAGAGCACGAGGAGGACGGAGCGTTGACTTCATTAGACGAGACCTCTCCAATTTACGTTCAGAGTACCTCTAATCATTCGGTGTTCGCTACCAGTTTTCACCCTCGCGATCACTGAGATATCACTGAACAGTTGTCGTCTGGTCGTCATAATGAAGTCATTCTCATTTTTTGTCGAACCGTCGGGCTTGACCAGGTCCACTTCCTGTGTGGCCGCTTTTGGAAGAAAGAGTTCATCATAAAGACGTAGTTCGAATACGTACGTAGGTCAACGTATTCGACGTAGGTCGAATACGTCAACTATCTTCTTAGTTATAAAGAATAGTTCGTAAAGTCGGTTACAGTATGATCACCTGCTTTGCGTCCAGGCATTATGGTTTTGTACATCAAAGTAGATGTATCAGCATAATTTTTCACAAAACTATGGCCAATCTGAATAACTTCGTAGGGGTTTGATGCCCTTTGCTTCTCTAGTATCCGCAACGTAATCACACAGCAAATTAATAACGCGATTTGCGAGCTTCCGTTCAATCGCACTGCGCACCGAATCACACTCCATTTGAGTGTGACCACGTTCCAGAAGTTTTTGGGTTATGGTGACTTTGTTGTTTGTGTTGAAGTTAAGAAGCGTATTTGCCATAACAAAGTTCCAATTTTGGTACGTACAACCGTCGGAATAAATAAATATTGTCATTTTTTCGGCAAGCAACGGCGTTCTAAGTAATCTAACACAAATGATGCGAAATAAGTACTTGCTGTAAGGTCTGCGGCCGTTTCTGTGAACCAATAACATTAAGGCATGTCAACTTTGTCTTAAAATAAAAAGCACTTGCCGTGGAGTAAGGGCAAATTTTCACAGATTCTAAGTTGTTGTTAATAAAATGCAATGTCCTAATGCTGCATCCTTTTCATCCTTCGCCTTGTCTTCCCTGGCTCTATTTTTTACGATAATGTGCTCTTGATAAATATGCTCATTAATATTACCTTCCTTGTGGCCAACACAAACATCACACATATCTTTTCTTAAGGTATATAGTGCTAAATTATTAAGTTTAAATTATATATAATTGGACAATTAAACTTTCTTGTGAATCAAATTTTCGATCAATATAGAATAACTTAATTTCTTTAACCTAATTATTATGGTTGAAAAATGTAACTTACCAAACGTGTCGAATCGCGCGCAGAATAAAAGTGACAATTAACTCCCTCTTGCGAATTTTGAGTCTAATTTATTCAACTGTCTCTCCCTAATTTGAGGATGTATAGATCAAATTGTCTCTTACGCATTCCTTGCACCGCTCGGTCTTGTCACTTGTTTTCGTTCGTTCGCGCTACAAACGGCGAGGTCCAGACCCTCATGAGGAGAGATAAACGACATTGGTAGAAAAACACACGCGCTATAAACTTAGATGGTATTTCTGTAGCGCATAACTAAAACAATTTTGTGAATTTTGAGACAGTCGCAGAAATAGGCAAAGCCAAATAAAATTTTAAATCTATCTGCATTAAAAAGTGAAAAACTTAAAAAACTGAGATAGACGATTAATTCATAACTGTCGACATATATATATATATATATATACATATATATATATATATATATATATATATATATATATATATATATATATATATATATATATATATATATATATATATATATATATATATATGCCAGTCTCTGGTAACGCTGTATGCGTATAATTGTATAATTATTTTAATTGTATTAATTATAGTGGTGACTTCATTCGTTTTTGCCCACCATACCAGAGCGCCGTATGTGATTATGGGAAATATTGAAGTTCTAATCTTAGCTTTTTATTAGTGCCCACAAAATATAAATTGTTCAAACCACTGTGATTGTTTTAACCTTTATTTTTTAATAAAAGCTCATCTATGAAACCCACATTTTCCATGTCACACAAAACATTGATAATATTTTTGATTTCTTGAAAAAAATAAATAAAAAATCATAGTTAACATAACACCTAGAAAGCGTAAACTGTGACCGCCGGCCATTCACAACGTGCCTGCCAACTTCGCTATGCGACAAGCTAATGGCTACATACAATGCTTGTTTCATGTGACATATGTGTATACTAACACTGCGCGATGCGTCTGTGTGACTAGAAAATGTCAATGTGGGTGTTCTATAACAATTTCCCACGTTCAAGGACTACGGTCTTAAAGTAAGCTATAACCAACGATTAAAAGTAAGGCCGATATCGAATCTCTTAGTATTTTTTTTAGCAAAGGTACAAAAATGCAATTATTTTTTCCTACATCGGCCCGCAGTCTACGGCTGGGATATGTGACTCTATCGCTTTTGAGAATATATGCCACAATCATCACACTTAGTAACAAAAAATTTTCCACTGTGACCGGTCTGGGCATTTTACGTTTGGTACAAATAAGATATGCAACTATGTGGTGCGTGGCTAGTGAAAGGTCGTTAAACCTTTCTGGCATTTTCGCCTTTGCGCCGCATCCAAGCTCAGACCTACAAAGAAAGAGAGACGAAGCGCTACGTACATTTCAAGAGATGCCAAACACATCTGTCTTCTTTTTTCCTTTATCAGCCCGATAAAGTTTACAGCTCGACGCACCACACACATTTTATACTATCATCATCATCATCATCATTACAGCCCTTCACAAGTCCACTGCTGAACATAGGCCTCCCCACGGAATGCCACAAAGCACGGTCCACTATGTTGCAAATGATTTAAGATGCATATGTGTATATGAGTGCTTATTCATACAATACGTTGACTATGGTTTTGGCTTGGTTTTTTGTTAATTGAAATGTAAGCAGTGCTCCGTATTTCTTTATTTGTTGGCCTGAGTAAAAAAACGCTTAGTTATTGCTGTATCGATCATTGGTGTCATAATTCGACTATGGATTTCCCATATTTAGCCAGAAATCTTTGGTCATTCAATAGCGGTATAACCATATCGCTTACCGTTACACCGTTACAGCCTATTAAAGCCTACTGCTGAAAATAGGCCTCCCCAATAGATTGCCTCATAAGGGGGATATTTGCCATAGTTAAAACACTTGGCAGGCGTGTTGGCAATCGCAGTTTCTTTATTTTTGGTTGTTATTAGGAAGACGCTGCTGCCCATCTCCTGATTTGTTTCCCTCTGTCACCTCTTACGACACCCATGGAATGATATGGGGTACAGATACTTCAAGTAGTCTTGGCGCGCGGTGCTATGTGTGCGTGTTTTTGTAAATATACAGCTTTGATTTGTGTGTCAGTGTCAAGGCCCCAGGCGAGGATGGAATTACAGCGGAGCTTCTGAAAGCGGGTGGAAAACCGGTACTTGAAGTCCTTCAGAAGCTCTTTAATTCCGTCCCACATGTACACCACCAGGCGTGGAGCAGAAGTGCGGTGGTCTTGTTCTTCAAGAAAGGCGACAACGCTCTCTTGAAGAACTGAACCGATTTCCTTCTGAGCCGCGTCTACGTGCTGCAAAGTCATTACGAATCGTCTCGCACGCAGACTCGACGACTTCCAGCCTCCCGAACAAGCCGGTTTCCGAAAAGGCTTTAGCACCACAGACCACATACACCTCCGCTGCAAATTGTACAGAAGTCGAGGGAGTTTGCCACTTGTCTCCGTATGTGGACTATGAGAAAGCCTTTGATTCCGTCGAAATTTGGGCGGTGCTGATCCCTTCAGCGGTGCCAAGTTGACTGTCGGTATATCGAAGTGCTGTGATGCTTGTACAGTAGGGTAGATGGATATCCGAGTACAGAACCAGAGTACAAAACCTATCCAACTGCAGAGAGGTGTAAGACAGGGCGTTATATCCCGAAACTCTTCACCGCTGCATTGGAAGACGTTTCAAGCTTCTGGACTGGAAAGGATACGGCATTAACATCAATGGCGAGTACATCACTCACCTTCGATTTGCCGATGATATAGTCTTATGGCAGAATCCTGGAGGACCTAAGCACTGCTCAATGACCTCAATAGTGCCTCCCAACGGATAGGTCTTAAGATGAACATGGACAAAACAAAGATCATGTTTAATGTCCATGTCACACCCATGCCGGTAGTTGTTGGGAGCACAAGCTCGAAGTTGTTGACGAATATGTTTACCTGGGACAAATAGTCCGACTAGGTAAGTCCAACTTCGACCGAGAGGTCAATCGACGGATTCAACCTCTGGCAGCGTTCGGGAAATTACGACATCTTCTCGTCAGGTATACCTCAAAACTTGAAAACGAGGCTGTACAACCAGTGCGTGTTGCCAGTGATGACCTACGGAACTGAGACGTGGTCCTCTCACTGGCCGGATGAGGAAGCTCGGGTCGCTCAGCGAGCTATGGAGAGGGCTATGTTTCGGTCTCACTGCGTGATAAACTTAGAAATGAGGATATCCGCAGTAGAACCAGAGTGACCGACATAGCCCAACAGATTAGTGTTGAAGTGGCAATGGGCCATATAGACAACCGATGGGGAAAAAGGTTCTCGAGTGGCGGCCTCGTACCGGCGGACGAAGTGTGGGGCGTCCTCCCACTAGATGGAGTGACGACCTGGTAAGACATGCAGGAAGTCGATGGACGGGTGGCTCAGGACCGTGCTTTGTGGCATTCCTTGGGGGAGGCCTATGTTCAGCAGTGGACTTGTGAAGGGCTGTAATGATGATGATGATGATGATGACGCGGCAGTCGTCGTCCAAGTGAAGTAAAACCTACTTGGCTGTACCTCGTGTCACACGCACGCAGTCACTGTGTCTGTATAAACTTTACGCACAACCGCGCACCAAGATGAGTTGAAGTATCTGTAGTGGATGTTGTTGCCACTACACAATAATAGCGAGCGTCCGGCGGAAGCGAGATGCTACACGGTGTCTCGCTTACGCAGGAAAGAAAATACCCAGACTGACGACGGGCAGCAGCTTGTAAGAGGCATGACGTCTGGTAGTGCTATCATCAATCCACATGCCAAACCTCACGATTAAGGCAAATCTTCATTTTACAAACTAATGGTGAAGATGAAGAATTTACATGTTTAGGTAGGTTTTTCCTTTAACTCGGTTGTTTCTCCGAGTAACAATGAATTTTTGTTATTGTTTTCATAGTTATGTCTACAAAAAGTCCGAATACTTCAAAGTTATTGCACCTGCCTACTAAATACAGTTTAATGACTTCTGCTAATCTGCCAGTTGGAGTGAAGTTTCAACAAATAAATCGGGTTCCTGGAAAGTTCACTTGGTCGAGAACAACGTAGCAAAATATTTCATGAAGCTTTGAAACTTTTCTCATAAAATTTTACTACATTTGAAGACTATTTGTTTAAACTTCGGAATCAAAATAAGAATATATAGGAGAATTGTAGAACATGATCCCTCTATTCGTTTACATTTCTCACGATATTTTCCTTCACCGCAAAGCACGTATAAAGTATAAATAATTTGGAAAATACAAAAGTGTTGCACACCTCGAACGCTCATGTCATGTTTTGAATAATCAATTCGCTTTTTTTAATAACCGAAACGCATATTTCGTACAAAGATACAAAAAATATGTCAAATAATTAATTAAAAAAATTAATGAACGGTCGTCCCGTTCATTATTTTTTTTTACAATAGTGAAATTCAAAAGACTTCCTTAGGATTAAAACCTAAAGCTAATAAAAATATATCAAAGTGATAAGTTCAGTTTTTCGAAAGATATCTTATTCACATCCATACCGACCAACTGACGTCCAAGTGAAATTATTTTCAATTAACTTTTTTTGAATAATAATTGAAATAAATAATCTTATAACTACGTCAGAAGTATTAACTGAAATCTCCGCTTGCTATTGGTGTACTTGTTTATTATATAAGTGCAATATAAAGCTGGTGGAAGTGATTTAAGTTGAGTGGATCGCGATACTTTGATTTGGTGACAATAGAGCACTACATCTCCGCTTCGCGTTCGATGTGTGCAATAGTATCAGCGGGGATAGAATATTATCAGGAGATAGTCTGGGTTGGTATCAGCCTCTTACCTATTTCTGCCGTGAAATAGTATAAATTACACTGCTGTATTCCGGTCTGACAGTGCTTTGTGGCGTTCCTTGGGGGAGGTCTATGTTCAGCAGTGGACTTGTGAAGGGCTGCAATGATCATGATGATTCCGGTCTGAAGGTTGTAGAAGAAAAGAAAGCCAGAACAGTTACAGGCTTTAGGGGATTTTATCTCAGTCCTAAGAGGTGGTAATGCATCTGTAGCGTTCTTCGTGTGAAGTTGAAAATGGACCCACACGACGGGGTAGCAACCCCAAAATAAAGGGTTCTTAAAAATTGTAATACAAATCTTGCAACACGGTAACCGGCCTCAAGCTGAAGGTTATTTCGAAGTCTAAGAAGCAGTCTTTCTTATTTTTTTTTCTTCTTTTAATATGGACCTGAATGCGAATAGTAAAGGCTGGATGATCACCATTTCACAGTTCGCAAGCAACCCGTTCGTACGTGGTAGCAGTGATTATAACTGCAGCACAAATAGGTCAAGGAATGGCGCCGCGTTCTCACAGCACATCAACGTAAAATAGCAGCTGTGTATCGTATGGTGAGTGTATATAACCGGAGACCCTTTTTACTGGAAACGTCTTAGTCCTCAGGGGTGACTAGATAAGAACAAGGTAGATGTAGATCTATATGGGCCACTGCATCCACTTACTATCTGGTGGACTGTTACTCGTTTGTCACCCTTATTCTATAAAAAATCACACATATACTGTAAATTTAATTAAAGCGTGTTAAAATGATAAACGTTTAGAGCAAAGTTTTAACATTATCATTAAAAAAAGCATTATTCCGAGACAACGCAAGAAAAATGTATTTTTAAATTCGCATTGTGTTAAAAAACAAATCTGTTTAACAACGTATAATACATTTTTAATTTATAACGAAAACTTACGCAAAATGATTACAACAATCCTTAACTAAGCCAATAATCGGTATTAAAGATCGCTATTGTAAGCCCCTCGTAGAATGTAAGCATTCTCTTTCAGCTTATAACATCGATTGTACCATTTCCTTTATTGCTTTTATTTTAACTGAAAAATGATTCTTTTACATAGTATCACGAAATTAATTAAATAAATGAGTTCTCTTTATTTTTCGATATTAAAAATTTTTACAATTCGTTTGTTAGCTACCGTTTCAGAATGTGTACAGACATCGCGTACGTTTCTTTACTTGTCGACCTTTGATTATACGAGTATATTATAATATGTCAAAGTTGTTGACCATAGCAAGGCGCGCCATGCGACACTTTCACCTATTTATTTTTGCAACAACAAAACAGGAAAAGATGATTTCAGGAGTATCCCCGTACATAGAGATAAATCATAACGGCGACTTTACTACTGCAAGGGAATATTTTCACAGATGTCGTATACAAAAAATGATTTGCCACACAAAATTAATGTTGCGCGGCGATATTTTTAATAAACCCTGCATTATTGTCGCGTTACATGGAATAATGAAGAAGTTTATAGTGTTAAATTTTAAACAGTTGAATTGTTAATTGTGATTTCAAGTTCTGATTTACCACGTGCTTGTTGATGAAGGAAAACATTATATATATATATATATATATATATATATATATATATATTATATATTATATATTATATATTATATATATATATATATATTATATATATATATAATGACTATGTCTGAGGAATAAAATATTTCGAGGACATGTCAAGAGCTGTGGTAGCCCAGGACCTAAGGGCTGAGGATAGGAAAGAAGTTAATTAATACATACTTATAAGATTTAATAAAAATAATTTGATAAGTATTTAATCTTTAATCACAAACGACCTTATCGTCAAAAAGTTATAGAAAAATAAAACATTCAACATATAAAATGTAGCAATAAACGAAAACTTAAGGGAAAGCTTTCTATAATTTATAGCAGATTTAAGTTCGCTCCTTTTGCATAAGAATGTTTTGTCATATATTTTCATGTTTCCAAGTTGTACCAAAGAACAGTCATGAATTGTGAAAAAAAAAAACAAAAGGCACTGCAGCGTTCTGAATTATGCAACGCGTATAAAAAATCGTTTTTGAAAATTTTCGTCTCCAGCTTAGAATCTAGAATTTTAAATTAGATGATGTGAAACAATTGCTTAATTGTTCGATGCAACGAATTATACTTACTATGTACCACGTCGGTAACATACGAGTATAACAAAAAGTAAAAGGCCATGCCCATGAAAGGAATCTTTGAAATGATGCAAATAATCTAGTCCAACTTCAACGTTAAGTTTATTATATTGACGATCATAGATTAACGTTAAAGTATGTATCTCTTTGGTATTATAAATCGTCAATTTGTCTACCAAGCGTGGCTATTATGGTAGTACTTACTAAGAATATTATAGTTATTAATTAATTTCTTACCATTTATTAGGAAATCTTGTGATATAACTTTTAATTACTGGGATACGGATACTCTTACAAACATAATTTTTTTTATAGGACAAGGGTGACAAGCGAGCACACAGTCCACCTGATGGTAAGCGGCTGCTGCGGACCATAGATATCTACATCTATACTCGCTTGCGAATAAAATGCAACGCGTTGTCAGCCGTGAGGACTAAGATGGAATGCCTCTTTTCCAGTAAAAAGGGTCTCCGGTTCTCTAGACTCACCAAGCGAAACACAGCAGCATTAAGCTGCTATTTTACGCTGATATTCTGTGAGAGCGTGGCCATTCTCCGGTAGAGCTGACCCATTCGTGCTACAACTATACTATTAATATAGCTGATGCATGACTCTACCACGTCACAAGTAAATATTATTAAAATTAATTATATTATAGTCCCCCTTATGGCACGTGAATTTTGCAGCCAATAGAATCCTACATCACCGATTAACAATAAAAATAAAGACCCGTTATCAACTTGTTATTGGAAATGAGGTATTCCAGGAGTGACAACGCATCTGCATTTTGATTCTTAATCGAGGATTGACGTAGATGTCTATGGACCACAGCATCCACTTACCATCAGGTGGACTTATCCCTTAAAAATTTCTGAGAACTAAAATCAAATGCTTATTTACGATTTGCGGTCATCACAGGGTTGTTATAATAGATATACATCAATGACGAATAATTGTATATGCGAGTAAAATCTGCTAGTAATGAAATTTGTGTACCGTGAAAGTACAGTTTGTCAGCAGTATATTGTACTCAATGAATAAATTTCACGTTGCAACCATAACAATGCACGTCGACAGGCAAAGTTTTGTAATTGGCCATTACTGAGAACATATTGACACGAAATGCACTTTGTTGTTAAGTTAGCCAAATGAAAAAGTCAAATTTACACTGCAATTTAAAATGATTGTCTACTACCCTATTTTTATTAGATCACTGAAACGCGTTAACATTTGATATTCTAAAATTATATGCGAAGGTATTGATATCCTAAGATACGGGATTATTCCTAGTTCAGGAATCAATGCAACAATTAGTTTGTATCCTTTTTTAAGTTTTAATAAAAATAAGTATTATTATTATTATATATTATTACATCATTTTGTTTTCTTTCTTTATTTATTGACATAAGCAAAGAGATTAACGCATTTTCCAAAACTTGCCCTGGTTATCTTTTCGTTTTCCAATAACACTTGAGTTAATGTACCGTGTAATGTGATTCATAGTTGAAAAGCGCCTCAGTACATCTTGCGTCGTAAGTTTTAATGCAGTGTTTGTTCGCAACTCGTGCATAGTATATTGATTTTATTAACAGATAAAAACCAACTTAGTACCTAGGATATTTTTTATAAAAATTAAGTGACAAACGAACTTACAGTCTACCTGACCTGATGATAAATAGCTACTGGAATCCATGGACACATGCAACCAACTTCCAATAAAAAAGGCTACAGATGCGTTGTTACTTCCGAGGACTGAGTTGGAATGTCTCACAGCCTGTAATTAGACTGGCTCTCTATACCCTTCACACCGGAACACAGCAGGGCAAGCACTGCTATTTGGCGGCAGAAATAGGTGATGGTAGCTATACAGACTTCTAGGCGAAAAAGGAGTCCTACCAGCTAAGAAATGGATATTTGCTATAACAACAGTTCCAAATGAAAAAACTAAACAACACGCATAGATCATAAGCAGTAATGAACCCAGTGAGTATATCTATATCAGTGAGAACACTTGTTTATATTCATGAAATTATTGTATTGACATTGGTTTTCAATACCTTCTTCTGAATTCGTGATTCCGCCATACAACACTATGGCCGGGCTCTACCAAGTTTACTATACAGAAATTAAATGCATTACAAAAAATACTGTTTTGCGCATCTATATTAGGTGTTTGAAATGTGTCTTTTAATTATTAACAATATGTTTATTAAATAGCCCGTTAATTTCACAAAAACAAATAAATGTTGTGAACAGAGATTCAATATCACAAACAATTATTTAAACTTAGTGTAAAGCTTCAAAGTTGTAGGTTATTTCGGTTTTTTTCACCATTTTGCTACCTTTCTATGATTTAAAGCCGTAATTAATTGATGAGGTAACGTTTCTGATAGTCTGAAATACTTTAATTGTTTGAAATTAACTGTTGTACTAGTTGTAAATTTTATATTCAGCAAACGCTAAAAAACAGAAATAGGAACTATTATCTTTGCATTATAGTTCAATATCAGTTAATTAATTAATTAAGTAATGCCGTATCATAGCGAAGTAATCCATCAATGCCCCATTTTGTCTCGTGCGAGTCGTAAAGGCGGCTATCAGAAATGCTTGAAAGATCTCATTGCTCTAGACAATAGACAAATCCTAATTCCGACATAGAACACAGTGCACTTAATACGGTATCAACATAATACATTAATAGAATGTTTATACTTAGAGGTAAGCTATTTTTCACGTTCATTACTGGAAGCGTTGTACTGCGGTGTTGGAAATTAGTCCGCTTTCCTAATTCATATTTAAGGATTTGACATGTCCTTGAAATATTTCAAGACTTGGTTCCTTACTTCTTCTCAATTTTTCAAGACTTTTCCTTGCAATATGTCATCACTTAAAATATTGATTTAATATTTCGTTGGTATTGAAAATTTATTTGAAACATACAACAGAATCACTTTTTAAATATTATTTTTTGTAAAATATTTTTAAAGAAATAAGGGTGACAGACGAGTACACAGTCTACCTGAAGGTAAGTGGATACTGTGTCCTATAGGCATCTAACACGTATTCAAATTCAAATTCATGTATTTATTTGTGAATACAGTGAGTTAGGTGTTAGTAAAATTTACAGTAGGTAGGTATCGTGTATTCTACCATAGTGTGGTGTACAAATATATTTATTTTCGTTATAGCCAATAAAAGAAAAATGGATTAATTTTTAAATTGATTGCACATTATAAAATACAATAATCCTCTGTATTGAACATAAAGTATTAAAATAAAATACGTTGTCAGCCCATCGAGGACTAAGTTGGAATGTATCGTTTCCACTAAAAACGGTCTCCGGTTCTCTACACTCTACTGTCGTCTAAATAATTACATAAAAATTGTATCCCTATTTCGCCACCCTTAGGGTAGTTTTATTTACTCCAAATTATACAGGACCACACCTGAAGTAAGACTTATAAAATAGATTTTTTAAATTTATTTTTAATTCAGGCAGAGTCCATATGAGTTATTAACAAATTAAAATGATAGCTAGGGTTATTAAAATACATTGAAAAATTTATAAAACAACAAAAAATTCAAACAGTTGTGAGATAGATCCACACAACAACATATAGACTGTTATGCTGCTGTATGGACCCGTACCACGCTTGTAGAAGTTGCAAGTCCACCGATCAACGAATACCCCAAGGATACTATTGGTGCTGTTCCGCAAACAGGTCAGCGCGGGCACACCGTCTCTAACTATCGCGGCGAAGCCGTTTATACGGCTCTCAGCAAACATACCTGAGGTGCTACGTCGCCATGGCAGCCCCAACAGTACCCTCAAGGTATTGTTGTATTGGACACGTAGATCGCTGCCTGCTCGCTGGGTATAGCTCACCCACATGCTGCAACAGTAGAACAATTGACAGATAGCTTTAAAAGCGTTACCTTAACCTGCCTACTACAACGCGCAAACCTGCGAGCCAGCATATTACAACGAACCACCAACGATCTACGCTCCCTCTCCATGTCCATATCGTCTTTCAAATGAACTGTAACCCAGTGGCCCAGGTATTTAAAACTCTCAACCCGCTTCAAAGGTTTCCCACACAATTTAATTTCCGGAAGTACAGTCGAGTTAATTGAACCCGACTTAAATATAATCCACTCACTTTTATTGTGTTGTACTTAAGTCCGTGAGCCGCTGCGTAGCCCTCACAAATAGACAAAAGTCATCTCATGCCGCTAATAGGTGGACTCAACAGCACCATATCATCAGCGTAACTGATATTATTCACACAAACACCATCAACGTAACAGCCAACGTTGGCACTGTTGAGTCGACCCATCAGCTGATTTACATAGAGGTTGAACAGTCTTGGAGAGCTTAATCCACCCTGTCTCACGCCACATTGTAACCCATATACTTCGGAATAAGAGCCATTCCATTTCACAACATTTTTCTGGTGCCCGTACCAGTATTGGAATAACGATATAATCTCCCTGGGTACACTAGTCTCATCATATAGCTTCTGCCACAATTTACCATAATTTACAAGGTCAAAAGCCCTAGATAAATCCAAAAAACATGCGAATACAGGCGTTTTTCTGGCAGTGTAGTATTGAACAGTCTGTTTAAGGGACAAAATAGCGAGTTCGGTCGACAAACCGGGCCTAAATCCGAATTGGTTATCATTTAGTTGTACATGCTCGCTAATATGTTATCAAGCAGACTGTCCAGTACTTTCGACATAATAGTGGCCAAGAATATTGGCCTATAATTTGTAATATCAGAGGCATCCCCGTCTTATTTTTAATAATAGACACTACAACGGTTTTAGTAAGCTCAGCCGGTAAGTAACTATGACTTACATAAACTATAAAACATAACAAGTACTCGAGGTAAGTGAACACCAGCATATTTCAAGTGTTCAATGCTCAAACCATCATAACCGGGTGATTTAGCTCTAACCATCCGTTGAATAGTGTCTCTAATGATCTTAGCCGAGAATCAATCTGGGAGCCACCGGATAGGTGGCCCGAGCATTGCACACCTGCTCAATACTAACTACTGGGCTCGACCATAAAATGCTTACGAAATGCATTAGCGATTTCAGATGGCCCACACCTGCCACGCTCACAGGAGGCTCGTCTTGTGATTTAAATTTTTAGTATATTTCCAGAATTTACTGAACTGTTTTCCCGAATGACACTGAGCAATTTTGTCCATTTTTATTTGTAGTTAACTGTCCTGTAAGAATTTTAATTTATTTTTAAAGATATTTCTTGAAATACTCATTTTTTTATATACATAAACAGATCTCGGTTTACCATATAACATCCATTTTTTATAATGTAATCGAGACTCACAGTGAGCCTGACGTACGTACTTAATCCAATCCGGTATGTAATTTTTGTTTTTACATTTATTATATACTTTAAAAATATACGAAAATTCTGCGCCTTATTTAAGTATACATATTATCTCTCGATACATTTTGTCTAATAGCAAAAAGTGTTCAGTATTGTTACACAAATCATGCGCACAGTCACGACATTCGGTAGGGAAATCAATTTGACGTAATTTCGAATTACAATAATCTAGATATTGTTTTATTTGTTATTCGTCTCTTACACCCCAATATACGTTGTTACTATAGACAGGTGAGGTAGCGATCTTAGGTCTAATCATACTAATATTACATTCAATAAACATAGGAATGTGGTCCGACAAATATTCACCATACAATACCGAGGCCTTAACTACTAAGGGCTTAGCCGCACAGGTCACAACACAGTGATCTAACTATCTTAGAGACCCATTAGCTGAGCTTGTAAATGTATGAGTATCAGTGGGTAAAAGTTCCATATCAATGCAAGACCATAACTGATCAGTACAAACAGTAAGCAACTCACTTAAAAATCTGGTACCTGGATGAGCATTAAAGTCTCCCAGCATAAAAACATTTTCCCTCCATTGCTCTCAATAATAGAAACAATCTCACTGAGACACTTCGTGAATTCTACGACGTTATCAACACTATCTGTAGGCATATATACCGAAAAAATAAGTAAATTACGATTGTCAATTTCAATCTTGATACACATTATGCGATCACTGCAACAGTTTATAATGGAAACCGAATGAAAAACTGATTTTTTCCACAAACGCGCCACTCCACCGTATGGTCTTCCGTATACTTCAGTATACTTGTAGACAATTAAAATCGGTTCACAATTGACGAAGAAATCACCAATATCGCGTAACATACATACAAAAACATACAGTCGCATTGTAAGCCCTCCTCCTTTTTTGAAGTAGGCTAAAAATAATGTTGATGCGATATATGTGACGTAATTTTTAATATGTTCCTTTCGTCACATGAGTAAAGAAACCGTACTGGCGTGGAACGTTGTAAGAATGTGTTAATTCATTTTTTTGTGATTAAATTGATACTGGCAAGTTATACACTATTATAAAGTTTTACTAAGTCCTATTCCTGGCATTTTATTAGGTCGACTCTTACGTCACTAATGGAATTAGATGGGTTGAAACCTGGCTGTTAATGTCACCGAGTTACAATAAAAATTTAATTTTAATATTACTGGCGAAATTCACTTTCATTATTTTGTATTTTTAAATGTTGCTTTATCACGACATAGACGTAATATATTAAAAATATTACATACGCTCACATGCATGCCAACAGAGGGCTAGGCAAAAAGAGTACGGACTCCATTTGGCGCGTTCGTGACACACCTATTAAATGTACATATTTATTGATTTACTGACTTATGTGGTGCTGTTTCACTGTAAGAATAATATCGTTTTTTATCGATTTAAAAAAAAATTATGTTATTTTCTATTTGGTGAATAAGGAAAAGAGAAATACAAGTCCGCAAAAACTTTAAAGAGAATGAACAATATAATTCAATCTAACTTTACAACCGTACACTGGCTGATTAAAACAAATGTTGTAGCAAGAACTTATTAACTTTACTGACTTTATTAAGCTTTTTTAAAGAAATAAAGGCTGATTTTTGAATCATGAGATAAATGTTATTCGTAGGTTAAAATGTATGAATAAGATTGGACTTAATAAAATATAAATTCCGACTTTAAATAACTAAAACTATTAAAATAATTTCTATAGTAGAATAAATCTTCAGAAGGAAAAATATCTTGGCACTATGTCTTAATAAAATAATTATTTTTTAACACGCTTTTTATTTTTAATGGTTAATTATTTTGCCTTCTTTGAGTGGAGTAAGGAATATCAGAAGCTCGAATTTCGTCTAAATAGTTACATTTAAATCTTTATCCCCTATTTTTCCACCCATAGGAGTGGATTTTTTTCTCCACCTTTATATGGCCACCCCTGAAGTATAAGGTATTAAATAAAAAAGAATCATTAAATCGGTATACAATTGACGAAGATATCGAGTGACATATTTACAAAAAAAGAACATAGTACATTTGAATTGAGATACTTCTCTTTTTTAAATTCAGCTAAAAATATTTGTTTGAGTTTTATTTTCAGTCTAGTTATAATTTACTTCATACGGATGACAAACGACAATACAGACCAACTGATCGCAAGTGCCTACAACACAAAACATAATCAGGTCTAGACCACACCCCTACGTCTGTCAGCGATTTAAAATTAAAGTGAGTGTACTTTATTAGTTTTTTATATATATAATACATGTATAGACAAACGAGTAATTAAAAAATAAACAGTAAAGTTAACCACTATGCAAAGTCTTTTAATAGGCAAGGATGTCTTCGTTACTCTTTAGCTACTTCTTCTTCTCCTTCTTCATCAGCTCACAAAAGTCCACTGCTGGACATGGACCTCTCCTGTTGTATGGAGGATTTCCCTTAGTCATCTAGTCTGTGACGCTGTTGCCTGACGCTGGTCTGGACGATCGCATTATCAGACGTTGCCATTACAAAATATTGCCCTTCGCCGGTGTGTATAAGATTTCATCGCTTTTCCTACAGTTGATTCTTACTAGAAATTACCCAATAAACCTCTTACGCTTTTAAGTATTTGCTATAAATGTGTGTAAAAATGGGTAATTATTTAATTCATTAATTAAATTAATTTTTATTCAAAAATTCTCACGGTGGTCAAAACTGAACTCGGTATTACCAGAGTGAGTAAGAGTACGCAAGCTTCATACAAGAGTTTCGCAATGCACGCACACAAGCGCGGGATTCACCTATAGTAGCACACAGAGAAAATTTCGCGATGCCCGCGTTGGCAGTATCGGTACTAAGTATAGCGTTATATTCTCTGTGTGTTAATGTAAGTGAACACCGCGTTTGTGAATGTGCACTTTCGTTCACTTTTGTATCTGTTGGAGCATTATCTCAAAAAAGGATGCCGGAATTCAGAGTATGGCGCTTAAATAGTTTTTATATCGCATTCCGACTACAGTATAACATGAATTAAACTCAAAAGAAAACTTTTTTTTACTTCCTTTCGCCCCGCCGTTGTCTGCGCAATATTAACGTTATAACAAGTGTTAGTTATTATTCTTTAAAGTTTCTTTTAGCTCGCAATTTTACTATAAGGTATCTTAAAGTACGAAGATAATTAAAAACCCTTGGTAAGAAATAGAACAAAGTGTTTGTGCATATAATTAACTATTATTTGTCATGCTGTATTAGATATCACAATACTAACGTGAAAAAGCAGCATGGTGTGTTTTGTATGGTAAATGATAAGAACCGGAGACCTTTTTACTGGTAACGAGTTATTCTGTCTTTTTCCCCTAGAGTGACAACCCTTCTGCATTTTGATTCTTAATTGGGGATAGATGAAGGTGTCTATGGACCACAGCATTCATTTATCATCAGATGGACTGTGTGCTCACCTGTCTCACTTCTCTGTATTTACTCTCCTCCTGTTGCCGGTTTTGGAATATCGCTATCTGTCGGAGACCTTTTATTTTTGGCATTTTTCTAAATTCAACTACCGTATTTCAACTATTACCTCCCATGGCCATGATGAGGCGACGGCTTCCTTATTACACCGTGCCGGCGTGTTTTGAATAAATAGGGAATTATTTAGAATTAAGTTTACTGCGTTCAGAGAATAAATTATTACAACTAGTATGTAAAAGATAACCACCTAATGGGATTTTAATCATATGTATAAACAACGATACCTATTTGTGTGACGTTTCCTGTCTGTAAAATTTAAAAAAAATGAAATATGTAAGGTACGTTTTAGGTGTACGGAAGCATCGTGATTGTGGTGGATAGAATAATGGCACAAAAACCATTAATATACGCTGAATCCATATTTCACAGTGGTGTTGTGATTGTGTGGAGTTGAGTACGTCGGCACTGTGCTCACAAAGTCAACTGTTTATTGATGAATATGGGCAAATCTTCCAAATAAATTATAAGTTAAAAGGAACAATAAATTTTAGTTAAAAAAGAACTATTTTCATTCGGACGGATAATTGTCAGAACGTGCTACAAAGCACAAAGGCGCTAATAGAGCATAGGCGAACAGTTGAACTAAGCTATTGCGTCAGAATTTTCTTTTTTTATTGCATAGCCTTACTCGTATATAGGATTTAAAAACAACCAGCGCGTATAATTTGTATTTCACCGTAGTACTTTTAGGGCAGGAAAAGTAACTTAAATATCATAGTACGCCACCCAACTCAGTTACGTCATCTATGGAATAATATTAGGCATATGATTACATAATGATTTCTTATATTTACACAAATACTACACATTGAATAAAACTAAATTTACCGATTTAATCACGTTTAATTTGACTTAATAACACGCTTTTATTTGGTATGTATCTATGTAACGGAATTTTTGATTGTGATTTTCATCCCCTTCAAAACGTCGGATTGATTTAAAACATCGCACACTTATCAAGGACCGATGACAATGCAATAATTTAAATAGTTTGTCCCATTATCCTTGCCAGGATCCTCAGGATTTGCGAATAATTCATAAAACAACTACGATTTCTGCCAGGTCAATCTACTGTAAGCCGCGTGAAAGAATTTAGTTCCAAAAAAAAAACAAGCTTTTGTAGATAACCGAACTAAAAAATGGAAAATAATTTTCAATAAGTTTAAAATAAGAAAATAGTGAATAACATAAAAAATTCATTTTATTGTAAGAATGCGTGGGGTACTTGATATAATTTGTTGTAAATATTTTTGTGGATATTTGTAAAATTAGCGTCATCATAAAAATATATGAAAAACCACCCCACGCTTTTTTACAATGAAATGATTTTTTTTATGATAATCACCATTTTCTTATTTTAAGCTTATTGAAAATTATTTTCTACTTTTTAGTTCGGTTATCTACAAAAGCGTGTTTTTTTAGTTTTTTTAAACTATTATTATTTACTTTTACTTATTTAAATTCCCAAAATTTCGGATGTTTTTCAGCACCTATGGTTGGTTACAGAGTAGAGAGGATAGGTACCCGACGCGACGTCCCAATGTCATGTTCGTAGTTACCCGGTTTAAGTTCAGCTTTTGAATATTCATTTTTAGTCCTATTTACACAGAACAAGCTTATAGTATCTTGAAATCTTGCAAATGGCAGCACCCAGCTACTAGCACACAGCTAATTTTCTATTGAAATTTGGATGTTTTTAATTTCAATGGCTCGTGAATCACCTTGGCAGGAATCGGTGATCTTTTGCGAGGATTTGTGGTTTATTAAATTTAATGTAATTGCAAAATCGGTAGTTTTTCAGTCATTTTCAAAGCTTCTAAGTTCTAAGGACTTCAATTTGGAAAAAGAAGATGACATAATGCCACTAAATAACTATTGAAAAATATTTTATTTCAAAATAATTTAATAACCCTTTCAGTGTACTGAAAGCGCTTCGTAAGTAACTTTTTAGGTTCCTGGAAGTCTGCGCTAAGTTATAATTGATCAATTTAACTCGATCGTCTCACTTTTGAGTGGAGATTACGAGTGTTCATTATTCCATTTAGATTTTCCATGATAAGGTAATGATAAGGTTTGAATGAACATTTAAAGACCTTACTATTTTGCTGTATAAAATTACAATTTTAACTATATTGTATATAAATTTAGCTTCTGAGAAGAATAGTATTCAAATTTTTTTACAGCTCAAAATATTTATATACTGCTAAACATAGACCTCTAAGACCGGTATTCAGAGACAATCTCGAGCTTAAACTCATACTCCACAATGTTATAATTAGTGGATTATATTATGGACTAGACTTACATTTTGATATTGCCTATTTAGAAATATTATTTTAAAAAATCTAATTTTCGTAGAAACATTCGATGAAAAGCATGCATTTATTTGTTATGATGTATCCGTGTATTTCCGTATGTGTGCGAGCGTGTTTGTGTGTATGTGCGAGTTTGTTACTTAGGTAATATTGCCATCTTCGTCAGTGTTTTTGCCAAAAGGACATACACCTTATATGTACTTATGATTTACTTTGTGTACACAAATACTATATATTGAATTACATTATTTTTTACAGACAATATAATCAGTTTGATTCACATCTTGATCTTTTTTTCCTTAATAATCTTTCCCTCACAGCAAAATTAAATCAATCGAAGCACAACACAGTACTTAACTTTAGATTGCTTAAAGTCTTTATAAAAATATTGCTTGGACAAAGAAGTCACAGTAATGTTGTAACAGCAGTTTCCTTAAAGTTTAAATTGCAAAGTTTGACTTAGTCAACCCAAACAAATTTTAGGTAACAACATATTGAAATATAAAACCAAATAGCTTGCTTTAAATAATTTCATCGCACTGCATTGCATTGAAGTTTACTTAAACCTTTTTATTAAAAGTTAAACGCTTTTTTTAACTTCACTTGTATGTTAAATGAAACTGTTCGGGTCCCCCCCCCCCGTGACCATGGGTGCTGTAAAGCACCCGAAACGTCGGAATTAAATGCGATAGAATCCGTAAAAATTACTTTCATTCAATGTGTAGTTTTCGCGTAAACATAAGAAAACATTCACTTGTATGTATGTCCTGAAATTTTGCAATCACTATTTCATCCTTTTCACTGAAGCTATCGAGCTACAATTTGGCACACACGTTTGGTTCTCGTGACTATGCACAATTACTTAAATGCCACTATTTTTAATCCAATATAGTGACGTTACAAAATGGCGATTCATCATTTCCACAGCAACCCCTGTGATATGGGTATCAAATGAAAGGGCTAAATAACCGAAATACAATAAGTAAAGTGACATTATTCTAAATCAAATATTGCAGACGTCACAAAATGGCGGTTTATAATTGCCATAGTAACCCCTATTATATGGGTATCAAATGCAAAAGCTTCATGAGCGAAACACAATAAGTAAAGTGACGTCATTCTAAATGCAATATTGCGGCAGCACCACCAAACAAGAAGAGTAAACTGCTGGCTATAGAAAAATTCAAGATAGAGGATCTAAGTTGGTGATCAAAAACTTACTTGCTCCAATCCTCCTATACTTTTGTTATCCCAGATTTTTCTGGAGTTCCCGATTACGATTTTGGGATCAAATTGTTCGGGGCAAATTTTGCAGCTGAATTTCTAAAGTATGCCTAGCTAAAAGACGTCATTCTAAATCCAATATGGCAGACCGACCAAGATGGCGGACCAGTTATTTTTTATACACTCCCACAGTATGGGTATTACATAAAAGTGTTTGCTGGGAAGAATACAAAAAATAAAATGACGTCACTCTATATCCAATACGGTGAACTCACAAAGATGGTGGACTACGTTTTTTATTCACACCCATAATATGAATATCAAATTGTGAGATTGGAAGGCGTTACGGAGAAGATACGTGTTGTTGGTACTAGAACTTTAATTATACTGCTTAAACTTATTCTACCTTAACACTAATATATACTATCGTAGGGGGCTACACTAAACCTCCCACCGACAAAGTAAAATAAAAAATAATGCTATATTTTTTTATAACAATCCTTAAAATTATACTAAACATAATTAATTAATATCGAAATGAAAACTGTAATCTAAGGTATAATATCTAGTTTTAGGAGGGCATTAGGCCAAACCCTCTAGCACGTGAAAATGAATCAAGCATAATATTATGTTTTGACTTTAGCAAACATTTACAATATAATTTATTCGTATTCATCAAAACATGTCATCTAATCCGGACATTTATAATAACATAGTACTTTTCCCTTATATGTTTGTTCCTCATTATAATTTTCATTTCATTCTTTTTATTTTTTCAACTTAATTTGTTTTTTTATTTTTACATTTGGCTAGACATTATTTATTGTTCTTTTTATTCCGTAGCATTTTACTTATTCATTACATATTTGTGTCATTTCTTGCACGTACACGGCTCGCGTACATTCATGATCAAGACAATGACTTATATAATTTCATTCAAGAATCAAGAATCATCTATTTGCATAAAACATGGTAAATAAGTTGTGACATCAAATAAAAAATTCAACATGTTTTATCCTGTTAGGACGTGCAAATATTTAAGTATAAGATCAATTGAATTAAAATAACTTATTATTTAAACAGTACAATTACTACTATTATTAAAGTAGTCATATCTATCAATACATTACAAACATTAGATTGAACTGAATTAAATTGAATTAAAATTAATTATTATTTAAACAGTACAATTATTATTATGATTATAGTAGTCATATTTAAAATCATAATACATTACAAACATAACATTCATGGTCAAGTACATTTATTTGTAATTAAAAAACTCCTTAATATTATAGAAAACCTTGTCCACCAACCACATAAAAAGTTTGTTTTTAAATTTATTAAGAGGCAATGACTTTATGTCGCTGGCAGTTTGTTAAACACCTTTATTGCCATCGAGTAACAGCTCTTATGAGAGGTTGCCTTCTTTCTAAATGGAAGAAATAGTTTATTCTTGTAGCTTGTATTAAGCCTAACAACATCACTATTTTTTGTAAAAAACTGTGAATGTTTTTTGACAAAGATACCCAACTCGAAAATAAAAATGCTAGGAAGTGTTAGAATTTTTAGGTTTGGAAAAAGTTCTCTACAAGAATACAATGGACCAACCCCGCAGATTGCCCTTACACACTTTTTCTGAGAAATAAAAGCTTTGTTAATTGTAGATCCATTTCCCCATAGTATGACGCCATATTTCAAAACGGAAGCTACATAGCCATGATAGGCGACTAAAGCAGTTTTTTGAGATGAAGTCTTTGACAATCTTCGTAATGGGTAAATGAACTTATTGATTTTCGTACATACTTCTTTAATGTGTCTTTGCCAAGTGCAACCATCATCAATATGTATCCCCAAGAATTTTGTTTCTCCTTTAGTTTTTGTCCATTTAATTTAATGTCAATAGTTTCTTTACATTTCCATAAGTTAAATTGTATTATTTTTGTTTTGCCTAAATTGACTTTGAGTCTATTCTTGTATAGCCAATTTGTGACACTTGTAACAGCTGTCATTATTTTATCATTATAATTGGATTTAGTGCCAGTATTTATTATAATTGAAATGTCGTTAGCAAAAAGTACAGATTTGCATTTGATAAAGTCAGGTAGGTCATTCACGTAAAGTAAAAAGAGAAGAGGCTCCAGGACACTCCCTTGTGGGACTCCTCAACGGTTGTGTTTGTATTTAGATCTGTACGATGTCATAACATTATTAACGTCTATATCGTTTATTTCAACACACTGTTCTCTACAGCTTAAATAAGATTTTACCCACTGTAATGCTGGGTCCCAAATGCCATAGCAGTACAGCTTATCAATTAAGATATCATGACACACTACATCAAAAGCTTTACTCATATCAAAAAATACTGCAGATACTAGGTAACCTTTGTCAATACAATTAATTATTTCGGTAACCAATGAACAGGCTGCCAATGTGGTCGATTTATTTCTTTGAAATCCATTTTGCTCTACTTTTAGAATGTAAAATTTTGTTAGATAGTCATTTAATCTAGAATACATAATTTTTTCAAAGATTTTAGACAGTATAAGTACTAAAGTAATTGGTCGATAATTATTTATCATTATATCATTTATCATCCTTTTACGTAGCGGTTTTACTACTGAGAACTTAAGAGCTGTTGGAAAGGATCCTTGTATAAACGATAGGTTAACCAAATGTGACAGAATTGGCCATAATTCTTCAGCACAGATCTTAAGGATTTCAGTCGCTATGTTGTCGTAACCAACTGATAGTGTGTTCTTCAACGAAAGTATTACTTTTTTTATCTCATATTTGAAGGCCGCAAAAAATACTTTTCATATTATGTTTGGTTAATGTTTTGTCAATTTGCTTCATTTTATTCGATGAATGAATAAAATATTTGTTGAAATTCTCGGCCATTAGTATTTTGTCACTAGTAATTTTATTATTTATTTTTAATTCTTTAATACTTTTTGGGATATTATTAGCTACAGTTTTGTTTTGGATAATGTTCCACGCTGTCGTGTATTTGTTTTTACTGTTTGAGACATACTTGTAGTTGCAAATTTTTTGAGATTTACTAATAACTTTTTTTAGAATGTTAGTATAGAGGTGATATTTTGACTTGTTTGATTTTTTTTTCATTAAGTCTTGATGTATAGTAATTGTACCTCAACTTCCTTTTTGTTTTAGAAGAATTTTTAAGGTCTGCTGTAATCCATTGTGATACATTCATTTCTTTACATTTATAGCATTTCAGGTCATATAATTTATTATTTAAATGTACCACTACTCTCACGCACACGGCTCGCGTCCATACATGATCTAGATAATGAACAATATTCCTATACAATTCTTATTAAATTCTCATTTCCCTCATTAACAATACACTAAAACTTGTTCCGCATTTAGTCGTGTCCGAACAAGCTTAAAAATTAATCGGTTATTAGGTTTTCCAAACGCCGATTGTATATGTGGATATGCTAACCTCCGATAATTCTTCGTTACTTTACTTTCACACCTACACACTATTAATATGTTTCATTTATAATCCCGTATTTCGTAACTTATCCATAATTTACTCACATCTTTTACAAATTTATATTATATAGTCTCGTATATTTAGTTACATCATTGTTAGTCAGGGTTGAGGATCACAATATGGGCACAAATAAATTTAAATTAATTAATTGTATACATAATATAATGAGTTTCAAAATGGTATTAAACGCAGTAATTATTCTTATAGTCCACACACATATAATAGGTATTAAAACTTTACCATTTTCCCATAAAATAATGAATTATAAAAATTAAAAGTTTATGATTTGAAAGTTCAATCAATATTAAACCGAAAATAAATGATTGCATTTCATATTAAGAACAAAGAAGTCAATGTATAGCAAGGTAATCATTTTCAATAACATAACAACAGACAGATCAAACTACAATTTGTAATCCAACTCCTAGCAGCGAAAGCGATTTGAGACACCTTTGTTTTAATTAACAAAGTATGTATATGGAAACGATTGCGATTACATCGTATTATGATCACCTAATTTTAACATGACTTGTACAGTGTTATTTTACATACATATGTGGATACAAGTAAAATGATAGTTTTAACTTTCTTATAACATAACAAATAACATAAACACTCACGCCTGTCACCCAGAGGGGTAGGCAGAGACTACGGACTTCCATTTGACACGATCCTGAGACACTTCTCTCGCCTCCTTTACATCCATATATCTACGCATACACGCTCGTCGGTTAAGGGTACTCCTAATCTGGCCCATTATCAATATATCGCCAATTCGGTCGATAAAGCTTTGTCTAGGGCGTCCCTTCCCGACTCTTCCGTTCACTTCTGCAACCTAAATTTGCTTTGTCACTCTTTCCTCGTTCATTCTTTCTACATGACCAAACCACCGAAGCATTCCTTTCTTAATTCTGGTCACAACGTCATATTGCAAACCACACTTTCCTCTTATCGCACTATTTCTCACACTGTCTTTCAGATTCAGCACTAGCACACTCCTTAATGAACGCATTTCTACAGCATTTATTCTACTTTCATGCTTCTTCTGCCAGACCCAACTTTTACTAGGTACCATACATTAAAGTAAGGACTAACACAGCATTATGAATTGCCATACGTGCCTTTTTTGACACATTCTGACTTTTCATAATAGCGTGTAGAGCCCATTCACTCTATTTCCTGCGTTCACTTGTCGTTCTATATCCTTATCATATCTACCATCCCTGCTAAATAAACATCCCAAATATATAAACTCATTCACTTGCTCTATCATCTCCTCTTCTATTTTTATTTCCCATAACGTTTTACTTAATTCTCTTTCAAAAACCATCACTTTCGTCTTACTTGCGTTCACTTTCATTCCCCTTTCTTTTAATGACCAGTTCATTAAAGTAACCATCATTTGCAACTCGGCCGCCGACGGCATTTGACGGTTAACTCACCCATTCTCAACCCACATTCTTCAACTTTCAAAGTTTGCAAACAACTGTCCATAAGTAGGTTGAACAGCCACGGGGAAGCTACACAGCCCTGTCTAACACCTTTTTGAATGCCAAACCAGTCCAAGTAGATCCCATTGATCCTGACACAAGCACTAGAGTCCCTATAAAGATACCTTAATGCCTGTATCAAAAGAGCGCTCAAACCAAATGAGTTAAGTGTTTGCCATAACACCTTCCTGTCCAATCTATCATAAGCCTTTTCCAAGTCCATGAACGAACGCACAAAAATCTTTTTGGTTTTTGGCCAAAAACTTCTCCGCAATCATGCGCATGGAAAAGACTTGATCCATACACCCCATCCCCTTTCTAAATCCAGCTTGCACATCCCAAATTTTTCCATCAGTTTCTTCCATAGCTCTTTCAATTAACACCTTAGCATACAGTTTACCCACAATACTAAGCAAGCTACGGTAGATTTACAGTCCTGCTGTGACCCTTTTCCCTTATATATTGGGACTATAACGGCTTTGCACCAGTCTTCCGGTACCCGCTTCAGTTCCCAACATAAATTAAACAAGGTGTACAGCAGGCCTGCCACCACTCCCTTTCCAGCCTTTAGCATTTCGAGTGATACTCTATCATATCCGGCTACCTTAGACCATTAATTCGGCATAAGACCAAGTAATGATCCTTCCCTACGTTGGACCCCCGGTAAACCCTTGTATCTACCACTGCGCTCCTCATTCTTTCATCCATAATTATGAAATCTATCATGCTTCTATCATCACCTCTTTCCCATGTATACATGTGAATCCTCTTATGGCGAAAGAAAGTGTTCGTCACAAAAATATTCTTTTCCACACATACGGTGAGGAGGTTTTCACCATTCTAATTTATACTTTCATCGCCAAACGTTTCTAATATCCTTTCATAACCAGACCTCTTCACTCCAACCCTTCCATTAAAATCTTCTAACATAATAATATTTTCATTTACTTACATTTCATCAACACCATCCTTACCATGTCTTAAAACTGCTCTCGGATATAAGTGGGTTTAGACATGTCTGAATGTAGAACCCTAGAACAAACAACTTCTTTGCTCACTTTCATTCGTATCCATAGCAGCCTTGAGCTTACATATTCATACTCTTCATACATTGACCATTCTTTCTGAAAGGATGACACCGAATCCTGGCATGCCCGCTCGGTCTCGTCTACACCAGACCAGTAAGCGGTATACATGCCATGTGCAGTGGCATCCTTTCCCTTTCGTTTCGTCTCATTTACACATAACACTTCTATCATTCATTATTTCGCATACTTCATCCATATTATCATTCATTGCTCCACATACATTCAGCGTAGCCAGACGGGTCTCCGCAATCCACTTTTGCCCCTGCGGAAACAGAACGTGACGGGTGGCGAACCTCGTGCCGGTTTTTCTCCTGAGATTCTTCTTCGCACCCTGCCCATTAAAGGGGCGCCGGGAACTCGGGGCCATTTCTTTTATTTGCTGGCTCATGGTGCGAACTAAGGGGTGGTAGCTTTTACGCCGCTACCATACGGCGAGGAGCCGATACTTTCTTATTTATACAGAATTTTAGATAGTTACATTACTTTTACCTGGATCGAAAACGATTGCTAGAAGTATGATATTTACTATATCGTTTACAGAAAATAATTGGATAATCACTATAACACCTATAAACTTTACACAACAAAACATTAATTAATTTAAACATACAAAAGAACAATTTAAATTTTTAAGTAGGTTATTATATAACCTTAAGGTTCACTGCCGTTATAAAAGAAAAGAAAAACTAACGCTTATTAATAAAACCTTATTGTTTTAACCCTTTTCAAATTGAATACTTACATTGAAATAAAATTTACTACAGAAAAAAAACACAACGAAATATATCATCAGTGTTATTTTAACTAAACGAAAATTCAATTGATGGTAAACTTAAGTACGTAAAAATGTACGTAATCTAATCTATTATTTCATTCGTCTTTGCACGACACAGTAATAAATATAATATAAAACAATAAACCATAACAGAATAAAATTGAATATAAAATCGTCTTGTGCCTTAATACATACATGAGTGCTTAAAACGTAACTTAATATTTAATATTGCATTATGATTTTTTTTAGATACATAAATAAATATATTAAAATATCAATTAAATCGTGAAGTATCTGATTAAGAAATTCAACTTTATTATAATTATATTTACTTTATCATAATATATTGCCCATGCAGTGGCGGGTAAGAATACCCACTACCCCATATCTTCCCGTGGGTGTCGTAAGAGGCGACAGAGGGGAACTGAGGCAGAAGGTGGGAAGCAGCATCTTTCTGATAACAGCAAAACAACAATAAAAAAACTGCGAGCAACCCTCTCGCCAAGCGTGGCAACTGTGGTAATATACCCCACATGATTAAAGTTACGAAGAGACGGCCCCCAGTTCCCGGCGGCCCCGCTATTCCTGGCTACGGTGACGACCATGGTAACGGCGGGGCAGGGGGTGCTAAGAATCTCCGGTGTAGGTTCGGTTGCCACCTAAGACGACTCGACCTGGCAACATATAACGCACGCGCCCTGAGGACTAACGAGAAGATCCTGGAGCTGGAAGAAGAGATAGACAAGTTGCGCTGGAATATTATAGGATTATCTGAGATCCGAAGAGAGGGGGAGGACATGGTAATCCTCGAATCCGGCAACTTGTTCTATCACCGGGAGGGTGACCATCTGTCCCAAGGAGGTGTCGGATTTATCGTCCACAAGTCTCTCGTTAACCACGTTGTAAATATTGAGAGTGTGTCGACGAGGGTTACCTTATACTCAGAATCACCAAACGGTATTCGCTGAAGGTCATACAGGTTTAAGCACCAATCTCTCCCGATGAGGATGTGGAGGAAATGTATGAGGATATCTCTAGAGCCATGCATTCCTCCAAAACCCACTATACGGTGTTAATGGGAGACTTCAACGCAAAACTAGGTACAAGAGAGGACGGTGAGCTGAAGGTACGGAAATTCGGAATAGGGCAACGGAACCCAAGGGGCCAGCAGTTGGCCGACTTCATGGAGAAAGAGGGACTCTTTATGATGAACTCTTACTTCCAGAAGCGGCCCCACAGGAAGTGGACCTGGTCAAGCCCCGACGGTTCGACAAAAAATGAGATTGACTTCATTATGACGACCAGACGACAACTGTTCAATGATGTCTCAGTGATCACGAGGGTGAAAACCGGCAGCGATCACCGAATGGTGTTAGACACACTGAACCTAAACGTTAAGTTGGAGAGGTCACGTCTAATGAAGTAAACGCTCCGTCCCCCTCGTGTTCTAATCCAAAGTCCCGAAACCTTTCAACTCGAGCTACAAAATCGTTTTCAGTGCCTAGAAGATTGCAATGCAGTGGACAATATGAATGACAAGCTCGTGGAAACTGTCCATGCGGTCAGAGCTAAGTTTTGCAAGACCCGCCGCAGAAGAACACAAAAACTCTCCGATCACACTCTTAATCTCATGCCTGTTAGACGGCAAATGAAGCTGCAGTCTTCAGTAGATTTGACAGCATACAGGCAACTGAACAGACAGATCTCCAAATGCATGCGGCGGGACTTACGCAACTTTAATACTGCTCGTATTGAACCAGGGCTCCAAAGTTTTTGCTAGAGATCTGTCTGCTAGAAAGAGCCAACTATCGAAGCTGAAGACCGAATGTGGCAGTGTCATTTCCGGGATACCTGAGATTTTGAGTGAGATTGAGAGATTCTATAGGCAGCTGTACATATCATCGTTCGAGCCACACGCAAATGTGAGTAACGATCCAAGAGCAAGTCTTATCCGATACTATTCCGATGATATTCCGCACGTCAGTCTGAGCGAGATTAGAATGGCTCTCCAGCACCTTAAAAATGGCAAAGCTCCAGGCGAGGATGGAATTACAGCGGAGCTTCTGAAAGCGGGTGGAAAACCGTTACTTGAAGTCCTTCAGAAGCTCTTTAATTCCGCCCTCCATGGTGGCACTACACCGGAGGCGTAAAGCAGAAGTGCGGTGGTCTTGTTCTTAAAGAAAGGTGACAGCGCTCCCTTTAAGAACTACAGACCGATTTCCCTTCTGAGCCGCGTCTAAGTGCTGTTTTCGAGAGTCATTACGAATCGTCTCGCATGCAGACTCGATGACTTCCAGCCTCCTGAACAAGCCGGTTTCCGAAAAGGCTTTAGCACCATAGACCACATACATACCCTTTGGCAAATTGTACAGAAGTCCGAAGAGTACAATTTGCCACTATGTCTGGCGTATGTGACTGCGAGAAAGCCTTTGATTCCGTCGAAATTTCGGCGGTGCTACAGTCCCTTCATCGGTGCCAAGTTGACTGTCGCTATATCGAAGTGCTGAAGTGTGTGTGTGAACATTAGGGCTACGATGGCTATCCGAGTACAGAATCAGAGTACGAAACCTATCCAACTGCAGAGAGGTGTAAGACCCGAAACTCTTCACCGCTTAACATCAATGGCGAGTACATCACTCATCTTCGATTTGCCGACGATATAGTCCTTATGGCAGAATTGCTGGAGGACTTAAGCACTATGCTCAATGACCTCAATAGTGTCTCCCAACGGGTAGGTCTTAAGATGAACATGGACAAAACAAAGATCATGTTTAATGTCCATGTCACACCTATGCCGATAGTTGTTGGGAGCACTAAGCACGAAGTTGTTCACGAGTATGCTTACCTGGGACAAATAGTCCGACTAGGTAAGTCCAACTTCGACCGAGAGGTCAATCGATGGATTCAACTCGGTTGGGCAGCGTTCGGGAAATTACGGCACATCTTCTCGTCAGGTATACCTCAAAACTTGAAAACGAGACTGCACAACCAGTGCGTATTGCCAGTGATGACCTATGGAACTGAGACGTGGTCCTTCACTCCTGGCCGGATGACGAAGCTCAAGGTCGCTCAGCGAGCTATGGAGAGGGCTATGTTCGGAGTTTCTCTGCGTGATAAACTTAGAAATGAAGATATCCGCAGTAGAACCAGAGTGACCGACATAACCCAACGTGGAACCGACAACCGATGGGAAAAAAAGGTTTTCGAGTGGCGGCCTCGTACCGGCGGATGAAGTGTAGGGCGTCCCCCACTAGATGGAGTGACGACCTGGTAAGACATGCTGGAAGTCGATGGATGCAGGTGGCTCAGAACCGTGCTTTGTGACATTCCTTGGGGTAGGCCTATGTTCAGCAGTGGACATGTGAAGGGCTGTAATGATGATGATGATAATGATGATAATTATATTAAATACAAAATATTAAAAACATAACTTTTTTTTAAAGAAATCTTAATAAAAAGAAATAACAAAAAAATACACTGATTCGATTTACCTCAAATTTTATTTTTTGTTCTTTTTGGCTCAATTTTCATATTTTTCTGGACGAAGCTTGCAAGAGTACAACCACCTCTTTCCTTTTTAAATTAATCTGTCGTTTCTTGAAATTTTGGTCTTTAATTTTTTTTATATAAAAAATCACTTTTTATTTTCCTCATTCTTTCTTATTTGCCTTCATAGTGCTATTATACATTTACATTATACTTTTTAATTTTTCAGTCAGCTTCTGTAAAATTATTATTGTGACCTCTTCTTGTATTCATGTTTATTTATTTTTCGTCACATCTGGTATTGCGTCAATTCCGTTATAATATATATATATTTTTAAATGGTCAATCCATTATGATTTCCATTATTTAATTTTTTTTGTAAATATTTTCTCTGTTTATGTAGGCCCGGTGGTGCGCGTGCATTGTACCAGCGCACTGCCTGGCAGGGTCGCCATGTAATGACTACACTACAAAATGAGCATATGGATTCAAATGATGATAATAAGATGAACCCTTTGTTCGCTGAAAAGAATACGAATAAAATGACGTCCGCGTTCAGCTCTTCGAGGTAATGGTGTACTACTGCCCGGCTAAACGGTAAGACTAAGCTGGGCTAATTTTATACGACAAAACGTTGGAATCTTGATTTTTAGGCGCTAGTAGAACATACCTACGCGCTTTGCGCTTAAGGCATACAATAAGTTAAGCGGGACATAATCCGTAAAATTCGACAAGTATTGACAGTCCTCTCTTGATGTTAACGCACTACCCAAAGAATTCTCAAAAGACCGATTCAGGTGAAAATCTAAGGGTACAATGTCAGGACTATAATGTGGATGCATTAATACTTCTCCCAACCAAGCTCTCTCAATTTTTGCTGAGTGGCCAAAGATGTGTGTGGTCTGGCGTTATCATGATGAAAGACAGCTCCTTTTCTGTTGATCAATTCCGGCCGTTTTTTCTCAATTTCTTGCTTGAGTCTTATTAGTTTTTGGCAGTAGATCCGATTCGATGGATTTGCCCGGCGGCAAAAGCTCATAATAAACGACGCCCTTCCAATCGCACCATACACACAGCATCACATTATTGCGCATTAATCCAGGTTTCGCTACTGTCTGTCGAGATTGACTATCCTTTGATCATAATCTCTTTTGCACATTTTTGTTGTAGGTGATCCACTTTTCATCACCAGTGATCAATCTTTTCAAAAATGGTTCGGTTTCATTGCGTTTCTCTATTGAAAGTTACACGATTCATTAGGTTTCTTTCAGTGAGCTCGTGTGGTACCCAAATATCGAGCTTTTTTGTATAGCTAGACTTTTTCAAATGGGTCAAAACAAAATTTTGTGGTCAATCCTCAATTCCTCCGCTATGTCGTACCTAATAATATGCCGATCTTACTGCTCTTTTTCAAAAATGGCATCGACTTTATCCGTATCAAAATTCCCGGACTGAAAACGCTTGAACCAAATTTGTGCTACTCTTACTGACACTGCATTAGATCCATAAACGTCACAAATTTTTTTCGCGGCTTGGGTCGCATAATTCCATTTTTTGTAATAAAACTTCAGAATATATGAAATTTCTTTGTTAGATTCAGTCATTTTGGCGGACAGAAAAACAATTAAGAAATGGCAGAAAAGTGTTTTTTACTTTAAATATTATTTTCTTAATGTCCTTTATGTATTGATATTAAAACCAGCCAGATACAAACAATACAACCAAAGAAAGTTTCTTCAATTTTATACAAACAAAATACGAAGAAACTTTTCCCTGAGCTATTAAGTTAAAATTTATATGGTATTTCAAAACCCCACCCATACCTACTGTCTATCTGACATCGCCGAAGATACTGCATCACTCAACTTACGTTTTGTCGTGCCAATTGTGTTAACAAATTTAAATTACTATTTACAATAATGAATAAATTATTAATGTAGCTTAAAGTTAAATTAAAGTATCAACATCGCCATCAGTCTTATCCGCCTTATTTAATATTCTTAACTTAGTTACAAAGTTACCTCATTAGTTGACGGCGACAAGAAGTGCTAGTCTGGATGCCAACTTACTTTTATTACTAGTACAAATTAGTAAATATCTGAACGATGACGGTTTCCACGGCACTTTTTTATTTAATTTACTATTCCTCCTTTTACCGAAGCTGTTTAAGTTCTTTCTTTAAGCTTTAAATTTCTATTTTTATCTCAGACGCCCTTTTTCATACATACAGTTGATGTAAGAGATAATTATCTCTAAAAATATTAAAATAAGTCCATAACAACAATTGAAGGTTAGCCTTGGTAATAATCTCAATAGTGATAATAGAACGTTTGCAGATTGTCTTTTTTTTAAATATTGATGTAACAAACAAACTTACAGCCCACCTGATGGTCATGGACACTTGCAACCAACTTTAAAAAAAAGAATGCTGCAGATGCGTTGTCACTTCTGAGGTCTAAGATGGAATGTCTCACAGCCTGTAGTTATACTGGCATATACGTACTCTACTGTAATTATATAGCAACGAGGCAGTCAAGTATATTATGTATTACTTGACTGCCTCGTTGGTCTAGTGGTTGTAAACGCGGTTACTGATCGTGAGGTCCCGGGTTCGAATCCCGGGTTGGGCCGAAAAATAAGTTATTGAGTTTTTCCTTCAAGAAATTCTCAGTAGCTGCCCGAAGTCAGGAAACCTCAGAAAGCACCTAAAGCCGTTGGTCCTACGCCTGTACTCTTTTCGGTAGTGTCTGTTTACCATCCCATCGGTCTATGAGAGCACAGACAATTGGGTACTATAAACCTGTCCTGCGCCGATGGCTAGTCTCCGTTGCGGCTGGCCGCCATGGCCGAAATTCGGTCTGGAGGATATTATTATTATTATTATATCGCTCTATACCCTTCAATCCAGCAGTGCACGCTATGCTAACCTACCCAGACGGGCTTTTGGGCAGAGAAAGAGCCCACTTAGTCTTTTCTTACCAACTTATTTAAGTAGTATAAATTATACACGCTATGATTATAAGACAACTAAAAATAACTTCATGCTACTCCATGATAATTAATGAAAGAAAAACCTAAAATTATAGATTTATTTTCACATGTCTTTCTAAATAAATAGAAATTGTGTGGGAAAAAGTATCATATTCTATCATTGATTTTTTCATGTCGACTATTATTACTAAAATATTTACGCATGTCTGTATTTTATCATTTTGTATGATTGCTTAAATGCCTAGGAGTTCACATTAACCAATGTGATCAGAGAGATACTTAATAATTCATAGTTTCAGCCCAATACGAAAAATGTAGTCATCAAAATTACCGCCCACTGTCATATAATAAGGACAAATTATATTTTCGCTCCTAGATTAAAAATTTCGAGCGTTTTGTATTTCATGATAGTCTTCAGTGATTGGCCTATTTGCTAGTATTATTTGAAACAAGAACAGTAGACAACCAATCACAAATAAATCTTCATTCAAACTAAATGAGCAAACATGGAATCCACGCGTCGTCTAGGTCAGTTTTTATCTAATAAATCCATTTATTTTTGCAACAAATCATTTATTATTTCGAAGTTTAGACTTTATTTCACATAAATGTTGTGTTATTTTCCATGTCATGCTGTGCATGAAAAAATATTTCATTTAAAAAAATATGTGATCGGGCAATCACATGGAGTGGTAGTTACTATTACAGTCATTTTTTATTTGGTTTTGAATGATGAAGTCGTTTAGAATTTATCACACGAATCAGAGATTAAAGCCTTCATGTCTGTGTTTCCATTATTGTATTTTTATTATTTCCATAATAATTGATGAAGATTTGCATGACCTTTTAGACTTAAGTCAGAACATTCGTCTAGCTCGAGGGATTCTGAAAGGTCAGATCCAGCAACAATCCATGAATAAAGAATAGTACTTAGCTTATAAAAGCTCGTCGTAACTCGTGAAAAAGGTAACTGTGGTCGTAGAAGAAATATAAATCCCTCTAACAGTGACTCTACGACTTCACTAAGAAATAAAAATCAATTATCACAGCCTACTTATTTACCATAGAATCTCATGGAAAAATTACATAATACTTTAAACAGTATGTAAATGATAAGTTTATAAAAGAATCAAACTTCAGTAAAATTACTTTCATAGCTCTTATTAAAAAAGACTAAATTTATAAAGGAGTACTGTTAAAGAAATACAATAACCAAGATTCTTCGAACTGGATCGTGGCGAAAAAATGGTTAAAATGTCCACAAATGAGGAGATAGTTTCAGCTGATTCAGAACTGGAAGTAAACGCCCCTACAAAACTTAAAAGAGGGAAGCCTACTCTACCATTACCATTGAAGAAACGACGTCAACAGACAGCAAAACATATGCCTTTATTTGTAAATAATGTCACCATTGTCATTATAATAATTCTCGCACTAAATGTAGTATATGCAACTTTAGATCGTGTTTTACAAAACACAAAGGATGCCAGTGGTATATCCCATAAATTTAATTGAAAATTACTGTAGTTTTAAATTTTTCGTGAGGTTTAGTTTTGTAAAATAATAATATAAGCGCAAAAATTATTTTGAGAGCAATAAAATTTTTCGTTTTGTTTAGTGTACTTATAATACGAGTATATTTGTGTTAAAAGATTATTTGTTAAATGATGATCTACATTTTTCCTTTGATAGTTACAAATTTTACATATTTTTAGTTTCTTCTATGAAATAAGGAGTAAGAGAAGAATACAGTCGATTTTTTTATTTATTTTTTTATTTACTAAACTTGAAACCAATGTCATCATCTGATGACAAATAAAACTGTAGGTAAAATGCAACAACGGCCCAATATCTTTACATGAGAACATACTGAATCGAACCAAAGTTGTAAAAATACATTCAAGGGGTGTTATATACTAGGCACATAAAGTATTTTGTTCTATCTTTCCTGGAACACTTTCTAATAAACTCTTTTTGGTCTGGGCGGTAAGCGCTTCTTTTATTTAGTTTTTTACTGAGAACATTGGGTAGTAATTGGTTATATCCTATTTTTGCCCTGGGCTTTACGAGGTTAAAAAAGAAAGGTAGACAGCGTGCTGCGTAAATTTCAAGTGACGTCGAAACCATGCTCAACATGTTGTAAGAACACGCACATTTATTTTTTATTTCTTTCTAAAATCCACTGTATGACGCACACATATGCACCTAAAACCTGTATTTGGTTGCAAATGAGTTTAGATAGATAGATAGATAGATAGATAACACTTTATTGTACGCCAAAAAATAACATAAATATTAACAAAAATGTGAAATAGAATTCGAATTAATAGAATTTAAATTCAAGGAGAAATAGAAATGTGATACAATGGGAGGTCTTCTTGCAAGGAGAAGAGTTTGCGCAAGCGCAATCTTAGTAGCAGTTGGTAAAAAGTTTCGTAGTCTTCTCAAAGAATGAGCAGCAGCAAAAAGTTTACGACTAACTTCCTGTAACGGAGGACCCCAAGATAAAGTTTTATCAATGTATAAACCCAAGTTTTTGACATTGTCACTAGTTAGGATTATATTAACATCAAATACAACTTTGGTTGCTTGTGTTAAATTGCATTTTGTAAGCATATGCGGAGAACCTATAATAATTACTTGTGTCTTCAGTTGATTAATTTTGGAACCATAATTTCTGCTCCATTCCGAAATGGTTGCTAGGTCACTGTTTATAGTGTTAATAGCTACAGCTAAGTCACTAGGAGTAGCTTGTGTATATATCTGAAAATCATCTGCATATAAGGGATAGGAAGAATTTATCTTAATGGATTTCTCGTGCTTCTTTTTTTTTTTTACTACATATATTATTAATTTACATATTAAGTATTTATAGTCCCGCATCTTCATGGTTGTTTATGTCTGTAGCACACAACAATATTGTCTCTAATCATAAGTTGTTCGCTTTTTAATAGCTGTATTATTGCAATTTTTTTTCTTAAGTTATTTTCGTCTAATAATATTATAATCGCAATAGGAATTTTTTCTATATCAACATTTAATAAGATTTTAATCATGTAGTACATAACTTGCTCGCGTTTAGTTTTCTTTTGTTTCTTAGTTGAGGTGTCTTACTCAGTAGGTTGGTTTCAAAGATATTTACAATATCTTTGGTTGGTTTATACTATGCTTGGTTTATACTATTGATAACAATATGTATGCTTTGTAAATGTACCTACAACATATTGTTTCCATTCAATTTTGATTTTTAATTTTGGGTTTTGATTTTGACAGTTACATTTTTCTCAGCCCTTGATAGACAAAGGACACATGTGACATGCAGCCAATGTCGATTTTATACTTTGATTTAATCAATTTTCTTTTGGAAACATTATCTTGTATTATTTTGTGTAACACCTACTTAGAAACATTATCATTATTATTAGATAAGAATATCTTTGCCACTTTAGATATTTGGATCCTAAGTTTGCATATAAAATTGATTTATATTAAGTTTACTCTGTAAACAGTGAACTGATGGGTTGGTGATGTTTATGTTTAGTAAGTGTTAGGTTATAAATTAGTCTTAACAATACATTCCTTACTTTTTTTTTTTTTCTGTATAATATTTATTTTTATTTTTTATATATATATATTTAGTCTATGAACTATGTCTGATGTTGAGTTGTTTAGCTCTGCAAATGATTCTTCTAGTTTGTCATTTCACTCTTGTGATGATTCTTTCAATGATAGCGTGCTTAATTTACATGAACTACTTAAAGGAGTTTTTACGTCTTTTAACAACTCTTTGAACATATGCCATATTAACGCTCAAAGTATCCCGAGCCACTATTCCGAACTTGAAGCTTCATTTTTTCCTGAGTATATTCATGCCATATTAGTGTCGGAAAGTTGGCTGAAGCCTTCTTTACCGTCAACCTTATATCCCTTTACCGGCTTTGTACTCGTTAGGAATGATCGTGTTGGAAAAGGTGGAGGTGGTGTAGCCATCTACCTACACGCATCAATTCCTCACAAAGTTGTTTTAACATCTCCTTCCTGCTATTCCGCTTCTTCTGAGTTTTTATTTGTGGAACTCGATGTCAGGGGCATCAGGATGCTTCTAGGGGTAGTGTATTGCCCCCCTTCGACTGACTACTTTGCCATTTTAGATATGGCTCTCATTGATATTTGTTCTGAGTACACACACTGTATAATCATGGGTGACTTTAATACAGATCTGTTGAAAAACTGCCCTCGTTCCAAAAAGCTTCTTACAATTATTGAGTCGGTTAATCTTTCTATTCTCCCTTTAAAGGCTACTCATCACAATATTGGAACCGATGACTCATTGATTGATCTAATCCTTGCTGCTTCTCCTGAACGTGTGATGAAGCACGGTCAGTTACCCGCTTTGGGTATCTCACGCCATGACTTGATTTATGCTTCGTATAAGCTTAAACCTCCCAAATATTCCCCTACTGTAATGCATCTCCGCAGCTTTTCTAAAATAAACTTTGACAAGCTAAAAAATGACGCTCTTAATCTCGATCTAGCCTCTTTAATTGCAGCACCTACTGTTGACGATAAAGTCTCGATTCTTAACCACAATGTTCTCAGCCTCTATGATGCTCATGCTCCAGTTCACAAGGTTAGATTGAAGCGTCCCCCTGCCCCATGGATGACAGAGGGCGTAAGGTCAGCAATGTCTAAACGAAATCGAGCTTTTCTTCGTTTCAAGAGAGATCGTACTGGAGAAAATTGGTTATCTTTTAAAGCAGCCAGGAATAGGTGTAATCAGATGGTACGTGCAGCTAAACGCCGATATTTCCATAATTGTATTAATAACTCTTCTCCAGCTGTAGTGTGGAAATTTCTAAGATCTTTTGGTCTTTGCAGGCCAGCTACATTGGATTGTGGTCCTTCTCTATCACTCGATGAAATCAACCAACATTTCGCTTCTGTAAAAGCATTGGACCCTACAATTCGCTCCCAAACTATGACTTTCATTGCTTCTGTGCAAACTCCTAACATTCCTAGCTTTAATTTTTCTCCTGTTTCTCAGGATGATGTCAAAAAGTCTATCTTAGCAATCCAATCCAAGGCGGTGGGCTATGATGAGATTAGTAGACATATGGTAATATTTATACTAGAGCACCTTCTTCCGGCAATTTCCCATATTATCAATTTTTCCCTTGATTCAGGTCAGTATCCTAATCTTTGGAAGAGAGCTTTTATAAAGCCTCTCCCAAAAGTTCCTACTCCCATTCTTCCCAATCATTTTCGCCCAATATCCATTCTACCCTTTCTTTCAAAAATTTTAGAATCCTGTGTTTACAAGCAAATCTCTACTTTTATTTCGGAACATAACCTACTGAGTATATTTCAGTCTGGGTTTCGTCCTGGTCATAGTACCACTACTGCTTTAATTAATGTTACTGATAATATTAGACACGGCATGGAAGAAAAAAAGGTAACAGTACTGGTACTAGTTGATTTCTCAAATGCTTTCAACACAGTTGATCATGAAATCCTCCTTTCCATACTGTCTCATCTGAATTTTGGTCCTACTGCTTTGGAATGGTTTGTATCTTATCTTCGCGGTCGACAGCAGTCAGTCTGTGTGGGGCAAATGACCTCAGCATGGGCTGATGTGGACGCTGGTGTGCCGCAAGGCGGTATTCTTTCTCCTATAATTTTTCAATTTTTATAAACTTTATACCTCCATCCTCGACTGCTCGTATCATTTGTACGCCGATGACCTTCAGCTTTATGTGCAAGCTGAAATTGGGGATATTCATAATGGGATCAAGAAACTTAACGACAACTTATCAGCTATCAAAGATTGGTCTACTCGTTATGGAGTTTTGGTCAATCCTTTGAAATGCCAAGCTATACTGGTGGGTAGTTCAAGGATGCTGGCTAAGATTAATCTTGCAGATTTACCTCCTATTTATTATGATAATATTATAATTCCGTTCAGTAATTCTGTTAAAATCTTGGCCTACACATCGACAGCACTTTTAATTGAGAACCCAGGTTTCAGAAGTGAGTCGTAAAGTCATTGCCACGTTATGCTCTCTGTATCGTTTAAAACATTTTATTCCCACAAAATCTAAGTTTATGCTTGTCCAATCGCTCATTTTACCCATAATTGATTATGCAGATGTGTGTTACCCAGATCTGTCCCAAGATCTTCTGAACAAGCTGAAACGCCTTCTTAATAACTGCATAAGATTTATTTTTCGGCTTCGTAAGTATGACCATATTTCGCAATATAGATCTAAGCTAAATTGGTTTACTATCCGTCAGAGGCGCAATTCCAGAATATTGCTTGTTCTTTTTTCCATTTTAAATGACCCATCTTCGCCTTCTTATCTTATGAGTAAATTTAACTATCTCTCCTCATCTCATGATAGGTTCCTACGTTCTTCTTCTAACAACAAAATCTGTATTTCTATGGTAACTCCTTCACTGTTCAGGCTACACGCCTTTGGAACTCCTTGCCCGATGACATCAGAAAAGCGCCCAATAAGTACGCTTTTAAAAAATTGGGATCATCTATTGAAGACAACGCATTTTACATGATTCATCTATTTAATATGTATTGCTAAACAGACGTATATATTCATAGTTATTTGTATGTACTAACTATATATGTATTTAAATATGTATATTTGTATGTATATATTTGTATACATATGTCATATATTTGTATATATGTATGTATAGGTCATATATGTATAGTTTATTTATTAGTAAAATGTATATATTATGTAGTTAATTATCATTTTGTGTAGTGTTATTTTATTCTATATTGCTACACCTACGTCAAATTCTCACCACCCATGGGTTGACTGGTAGAGAATGCCTCAAGGCATTAAGTCCGCCCTTTGTATTCTTTATTTTTAAGGAATGCAATAAAGAATAAATAAATAAATAAATAAATATTGAGTTAATAAAAACTGAAAAAAGCAAAGGTGATAAAACGCCACCCTGTGGGACACCAGCAATGGTGCTACACCATGATGAGAATGTAACATCAATGCGTAAGCGTTTCCGGTGCCCAAACAGGTAACTTCGAAACCATTCAACTACCGTTGGAGATATATTAAGAGAACTTAATATGCCCAGTAAAATGGCGTAATCGACAGAATTAAATGCATTACTAAAATCCAGTAAAGTAAGTACAGTTAATTTATCGTTCTCCATGCCATATCTGATATCTTCCGTAATATTGACTAAAGCTGTGCTAGTGCTATGCCTCCGACGAAAACCAGATTGTAAAGGATTTAAAAGGAGATTATTACAAAGAAAAGCGTTAAGCTGATTAGACATAAGCCTTTCAAGAACTTTGGACAGGAATGATAATATGGATATAGGACGATAATCAAAGAAGGATGCAGGATTTAATTTTTTAGGTATTGGTAAGATTTGAGCATCTTTCTAGGTTGAAGGAAAAACACTACAAGAAATTGAGGAATTAAGGCATAACTAGACTGTATCAGCCGTAATCATATTACGGCTGATACAGTCGTTGCCAATAGCGTTGGAAGTAATGGACAAAATGCTCTTCTTAACATCACAAGCAGTGAATTGATTGAAGACAAAAGGTGGATGATTAGGAGTTGTAAGTGTTGAAAGATGATTTAATGTATTTAATTTAAGTGCCCCATTAAAGTCAGGCGTAGATGACAATTGTCGATTTAGTAAATCAATATTTAAATCTTTAGGTAATGCATTACTACGTGACTTTCCAACACCCATTGCACTGAGAAATTTCCAGACTTTAGCTGCTTTTTTTAGCTGGGTCATCATTCTGTACTGATTCATGGATATAATGGCGTTGAGCATTCCTACACAACTTATTACAGTGATTTCGGATAGTAACATATTTTTCCGAGTTTATGTCTGTAGGTTTGCATTTATATTTTGACTTAGCTGCAGCTTTTTTTATTTAATAAGATTTTAACTTCTTCCGTTAACCACGGTGAAGGAAGGTGTTTCATTTTGACGGCGCGAACTGGAGCATGTTTATCGTAGATACTAGTTAAGGTAGTCGTAAACAATACTACCTTGTCATCTACCGATTCCGCATTGAAAAGTGGCAACCAATCAATGTTTGACGCATCTTCGCGAAGACTATTAATATTCATACCACCAAAATTGTGTCGCAGAAGAAATTTTGACTTAATTTTAGGAGGACGTATTTTATTTGAAAGAAATATGAGATCTTGATAAGAGAACGCATCAGCTGAGCATTGACCATGTTTAGAGACTAGTTCAGCGGAAGACACAAAAATTAGGTCAAGAAGTGATGGACTAGAATTAGGAAATTGATGTGTTACCTTTAGAGGCAGAATAAAGAGATTAGTGGAATCTGAAATGGATTGAAGGGAGGCGGAACGGGGATCTTGTTTCAGGAGACAGGTATTAAAATCACCCATAATGATTGTATGTGAAAGCAAGGAAGTTACATTTTCAAGAATACTTTCGAAAGAAGTTTTGATGCATATTTTAGGTGCGTGGGAGAACATGTTGTACGTTGCGCATAATTTTGGTTTGGTATACGGTTGTAGTGGTAACCCTATATCGTCCCGAGGGTGTTGTAAGAGGCGACAGAGGGAAAATGAAACTGGAGATGAGCAGCAGCATCTTTCTGATAACACCTGAAAATAATAAAACACTGCGGTTGCCAACCCGCCGCAACTATAGCAAAATCCCTACATCCGGCAATTTATGAGGGAGGCCTTTGTTTAGCAGTGGACTTTTATTGGCTCTAATGGATGGATGGATGGATACGGGTCACTTGAAATGTATGCAGCGCTTTTTCTATCTCTCATCGTTGGTTTGAACCTAGGGTCCTTCTTTTGGGTTATCACCACCATATTTCCTATTTCTGCTAACATGCACCAGTGCACTTGCTGATGTGTGCTATTTGAAAGATTAAAGACTGCAAGTTAAATTATAGACTGTGAGGCGTCCTATAGATATTAATTTTCTATTATATTTGATTATGATAGTTAATGGGCGGGATAACGGGTGGTTTTTCAAATAAATATTATATTTATAATTTACAAATAAAGTGAGTTTTAACCCTTGCGTAATAATTTGAAATTCCGCCGATCTAAGTTTTGATTATCAAAACAACGCCATCATTCACCAAATGGAAAAAGTAGTATATTTTGCCTTCAGTTACTAATAAACTGAATAATATAAATAACTTACATTTATATTTTTAAATAATTACATTTATAACATCATTTAAAAATCCTAACGTTAATTTTTTTTTAGTTTTTGGTTATTTTATAAGTTTTCATTATCCTTATAATTTAATCAAAGAGATTTTTATATATGTTGTGGCCAGATCGTAGGATTCATCATGTATCATAAGGTAGTCAGCCTGTCACTTCGTGAAATGTTGTCATTTCATGATATTTAACACTGTTTTTTGACCATGTCATGACATAGCTTGACCAAATCAGTGAATAGAGGTCGTTTGACGATATTAATAAATAAACACAACATTGCTACTTCATTACATGGTCATAAAACCGTCAAATAGTTTTCACTGCTAGCGGCGTTGATAGCGTATTATTATACAAAAACAGAATTTTTAACTGAATCAACATCACTATATGCCTTATGTGTATAATAAATAAATTGTTCGCTGCTTTGGGGTGGCTCTTGAGCCAGTCAGCCAGTAATTCTGAAAAACTAATTTATTTATGTGTTCCTGTAGCATATTTTATCTATGTCAAATATCAATCATCTAAGTCCAATAGTCTGAGAATTCAAAAAAATTCTTTGACTAACAGACAGAGAACAGCATTTAATGATGTTCCTAAATTGAAGCCCACGGGAGCGAAGCCGCGGGTAAAAAGCCAGTTTTCACATAAATGCTTTATAAGAACACCAATATATTTATATTTTCAAAATATCGCATTCTTTGTCTGGCAAAATTTCTTCCTATTTTTTTAAATAAGATTAGTTTCTGAATTAAAGCATTAAAACAAAATCTAATTAATTAATAGATCTGTAGAAAAGTCGTGTCTCTAATCTGAATGAAATTACGGCCCATAACAACAAGTTCACGGCTGTAGCCAATTTTAAAGAAATAAGGCTACGGATGCGTTGTAACCTCTGAAGACCAATATAGAATGCCTCACAGGTTTACTCAACATTGAATATAAGGCACAGTAAAGAAAATTTATTTCTTAAAATAAAATAAAACTAAACGATACTACTAAACTAAAATAATGCAATGTATTATGAACTATTGTAATGAAAGTTTAGTTAATTATGTCTAAATAATAATGATCTATACCGTGTAGTAACGGTGTAAGAATATCTACTACCCCATATCATCCCGATAAGAGGTGACAGAGGGAAACAAATCAGTAGATGGACGGCAGAGTCTTCCTAATAACGACTTAAAAAAAAGCTGAAAAAAAAGTTGAATTTCGCAGGCATGTGTAATTTGTGCCGTGAGTGTGGTAAGAGACGCCACTGGGAAACAAATCAGAAGATGGTCAGCAGCTAAAACGATATGTTGTATTTCCCTCTTCCGATGCTGCCCTCGTCGGCACCGAAACCAAACTAGAACGTTGTTCGGGCCTCTTCCTTCGGCTGGCCTCTTGCAACGGACCTCTGAGGCACGTTTCTTACGCCCCCAATCAGGGACCAAACATACCACACCACGCTGGGTTCGGGGGCAACGAGGTGGGCGTGACCCTAAATGAAGACGTTCTACTCCGTACGTACAACAACCCCGTTTCTTAAAAGAAAGGGTTGACGACTAAGATTACGGGTCCCTGATTAATGGTCCCGGTCTTGACGTCAGTCATTAGTGGATTGTATCTTCTTGGGTTTGACGCTGACTGTGACGAAAATAAAACATCGGTTATTCTTCATAAAGCCCCCTTTGCGACATTGAAAATTTCACTGATTTACTACTTTCCCTATCACTTTTCCCTATTGCTTTCTTTCTTGAGTTAAAACTGGAAACTGGTAGGTGGTCCTGAACAAATTGCCAAAATCCAAGCTTCCGATCCTACCCTGACAGCTATAGGTGAAAGAGAGCCGGGCACCGCGCGCCATTTCGACATAATCTAACACTGATTTTCACTATCGCATTCTCATATTTAAACCCATATCTTTATTACCAAAAAGAATATTATTACATCATTTCTCTTCACAAAAAGTACAAAAAAGTCACATTACATATAATATTCGAAACATTGATATCACATAAAAACATAATATTAAAATATATTTAGCAAAATACAACAATTTTACAGGTTATTTTTAGAGTCATAAATCTTCTTAATCTTCAAAATATCTATTACACACATTCAAAACAATAATCTTTATTAATAAACATGAATATCTTAAATAATAAAATCGTTTAATTCACAAATTAAAACCTTTAAGAAGCATTAATACACTTTAATTCAACTTTAATTTTCTTATACAATTTTATTATTATTCCGTTATTCTAGTCATAAAATTAGACACTTTAAGCACATTTCTTATCTTATTATTCTATACAATAATCCTGTAACATTTATAACATACATTTTCATATATTGCTGAAACTTCCATAAATTAATTAAACCTTTATTATGATTTTTTTTATATTTTAATACGTTATTGAGACGCTGTTCTAATCCCATACAAAATGAACAACCAATTTCTGCACGACCACAGTCACATTTCCGCTTGCGCCGCCACTCCCGAGCGGTTGTGTAAGTTGACCGCGCTCTCGTCCCCGTACGCTGAGTACCCTCTCACTCTCGCGCCTCCGCTCTCCTGCTCACGTTGTGCAGAGCTGTCACCGTCGGTGAGTTTGCTTGCCTTTCCTTACCGTTCTTGCCCCCCTGCCTCCTAGCAGGGAGGTTTGACCGCATATTGTTATTGTTACTATTATTTGTTATTTGTTTCTGTTTTTGTTTTGTTATTTTGTTTGTATTTTGCTACTGTTTCTTGGAACGTCCCTTGTTCTTTTCATAACAAGCTACTGTTTCTTTGAACGTCAACCCTTGTTCTTCTCAGAACAAGCCTTGTTCTTTTCAGAACAAGGATCCCCCCTATCTTTTTAGTTTAAAACGTCAATCCCCCAACATGTCCATCCTAGACATCAACCAAATCAGAGCCGTCCTCACTCTATTCATCCCAAACATCGACGAGGCCGCTATCGTTGGAATTCTGTCCTCCCTTGCCCCTCAGGCATGTACCCAGGTCCGTCGCGACCTGCCGGACGGCCCCTAAGTCTGCCCCGTAGACCGATTCGCCCGCGTCCCACGACTCCGACTCCATGGAGTGCTCGGACTCCGCGTCCGTAACGTTGTCCTCCCGGAAGAGGTCCACTACCCAAACCAACACTTCATCCAGTAGCTGCTCCACGGATTCCGATGGAATAGTAACTGAAGACTCCTCCTTCACGATAGTGAAATCCAAGCGCGGCAGGAAACGCGCTGCTAAAGATCGTACCCCGTCCCGGCATCCCCTGCTGCCACCCTCACCCCCGCAGCCCCCGCCGCTGCCCACACCCCCGCAGCCCCCGCCGCTGCCTCTACCCGCGCAGCCCCCGCCGCTGCCACTGTCCCCTTACTGTCGCTAGACATCCCCCGCCCCTCCAAGCCAGCATCTCGCTGCGTCATCACCCCATCCTCGCCAAAAAACAGGTCCCGCTCCCTGTCTTTCTCAGAGACAAGGCGCAATTTACCCGTCTCTCCAAAACCTGCTACAACGCAGGTATTAGATACGAGCAAGCAACCAACCTCGGAGAGGCTATGAAAATCATCCCACAGTCGATCAAAGACTTTCGTCGCCTTACCAGGCTTTTCACAGCAGAGCGTGTATCCTACCACACGTACGCTCTTCTGGAAGAGCGTAAGATCAGGGCAGTAATCCGCTGAGTTCCCTTCGAACTCTCCAACTAAGACATCCTGGAGGACCTTAAGTCACAGGGCTTCCCCGTCGAGGATGTGCCGGAGGCAAAATCCATCTTCCGGCAGGTACGCACCGTGTGCGGCCTGTCGAGAGTGAAGGTCGAGTCTCCCCATAGGCGCGGTTTTCCAGCACAGTGCCACCACTGCCAGCTCTATGGGCATGCGGCGGCCAATTGCTCAGCCCCAGCTGCGTTAATTGCCTTGACCCTCACAGCTCGAAAGAGTGCCCTCGGCCCAGTAATGCCGAATCCCCAACCGCTTGCGTCCTATGCGAGCAGCCTGGCCACCCGGCCAACTACAGGGGCTGTCCTCGCGCTCCTCGCTCCCGTCCTACTAGAGCTGCCATACCAGCTCCACCGCCGGTCAATGCCAGGTCATTCCCGGCTCTCCCATCAAAATGCCCCATCAGGCTTTTCCCAGCCCTTCAGGATTGGAATTTATCACAGAGAGTGGTAACGATGGATAAAATCCATTGGGCCATTCACAGTTTCCTCCCCTATAAGGCGGCAGGACCTGACGGCATTTTCCCGGCACTCCTACAGTGGGGGGTAAAATCCTAATAGTCAGATTTGTCGCCATAATGAGAGCATGTCTGGCTCTTAAATATGTTCCTAGGGGATGGAGGAAAGTGAAAGTTACATTCATACCCAAACCAGGTAAGAGCGACTATACAGACGCTAAATCTTATAGACCCATCAGCCTCACATCCTTTCTCCTAAAGACGTTGGAGAGGATGTGTGAAAGGGAACTAAGGGGGTCAGCGCTAATAAACTTACCACTACACGACATGTAACACGCCTAAAGCTTAGGTAAATCGACAGAATCGGCACTTCACCAGGTAATAACAAAGATTGAAGAGGCCATCCAAAACTAAGCAATATGTCTAGGTTCTTTCATATATATAGGAGGTGCTTTTGACAGAACGAACTTCTTCAGCATAAAAGCTGCACTAAGTAGACATAAAGTTGAACCGGCACTGATTGACTGGATAATAAACATGCTCAGTACACGAACAATAAAAATTGCTGGTGAATCTCAAATATTCCAGATCAAGAAAGGATGCCCGCAGGGTGCGTTTCTTTCACCACTCCTGTGGAATATGGTCATTATTGAACTCATCAGCAAATTAAGTGCCAATCACTTCTACACAGTGGCTTATGCAGATGACTTGACAATACAGGTCTCTGGAAAGACAGCAAGCATGGTGTGCGACCTGACCCAAGCGGTGGTGCAAGGAATATGACTCAACCATTAACCCAAATAAAACGGTTATAGTAATGTTCACATATAAACGAATTCTGAATAACTATCACCTCCCAAGTCTCTTCAGCACAAAACTCCAGCTATCCTCTGAGGTAAAATATTTAGGTATCACCTTGGAAAATAAACTGAACTGGAATAAACATATAGAAAACAAAATCAACAAGGATAGTACAACTTTCTGGCAATGCAAAAACATGATTTGTAAACGATGGGGTTTGACGCCAAAAATTATACTGTGGCTATACAAAATCGTGATTCGGCCCATGATCACATACGGTACTCTGGTATGGTGGACCAAAACAAATGAAGCCACTACAATTAAGAAGCTTCAGCGTTACCAGAGACTGGCATGTATGGCTGCCACGGGCTGCAAAAGAACTACAACAACAGCAGCCTTAGAAGCTATACTGGAGCTAATCCCGCCTCACCTACACGTACAACAAGAAGCTACTTTAACTGCCATCATACTAAAGATCCTAAATCTATGGAATAAGAGTAGAGTCCCCATACGGGTATAATTAACAGAATTTACTCCAAAATCTCCATCTTACAAGCCAAATACGATAAGATCCCTAAACAATTTGTGTTTGATAAGAAATACAAGATACAATTGAATGAAACTAACCAGCCGGAGGGTTGAAACCCAAAAGAACTCAGCATTTTCACAGATGGTTCCAAAACTAATGAGTGTACTGGATCTGGAACTTTCTCGCAAAACCTTAATATCCACATATGTACACCGCTGGGTACCCACAACACAGTCTTTCAGGCAGAATGTATGGGTATCATCCAAGCGGCCACAGCAATAGATAGATAGATGCTATGAAAGTAAAAGACACCTCCATCAGAATACTGACCGACAGCATGGCGGTACTACAAGCTCTAAGTTGCAATGTACATATACATATATATATATATATATATATATATATGTATATATATATATATATATATATATATATATATATATATATATATATATATATATATATATATATATATATATATATATATTCTGGTTTATCCATACTTCGTAAACATTTTTTTTCATTACTAGTTTATTTTTGCTGCACTACCTCCCATATGTTTGTCTGGTACACCGATCCGCCTGGAAAGCGTGGCGATTAAGACAAAGCGTCCCTACAGCAGGAGAGGCCCATGTTCTTCAGGGGTATATTACAGGATGATGAAGAAAAGAAAAAGATGGAACTGGAAGCATTTCTGTCATAGTCATTTTGTGAAATATATTCTTAGAAATTTTATGATTACAGATTCGTCTTTCAGTGATATTTGTGTTTTTAGGTTTTTCACATGGAAGAGTCATGCTGCAGCTGTATTAGGGTAAAAGCACAGATGGGTTGGCTCGACCAGGAAAGGACCACGCTCTTACAGAATACCAGCGTAAAATGGCAGTTTAATATTGCTGTGTTTCGTGGAGAACCAGCGACCTTTTTTACTGCAAAAGAGGCATTCCATTTTAGTCCTCAGGGATGAAAGTATCTGCATTTTGATAACTAATCGAGGATAGATGTAGATTTCGATTGGCCTCATCATCCATCTATGTGTTCAAAAATTAAGTATATTAAGATACGCGGTAATTTTAAGTTAAAAACAAAATTTCTAATACAGGTATCATTTTACCCGGAAATGGTTAAAATTAATTTAATTTTAAGTATAAAACGTATGAAGCCGTAATTGCCAAGCTTAAGAACGGTAATCTAATAAAGGTTTACTTTACTGGAAAATTAAGGTCCTTTTCGCCCAATTACGTCCGAAACAACCCGTCGGAGTAATACAGGTCTGATGGTCCTGATTATTATTCCATCAATTGACGGAGATCATGTGATCTTTTCGGCATATACCGTAGTTGAATTTTATAATGACCTAGAGGCAAAGTGGGTCAATATATTATTAGCCTTACGCTATTACTGAAAACTTAATATGTACATTTATTATCGAACTAGCGAACCGCCCAAGCTTCGCTTGGGTAGTACTATATGTAAGATAACCAAACACCATTTATTTCGTATATCGTGAGAAACCTGCATGTCTGAGAAATAAGAAAAAATATTTCGAAGACATGTGAAATTCGCCAACACGCATTAAGGCTCGCGGCGGACATTTCCTTGCCCTAAAACCCTCTTAGAAATTAGAGGAGGCCTGTGTCCAGCAGTGAGACTTATATAGGCTGTAACTTTAACATATTTATTTCGTTTACATTAATTGTTCTTCGTCGCTCATACCACAAAGTCTGAAGACATAAGACTTCAAACAGAGCTTCTGCCTGTACTTACCTTTTCTTAAATAGGGAAATGCCTACGCATAACCGCCTCGTCGGGGCAATGACGGGTTATGTCGGACTCGCACCGACAAAAACCCCATGGTATTCCACCTTCGCCGTATATTGGCAGGGCCACGGGAACGAATTTGCACACATCCGCGGCCCTACCAGAGCCGGCCGCCCCATGGCATCCCCTCCTCGGGATAGGACAACTTCTTGCCCTTCTCCTTCTCAGATAAAACGCACCAGAACAAAAGTCGCGCCTTCCTCCGCGGCCTCTAACTCCACCTATGCGGCACCCCCCTCCTTCCATGAGGAGACCATGGGCCAGGAAAATAGAGCCTGTACTTACCTATGGTGCCGATGTAGACACTAACGATACGGATACTTCATAAGCTCAAAGTCGTTCAACGAGCAATGGCTTTTCATCGCAAGCATGGTGTGTTTGTGGTCTCTCTGGTAGATAAAGGATTGTAAACATATTGTAATAATTAAAATTAATTTGCCGTTAATTAACAGTTTAAGAGGTAGTTAAGTAGTTACAAAGAAAGCTTACATAGAGTAATTTAACAAGCTATTCCAGAATTAAACTCTTATTTAGCTAGAACAATATCTAACTCGTGATGAAAATTAAGCCGTGCCGAGGGTACGAAGTATAGAACAAAGGAGTGATTAGGTAAATTGCCTGCATTAAAAGATTATGCTCAGGTTTGTATTTATAATCGTTCTTTGATATTTATAATCTGATTTACGTTATACCATTCAGATTTGTCTTGGTATTTATTTGTTACTAGCGATTTCATACGCGCAAAGATGCGCAAAGAACATCTACATTTATCCCCAATTAAAAAACAAAACGCCGACGCGCTGTCATCCCTGAAGACTAAGATGGAATGCCTCATATCCAGTAAAAAGAGTAAAACATATTTATAAAGTGAAAAATGCGACACTAAAAAGAGACAGACATACATCTATAAAACGTATCTGAGAGATGACTACATATTTGTGCCGTTTGCTGTAGAGACTATCTGTCCGTGGGGTCCATGTGTGGTGAAGTTCCTAAAGGAACTCTATCCGAGTCTGGTCGTTGCTGGCGGTGCTAAGGGGGCTGGTTTCTTTTCTCGCTCAAAGGCTAAGTTTAACCATTCAGCGAGGAAATGCAGCCAGCGTTCTTGGCACGATACCACGGGGAGCAAGACTGTATGATAATTAAGTTATTAGTTTTATTTATTTTTTTACTATAGTCTTTTAATATTGTAAGTAATAAAATAATAAAAGTACAATAATAAAAAAAATTACTAAAATATAAATAAGGTTTCACTTCTATTGCGTGTGAGCTCTACACATTTTTTAAAAATTAAATAAACGTTATCTCCAAACTAGGATTGTGGGGGTTTTACAGTTGGTGGGACAGTTTACATGCATAAATTTCACAAGAAAAAACATCCAGACCCGGAATAATTATTGGTAGGCCATACAATTTTTAATGGTGACCACACAGTAGTGCGGGATTCGAACCAACGGCCCTTATACGCTACAACTCATTGCTAAACCACTGCGCCACGGAGCCGTTAAATGCCAAATCTCACATATCTCCGTTCGCACACATCAAATTACTCATTATTATGGTATTAGTAGAGAGTGCTTAGAATATTTTTGGTGCCTAGAAAGTTATTTTCAATCGACTTCAAGAAAGGATGAGGTTCTCAATTCGACTGTACGTATATTACTAGATTTTTTCGTCAATTGGTAACTGATTTTAATGTTTTTTTTAAATAAAATAGTTTCAAATATAACAGGGGTGGTTGCATTAATATATTATGAAGAAAAACTTTCACTTCTAATGGTAAAATATGGGATGAAGTTTGTGTTTAGACGATGTTCTAGTTATTACCATGATATTGTATTCCCTAGTCCACTCGAAAGGGTGAAAAATTCAACTTTTAATAAAAAAGTGTAAACTGACTTAAAAGAATTAAAAAGAACAAAATAATTTCCGCATAATAGCTTCTTCTCGGGGCTTTAATACTTCGATATACTCGTACTCGTATCTTAGCACAGACTTCAGAATCTATTGTGTGGAAAATTCTTTTATACTATTAGTTCTTTTTATTGAGGGTATCTGTAAGCTGAGTAAGGGGCAATTTCCGACACCGCAGTATTATAACACTTCTAACGCTGTATGTAAAAATTGGTATTTATATGTATAAGTTACCTATTTAAGTGTAATATTAATATCGTATTATGTGTGAAATGTTCTGTGTCGGAAGAAAGATTTATCTATTCCCTATTGTGTATATGTATATACTATACAATTTACTTACTATATGTATACTCTGAGTATGCGCAATTACAGATGTAGTCAATAATATTGATTCACCCGTGCTGAATGTAAAGTTTATGAAATAAGGTCGGAAGTGAGTTAGGATCTAGCGGCAGCGAGACGGGGCAACCACGACACAAGTAGACGATTTATTTGTGGTTATTGTGTACACTATATGTCACTTCAGAACCTAGGACCCACGGCGTTACCGTTACGGACTATCAAAGGTCCATTGTTGATCATAGTCCTCATAATGGGGATATTTGGCAAGGAAATACTAAGTACATAATACTTTTATTTTTATACTAAAAAGTAAAGTGCTTGTAATGAAAACTATTATTTACAGCAAGCAACTAATGATCGTTTTTGTTTCTTGAAACACTCCTAGATAGAAACAAAACTTAATAAAAGTTTGCAATTAAAAAACGTTTACGTGGTAGAGCCACGCTGCAGCTATATTATAGTTGTAGCTCGACCGGGGGAAAACCATGCTCTCACAGAATACGTCTAAGTCCTCAGGGGTGAAAACGCATCTGCATTTTGATATTGTTAATCGAGCATACATGTAGATGTCTATGGGCCATAGAATCCACTTAGCAGCAGGTGGACTGTGTGCTCGTTTGTCACCCTTTTTCTATAAAAAATGTACGAAGGAAGTTTGAAGTATTGTTGTTAAGTGATAATATTCACCTTGAATCAAACTTTTTATTGAAATACTAGCTTTTTACCCGCGACTTCCCTCGCGTGTACTTTAATTTAGGAACATCATTAAGTGCTGTTCCGTGCCAAATTTAGCAAAATTCGTTCACTTTATAGTCATCTCGGTGTCTGTGTCTCTATGTCTGTTTGTCAAAGAATTTTTTGAATTTTTAAAGACTATCAGACGTAGATGAGTGATATTTGGCATTGATATGATATGCTATAGGAACACGTAATAAATAAGTTTTCCAGAATTGCATTAATATTATATGTCTAGGAACTTCTACTATTTTTTTATCGGGCGTGTCTTCCGATGTATCCATAAGAAAGGTAAATTTTCTTGGAATCAAAATTTATCATTATTATTATTAACATTTTACTCTTTACATTCATTAACAATTAAAGTTAATTTAGTTTTAACAAAATAATGATTATTTCATGGTCTTCAATCAATTTACGGTATAATGTTTATTTGCGATATTTGATGCATATAATTGCTGCGATTTAATATTGTTTGGCACCAAAAATAGATGCTGATATTTTTTTACGTTCGAGTAGACTTCAAAATTTAATAAATGCAGTTCTATAATGACGAATAACTATTTACGGAATAAAACGAATTATACGGATTTTATCACGTTTAGTTAAACTTTTTTTACGCGGGTTTTTTACACAACTTTGGATGAAAAAGTTAAAATTAAATGCGATAAAACCTTTAAGATTGGTTTGATTGCAAATTAAGATCTATTCACAGTGAACGTGGGCAGAACTACACTCATGAACGGGAGTAGAAAAATGTTCGTCTTGTTGCGGCGGCGAAAGAAATTCCGCCACCTCATATCGTCCCTTGTGTATCGTAAAAGGCGACAGAGGAAAACAAACAGGAGATGGGAAACATTATCTTCCTGAAAACAGTTCAAAATAATAAAATCTGTGGTTGCCAACCCGACTGCCAAGTGTGGAAACTACAGCAAATATCCACCCTATTTGACAATGATGATGAATTCTAATCTTTCGAATCTTTGCTACCCTTAATATTTACGGTGGAGTGAAAACAAAAAGTAACATCTCCGAAAATATACATGAAATAAAAACTGCATAATTGCCCCATCAAAACTAAAAAGTAGCAGCCTACATACATGTCACTATTGGGCACAGGCCGCAGAGAGTTTTTGGCCAAAAAAGAGTTCGCTGCGCTGACCCCAACTTGGGATCACCTCAACTGGGGAACTTCTCAGATATGCAGGTTTTCCTTCACCGCCGAGAACGTAGTAAATCGACACTCTTAAATTGCAATAAATATATAAGCTAAAATATATATTATTGCTTACGTTCTATGAAGTTTACCTTTGGATCTGTTTGATGGCCGCCTTTGACAATTAAAATAAAATAAGACTTTGTTGTAAAATCTTTGATAATTAAAGTAGTTTTACGCAAGGGCCTGTTCACGCATGTGAGATATGAAACCAAGACCGTCAAAAAAAACTTAATTCGTCTGAAAATATGAAAGCTATCTTAAATGACAAACTGATTTATAAGTTTCTTTAAAGGTAAAAAAGTAAAATAGCAGCTTACATACTTCTTGTTACTATGCACAGGGCTCCTCGTTACCTATAGTGTTTTGTGGGCAGAAAAAAGTAGGTATGTCGTAATTCTTCAATGCGTATTAAGGGTTTTTACATTTCCACGACTTTTTTACTACTCAGACATCTAGCTTTCTCCACGAAGTTATTCTTCACCACTTTACCGGACACGTGGTAAGTCAGCACGTAAAATTTTCCATTACAGATTTATTTTTCCTCAAAATAATCAAACACTTTTTGCTCCCGTGCCATGATGAAATCTCACGGCGAGCTACACGGCTCTCGTATTTGTATAAATAAAATTCATAAAAACTGAAACAAAGCTTTTGCACGATTGTTGAGCACATCTACCTAGTAATTAGACATCCAACGATGCCGCGAAAGAGTGGGGCATATAACGAGTACGGTGTAAAAGCGTTAGCAACTTTAGATTATCCGAAGAACGGAGAAAACAATTATGAGTATCTCCTTGGTAGTGAAATCTAGATTTCAAGTACTCAGGATCACAAGGATCGTTCAGGATAGTGAAAAGAGTGCAGAGTATTCTAAGATATCTGCGCTACGGATAGGCAGCCAGTTAAGCTGAGTACGAAAAGATGATACATGGTCATATTTACGAAGACCATAAATGTATCTAATGCAGTTATTGAGGAGACGATTCAATGTGTTAAGATGCTGTTGAGATAAGTCTGTGCAACACACATCTACATAGTCTATTATCGGCAGAGTGAGAGACTGAACAAGCAAAATTTTCAGGCGATAAAGAGATCGCAATGTTGCAGTAACTTTGGGGTTTACCTTCTGGATCTGCTTGTTCCATGAAAGACAGCTACAGACCGAGATTACAGTACAGTACGAAATAAACGGCAAAGGAGATATCCAATTTGGATAAGTATCTAGAGCTACCTAAAATGATCGCTTGAATTTTAGAAGGATTCACGTTAATTCCAAACACAGTGGACCATTCAAAGATATAATGTAAATCTTCGTTTAGTAACACTATTGAATTATTAATATTGGATGGTTCCTGTTGTGCCCGTGTAGTGGCGGGTTAGAATACCCACTACCCCATATCTTCCCGTGGGTGTCTTAAGAAGCGACAGAGGGAAACTGAGGCAGAAGATGGGCAGCAGCATCTTTCTGATAACAGCAAATAACAATAAAAACTGCGGTTGCCAACCCGCTCGCCTAGCGTGGCAACTACGGCAATATACCCCGGTGGCGACCATGGTAACGGCGGGGCAGGGGTGCTAAGAATCTCTGGTGGAGGTTCGGTTGCCACCTACGACAACTCGACCTGGCAACTTATAACGCCCGTACTCCGAGGACTGACGAGAAGATCCTGGAGCTGGAAGACGAGATAGATAAGTTGCGCTGGAATATTATTATCTGAGGTCCGAAGAGGGGAGGACACGGTAATCCTCGAATCCGGCAACTTGTTCTATCACTGGGAGGGCGACCATCTGTCCCAAGGAGGTGTCGGATTTATCGTCCACAAGTCTCTCGTTAACAAAGTTGTAAAGATTGGGAGTGTGTCGACGAGGGTTGCGTACTTTATACTCAGAATCACCAAACGGTATTCGCTGAAGGTCATACAGGTTTACGCACCAACCTCGGCACACCCCGATGAAGAGGTGGAGAAATGTTTGAGGATATCTCTAGAGCCATGCATTCCCCAAAACCCACTATACGGTGTTAATGGGAGATTTCAACGCAAAACTAGGCACAAGAGAGAGCAGTGAGCTGAAAGTAGGAAATTCGGAATAAGGCAACCGAACCCTAGGGCCAACAGCTGGCCGGCTTTATGGAGAAGAGGACTCTTTATGATGAGCTCTTTCTGCCAGAAGTGGCCCCACAAGAAGTGGACCTGGTCGAGCCCCGACGGTTCGACAAAAATGAGATTGACTTCATTATGACGACAAGACGCCAACTGTTCAGTGATGTCTCAGTGATCGCGAGGGTGAAAACTGGTAGCGATCACCGAATGGTTAGAGGCACACTGAACCTAAACGTTAAGTTGGAGAGGTGTCGTCGAATGAAGTCAACGCACCGTCCTCTCGTGCTCTAATCCAAAGTCCCGAAACCTTTCAGCTCGAGTTACAAAACCGTTTTCAGTGTCTAGAAGATTGCAATGCAGTGGGCGATATGAATGACAAGCTCGTGGAAACTATCCATGCGGTCGGAGCTAAGTTTTGTAAGACCCGCCGCAGAAAAACACAAAACTCTCCGATCACACTCTTAATCTCATGACTGTTAGATGGGAAATGAAGCTGCAATCTTCAGTAGATTTGATAGCATACAGGCAACTGAACAGACAGTTCTCCAAATGCATGTGGTTGGACTTACGCAACTTTAATACTGCTCGTATTAAAGAAGCGATCGAGCGGAACCAGGGCTACAAAGTCTTTGCTAGAGATCTGTCTGCCAGAAAGAGCCAACTGTCGAAACTGAAGACCGAGTCACACTCGGTGTCCTGAAACGACGCTGCCACGCAGCGTCGTTTCAGGACACCTGAGATTTTGAGTGAGATTGAGAGGTTCGATGGGCAGCTGTACACATCATCGTTGGAGCCACACGCAATGAGTAACGATCCAAGAGCAAGTCTTATCCGACACTATTCCGATGATATCCCGGACGTCAGTCTGAGCGAGATTAGAATGGCTTTCCAGCACCTTAAAACGGCAAGGCCCCAGGCCAGGATGGAATTACAGCGGAGCTTCTGAAAGCGGGTGGAGAACCGGTACTTGTAGTCCTTCAGAAGCTCTTTAATTCCGTCGTCCATGGTGGCACTACACCGGAGGTGTGGAGCAGAAGTGCGGTGGTCTTGTTCTTTAAGAAAGGCGGTAACGCTATCTTGAAGAACTACAGACCGATTTCCTTCTGAACCGCGTTTACTTGCTGTTTTCGAGAGTCATTACGAATCGTCTCGCATGCAGGCTTGACGACTTTCAGCCTCCCGAACAAGCCGGTTTCCGAAAAGGCTTTAGCACCATAGACCACATAACATACCCTACGGCAAATTGTACAGAAGTCCGAAGAGTACATTTTGGTTTGGTGTATGTGGACTATGAGAAAGCCTTTGATTCCGTCGAAATTTGGGCGGTGTTGCAGTCCCTTCAGCGGTGCCAAGTTGACTGTCGGTATAGCGAAGTGCTGAAGTGTTTGTACAGTAGGGCTACGATGGCTATCCGAGTACAGAACCAGAGTACGAAACCTATCCAACTGAAGAGTTGTAAGACAGGGTGACGTTATATCCCGAATCTCTTCACCGCTGCATTGGAAGACGTTTTCAAGCTACTGGACTGGAAAGGATACGGTATTAACGTCAATGACGAGTACATCACTCACCTTCGATTTGCCGACGATATATTCGTTATGGCAGAATCGCTGGAGGATCTAAGCACTATGCTCAATGACCTCAATAGTGTCTCCCAACGGATAGGTCTTAAGATGAACATAGACAAAACAAAGATCATGTTTAATGTCCATGTCACACCTATGCCGGTAGTTGTTGGGAGCACTAAGCTCGAAGTTGTTGACGAGTATGTTTACCTGGGACAAATAGACTGTACAAACAGTGCGTGTTGCCAGTGATGACCTACGGAACTGAGACGTGATCCTTCACTGCTGGCCGTATGAGGAAGCTCAAGGTCGCTCAGCGAGCTATGGAGAGGGCTATGCTCGGGGTTTCTCTGCGTGATAAACTTAGAAACGAGGGTATCCGTAGAACCAGAGTGACCGACATAGCCCAACGGATTAGTAAGCTGAAGTGGCAATGGGCCGCCATATAGCTCGAAGAACCGATAACCGATGGGGAAAAATGTTCTCGAGTGGCGGCCTCGTACCGGCGGACGAAGTGTGGGCGTCCCCAACTAGATTTTTTTTTAGGATAGGGTGACAAATGAGCACACAGTCCACGTGATGGTAAGTGGTTGCTGACCCATAGACATCTACATCTATCCTCAATAAAGAATCAAAATGCAGATGCGTTGTCACCCGTGAGGACTAAGATGGAATGCCTCTTTTCCAGTAAAAGGGTCTCCGGTTCTCTACACTCACCATACGAAACACAGCAGCATTAAGCTGCTATTTTACGCTGGTATTCTGTGAGGCGTGGTCCTTCCCGGTCGAGCCGACCCATTCGTGCTACAACTATACTACTAATATAGCTGCAGCATGGCTCTACCACGTAAAAAGATGGATGTGACGACCTGGTAAGACATGCAGGAAGTCGATGGATGCAGGTGGCTCAGGACCGTTCTTTGTGGCATTCCTTGGGGGAGGCCTATGTTCAGCAGTGGACTTGTGATGGGCTGTAGTGAAGTAGTGAAAAAAAAAGTGTTTGAAATCGATTTTGCATCAAAATTTTAAAATATAGAAGATAAAGTTAATTATAGAAATTAATATATAGGTATGTGCAGCGTCGGATTTGACTTTTTGGTGCTTTAGGTTTTTAAACCCCGACGAAAACAAAGGTGTATTATATGTTTGTAGTGTAGGCTTCATAGCTGCTGAACGGATGGCCGATTTTGATTAATCGAGAGTATATTCTTAGCTATGTTTCAAGAAAATCTGTTCAGCCGTTTGAAGAACAGCCAGCTCTTTTTGTTTCGGTTTTTTTTATTTTTAATTTAAGTTATTATAGCAATTGGTGCCCTAGTTTTTCATTTTACATTGGTTTCCTTTTGATTATTATTAATTGGCACACTGGTTAAAAATAAAAATACGAGCAATATAAAAAAAACATTGCGAATATTGATATCGTATATAAATTTGCAGATCGCTAAATTTTGAAAAAAAAACACATTATCACAACAACAGCTATAGATTTGATAGACAGGAGTGTTTTGCGTATCTCGTCTTCATTAACAGGAGAAAAAGTGAAAGAGTCATGAAAATAAGGAGGCATGGATGAAATAGATATGGATGAAATAGCTTTTGCTCTAGCACTATTAGAAATAGTTTGACCAGACAAAAAATTACTGTTGTAATCGTCTGGAGAAAAAAAAGACGCTATTAAGGGCAAGGTGTGTTTTCCCAAATTCAAGAGTATTAAGAAACTTCCATATATCAGCTGAAGATAAATAAAGCTCTTTTTCATGGATATAACGGCGTTTAGCAGCTCTCACCATCTGATTGCATCGATTTCTCGCAACTTTATATGACTTCCACTTTTCATCTGTGCGCTTCCTCTTAGAGCCACGGAATGCTCTGTCACGCTTTGCCATGGCCATTCTTACCCCTGCTGTTATCCATGGAACTGGAGGGCGCTTAAGTCTGACAACACGCTTGGGAGCATATTTATCAAAGAGTTTTAGCATATTGCCGGTCAGGATATTGACTTTATCATCAACTGTAGATGCAGCAAACACAGTAGACCAGTCAATTGCATCAGCATCGCGCTTAAGCTTTTCAATATCCAGTCTAGCAAAACTACGAATAGAGACAGACACTGATATAGGCTTGGGAGACTTTAATTTGTATGAAAGAAAGAGCAAATCATGCCGTGAAAAATCAGAAGCAGAAAATTGGCCGTAGTTGGCAACATGCTCAATAGAAGAGACGGATATATGGTCGATCCATGTATCTGCAGTGTCAGTATTATGATGTGTAGCATTTAATGGCAAAATAGTGAGATTATGCGACGCTATGATCGACTTTAATTTGTTTGATTTGAGAAAAGCCACTAAGAGCTCGGTGTTAAAGTCTCCCATGACAATATGATGTCTGTAAGCAGAACAGAATGGCGACAAATTTTCTTCCAAAACGGAGAAGTAGTCCACTTGAGGTGGACAGTAGATGACTCCAAGGAACACTTTAACATTCTTGACATTAACTTCAACAAAGATGAATTCCATTTAACTAGGATAAAAGATGGAGAAGTATTTAAAATTTTGAAATTCGCTATTTATTTAATTCGTTAGGTAAATAAATAGCAACACCCCCGCTTCTTTTGCCGGTACGATCATTACGGATTAAAATAAATCCCGGGAGACTGTAGGATGTAGAAGTATGTTTTGGTTTAAGCCAGCTTTCAGATACGAGAATAACGTAACAACTTGTTAAAGAGAATATATCCAGAAGCTCTGTGTAATATTGAGGAATACTTTGTGCATTTAAGTGACAAATATGAAAACCATTCGAGGATTTTTGAAGTTCATCACAAATTAATGGATACAAAGTTACAGGCACATCCAAGGCATCCACAAGAGAAATGGAAGAATAACTGTTGCAAATAGAATAAGAAGATTCATCATCTGACATTAGATAAAAATATAAATTATGTTATTAAATATATAAATATAAAAAAATGTATATCTACATACATCACCCTCCGGCCAACTGTATACAATTTTATAACAAGCATATCAGAAGAAAAAAGTAATAACATTCATTAAAACAAGAACAAATCACTAATAACATAAATAGTAAGAAAAAGACGAGAACAAATTAAGTTTAAAATTAAAAATAAGCCACTATTACCTACACTAAACAATATTTTATAACAATCTTCAGAAATGTAAATTGAAACAGCAAAAGTTAAGTTATATAATCTATGTTCACAGCAATGACGTAGTGATTGTGTACTCTAGGTTTTCAATAGTTTAGTTCTCTTGGTAGAGAGTAATTGTGTTCTGTGGTTTAGTTGTCAGCATAGATTATTATAAATTTTAGTTGCCAATGTCGAATGTCGAATGTCAATTGCTATCAGAGAAAAAGATACCTACCTAAAATTATTAGGACAAATGATAATACAACAGTAGCTTACTTATTTGAGACACGAAATTAGTATAAATTAAAAAAAAAATCGAAAGCAATATGAGCTATTTGTTCCGCTTTACGCGTTTAAACCTCACTACAGACTTAGGTGCACTATTACTTTAACATGCGGAGAGTATGGGCGAATCCCGCACGGAGCAAGTATTTGTATAGCCTACAAATAATTGTTCCGGGTCTGGATGTTTGTCCTTGTGCAATTTATATTTGTAAACTGCCTCCACGATACAGGAGAAAATCCTAGTGTAGAAATAACGTTTTCTAAATAACAAATCTTGCCATTTTCTGGGAGGTTGATATCCGCAGAAACAGAAGGAGTATCCACTTCAGATTTTTCTTGCTGAGCGATAAGCTTATCGAGGTCTATGTTGTCCGTGAGCCAGTGTCGTTTACCGCTAGATAGCTTAACGTAAATGTTACCATCGAGTGACCACACTTGTCTGATACCGAATTTTTTTCGTGCAGCAATAAATAAGGCTTGACGCTGACGAGTAAGGAACTCTGCAAGAACATACGGAGTTCCCTTGAGCTGAGTTTTCTTGGCGCAAATGTTTGATCTTATGCGAACATCACTAAACCGAATCAGAATAGGTCTTATACGGTTCTCAGAAACTGCAAGACGATGACAAACCACAATAGAACTTGAAGAAAATTCAGGTTGATGGAGATTATTCTTCATGATAGTAACTACTGTATCCACAACATTTTCTTCATTAGTGGATTCGGGGACGCCATATAGCAACAAATATTTTCTACGATGCCGCATCTCGATGTTGTCAACTGATTGACTTACTTCATTAATTTTCTGATGCAGTAGTGTCATTATTTGCCAGACATTATCCTTAAAAGCTTGAAAGTCTCTTGATAGAACTTTCAAGTCCGGAACCGGTGCTGAAAGTTTTCTAATAAGTGCTTCAAAATCATATTAATTAATAATTGTCTGTTAATGAATGTGTAACTTCTGAACGACCTAGCCGATTGAGATCATATTCACACAATATATTTTGTGTTGTATAGCTATAATAGGATTTGATAGTGGCGCTATAGTCAAGATATAAACAAATGTTATATTTACGGATCAAAATGGCCCATATTCATAATACTATATACCGTTACAGCCCACCAAATGTCCACTGTTGAACATAGATCTCCCCATAGATTGCCTGATATTTGCCATAGTTGCCACGCTTCGCAAGCGCGTGGTAACCGCATTTTATCATTATTTCGTTGTTATTACGAAGACGCTTCTGCCTATATCCTTGTTTGTTTCCCTCTGTCGACTCTTACGACCTCTACGGGAAAATATTTGGTAGTGGATATTCTTACACTGCCACTACATGGTCATGTTGAATTTTTGTTGAATGATGAGTTCGTTGAATTACATGTATAATTATTATCAATAATGAATTGCCAAAAATCACTGGACAGTAAGGTTGGTCTTATCAAACATTTTGTTATCTTAACTCTTTATAAAAAAATATTTTATGTTAACATTCAATACACCCATTAAAGTCGATAAAATAAACCGAAAAACAAATTATGAAGAGAAGGAATGAAACTATGTATTTTATTTAAACTGCTCTATGTTATTTATATGGCGATAATTTTTTTTAAGTTACAGGCAATAGGCAGATCGTAATATTTGGTTCTTTTTATATTTTTTATAGAATGATATCGACAAATGAGCACAAAGTTCACCTTATGGTATGCGGACGCTGTTGCTCATAGATATATCTGTTCTCGATTAAGATAAATAAGAATTTTTTTGTGAAGGTATGAAATTACGATGATCACGGTTGATTTCTGGATTTCGACAACAATGCCACCTACCGGGTTCAATTGTGAATCTAAACCATTCTCTAACCAACTTAATCACACACAAGAAATTTCATCAAAAGTGTTCCAGCCGTTTAGGAGGAGTTCAGTCACACACGGACAAAAGAATTATATAATACATAATATTTCTTATACATCATAAACCTCTCCGTTAAATTATTCTGTCTAATGGTGAAACCACATAAAATCCGTTGCGTAAATTAAAAGATCTAAGCGTACAGACGGCGGCAAGCGACTTTGTTTTATACTATGTAGAGAAGAGAAATCTCTTAATTATGCTGCAGAAGTAGTGACAGAGACGGCAAGCGACGCCTTAGACGGAAGTTTGTCAAGCAAATTAGTGATTTATTGAAGATGAGCCAAATTAAGAGTACCTGTAACCGACGTCTATGTATGCGTATGTATAATATGGATGTGAAAGAAGCGAGAGAGTTGTGTCAGGATCTTGACAAATAGAAGTCTGTAGGCTCTGCCTATCTCTCTAGGAAAGAGGCGTGAGAATTTATATTGTGTTGATTATAAAATAATACAGAAATATATTGTATTAATTATATATATTGTATTATTGTAGACGGAAATGAAGCTGCAATCTTCAGTAGATTTGATAGCATACAGGCAACTGAACAGACAGATCTCCAAATGCATGCGGCGGGACTTGCGCAACTTCAATACAGCTCGTATTGAAGAAGCGATCGAGCGGAACCAGGGCTCCAAAGTCTTTGCCAGAGATCTGTCTGCCAGAAAGAGCCAACTGTCGAAGCTGAAGACCGAGTGTGGCAGCGTCGTTTCCGGACACCTGAGATTTTGAGTGAGATTGAGAGGTTCTATGGGCAGCTGTACACATCATCGTTGGAGCCACACGCAAGTGTGGTAACGATCCAAGAGCGAGTCTTATCCGACACTATTCCGATGATATCCCGGACGTCAGTCTGAGCGAGATTAGAATGGCTCTCCAGCACCTTAAAACGGCAAGGCCCCAGGCGAGGATGGAATTACGGCGGAGCTTCTGAAAGCGGGTGGAAAACCGGTACTTGAAGTCCTTCAAGCTCTTTAATTCCGTCCTACATGGTGGCACTACACCGGGGCGTGGAGCAGAAGTGCGGTGGTCTTGTTCTTCAAGAAAGGCGACAACGCTCTTGAAGAACTACAGACCGATTTCCTTCTGAGCCGCGTCTACGTGCTGTTTTCGAGTCATTACGAATCGTCTCGCACGCAGACTCGACGACTTCCAGCCTCCCGAACAAGCCGGTTTCCGAAAAGGCTTTAGCACCATAGACCATATACATACCCTTCGGCAAATTGTACAGAAGTCCGAGGAGTACAATTTGCCACTATGTCTGGCGTATGTGGACTATGAGAAAGCCTTTGATTCCGTCGAAATTTGGCGGTGCTGCAGTCCTTCAGCGGTGCCAAGTTGACTGTCGGTATATCGAAGTGTTGAAGTGCTTGTACAGTAGGGCTACGATGGCTATCCGAGTACAGAACCAGAATACAAAACCTATCCAACTGCAGAGAGGTGTAAGACAGGGTGACGTTATATCCCCGAAACTCTTCACCGCTGCATTGGAAGACGTTTTCAAGCTTCTGGACTGGAAAGGATACGGCATTAACATCAATGGCGAGTACATCACTCACCTTCGATTTGCCGACGATATAGTCCTTATGGCAGAATCGCTGGAGGACCTAAGCACTATGCTCAATGACCTCAATAGTGCCTCCCAACGGATAGGTCTTAAGATGAACATGGACAAAACAAAGATCATGTTTAATGTCCATGTCACACCTATGCCGGTAGTTGTTGGGAGCACTAAGCTCGAGTTGTTGACGAATATGTTTACCTGGGACAAATAGTCCGACTAGGTAAGTCCAACTTCGACCGAGAGGTCAATCGACGGATTCAACTCGGCTGGGCAGCGTTCGAAATTACGGCACATCTTCTCGTCAGGTATACCTCAAAACTTGAAAACGAGGCTGTACAACCAGTGCGTGTTGCCAGTGATGACCTACGGAACTGAGACGTGGTCCTTCACTGCTGGCCGGATGAGGAAGCTCAAGGTCGCTCAGCGAGCTATGGAGAGGCTATGCTCGGAGTCTCACTGCGTGATAAACTTAGAAATGAGGATATCCGCAGTAGAACCAGAGTGACCGACATAGCCCAACAGATTAGTAAGCTGAAGTGGCAATGGGCCGGCCATATAGCTCGAAGAACCGACAACCGATGGGGAAAAAGGTTCTCAGTGGCGGCCTCATACCGGCGGACGAAGTGTAGGCGTCCCCCACTAGATGGAGTGACGACCTGGTAAGACATGCAGGAAGTCGATGGATGCGGGTGGCTCAGGACCGTGCTTTGTGGCATTCCTTGGGAGGCCTATGTTCAGCAGTGGACTTGTGAAGGGCTGTAATGATGATGATGATGATGATGATGATTATTGTACTATTATGGTGGAAGTTTCAAAATACATAATCTCATTAAAATTCGTAAATCCCATAATCTTCCTTATCATTAAGTTAAAATGTCCAGGTGCTAGGACTCATTTTCTGCTTCGGAATTCTTTCGGTAAGAACCACCCTGTAACCTATTTATGTCGCCGAATAGCAGTGTTTGCACTGCTGTGTTCCGGTCTAAAGTGTATAGAGAGCCAGTATAATTACAGGCTGTAGGGCATTCCACCAGAGTCCTCAGAGGTGACAACGCATCTCTAGCCTTCTTTGTTTGAAGTTAGCTGCAGGTGTCCACGGACTGCAGTAGCCACTAACCGTCAGCTGAACTAAGTTTGTACATCACTTCAATTTTATATAAAAATACAGAAAAAACGAGACTAGTGAGTGCTGTTGAATCATTTCACGGATCGCGAGTAACAAAATGAAAAAAAAAAAAGCATTACGAAATTATTTTTTGTGAGTTTGAGGTTAATAAAATAGCTTAAGGCTTAAATTCTGTTAGCATCAATAAAGGTTCGTGAAAACAAAAGCCAGCACTTTACAAAATTTGCAAATTCAGTGTAGACGTTGTTTTGTTTATGGCCCAATATATCAGTAAACATTATGCTGAGCTTGATATTTCACAAGCTAAGTAAATCAAGAGAATAAATATTGGTACACATTAAGAATTAGTTTATACAAAAATATCATATATAAAATTCAAGTAGCTTAAGATACTGTTGAATAATTTAAAAAGAATTGAATATTTAAAACGTGATGCGTGTATTTTTTTAATTAATTTATTATTAAACACAATTATCATTACATTCCCCACAGATTTTTACAAAGTACGCTCCGAAGCCTGCATCCATCCTATTTAATGATTTTCATTATTCTTTCATTTACTACAGGCTATAGAAAGTCCACTGCTGAACGTAGGCCTCCCAATATAGATTAATATTTTCCATATTTTACACGTTTGGCAGGCGGTTTGACATCTTATAAACGGGATGATATGGGGTAGGGGATTCTCGTACGCTATCGGCTAGTTAGCGTACGAGGTTATTACACGGGAAAGTTTTCAAGATAATTATTTTTTATTTATTCAGACATAAAAGTAAAGTAAAGTTATAGCATTTTGATTGTCCCACAAATGGGCACAAACCTTTCATTTCTGGGAGGGTTATGAAGAAAAAAATCTGCCGTGCTGCACCAATGTGTGTTGGCGGAGATAACTTTTATAGAGATAGGGGATGAGTCGCTCGCGTCCGTAGGCTTCGACCACCTAACCCTAGGCCCACCCTACACGTGTCCCCGGTGGTGCTAAACGAGCGACAAAGCCGAAAGGATAGACTCGGCTCCTCGCCGTATGGTAGCGGCGTAAAATCTACCACCCTTAGGTCGCACCATGAGCCAACACATTAAAGAAATGGCCCTGAGTTCTCGGCGCTCCTTTAATGGGGCAGGGGTGCGAAGAATCTCCGGAGTAAAACTGGCGACGAGGTTCGCCACCCGTCACGTTCTGTCACCCGGAGGGCGAAAAGTGGATTGCGGAGGCCCGTCTGGCTACGCTGAATGTATGTGGAGCAATGAATGATAAGATGGATGAAATATGCGAAATGATGAATGATAGAGGAATAGATGTGTTATGTAAATGAGACGAAACGAAAGGAAAGGATGCCACTGCATGGCATGTATACCGCTTACTGGTCTGGTGTAGACGAGACCGAGCGGGCATGCCAGGAGTCGGTGTCATCCTTTCAGAAAGAATGGGTCAATGTGTGAAAGAGTATGAATGTGTGCCCAAGGCTGCTGTGGATACGAATGAAAGTGGGCTTAAAGAAGTTGTTTGTGCTAGGGGTGTACGCCCCAGACATGTCTAAGCCCACTTATATCCGAGAGCAGTTTTGGGACATGGTAAGGATGGTGTTGATGAAATGTAAGGAAATGAAAATATCATTATGTTGGGAGATTTTAATGGAAGGGTTGCGGTGAAGAGGTCTGGTTATGAAAGGATATTAGGAATGTTTGGCGATGAAAGTGTAAATGAGAATGGTGAAGACCTCCTCGCCGTATGTGAGGAAAATAATCTTTTTGTGACGAATACTTTCTTTCGCCATAAGAGGATTCACGTGTATACATGGGAAAGAGGTAATGATAGAAGCATGATAGATTTCATAATTGTGGATGAAAGAATGCGGAGCGCAGTGGTAGATACAAGAGTTTACCGGGGATCCAACGTAGGGACGGATCATTACTGGTCTTATGCCGAATTAATGGTCTATTCAGGCGTTGGCGGCATCGGACATCTGTGTCTACCACTGCGTTACAGCGTATAAGAACAGAGAGGTTACAAGATGAAGGTGTGAAAGAGAAGTATAAATGTAGACTGAGGAGAATATAAATGGTTTGAATGAAATATGTATGAATGATTTATACCTGAAGACTGTATAGAATAATGTTAAGAAAGTTTTGGTGGATGCAGCCACCGAAGTATGTGGTGTAAGTAAGAGAACGAATGAAAGGAAAAATAATACGTTGTGGTGGGATGATGAGATTCGGATGGAAGTTGAAGCAAAGAAGAGAGCATGGCTAGATTTACTGGCAACCAAAGCTGGTAATTCTGGCGGTATGAATGATGAGATTGAAAGAAAAAGGCAGACTTTAGACGTATAAATAAGAGAGTAAAAGAAGTTGTTGAAAGGCAAAAGCAAGAAAGAACGGATAAAATGATAGAAGGATATCTGATAACTTCCAGGCAAATATTAAAATGTTCTGGAAACTCGTAAGAACTGCTAGGGAAATTCAAAACAGAGCCTAGAATGAATGCTATACGAGACGAGAATGGCTGTATGCTGAATGATGAAGTTTCGAATTTAAAGAGATGGAAGGAATACTTTGAAAGCGTGTTTATGAGTGAAGGGTCGTTTGAATTAAGTGAAAAGAAATTCCGAAAGAAGTGGAGAGAGGTAGGGAGATAAGTGTAGATGAAATAATGAAAGCAATGAAAAGCATGAAAGCAGGTAAGGCAGCCGGATATGATAGAGTATCACTGAAATGCTTAGAGGCTGGAGATGGAGTGGTGACAGGCCTACTGTACACCTTGTTTAACCCTTATGTGAGTGACGAGGTACCCGGGTGCCTTTGGCATTTTCAAATTCTAAAAAGTATGTTTTACGCCTATATGTAGCTGTGACTTCCTGAGAGCTCTTAACTATTTATAAATTACATATTTTTAATGTTTAGACCAAGTCTACTATTTACAATGTTTTGTGAAACCAAAACATATTTTGAACTCACAATCGAGTAACGAGGTACCCGGTACCTCTTTGTGTTTAATGTGACTATGAGGAAAGTATTTTAATTTCGTACAAAATTAAATAATAAACATTTGTCGAAGTATTTTATTTCTATAAAATTACAAATTCTTTGTTCATACAGTATTAATTACAGCTCTCGAAGCAGATGTTACATGTTGGACGAGTTACTGCATGTTCATCACAAACTGGTTTTCTGCAGTTAGTGCAAGCTTTTCGAGTTTTTCTTTGCTTGCGTTTGAGTTCTCTGCATAGGTAACAACTTCCGACGACTGCAACACGCCCTGTAGAATCTCGTCTAGTTTGACTTATAGAAGTTGCAGAGCCAAAAGAAATTGACGGCCTAAGTTCTCGGCCAGCACGTCCTGCATTGCAGATCTCACATGTAATTTTGATGTCACAATGCAATTTTTGATCTCTTCTATATTTTACCACACAGTTGTAGACTCAATGATTTCAAAACTTTCTACGTCTGTCACTCGAGACCAATTGTGGGTTATGTTCCATGTAAATAATATATGCTGCCAAAGCTGCAATGTCAATGATATTGTAAAAAAGTGCTAAAGGCCACCGATTTGTTCTGCGTTTTACGGTATATTCTGCTAACAGCTTATCCATGTTGTCCACTCCACTTTTAGTTTTATTATAATATAAAATTATTTCTGGCTTGGCAGTTTCCTTATTACTTTCAATAATTGGTGACATGTGCATTGATGACAACATTATTACTGCTTTATTCTTTTTAGGTACGTAAGAGCACACAGTTGCTTCTTTGCTAAATGCGAAATTAGAAGAATAAACAGCCCTCTCCTTGTGTGCTTGCATATTTGCAGGAAGAAACCGTTTATTTTTTCTTACCGTTCCAACTAGTGTCATATTCCACGAATTCAAGGAATGAGCCAGTTGAAGCGATGTAAAAAAATTATCCGTAGTTACATTCAGCCCTGAATTTTTATATTTAGCCACGAGATCTAATACAGTGCATTCTCCTACATTTGTTTGACGTATGCCAACACTTGACTTTCCTGTATATATTTGTCCATTTAGGGGGTAGGAATTATTTGCATCACAAGCCCAGAATATTTTATGCCATACTTTTCAGGTTTTGATGGCATGTATTGAGTAAAGCGAGTCCGCCCACGATATCCATATAGCTGTTCGTCAACGGTAATACATTCACGAGGCTTGTAGTTTTTATTCAAATTTGAAATGAACATAGTCCAAATATCTCGTATAGCAGCGGCTTTATCAGCTAACAAACGTTCAGGGCGCGTTCATTATCGAACCTTATGAAGCGTAGCAGCATTTTGAATCTATCATGGGACATCGCAGCCCGAAATAATGGTAGGTGACTGGATTTCACAGTTTAGTCAAATGCTCTTTATTAGATCTATGCACCCACTAAAAATTAGAATACCAAAAATGCATCCAATTCTTGTTCTGTGAATGGTTTGAATATTTTTTGTTTCGGTCGCTTGCTAATATCAGGGTAATTTTCCATCAGTTTATTATTGTATGCTTCAGTAATCTTTGTCCCTTTCCGATTAGTTTCCTCAAGATTATGTCACACATTTCATTGGACAATATATTTTGAATATTTCCATTTGATTGTAAAGTTTGCTGAACGATGCAGCCCCGCCCGTTGACGAATAATATTTCTGCTACTAGTTTGTGTTCTGGGAAGTGGTTCAGACTGCCATCGCATTCCATCTTTTGCGATAAGAATATTTTCAAGCGATTCCCTTCAAAACTCGCATCGGAATCATAAGAATCAATCTCATTTTCGACTTCAGCTTCTGGCTCAACATCCGAAATTTCAAATCTACCCTCTTCAACTAAAGGAATATAATCATGTTCATTATCAGAAGCAACAAACTCACCTTCGTCACTAGAAGATTCTGCTAATATCTCTAGCAATTCTGTTGAATTATATCTTCGAACACGTGATCTTTGTTGAGAAGTACTCGCTCCAATATTCATAATGAAATAATTATAAACTCACAAAATACAAATATGCTCGTATAATAGAAACAAACGTATACAGTCAAATGTCAAGCACGATGCACTGAATGGATTCAGTGTTTGCGCGCCGATAACCATGTACCGGACTTCACCTCTCCTTCGCTTTTATCGCCACAGGTTGTCAACTGTTTAGCTTAGCTAAAGTAATAATATTCAAAGTATGTGTAACAAAAAAAGTAGATCTTGATTGTTTACATTACGTATACACTGTATGTAGGTACCCGGGTACCTCGTCACCTGTTAAAGGTGTTTTATTTGTCACTCACATAAGGGTTAATTTATGTTGGGAACTGAAGCGGGTACCGGAAGACTGGTGCATAGCCGTTATAGTCCCAATATATAAAGGAAAAGGGTCACAGCAGGACTGTAAAACTACCGTAGATCAGCTTGCTTAGCATTGTGGGTAAACTATATGCTAAGGTGTTAATTGAAAGAGTTATGGAAGAAACTGATGGAAAATTTGGGATGCAAGCTGGATTTAGAAAGGAATGGGGTGTACGGATCAAGTATTTTCCATGCGCATGATTGCGGAGAAGTTTTGGCCAAAACCAGAAAGTTTTTGTGCTTTCATGGACTTGGAAAAGCTTATGACAGAGTGGACAGGAATGTGTTATGGCAAACACTTAACTCATTTGGTTTGAGCGCTGGTTTGATACAGGCATTGAAGTCTCTTATAGGGACTCTAGTGCTTGTGTCAAGATCAACGGGGTCTACTCGGACTGGATTGGCATCCAAAAAGGTATCAGACAGTCTGTGTAGCTTCCCCATGGCTGTTTAACCTATTTATGGACAGTTGTTTTTAAACATTGAAAGTTGAAGAAGGTTTGATAAGAATGGGTGAGCTAACCGTCAAATGCCTTTTGTACGCTGATGATCAAGTCATATTTGCGTAGTCGGCGGCCGAGTTGCAAATGATGGTTACTTTAATGAACCGATCATTAAAATAAAGAGTTATGAAAGTGAACGCAAGTAAGACGAAAGTGATGGTTTTTGAAAGAGAAGAAAGTAAAACGATATGTGAAATAAGAATAGAAGGGTAGTTGATTGAGCAAGTGGATGAGTTTGTATATTTGGGATGTTTATTTAGTAGGGATGGTAGATATGATAAGGATATAGAACGACGAGTGAACGCAGGAAATAGAGTGAATGGGGCTCTACACGACTGTGAAGAGTCAGAATGTGTCAAAAAAGGCACGTTTGGCAATTCACAATGCTGTGTTAATCCCTACTTTAATGTATGGTAGTGAAAGTTGGGTCTGGCAGAAGAAGCATGAGAGTAGAATAAATGCTGTAGAAATGCGGTCATTAAGGAATATGCTAGGGCTGAATCTGAATGACAGGGTGAGAAATAGTGTGATAAGAGAAAAGTGTGGTTTGCAAGATGACGTTGTGACCAGGATTAAGAAAGGAATGCTTCGGTGGTTTGGTCATGTAGAAAGAATGAACGAAGAAAGAGTGACAAAGAAAATTTATGATGCAGAAGTGAACGGCAGAGTCGGAAAGGGACGCCCTAGATGAAGGTTTATCGACCAAATTGGCGATATATTGAAAATGGGCCAGATTAGAGTACCTTAACCGACGAGCGTGTATGCGTAGATATATGGATATAAAGGAGGCGAGAGAGGTGTGCCAGGATCGTGCCAAGTGGAAGTCCGTAGTCTCTGCCTACCCTCTGGGTGACAGGCGTGAGTGTTTATGTATGTATATGTATGTATTATGAGAATTCTTAATATATTAGCTTCTATTCTAAACGATCTTCCCGAAAACCTTAAGAACGAATTGACAGAAAAAGCTTAAAATATAAATTTAAATATTATGTACTAGGAAACCTGAATTAAGTCTTCCTTAATAAATTCCTAAACTAGCGAAACCTGTTTGTCGTCATGTCGCTAATACAATGAATAGGTTGTTAGTTGTTTTCATCTTTAATTTTACCAATTTTACGATGGTAGTTATTAAATTTTTTATATTTATACGTATAGACGTCTGCAAGCACCAATACAAACCGTTTTGCTATTTAATGGTGCTGAATAGTAACTATGCACTATTGTAATATGTTTTATGTATTATTAAAAAAAAACATGCAGGCTTCCCCACGATCTTTTCTTTCACCGCCGAGCACGTGGTAAATCAGCAATTAAAATTGTAACTAATTATTTAATTGGTGCCGGTGGGGATCGAGCATGAGCTGTTTGCATACTATGAAAGAAGTCAGTCGTTTTTGGGCCCACTAGAAATTTTAACGACCCTTAATGGTATAACATACAAAAAAAAGTTACCAATTTATTATAATAAATGGCCTATAGATTTTATGAATATCTAAACGGAATCAAGAAATCTAAAAAATGAGTGGTTTTGATATTCCGTGTACTGGTTAATGTAATATGGGAAAAATGCGTGTAATGAATCATTTTTGCAGTTTCTATTAAAGAAAAATGTTTTTTACAAAGATAACTTATTATATACATATTATATTTATACTTATTTGTATATTATATATTTATTACTAAAATTATGATACCACTGAGATTTTTATCCTATTTCTAAAAGTGTTAGCTTATATCATATAACATGGTTCAAAGACACCGTGGAACGAAACGCTATTTTGTCATTGACTTCCGTGCTAGGTGCGTGACTAACCGACGGCCATATTATCATAATATAAGCATCATATCTATGTCTGTGCCGGCGGCCGAGTATTACTTTACGGCATTGACATTCGTCACGCTGCTGTTTTTGTACTTATTGCATCTGGAAGATCAGCACACTGAAAACAATTAAATAATATTTGTGGATTTCAACGCACTGTGCGAAGACAATAACTAGCCGAGACAGGAGCGGATGTGCGCCAACTTTTATATTGGTGGATTTCTAAAGAGGTGAGTACCTTATCTTATGGAATGCGAAGAATTCATCTGTACAAAACCTACAATTGATTTAAAGTTTCAAACTTTTATGTGAAATATATCTTATTTTTGTCACTCGAAGTTCTAGTCCAAAATATTATACTACGGAAACGAAAACTACTAATTTTCGTTTATAATGTATTACATTTTATTTTATTTTTACTGATATGGTACGAATTTTTAGAAATAATAATAAATGACCCTCACCCACAGACACTTAACGATCTATACATGTTTTAGTACTTAATTATTTTAAGTTTGTAATAATACTAATAAATGTCCCTTCATATTACTAACAAATTCATATGTCAATGTCTAATTAATGCAACAAGTGTTGGATTATATTATACAGGTTAGCCAAATATTCCACATTATGTATTTAATTCGCCAATGACATTCAAAAATGAAAATTGACGAGTTTAATTAAAAGTATATGTGAGTGTATAATACAAGTTTACTTTTGCTCCTAGAATTTTGGAAAATCTATAATTTATGTTGAATTACCTAAAACAAATGACAAACACAATTCTTATTAGTATGTTAAAAGGTTAAAAGTGTCAAAGTATTGAAGTGTTATGTTATTGGTAAAATCTAATTTAATTAATAGATAAAATAAAATCACACAAAATATACACAAATTTATGTTAAAAGTGTCTGTCAGAGTAACTATATCCACAACCGTTACATCCTATCAAAAGCCCATTGCTGAACATAGACCTTCCCTCAGATTTCTCAAAGGAGGATACTTGCTATAGTTGCCATGCTTAGTAGACAAGTCGGCAACCACAGTTTTTATTGGTAGTTGTTAATAGGAAGACGTTGCAGATTAAATTCAGAAGGAATGTACACATTCCTTCTGAATTTAATATTTATAGATATAGATAACATAAATATAAATGGATGTTATTAGGAATACATATAAGTGTTAATATTTGATTAAATACATCTACTATTTATGTTTATTATATTTAAACTCCATCAGGAAGCAAGAATTTTGTTTATATTATTTTATTTTATTTTGTTGATTGTAGGTAATGTACATTCTTTCTGAATTTAATATTTCTTTACTTTATTTTTTATTTGCATTCCCATTTTTTTCAGTTACACCTACTTGATGCATTTTGTTGTAACTGCCTAAGAATATTGCAAGAAAGTATTGAAACTGCTCATTCCATTAGAAGATTTGTATTCCATGTGGATCTTCAATTTTAAGAGCTCACCACACACGGGCTGTGCCAATTAACTCAGCAGAAAGAGATATTATTTTGCAGTGGATACCATCACACCAGGTACTTACTTTACTTTAACAGCCTGTAAATGATCCCCTGCCTGAAATAGGCTTGCCCGGTGGAGTTGGCATAATCGCTTGATGTTTGGCACACAGATTGATGTTTGTAGTATCATACACCACACTACAAACAATTTGGCTATTCACCACCAGGTTATCTTTAACTTTACAGCCTATCAAAAGTCTACTGTTGAACATAGATCTCCCCACAGATTGCCTTATAGGGAGATATCCGATAACCATAGTTTTTTTCTTTAGTTGTTATTAGATAGATGCTACTTGTTCCTTACCTACCCCATATTTGTATGCCTTTGTACTTAATACACAAGTAATATTTTTACTTTAAATGAAATTAGTGTTAATAAAACGTCTAAGAACTTGTACTTAGTCAAATAATGTTATAATTCTAAAATAACTACTTCACTTGTATACCTTTCTGATTTGATGTATTTTATTTTTTTACCTTAGTGGAATCTGGTTTACTACAAAAGTATTATGAAGGAAACGAGTACATTTATATATAACTTAAGAGGCATTAAGACTGTTTGTTAGTAATAAAGATTGAAATAAAGAAAATATTAATAAATATTATTATTTAGGTGGTAGACACTGTAAAACTATAGTCTGTTCGGTTAGTTGATGAAAAAAAAAACACTTTTAAGGTGGATCATTTAGAATGAGTATGCAATCTTGTCGGCCGAGAGCTTCTACAACTGTATGGAGACACAAATGATAACAGGGATATGGAATTACAATCCATGAATATTGAAGACATTGGTAACATGCCACAACCACCCCTTATGCCTGTAACTCCTGCCATTTCCAGAGCGGCATCAACAATTACTATAATAATATGCTGACCTTTTCTATCAAAAGGTTTAAATTATTTCTTAAGCAAAAATTGTCTAGTAAGGGTTATTATACTACTAGAGAGTACATGACCGATAATAACCCCTGGGAATGAGGTGATTGCTACCATGCTGTTTCTAAATGTTTTCAAAACAATTGTATAAAATATTATATTGCAAAATGTGCTTTTAAAAATCTCTGGGTTTCTTGTTGGTTCTTCCCAGGACAGAGGTTTTTATGAACCAGTGGTAAAAGTAAAAATGACTTTTAATAAGTATTATGTATTGTAATCTATATTGAATAAAATGATTCTATTCTATTCTGTGGCTAGTTATAAGCGTGCTGCTTCTACTTCCGTCACTGTATTTTTAAGTTATGTAATCATTTATCTAGATTCTTAATACCTAAACTAAAAGAACTACTAACCTAAAAGAGAATGCTGATTGATAACTCATTTTATGTGCCACTGTGCGCTCGTATTTGTGAATACGACTTAAATGAACCTCACAATGATTGGAATAATTTATACACAAGTAGTAATGATGCATATTTATATAGTAATATAAATATGCATCATTACTATATGGTAGTTTTGCCACAGTTACTACGCTTGTGGCAACCAAAGCTTTGTGGTATTCTATAGGAGATGTTGCTGTTTATCTCCTGGTATCTTTATTTTACTCTGTTACAACTTTTACGACACCATACGGAACGAAACGCGATGGCAGTTGACGGAAGGGCTATACAATATTTTACATTATATATTTAATTTAGGAAGACCTATGTTCAGCAGTGAATGCTCTGGTACCTTTTCGTATCTCTTTCAATTGACAATCTCCTTTTGTTTTTTTTTTATAGAATAAGTGTGACAAACGAGCGCACGGTCCACCTGATGGTAAGTAGATGCTGTGGCTCATAGACATCTACATTTATCCTCATTTAAGAATCAAAATGCAGATGCATTGTCACCCCTGAGGACTAAGATGGAGTGCTTCGTTTCCAGTAAAAAAGGACTCCGGTTCTCTACACTCACCATACGAAACACAGGAGCATTAAGCTACTATTTTACGCTGGTAGCGTTTTCCGTGAGCATGTCCTACCCCGGTCGAGCCGTATCCGTACACAACTAGTTTAAAACTTCTTCATCATTACAGCCCTACACAGTCTACTGCTGAACATAGGCCTCCCCAAGGAATTATACAAAGCACGGTCCTGAGCCACCTGCATCGTCACTCCATCTAGAGGGTAGCCACCCACACTGAGACTACTGGTACGAGACTGCTACTCGAAATTTTACATTTTAGCTTCAATTGTGGTTGGAAGTAAACATGCTAATCAATCAACACATATTAAAAGAATGTCCTGGCACTGCACCTCATGACCTGTGATACTTATAATAGACTGCTTTAAGAATATGATGATTTTACAATAATAAACAATAAAATGCAGTGACATTACAGTGTTTCTTTTATCCTAACACAAGTAGTTCAAAACACCTTACATGCTATTTATTTTCGTGGTTAATATCGTAAAACCGGATATGTTACTATCCAGTCATTTTGGTTTTAATGTTGCTTGGAATGTAAACATGTTATTCAATCAATACATATTAATAACAATGTCCTGACACTGTACCTGGTGGCATGTGTCACTTTAATACTGCTTTAAGAATGTGATGATTTTACAATAACAAATACAGTGACAATACAGAGTTTTTATCCTAACACGACCAGTTCAAAACATCTTATGTGATATTTATTTTCTCAATCTGCAGTGAGCACACGACACAGGCGCACGCGTATAGTTAAAAGTTTGCACTCTTGTTTACGTATCTACGTCATGCGACATACAGCATATATCACCAACCTTTTTCTTCGCAATTGTAGTCATTGATACTGTTACCTCAACGATGAATATCTGTGAATCATGTTCAAAAGAGTTTAATGATGGAGCGCAATGTTATGTTTGTAAAAGCACTACGACTTTGGTTGTGCTGGTATAACGGAGCGAGGTTTTCGGAACTTAGGAGCAGATCGAAGAGCTCAATGGAAATGCCTTCAGTGCAAAATGGTTCCCTTCAGCCCTTCCTGTTCAAGTTCCGAAGTCACCCTGGTGGCGATTCTGGTGGGAGTCGGCAACCTTGGATGTTATTCTTAAGGAGATTCGCGAGATGAAGAAGTTGGTTATTACAGTTCCAAGTCTTATCGAGGACGTCAAATCTATTAAAGTTGAATTAACCCATTTGAAGGAGTCTTGTGAGTACAATAGTAGTTCACTTAAATCTTTTCAAGACCAAGTCTCTAGTTTGGAACGTGGTGTATCTCAGATAGAAAAGATTCAAAATTCTCTCGCTGTGGCCAACAAGGAGATAGCAAATCTTAAAAGTGTTATTGAAACAAAGGAACAATGGTCACGGCTTAGTAATGTTGAGGTAAAGGGCATCCCCCTAAAGCCCAATGAAAACCTATTTGAAATCGCGGAGTCTATGGGTAAAGCAGTTGGGTATGAATTCCAAAATCTCAAATCAATTACATATCCAGTACCAATGTTTAATACCAAAGAGAAGGCCATCATTATTAATTTCATAAATCGTTATGTTAAAGAAGAATTTGTAGCGGCAGCGCGCGTGCAAAACTCTAGAGGCAAAGGATGTTGGATTTGGAGGCAATCGTCAGCGCGTTTTCGTAAATGATCACTTGACTCCAGAGCACAAAAACTTCTTACCAAAACAAGGAACTTAGCAAAGACCGAGGTTACTCTTATATCTGGGTCAAATACGGAAAAATTCATATACGTAAGAATGATACTTCGCCGGTTTTAATTATTGCAAAAGAGGCTGATTTAAACAAAATTGCTTAGTTTATTTTATATTAATGTCTTTGTTTATTATTAGTTTTAATTTTATTAACTATTCTTATCTCTGTATAATTAACTTTTACTTTTATTGTATTACGAAGCTGTTTTTAAAAAGTTACAAAATGCTTGTTACCCTACCTTACCTGCTTCGTTGACGCATCGCTATTCGTTAAATTTGCCTACTGGTTATCAGTCGCTCGCTTCTGTTGACGGTCGCTTAAGTATGCAACACATTTTGCTCTCATTAGGTGATACAGTTTTATTTTTTCTACCCGTTTGTAAATACTATATGCTAACTTATTATAGTCTTAGTGAATTTTTAAATAATGGTGCATTGTTTATTACTCTAATTAACGGGTTTTTGAAATATGACGGGAGATATACATTCTTTTATTATAGTAAAATTATTTTGGTAATATATAGGCTTAAAATGGCTGTGCTACATAATAATAGTGTAGGTGTAGGGTGTGGCAGCGACAACCTGAGAATATATTATCAGAACGCAAGAGGCTTGCACTAAAACGGACATATTTTATCGTAATATTCTTATATGTGATTATGAAATAATATTAATTACGGAGACTTGGCTTCTAAACAGAATTAGTGATACGGAATTATTTGATAACCGATACGTTGTATGGCGGCGTGATAGAAATTACACAGTTACTGGTCAGAAATACGGTGGTGGTGTTTTGATTGCGACGCGTAAGGATCTAGAAATTATTCTACAGCCTTCCTTTCATTTTTGTGCTGAGGACCTATGTTTAACGTTTTCTATTCACCATAACACCCGTAAAAAACACACGAATATACATATTTGTGTCTTATACTTGTGTAACAAAAACCGCGGTGTCAGTTTTGCTGCTCAACTTCAAAATTATTTGCACACGGTTAGCGACATTGTCATGAGTCACTCGGACGATAGGTTTTTATTAGTTGGTGACTTTAATCTTAGCGATATTACGTGGTGCCTGACATCGACGCCGCCGACGGTTCATTTTAGGTACAAATATTCGTTCGGGAAATGAAACTTTATTAATAGACGAATTAAGTTCACTAAATTTGAGACAATTTAATGGTATAAAAATGCCCATGGCAGGATCCTCGACCTTGTTTTTCTAGCGACGCTGTAACTGTTCGTGATATAAGTGGAATTCTCTTATTCCTGTTGATCCTTACCATGGTGCCCTTTTAATATCTTTTGATTACGTTGATTGTGAGTCATTAAATAGCAATTCTCGCCTTAAGGTTTTATATCATAAAGGTGACTATTATTCAATAAATGGTGAGATTGCTAATATTCAATGGGGAGCAGTTATGTCTCCGTTATCGCTAGATGAAGCTGTGCAATATTTTTATAGCAAATTCACGTCACTTAGAGATAAATATATACCCTCAAAATTAATTGTTGCTGACACTTACCCTAAATGGTATACAGCACCACTTAAAAAAGCTATTAAAGAAAAACATAAATTTTTACGTAAATTTAGGATCTATGGCCGTAGGCATGACGAAGAAACTTATAAGCTATTGCGTGAGCGCGTAAGGAAATTAGAAAAGTTAGCATACCAATCTTACATAACCTCTGTGGAAAATTCGATTAGTACAAATCCGAAACACTTCTGGTCGTATGTTAAACAAAAATCAAAATCACATTCAATTCCTAGTTGTCTCAAATTTGAAGGCTATGTAATGAACTCTGGCGAACTTATCTGTAATGCTTTTTCAAACTACTTTCGGTCAAATTTTTTGGATTTGGATGATAGTAATACTCAGCTGTCCAAAAATTATTATAATGATTCTCCAGCGTCGTCTCAGTTGAGTGTTGATATTACCTCTATCGATATAAACGTAAATATGGTCAAGAAACTGCTTGAAACGTTGGATTCAACGAAATCTGCTGGTCCTGATGACCTTCCAGCTCATTTTCTTATTAACTGTGCGCATACAATTTGTGTACCTGTAACTATTTTGTTTAAAAAGTCTCTTAGTACAGGTATTGTTCCTTCTATCTGGAAGCGCGCATTTATCACACCTGTCCATGAAAAGGGTTCCAAGACCGAAGTTACTAATTATCGACCGATTTCCAAGTTATGCATTATGTCTAAAGTGTTTGAACAAATTATATATAATCAGTTATACGCTGCCCTAAAGCATTCATTTAATCAAAATCAACATGGCTTTTAAGAGGACGCTCTACTGTTTCAAACCTTGCGCTCTTTAATGCATTCTTGACTGAAGCAATGGACAACCGCCACCAGGTAGATGTTGTTTATACCGATTATAGTAAAGCCTTTGACAGAATACAACATAATTTGCTATTGCTGAAACTGTCCAAGATCGCTATAAGCGGCGATCTGCTTAGGTGGTTCACGTCTTATATAAATAATCGGTCAAGCTGTTGTCGTCAGCAACTACATTTCAGGATGGGTAACTGTTCCAAGTGGGGTGCCACAGGGCTCACTGCTGGGACCGTTATTATTTGTTATTTTATCAATGACATTAACTATTACCCAAAGAAAGCTCGCCTATTATGTTTTGCCGACGATATGAAGCTCTTTTGAAAATAACATCGATTGATGATGCTGAGCCTTTACAAGAAGATCTGTCAAATCTAGAGCGTTATTGCCACCTAAACTGCTTAGATTTAAACCCTTCTAAATGTAGCTTTATGTCCTATAGTCGCAAATATAAACCAATTGTCTTCAACTATAAACTAAAAGGTGAAAATCTTAAAAGGGATTCCGTTGTTAGAGATCTTGGTGTTCTTCATGATTCTAAATTGATATTTGACGCTCACTTGGGAAGCATTATAGCTAAATCTTCGAAAGCTCTTGGATTTTTGATGCGTAGCTCTAAGGATTTCACTAAGCCTAAAACTCTAAAGATCCTGTATTGTTCTCTTGTAAGAAGTAATTTAGAGTACGCATCACAAATCTGGAACCCCAGGTATGCAACATATATTACCCGACTTGAAAATATTCAAAGAAAGTTTATCCGTTACCTCTGTTATAGAACCAAAGACTATCGTTATACCTCTGATAATTATATTAGTTACTGTAAAAAACATCACCTGCTTCCTCTTGCTAAGCGCCGTGAGATTGCTGATCTCACTTTTCTGTTAAAAATAGCTTGTAGTGCTATTGACTGTCCTGAGCTTTTATCTCAATTACATCTTAGCTGTCCTGCCAAACCTCTTAGAAACAACACACTTTTAAGTCTCCCGTTTGCATCTACAAATTATAGGCAAAATACATTTATTTGGCGAGCGAGCAATAATTTTAACAAGCTAGCCAAAGAGTTTGACATTGATTTGTTTAGCACTAGCGCTGCGTCAGCCAAGCGCATACTCAACAATGCATTTTTTGGTAGCTTTAAGTGAGATATTGATGCGTTTTTTACAAAACTAGCGATTCACTTCTTTCATATCTGTGATTATATTTTTTTTCTTTTTTTTATATTTTTAATACATGTTATATCAGTTAAGCCCCATTTGGCATAAGTATGTTAGTATTGGATACTCTTGTGTGTTGAATCGTGTTTATCACTGTTGTAAATTCATCTTTGTATCTATTAGTGTGGACCTTTAATTGGCTTTCTGTAGTTATTAGTATTATCTATCCTAACTATGATAGCTGTTGGTCTTCCAAATAAAATAAAATAAAATAAAATAAAATAAAAGTACCACTCTGCAGTAACTGTTTTTCGATCCTCTAAAACAATTGTTGCGTAATGATCTGTCTTCCACAGAACCTTGTTCTGCGGAAGGACAGGTTCACCATCTATTTTCCCCACGCTTCGACCTCTCTTCACTTTAGTTGGCAACTCCTCGGAAGGAAACACCCAGACAGCAGAATGTCTCTTAGTTTCAGGATAATAACAATAAATCCAGCTTTCGTCACCCGTAAGTATGTCGAACACAGCATTTGAGTCACCTCTGTTAAATCTTTGAAACATTTCACGACACCAATCAACACGACGGAGTTTTTGGGCCTCTGTCAAATTATGAGTTCACAAAGCTTCCTGACCGCTAAATGTTCATGGAGGATTTTGTGCACTTGACTCATACCGATGCCTAAGCTTGTCCAATTCTGCTGATAAGTCACTCTTTTGTCAGTCTTTATCATACGCCGCACAACACTGATGTTATCTTCAGTCGTCGCCGTAGAAGGCCGTCCCTCACGCAGATCATCGTTGAGATTAGTGCGACCACGTATAAACTCATTAAACCAGTTGTAACAGTGGCACGAGATGGGGCTTTATTGTGAAAGGCCAATCAAAGTCTATCATAACTTTCTTGTTGACTTAAATGACATCTAAAGTCATAAAAATCATTGTACGAAAATTTTCTCGCATTAAATACATGCTGACGTGATACAGACAATTTTCAATTTGCCGCCAAATCGTAAACAAATGACAAATTAATAAAATACATACACAATAATTAAATGTAGTGATTATATTCTCTTTGATAATAATATTGGCAAAGAGTTCCATTTTCAAAATTTGAACTTATTTTTTTATTATATCGTTTACAAGTGGCCAGTTCTAAACACTTTCAGTGTCGCCCTCGTATTAAGTAAACAAGCTTATATAATAACTTGGTTATTTATATAGCACAGTATATTTTAACATTCATTGTACAAAGAAAAGTTATTCAAAATTAAAAAATGCGATTCAATGATTATAAAAATAAAACAGTTCAAATCAATCAATCAATCAATCTCTTTACTCATTAACAATAAATTGTGTACGAATATTACAACAATATCCATATTATATTGCTAAGACTTAACTTAGTTAAACAAAATAAATGAATTAGATAATCAAACAAAAAAAAATTAACTAATAAATGTCATTGTACCTTTCTTTTCTATATAACTATTCTAGCATCTTAACAATTAATATTCATGACAAATGTTCAATAATATATTATTTACATTATATAATAAAGAAAAACCAATAAAAAAAATGTCAACCTACTCCATAATTAAAAAAATATAAAATAAAAATAAATTAACTATTAAATTTCTTATTTTTTAAATAAATATTCTGACTACTCTACAGTCAAAATTCAATATTGACTGTAGAGGAGTCAATAATCAAATAATTTTGGAACAATAATCGTTAGAGGCAACAGGCAAAAACATCTAAAAAGAAAGCAAAACATGTTACTTCTTTATTGCGAGTCGCCGAGACCGCTTAGTATCTTCACTTTGAATTGGTGCAGGAACTTGATTACCTCGGGCTGCCTTATTCTGCAGATCGACATTCGATTGTGAAGACTTACCACTATTCTTTACATGCGATAAGACCATAGGGACGCCATCCAAAGAGCGATCAGAAGGACTAGCTGTGGGAAACCTTGTCATTAACACATCGAGCTGATGTTGAGTAGTAATCTTCACACGGCCACTGGAATGTTTGATGTAGATAGCACCATCGAATATCCACACATTTCTCATGCCAAAATGTTTTCGGGCCCTTGTGTGAATTGATTGTCGTGCTCTTGTCAGAAATTCACATATGGAGAAAACAGAAACTTTTAATTTTGCTTTAGAATTCCACACCTCAGTCTTTATATGATGATTGTGGAAAAATACAACAACTGGCCTAATCCGATCACTTTTTTGTTATGTGTGAAAGACCCATTTTGGAGTGCATCAATTGCAGTACTTCATGCTGTATATCCAATCCTAAGGCCTCAGGGATGCCAATAAAAGAAGGGCATTTTGCCGTTGCCGCATATTAATGCAGATTAAGCATAGAGCAAACTAAATCCTTGAAAGCATAAAACTCTTCATTGAGCTGTACAACAGTTGAGTTAGGTGGAGTTGATGCAGCTTTCAGTTTTTGCTCAAACTCTGCCATCTTCAAGGTCCAACTTTCTTCCAGTTCTCTTTGTATATTTTCCACATTAGATGTATTTGCCATAATTGTAGTTTCAAAGGATCAATAGTAAATAATTTCTTGAAGAGATTACACTAGTTTAATTGATGTATTGGGGGAAGGGTGTAAGTACTTTAAAGTTGGTTATAGGAACATAATTTTATGAAAAACTTATTTTCCAAAAGATATTGTAAACTAATATTTAATAACTGAAGTTAACACTGTATAAATTATATTTTATTTAAATAATATTTTTGAGAACTTACTTATTTAACACTTATATGTTGAATTGTTAAGGTGTAAGTAGTAGGAATGCCTTCTTGAGTGATTGTAATGTTGTGAACTATTATGATTTTAAAATAGCTTTTGACAACAATAAAGTAAAATGAATATCTCACCAACTTGCTTACAAATACTTAAAGTTGGCTTTAAAGAAAATACTACTAAAATTTGGGTATCAGTTCTGCTAAATCCTTCTGCTAAGAGTGTCTTTTAAGATAGATGAGGATGCTGAGCTGTATTCCAGTAGCAATTTTTTTATAGAATTTGCGTGACAAAAAAGTATGTGGATTCTGTGACCCAAAGGCATCTACATCCATCCTCGATTAAGAATCAAAATGCAGCTGCGGTATAGCTCCTGAGGACTAAGATGAAATGCCGCGTTTCCAGTAAAAAGGGCCTTCGGTTCTTTACACTTACCATAACAAACACAGCAGCAGTAAGCGGCTATCTTACGTTAGTTATTTTGGGAGAGCGTGGTCCTCCCCTGGTCGAGCCGATCCATTCGTGCTACAAATATAATATCACTTATAAATTATGTTTGAATTTGTATTAGTATAACTCCAGTAGTAGATTAAAAGTTCTGTCCAAGATGAAAATTGGACATCGTAGTCATTTTTTTTTCATTTATTTATAACATTATAATAGATACAAGTGTTACATCTCTTTTAACTTGCAAAAAACTGTGAGGTTTGTCCGCAAGTTACAAGCTAGTGTAGTGAAGTCTAAAATGTTTCAAGTAGTGAATGTATGCAAATGCGTTCACTGCTTTCAATTGATTACTACAATGAATGAACAAGTTTCATGAGTAAGGAAACAAATGTCACAAAATGACAATTAAGAAGGTTTACTATTAGGACTCAAAGTGCAAAAAAATGAAATTAGAGACATTTAACTTTATCTTACAGTTGTTATGAGGGAGAAAAAGTAGAACGCAACGGCGGTTTAATTTTTAAATACTCGTAGCTCGTTAAATTAATTTAAGTCACTGATTTGCATAAAAATTATTGTGGCAGTAATTAGAATTAATTATTACAGCCTACCAAAGTTCAAATAATATGTAATAATATATATAAAGTATCAAATATTATCCAAGTGAGACTATTTATGCCATATTCAGCAGTGTACAGTTGGCCTAATGACAGAGACGAACTTAAATAACGAAATACGAGTACATAACGATTTAGAATGCGGAAGCTAGAGTGTTGACGTTTGTTAAGATTTAAAAAAAATATTTTCTTATTAACTAATGCACTACATGCCTTGTTGGTAAACGATGTCTACACTAAAATGTGAAAGCATGCATATGGTACAAAATACCATATCCAGTAAAGGCCGATAAAATAAAAATATATTATTATAATCATAATAACTTCAACTCAGAAATTAAGGGTTAAATTGCATACAACTAAACATAAATACATATTCAGATTTATTGCAATTTCTATTATTTCAAAGATCTGTAAAATTTATAGGCTATTATTCTCTGTATAAACTTGCTTGGGAAAACCTGCGACTGTGTCTATTTTTTTCAACTAACCGAATTTAGTTAGCGCCTGCCTTTTTACACCATTACATTACGCAATTCTTCAAAACAAGAGGGTCCTGTTATAAAAATCATTTATCATCTTTGACCATATCGTTACTTACTCATATGTGAATATAGAATATTGTTTACGTTGGCTTATTCGTAATTAAAAAAAAATATTTCACAAAGTACTCTACAGAGCCACCTGCATCTATTGACTTGTTGTGGTTCGCCACGCCAAATGCTGAGTGCCCTTCAACGTCTAATACTTTACTATTAACAATAACGTTCATAAATAAAAAATAAAAACATTATTTACAATATGGCGTTGTGCTTATGTGGCGAAATACATATTTTCTTGCTTTCTTTCTTTCAACTCCATGTAGTGGGGGGCCACCCTACACTTTCTTAGCGGTACGAGGCTGCCAATGTGATAATAAAAATTGATAAATATTTAAAAATTAATTAATACCCAATAATACCCAAAACGAGAAAGAAATAAGTTAAGTGACTCAACAGGAGTCCTTATATACAATGCAAAATTGTACATGTTTCTGTGTCACGCCAAGATTTAGCACGATACACGATGAAAAGTGACAATGATTAGGCTTGACGTACGTAAATAATTATTATAAATTACTTATAACCATCTAACAACATTCAACACTATCGCAATTACTTCAGCACATAACAAGTCCACTGCTGAACATAGGCCATCCCATTGATTGCTGCAAAGTACGGTCCTAAGCCACCTGTGTGTTTCATCAGGTCGTCGCTCCATCTGGTAGTATTCTGTCAAGCATGAAACTTTCCCAGTCGAGCCGGCTCTTATGTGTTGCAACCATGAAATATCTGCAGGTTGTTTCTTCTACTTAGAAATCAAATGTCTATAGTTTTAATATATTTATTATTGCAAAGTTGAACTTTTAACCAATGCCAATATTTTTATACAGCTGAAGTGATAAACGAACTTCCAGTCCTCTTGTGTCTTGTTTAAGTGGCCACTATAGCTTATAGTGGCCACTTAAAAACTATTTGTACTATAATTATACTGGCTTTCTGAACCACTTAGAACGGAACAAACCAAAATAGGTAAGAAAATAAATCGGCAACCACTCCTGCACTTGGTGTAGGGTGCCAATCAATAAACGAGACTGTATCGTTCAATTGATGTTCGTAAATCGAACTAAATATTATACGGAACCCAAACCCAACAGTTTAGTAACAGAAAGTTGCATTACCATTTCAATGGTGTCCCTATGTTTGCCATTGTTCCAGCCAAAGTGTGGTGAGCGGGCATGGGCAAATCTTTTAAAAAATGTCTCATTTTGTGTATTCTTTAAAATGCTGCTCATGAGTTGAAAAGGACTTATAGAAGCTGAAATGATAATTCTACAATAAATTAATTTTCAAAAATTTTCCTTCTTTGTGTCTTCTTCTTTAGGCTTGTAGTTGTCTAAATTTAGTTGATTTACAATCGGATTTTATCTGGTTGCGATTAAAATTTTCATCAATAGGGATTGTCATTTCACAGACTGACATATACATCATAGGTAAATAAGATATGGATAAAAGCTATTAGCCCGAAAAGACACCGTATTTAAAATAGTTTTAATTAAGTTTACATCATTCACTACTCAAACCCGTCAAAATACTTGAAGACGAAGCAACAAAAGTTTATATGAAACTTGCTACGTTCATTGAAATTTCGTTCTAATACACCGGAAGTTGTTAAAGTATATTTAAACGTAAAGCGGACGGATTATTGAGTATTACACATCTTCTATTAGATCGGCAAGAAAGTAATAAAACATTTTTACGGTTTAAAATTTATGAAAGGTTTGATTTTAGGCCGATATCATAATATATACAACACGGCCGTTTCACACCAAGTATTACTTACTACGCATTGTGTTTTGTTCTGTTAAACTTATTCACCACACTTACCATTATCACACTATTTAGAATTCAAAACTAACATGAAACTTCGCTTATATTGCTTTTACTTCCATAATTTAATCAAATTTTTCGATCAAATAATTATCATTTATTGGCAACTAAACGTTTTATTATTATAATAATGAAATAAATTAGTTGCATAAATAATTGATTATAATTATCACGGACCATCCCCTCATCAATCATAATAAAAATATAATTAGGATCTTTCTCTCTAAGATGCTCAAAATAGTGATATTAATGAGAATCCCATTGTGGAATGTATTTTTCAATGTGTGTGTCATCGTACCTATTCGTCTGCCTGTGTGCGTGCGTTACGTGTGCCTTGGGTATGTGTATGCATGTCCATGTGCGCGAACGTATTCTTTAACCTAACGTACACGCACGTTAGGTTAAAGAATACGGTATCAACATCTCTGACGGATATATCACTCACCTTGGATTTTCAGATGCTATATGTATTCATTATAACTAATTCGCTATTACCTTAGCACTGTATTCATTGCAGCGGAAAAGGGCCAGTCTTATAATTTGAAGAACCTAAAGCCGATGGGAAAGAAAAAGTCTTAAATGACAGCCACGTATCGGTAATCTTTTTCTTACGGTGGTAGAGCCACGCAGCAGCTTTTGCTGTTGCACGTATGGGCCGGCTCGAGCCGGGTTAGTACCACGACCTCACAGAATACCGGCGTGAAGTAGAAGCTCTGCTTTTGCGTTTCGTCTGGTGAGTGCAGGTGACCGGAGGCCCAATTCTCCCCCCCCCCCATCAACATGGTAGCGGAATTAAATCTTAGACTACCCCAGGAGGGTACCAGCACCCCTGGAGAATCCCTCGCTGAGCATCCACGACCATGCTACTCCACTCCTGAGCGTGGGTGCTCAGGCTGCCCCGTATTCTGGCGGGGCAAAATTCCGCTCAAAACAATAACTGCTCGGGGCAAACTGAGCATAAGACCAGGCGACCCCTGCCACGCTATCCGTGGATTTCTGCAACATCAGGGAATTCACTCGAACCTAAACGCCGTCCACTACCATCTCGAGACAGCAAAGCCGGCCTTGCTCTTTCTGACCGAGACGCAGGTGTCCTCTCCGGCTGATACTTCGTATCTCTCCTACCGGGGTACAAATTAGAACACTCCTTTGTGCCTCAGGCTGGAGTTTGCGTATACGTCAGAGGACATCTGTTCTCGACGCCTCGGCAGTCTTGAAGGTTCGGACCTGTCCATCCTTTGGCTACGCGTAGATAGCGACGACCATCCGCGCATCTACGGGTGCCTCTATAGGTCCCATAGCGGTAATGCCGAAACAGACCGACTCATCGACCACGTCCAAATGGCTACAGATTCCTTGCTACAACAGGTCCCATCCGCAGAGATCGTGATCCTTGGCGATTTTAACGCCCACCACGCCGAATGGCTCGGTTCACGTTTAACCGATCATGCGGGGAGATCTGTTTATGACTTTGCCTTGGCATATGGTCTGACACAACTGGTTACTTCGCCTACGCGGATTCCAGATGTGAAGGATCATACACCTTCCCTGTTGGACCTTCTGCTGACCTCTCATCCGGACGGATATCAGGTTTCCGTCGATGCCCTCTCGGCTCTTCGGACCATTGTCTGATCCGGAGTGTGGTGCCACTTACGCTCCCCTCGCGGTTGCGTTCTGCAGGTTGCCGCCGTGTTTGGCATTACAGGTCGGCGGGGACGGAATGCGGTCTTTCTTTGCATCCTACCCATGGTGGCGGATTTGCTTCTCGCCAGATGATCCCAGCGCTGTTGCTGACTCTGTCACTGATGTGGTGCTACAGGGAATGGAAGTATTTATTTCATCATCTGTGGTACCCATCTGAGGCAGATATCAGCCTGGTTTGGTCGCTCCTGTAAGACTCCATTACGCAGTAAGCAGGAGTGTTATCAGGCCTGGGCTGACGCTTCGATGGCATGTAAACACCAGCATGCTTAAAAAGAAGTATAACTTCGCCTCCAGGTCCTTCAAAGTGTTATTGCCAAGGCAAAGTCAGAGCACATAGGCAGAATTGGCGAGAAACTAGTTCGCCTTCCTTCGGGAACCCGTGCATTCTGGTCTCTCGCCAAGGCTGTCCAAGGAATTTCTGTAAGCCATCACTACCATCTCTGCACAGGAGGACGACTCACTGGCCCATGCCGCAAAAGCCGACCTTTTAGGCTCACTTTTGCGTCAACTCGACTCTTGATGACGGGGAACACACCACCGACCATCCCGTGGTGTGAGTGCTCCATGCCGGATGTGCGGTTCTCACAGCGCTCGGTTCGCAAAGCACTCCTCTCCTGGACATCCACAAGTCGAGTGGGCCTGACGGAATCCCCAATTGTGCTGAGGACGTGTGCTCAGGTTGGCACCGGTTCTAGCGTCTTTTCCGGTACTCCTACCTCCCTGGGCGTAGTACCAAAATCATGGAAGACAGCTTTTGTCCAACCGATCCCTAAAAGGCGACCGTTCAGACCCGTCCAACTACAGGCCTATCGCCATCACCCCTTGTTCTCCAAAATAATGGGTCCGTTATAAACTGCCAGCTCATGCGGTACCTTGAGGATCACCAGCTGATTAGTGACCGCCAATACGGTTTTCGTCGGGGTCGATCAGCTGGTGATCTTCTGGTCTACCTGACTCATAGATGAGCGGAGGCAGTAGAGTCAAGGGAGGCATTGGCCGTTAGTTTGGACATTGCGAAGGCTTTCGATCGGGTTTGGCACAAAGCGCTTCTTTCAGCTCCCTTCCTATGGGCTTCCCGAGAAATTGTGCAATTGGATCACCAGCTTTCTTGCAGATCGGAGAATCAAGGTCGTTGTAGACGGTGCATGCTCCGACTACAAGACTATTAACGCTGGTGTTCCACAAGGCTGCGTGCTATCACCAACGCTTTTCTTCTGCATATCAATGATATGTTGCAAACCGGTAACATTCATTGCTATGCGGATGATAACACTGGTGATGCTCTATACGCCGGCCGTGCGAATATTTCTCAGGAAAACGTCGCCGAGTACCGGAACAAACTTGTCGGAAGTCGAGTCTTTGCTGAACAAAGTCTCGGATTGGGGCGACTAAATCTAGTCCAGTTTAATCCTCAGAAGACACAAGTTTGCGCGTTTACCGCTAAAAGAACCCCTTTGTCGTATCTCCTCAGTTTCAAAGTACTCCCTTGTTGCCTCAGCCAGTATCGGAATCCTCGGCGTCGACATATCGAGTGACGTGCAGTTTCGCGGTCACTTGGAAGAGAAGGCCAAATTGGCCTCTAAAAGCTTGGCGTGCTCAGCAGAGCGGGACAGTATTTCATGCCGGCACAACGCCTGCTACTTTACAAGGCACAGGTTCGCCCTCACATGGAATACTGTTCCCATCTCTGGGCTGGGGCTCCCCAGTGCCAGCTCCTTCCACTTGACCGCATCCAGCGCAGAGCGGCTCAGATCGTCGACGACCGAGTCCTTTCCGATCTGCTCGATTCATTGGCGCTGCGAGAGATGTTGCATCTCTTTGCATTTTCTTTCGCATTTACCACGGGAGTGCTCTGAGGAATTGTTCGGATTAATCCCAGCCGCCAAATTTCACGAACGCACATCGCGGCAGAACTCCGATACCATCCACACCATCTGGATGATTGGCGGTCCACCACTGTGCGATTTAGAAGATGTTTTCTTCCTCGCACAACTTCCTTGTGGAATAGTTTACCACCAGCGATTTTTCCGGACCGATACGACTTAGGGACCTTCAAGAAAAGAGCCTACTCCTTTTAAAGGCCGGCAACGCATCTGCAATTCCTCTGGTTCCCTGGTGTTGCAGTTGTTCATGGGCGGCGGTAGTCACTACCATCAGGTGAGCCGCATGCTCGTTTGCCCCTCTCCTATAAAAAAATCGGAATGTAGAGCGGTCCCCACAGATTGAAGTGACCTGGTAAGGTATACAACAAGTCGCTGGATACAGGTGGCTCATGCTCGTGTTTTGTAGCAGTCATTGTGGGATGCTTATGTTCAGCAGTAAACTTTTTAATATAATGTAATGATGATATGAAACAAAAACAGGAACATCTTCTTGATAACTACTTAATAATAAAAAAAGCGGTAGCAACACGGTTGCCAAGCATAATAACTATTGCAAATATCTTCCCTATAAGGGAATCTTTAGAAGCCTATGTTCAGCAGTGGACTTTTAATATGCAATGAGTTAACCAAAGAAAAAGTTAAAATAAAAACTTTTTCGACCGCTTAACTATTGTGGTAACTCATTAAAAAACTACAAAGTGCTTTCGATATTACTCTAGAATTTCGTCAAGGCTGAGTAACTTGCACCTACTTTGATTGGCATAATATGTTTCTCAGCATTCTTAAAATTGTTTCCCAAGTAGTCGAGGCATTCATCTTCAGACAAAGAGTGACAACTTTATTTATAGTATCTTCCATTTGATGATTCGGGAAGACATGTTAAATATAGTCATATATTTTTTATTATCCTTCAGCTCGCTTTTATTGAAAGTACGCAAACAGAGCTTCAGCAAATCGTCGACACATTTGCAAATGTTTGATCCAATTTCGATATCAATGAATACGAATAAATCGTTAGCTATCGCACTCAAAGTAAAGAATAAACGTTCATGAAATAACAAGGCAGCTACTACCTTTGCAAAACTAATAACTACTTTATTACTATCACCATTTTTTTATTAATATCAACTTTATAAAACAAAAGCATTCGCAGTAGCTAGAATATACGGGTAACGTGGTAGAGCTATGCTACAGCTATATTAGTAGTATAGTTGTAGCACGAATGGGTCGGCTTGACCGGGGAAGGACCACGGTCTCACAGATTACCAGCGTAAAATAGCAGCTTAACGCTGCTGTTTCTTATGGTGAGTGTAGAGAACCGGAGACACTTTTTACTGGAAACGAAGCATTCCATCTTACTCCTCACGGGTGGCAACGCATCTGCATTTTGATTCGTAATCGAGGATAGATGTAGATGTCTATGGGCTACAGCAACCACTTACCATCAGGTGGACTGTGTGCTCGTTTATCACCCCTATCCTATAAAAAAATAAATAATACGAGTACATGCTCCGCACGAAAGTACTCGGTGGCTCAGATGCTTCTTGTTTAAAAAAATACTTCTAGGAAACCTGTAGGAATTTATAATATTCCACATTTTAAGGACTACGTTGGACCTTATTTAACCGTTTTCAATATTTATTTTAACTTATTCGAAGATTTAGCACTTTTCAAGGACTTTAGAATTTGACTCGTTTCCGATAATGATACAACACATAGAATTATTTTAAATCTTGAAGAATTTTAGCCATACTGCATCTATATTATGGTTGTAGCACGAATGGGTTAGGTCGACCAGGGAAGGACTACACTTTCACAGAATACTAGAAATCGCTTAAATATCTAACTGAAATCGCAGTTTATGCAACGGAGTACAATAAATGGCATATGAATGCTGCTGAATGCCTTCTGAAAGCGGGTGGAAAACCGGTACTTGAAGTCCTTCAGAAGCTCTTTAACTCCGTCCTCCATGGTGGCATTACACCGGAGGCGTGGAGCAGAAGTGCGGTGGTCTTGTTCTTCAAGAAAGGCGACAACGCTCTCTTGAAGAACTACAGACCGATTTCCCTTGTGAGCTGCGTCTACGTGCTGTTTTCGAGAGTCATTACGAATCGTCTCGCACGCAGACTCGACGACTTCCAGCCTTCCGAACAAGCCGGTTTCCGAAAAGGCTTTAGCACCATAGACCACATACATACCTTCGGCAAATTGTACAGAAGTCAGAGGAGTACAATTTGCCACTATGTCTGGTGTATGTGGACTATGAGAAAGCCTTTGATTCCGTCGAAATTTGGGCGGTGCTGCAGTCCCTTCAGCGGTGCCAAGTTGACTGTCGGTATATCAGTGCTGAAGTGCTTGTACAGTAGGGCCACGATGGCTATCCGAGTACAGAACCAGAGTACAAAACCTATCCAACTGCAGAGAGGTGTAAGACAGGGTGACGTTATATCCCCGAAACTTTTCACCGCTGCATTGGAAGACGTTTTCAAGCTTCTGGACTGGAAAGGATACGGCATTAACATCAATGGCGAGTACATCACTCACCTTCGATTTGCCGATGATATAGTCCTTATGGCAGAATCGCTGGAGGACCTAAGCACTATGCTCAATGACCTCAATAGTGCCTCCCAACGGATAGGTCTTAAGATGAACATGGACAAAACAAAGATCATGTTTAATGTCCATGTCACACCTATGCCGGTAGTTGTTGGGAGCACTAAGCTCGAAGTTGTTGACGAATATGTTTACCTGGGACAAATAGTCCGACTAGGTAAGTCCAACTTCGACCGAGAGGTCAATCGACGGATTCAACTCGGCTGGGCAGCGTTCGGGAAATTACGGCACATCTTCTCGTCAGGTATACCTCAAAACTTGAAAACGAGGCTGTACAACCAGTGCGTGTTGCCAGTGATGACCTACGGAACTGAGACGTGGTCCTTCACTGCTGGCCGGATGAGGAAGCTCAAGGTCGCTCAGCGAGCTATGGAGAGGGCTATGCTCGGGGTCTCACTGCGTGATAAACTTAGAAATGAGGATATCCGCAGTAGAACCAGAGTGACCGACATAGCCCAACAGATTAGTAAGCTGAAGTGGCAATGGGCCATATAGCTCGAAGAACCGACAACCGATGGGGAAAAAGGTTCTCGGTGGCGGCCTCGTACCGGCGGACGAAGTGTGGGCGTCCCCACTAGATGGAGTGACGACCTGGTAAGACATGCAGGAAGTCGATGGATGCGGGTGGCTCAGGACCGTGCTTTGTGGCATTCCTTGGGGAGGCCTATGTTCAGCAGTGGACTTGTGAAGGGCTGTAATGATGATGATGATGATGAATGCTGCTGTGATTCGTATGGTGAGTGTAAAAAACCGGAGATCCGTTTTACTGGAAATGCAACATTCCATCTAAGTTCTCAAGTGTGACAACGTATCTACATTTTGCTACTTAATCGACGATTGATGTTGATGTATATGAGAAACGACGCTTTATAATAATATTTATAAGCAATGCTGTATCTTGTTTCTTCTTAAAAATTATTCTCTCTTTTCTCTTTCTCTTAAAAGCTCCTATTTGTGCTGCTTATGCGATATATCCAGATTTATGTTTTCCACTATTGTGCATAATTTCCACATTAAAAGCAGCGGATAATTAAAAAAATATTACTAGCAATATTAGTAGAGGTATTAGCAAGCACAAATTATTTACTTTATTATTGAATCTTAAGAAACAATGCAAGCACAGATTTCTTAATAATATCGTCTTGTTTTTCCTGTCTTCGCTTTTTATCTGCGGTTTCTTAAAAATACTACTGCACAACAATTTCAAGATAAAACAATGAACTTAAAGAAATAAATTATTACACTTGTAGTAAAACAAGATTTAAACCGTCTTATTCACAATGCATTTTTGATTACAAATTTTTGTTCAGAGAAAATGCAGCTCTACATTTAAATTGTTCTTTAAAATAATAAGAACAAGTAAAGCAAATATTTCTATTATCTTCATTTTATCTTGCTTTTTTATAATGCATACCAACACACGAAACATATCATCATTATCGTCATTACAACCCTTCACGAGCTCATCTGAACATAGGCCTCCCCACGTAATGCCACAAAGCAAGATCTTGAGATACCTGTACGATCTGTACGTGGTAGTCATGCTGCAGCTATATTAGTAGTATAGTTGTAGCACAAATGGGTCGGCTCGACCGGGGAAGGACCACACTCTCACAGAATACCAGCGTAAAATAGCAGCTTAACACTGCTGTGTTTCGTATGGTGAGTGTAGAGAACCGGAGACCATTTTTACTGGAAAAGAGGCATTCCATCTTAGTCTTCACGGGTGACAACGCATCTGCATTTCGATTCTTTAATGAGGATAGATGAAGATGTCTATGGGTCAGAGCAACCACTTACCATCAGGTGGACTGTGTTCTCGTTTGTCATCCAATACTATAAAAAAAACCTGCGTCCATCGGCTTCCTGCAAGTTTTATCAGGTCGTCACTCCATCTAGTGGGGAGCCATCCTGCACATCGCTTGCTGGTATGAATTTGCCATTCCAGAACCTTATTTCTCCATCTTTGTTGTGGTTGTGTTCGACCACAAATAACACATTATAAAATATAAAACTTCGGTCACCTTTATTGATGCACTGAAATGTGATGTAGGTACTAACTTAATGGTTAAAAAAAGCCGTGGTAGCTCAGATGCTTAGCGCTCGCTGTAAATTTCATAGTACACGGGTAACCCGGGTTCCATACCCGCTGGCACCAATGAAATTGTCAAAACATCGTGAGGAAACATGCATGTCTGAGAAATCAAAAAATATTTCGAAGACATGTGAAGTTCGCCAACACGCATTGGGGCAGCGCGGCGGACATTTCCTTGCCCTAAAACCCTCTTAGAAATGAGAGGAGGCCTGTGCCCAGCAGTGGGACGTATATAAGCTGTATCTTTTTTTTATTAAGAAACTCGTAAAATCTTGTAGTATGCCTTTTAAATGAAATATATCATAGTAGTATATAGTAGTATAATAGTAGTAAGGTTAGGTTTTAAAACTATTGTAAAGTTTTTAAATGATCTCGAACATTGTAGGCCCTATAATTTTTTTTATACGAATTATGGCTACAAACCGGATGCTCGTCAGATCTTTCCATCCATTACAGCCTATAAAAGTCCACTGCCAAACGTAAGCCCCCATAGATTGATTGTTTTGCTAAACACGCGGCTAAATGCTCTTTGTAACGTGTCTCGAAGTTGCGACTAGTCTGACCCACGTAAACGGCGTGGCATTCGTCATATTGCACTGCTGAATGGCGCTAAACATCTCTTGGACACTGGACACAACCTAACCAACGACCACTCCTTTAAAGTCTTACATACTTGTTATAAAGGGCTGCGACTATGTGTGCTGGAACAGTTGGAGATATTAAAAAATAAAAATAGTATTGTTGCACTGCTGAATGAACAAACAAATGTTTCTAACTCACCTCTGTTAAACATTTTTAAACCTGCCCTCCAATAACGGACAGCCTCGCAATATGGTCGTTCGTCACCTTCACGGTGATTAGCGATTGGTTGCGTGGTTGGAGGGTAGGCGGGTAGGCGGGTGTTTCGCAGCGGCTTGTTATTAATTTAATAGCAAGCGGCTGCGTCCGTCAGGTGGTGATTGGTCGCATGTTTTATCGCATGACGCGGTCGCTCACTACTTAAGTGGGGAGCGGTTGCGTCGGCGAGTCTTATAAATAGCAGCTGTTTTTGGCTCGCCACTCACTTAGCGGTCAACCACCGTAGAGTCTACTACACCTGAAGATGCCTCGTGTAGAGGCGAAACACGTGTCGTATTGTCGTCGGTGGTGTGTCTTTCCTAGTGTAGTGGTGGTGGGAGTAGTGGTGCTGGGATTATTGGTGACGGGGATAGTGCACGCAATTGAGGGAGGGCGGGAGGTGCTCTTCAAATTAGGTAAGACACATCATTTTATTTTATTGAGCGGATATTGGCAAAGTAAATTTTTTCAACTTTAATGTAATGGATTTCCGCAAAGTAACGTCTGATTCTATTAATTATATATTTAATCCCTATATTCGTAATTAATATCTACATAATTTCCTATTGGAATTAATATTTTAAAGTTCATCATTAATAAAACTAATTATTAGCAATACATAATTCGACCTCGTAGCGAAGTCGCATATTTTATTATAGATTACGTTTTACTCACTTACAACTATATTTCGCCGTACAAATTTAGCCATAATGCCGCCTAAGAAACAAATTGCATCGAATAATAGTGATTCTTCGGATAATGAGGGTACACCTGACGCCGAGTTGACTGTCGCCAGTAATTCTTGCAGATAATTATTCGCGATTCTTATCTTCGTTATCAATGCTTCCTATACCGCTTTCGTCCACAAGACCCACTTGTGTTGTACCACTTCAATCGCGTATGCTTCGGTTTAACTTCGAGTCCAAACCATGCATTGCGTACGGTAAGACAGCTTATCGATGACGACGGCGCAAAGTATCCACTTGCGAGTCGTATCGTATACTTCACTATATATGAATGATATCGCATTCTCTTTGCCCAGTGAATGTGAAGCCAGTGACGCCTCTCAGCAGCTGATAGGCTTATTCAAGAGTGCACAATGGAACCTAATAAAATGGAATAGCAACCGTTGACCTGTTTTAAATAACCTCTCTGCTTCCCATAAAATTACAGGAGAAGTAGAATTCGATAATTCAATGCAACATAAAATATTGGGCTTGCATTGGTCTACCGATAGTGATGCCTTTTATTTTAAGTTATCTGTTCCCGGTGATGTGACGTGCACTAAGCGCTCCATCTTATCTACTGCCGCCAGCCTGTATGACATTATGGGTTTCGTTGCTCCCACAGTTGCGTACGCCAAGTTGTTAATAAAACAGCTTTGGCAACTTACTTTAAATTGTTAAATTATTACCCCACCGCAGCACTAATGTAGTGACTGCTGATGATCTCAGTTTATCTGAGGTTATAATGCTTCGCGCCCTGGCAAAGCAACATTTTGCAGCGGAATATTTAAATATTAAAGGTAACAAACCTTGATCACTCGCTTTCATTCATTTAAGGCCTATCTTTGACAACGTATTGATCCGCGTAAGCCTATCGAAAACCGCATTAGATTACACTAAAAAATACTTAATTGTACCTCCACGCAGTGATCGTGTAGTAAACATAATCACTGATGGATTAGTACATAACAGTCGTTTGGGATCGGTGGAGAATAGAATATCTTCGTAGATTACAAGTTCGGCAGAGCCCCTTGCTCGGCCATTATCTATTGTTGAGTCTGTTCATCCTTCCAAAGATGGTGTAGTTCGAGTAGTAACCGTGAGAACTTCTAAGGGAACCTACCTACGTCCGGTTGTTCGTATTTATCCGCTCCCAAAACAATAAACCACGAGTATCTTAATTATAATTACTTATTTAAATTAGCAATTAAGTTTATGTATCTTAATATTATTAAATGTTAAACCGCCATATTAAATTTATGTACACATTTTTTCGCTTCCAAGCAAGCTTAGTAAATCAAATATGCGCATTAAGCTCACTCTCTCAAGAAATTCACAGCGAGCGCTTAGCCCCTGAGCTACCACGGCTCTCACAATCAGTAATTATACCGTTTTTTTATATCACACTTGACGGCAGAAGTAGGCAAGAATGTGATGCTAAACTAGGAGATGGTGTCAAGAGCGTGGTACAAAACTGAGGACTGTGGTAAAAAAACTCTAAAACTTTAACTACACTGTCTATCTTCAAACCAAAAACAGCCATTGAATAAAACTACTTTTACGGATTAGATCGCGTTTAATTGACTTATTTTTATTAATTCCCGACGTTTTGAAGTCTTGCAGTGGTGTGCTTGGGTTTAGTTTTAATTTTATAATTACAGGATCCCAAGCAGGTGATACAAGATACAAGATACAAGATATTTATTTGTGTAAACATGAGTATACATACAAAGCATGCAGGTTGTTCATATACATTAAAAGGATCAATCATGTTTGGCCTTTGTGGCGTATAAATCAATGAAAATATTATAAATATTTTACAATAATTGAAAATGAAATTATTATTAACACATTATCGAATTAGATTATTATTAAACTAATTTTAACAATTTTGTCAATAAATCAAAGTCTATAAAATAAATTAAAATTAAATGTCTGGTAATATTATTTGCTATGAAGATACATTATATTTAATCTGTTTTATACAATATCAGTAAAATAATTGCTTCTTACGTAAGATTTAAATTTTATTATTCAAAATTCTAATATGCTATGGTATGCTTTGCCTTCTAAATATAATTTCAACTTATTTATAAATACACGGGCATTCTGCTCCTTCCAACATTTTGGAAGCTTATTATATATAGGGGCCATGCAAAACACTTTTCGCATCAATGCAGTTTTGAGCTATGCAAACAGAGAATAGTATCATCGCGTCTGTTGCGACTAACTACGTCTGATAGACGTGGAAATAAGTGCTGATTACATTTGACAAACATGGCAATTTCTAAAATGTATAGACATGGTAATGTCAGTATTTTATATTTTATAAAATAGGGTTTGCAGCTATCAGTTGGCTCCAGTTTAAACATGGTCTTAATACATCGTTTATGTGCTTTGAAAGGTAATTCCTTGTAAGTCGAATTGCCCCAGAAGATAAGATACGGATCTTAGGTGCGATGAAGCTAAGCCATGGCACGCTGTAAGCAACGAATTAATGTTAAGCACTTTAACCAATTTGTACAGGGCATATGCCGAGCTACTTATTTTTTTACTAAGAATTTCTGTGTGTTCTTTCCAATTCAATTTCTTGTCAATCGTCACCCCGAGGAATTTGGCAGTGTTGACTTCTTCAATTATTTTATTATTATATTGGACCTTAAGATTAGTGGGAGTTGATAAACGTTGACTGAAATGCATTACAATTTTATTCAGATTTATTTTTTAAGTTATTATTATTTAGCCATTTTATTATTGATATAAGAGAATTATTAATGTCGTTATTATAGCTATCCTTATTATTGCATTGAATTGTTATTGTGCTCTCATCAGCAAAGAGCGTTACTGGTTGATCAACGAATTTAGGTAAGTCGTTTATGTATAACAATAATAGTAGGGGCCTAACACACTTCCTGTGGTACTCCATATTTAACTACTCGTTCATGCGATTGAAAGATTTCTTCATATTTAGTTTTATATTTATTGAGGCTACTTCAGTAATTTGCTTTCTGCCGTATAAATATGATTGTATTAGTTTTAGCACGTTACCTCGAACTCCATAGGCCTCCAGTTTATCTAACAAAATATCGTGTCGGACATAATCGAATGCCTGGTCATGTCACAAAAACTGTACAGACAGGGTTAGTTTTATCAACGTTAATTATAACTTTATATAAGAAATCATAGATTGCCATGTTTGTAGTTCGGTTTTCTCTGAATTCTTTTTGCTCGTTAAGAAGTATGTTATTTTTCAAGGTACTTACTTAATTCTTTGTAGACATATTTTTTAAATTTTGGAGATAATACTAATAAGCGTAATGGGTCTGTAACATTCCATGGATTCTGTATTCTCTTTTTTAAACAAGGGTTTTACGATCGATTTTTTAGGGCATCTGGAAAATGCCAGTGCTTATGGTTAAATTGATGAGGTAACATTTTAATGTATTTATTATTTTATCTACATCCTGTGGCAGACAAGGTACATGAAAAATGATTTTAAACTATTTGAAATTTGTGAGGTAGCCTTATTTCCTGAGTTTAATATTGGGATAACTTTTCAATAAAATAATTATTAAAAGCATTGGCTATTTTCTGTGGATCTGTTATAGTTTCGTTATTTAATTTTATTTTTGTAATAGGGTTTCGAGGAGCTTTGTTCTTAGAGTTATTAATTATATTCCAACTGGTTTTAGATTTGTTGTTTGATGTTTTAATTTTATAAATATTTTGTGCATATTGTGTTAGGTGGATAATTTTTTTAAATAGTTTAGAGTACTTAGTAAGTTTTGTTTTATTTGTCTCATTAGGTTTCGTCTATATTGCTACAGAAGATGTCGTTTTTTTTGCTGCATATTTTGACGCCGCGTGATACCCTTTGTATTTTTGTAGTATGTACGGTTATGGTTTTATTAGGAAAGCATAAATTGTAAAAAAGAGAAAATGTTTCTATAAAAGCATTATAGGCTACGTTGGGATCACTTGTTTGATATATTTTCGAAAAAGATAAACTACGTAAACAACTTTTAAATTTTGTAACATATTCTTTGTTGTAATTACGCCTATTCATACGCCAGTATTTAATAGAGCAAGACTCTTGAACGGGTAACTTTATTAATTGCGCTGTGTGGTCTGACAATGCAAATTCTAATATTTGTACCTTACAGGACTTTTTACAGTTATGTGCAATATTATCTATGCATGTTTGACTTTTTAGTCTAGTGGGCTGATTTATAGATAACTTTAAATTGTGATTTAAAAGTAAACATTCAAAATCTATTGTTTGATAATTTCTTTTAAATACATCTACATTGAAACCCTGCTATGACAATATTATTAAAGGTTTTGCTATTAAGTTCTTGCAAGAGTACGTGTAATTTTTCCATGCACACATTAAAGTTAGTAGTTTTTGGAACTCTGTAAATACAAACAATAACAATCTTATAGCTAATTAATTCGATAGCACAGCACTCGAAGACGCCAGTTTCTGATATTTTAGCAATTTGTTTTAATTCCTTATACTGGTGGCCACTTCTTGCTAATATGCACGCTCCTCCTCTTTTGCTTTCCTTTCGGGAGTAACATGCCGCAAGCTGATAATTGGGTATAGTTAAATATCTTTCATAGCCCTCTTGAATAAAATGTTCTGTAATGCATAAGATGTCCACATGTTCCTCCTTCAGCCAGCTCTTCTAGGCACACTGTGATTGAGTCCGATTTTGTTAGCAATCCGGCAATATTTTGGTGAATTATGTATACATTTAGTGACGAAAAAAATTTGTTATATTCTCATTATAGGTGCTATTTTCGGTGCCATCCACAAAACATTCACAACATTTTTCTGGTTTTAACATTTCGTTCATGCGTATTATTTTCCTCGTTAGCACTTTTAAAGTATTTCTAGAATTAGTTATAAAATGATATCTTAATAATTTTATTAAAGCAATCTCAAAGGACTAGTGTTCAAATTCCGAAGAAAAATATTAGTTAAGTTTCTGAACGAAATTAATTGTAGTGCCAACATTAAATTCTGTGATGTAATTGGTCGTTACCTACGGCTGTTATTATGCGAATACAACAGGTAGTTGTAATTTGCATTTTACAAGTTTGGATTTATAACTGATCTTCAAGAATTAGTAATTTCGTAGTACTTATTAATATACTTTAGAGACACAACATTTCACCGTTGTTTTCACAGTTGTTTTCACAGTTTATTGTTTATAGTCACTATTATATTAATAATTATATTAGTACATATAGTATATATACACTGAGTTGCACTTCTATTGTCTTATAATATTGGTTTAATTCTTATTGCACTAACAATTCACTGAGATAACACTATTACTGGTTTGTCGACATAGTCTGAGTATTTTTACATATGCTGCAGTGTCGTAAACTATTTTAAAATATTTAAAATGCTAGTACTCAGCCTCCCTCTCTATTGAAATTAGGATGTTTTTTAATTTCAATAGCCTCACGTATCATCCTTGGCAGGAATCGATGTTCTTTCGCGGGAATCTGTGGTTTATCAAATCTAATGTAATGGCGTGGGCCGTCGAGGATATGATCACAACTGCAGACTTGGAACGTTGGTGCTTCACGTCAGCTATGTGTTCTTTTACGCGGATTTAGATAGATCGTTTTGTTTGCCCTATATGAGAGACCACATTCACAATCAAGCTTGCACTCCTGCATTTTGTAGAGGAATATTGCACTTGACGGATGGTAAGAACTGACTAATCTTCTTCGGCGGCTTGAAGAATGTTCTAATAGAAGCTCGCTTCAAGATGTAGCCAATCTTGTCTGTGACACCTCTGACATATTGTAGTACAGCAGGCACACGCTCGACTGTGGCTGGCTTCACTCGGTCACTGTGATGTAGGCGCGGGACCCCAAGCTTGTTGTCGTGCAGAACCTGCTTGATGTGCTGAAGCTCGGCGGCCAGGTGTTTGCTGTCCCAGATCCCTCGTGCTCTCTGTAACAAAGATTTGACCACGGTAGCTAACTGTGAAGGATGATGATGGGAATCACCATTTAAATATCGGTTTGTATGGGTATTTTTTCTATACACAGTGTAACCTATGGTGTTGTTATTAGAACATTCTTCAAGCCGCCGAAGAAGATTAGTCAGTTCTTACCATCCGTCAGTGCAATATTCCTCTACAAAATACAGGAGTGTACAAGCTTGATTGTGAATGGTCTCTCATATAGGGCAAACAAAACGATCTATCAAAACCCGCGTAGAAGAACACATAGCTGACGTGAAGCACCAACGTTCCGGGAAGTCTGCAGTTTGTGATCATATCCTAGACGGCCCTGACATTAAATTAGATTTGTTAAACCACAGATTCTCGCGAAATAACATCGATTCCTGCCAAGGATGATACGTGAGGCTATTCAAATTAAAAAACATCCTAATTTCAATAGAAAGGGAGGCTGGGTACTACCACCTGCTTGGGATCCTGTAATTAGTAAAATTAAAACTAAACCCAAGCACACCACTGCAAGACTTCAAGACACAGTTAGTTCATTCTGCGTAGATCGGACCAAAATTAATAATTAAAAAAAGCTGAAGGTACTCCGAGTTAACTCTGACATCGGGACGTCAATCACCTCAGTCCCCCGTGACCATGGGTGCTGTAAAGCACCCGAAACGTCGGGAATTAATAAAAATAAGTCAATTAAACGCGATATAATCCGTAAAAGTAGTTTTATTCAATGTGTAGTGTTCGCGTAAATATAAGAAATCATTACAAAAACAGCCAATCCAGACGGATTCCTACACAGAAAAAGTGTGGGACGGCAACCATTAGAAGTAACCTGGTAAGATAGGAAGTCGATAAATGTACGTGATTTAGGAATGTCTCTGTGGTATTTGTTCGGGGAGGCTTAACCTCAACTTATGAACATGTGGCGATTGTGATTTATTCGCTAAAAGCCTTTTGAGATCTTATAGAGTTTTTGATGATCGAAATATAGAATATTTAATTTATGATCGCTACAGTTCCAATGCGACAGCACTACATACTGTTTATAATTATGTGATCGGATTTAAGTTTTGTTTGCCCTTTAGGTGGGATAGAGTTGACCTGTAATACTAAGTATTACCCTTATTAAATTATATAATTTCTGTTTTCCCAGATAAGTTCAAAAGTGATTCGCACACAAGATGGTATCTCACTTGTCCAGCTACTGTGCAATGTTGTAGTGCCATTCATATGTTTAAATCATATTATCAGCTATAGGGTGAACATTTGATCATAAACATATTCAGGGTTCATAAATTAAGTTCAAATAATGCTTTCGATTAATTTTTTATGGATTCAATATAGACTTTATAGTGCAGATTAACGAAATAAATCAATTGCACAGTAAACTGCAACTGCTATGTAGGTCTGAATCTGAAGCTGAAAATTTTCGTCTAACGGTGATGAGACATGAAACACGTACTTAGTACTTAGTATTTAAAAATGGTAATTATGCTACGTGATTGGTAATTATAAATAAAATGAATGATATACTTAAATCACATATTTATTTATTAATTAGGTGACAGTTCAAATTTAGCTATACTTATAGCTTGATTTAATAAAAAATACCCAAAAATCAACTGGTTTTCTTAATAATCAATAATATTATCTGTCTAGTAATTTAAATTAAATCAACTAAAACACTAGTTCAAAACTCAGTGTAATTAGAACTCAGAGCTATACAAGTTCCATCTAACATATTTTTTTAAACTAGACTACTTAAATGCGAATCAGTATCAATTTCAAGACTACAAACTGAGCATGTACTTAATTATAAAATAATTCAGTCATAAGTAGATGATAAACAGAAAAATACAAAAGATTAGCCGTTTCTATCAAACTTTGGTAAATATAGACGTTGACTTAATTTTAAAAATTAAGAAAAATAACAACAAAATAAACTGATTTTCAAAACAAAAACAATAATAATTATCTTTCTAGTAACCTAAATAAAATCAACTAAAACATTAGTTCAAAAATCTGTGTAAATAGAACTGAGCGTTATATAGTAAAGTTAAAGTAAAGTAAAGTTACAGCCTATATACGTCCCAATGCTGGGTACAGGCCTCCTCTCATTTCTGATAGGGTTTTAGGGCAAGGAAATGTCCGCCGCGCTGCTCCAATGCGTGTTGGCGAACTTCACATGTAGTCGAAAAATTTTTTGATTTCTCAGACATGCAGGTTTCCTCACGAAAACATCCTGGTAAATCAGCACTTAAAATTGCAATTAACAATTTCATTGGTGCCGGTGGGGATCAAACCCGGGTTGCTCGCGTACTGTGGAACTTACAGTGAGCGTTAACCATCTGAGCTACCACGGCTCAGCGTTATATAGGTTTCATCTAAAATATTTCTATGAGATCAGTTACAAAAACTAAAAAATATTGAAACTTGAACTCGAATCTGTATCACTTTCATGACCAGAAACTTCGCAGGTAGTCTCAAATGCAGTCTTTTGTGGATCTGCAAAATCACACAGCAAAGATGATCCAAGAACATTAGGCTGGCCATCAATTATTTAATTTGAGCTTAGATGCAATATAGATTGAACGTAGTCTTGAAATATACTTGAAAAATTCATATCACTGCCACTGCCAGAAATATTATACTGATATACCATATTCTCAATTTGTACATTAGGGTCCAAGTATAATTTATTATTAGGTTTTAAAGGTTTTAGGTTTTCGTCTCTTTTGCGCTTTGGCGTTAGTAAAACATTACTTAATATTTTAATAGTCCTGTTATTTGGTGAAGTTTTAGGTATTACGTTTGTGGTTGCATCATTCATATTATTATTTTCATTCTCTTTATTTGTAATATGTGTTGATTCATCTTTGTCTTCATAGCATAATTTTCCGACAAATTTTGTATGTTTACAGTTCATGTCCAAGCATATAAAGCAACTCGTTTCTCTGAATATCAGGTGGCCCTTTTCTTTCTGCCCGGTATTTAATGGATTTTCATTGTACCTTTTAATGGTTTCAACTGTTCTGAATGTATCAACATATCTTTTTCTATTATTTGGTATTATTTAACAGTTCCCACGTTAATGTTTTGTGTGTTTTGTTTTACGATTTTCAAAAATCCATCTAATGTTACAACATCTCTACCTTGCGCTACAGCAGCATTAGCAGTGCGTTTAAAACCTGCTCCTACACCTTTGCCGTGAGCTGATTCGAAGTAATTCCAGGTGACCATCTTAAGCCCATGAAAATACCAACACAGTTTAGAAATAACATAAAACATTGTTTTATTTCTGTACTGGCTACTTGGCGAATCTGATAAAAAATGTAATGTGTCTATTTTTTTTACTTGCATAGTTCACAAATTCAAGTAAAGGGATAATGTGCGCCCGTAATACAGCAGCAGAATCATGTCGCAAGTTTTCGCTTACTGTACAAAATGGTGTGTTAGTCAAATTGCTTGTATCATCTGTTATAATATAACTGCAGTATGCAGTGTTAACTCTTGCCTACTACCTCCAAAGTGGAAGGCTTGAACCTCCGACTCATACTTCAAAGCATAGTTCTCACTAAAATCTATGTGAATGATAGCTTCATTGCCCTTGAGATGTTCCTTCAGATCTTTTACTGCAGTAAATTGCCACCTTCGTGTTCCTTCATGTTTCAGGAACAGCGGAATCATATTTTCTAATATCTCAATAGCTTGTTTCGGTGACGTGGTCACTTTGATCTTTGCTATAATCTTTTTAGTCTTCTCTATGCCTTTAACTACGTATGTGGATATCGAGTTTTCCCATGTTTTGAATGATAATGGATCATCGTTATCGAATTCTTGATAATCATTTACTTTAGTTTTGCACAAATTACATCGTTCTAGTACGCATTCAGTTTTTGAGCATCATAGACTGTTAATTAACTCGTTAGAATTAATGTATTTAAGTATCTTTTTTGTGAAACGCTTGAATCAAGAGTTCCATGTTTGCATGCAGTTTGCAGAGACATGTATCTCTTTGGTTAACATTAGGTATAAGTACCCAAAATGGCCTTTGTTTACAAAAGTAAGAGTAACTTACCTTGCAAAATTCAGTTACAAAAATTTTGTGAAGGTTTTTCATAGTATCTAACAAATACCGCTTTTGCTTTCTTTCTTTCTTCTGTGTTATAAATTCTTTTTTGCCTGAAGTCGTTCTAGAAATATCGTCACGTTCAAAAAAAATTGAATATCTTGTTTTAGTTTCTCATTTTCGACATTTCTTTGGTTAGTGTTCTTCATCCTCTCACTCGGAAATTATTAGTTGCAGACAAAACCTTGAGATCTTTTAAAACCAGCTTATCACCAATGACAGTATCACTAAATTCTCTTTTTTCTTTCTTTGATTTTTTATTTTTGTAATTTGTTTGTAAGGTATTCTTCATTGCTTCTCCAAATAAAATTTTCTTCTTTACTTCTTCTACTTTGGTTTTGTCTCTAAGTAATGTTGTAACTTTAGAATTAGGACTCTGCAGTCGTTTTTTCTGTCTTATAATTATTTTCTTATACGTATTATTTTTTCGTTGCACGGATTCTAGTTGTGATTTGTATATTTGGTCTTTTTTTTTTCTATTATGTAGCGCAAATTTCTCAATTTGCTTCTTAAGTTCTTAACTAATGGTTTGTATAGATTGTTAGATGTAGAGGGTTGTGGCTCATTTTCACAAATTGGGTCTCTTTTTATTATTATTATTTTGGGGTATTTATATAGTATTCTCATCTGGTTGGGCTGAATAAATATTTTAAAGGAAATAATAAATAAACATAAATATATATTTAATATACTAACATAAATAAATAAATAATACATAAATAAATAAAACCCAACCAGATGGAAACCCTCGGCAGGGAGACCAAACGGCCGAGGTTAGGGGAAAGGAGAGAAACCGGCGGACGATGCGGGCGGTATCGAGGAGCACCGCCTTCTGCATTTGAGCTGGAGCGGTCCGTCACGGAGTCCCAGTCGCCTCAGATGATCCGAGAGGCTGACTGGGATTAACCCGTTCGCAGAGACGACTACAGGTATAATTTCGGTCGGCAGTCCACCCCATGTCGGTTACCTCGTGAGCCAGGTCCAGATATTTTGTTCGCTTATCTGTTTCGGCTTTCACGAGATTCTCGTCATACGGAATGGTAATGTCGACCAAAAATATCCTTGACTGTGCCCGGTCCATCAGCACAATATCAGGCTTATTCGCAAGAATAGTCCTATTTGTGATGATGGCCCGGTCCCAGTAGAGCCTGGCGCGGTCATTTTCGAGCACGGCTTCCGGCAAGTACTTTGTAATACGGCAATTTCCGGTCCACGAGACCGCATTTCAGAGCGAGCTCCTGGTGTAGAATTCTGGCTACTAAGTTGTGCCTGTGCAAGTACTCAGAGTTGAAAGCGCCGAACAACCGGAGATGACATGCCTAGTGACTCACCGGGATGGCGACAAGCTCGACAGATGTCGACGGTGCCATCCTTAGGATGTATCTCCGATAGTTGTTGGTCTTAATAACCTGATCCTGTATCGCACAGACAAAACCCTCGGTTTCCCAAAGAGGTCACCAAACGTAGCCAGTGGAGGGAGGCAACTGTGTCTACGAAAGGCACATGTAGAGCCTTGTAGAACCTCCCGTGGAGCTCCTTCTCCTTCCATACGGTCTCCCGGTCGGAAATGCTCTGTACTGCCGGGTCTTGCCATTGCTCGTTGGCCAAGGATAGAGGGTAAGTCCTTTATCACAGAAATGACGTCCCTATAGAATGGATCATCCGATCTCGTCAGAAAGTAATTACAGGCTGCACACTTCGCGATTATGCATGGTAAACGCGCAAAAGCCACGCCCACCATGTTTCCGCGGCAAGTACAGCCTCATAATCGACGATCTCGGGTGATGCATCCTATGGGACGTCATAGTAATGCGGACTTTTCTATCCAGGGCGTTAAGTTCAGTTTGAGTCCACCTAAGTATGCCAAAGGTATATATGAAAACAGGCATGACCCAACCGTTATATGCGTGTGTCTTATTCACACCGGACAAAAGGCTGTTAAGCACTTTGGTCAAGCGTGCATAAAACATATCGCAAACTGACTGCTTCATACCCGCCTCATCGATACCGATGTTCTGTGACATACCCAGGTATCGGTATGTTTCAGCCTCAGAAAGGGTCCTTATGTTGATGGGCATAGATAAATCTATGCCCTCAGAGTTAACAACCCTTCCCTTTCAACATGGAGGACCGCACACTTATCCGTCCCAGCCCCATTCTAATAGAATTACTAAAATCACAAGTGATGTTTAGCAATTCCATAAGATGGGAGCGATTGGAGGCGAATAATTTGAGATCATCCATATTGAAAAGGTGGGTCACTTTTGTACCTCCTTTCCGAAGCTGAAATCCTCCCGGAGTCCTCCAGTAAGGTACTGAGAGGGTTCAGGAGAGGCAAAACCAGATTGGACTCAAACAATCGCCCTGGAAGATACCCTTCTTATCCTTATGTGGTTCTCCGCAGCCGTCATCCGCTCGCCTAGATGACAGGATCGTACTCCACTGCCCCATACACTGCCGAGGAAGTCTCGAACTGTACAGTCAACCTTGCAGCTCGAGGACCCTCTTAAGCCATGTATGAGGCACTGAGTCGAATGCCTTTTGTAGTCTATCCAGGCGGCGGAGAGGTTCCGACGGTTACGTTTAACCACCTTGCCAATGACCGCGTCAATGAGGTGGTTCCTTGGTTCCACGACCACCGCCCCGACATCCGTTTTGAGCGCGCGACATCACCTGATTTGCGTTCAGGTGACGAGTGATTCTCGCGCTCAAAACGGATGTTAGTGTCTTATATGGTAGGTAGACAGGTTATGGGGCGGTATTTGCTCGGTCTGTGGAATCCCGGTCTTTAGGAACCAAATGAGTGATCCCAGTAGTGAAGAGGCTCGGGGCGACTTTTGGTCGAGAGCCTCTTGAAACTGTCGGGCAGCACAGCGTGACACACCACGAACCCCTTCAGCCAGTAGTGATGCAGTCCGTCGAGGCCCGGACTTTTCCAGTTCAGGGCCCTACGGACCGCCTCAGCTACGTCATCCGGCGTTATGATGACGGGGTCCATGGGCGTAACACTCGCACTGACTCGCCACAACTTCCGTCCAAGGGCCCTCGCTGTGGTTTACGGGCTCTGACCACAGGCCGCGCCAGAATGCGATAGTGTCGGCCTGATTTGGTGCTGAGCCCGTTCCACGTACCATCGGCCGCTCCAATGATTCATAGAGCCTCTTCTGATCACTCTGGAAGAGACGATTCTGGTTGAACCGTGTCGACCTCTCGGTATATCGCCGAATCCGCTTCCCCCAAGCAGCGATTCTCTGCTTCAGGTCGTCTATGCGCTCCGTCAGTTTTGCGTTATATCCGGCTGAGACAAACTGATATTTGTCCCAGCAAACGCCATCCTGACGGTGCGCACAATTTCGGCCTATTATTGCCCGACCTGAAGCTTATCAGTCTGCCGATGAGGCCCTTGCCTTTGCGATACGGTCCTCAATCCTTCTTCGCCAGGCTGGGATAGCGCTACTTTGCCCAGTAGCACGTCCAGACGTGGGAAGTTTGGCACCAACAATACGGCAAACTGCCAATGCGGCGCCAAAGAGTATTGAGTCCGTATCGCAAAGGTCCCGGCTGGTTTCCAAAGGTTGCTAGCAATGGGTTCAGGGCCGTCACGACATCGATTCCGCTTGCTTAGGGTTATGCGTGGGAGTCGCGGTCGATTTTCGAGAGGCGTACAGCGCGTTTCCACAATCGCCTCCTCCAATTTACTCCTCATCTGCTCTAGTTCTTGGGTGACCATTCCATCATCGCCTGAATCAACCAAAGCGGGAAGATCCATGGCGGCTTCCACATATGGCTGCTGGTCTATGGCCTTAGGAGCCGCATCCCCAGCTATAGCTGGTTCATTCGATGAGGGAATAGCCTCACGCCGTAGTCGTTCGAGTTCGGCATCATCAAATATTTTCGAGCGTATGATGTACCGAACTCGGTCTGCCAGGTTTTGCTCTGTGACGGGAACAGACGGCTCCAGCTCAGCAAAAAAGCGGTGCATACGAGCCCGATACGCTGTTCCTCCAGTTTCTTCCCCTTTCGCCCTATAGTACGCCCGCAATGCGTTTATGTTCATATATTTTGTCCAACGCATGCGGCGTACTCCACCAGCGGCGGGTGCCGCTTGCCGAGTCCGAGAGGACCCTGCCGACACCAAGCCATCTGGTGGGGATGATGGATGCGAGGGACTGCTAGGTGGTCTTGCAGTACCTCGCGCTCGGCTGGCGGCCCGCATGCTGTCGCGTCCAGCGCCAGCTCCAGACGCGCCCCGGCGACCCCCAGGCAGCGGCCCTATGCGCTTTCTATTATTTTCCATCATCAATTATTATTACTATTATCGTCGCTGTCACTGGAACTTGGTGTGTTTTCATTAATATGTTTAATTCCTTCTTTTATTAATTTTTTTCTTTGAAAATGTTTTCTAAAGTTTTCTCTCCATTTCTTCCTACAGAGGCTACAGAGCCTTCTAGTTCTTGGAGTCATTTCTTCAACTGATAAAAGTTTTTTCTGTTCTCTTCGTTTTCTGTGTCGTTTTCGTTCTTTTTCTTTTTTAAGCGCGTATAAAATAGGGTCAGCTTTGATTTTAGCGTATCGAATCCGGCGTGCGATTCTGGCTTCAGCCAATGTTTCCTCCTTCAATTGCCGTTTTTTCGAGGCATGTGTACTCTGAAGAAAAAATAAGTTACTGGTAAGTGGGTAGTCAGTATCGAGATATTGCGGAAGTGTCAATTCACACCGAACGATCAACAATCGATTACGCATTGATAGTAATAATCAGACCTTGGGATGGCCTAGCAGAGTAAGGAATTTCAAAATAATAAGAGGCACGAATCATGACGCGTAACTGAGCACGACCGCCGAGTTATCCTTTGGGATAACAATACGTACGTGGAAAAAAATTAACCCTGCGACTGTGCTTTTTTTCCGCAGGTAGGCGCAGAAAAATACTTAGCTATTTTTTGTGCTTTGTTAGTATTAATTTAAAATAAATATATTTAAGCTAAATATTATGAAAATAGTACAAGCTGATGAAGTGACATTCACCAGCAGTACTGATATTTGTTTTTACCGCAAACTACAACACTTAACTACACTCTTTGACCATGAAGACTATCGCAAAGTCAATGGAAGAGATGACAGCACTGTTCCAGTCAAGCCTTGCAGCTTTTCAACAAGAACTCAACAAAGTTAGTATTCCTTCTCCTCCATCATCATCTTCACTAGCTACAGTCTTTGAAAATTTCAAGACTTTTGTTATTTCCGCGCTCCAAAATTTGCAGCAGCAAGTTCAATTGGTCTCATAAGACTGTGATAGGTTGGAGATGCATAATCGTCGCAGAATCTTGTTGATCCATGGTGTACCCGAAGATAAAAATGAAGATGTTGCCGAAACTGTCATTAAGTCACTATAGCAGACCAAAGTGTTCATAGCTCAGGAAAATTTAAACCGGTGCTTCAGATTGGGTAAAAGTAAGGACAAACCCAGACCTCTTTTAGTGGAGTTTAAGGATCTTGGTGTTCATCACAAGGTCTGGACTTCAAAAACAAATCTTAAAGGTACTGGAGTGACCTTGTCCGAGTTCCTTACAAAAGTTAGGCATGAAGCTTTTCTAGCAGCTCGCAACCGCTTCGGTGTATCAAAATACTGGACAAGGGAAGACTGTATATATGTTTTAACAGAAGACGGGGTACGGCATTCCGTGTTCACTTTTGCTGATTTACAGTCCATCTCAATATCGTCGTCATCAAAGCAGAATCAAGTTGGTACTAAATCCGTCGAAAAAACCAAGGCAACTAAAACTCAGAGTCGCGTTGCAGCGCGTAAGTAATTACTGCGTTCGAAAACTTATTAATAATTTTCGTTAAATATCGCTCCGTCATTAATTTGTGTAGTAATTTTTGTTATATTTCAATGTTTTGCTACCCTTTTGTTTGTTTATTTTTGATGCGTATGTATCATGACAGACTGTGTTGTTCATATATTTGTTATTGTTATTTGTTACTATAAGAAGATACTACGCATGTTACCGTCTGTCAGATCTGCGCATAGATTATTGGCTATAGCTTGCTACATATTTATTTATCTATGACTTTCACTTCTTATTCGTTTGTGGTCAGATCAGAATAAACATTTTTTTTCTTTTTAAATCTATGGCACACATACGAGCATAGACTTAGAATATACTATTGTAAGAATATGCATACGAGGTGCATACGAGTATGTCACCTTAGCATAGACATGTCATGTCTTTCAACGTTCCGTTTCAACTAAGATGTATGTAGTAGTCAGTCATGATTTTTTTTTGTACATTTTTAATTAACTATTATTAATTAAAGATTATTTATATTTTAGTGTTATCGTGTTATAGTGTCGGCATAAGTATTTGTAGAACTTTTTGTAAGTAGAATTGTTGTATTTAATTGATAATTATGGTGTTAATAAACGATTATTATTTTTGTATCATATGTACTGCTGGTGGGTGAGTGTGTATCAATTGTTTAAGTAATTAACATATTTAAACATATATATTTTTATATTCATATTTTTTATCTTAATATTATTTTTATAGTTATTTAATAAGTATTATTTTATTTGAAAAATTATGATGAATACTTCCCTAAATGATATTTACTTAGGCTCTAGCTCTTTCGAGACTTGTTCCTCGGGTACTTCAGATGACGGAGATGACAGTTTCCACAGTACTCTCTCTCAATTCTTCCTTAGATTCTTGCTTCTTAGATTGTGCTAATAATTTCAATGTAATTCACATAAATGCTCAGAGCATTCTCGCTCAATATCCTGATATGCTGACAAGCTTAAACCACAAAAACATTCATGCAATTCTGGTCTCTGAAACTTGGCTAAAACCGTGTTTACCATCCATTTCTTATGCAATTCCAGGTTTCCATTTATTGCGAAATGACCGACCCGTCAGAACTGGTGGTGGGGTTGCCATATATCTTCGTAAAGATATTTGTTACTCTATAGCCAGTATATCGTCCACCACAATTGTTGAAAGTGCAGAAAAATATATTTTCATTGAAGTCACACTTTCTTCCTTAAAAGTGCTCTTAGGCGTCGTTTATAGTCCCTTTATCTCTGTTAATTATTTTTCTGCCTTTGAAAAAACTTTGGATGAATTGGTTCTGACATGTTAACATGTAATCATTATGGGTGACTTCAATACGTGTCTTCTCAAAAATGATGTTCGCTCAAAAAAATTGAAGTCCGTAGTTGACTCATGTAATCTTCACATCTTGCCTTCTAATCCTACCCATTTCTTCCCTACTAGTGCCCCTTCTCTTCTAGATTTAAAAATTGTTTCCTCTCCAGAATACATATACAAACACGGGCAGTATACTGCCGATGCTTTTTCTTACCATGATTTGCTGTTTTTGTCATATAAATTACGATCACCAAAAGTCAAGTCCCGTGTTCTTCTGCTGTGTAATTTTGCTAGAATGGACGTCGACCGTCTTAAAAATGATGCTGCTAGTATAAACTGGTCGTTAATTGATGAGACAACAAATGTTGACGAACAAGTGCCTCTTTTAAATTCCTTTATAATGCAACTATGTGACAAGCATGCACCTTTACGACCAATTAAACTTAAGTATCCACCGGCTCCTTGACTGACAAAAGCAATCAAAGATTTAATGACAAGAAGAAACCTAGCTAAAGCCAAATTTAAAAAGGACCCCTGTCATATAAATGGTGAGAAATACAGGATACTAAGGAATCGCTGCAACACGATGTGTAGAAATGCGCAACGACGTCACATTCATAAGACAATTGAGGAATCTGATCCCAATAGGGTTTGGAAGTTTCTTAAAAGTTTGGGAATTGGCAAAAAGCGAAATGACTCCCTTCCTCCTGATTTAAACTTTGAAATGCTTAATCAAAACTTTTTCTCAAGTTCTAGTTACGTTAACAGACACTAAATCACCTTCATTCTTTGCCAACTCCAGATTTCCCCGTATTTGTTTTATGTCAGTTTGCTGATTGTGACGTTAAAAAGAATATCACAGCTGTAACTTCTTATGCAATTAGTAGTGATAACGTCAGCCGAAACATGATTCTCCCGCTATTAGATCTCTTGACTCCTATCATAACTAAAATTTTCAATAATTCTATAAAAACAGGTACTTTTCCTACACTATGGAAAGATGCTCAAATTATTCCACTACCTAAGAAATCAAATCCCAAGTCCTTCTGTGATTATCGTCCTATTTCCATATTACCTTTTCTTTCTAAAATTCTTGAGCGTCTTGTCCAACAGCAACTTAGTCTATTTCTGAATCTAAATAACCTCTTAAATACATTCCAATCAGGCTTTCGTCCTGGCCATAGCACGGTCACTACTTTGGTTAATATCACAGACGACATTCGGGCAGGAATGGAGAATCGGCAAGTTAATATTCTTACTCTTCCTGATTTCAGCAACGCCTTCAACACAGTCAATTTTGATGTACTTCTAGCTGCGCTCCGTTCTATTAACGTATCTCCAGCAGCAACTGACTGGTTTCATAGTTACTTGCTTGGACGCCGTCAATGCATCCGTATTGAAGATATTATTCCTCGTGGTGTTCTTTGGATGCGGGCGTACCACAAGGTGGCGTGTTGTCTCCTCTCCTTTTTTCAATTTTCATACGCTCTATTACTTCAGGAATAACTTCCCTCTACCATCTTTATGCAGACGATCTCCAAATATATTCTCAAACAAGTATCAATAATCTTCCATCGGCCATGCTATCCATAAATCGTGATCTCGCAATTATTTCAGAATTTTGCACATCTTATGGAATTAAGGTTAACCCTAGTAAAACGCAGGTAATGGTCATAGCAACAAACTACTACAAAAAATTACTTGGCACACGCTGCCTTTAATTTGTTTTGAGAATTCTGCTATTCCTTACAGTAAGGTTGTAAAAAATCTAGGGGTTCTAATTGACAGTACAATGTCTTGGGCACCACAAATTGAACATATAAGTAAGAAAATGTTTGCAGGTTGTGGAAGTCTTAAAAGACTTCAAAATTTCTTGCCCATTTCTACCAAAATTGCGTTAGCACAATCCATTTTGTTGCCTATTTTAGACTATGCTGATATATACTACACTGATATTACCATGGAGCAATCAAACAAGCTTGAGCGTCTTCAGAATCTATCCATTCGGTTCATATTTGGTTTACGCAAATATGACCATGTATCCCAATTTCGAAATCAACTCAAGTGGCTCCCAATTCACCTTCGCCGAAATGTTTATATACTTTCTTTACTTTTTTGTGTTCTGTTTGATCCGAATTCTCCAAGGTAACTTAAGGAACAATTTCACTATCGACATGAATTTCATGACCGTAGTTTGCGTTCAGTGTATAGCTTGGCTTTGAATACTCCTTGCAGCGTAACTTCTTTTTATAATAAGTCATTTACTTGTCAAGCAACCCGACTCTGGAATTCATAACCACTTAACATCCAGCAAGCGCAATCTTTACAGACTTTTAAAAAACAACTGAAGGAGTATTATTTGAATTTCTCGTCATAATAATAAATTATATGTATTTCCTCTTTTCATTAATACTTGATTTTTCGTTTTATTTTCTCTGCAAGTATTTTATTTGTGATTGAATGTGTATGTATGTATGGATGTATTTATGTATATATATGTATGTGTATATATTTATTTATATATGTTCATTAAATATTATAATATTATATTATTATATATTATATAATTCATATATTTATATAAATATTATTTTATAATAGGTTTTTGACCTCAGTTTTATTTTATATTGCACGTTGCACCTATCCTATTATTTATTATTATTAGTTTGTCAGGTAGAAATCGCTTATCGCGATATGACCACCGTTTGTTGTTCATAAGTTTTCCATAATTGTAACCACTTTGCATAAATGCAATAAAGAGTTGTCTATATATATAACAAATGGTAGTGAGTATAAAGTGTTGGGACAATTTTCAAAGTCATTACAAATTATTAGGTCCTTACAGATGAAATTGGCGTTTTGTACGGGAGGAATATAAAGTAATTTTATTTTTGTAAAATATATTTAATTAATCAAAGTATGCACCGTTGTTATCTATGCACTTTTGCCATCTCTTAGGTAGTTCATTGATCCCTTTACTAAAAAAACCATGGGGGCGAGAATCAATAAACTCTTTGAAGGCGGTTTGGATTGCCGCATCGGAGTTGAATTTTTTTCCTTGTAAGAAGTTGTCCAAATTCCGGAAAAATGGTAATCTGTTGGAGCAAGGTCCGGGAAGTACGGTGGATGTCGCAAACATTCCCATTGTAGCTCATCTAACTTAGTGGTTGTTTGTTGTGCAGTGTGTGGTCTTGCGTTGTCTTGAAGCAGCAGTGGCCTAGAGCGATTGACCAATCTCGGTTGTTTAGCAGCTAGTTCTTCCTTCATGGTATGAAGTTGCTGACAATAGATATCTGCCGTAATCGTTAGGCCAGATTTAAAAGCTGTAGCGAACGACAACGGCGCTAGTCCACCAAACACTCACAAGTAAATTTTTCTGGCTCAATTTTCGTTTAGGGCAGGATTTGGCTGGGTCTCCAGGGTTCAGCCATTGCGGAGAGCACTTCCGATTATCGTACAGTACTCATTTTTCATCACAAGTAATGATTCGATTTAAAATCCCTTCATTATTGTGTCGGTTGAGCAAAGTAACACAGCAGTCGACGCGTGTTGCAAGTTCGATTCACTCAATTCATGAGATACCCATCGTTCAAGTTTTTTTACTTTCGCGATTTGCTTCAAGTGGATTAATACAGTTTTATCGCTTACCCCGAAGCCTGCAGCTATCCCTGAAGTGCTTTGTGATGGATCCGCTTCCACAATAGCCTTTAATTCTTCATTTTCCACTTTAGTCTCCGGTCGTCCACGGGGTTGGTCTGAAGGGGAAGGTTCTGAAGAAAAATCACCTGATGCCTTTAAAATTCAAGATATATGAAATCTTATAGAGCATCAGTTTGTAATATAGAATGTATGTTAGCTGCTGGCTTGAAATATTTGTCTGTTTAGTCTTGGTAGTACAGGGTCTAAACTCACCACGTAAATTTAATATTTAAATTGAAATATCGTATTTTGTATGAACGAACTTTTTACATAGGAGTCTGGAAAGATGCTATAGAATACTATAATACACAATAGAATGACTGCCAACCTTATTTTGTACGAGAACCAGTGTCGCCGCGAGCACACATACAAGCGGTTACGTCGTATTATCTCTACTAGAAACCCACTTCGCTCATTTGTCATACAAATTTCAATAAATAAATGTTTCAAACGCAATTTAATATTACATAAAATCAGACTTTATTCCAAGGCAATAACAATGAATTCACAACGAATCTTTACAAATCGTCTCTTTCTGAAAAGAAAGAGAAGGAATAACTGTGTTGACAGACTGAGTGAATTTGCACATTTTAGACTTTTGATCGATGTTCACGATCATGAAATAAATAAAAATATATCGTTTGAATTTTAATGCATGTTTGTTTGTAAATAGTGTGAATTTGACTTACCACTGATGTATTTGCAAACTAATTGCAAATACATCAGTGGTAAGTATTTTTTATTGTAAATATAAAGTTGTTAAACACGTATAAGTTACGATGAAGCCTTTAATTTCGTAATAAAAAAACTCAATTGTCTTTAAAACTTATTAGCACTTTTGAATCTTTAGTACTAGTGTTTGATATACATATTGACTGCCTCGATAATGTAGTGGACGTAAACGCTAGTTCTGATCATGATGTAGCCTCGGCTTCAAATCCCAGGAAATTTACAGAAAGCACATAAGGCCATTAGTATTTTGTCTGATCTCTCTTTTTTGTTGATTGTCGTTCCACCAAACTAGGACTGTGAAGGAATAGAGAGTACACGTGCACTTGTACTATAATTTTGTCCTACGTAGTTGGCTAGCCTCCATTGAGACTGGCCGATTTAAACGAAATTTGGTCGGGAGGATATTATTAATCCGCCAAACTAAGCACTTTTCAAAGACCATCAACCCTTTGTGGCCAAAAGCGCTAATTTGCAACTTTACTCCCGTTAAAATATGACTGAAAAATTATTTCTGTCGCTGTGACATTAAACATAGAGGATTGTATTTATCTACAGGATAAAGTATCCCGTAAAGTAAACGTTTTGCTCTTTGAATAATTCAGCAGACCAGTTTAAATTTTTGAATTTTATTATACATATATACTTATTTTGTGCAATAGACTGACAAAAGAACTGAGAGCTATCCTTTGTCTGAAGACGTAAGAAGAGCGTGAAGAAAGGAGAGTGAAACAAAGTAATTTTGGACAATATAATATAAATATGTATTTTATTATTATATGTAAGGTCTATAAATATCTATGTAAGACTGTGAACGGAAAAGGGGAGATCTCCCACCAGGCAAGGTGATCAGCCCCTGGAGCGGTCAACGCTCCGAGTGTTAGAACGGAGCTATTCTATATATTATACTGCTTTACTTCGGAATGTTGATAGTGCGATTTAGTCTTCGATATGTTTCGCATGTGGCGCAATGACAGCGCCGTCTTTGGGCAATGAAAATATTAAAACAAAAATTGAAGATGTTTTAATTTCACATAAAAAAGACATATTTATTTTTATATGAGAGGGGGCAAACGAGCATATCTCACTGATGGTAAGTCACTGTCGCCGCCCATGAAGAACGGCAACACCAGGGGAATTGCAGATGCGTTGCCGGCCTTTTAAAAAAAAGTAGGCTCTTTTCTTGAAGGTTCCTAAGTCGTATCGGTCCGGAAAAATTGCTGGTGGTATTCGATTCCACAAGGAAGTTGTGAGAGGAAGAAAATTTCTTCTAAATCGCACAGTAGTGCGATTCATCCAAAACCGCCAATCATCCAAATGGTATGGATAGTATATCGAGTTCTATCGCGATGTGCGATGGTGAAATTGAGCGGCTGGAATTAATCCGAACAATTCCTCTGAGCACTCACCGTGGTAGATACGATAGAATACGCAAAGAGATGCAACATATCTTCGCAGCGCCAGTGAGTCAAGCCGATCAAAAAGGGCTTGGTCGTCAACGATTCGAACCGCTCTGCACTGGATGCGATCAAATGGAAGGAGCTACCACTGTGAGTGCCCTGAAATTGAGGATTCACGACAAAGGGGTTCCTTTAATCGGTAAACGCGCAAACTTGTGTCTTCTGGGGATTGAAGTGGACTAGATTTTGTTGTCCCCGACCCGAAACTTTGTTCAACAAAGTCTCTACTTCAGACACAAGTTTCTTCCGGTACTCAGCGACGTTTTCCCGAGAAATATTTGCACGGCCGGTGTATAAAGCATCACCAGTGATGTCGTCCGCATAGCAGTGAATGTTTCTGGTTTCCAACATATCATTGATATGCAGATGAAACAGCGTTAGTGATAGCACGCAGCTTTTTTGGAACACCAGATTTAATAGGCTTGTAACCGAATCATGCACCGTCTACTACGACCTTGATGCTCCGATCAGCCAGAAAACTGGTGATCCAATTGCATAATTTCTCGAGAAGACTATAGGAAGGAAGCTTTAAAAGAAGCGCTTTATGCCAAACCCGATCAAAGACCTCCGCTATGTCCAAACTAACCGCCAAAGCCTCCCCTTGGACTCGATCGCCTGCGCCTATATTTGTGTTAGGTAAACAAGAAGATTACCAGCTGACCGACCGCGACTGGCATTTACTAATCAGCTGATGCTTCTCAAGGTACCAAATGAGCTGGCAGTTAATAATGGACTCCATAATTTTCGAGAACAAGGAGGCGATGGCGATAGGCATGTAGTTGGACGGATCAGTGCGGTTACCTTTTTTAGGGATCGGCTGCACAAAAGCTGTCTTCCATGAATTCGGAACAGCGCCTAGGGAGTAGGAGTACTGGAAAAGACGCATTAGAACCGGTGCCAACTCTGGAGCGCACGACCTCAGCACAACAGGATCGCTTCCGTCAGGCCCACTCGACTTGTGGATGTCCAGGGAGAGGAGTGCTTTGCGTACTGAGCACCGTGTGAATCGCACATCAGGCATAGAGCGCTCACACTGCGGAATGGTCGGCGGCGTGTTCCCCCCGTCAATGAGAGTCGAGTTGGACGCACAAAGGGAGCCTAAAAGCTCGGCTTAATTTTTTGCGGCGTGCGTCAGGCTTACAGAAATTCCCTTGGATAGCCTTGTCGAGAGACCAGAATGCACGGGTTCCCGAAAGAAGGCGAACTAATTTCTCGCCAATTCTGCCAATGTGCTCATACTTTGTCTTGGAATAACTCTTTTGAAGGACCTGGAGGCGAAGTTATACATCTTTATAAGCATGCTAGTGTTTACATCCCGAGACGCCGAAGAGTCAGCCCAGGCCTGATAACACTCCTGCTTACTGCATAATGCAGTCTTATAGGAGAGACTAAACCAAGGCTGAGATCTGCCTCCGATGGGTACCACAAATGATGGAATAAATATATCCATTCCCTGTAGCACCTCATCAGTGACAGAGTCAATAACAGCGCTATGATCATCCGGCGACCCGCCTCCAGTAGTATGCAAAGAAAGACCGTATTTCGTCCCAATTCGCTGACTTGTAATGCCAAACACGGCGGCAGCCTGCAGAACGCAACCGCGAAGGCAGCGTGAGTAGCACCACACTGCGGATCAGACAATGCTATGAAGAGCCGAAAGAGGCGTCAACCGAAACCTGATATCCGTCTGGATGAGAGGTCAGGAGAAGGTCGAACTGGGAAGGTATATGATCGTCCACATCTAGAATCTACGTAGGCAAAGTAACCAGTTGTGTCAAACCATATGCTAAAGCAAAGTCATAAACAGATCTCCCCGCATGATCTGTTAAACGTGAAGCGAGCCATTCAGCGTGGTGGGCGTTAAAATCGCCAAGTATCACGGTCTCTACGGATGGAATCTGTTGTAGCAAGAAATCTGTAGTCATTTGCACGTGGTCGATGAGTCGATCTGTGTCGGCATTACTGCTATGGAACCTATAGAGGCACCCGTAGACGCGGGGATGATCGTTGCTGTCTACGCGCAGCCATAGAATGGACAGGTCCGTACCTTCAAGACTACCGACGCGTCGAGAACAGATATCCTATCTGACGTATACGCAAACTCCAGCCCGGGGCACAAAGAAGTGTCCTAATTTGGTCTTCAGATGGTATTGGACGGCGTTAATGTACACATTGACATTACAGCCCTTCACAAGTCCACTGCTGAACGTCCAAGGAGCTGCCTGCCTCCCCCAAGGAATGCCACAAAGCACGGTCCTGAGCCACCTGAACGCATCGAATTCCTGCATGTATTATCAGGTCGTCACTCCATCTAGTGGGGGGAGGGGAGGCTACCGGTTTGAGGCTGCCACTTGAGAACCTTTTTTCCCATCGGTTATCGGTTCTTCGAGCTATTTGGCCGGCCCATTGCCACTTCAGCCTAATAATCCGTTGGGCTATATCGGTCACTCTGGTTCTACTGCGGATATCCTCATTTCTAAGTTTATCACGCAGAGAAAATCCGAGCATAGCCCTCTCCATACCTCGCCGAGCGACCTTGAGCGTGCTCATACGGCCAGCAGTGAAGGACCATGTCTCAGATCCATAAGTCATCACTGGCAACACGCACTGTTTGTACAGTCTCGTTTTCAAGTTTTGAGGTATACCTGACGAAAAGATGTGTACTAATTTCCCGAACGCTGCCCAGCCGAGTTGAATCCATCGATTGACCTCTCGGTCGAAGTTGAACTTACCTAGTCGGACTATTTGTCCCAGGTAAACATACCCGTCAACAACTTCTAGCTTAGTGCTCCCACCAACTACCGGCATAGGTGTGACATGGACGTTATACATAATCTTTATTTTATCCTATCCGTTGGGAGGCACTATTGAGGTCATTGAGCATAGTGCTTAAGTCCTCCAGCTATTCTGCCATAAGCACTATATTGTCGGCAAATCGAAGTTGAGTGATGTACTCGCCATTGATGTTAATACCGTATCTTTTCCAGTCCAGTAGCTTGAAATCATCTTCCAATGCAGCGGTGAAGAGTTTCGGGGATATAACGTCACCCGGATTTACACCTCTCGGTAGTTGGATAGATTTCATTCTCTGATTCTGTACGCGGATAGCCATCGCAACCCTACTGTGCAAACACTTCAGCACTTCGATATACCGACAGTCAACGTGGCACCGCTGAAGGGACTGCAGAAACGCCCAAATTTCAACGGAATCGAAGGCTTTCTCATAGCCCACATAAGCAAGACATAGTGGTAAATTGTACTCCTTGGTCTTCTGTACAATTTTCCGAAGGGTATGTATGTGGTCTTTGGTGCTAAAGCCTTTTCGGAAACCGGCTTGTTCGGAAGGCTGGAAGAGTCTGCGTGCGAGACGATTCGTAATAGCTCTCGAAAACAGCACGTAGACGCGGCTCAGAAGGGAAATCGGTCTGTAGTTCTTCTTCTTCAAGAGAGCATTGTCGCCATTCTTGAAGAACAAGACCACCGCACTTCTGCTCGACGCCTCGGAAGTAGTCACACCATGGAGGATGGAATTAAAGAGCTTCTGAAGGATTTCAAGTACCGGTTTTCCACCCGCTTTCAGAAGCTCCACTCTAATTCCATCCCCGCCCGGGGACTTGCCGTTTTTAAGGTGCTGGAGAGCCTTTCTAATCTCGCTTAGACTTATGTCCGGAATATCATCGGAATCTTCGGAACGATTACTAGAATGCTTTAATATTGAAAGGCTTGTCTTGTCTAAATAACTTGCTCAATGATTAATCAGTTCAATTTGATTAGCAACCACTGAATAGTGACCACGTAACAATAATGCTTTAGATATACCTATTTATAGATTAAGATTATAACCAAGTAACTGAATAATATAATATTATTTTTTAATTAATACTAAAATTCGAAGCTATGATATGAAGAATTGATAATATTTTGTTTTATTTTAAAGCCCTTTTCAGGATTATATATATACATCCCCTCATGTGTACTTTTGTAATGATTAATTTCTACATAAATGAATAAGAACAATCAATTATGAATAACTGTAAGTTACAAAATCCGCTCGCCTAGCGTGTCAACTATGGCAAAATCCCCCTTATAAAGCAATGTAAGTTGAGCAGTGTATTCAGCAGTGTATTTTGGTACGATGTAATAATTAATTATTATTATTGCAACAATTATTTTTATGCAAAGCAGTGACTGAAATTAATTTAACCTAGGAGTATTTGAGAATTTAACCGTCGTTGCTACATTTTCTCCCTCATAATTTCTGTAAGATAAAGTTAATTGTCTCCTATTTCATTTTATATTGCACTAAGAGTCCTAATAGTGAACCTTCTTAAATGTCATTTTGGGTTTCGTGACTTTTGCTTCCTTATTCATGAAACATGCCTAATTATTGTTGTATTTCGTGTTGAAATAGCAAAAATTATTATTCGAAGTAAAATAAATACAATCAATTGAAAGCAGTGAACGCATTTGCGTACATTCACTATAGTACTACTTGAAATATTTTAGACTACGATGCACTGTTTTCTTCTTGGATAGAAGTTGTTAGGCTGACCTTCGGTAGTTTTCGGAGCTGGTCTAGAATTTTGTCTGAGTCTCTTAGTCTAATGGAACAAAGGGCACTCACCTTCAACCGTCCTTGTCGAGCCGCAGCCGTTGCTTTCACTATTGATGAAATCAACACTGCCGAATGTCTGTCCGTGCACTATAAACTCACTGGGACCGCCGCAATTAACTTTCAAGGACATTTATTGAGATATTCAGAAAATATTTAAAATACAGAGAGAGAGAGAGAGAGAGAGATGATGTACCGCCACCGATCAACCGATGAATGGAATGGTGGGGGCGAATGACATTAAGCGGACGGGAATGTATGATAGTTCTTCTCGATCAATTCGAGTATCCGAATGAGTCCTCCGTCCGCAAGACTGTAAAACCAGCCGATACAGAAGTTTTTAATCCACTACTGGAGACATAATTTTACAAATTCATACATAGTTTATAAGTGATAGAATCATGTTGCAGCAATATTATAGTTGTAGCACGAATGGGTCAGCTCGACCGGGGAAGGACTACGCTCTCACAGAATACCCACGTAAAATGGCGGCTTAATGCTGCTGAGTTTCGTATAGTGAGTGCAGGGAACCGAATACACTTTTTACTGGTAACGAGGCATCCTATCTTATTCCTCAGGAGTAACAACGTATCTGCATTTAGATTCTTAATCAGAGATAGATTTAGATGTCTATGGGCTATAGCATTTACTTACCATCATAATCTTAGGTGGACATTGTGATTGTTTATCACTCACATATTCTATAAAAAATTCTCTAGTTGGCATATATAGCAAAGCATTCACATCTAAGCAGAAAGATTTGTGACCGCAGAACCGGTACCCTTATTTTATTAGTAGTGTAGTTCTTGAAAGCCAGCTTCTAGGATTTGTGGCAAAGTTGGTGATATACCCATTCTACTTTATCGTTGTCAAAACCTATTTTAAAATGAAAATATTTCCCAATATTGTATTATATATATTGGATGATTATATCCAAGAATATTTGCTTGGCGGTGAAGGAAAAAATGTGAGGAGCCTGCATGTCCAAGGAATAAAATATTTCGAGTACATAATATGATCTCCGCCAACACTTAGACAGCAGATTTTTTCCTTCATAACTCTTCCAGAAATAAAAGGTCTCTTTCCATTTGTAGGACAAATAAAGGCTGTAACTTTACTTTACTTTTATGTCTGAATAATTAAAAAATAATGTTAATGAAAACTTTCCCGTGTAAAATCGGCGTAATAAAATCCACTACCCCATATCATCCCGTAGGTATTATAAGAGGCGACAGACGGATATGAAACAGGAGATTGGCAGCAACATCTGCCATGCATAACATGTGGTTACCAACCCGCTTGCCAAACGTGGAAAATATGGCAAACATTACTCTGATAGCCAATCTATGAGGGAGGCCTACGATCAGCAGTGGACTTTCGATAGCCAGTGATAGAATGTGATAGATTGAAAGAATAGTGAAAATCATTAAATAGGATGGATGCACTCGTGATGGACTGTAATGATGATTATGATTGATCATTAATTATTAAAAAAATGCGCATAACAAGATTTAAATATTAAATTCTTGTTTAAATAATTCAACAGTCTCTTATGCTACTTGAATCATAAATATGATATTGTTGTATAAACTAATTCTATTTACAAAATGTACACCGATATTTATCGTTTTGATTTATTTAGCTTATGAAATAGGAGGGGAGGTCAAAAAGTTCGCGGAATGACGGGAAGGATAATAAAACGAAACATAAAACTATTTTTCTTTTCATTGTAGTCTCCCTATACCCTAATACATTTATTAGATCTGTCAAATAAATTATTAATACCGTCTAAAAAACACATTTGTCTTGGGCGTCAAAATTGGCCGAAATTGCCGACTTCACTTCATCATCGTCGCCAAATTTTTTCACACGCAGTTCTTTCTTCATTTTTGGAAACAAATAATAGTCGCTTAAAGCCAGGTCTGGGCTGTAGGGTGGGTGGCGCAGTTGTTCAAAACCGCACCGGTGAATGGCAGCTGTCGCAACATAGCTTGTGTGCACGCGTGCATTGTCGTGCAAAAGGAGCACGACTTTTGTAAGATTTCCTCGCCTTTTTTCTTTAATAGCTTCTTTTAATTGATCCAGTAAAGAAGCCTAGTATTCTCCCGTGATGGAAACACCACGTTCCTTATAATCAATCAAAAGGATACCTTCTGTATCCCAAAAGATCTTCGCCATGATCTTTCCGGCCGATTGAGACAGCTTATACTTTTTAGCAAGGGGTTTTTTATGCCACTGCATCAACTCTTGCTTTGACTCAGGTTCATAATGGTGAACCCAAATTTATTGGCAGTTACAATTGAGGCCATAACTTCCTCCATTTGCTCTCCACAGCGGTCCAAAAACTCGCGACAGCTTTCGACGCGCTCGTGTTTTTGATGCGCAGGAAGCATTCTCGGAACCCATCTTGCACAGACTTTAGTCATGCCAAGGTGTTTATGTAGGATGTTTAAAATAGTTGTTTCTGATACTCCAACTAATCCTACTAGCTGTTTTTTCATTAGTCGGGCATCTTCTGATACAAGTTTTTCAACTTCTTCGATTATTTCTAGCGTGGTAACCTCAATCGGCCGTCCTGGTCGGGGGTCCTCTTCAATGGAGTCCCTCCCTTGTTTGAAAAGGGCGTGCCATTTATAAATCATGGTTTTCCCAGGAGCGGAGTCCCCATAAACAGCTGACATCTCTTGAAAAATGGTTTGAGGTGTCTTTCTTTGTTTGGTGAGAAACTTAATGACGAAGCGATATTCAATTTTCTCCATAGTAGCTAGTTTCTTCCCAATTGACTTGTTTACTCGTTGATAACTCAAAAGCTAATGACCCGATTAGGCTGAAACTTGGTATATATACTAACAATGAATCACTCAACTAGCGCCTACCTGAATGAGTAAACTCACCCTCGCCAACCCCGCCATTCCGCAAACTTTTCGAACTATCCTCGTATCAAGCTCAGCATAATGTTTAATGATATATTGAACGATAAACAAAACAATGTCTACACTGAATTTGCAAATTTTGCAAAGTGCTGGTTTTTGTTTTCACGAATCTATAATGATGCTAACAGAATTTAATCTATAAGCTTACAACAAATCATTTCGTAATGCTTTTTTTTCATTTTGTTACTCGAGATCCGTAAAATGATTCAACAGCGCTCGTCTCGTTTTTGCCGTGTTTTTATATAAAATTGAAATGATATACGAACTTAAAATTCATCTGATGGTAATTGGCTTCTGCAGTCCGTGGACACCTGCAGCCAACTTCAAACAAAGAAGGCTAGCATGGCACCCGTAGCTTATGCCTGTATGTCAGCCGACCCTGTGTGCCCATTTGGCAAGTAATCACGATTCACTATTAAATTAAAAAGTAAACGCTGTTTCAATCTTTGAACAACATAGATTAAAGACAAGGCCGTAATGTAACGTTTTGAAACGTTTTCGAATTGAACGTTTTCAATTGTTTTAACCTGTTTTTGTTATGCCGCGTAAAAGGAGGTAGATATTAAAAGCTTGTTGTGTGAAAAAAAAGTGTTGAGAGGTGTAATTTTTTAATCTCTTTTGATATAATGTTGGAATGTCTTTATTGACAAGAAACCGGCAAAATTACGTCACGCAATTTTGAAATGAGATTAATAATATAAAAAAAATAGAATTTAACATTTATAAAGTATAATTAAATATGTTAATTCATGTAAAATCGATACGTATAAGTTTCATTAGCTGGCATTCAAAATTAAAAAGATATCATTACTTACATTAACACCTTCCGGTGTCGTGCGACCTCCCGAACGGCCCCTGACACTTGAAGTGTAAAAACATAAAATGGCATAACATTTGAGGGGCTAGAGATGCGTTGTCATCTCTGACAACACAGTTGGAATGCCCTACAGCCTATAATATATACTATACTGTAATATATAATAAACTGCCTCTCCCTTTTCGGCGGAATTAACAGTTAAGGCTTTAAGTGTGGGTGAAATGCCTAAATTTTTGGATATTTAAGTAAAAAGATCACAATAACTGTTCATTTAATCTGCAAAGAAAAAATACAGGGTGACAGAAGAGGATTTAATAAATGTTTCTAATTGAACAAAATTGTATTTTTGTCAACCCCTTATTAGAAATAATATCCCCAAAGAGGCTTTATCATATAATAATAAGAATCTTTGTCATATTTTGCAAAATTTCTCCAAAACGGCAAAAGCTCTTTAAATAGTTTTTACACTAAAAAAAGGGTCTTAAAAATATTAATATTTTTTATTGAGAGTTTTATTTTTATTCTCCGTTTTACTCGAGAAAATATAATTTTCTCAAAATTGAATATATTTGCGCGAGCGAGCCTGCTCCGTCGCCCTGTAATCACCCGCGAGGTCTGTCGCAGTTTGTTTTCGGACATCGTCGTGGGTGGACTGCGCTTCTGTGTTGGAGCGACTTCGTTCAAATTTATTTTAGTTTTTTAAAAGTTTATACTCAATTACAAATATTTTTATGAATAGAAATACTTAATTTAGTTAATATCTGTACATTGGTAACTGTAAATATTGTTTTCTAAATAAATAAATTTTTAAAGTGTCCAAAGAAGAAGAAATTTTCGCGGCGACGTTATTTAGTGAAATTGAAAAATGCATTTTTATATAATTTAGATGTGGAACGACCAACATGCTCTCGTTACTTAGATTTCGATTGTTTTAATACCTATGTAATTTTATTGTTGCATATTTTTATTAATTAGGTGCTACTGAATTTTATAATTATGCATTACAATAATACCTGTTTTTATAGTATGACTTTAATAAAACATTATTGGGGAGGGAAATCTAGATACACATACTTATATTTAGGTATACTATTATAAAATTAAATCAAACAATTTAAATAAAATAAAAATGGTGCTTTCGTAAGTGCTATATAAAGACATTCTTGGGTTTAAGTTTTCTTCAAATGTTAGATAAACCATCATCTGAAAAATATAAAAATTTAAATTGGAGAAAGGTTTCTCTGCGTGATAAAGTTAGAAATGAGGATATCCACAGTAGAACTAGAGTAACTGACATAGCCCAACGGATTATTAAAGTGAAATGGCAATGGGTTGGCCATATAGCTTGGAAAAAGTATAAAGAAAAGTTTTGAGTGGCAACCTCGTACCGGTAAGCGAAGTGCAGGGCAGCCTCCCACTATATGGAGGGACGATATGGTAAGATATGCAGGAAGTATCGCGCTGGCTCAGAATAGTAAAAAAATTTACCCTGTGAAAGTTTGCACGTAGATATTATTTTTCTAACCAACCAAAAATGTATTACGTGTGACGGGAATATGTACTCGTATATAACAATAAAGGTTGTCTCACACGGGACAGTAATAATATAATATTATATTTTTCAGTATCTGCGCATAAAACTTTTAAAATCTCTGAACGCCGAGGTATGTCCATATTAACAGGCTGAATAGAGCCAAGTTGATCTGCATGGGGATCGTTTTGTGATTTCACATCGTTATCGAAAAATAATGTACTTACAATTGAGCGTATTCTAGGTGGCGATTTTCAAAACGCGATTCCACAAAATTCACTCAATAGAAAATATTTACAAAGTAGCTTCTGAAAATACTTACATTTTCAACTTTTCAGATTTTCATAAAATAATGTTGAGTATAATAAGTACAATTATGTGTCACATCTTAACAAAGCTATTGGGCTTTTTGATTTTTAATAAAGTGATTTTACTTTAATTTAAATAATTTATTTTGCCCTCCTATACCAAGTAGCGTTTTTTCTGTCACTCCTATTGAATTTGACAGTGCTTGCTGAAATTTAGCGTCTCAAGATGGATCTGAATCGCGCACTGACCCGGCTGTTAAGATATTGCAAAATAATCGAAAATATTTATTTTACTTTCATGCCGAAGACTATCTTGTTCTATTTTATTACGGTTAAATGTTTTAAAGCAAGTATTTACAAATGTTTTCATTATTTTGTTATTCAATTGTTTACAGTTATTATCATATTTTAGCTTCAATTATAAATTATTGGGGATGCGACGTATAAGTAGGTACCTTAGTTTTGCGAACAAATATATATATATTTTACCGGTGGAGTTTCAACACAATCTTAAAAATATTCAAAAAATATATATATAAATAAATTACTACCAATAATTATTTTTGATATTCAGTCGGTGTTTTACATTTGAAGATCAGTTATAAAGAGCCATTAACGGGACATTTTGTAAAAGTGAAACCTATCCTACCTAGTTTTTACGTCGTTTCATTAGCAACATTCTTAGTTTTGGATAAAACAAACCTTGTCAGTTTCAAAGAAACACGACTAAGTTCGTATGAAAAGAAATGCACGTCATTACAAGAATTCTATGTAAAACAAAGGCTACTGATGGCACTTCTTAAAAGTTCAATTTTTTTTAATTTAATTCGAGACTAAAATAAATGTGAAAGGTCTTTATCTGCAATAATAATAATTTTCATCAAAATGGCATAGACTTATAAAATTCATACACACGGTCAATCATACTGAATGTGATCAATTGTATTATAAAATATTTAATAGACTATTTCCAGTATAATGACCCAAATATCATCATTAATATATGACTGGCAAACTTAAAAGTTTTTCAGATGAATAAATGATTAACTATCATTTTATAATAAGGTCTTGCTTTCTATAAAAAGCTGCAAGAAATTTTAAATCACGGACCTCTTGGTTTGTTTTACTTTTCACTTAATTAGCAAAAACAAGATGGACTGATCTCAATGTTTACTTTCTTGTGTAAAAGTGCTATTTAGAATTTTATGCAGATGATAGTTAAAGTTTCTATGTGAATAGGTGTAACATAGCAGGTATTATATTCATTGGTAGCGGCCATCCATATTTGGAACAATTTTCTGCAGCACTACGCCTACGAATTATTTCGAATAAGAAATACCAAAGCCAGCATCATTTTCTGTACAGAAACCGGCAAAGTGTTGGTCAAGGCACTATGGATAAAGCAGCTGATAAAATGTTACACTCATAACTGTTAACAAAATTGTTACTGCAAATGGTCTTATAGAAAAACTATTCCGCTGTGTCAGGTGCAGGAGCTATAATTAGAAGGAGAAGAGGTAAATTTTGTTATAGAGTTGCGCAATCAACATTGTTTTGTCTGCAATTGTGCATAAAATAAAAAATAGCTTCAGCCAAAGTGCGCAACTGGCATTATACTAAGGCCGATCAATTGGTATGGAAAAACATAATTTTACCAGGTTTCAAAAATCAATCAAAATTGAAAAATCAAAAATAATAAAATCAAAAATGTAGAACTGTATGTCTATACATACATATATTTATTTATGGCCGCTTAGTAACTGATGGTAAATCAGTACCTATATAACATCCTATAGTCACGCCGAAACGAAGAGGAGAGAATCTCTGTAGAAAACGTAATAATTTATTGCGAAAATTTTATGATAAAATAAAAACAATTACAAACTTATCCAAGAAACCTAATACGTTACAGAAAAATATAACAAATAATAAACTTTTGAGTTTGCGTCAGTTTTAAAAGGTTACAAGATATAACCGATTATGATGGTATAAGCATTGAACTTTGAAATATGCTGGTGTTCACTTACCTCGAGTACTTGCTATGTTTTATAGTTTATGTGTAAGTCATAGTTACTTACCGGCTGAGCTTACTAAAACCATTATAGTGCCCATTATTAAAAATAAGACGGGGATGCCTCTGATATTACAAATTATAGACCAATATCCTTGGCTACTATTATGTCGAAAGTACTGGACAGTCTGCTTGATAACATATTAGCGGAGCATGTACAACTAAATGATAACCAATTTGGATTTAGGCCGGTTTGTCGACCGAACACGCTATTTTGTCCCTTAAACAGACTGTCCAATACTACAATGCCAGAAAAACGCCTGTATTCGCATGTTTTTGGATTTATCTAGGGCTTTGACCTTGTAAATTTTGGTAAATTGTGGCAGAAGCTATATGATGAGACTAGTGTACCCAGGAAATTATATCGTTATTCCAATACTGGTACGGGCACCAGAAAATGTTGTGAAATGGGATAGCTCTTATTCCGAAGTATAAGGGTTACAATGTGGCGTGAGACAGGGTGGATTAAGCTTCCAAGACTGTTCAACCTCTATGTAAATCAGCTGATGGGTCGACTCAACAGTGCCAACGTTGGCTGTTACGTTGATGGTATTTGTGTAAATAATATCAGTTACGCTGATGATATGGTGCTGTTGAGTCCATCTATTAGCGGCATGAGACGACTTTTGTCTATTTGTGAGGCTACGCAGCGGCTCACGGACTAAAGTACAACACAAGTAAAAGTGAGTGGATTCTATTTAAGTCGGGTTCAATTAAGTACGTTGTACTTCCGGAAATTACTTTGTGTGGGAAACCTTTGAAGCGGGTTGCGAGTTTTAAATACCTGGGCCATTGGGTTACAGTTGATTTGAAAGACGATATAGACATGGAGAGGAGCGTAGATCGTTAGCGGTTCGTTGTAACATGCTGGCTCGCAGGTTTGCGCGTTGTAGTAGGCAGGTTAAAGTAACGCTTTTTAAAGCTTTCGGTCAATCGTTCTACTGTTGCAGCCTGTGGGTGAGCTATACCCAGCGAGCAGTCAGCGATCTACGTGTCTAATACAACAATGCCTTGAGGGTACTGTTAGGGCTGCCATGGCAATGCAGCGCCTCAGGTATGTTCGCTGAGAGCCGTATTGACGGCTTCGCCGCGATAGTTAGGAGGCGGTGTGCCTCCACGCTGAGCCGTTTGCGGAACAGCAACAACAGTATCCTTGGGGTATTCATTGATCGGTGGGACTTGCCACTTCTACAAGCGTGGGTGCTGGTCCACACAGCAGCATAACAGTGTATATGTTGCTGTGGATCTATCTCACAACTGTTTGAATTTTTCTGTTGTTTTTATAGATTTTTTTTGTTTTTTTAATGTATTTTTAATAACCCTAGCAATAATTTTAATTTGTTAAAAACTCATATGGGCTCTGCCTGAAATCAATAAATAAATAAAAAAATAAAATAAATAACAAAAAGAAACAAAAATAAATGTCAAAAAGTTCAGGATATGATTGACGATATACAGCTTACAATTAATCATGCTTTTGGAAACCATGCCAGTTGTATAAAATACTTCTGTGTCGCTAGACGGTGTTGAAGTCGGCTAAAATCTCTGCGGTCGCCGTTTCGTCAAGGTCATTCAGGCTTCTACCTATATTCACCTATACCTATACCTATATTCAGTATTCTACCCGATTCCGTGCTTAGGAGGAAAAACTTATGTAGGACAAGATGGCGATGAGAATATCATAGTCAACGGCATCAAAGGCGTTAGAAAAATCAATAAAAACTTACACCGTCAACTTTCGAAACTCCATGCTATCACGCACAACCTGTGTTATTTTGAAAAGAACCGTTATGGTGCCAAGTCCGGGTCGAAGTCCTGATTAGTGTTGATTTATTAATTTCTTTTAAATAAGTAAGTTTGTATCTGTATGTACGTTACAGCTTCTAAAACTTTTGATAAAAACGGCAAAATTGAGATAGGCTGGAAGTGGTTAAGAGCACTGTGCATAGAGATTTTAGGAAGTCGGTAAACAAGGTCTTGTGACATCATAAAGAAAATTCCCCAGTAAGCAATGAGCGGTTTATAATGGAGGTTAAATTTGAAACATATGATAATATATGTCAAAAAAATTATTTAATCTTTATTGAAATATACCTTAATCTAATACAATGAGTGGACTTAAAGTCTTATGGCATTCTCTACCAGTCAACCCTACAAATAGATTAATAAAAGTTGTTATGTGCTAAATTAAAAGATAAATTGACTTGACATATATGATATGTAAAATATAATATGTATAATAAAATAAAATATATACTAGAACTATGAACCTAAAACTAAAACCTTAAAAAATATTGTAATAACTAAAATATATTATTAAAAGGAGTCCCTTTAGGCAAGGTTCCGAAGATACTGGCAGCGTTCCCCTTTGAATAGCTAAACTAATTCTTTGTCCGAAGTAGCTGCCAGCTCTTCGGTGTCCTGTGACGTCGACTAACCTTTTGCTATCTCCTTAAAAGCCTTATAGCGCTAGGACCCCACGGACCAAGGGTCTCGACACCGAATGGGACAAAACATATTCGAGCCTAGACCCTGTATTTGCATGCTTTAGCTTTTCAGCCGCTTCACAAGCCGCACCAGCTCTGTCGTTGGTTCCATGTAGATGGGAAGGGCCAGTGTGTCTGAACAGGTTGCATCCCATACCAGCACCCGGCCCATCTTCCATGGAATCAAACTCAAACCGTCCGGTCTTGCCATCGTCTCTTGCAATACCAGACGGCTCAAGTAGACTTGGCACGTTGACGGTGGCAAGGGACCGGCGTATGATATCGTTAAGTGCTGCATGTCTCGAGAAGCGGCCTGCACTTTTTTGGCATGACAGTCCGTGATGTCCTAGCTTGTCGACGTCACTGCCACACGGACATTTATAAGGAGTGCAGACCGGAACCCCAAGCCGTAGACAGGTTGCAATTCGGAGCGTGTCAGGCTCAAGAAATGTTCCTGTATTTGACGAAGGGTACACGTGAAGTCAGTAGCCGGCCTCATGCGTACCCACGGCCAAAAGCCTAGCACGCGCCGAACCTGTACTACAGCTCAAAAGATTGTCATAAGTCAATTTACAGTTTATGTCGTCCCAGCTCCTCTGTGAATTTGGAGAAACTGGAAAATTTTGACCTGGGCATGCAATTAAGAAAGCGTTTCTAGCTTCTTCCAGGCCAGCGATCTCAAAGTTTGAAGGAATGCCCTTAAATTTTACTTATGAGATTTGCTGAACTATGGACAGAAGATAGGAAGGCTGGTAAAGAGACGCTGGAAATTTTGCGAATCCCTAAACCACCATAACGGATGGGTAGGGATGCTTGGGTCCAAGATTGCTCGTTCAGGTGCATATTAAGAATCGATTCTAAACTAATTTTGATTAAGTTGTCTACTTGTGTCAAGAGATCTGGGTGATTCCAAAAGGAGCAGCAACGGAGCACATACGTAAATTTTGGGACGAAAAGACAGAATTTTAAGATGCAAAGTGCATAATGTGGACTAATTTCAAGGAGACGGTCAGCAGAATTTTGAAATTTAGTAATTGAATTATTAATATATTCAGAAATAGATTCATTAAAAATTGGAGAACCTAAAAGGTAAAGGGAATTTCTGTTAACTATTGTAATATTAGGAGCCAAAATATTAAATTTTTGTTTTACGTCATTTAAATTTAAGTTGCAGTTATTTATAAAAAGTTCGCATTTGCTAAAATTAAGCTCCAAACCAATGGCTTCAAATTTATTTTTGATTAAAAAAAGGTCCGAAAACACAGTATCCACATCACCTCCTAGCGTTCCGTCGTCCAAATACCAAACGTTGAATTTAGAATTTAAATTTTTGATTATCGGATTTATAGCCAAACTAAAAATTGCAGGCCCAAGGGGATCACCCTGTTGACAACCTACTTCCGAGGACAGTTCATTAGAACGATATAACAATTTTGTTGGGTCAGCGTAACTGAGAAGAAGATAATTGTATATTTCCGGTATATGTTGTTTTATTTCAGTCAGCAGGGTATCCCTATTTACCGAATTGAATGCATTTTTGACATCAATTTTGAGCAACACGTCAGGATGTCCGTAAGTTAGGAAAGAGCGTAGGGCATGGACGGCTGCCTCACACCCTCCTTTTACACCGAAGCCTAACTGTACGGGTTCAAATTCCGAATTTAATTTTGGTAAAATATGTCGAACAGCAATTTTGGAGGCCAGGCGTCGTAGTGTTGATCCAACAGCAATTGGTCTCACCCCTCCGTCCTTTTTGGTGAGGGCAATGAGGTTCGCGCCGAAAAGAATGGGAACAATTTCTGGATTGACATTACCGGAATACATAAAGTTGATTAATTTAGTGATCGAATTTACAAGTTGCTCGCCTGCATCACCCACAGAGTGCGATGTTAAGTCTTTCAGATGTCGGGGTGAGATTCCATACAAACCTACAGCCGAACCTGGTTTAAAAGATAAAATGGCACCTGTAACATCTTTGTTTTGAATTTGAAGGCATGCTTGCTCTGCTGTTGTTCGGTCGAGAAAATATGGGTTTACTGGAGCTGGAGGATGTTTTGTCTGTAAGGCCTGAAGGGTGTCATGGGTATCTGGTGATAGCACGTCGTTGGAGAACAAAAGGCGAGCGGCACCTTTGAGATCTCCGTCACAGATTTTGTTTTCGATGAGTTTGTTGCGATTACGAGGCATCATATTTGATTAGAGGTGCGGAGAAGGTGAGGAGCTTACAGCACAGTTATTTTTAATCTTTTGTGTCAAGGATAAATTCGGTTCATCAGTTTTATTATATGTAGTGTGCTGTACGAAAATAAAAATAGGTTCTGCCAGTATTGAGTACAATTGCTTATGTAACATTTCTGGATTAATTGTGACAAATGTGTAGCAACGGTTATTCGAGCTTCTCGAGGATTCTTTAACTATCGGTATACTATTTTTCAAATGGCTAAGATATGTGTGGAAAGGAGTTGAATCGTTGGCTACATAAGTAGGCGCACTCGGAATAATGGGATGGATGTCTAAAGGTAAACTGTTTTGGCTAATACATTTCCTGTGTGTTTTTGTAGTGTGTGTACATGTATGGGTCGCGTTCGACGTGCCATCACAAGATTGGGTCACGGACTGCATTCACAACAGGTAAATACAATCACAAAAAGAATAACTTAAAACAAATTTAAAACACAGTAAAGTAAATTAAAAGTACACTGAAAACATAAAAAGTCAAAGTCCAAATATGACGGTTCCTTGTTTTATTAACAAGAGGCATGCGTCGTTACGTTGGTGCGTCACAGGATGGTCTTGCAATTGGACGCTGCAGTGGAAGAGATCTAGCGACGCATGTCTTCGCTAGTACAACCGATGGCGGCTTTAGCAACCGTGTCTTGAGATTATCACACGCGGATTAGAAGTTATTAAAGACTGAATAGGCACTGAGCCTGCTTGTCACTTTTGTGTCCAGACAGCAATATATATTTCAGAAACTTTGTTGAGAATTGTTTCGTTACATTTGTCATAAGTCACCATCTTGAAATATTTTTATATCTCGTAGTTGATTTGAGATTATAATATCTAAATTCAGATTATAAACCACTGTTATATTATTTATATATATGTCAATAATAAATGTTTTCCTTGTACACTAAAATTTTACAATTAAAATATATAGTTATTTTTATTAAAATATTTATACAAAATAAATACAGTTGTCACCTGTCACCTTTATTTTTATTATATATTAGTTTAGCTATTCAAAGGGGAACGCTGCCAATATTTTCGGAACCTTGTCTAAAGGGACTCCTTTTAATAATATATTTTAGTTATTACAATATTTTTTTTAAGGTTTTAGTTTTAGATTCATAGTTCTAGTATATATTTTATTTTATATATTGTGTAATGTAAATAACAAATATTATTTAATTAAAATATAAATAAATATTAACACATTATAATAACTATATTAATATTAATATATCAATTAAAGCATTTTAATAAACAACTAATATGTATAATATGTATAATATATATAATAATATGTATAATATATAAAATAACATCGAACAAGTTTTTAAACGTATGCCATTTAAACTTGGTTTTAGTTTTGTTAGTTGAAGATAAATCTTATAAAAATGTTAAGAATGTGCTCCAATATCTTAAGAAGATTTTGCGATAGGTCTGGATAGCACATAATATGTGTATCCTACTAATATTATAAACGTGAAAGCTTGTGACGATGTATGGATTTTTGTTACTCTTTCACGCAAAAACTACTAAATGGATTTTAATAAAACTTTACAATTATTTAGCTCATACATCAGAATAACACATAGGCTATAGTTCATAAAGATATTGTGTAAATTGACTAAAATACGTAGGTCACTCAATAAGTTTTGAGATATACAAAAAATATTCTAGATACTATTAATATTTATTTTACATCTTTTTTCTTATTTTTCATCTACCAGGTCGGAAATCGCTTCTTCGTAGGCAGCCACGGCTTCTTCGGTGCTTGAAAAAACTTGCCTTTTATTTTTCTTTCACTCTTGGGAACAAAAAGAAATCACAAGGAGCTAAGTCAGGGCTGTAGGGTGGGTGACTTAGAGTTTCAACACCAGATTCCTCAATAAATGCTTTTGTTCTAAGGAGGCGTTATCGTGATGCAGAATGATTCCCGAAGCCCGGTCTTTGGTCTTCTCCCGCACAGCTTGAAAAGCTTTGGGTAATGCAACTGTAGTATACCATTCAGAGTTGACTGACCCACAATTTTCCAGCATTGACGTCGACAAATGTCGCTCCGCGAAAAAAAACTAGCCCTATTTTTTGCCGACGTTGCGAGGTCTTTGCAGTTTCGTCGGTAACTGTCCTTCTGAGTAGACCCATACCGATGATTGCCTTTATTTTCCGGACCATATTGATAGATCCTTGTTTCGTCACCAGTAACGATTTCTGAAACACGCCTAGATGCCCCGTTTTCAAAACGTAGACGCATTTCATGGCACCAATCCACACGAGTCTGTTTTTCGCTTTCGGAGAGCAAACGAAGGATCCATCGACAACAAAGCTTCCTCACTCCAAGATGTTGATGTAGGATGGTATGAATGCTCCCCGAACTAATGCCTACAATCTTTTCGATGTCCGTATATGTGATTCGTGGGTCTTCTCGCACCAACATTTCAGTAGTCCATACATTTTCTGCCGTTACTGCTGTTTGCGGGGCCCCGGTTCTTTCGTCATCTTTAAGATTAATTTTACCCTTTTGAATTCAGTAAACCACCTAAAACTTGTTGTGCGTGATGGAGTTGAGTCCTAATGCTGATTGTAACCGTTGTAAACTTAATTGTTCTGTTAAATCAAATTTAAAATCATAATAATCATAGCGCGCAAATGTTCACGGTTAAGATCCATCGTTTTAAATGAAAAGTGAGAAGCGTTGCAGCAAAATTAATAGAACTTTTTTTTAATATTGAACAATTGGCTTATGGAGTTCTATTTTAAATAAATTTGCTTTTAGAAACATATAACACGGTGCGTTCCATTTTAATTTCGAGCATATCAAAACTTATTGAGTGACCTACGTAGAGATTATTCTTAGACACACGGCATAACTTAACACAAACACACACACACACACATATACACACACACACACACACACACACAATTCTTATTTTTCATATTTTTATGTACCCCTAATACTGTTATAGATAAGAAACTTTATGTTAACTAGTAGCTATGGAAGAGCGAAGGCACCTAATACAGGCAAGATTTTTGCTTAAAAGGTATCTTCGATCACTATCTGTAAATGTAGACAATATGTTATCGAAATAAATTATTATTATTATTATTATTATTATTATTATTATAACGATAAATGGCAAGTAAGTCGGAAAAAAAATTGTCATCTGCGAGCTATTTTTATTTAAGAGTTACACGAATATAATGTACAGCGGAATTATTTCTCCTAAATAGTTTTACAAAAAAGTCCGCGGCAGTATATATCCATATTTTAAGTGTAAGCCATTATTACCAAAATAGTGAAACATAAATGCAACAGTCTGAACACGCATCACGCAAAAACCTGTGAACCGATTTGGATGGGACTTTTACTGGCAGATAGCTGATGTTATAAGGAGTAACTTGAGTTACTTTTATTTAAGGCGCGCAAAATAATTCCACGCGGTGGAAGTTGCGGGGAACAGCTAGTATTCTATAATAGGAAGTAAAAGGGAATTAACTTCCTATTTTTGGTTGAAAAATTTGTAACCCTTCAAGTTAAGAGATATTTAAAATGATAAAGTAACGTTTATTGGCAACAATTTTACGACTAATTTCAGAGATCTGTACTCCCCAGTTCATAGAGTGATCTATGTTCAAATCCAAATTAACCAAGGAATAAGAAAAAATGGAATTGAAATTCCATTATATAAAACAGGTTCCAGGTTTCCACATTCAGTATTCTGGAGCTGTTGTAATGTAAAACCATGGTTGTGCTAACTGTTGTTAGTACAAACATGGTTTTACATTTTGACGGGTTTACTGAAAAATCTGTGTGACCAGACATGGATGGCATCTAAGTTTGTGTTTAGTTTCCTGATTCCATAATTTATATCATTTGTAATGGATTTTGCATATAGCTGAAGGTCATCAGCATACAGAAGGTACGAGCAACTAAAATCATTAAACATTGACTTTATAAAAACCAAAAACAATGTTTAACATAATATAAATCCTTGCGGCACGCCAGCTTCAAAGTCAGTCCAAACAATAAAACTACTCTCAACCTAACCAACTGCTGACAACCGCGAAGATAGGATGCGCATCACTCTAAGGCTGGGGATAAGTATCTGAAATAAGTAAAAATGGAAAGGGGGATAGCGTGGTCGACTGTGCTAAAAGCATTTGAAAAGTCAACAAGCACCACCAGTAACTTTCCGTTCATCCATCCCTTTTCTAATGTCATCTCTGATCTTAATAAGTACAGTGGTGGTTCTGTGACCAGAGCGAAACCCTGACTGAAAGATATTCATTAGGTTATATTAAAAAAAATTGTTCCTTTCCCGATCGAATGGACCCAATAATGTTGTACCGATACATCACGACATATGCTCTTTTATATCTGATTCTCGGCGCAAGTATTTTATAAGAGGAGAGGTTTGATTTTTGACAATTTCTCCCTATACATACTTGGTGGTAGGATTATTTACTGCCTAGGTAAAAACCACCCTCTTACTATTTCTACCGGTAAATAACAATGCTAACCCTGCAATCATTACTATGTGTAATGTATAGAGGGCCGGTATATTTGATGGCTGACTACGCATTTGTAGACAAAGAAGTGTTAGAATTTGGTTGCAGGTCCATGTGCTGCAAAAATCACTATCTATCAATTGGACTGTAAGTTCGTTTTTCAATTCAGTTTTATAAAAAAAATATACCTTGCCCATACATTTAAGTTTGTAAAATCTTTATTTAAATTGATAGACAAATTCCAGTGCACATTGACAGTCATGAACTGAGATGTAGTCCTTACTGCTGGCTGTTGAAGCTGAAGCGTTTTAAAATATTTATTTATTTATTTATGCTTTATTTGCACACCAAGTACAAAAAGCGGACTTATGAGGAGTATTACAAAAAAAAAGCTAATTTACAAGGTTTCCTGGTTAAAATTGTATGTTTTTCGTTCGTTGCTTGAAATAAAAATTACTTGTTAAAAATATTTTGTTTTCTCTACTACAATAAGCTCAAAGCAAATTTTAGATAACTTTTTTATTTATTTAGTAATAATCATTCTCCTGATGCATGTTTAGGCAAAACTCGGAGACATGATTTGGAAGCTCTAATTTGTAGATTCTATTGAATATCGACCATAAAAAAATATTTATCAATATATTTATCAAAATATTAGCAAATATCCTGTACTTTAATAATCATAGAATATATTTTCGTAGTATGTCCTTCACGTAAGGAAAAAAAATCGACATAATTCAATTAACGACCGAAAAAGCTTCGATACAAGCCCCAATATCTTCGAAGTTCTACATCATTTTGACGTAAAATTTATACCAAAATAATCACGAACATTTGCTTAAACTATTCAATTGTTTTTACTTTTTAATTCGTTACTATTATTTTTTAATAAATTAAATAAAAGTACCATATATTTCACTGCGCCGGCCATCTGCGATCACTATCGCGCGAGCGCTTGTCGAGGTCGGACCTGCGTCAGTTAATTTCTGTAAGGCGATGCTATTGTGTGCATGCTAGAGCATCGTCAACTATGACCGCAGTTTTTGATCGTTGTACGTATTTACTTTCGTACAGTATATTTCAATTAGTATAAAGTTCGCACATTATTATTATACCAGATATAGATAGAGATACTCATTATAGTTATTTTGATTGTAGCTGAGCTTTCTTACCAGTTGGAATGGGTAAAAATAAATACAAGTATCAATGCGTCACTAAACGTAAAAATAAATATCCTATTTCTGGAGGTAATAGACTAAAATCTACAAAGACGACCAATTTTAGATTTTGAATATATTACCCAAGTTACAAGCTTTTTATGAAAAGTGAGTACTGCCTGAAATTATCGACTCGAAAGCTCGGTCAATGCCGTTGCGGTAAATATTTTCTAATAAAAATATGTAAATTTACTGTAAGTACCGATTAAAAAAATTAGTTATATTTGATTGTTTTGTATATTAAAACAGGTTGCAACCGTACTATTTATTTATTTATACCACTATGCTACCGGTAGTAGATATAATCGATTATTAACTGACATCGGTTAACAATCTATTACTGCGTAACAATTAAAATATTTATGTGTACTTATTTTAACACTAAGGTATGAACAGCGAATGTGGGATGTAATGAGATTTATAAAACTGAGAACATGAGAGGAGAGAGAATTCCATCTTGAGGAACGCCAGCAGACAACGAGCACCAATCAGAGATAATCTGACCTACCTGAATTGCCTTGTTGACGACCCCGAAAATATGAGGAGAACCAGTCCCGCGCTCACGAAGAGAAAACCAGGTGACAAAATATAGCTTGGAGAATATCATGATCTACAGCATTAAAAGCATTAGAGAAATCTATTAAGACTAACACAGTGAATTTTGAGTTCTCCATTCCAGTACGCAAATCTTCCGTAACTTTCAAAAGAGCTGTGGTAGTACTGTGTCCAGGCCTAAAACCAGATTGATATGTGCTAAGAAAGTTATTTTTGAAAATGTAACTAGAAATTTGTTTGTGGACAATAGCTTCAAGAACTTTAGATAAGAAAGGGAGAATGGATATTGGGCGAAAGTGAGAGAAAGAACTGGGGTTATTTATTTTGGGCAGCGGAGTGACAAATGCTTTTATCCAAAGTGAAGGAAAATCCCCAGTCAATAGTGAATGAGTAATAATAGGAGTAACACAGTCTAGAATTAAGGTGATCATAACCCTATTCACATCATCGAAGCCAATTGCCATAGACTTAATACAATAAATTGTCTTTTTTATATCCTCATCAGCAACGGGAGAAAAGTGAAATGTGCAGTTATAAGATTGTGGCATGGAATGCAAATTAGAAATGGTACTTGATTTAACAGAAGCCTGCATATGGGTAGTTGAAGAAAAATGTAAATTGAGATCACTTATAGAAATGATTGCAGGGTCCACGTTACACTTAGGTATATCGACCCCGATCGTCCGGAGAAATTTCCATGTATCAGCCATAGAAGAGTTCATGATATTATTGTGAATATAGCAGCGTTTAGCGGCTCGTACCATCTGATTACATCGATTTCTCGCAGCTTTAAATTTTGTCCAGTTGTGAACTTCTACAACGGTTCTGCTTGAATTTCCTAAACATCTGATCGCGCTTAGACATAGCCTTACGGATATTTTCAGTAATCCATGGCGCAGGCGAACGTTTTTAAATGTCGTAATCTTGTCATCAATACTATCTGCGTTAAATGTATCGCTTCAGTCTAAAAGCGAAGCATCATGTTGGAGCCTTTCGACATTTAGCCTAGCAAAATTACGCAGACGCAATATTACTGTCTTTACTCTGGGAGGTTTAATTTTATAGGAAATGAACAGCAAGTCATGTCGCGAGAAATCTGGAGCAGGGAGCTCTCCGTGGTAGGCAACGCGTTCTTCTGAGGAGACAAATATCAAATCTAACAATGTATCATCAGCAGTAAGATTGTGAGGTGGTATTAAGTGGAAGTATTGAAAAATTTGCCGACTCAATAATTGAACGCAGTCCACGCGATCTAGGAGTATCACTGAGAAGATTCGTATTAAAGTCACCCATCAAAATATGATGTTGATAATCAGAGCAAATTGAAAGAAGTGCCTCTTAAAATTCACATAAGTAACTAGAATTAGGTGGACAATAAATTGCACCAAGCACAACTTTATTTCCACTAACAACAATCTCTAAAAAATATATTCAAGTGATCCAGTATATTGTGAAGGTGAGGCTGATAAAATTTTGTAAGGAATACCACTTCGCAGGTATACTGCCACACCACCTCCTCTTTTATTAATGCGATCGTTATGAAGTAAAACAAAACCTGGTATTTCGTAAGAAGTAGAAGGCAGAGTTGGGTTTAACCATGTTTCTGAGATAAGTATCGCGTGAATGCTTTGAATGTTAAAAGTTTTAAACGTTCATTACAATGCTGCGGAATACTCTGGGCGTTAATGTGACAAACGTTGAAATTTTATTATAATCATCGAATTTTGGGTTAAGAGAGAACGAAGTGTAGGCAATTCCCAGTCAGAGTCAAAAAATGAATAATAGGAATCAGAATTAGCATAGGTGAATGAATCGTTATCGAAACTGCCATAGTGCTGAAAATCAGTATATAATATTATATAAAAATAAATTTAGATATAAATAACTAATTTAAATAAATATATAACATATTTGGCTATAAATAATTCTATAACTTATTTAAGTAAATAAAATAAATGTCTTTAATATATTATGTTTATGCTGTATTGTAATTTTATTTACTGCTACTACTAAATCTGTTGTAAACTGTTTACAAAACGAGATAAAAAAAAAAGAAAAAAAATTAAAAAAAATGAGATAGATATTAAATCACTTTGGTCATAAAACTATCAGAAAACATTAAACATAAATGCATCAAAAGTTGTTCTTATGCACCTGAGTTATAAAACAAAAAAATATATATAACACATTGAAACACCACTAATAAAATATTCCATAATGTTAGTTCGTAACCCTAGATATACACACATAATATAGTTGATAATTACTTAAACTAAAAGTTGTTTACCAACTCTGAGCGGCTAGCGAATGAGAACAATGGGGATTGCATTCACTGTACAGAAAAAAAAGGGACCTGCGCTAACGCTATTAAGTTGAACAACCAGTAACCGCACGACCGTCTATGTATAATCATCACACAAATTATCGTAACAATAATCTAATATTAATGTTTTTTAACCGTACGCCTAGTTCGTGGTACTTCGCCGCGCGTGTTTCCAGGCTCCCTCGAAGCCCTTGTTTCTTCCATCACCGGTTGAGATTCCTCATCACATCCTGGCTTGCTATGTTGACGTATCAGCTGGTTGAGGTCTTCATTGGATTGAATACTCTGGCGGGAACCATCGGGCAACCTGACGCTGATGAAGCCATTTGAAGACCAGACCTTTTTCATCCCAAATTGTCTACGAGCTTGCATGAACAAATTCTGCCTGTATTTTGTGAGAAACTCGGATAATGTAAACGGTGTTCCCTTCAACATAGTCTTTTTGTACCAGGCGGTATAACGCATCGAGACATCAGCAAAACGGAAAAGTATCGGTCGGTTGTGATCCGTCTTAGCCATACCGAGTCTATGAGCCATCCGGATAGAAGATGATGAGAGATTCGTCATACTCAAGTGTTTCTGAAGGATGCTTACAACAATATTGGGCACATCTTCATACACTTTTTCTGGAACACCACTTAACAAAAGATATTTTCTGCGGTGTCTCGTCTCAATGGTGTCAACTGACCGACTTAACTCTGCTATTTGTAGCCGAAGCAGGTTGAACATGTCTTGAACAAAGTCTCGAAACAAAGTAAAATCCTGACCAACCTTCTCAGCAGCAACAGCTTTGGTAGAACTGGAACCGAGTTGCTTCTCAAACTCTTCCACCGACGAGTGATTAACGCTTCCAGGGACCTCTGAGTGTCGGCAATGTCAGCAATTGTGGCCATAGTGTTGTTAAAAATTCACAAAGTGATTGAGAAAATTGTGCTCCAGCAGTGTGGTGCAATGGAAAAAATCTATAGCATAACCAACTTGTACTTTTACTTTAAAATAATTTATGTGTTGTAGTAAGTGATAATGTCCTAAATTAAATGTAAGTAACTAGTTTATTAATTAAATAGCAATTAAAATAGGATGAACACGTATGCACTTATTTATCACCCACCGCGAATCCAAAATATGTTACGAGGCTATCCGCGGGAGGACTAGATTAACTGACATAGCCTAGAGTTCAATAACCTGAAGGTGGTATGGGCCGACCATATAGCTCGACGGACAGACAATCGACGCAGGAGAAATTTTATAGAGTGGCGGATCTAAGCACTATGCTCAATGACCTCAATAGTGCCTCCCAACGGATAGGTCTTAAGATGATGATGGACAAAATAAAGATCATGTATAACGTCCATGTCACACCTATGGCGGTAGTTGTTGGGAGCATTAAGCTCGAAGTTGTTGACGAGTATGTTTACCTGGGATAAATAGTCTGACTAAGTAAGTCCAACTTCGACCGAGAGGTCAATCGACGGATTCAACTCGGTTGGGCAGCGTTCGGAAATTACGACACATTTTCTCGTCAGGTATACCTCAAAACTTGAAAATGAGATTGTACAACCAGTACGTGTTGCCAGTGATGACCTATGGAACTGAGACGTGGTCCATCACTTCTGGCCGGATGAGGAAGCTCAAGGTCGCTCAGCGATGCTCAGCTATGGAGAGGGCTATGCTCGAGTTTTTCTGCGTGATAAACTTAGAAATGTGGATATCCGCAGTAGAACTAGAGTGACCGACATAGCCCAACGGAGGAGTAAGCTGAAGTGGCAATAGGCCGGCCATATAGCTCGAAAAACCGACAACCGACGGGAAAAAAGGTTCTCGAGTGGCGGCCTCGTACCGGCGGACGAAGTGTAGGGCGTCCTCACTAGATGGAGTGACGACCTGGTAAGACATGCAGGAAGTCGATGGATGCAGGTGGCTCAGGACCGTGCTTTGTGGCATTCTTTGGGGAGGCCAATGTTCAGCAGTGGACTTGTGAAGGGCTGTAATGATGATGATGAAAGCACAATATTACAATTCATAACTATCATGATTAACAAGTTACAATCGCATGTCAAATAATTTTTTATATATAAAATTTGAAAATATTAAATAAATTCAATTTAAAATCAATTTACAAAATTCATTATGTACCCTCAACGGGTGAAGGTCTCTCCATTTTTCTCCACGTCTGTCTGTTCATTGCCCTTGTGATCCAAATTTCACCGTCCTTTCTTATTATTTCACCAACCCATTTTTCTCTCGGTCTACCTCTTTTCCTTTTGTTTGTTGGTCCTTGCCAGTTAGTTACCTCTGTGCCCATTTTTCTTTGTCCATACGTGAAATATGACTGCCCATTTCCATCTTTGTTTTTGAGAATGTTCCAAAACATCTGAAACATCCTCATAAACAAACATTGTTTCTCTTATGTCTCTGTTTCATTTTCTGTGTTTTCTTTATATGTTTAGTATACTCCTTTCCAGCGCTCACTGACATACTTGTATTTTGTTTTAGTGTTATTATTGTATATCCATGTTTGGCAGCCATACGTAAGACAGGGTAGTAAACATAAAAAAATTCTTGAGATTTATAGGAGTTTTCACTTTAGGTTTCTTTATTGCTCCAGAATTTATTCCAGATTATGTCAACTCGTCTTATAACCTCATCTTCGTGTCTTGTCTTATAGAAAGATACTTATTGTCCCAGGTAAACATAGCTTTGAACATATTCTAATATATTGTTTTTGACACTTATTGGTATAATATGGTGGTTCGTCTTGACGTTAGCCTTGGTAGCATTTAGTTCTAGGCCGATCGTATTGCTTACATCATTAAAAGAGTATTATGTTATCCGCAAATCGAAGATTACTTAGTAGTTTTCCATTTATATTAATTCCTTTTTTCCCAGTTCAGAGTTTTCATTATACTTTGTAGCACGGCTATAAAAATTCTAGGTGGCTGGGGGTCTAGGATGACCCTGACGCCTCTACAAATGTTTATTTAGGCCTTGTCGCTCTAACTTTACACGACTTTTGCTTTGGTAGTTGATGTCTTTTATAAGATATATAGTCTCCGATGGCACTTTGCACTCATGTAGAACTTTCCACATGCTTTTATGTGATATAGATTCGACGGTTTTCGCGTAGTCGATAAATGTCAGGTAGAGTGGTCGATTGTGCTTTTATATTTCTCTTTAATCAAATTTAATAAAAAATAAAGTGAGGATGTGATCTGTTGTTGAGAAGTTTTTCCTGAAAACTGCTTGTTTCGGTGATTAAAATTTCTCTGTGAACGTTGCTAAGCAATCCTCAAGACATGAAGCAAATAGTTTGTGCATATTTGGTTGTGCTTATTGGTCGTTAGTTTCCAATATCGGCAGAGTCTCCTTTCTTGCAAAGTAAAATTATGTCAGATTGCGCCCATTCTTTCGGTATTGCTCTGTCATTTAGAATTTTTGTGAATAATTTTGTTATATATGGGGCTAGTACCAATTTCCCCAATTTATTGGGATTCCATCTGGCCCGTTGCTTTTGCGGCATTTTAGAGATTCGATTCTCTTTATTACTTCAAGTGTATAGAATTTAGTTAAAGTTGTAGAGACCTGGTAGGTTGTTTCGATTTCCGGAGTAGTATCTTTTACTGAGTATAAATCCTCATAGAATATTGTTTCCTTTTCTATTATATCAGATCTTGATAATATTTTCTTATCGTTCATCTTTTATATTTGGTATCCATCGTTTGGTAGTATTAAGATTTTTAAGACCTTTTTTTAAACCACCTGTTGATTCGAGGTGAGTTTTAATTTATTTTATTGTGCGTTCTGTGCGTTCCCGTTTCATTAAAGTGTAGATGTTTCTTAGAGGTATGTAATTTCGTCTTTTTCTTCTATTGTTAGGGATTTCTTCTAAATCAATTCACTTCTTCCTGCAATAAGACATTTTATGTGAACAGGGATAGTCTCCCGTTTTGTTTGTTTCTGTCGGATTGAATTTTAAATCGTGATTATTGGTTTTTTAATTTTCGTGTATAAGGACTCTATATTTTTATTTTTGTCTAATTCAATTTCATTTATATTTGTACTTAAGGCTTGTATGAATTGTTATTTTTCTCCCAAAGTACTGAGTTTGGTTTTATAATTTTAGAAATATGCTCTATTTTTATTTATCGGTGCAATCTGTAGTGTACTTCTCAATAGTAACTAATTTTGAGACGTTTTCTTTTCTATTCCTTAGATATAATCTATTTGACTTTTTCTTTTCTTTGGCGGGAGCCATATCCACATAGTTTTATTGTTCTATTTGAATAAAATATTTGTAATGTATAGTTTACTATCCCAACAAAACTGGAGTAAACTTTCACCTCTTTTGTCTCTGTTTCCGTAACAGTATCTGCCCAGTATTCTTTCTTCGCCTGGTACTCGCTGTCGAACACGGGCATTAATATCGCCTTATATTATTTTTTGATAATTATATTGACAGTGTGCATTCTGCAGTTGGTTGTAGAAGTTATTAATTTCATGGTTGCTTGCATCAACAGTTGGCGCGTATACTTGTACAATGGTGAGTTTTGTGTTGTAGAAATTGAGATTTAAAATGCAGATGCGTTTGGATATTCCAATGAAACTCTCAATAATTAGCTTATATTCCTTTTTTATAAGGAATCCTACTCCACATAGACCATTAGTTTCCCCGAAATAGCAGAAAATATGTTCGTTTTTTTCTATAATATTATATCCCGTTCTTCTCAGTTCAGCAAGGCCAATAATATCGTATTTTGTTTTTGAAATCGCTCTTTTAAAATCGAATAATCTTTCATCTGATAGTAGTGATTTTGCATAATAGGTACAGATGTAGAGGAAGGAGGAAATGGAGGGTTGTTGTCTTTATCCCTCGCGGTGACAAGTCGTATTAGGAGATGTAGAGGGGCTTCATTCACTCGTTTTTTGGTGATGAGTGTATCTCAGTCGAGCTTTACTACGACGCTTTATTCGGTTTTGTGTGGTAAATATAGGAGGTATTATTGTTTAACTTGTTTTTCTTCGGTATCTGTTTGACATTGCTTTCGCTAATTAGGGTGGTTTTATGATCAGGGATTCTGACAGATTCCGTTTTGTTTTCTGTGTGCCTAAATGTTACTAATAAAGGTATTGTCTTGTTCTCTCTTTTACCAAGTCTTCTCACAAGTTCTATGTCAGATTGCTCGATAGAAATCTTCATGTTATTTTTTATTAAATGTAATAATATACTTTGCAATTCTTCGTATCTATGCTCGGTCTCCTCTACTCCATAGAATATTAGATTTTTCTTTCTAGCCTGTCTTTGTAAATAATCTTTTGCTTTTTTGCTGTTTATTTATTTTTATTTCTAGGTTGCTCGTTATATTTTCCAGAATTGTAAATTTTTGGTTGATGTTGTCGATTATAGCTTTGGTAATATTTTCTTGCATGTTTTTTATTTCCTGCTTTTGATTATTTACTTCCCCTGGAAATTGTTTCAGAACTTTCATCAAATTTTCCATGGTTTGATGCTTGAGGTGTCTTCTAGCGGTGAACAGTACTTTCTTCCATCTTTGCACTAATATTTCACGGGTTGGCCTTCTGAGATATCAATAGTTTGATTTCCACTTTGATCTTATTTATACTAGCACAATAAAAGTTGTTGTTTTGATGTATTTTATGCTGATATTTTGTCTATTTATTGCACTGTTCTTTGCACTATTCTCTGGAATTTAATAATGTACACTGTTGTTTAACGTTATTGCACTGAGTTTAGCACTTTAATTGTGTAGATATTCACTTTATATATTTTTTACTTGAGAAATACTACGGAGCCGAAGTAAACGCGGGCACAGCAGTTATATTCTGTGTAAGAATATCAACTACCCCATATCATGCCGTGAGTATCGTAAAAGGCAACAGAGGGAAACAAACCAGATGAGCAAGAGCGTCTTCCTAATAAAAACAAAAAATAAAAAACTGCGTTTGCCAACCCAAACGTGGCAACTATGGCAAAATTCCCCCTATGATGGAGGAGGCCTATGCTTAGCAGTAAACTGTATGAAAAAATCTATTTTCTTCAGATCTCGCATATTCACCGCAAAACTGTTTAACTCAGAAAAACTTCGATAAATCTAAACAAGTACAAACAGCAATTAACATTTAATCTGAATAGGAAGAATTGCATAAAATGGAAATCTTATAATCAAAAGGTGGAAACTTATTATAGGTTTACAGAATTTATTTCTCATAAGAAACAGAGTTTCACTTATAATGTGATACATAGTAAATTATATATATAAAAAACAGATATTACCTCTGGCGCTTAATAATGTATGGTGCTTAATTTATAACTAAACAGCAGAAGAAAGTAATGTGTAACCATGTTTTTTAGCTTATTTTTAAACATGTTAACATTGTAACATTCTTGAATGTCATTTGGCAAGTTATTGTATAGCTGCACTCCTTCGTATAAAATTGTTTTTTTTCAATAATTAGTTCGTTTATTAGCGACCTCAAGTTTGTGTTTGTTTCTTAGGTTGTGCGTATTATTCATAATATTTTTAAGGAATAATACTAGCAACGCTATTTTCACTACTAGTATTCTCTTTAACCACTTCAAGTAAGCTTAAAACGTTTTTGGCGCCGACAACAGCTAATAAGCTTCGACGTTTCGATTTTTTTAACCACGCTCACTATTTGTCCAACATTTGTAAAACTTAATTTTGGAGAAATAGTGGGCGTGGTTAAAATGTTCATGCTTTTTTTATAACTTTTCATAGTTTTATTTAAAAATATTATGTGCATAATTTCAAACAACAAAAAATAATGAGCGATATGCGTCCGTCAGCACCGCGTCTATGTGATCACAGTCAGATTAAAATAGAAGTGTCTCCACTGAAGTGTTCCGATCAGAAAGGTATAGAGAGCCAGTATAATTACAGGCTTTGAGGCATCCCATCCACAGGTAATCCTAAGTCCTCATGTGACAACGTATCCGTAGCCTTCTTTGATTTTGGTTGAGGTGTCCACGGGCTGCAGTAGGCATTAACCGTCAGTTGGACTACATGATGTATAAGTTCGTTTGTAACTTCAGTTTTATAAAAAAAAATATTACTAAGCCAGATATACACTTTATTTTATTTGTATATTAAAAACAAGCATTCTATTTGTATGAAAACGGCTTTATTTTAGCGTACTTAAAGCATTTAAATTTAATCCAAAAATAATTGGAATCGGGCTTACAAAACCCTTCTTTTATTAATTCGTAATTATTGTCGGATTCAGCTTTAAATGTCTCGAATTTCAATTAAGATATAAAATAGGTATGAGTATAAATAAAGAACCGTGGTAGCTCAGGGACTTTAGCCCCCCGGACGCATATCCCCCATAATAAATAAATTTCTTTTGGGTATTGTCGCAAGTAGACTAGGATATAGTAGGTATCTTAATATTCTAGGTTACCTGCGACCTTATCGCACTCGTGTAGGTTAAGAGAAATTTGTGACTCCGTTTACTAGCTGGTAGCACTCTTTCTCTGTTTTTCTAAGCAACTTTTGCTTTTCTAGGGTAGAGGGCGGTTACTAACATCCTCTACCATATTTCTATAAACTATAATAAAAAAAATCTATAACAGCAGTATAGCCGTTTTGGTTACGAGTTACAGGTACGAGACGGCACTGCGTTCGCTAATCTCCTTAGGGCAAATGAAGAAGCATAAAAATGCGATCGTATTTTCTATTTAAAAAAAAAACAATTTTACAAAAGAAATTAAGGTTTAAATTGCATACAAACAAACATTAATTCTGTTACAAAATATTCAGATTTATTGCGATTTCCAAAGATAAAAATATATGTGCTTGTAACGATTTGTAAAATACACATATATAAACTTGTTTTGCGAAAACGTGCGACTGTGTCTATTTTTTTTTAATCGAATTTAGTTAGCGCCTGTCTTTTTACATCATTACATTATGCAACTCTTCAAAACAAGAGGGAATACATATTTTAACAGTCTTATACAGTCTTAACAGTGAATATAGAATCTTGTTTACGTTATCATAGTCGTAATAAAAAAAAAGTATTTCACAAAGCACTGTACCGAGCCAACTGCATCCATCGACTTCATGGATCAATTATCAGGTTGTAACTCCATCTTGTGAGGGCTAGTGGGGGGTTGAACGGTACGAGGCTGCCAATAAGATAATAAATAGTGATAAATGCCTATAAATAGTGATAAATGCCTAAAAATTAAAAATTATAAAAAGACTTGATCCAAAACCAGAAGGAACTAGAATAAGTGGTTTAACAGGAGTCCATATATATAATGCAATAGTGTTACATTCTTTTACCTCATTAAGAGCCTTACACATGATACATGTTTCTGTTTGTCACGCCAAGATTTAGCACGATACACGATGAAAAACTACAATGAGTAGGCTTGACGATACATTTAAAATAATGTGCAAGTAATTATTTCTTTGTTTATCTTTACTATTTACCTCTTTTAAATAACAACTTTATTTTCACTTTAATATTTATTTTTAAACAAAAGTACTCAACTTGTGTATACAAGCAGCTTTTTTTGCCAAAAAAGGAATGAGGCAATGATGTATGGATAGACTTGGATACTTTCCAAAGCGAAATCTAAGGGGATACACTGAAAAGTAAGCTTAACGACGAATAGATATTAATCCTATGCAAAAATATAAGAATATTTTTTTATAGGATAGGCAATATTTTTTTAAATAATTTTTTTTTTAAAGGAACGAGCGCACAGTCCACCTGATGGTAAGTGGTTGCTGTGGCCCATAGACATTTACATCTATCCTCGTTTGAGAATCAAAATGCAGATGCGTTGTCACACGCGAGGACTAAGATGGAATGCCTCTTTTCCAGTAAAAAGGGTCTCCGGTTCTCTACACTCACTATACGAAACATAGCAGTGTTAAGCTGCTATTTTACGCTGGTATTCTGCGAGAGCGTGGTACATCCCCGATCGAGCCGACCCATTCGTGCTACAGCTATACTACTAATATAGCTGCAGCGTGGCTCTACCACGTATAAATTATAAATGTGAACAAAAAGTCCTCCTTTTCAAACTATAGCTCAATAATTATGTCATAGGATAATATAAATACCCATTATATTATTTATTATATACATTTTATATACCTACTGCATAAATAAAGTTCCCATCCTTTTTCATTTCCATTATTTTATTCTATTATTTTGATAACATCTTTGTCCAAAATAGAAATAAAGCGAACATATCCTCGCGGGCGAGTCCAAACTCAATGGGCATTGCTGAAAACCAACGCTACCGCAATTCTGCGATAGCATTATGTTGAGTCAGTGCCACTTTCAGCATTACATCACTCATGCAATCGGATCATTTTATGTCTGTTTTTTCTTATTTACTTTTATCTTTGATGTTTTTTTTTTATGTATCATTTTATTTTCTGTATCAAAACTGTATGAGTGTAAGTTGCTGAATAAATGCATGTCTATGTCTATGTCTATGTCTATATTTCCAAAGAAAAACTTGGAAATATTTTATAGAATTTGTTGAAAATATTGAATTTAAGAACGGACAAAATTATTACAAGGTAAAATTTTTGAAAACCGTTAAGGATTTATCTGATTCCGCGATGTAATCCACTGTGTCAAATTTCTTTAATAGATTTTTTACTTTTCACAAAAATAGAAGATTCAAGTTCAATTGGGTAAATTTGACAGATTGGGGTAGGTTGATGTGCTGGCGTTTGTACCTTGGTTAGAGAAAATTATGTAGCTTTTTTTACATGTTATTTCATTCCGCTGCGAGATTCGTTACTCTAGTAATATAACAAAATAAACCTACTAGTATTTCTAAAGTAGTCCTAATGACTATTTTTCTTTTACCTACATTCCTTATAAAATTGACACGAAATGCTTCTTAGAAACTATATAAGATAATTTTATAAGAAATACCAATATTATTTATTTTCCTAGAAATGTACCTACTATTTCATTTAAGGAGATAACGCTTGTGTTATTTGTAAAAACTTTTTGAGAAAGAGTATATTGTTCTAATTTTTGTGATAACACGAATTACTATTGATTTCATTGTGTAGCTCATTTTATAGGTTTAAAACATATTATAATAAATGTTATTTTGTTTTTTTTTTTGTTTTTACTAGAAGAGTTTTGTAAAAACTCTATCTATGACATTAAATATTTTTGTTACTTCACTTATATCGTAGTATTATTTTCCTGATATTTGGTAAACTTGGTCAGATTTCATGGTTGTGTAATAATTATAAACTGCTGATAATTTAAAACATTTTTCAGTCTCATCCTCGTGCATTTAACTTATTTTTTTCTATCACTGAACTTCCTACAATTGGCGAACTGTACAGTTAGTTTAGATAAGCATCGAATCCTTCTCCTTTTTGAAGCCGCCTAAAAAAGCGCGTTATGCAATCGGCTTTACAAACATTATGCGTAACTTTCGCGTTACTTCTATGTTATCGTAACATAGAAACGTTACTCTACTAAGTGGCAAAATTCTTAGCCTTTCCCGTATCGCTCGGTGTTGAGCATTTAAGAAATTGGTTTTTAATGTGCTTTAGCTGTGATCTTCACCTTTCTCTTTTAAATTGATTCTACTACTCAAAAATCAAATGTTTATAATTTTATTAATATATTTTTGTTGGAAAGTTGAACTTTTTCAATGCCAATCTTTTTTATAAAACTGTAGTGATTTACGAACTTGCAGTCCTCTTGATTGATTTAAGTGGCCACTATAGCTTATAGATACCTGCAAACAACTACAATCATAAAAGGCTAAAGATGCATTGTCTCCTCTGAAGACAAAGATAGAATGTCTGACAGTATGTATTTGTATTGTAATTATACTGGCTCTCTGAACCCTTCAGACCGGAATAAAGCAAAATAGGTAAAAAAAGAAATAAGCAATCGCTCCGGCATTTGGTGAAGGGTTAATGTTCGTAAATCGAACCAATCATTCGATTCAATAAACGAGATTATATCGTTCGAGTAATGTTCGTAAATCGAACCAAATATTATACGGAAACCTAACCCAACAGTCTTGTTACAGAAAGTAGCATTACCAGTTCAATGGTGTTTCTATGCTCACCATTGTTCCGGCCAGAATGTGGTGAGCTGGCGTGGGCAAATTAAAAAAAAAGTTTCATTTTGTGTATTCTTGAAAATGCTGCCAAACAGTTGAAAAGGACTTATAAAAGCTGAAATGATAATTTAACAATAAAATTCTTTTCAAAACTACACAGAATACCTTCTTTTGTCTTGTAGTTGTCTAAATTTAGTCGGATTATATTTGGTTGCGATAAAAATTTTCATCAGTAGGGATTGTCGTTTCACAGACTGACATATTCATCATAGGTAAATTAAATATGGATAAAAGCTATTTATGTGATAATTTATACAATTTATTGATCAATCCTTATAAAACATTGCGTATGTTACAAAACATTGTCTGTTTTCTTGAATCCTAGAAGAATTAAAAGTATTTTTTTTTTACGACACTTACTTTTCATATAAGATTTCACTTCAAATTAATCAAAATACATTCTAAATTCTGTTCCTAACACAGATAATATTACTTGAAAAGGCACCGTATTTGAAATATTTTAAATTAAATTTACATCATTTACTACTCAAGCCCATCAAAACGTGAGACTAGTTACGTTCATTGAAATTTTGTCGTAATACACCGGAAGTTGTAAAAGTATGTTTGAACGTAAAGCGGACGGATTACTGAGCATTACTAGAACATCTTCTATTAGGTCGGCAAGAAAGTAATAAAACATTTTTACGGTTTGAAATTTATGGAAGATTTCATTCTAAAGCAATATCACAATATATTATACAAAACGACCGTGTCAAACCAAGTAACACTTACCACTCATTGTGTTTTGTTCTGTTGAACTTATTCATCACATTTACCATTATCATACTATTTACAAAACAAAACAAGAAACTTGCCTTATATTGTTTTTACTTCCATAATTTAAACAATTTTTGCGATCAAAGAAATATAATTTATTGGCAACTAAACGTTTTATAATTATAGCATACTTAAATAAAATTCAATGCATAAATCATCATCATCATTATCATTACAGCCCTTCACAAGTCCACTGTTAAACATAGGCCTCCCTCAAGGAATGCCACAAAGCACGCTCCCGAGCCAACTACATCCATTGACTTCCTGCATGTCTTACCAGGTCGTCACTCCATCTATTGGGGGGACGCCCTACACTTCGCCTACCGGTACGAGGCTGCCACTCGAGAACCTTTCTTCCCCATCGACTGTCGGTTCTTCGAGCCATGAACAACTGCAATTCCCCTGGTGTTGCAGTTGTTCATGGGTGGCGGTAGTCACTTACCATCAGGTGAGCCGCATGCTTGTTTGCCCCCTCTCCTATAAAAAAAAATATGGCCGGCCTATATCCACTTCAGCTTACTAATCCGTTGGGCTATGTCAGTCACCCTGGTTCTTTCTACTAAAGATATCCTCGTTTTTCATCTCCATAGCACGCTGAGCGACTTTGAGCTTTCTCATACGGCCAGCAGTGAAAGACCTCGTCTCAGTTCCATAGGTCATCACTTTCAACACGCACTGGTTGTACAATCATGTTTTGAGGTTTTGAGGTAAACCTGACGAGAAGATGTGTCGCAATCTCCCGAACGATGACCAGGCGAGTTGAATCCGTCGATTGACCTCTCGGTCGAAGTTGGATTTACCTAGTCGGACTATTTGTCCCAGGGAAACATACTCGTCAACAACTTCGAGCTTAGTGCTCCAAACAACTACCGGCATAAAAGTGACATGGACGTTAAACATTATTTTTGTTTTGTCCATGTTCACCTCATAAGACCTATATGTTGGAAGACACTATTGAGGTCATTGAGCATAGTGCTTAGGTCCTCCAGCAATTCTGCCATAAGGACTATATCGTCGGCAAATCGAAGGTGAGTGATGTACTCGCCATTGACGTTAATACCGTATCCTTTCCAGTCCAGTAGCTTGAAAACGTCTTCCAAAGCAGCCGTGAAGAGTTTCGGGGATATTACATAACCCTGTCTTACACCTCTCTGCAGTTGGATAGGTTTCGTACTCTGGTTATGTACTCGGAAAGCCATCGTAGCCCTACTGTACAAACACTTTAGCACTTCAATACACCACATATATCGCATAAATAATTGATTATAATTATCACGGACCATCCAGTTATAAAAATAATATTAGTATCTTTCTCTCCTAGACGCTCAAAATAGTGATATTAAGGAGAATTCCATTGTTGAATATATTTTTACATATTTTTTTACCTGTGTGCGTGCGTTCCGTGTACCTTACGTGTGTTTATGCATGCCCATGTGCGCGAACGTATGCGTGTACGTTAGGTTTAAGAATACGATGTCAACATCTCACTCACCTTGGATTTTCAGATGCTATACATATTCATTATAACTAATTCGCTGTAACCTTAACACTGTATTCATTGCAGTGAAAAAGGGCCAGCCTTATACTTTGAACAACCGAAAGAAAGAGTCTCTAGTGACAGCCACACGTATCGGTAATCGGAATGTAGAGCGATCCCCACAGATTGAAGTGACTACCTGGTAATATATACAACATGTCGCTGGATGCAGGTGGCTCAGGCCCGTGTTTTGTAGCACTCATTATGGGATACTCATGTTCAGCAGTTAACTTTTGTTGTAATATGGGATGATGATGAATATAATGATGATCCTCATCCATTAATTCATCTATTACAGCCTATAAAAGTGTTTTGCTGAACAAATGCCTCCCTCAAATATTTTCTGTCTCATATGGGAGATTTTGTCATAGTTACCACGTTTGGTAGCCGGGTTAGCAGCCGCATTTCTTTTTTGAGTTTTGATCCGGAAAATGCTATTTTCCATCTCCTTTTCAATTTCCCTGCTCTTATTACGGCACCCAGGGTACGATATAAGATAGTGGTTATTCTTACAGGGCCACTACACGGTAAAATGATGATTCTTTATGATTATATTCTAAATACAAAAATTATGCTTAAAAATATCTACTTCCTTGGAAATACAATTAATATTGTTTCTTGAGCTAAATATTATCCTTTAAATATCTTTACATAATCATACCTCTCAGCGAAATCTTTATTGTTCTAAATATCAAACAAAAGCTTTGCAAGCAAGCCGCAATCAGCCTTTGAGACGCCATATATCATCGCAGATTATTTTACATACCTACTTATAAGCAGATCCATTTCTTTGATTTTTTTCACAGACTTTTTAAGCTCAGAATGTTATGTTTTAAATTCTCTTTATATTATTGGATCGTAATCGAAAAAATATAAAGAAATTGATGCCTAAAACTTTAAGCCGTGAAGTGGCAGTGTAAGAGTATCAACTACTCCATATCATCCCGTGGGTGTCGTAAGAGACGACAGAAGGAAACTGAAACAAGAACATATTCTTGATAACTACTCAATAATAATAAAAAACGATAGCAACACTGTTGCCAAGCATGTCAACTATGGCATAATAAAACCAATATAAACATATCATATGCTAGATTGTAGTAGATTATTGTTGTCATCTAAGTGGTTCCTGTTTAGACCACACTTGCTAAAAACTAAGTTAACATCTATAACCCTTGTCAACAATCCTGCAGTAACCGATCATGGTGCCGTCGTTCTTAAATGAAGCCTTCAAATACCTAAACCTAGGTGTAAATACTCCATTCCTAAAACTAATATGAAACTTTGAACATGCAATTCAAAACATTGACTTTAGCCCAGTTTGTAAAACCGATGACGTAAATATTTCTTTGCCTTACTTAATAACGTACGAAATTCCATCTATCATTGTAACTAAAAAAATAATAACTTAAAGCCTTGGATTACACCCGGTCTAATTAGGTGCATGAAACATAGGGACAAACTACAACTGATGGCTAAATCTTCTTTAGATAATTTCGATTTACAAATATCATAAAAAAGATAGAGGAATTTTTGTAACAATTTATTAAAAAAGTTGAAGTGTAATTGTCTAACAAACTTACTGGAAGAGTCTGGTAGAGATAATAAAAAGATTTGGCAACATGTAAAAGATATTGCATTTATATCCAAAAAGCATGAATATTCATCAGAATTATTACAAAGTAAATACTCGCCGCTTATATCAGCAAATACAGCAAATAGTGACTTTGTGAACGTCGGTAAAAATCTTGCTGAGCAGATTATAACAATTCTAACCATAATCATAAATACGGGGCCATTTTCTCAACTCAAAGAAACTCGTTAAGCCAATTAAGCTCATTCACATTATTAGATACGGTCACTACTGAGGTAGAAAGGATTATAATGGGACTGAAAAAAACAAGCGCAGTTAGTTGGGACGACATAGTATATTATGAAAATTTCAACATATTTTAGTACCACCATTAACTCATATTTTTCGAATTTGCCTCTCTGAAGGAATTTCCCTAGATTGTTTAAAAAACCATTGTAGTTCCAGTATATAAAACGGAGGACAAAAAAAAACTTTTCCAATTATCGGCATGTCTCAATACCCTCATCATAAAATATTAAAAAATTAATTAACAATAGATTAATAAATTATTTACAAAGCAAATCCATATTATCGAATATGCAATATGGTTTCAGACCAAAACTGTCCACTGCTGATGCTGTGCAGGAAATCACCGAATACGTCTCTCAAGAATTAAATAAAGGCAACTAATCAAGTGTATTAGAGCCAACCCTATTTTTGATATATATATATAACGGGAATGAATGAAACTATCAAATTTTAATAATGAATTAAATAGTTAAAATAATATAAATTCTAATGTTTTATGTTAATTTCATTGATATTAATTTAGCCAGAAAATTTCTTAAGAATTTAGGATTATTTATTGTTGTTGTATTTTTTTAATTAACCAATCAGAAGCCAAAGGTTCATGGTCTGATTAATACGGTGATCACAACAACCAATCAGAGCGGAGGTTCGCTGGTGAAGCGCCTCGAGCGGAGTCGTGGTACGACTGGATGATAAAAAGACACAATAGGAGCGGATAGATTCGGCGTGGGGTACAGTTTGCTTTTTGTGTGTGATGGTGTATGTCCATGTCGCATTACGAACTCGCTGCTCTTTAATTAATTTTAATATTGTTTAATAAAATTTAGTTAGTGTTATATTCTGTAAAGTTTAAATTAAATTTAAATTAGTAAAAGTATAAACAAGTTTATTATTTGTGTTGTGTGTTGTGCTTGTATTTACACAAAATGTCGCCCACAAGACCTGTTGATAATAATAACGTCAATGAAAGCGACTTTTCTTCGACATCAGAAGTGGGATTAGTCTTTCATAGATGTTCTACCCCGAAACTGAAATCACACCACGTTGGGTTCGGGAGCAACGAGGTGGATGCGACCCCCGTGAAGGAGTGTCACACAAGGACGGTCGCCGCCCTTTCTCAAAAGAAAGGTTAGACGACTAAGATTACGGGTCCTCTTGGAGTGGTCCCGGTCCTGACGTCACATATGATACTTTAGGAATACTTAGGAAATATACACAGATACTTTAAGAAATAAAACAGCAATTTATCTTCGAAATTTCCCCATAAGACTGCAATGTTGACTTTCACTAATTTCCTATCACTTCCCTATGCTTTCTTTCTTCCCATCTAGTGCAGAATCCCGGTATCACTCATATGAGCTGGAAAAATTAGCGGTGGTGAATTTGGTTAAACATTTTCGACATTATTTGTATGGTATCATTTACAGTAGTAACTGATTGTAACTTATTGAAGTCATCCAGAACTAAAGTTGATCTAACACCCAGGGTACATCGTTGGTGGGCGTTTTTGCAAGCCTTTGATTTTGAGGTAGAATATAGAGAAGGAAAAAAACATGGCCCATGTCGATTTTCTTTCTATAAACCATCTTCCAGTACAGAACAAATTAATCGTAAATATTGAGGTTATAAAAAATGACGTAGAGCAAAAACATATAATATTGCTGAGTTGTCATCAAATTAGTTGCAAGCAGAGCAAAGGCTAGATCCTGAATGTAAAGATATTATTTATAAAATTGAAAACGATGACATAGATTTAGAAAGTAGCCGGATTTATGAAATACGATCAAATGTTCTCTACAGGAAAATTCAAAGAAATAAACTAAATATGTGCCTTCCTATTGTACCGAGAGCTATTTGTTGGTCAGTTATAAATCATATTCATGAATCCATCATACACTTTCGATGGGAAAAAACTTACCAAGATTATTGGTTTCCTAACATGGCAAAATATGTTCGAAAATATGTTGAAAACTGTATTAGCTGTAAAGTCGCTAAAGGAAAATCTGGTAAACAGCAAATTGAATTACATCCGATCCCAAAAGTTAATATACCGTGGCATACAATTCATATAGACGCTACTGGCAATCTTAATGGCAAAAGCGACTCAAAAGAATACGTATTCGTACCCATTGACGCGTTTACTAAATATGTGTTGCTACGTCACTCGTTGCGAATAAACACGACGAGTGCAATAGAAGCCATTAAAGCTTCTATAGCAAGTTTTGGTACTCCTGTAAGAATAATAGCAGACCAAGGTAGGTGTTTTGCAAATACTGAATTTAGGGTATTTTGCAACAATCATAATATTCATTTACATGTTATATCAACTGGTTCTAGTCGAGCTAACGGTCAAGTGGAGCGTATGATGAGTACTCTGAAAAATATGCTAACAATTGTAGAGATTAGTCATGATAGATCTTGGCAGGATGCTTTAGACGACGTACAGTTATCTTTAAATAGTACAACACATAGAGTGACGAAGGCAAGTCCACTAGAATTGTTGATTGGGAAAGTTGCGAGACCTTTAAATATAATGGCAGTCGATGATCATAAAATCGAAATTGACTTGGAAGAGTTGCGAGGGAGGACTGAAAAGTTAATGCATAAAAACGCTAGCATTGACAAAAAACGGTTTAATGCCAATAAAGCAAAAGTTACATCATTTGCTGTTGGAGATTATGTCTTGATTGAAAATCATGAGCGGAATCAAACCAAATCAGATCCTAAATATAAAGGTCCATATATAGTAATTGAAGTTTTAGACGGTGACAGGTATCAACTTAAAACACTGACCTCTATATATGGACTGGCTATACACCGTGACATAATGTGGCAATTTGATTTTCGCCATTTTGGCGCTGACAGCAGAAGTGAACGTCCACGAAACTAATAATAGAGATAAGACACACAACGTGACAAAATATATCGATAAAAATTCTATTTCCAGGCCTATCCGTATCGTCCATTCTATTTATATATCATATTAATATAATGCCATACAATAAATAAATGTATCAATTAATACCTAGGCCTTAGACGCAAGCTTTATACCTCATATAAAACGAAGATTGGGTTGCGTTGGTCTATCTACGTTTTTATTCGTAACTACAGAACGGATTTTGTTCCGGATTTCAAATGAGGAAATGCCTACGCATACCCGCTTCGTGGGGGCAAGAACGGATTATGTCGGTCTCGCACTTACTAAAACCCCATGGTGTTACACCTTCGCCACACATTGGCAGGGCCACGGAAACGCTTTCAAACACATCCGCGGCCCCACCAGCGAGGATCTCTCCTTTGTTGAGGACTTCTCCTCCCCCTTCTCCTCCCCCTTTTCCTTCTCAGATGAGGCGCACTAGGAACACAAGGTGCACTGCCTTTCGCGGCCTCTTACTCCACATGCCCAACGGACTCCCTGAGCCCGATATGTAGAGGCCATGGAGCCAGCAAAAAACGAGCACTTGGAAGCAACAAGTGGTACAGCCCCGCCAAAGTCACGGTGGCTAGTTGAGTGGCGCATCGCCATACCAACAATCCTCTTCCCTTGCGACTCCACCTCGGCTGCAGCGAAATAGAGAGAGGACTTTCCTCTAGCCGCAGCCCACTAACACACATCCAAGGGTGCGATAAGCCCACTCAGAGTGGCCACCTTGAGCCAGCCTTTCACTTCGGGCCAGCCATGTGAGTCGCCTACGTTTACCATGGGTTACCAAGCCACGGCTACTAACCCGCCCCCCATCCCCGCCACGACAAGGCTGAAACCCGTTCAGGGAGGAGCTACTTCTCACCTTAACTCACGCAAACTCACTAAGGACATTAATAATTTTGCAGTCCCAATATAAATTTATTCCCTTGATATAATAAATTGGTGACATTTAAACAGTTTTAATAAATTTACGTCTTGTAAGCACAAAGTCATCATCAGGTGACCTTTCTACACTTGGCTATGGCCCTTAAGTCTGAGGGAAAATAAGGAGAGAAGTAATAAAAAACATTCGAAATAATAATCTAATACTTCTATACTTACTGTTACTGATACTACCAGAAAATATTGTGGGTATACTGCACTTATTCAAAGTGGTGCATTTCTCATGTCTAATAAAACAGTCGTCTGTGAAGTGTTTAGAAAAAAGATATTCATTTTATTTCGGACGGCATTCACAATTTTTGTGCTTTTTAGCCATAACTTTAGTCTAGGTTCAGTTGGAAACCTGTTAATTAATAAACATTTCATAATTATCTGTTGTCGGCGACTTCGGTTGTTGAAGAACATCGATAAGTATTATAGACAAGGAACTCGACAACCCTATTGAATTTTATTGTTTATCAAAACTGAGTAATATTAAGCCAAACATGTTGGTAATTACGATATTAAGATTAGTAACAAATTTTTAAGTACCTATATTATCAAATAGTTTTAATTTGTTTAATATTAGCTGTAAATTCACTTACTTGTGGAATGTTATCCCACTTTCTTTTTGGTAACGAGTTTTACACATTATGCCCACTCTTATTATTACTATAAATAATTCTTATTATATAAAAAATCAAATATAATCAAACCACATGAAATACTTTCATTTTTTAGTTTAAAAGTTATACAGAGATACGATTTAAATAACACAACAGACTTTGGCATATTAAGTCAATTTTAGTTCCCGGTACGGATAATGAAGGCGCGTCAAATCGGCATAAGCATTTTGTATGGTATAGCCAGTCCAGCGAACTTGTATATATAGAGGTCAGTGACTTAAAAATTTAAATTCTAACCACACTTATAAATACTCTCGAGACCGTTTACGTCCATTACCTCAATCATAATATATTCCCACGGAACTCGATTTCTACTTATCAGAAAGTGACGATGGTAAGATTTGGTCTCTATTTATTTATTTTTATTGTAAGAATTTAATGATAAGAAAGTATGATTTGGATAGATAGCGGATACTACATACATTTGGTAGCATGGGTATAAAATAAAGTGTTATGACATAGGAGGCTGCTTTGACAGCAAAGGCTGCTTTGACAGCGGAGGCTGCTTTGACAGCGGAGGCTGCCTTGACAGCGGAGGCTGCCTTGACAGCGGAGGCTGCTTTGACAGCGGAGGCTGCTTTGACAGCGGAGGCCGCCTTGACAGCGGAGGCTGCCTTGACAGCGGAGGTTGCTTCGACAGCGGAGGCTGCTTTGACAGCGGAGGCTGCTTTGAGAGCGGAGGCTGCCTTGACAGCGGAGGCTGCTTTGACAGCGGAAGCAGCTTTGTAAGCGGAGTCTGCTTTTAGAGCAGAGGCTGATAATATGGCAACATTTGCTGTTTGGATAGTGGAAGCTACTTTAAAGTAACAATTAACATTTATGAACGAAGGGAGTAGTTTATCGTAGATTTTTCTTTTTCTCTTTGCAGATCAAAATAATACCGATCAAAAAGCATCACACGAGGACGTGTGAAATGTCAGGAAGGCCGTAACGGGAATGAATAAAACTATCAAATTTTAATGATGAATTAAATAGTTTAAGTAATATAAATTCTAATGTTTTATGTTAATTTCATTAATATTAATTTAGCCAGAAAATTTCTTAAGAATTTAGTATTATTTATTGTTGTTGTATTTTTTTAACTAACCAATCAGAAGCCAGAGGTTCATGGTCTGATTAATACTGTGATCACAACAACCAATCAGAGCGGAGGTTTGCTAGTGAAGCGCCTCGAGCGGAGTCGTGGTGCGACTGGATGATAAAAAGACAAAAGAGGAGCGGATAGATTCGGCGTGGGGTACAGTTTTGTTTGCTTTTTGGTGTGTGATGGTGCATATCCGTGTCGCATTACGAACTCGCTGCTCTTTAATTAATTTTAATATTCTTTAATAAAATTTAGTCTAATTTAAATTTTCTGTAAAGTTTAAATTAAATTTAAATTAGTAAAATTATAAACAAGTTTATTATTTGTGTTGTGTGTTGTGCTTGTATTTACCGAAAATGTCGCCTACAAGACCTGTTGATAATAATCGCGTCAAGGAAAGCGACTTTTCTTCGACATATATATATATATAAATGACCTTTGCAATCTCTAACTTAACTCAGGTAAAATTTCACGCAGATGATACCATACTCCTTTTTTCCGCCAATACAGTAGACACTGTTTATTTACGTGCACACCAAGGTTTTGACAGGGTTAATAAATGGCCCCAACAAAACGTATTAAGACTGAAAAACATATTAAACATATTAAAGACAAAATCAAATGCATTCATTTTTATATGCGCAGCTCAACCCAGCATATAACAATTCCAGAAATTTATGCACATCAATGTTGCTCAGTCGCAGAATCTATATGTAATTGCCCAGTTATTTTTAATAAAAAAAACTATTAAATACTTTGGAATAATTATAGATTCCACTTTTACATTTAAAAACCACATAGACCACCTGTGCAATAGAGTCCGTAAACTAACGTTTGTTTAAAAAAAATCGTTCTTTTGCTGATATTTAGGTAATAAAGCAAGTATATTTTGCATTATGCCAATCAATAATTCTCACCTATTGTATAACCTCTTTGGGAGGAGCAACTAAAACGACACTGCTACCGCGGAACGCGCTCGAAGAGCTGTATTAAAAGTCTTAACATTCCGCCCTATCCTATTATCGTCTTATAGTGTCCTCCAAGTGCGCCAGTTATTCGTTTTGAGTACGTTACTAAAACAGCACTTAAATTTGCCCTACAGAAGAGAGGTCAAAACTGCCCTTTTCTGTATAATCAAGTCAATGCAATTTTGTACATGTATCCACTAAAAATGGCAGACTGTAAAAATGTAATTCGAACATGGTTACAAAATTTGTCATACTAAATAATATCATACTATATAATAATTAATATCATAAGTAAATTAATGATAATATATTTAACCGAAATAACCCTAATTAGTTGGTATGTTATTCATTTTATATAAAAAATAGAAAATATTTGTTGATGTATCTATGAGCACATACACTTGAGATGCATGTTTATCCTAGTTCAGATGCCTGTTATTGTCGACTATTTTAAATTGAGACATTATTTGAAATAATTGTACAGTAATTGAAATAAAAATTATTAATATTATTATTATGGGGTATCTATAAAGTTATTTCATCTGGTTGGGCTGTATAATAAATATATTTTCTTGTAACCCTGTATATAAATATACAGGGTTACAAGAAAAAATCGTGCTAGATCCGTTAAGGGCGTGGAGTACCCATCATTTCTGACTTATTTCACTATGAAACACCTTACCCCAAACTTAACCCTTTTCGAGATATTCGACTTTTAATTTTTTATTGAAATTTGCCGATTTTTAGGCTACTACATTTATTTTTGTTTATTTTGTGTATCTTATTATTATTATTATTGCATTTTACATGTGTAATAAGATGTTTTAGGACGTCAATCATTAAAATAGTGCATAAGTTAATTGAATAGACCGTAGTAGACAAGTGAAAGTAAAGAAATAAAAAATTATTAGAAACTTTATTTTCTCTAAGGGATATCTAAAAACAATATTATGGCAATTGTTCGGCAGATGTTTTTAAATATCTACGTTTCATCAGCTATCTAACGAGTATAACAATCTAGGGTTTGTATTATATTTCGTGGAAAAAAAGTAGTTGGGACGATCCAGGTAGCAGTTCTAACTGTCCCGCGCCTATTGTCCTTCAAGTTAAGACGCACCAAGCGAGCGAGACAAGTGACGATTTATGTAGGTGCGAATGAAAGAAAAAATGTGTAGAGACCGGTTGGGGCTGGGAATACAACAGGGTATTGTTTGGTTGTCAGTCTGCTTTTGTGCTTCGTACATAGTAGATGCGATATCGTTTTGCTCTTTTCTCGACTTGGCTGTGATTCTGGACTATTTTTCTGATTTGTGACTACTGTGCTTGTTAACCGGACTCTGATTTGTACCTGTGATAGGAAGTGTTGAAGATGACGTCCTACACACCTCTCAATACATTTATGAAATTGTAATGTACGTACACAAAAATAAAAGTAGTTTTACAAAAATAAATGATATTCATTCTGTTACTCGACTCCATCGAGTCAGTAATTCATTCTTTGGGCGATGTATACGCTTTTACAACAAAATCCCAGAAAATATGCAAAATTTGACCTGCTCAAAGTTCAAAAACTTTATTAAACAAAGTTTGTATAAAAAGAGTTATTAAAATATTAAGGAATTTATGAATAATAATAACCCCTTGGAATGAGGTGATCGCTACCAAGCTATTTCTAATTTGTTGTGTTTGTTAATTGTGTAACACACATGATTGTAAGCTGTTATTTAAAAAAAAGTCCCGCTGGTTTTCTTGCTGGTTCTTCCCAGGACAGAGGTTTTTTCGAACCAGTGGTAATTAAACAAAAGAGTGACTTTCAATAAGTATTATTTATAATCTATATTGAATAAAAAAGTTTTTGTTTCTGTTTCTCGTTCTGATGCATCCTATGGGACGTCATAGTTCAGTTTGAGTCCACCTAAGTATGTCAAAGCTATATATGAGAACAGGCATGACCAACCGTTATATGCGTGTGTCTTATTAAAAGGCTGTTAAGTACTTTGGTCAAGCAGGCATAAAACACATCGCAAACTGACTGCTTCATACTCGCCTAATCGATACCGATGTTCTGTGATGTCACTATCACCCGGGTATCGGTATGTTTCAGCCTCGGAAGGGTCCTTACGTTGATGGGCATAGATAAGTCTATGCGCTCAGGTTAACAACCCTTCCCTTTCAAGATGGAGGACCGCACTTATCCGTCCCCAGCTCCATTCTAATAGAATAACTAAAATCACAAGTGATGTTTAGCAATTCCATAAGATGGGAGTGACTGGAGGCGAATAACTTGAGATCATCCATATTAAAAAGGTGGGTCACTTTTGCACCTCCTTTCCAAAGCTGAAATTCCCTCCCGGAGTCCTCCAGTAAGGTACTGAGGGGGTTCAGAGAGAGGCAAAACCAGATTGGACTCAAACAATCGCCCTGGAAGATACCCCTTCTTACCCTTATGTGGCTTTCCGCATCAGTCATCCGCTCGCCTAGATGACAGAGGATTTATTTGTTTATTTATTTATTTAATTTTTTTTACATCTACCTTATAATAAGGGATATAAAAGGCGGACTTAATGCCTTGTGGCATTCTCTACTAGTCAACCCTGGATGATTTGAGAAGCTGTGGCAGGTGTAACAACCACTCCATAAATAAGTAAAAATAAATAAGTAAAAAGATTATATCTTACAACAAAATACAAATAAATAAAATATTTTTAAAATATACAAACTTAATATCTACTTTTTAATAAAGAAAGAATGAATAGTAAATATGTAAACAGACACTTATATATACAAAATATTTAAATTAATATAAAATAATATAATACAAAAATAAAATAACATGATGCACATTAAAATACATATTATACAAAATATAAATGACAAAGCGAAAGAGAGAGAAAAACAAAATAATTGTACTCCACTACCCCATACGCTGCCCGAGGAAGTCTCTAACTGTACAGTCAACCCTTTACAGCTCGAGGACCCTCTTTAGTCATGTATGGGGCACCGAGTCAAATGCCTTTCTATAGTCTATCCAGGCGGCGGAGAAATTCCGACGGTTGCGTTTAACCACTTTGCCAATGAGACCGCGTCAACGAGGAGTGGTTCCTTGTTTCCACGACCACCGCCCCGACATCCATTCTGATCACGCGACATCACCTGATTTAAATCCAGGTGACGAATGATTCGCGTACTCAAAATGGATTTCAGTGTCTTATATATGGTGGGTAGACACGTAATGGGGCGGTATTTGCTAAGGTCTGTGGAATCATGGTCTTTAGGAACCAAATGAGTGATCCCAGTAGTGAAGAGTCTCGAGAGCGACTTGTGGCTCAGCCGTAGTGTTTTCATCCGATGAGGGTATAGCCTCACGTCGTAACCGTTCGAGTTCGGTGCCATCAAATATGTTTGAGCGCAAGATATACCGAACTCGGTCTGCCAGGTTTTGCTCGGTGACGGTTATGGATGGCTTCAGCTCAGCAAAAAGTCGAAGCATCCTAGCCCGGCACGCAAAACCTCCAATTTCTCCCCCTTTCGCCCTAAAGTACGCCCGCAATGCGTTGCTATTCATCTGCATTGTCCAACGCATGCGGCGTACTCCAACAGTGGCGGGTGCCGATTGCTGGGCCCGCGAAGACCCTGCCGACACCAAGCCAGCTGGAGGGGATTGTGGGTGCGAGGGGCTGCTGGGTGGTCGTGCAGCACCTCGCGCTCGGCTGGCGGTTCGCATGCTGTCGCGTCCAGCGCCAGCTCCAGACGCACCCTGGCGACCTCCAGGCAACGGCCCTTTGCGCGTTCTTCCGTTTTCCATCATCCATTTAGTGGGCGTCAGTTAACTGGAGACGCCTAGATCTGGCACCGTTTGATGGTGCGGCCATGTGCACAAGCGGGCCTTTGCACCTTCAATTTTGTCGAGGCACGGCGCTTACACCTCTTGGCAAGGTGCTGACTGACTGCGCTGACATAGCAGTTTTGTCACATAACCATTACGTCAGCGGGCGATGGGGTCGTAACTTCCCTACGCCAATTTACAGTGACTAGGATATTATTATAATTTACAGTGGCTAGGATATACGAGCAAATGCTCCGCACGAAAGTACTCGGTGGCAAATGCGTCTTGTATAAAAAAATACTTCTAGGAAACATGTAAGAATTTATAATATTCCGCATTTTAAGGACTACGTTGGACTTTACTTATCTGTTTTCAATATTTATTGTAACTTATTCGAACATTTAGCACTTTTCAAGGACTTTAGAATTTGACTCGTTTCGGATAATGATACAACACATGGGATTATTTTAAATCTTGAAGAATTTTAAGTAGTAGAGCCATACTTCAGAATACGCTTTCACAGAATACTAGAAATCGCTGAAATATCTCACTGAAATTGCAGTTTAATGCTGCCGTGTTTCATATGGTGAGAGTCAAGAACCGGAGATCCGTTTTACTGGAAACGCGGCATTCCATCTAAGTCCTCAAAAGTAACAACGTGTTTTGGATCTTAATCTAGGATTAATGTAGATGCCTATGAGAAACGACGCTTTAGAATAATATTTATAAGCAATGTTGTATCTTGTTTGTTCTTAAAGATTATTCTCTCTTCTCTCTTTCTCTCTTATTCTCTCTCCTATTTTTTCTGTTTATGCCACGTAGCCAGATTTATGTTTTCCACTATTGCGAATAATTTCCACTTTAAAAACAGCGGATAGTTTATAAGAAATATTACTAGCAGGATTAGTAGAGGTATTAGCAAGCACAAATTATTTACTTTATTATTGAATCATAAGAAACAATTCAAGCACAGATATCTTAATGATATCGATATGATAAAGGAATGTTTTCGGTTTTTATCTGCGGTTTCTTTAAAATAGCACTGCAGTACGATTTCAAGATAAAAAAATGAACTTAAAGAAATAAATTACTAAATAAAAAATATAATAGAGACAAGGATGAAGTAACCAGGACTTAAACCGTCTTGTTCACAATGCATTTTTGATCACAAAATTGTATTCAGGGAAAATGCAGCACTACATTTAAATTATCCTTTAAAATGATAGGAACAAGTAAGGCAAATATTTCTATTCTATTTATTTTATCTTGCTTTTTTTTGCTTGCTTACATACCAACACAGGAAACATATCATCATCATCATTGCAACTCTTCACGAGCCCACCTGAATATAGGCCTCCCGACGTAATGCTACAAATCAAGATCTTGAGATACCTGCTTTCATCGACTTCCTGCAAGTTTTATCAGATTGTCACTCCATCTGGTGGGAAGCCATCCTTCACTTCGCTTGCTGGTACGATGTTGCCAATTTAGAACCTTATTTCCCCATCTGTTTTCATGGACTACAAAAACATATTATAAAATACAAAATAATACTTCAGTCACATTTATTGATGCACAGAAATATGATGTCTTAATGTAATGGTCATGATTTAGAACGGAAGCAAATACTAGGCTAGGACCTTTTCTACAAAGGAGTCCGTTTTGGTTGGTGCCGCCTTCTTACTTATTTCTCCTATCAAACTGCGGTACACTCTCTGTTGTTTATTCGTTGAAGGCCTAGGGATCAAATATATATAAAGAATATGCCGTCACATACATAGCGTTACGTCTCTGATCCCGGGGAGTGGGAAAAGCCTAATGAGCAGCGAGGTACTCAGACCACGTTTAGCCAAAAAATATTGGTTTAGATGGAAAATGGTGACAGGTGGCTAGCCCATCGTCTACATAATCACAAATCCAACATGCCATTAATCATCTTTTATAACATACTACGTTAATAACACAGTTGCATATTAATAATTTCTTATATTTACGCGAACACTACACATTGAATAAAACTACTTTTACGGATTATATCACGTTAAATTAACTTATTTTTATTAATTTTCGACGTTTCGGGTGCGGGAAATTAATAAAAATAAGTTAATAAACGCGATATAATCCGTAAAAGTAGTTTTATTCAACAGTTGCATATTATTTTATTTTATTTATTTTGTTTATTTAATTAGATTACCAATGATTTTTATACCAATAAAATTGTAATTGCTACAGCTTAATGTTTATAACATAATGCACAATCACTTATTGGTAATTATCACTTACACAATAAAGCATTAACTATAAGGTCTATAAACTACTAAACTACATCTCTAATTTTATGTTATTTTTAATTAAGTGACTGTCATAAAATATACGTCAATGATTTCAGTAAACCAATATTGATTGCACCGGGCTGCAGCAGAACATAATTTTGACTGTCATTTTTTAGAAAAAAAAAATCATATTACGAACCCCAATATATTGATGTACTCTTTGTAGCACTATCAATATTGAAAAATGTAAGCTTTTGGTCCAAAATAATATCCAAATCTTTGACGACATTTACCTGACCTGGTTTTCAGACCATCTTTAACCTGGATGCCATTGGTAAAATAACCTAGTAAATTTGATGCGTGCACATTTATATATATATTCAATTTCATACCGTTTGTCGAGTCGACATCCTTTTTTGCAAGTGAAACATTCTCAAGTGAACTAACTACTGGCTCTTGCTAACTTCAAGTCATAAGCAAACATGTATAGTTTAGAAAATGTAAGACATAGAGGAAGATCATTAACGAAGATGTAGTTTCGGTGCGATGTGTGAACAACCATTCCCTACCACATAGAAAACTCTACCAGTGATATAAGACTTTGTCAGATTTTGACTTTGACTTAGACTTTGTCGTTCAACTACAACAGAACAATAAAACACTACACACTAACACTACTTCACTGGGATCCTCTATATCTAAACTAGCAAGCAGACTTAGCTCTGCAGAATATTCTTATCTATACAGAATATGCTAAGTGAAGCAGATCTAAGTGCTTGTGCTTGATGAAGACCTACATGCTGTATATATAAGAAGACTTACTTGTGTTGAAACAGATGGATCTGATTATTTTAGTTATTTCCATAGCATGATGTCGTATGGAATCTTACTATGGGTTAATACAACTGACATTGACATTAAATTGATTTTGTGTTGCGGATGAGAGCGTTAAGAGATGTTTATAATCTAAATCTAAAGAATTATAAAACAACACACATCATTAATAAAAAGCTTATGAAGTTATTGATGAATTTTTTCTTCCCTTTTAAATAGCAATAGTATTGAGTAGAGTAGAGTATAGTAGAGTGGATTATAATAGAATAGAATAGAACAGAACTAAATGGAATGGAATGGAATAGAATAATATCGAAAAGAATGGATATTAGGGCTATTTTATAGAGTCCTTGTTTTCTGAGACTGTCACAAAAGCGTTAAAGCGTATGGTATTACTAGCTTGCATTTGTTGATTATGTCTACACAATGTATATCACTTTTTTATTATAACTACTTTTGTTTTTGTGAACAAGTGTCATTAAAATTGGATAACAATTGGCGAAGATATCGCGTTACATGTATAAAAAAATACAGTTGAATTAAGATCCATTTAAAAGCCGGCTAGAAACGACAAGTTTTTGTGTGAAACACTTATTTTTTAAACATCTTAATACCTCGTAAAAATACAAAGTCCAATAGAATAATCTTGAGTTAGGAGTTTAAAGTAAAAACTTTGCCAAAAGAGGAAGTTATAGGAGCCACACAAGATAAAAAAAATTCCTTGCACAGCTTACAATGAATTAGTTTCCCTTTTTGTGGGACATTTATCATTTTCTGTTTAGACATAATATGATTTATATTTTATAATACGAGTATCTCTTTCCTCAAAGTAATACTTGTAAAAGAGACCTGCTTTAAGTTGTTATTGAAGCACGTAAGTTTATTCTTATTAATATGTTGTTGCCACTAGAGATCCTTTCTTTATAGAAGTCAGGGTGACAAACGTGCATACAGTCCTCCTCATCGTAAGTGAATGCTGTGGCCTAAAGATACCTACACCTACATCTATATTTGATGAGGGTTGAGATGAAATGCTTCTATACCAGTAAAATGCTTTGAGAGAAAAAAAAATTCCATCTATTTCTCTTACCATCAATTCAAGTCATTTCCTGGCCAAGCCAATGCATACGTACTGCGGCTAAAAATACAGCTGCAGCTTGGCTCTTCCATGTTATGCAATTTATGTATGTAAATTGCCTTCACAATACAGGACAAAATATATAGTCGGGGTAACATAATCAAAAATCAAAAAAATGTTGAGAATTTTAGGAGTAAATCAGTTGACAAAAATCCAGGAATACATAATGGCCTGTACAAGATTGCGATGTACTCGTAATATCCTCGTCAACGTCTGACGACAGGGAAGCAAATTCGAAGCTGTGAGACATTTTAGTACTTCAATCACTAATCTATCATATTCAATTTCCTATTAAGAAAAGGATGTCATGTCACGCCATGTCAAGTAATGGATATTTGTGAGTTGTATGAAATTATAGAAACATAATATTCATTGCCTGTACAAAACAAATGTAAAATTCGATTTATGCATAGCTTAGTTTAGGCAGCATATGCTGTAATTTGGAATTAACGTCTGAATTCCGGATTATTGTTTGTAAGCAGCTTATTTTGTGGACGTCTCTTGCATCTAGCATAACGCTTTGTAAACGGAAATTATTAATTATTTCCTTGAAAAATTAACTAACGAAAAATTTTATAAAATAGTAAGACAGAAATTAAGTCGTAGGTCGTGGAGATGCTTTGTAGCGGCGTAAGGGAATCTATCATCACATCTTGTCCATTATGTGTCATAAAAGGCGACTATGGGGAATGCCAGTAAATTTTAATGGGTTCCGATAGATGGCGAACGATATGCGATAAGTGGACCGCCGACAGGCAGCAGCGTCGAGGTCGTCAATTCCTTTGACAAGATGAATCCTAAAATAGAAGGGGCCCATTTCTAGCAGTGGATTTTACATCTTTGATGTCGTTACTAAGCAGTCTTTAGAATTTTTATAATTCCTTGGGATTAGATTACGAGTAAGCTATTAAATTTCATATTATGCCACATACTAAATTGATGATGTGCAAAGTTACATCATTATAAATAATTTAGAAACTTCGTACCCCTGTTTGTTCTCGAATTCATAAATCACAAAGTTGAGATTTTGAATTTAGCCTTCCTAAGGTAGACTAGTGGACAGGCACGCCGCGTAATGGTGGTGCAAGAATATTCAATACCCATTTCGTCCCGTGAACGTCGTAAGACTCGACAGAGGGGAATGAAATAGGAGATGAGCAGCAGCATCTCAGCGTTAAAAAATTTCGACAGCTTACAACATAAGCTGAGTGAAGTCCGGTTGCTCAACGCGCCACAGATGAGTGGATTAAAAATACATATATTTTTTTACATATAATTTGTTAATTGTTATGCCTTTTTAAGTTCTTTTATCATGACATGATAAAATAATGTAGTGTTAATAAACTTTAATATTATTATGTGTATATATTGTGTGTTTTATATTTTACTTTAAGTGTATCATATTGTGGCGTGTTTTCAAATATGTAATGTTACTTTCTTTCTTTCATTTACACAAAATACCGCTTATATAATAGATTTATAAAGTTTTAACTTAAAATTATTCGTAGAATGTAGCGCAATCGACTCCTGAAAATGATGGATTCATTCCCAGACACCAAGCTAACGTCGCTTAGTTTGCTTATGAAAAGAATTCATGCAGGATATTTTTATAGGAAAATTATATTTACGGTGAGTATAGGTTATTCACACAACATAATTTTTGCTTAATCGAATTTCATGACCTAGTTTAATTTTACTGTGAAGAAGATTGATTGATTAAAAAACAACATAAAAATAAATTTATATTTTTTAGGTTAAACATAAAGCTTAATGACAGTTGTTTTAAATCATCCATTACAGTCCATTACAGATCTACTGTTGAACATAGGCCGCCCCCAAAGATCACCTCATAGATATTTATAGCAGTTGCCACGCTTTGGTAGCTTACAGTTACTTGACCTGACCTCTGACTTTTGACTCTGATTTTTTCTGCTGAATAATTATTACTATTATTTTAAAACTACCATTGGCTATATATGCCGTCGTATTGTTGGTGGAGCATATTGTGTCGGCAACTTTTCAATGATGATAACACTGTGTGACCATCTGCGTGATAAATAAGTTCACCTCAGTTTCAACTAGCGACATCTGGTAAGCGTAAGATTATTTGCACTCGCTGAACTTTCTGCTAATACTAAATCCCATTATTAACATTCCAACGCAAGACATCAAGATAACTTACTGCTTAGATTGAAAGAAAAGTTAATAATTTTAGCTGAAGGTAACCGGAGTAAATATGACATTGGGATGGTGAACACCTCATTCCCTCAGAGACAGTGTGTAAGTACTGCCAAGTACTTGAAGCGTTGGAAACATAAAAATAAGTTATATAAACGGGATGAATACCGTAAAAGAACTAGTTCAATTATAATATATTAGATACTAGTGACATGTCCCGGCTTTGCCTGAATAGGATCTGTTAACGCGGCGTTACTTACATTTTAAATAATCAAAGACCATTTAATTTTATTATATAAAATTTTCGTTTTCAAAAAATATGTTCAAGTTTTTCGGATAAAATATAGCTTAGATTCTACCTCATATTACTCTCAATCTTTTCATAAGGTTTCAGCTATTCTGAAGATTAGCCCAGATAGACAGACAGTCAGACAGACAGACAGACAGACGGACAAAAATTGTAGAAATGGTTATTTATGTATTAATAGAAAGTAACTTTATTAGAAGCTAGTTATTTCAATATTACAGACAGACACTTAAATTTTATTTATATGGTATAGATTTAATGCAGTTAATGTTTGATATATATTAAGAAATAGTATGCTATATAATATGTTATTTGCAAATTACAGAGTAATAAGGGAAACAAATTGAGAGATGGGTAGCAGCGTCTTCCTAAAAACGACTAAAAATAAAAATAAAACTGCGGTTGCCCATCTGCTTGGCATGGCAACTATCAAACATCCCCCCTATGAGGCAATCTATACGGAAGGCCTATGTTCAGCAGTGTACTTTAATAGGCTTTATCAGTAACGGTAACTGTAACGGAGTAGTAAATGAAAAGAAATTCTGGTGCAGGTGGTTTAGGATAAGTAATCCACAGCGCAGGCCTAAAGTTCAACAATGGAAGTGTGATGGACTAAATAAGGTTCCTTTTCTGCCTAGATGTCCTTCTGGGTTGGTTCTAACTTCGTACCTATTTCATTATCTAAGCAACACTTGAAGAGTAAGAGAGCGAGTATAATAACAGGCATTCCATCTTAAACGTTAGAGAATGTGGCTTTCTTAATTTAAGTTGCGGTAAGGTATGTGCTAAAGTAGTCACCTCAAATCAGGATGACGCTTAATAGTTAATAATAAAGTTATTAGCTCGTTTTCCATCATCATTATAGTTTATCAAAAGTCTACTGCTGAGCATGGGCCTCCCCCATAAATTGTCTCATAGGAGCAATACTTAGCATAATTGCAACGTTTGGCAGATGGACTGACAATCGTAGTTTTTATTGTTTTGAGTTGTTGAACTGAAACATGGTGCTGTTTGTCACATTGCATATCAAGATATTGTTTGTTTTCAATTTGCAACAAGCCAAGATTCGTAAAAAATATTGCTGAAGTTGTATAATTCCATCAGGCTTATGCCAAAACGGAGTTTAATGTATTCCGGCTTACTGTAGATGTACGAATAAAATTTAAGAAAATTTGAAAAGTTTATAAAGTTATATTTATTAAATGATTAGAATGCATTATTTAAGAAAAATTGTTTTTCATGTTGATTACTGTTGACTATTAGTATTAATTATTGCCTTTTAATTCTTTACTATATTCAAAAAGAAAAGTAACAGATTACATAATACATACATTCCTTTTCTAGGCTTCTTTCTGTTTCTTCTTATTTCTGAGTGGGTTTTATAGCAAGGAAGAATCGGTCGTATTGTGCCAACTGCAATGTGTAAGCATACTCACATATCCTCCAAATATTTAAATCTAATTATTTCAAACTAATTCCTAATTCTATTAAGTTATACAAAACTTTTAAATTCGAATTAGCCGTGTGACACAAAAAGCATCTTCAATTTTCACTTTTGTTGTAATCGGTTGCAATACGAGACAATTTGAAATTTGTTAACCGCAAACCATATTTTCTTTACATCCTACTGCAGTTACATTTACTTTAAATTTTCAAGAAAATCAGATAATATACTCTGTCGAGTTTACGCGAAATAATCAACGTATCTGAAGTTTTCCAACAAATAAAATAATTTCTTATCAGAGTCCCGAATATTAAATCCGAACGACTTTCTCCATGACTCGTACAACTAGTTAAAAAGGTCTCGTAAAATTCAATAACCTTAGCATTATTTTATAACATTAAAATAAAAAACTAGCTTACAGTAAACCTGTTTTATTTTGTGCCTATTGCAGGCTATTAAAAACTGAAACCAACTGCAATCAAAGAAAACTACAGGTGTGTTACTCCTGAGGACTGGTATAAAATAATTAACTGCCTGTTATTATACTGAACTCCATACCTTTCAGACTGGAAACACAGGAGTGGATTTACTGGTGACAAGAGGGTGGTATATGACACTTAGATAGGAATGGAGTTCTACGACCTAGTTGCTATGAAAATAATTATTGCCTGTTTACTTTACTTGTTGTTCTTGTGCTTAAGAGGCAAAAACTGCAGTGATTTGTGGACTATATAAATAAATATCGTGAGGGAAACTAAATTCAGAGTTGAACACTGTCAATTAGAAAGAAATAAAAATATAGGACTTCTGGGGCTAAAGACTTTTCATTGTTTAAGACACTTCTAAGCTTAAACAGCTTGGTATGTTTTGTGCTATTAAGACAACTCCTTGGTGCAGTGGCTTAGCATTGAATTTTTGCGCTGAGGGCCGCAGGTTCGAATTCCGCACGTTACAAATATTTGTATAGTTTACTAATAATGCAGCCGGCATAGTATGGTATGGCTTACAAATGCCGCAAGGTCTGAATGTTTGTTAGTATGCAATTTATGTATGTAACTGTACCTCCACGATACAGTAAAAAATCCTAGGGTATTTTAGCGTATTTTAAAAGAATAAGTAGTTTTTCTACAAGTAAATAAAAACAATAATGAACATATTCTAATTTGCATATGCGTTTATTAGTAATTTTATAAATTATTTTATTGTATCACGAGCTAACCATAAAAATGGAAAAAAATATGAAAATTTTTGCGTTTCTTCTATGATTAGAGGTTCATCTATTTGAATTTAGAAAATAAATTATTTAGACAGCTACGAACACATTAAAACACAAATGTAACAACAGTTCAATCAGTTTAATCTTCAGGAGGTTATAAAGGAACAAGCCAACATTCTTGTTTATATAAATACATGCCACGCCACCAACATAATCATAAAGCCGTTTGACAAACGAAATTTGAAGAATGATTTATTGCGTCGCAAAAATAATATCAACATAAACTGATTGAGATAAATTTTTAAAACAGTTGCTTAGCAACAGATTAATTTATATTACTTCATCATCATCATCATGACAGTCCTTCACAATTCTACTGCTAAACATAGGTCTCCCCCAAGGAACGCCACAAAGCACATTTATATTTTTTATCTGTTACAATATATACAGCAACACCAACAGCCTTTTGCAGCATAGTAAGATTTCATTTCATTTCGTACCAGTTTTAACGTAGTCAGGACTATTACACGATTTAAATAAATATTTTAAAGTTTACTAGGTGGTAGGACTCCTTCTTTCTCCTAGGAGTCCGTTTAGCTAGGTACCAGATTCAGGTAGGTAAGGTCTTACCTACTTCTGCCGCTAAATGGCCCGGCTTGCCCCCGGGGTACCAGTCTGAAGGGTATAGAGTGCCAGTATGATTACTGGTGAGTTGTTTGTTGCATGTGTCCACAGACTGCAGTAATCACGTACCATCAGGTGGACTGTGAATTCGTTTGTGACGGCAGTTTCATAACAAATAATTTCTTACAAAATTAACGCTGCATTATAGAGAGAGAACTAGAAACCCTTTTTATTGATTGCGAGGCATTCCAACTTAGTTCTCATTGGTGACAACGTATCTGCACATTAAATAAAACTATTTTTACGGATTATATCGCGTTTAATTTTAACGTTTTAATTCCCGACGTTTCGGGTGCTTTACAGCACCCATGGTCACGGGGGGGACTGAGGTGTTTGAAGTCCCGATGTCATAGTTAGCCCGGCTACCTTCAATTTTTAATATTAATTTTTGGTCCAATCTACGCAGAATGAGCTTACAGTATCTTGAAGTCTAGCAGTGGTATACTTGGGTTTGGATTTAATTTTATTAATTATAGGATCCCAAGCAGATGGCCGCACCCATCCATCTTCTCTATTGAAATTAGGATGTTTTTTAATTTTAGTAGCCTCGCGAATCATCTTTGGTAGGAATCGGTGTTCTTTTGCGAGGATTTGTGGTCTATCAAATCTAATGTAATGACGGGGACGATCTTGAACAGGTATATTTTTTACTTTTTTGGTATATTTTTACACTTTTTTTTTTCAAAAAGAGATTTACCTCTTACCTATGCTTGCCGATGTCGAGGTATTTATTGCATTAAAATCTTCACACATTACTATGTTTAGGGATAAAAAAAATTGCTCTTACTTGCTCCTTTTTTGATCCAAAATAAATCGCGAGATAAAAATCGATTTTTTCAAAAACTTTTATCTTTTTTATAAAATAGCATGGATGACGGTGTATTTATAAATTTATCGAAATGAGATATGTTAAACAGTTCTCAAGACCTAATTTATCTGTAGTCAAAAAAAAATTATGTCTTAAATTTGATACCTATTGTGGTCAAATTTTTATTTTTTACGGAAAATATTCTTTTTTCAATAAAGACCCTATATATTCAAGTATACGTATGTAAAATTACAGCTTTATTTATTTTGAAACAACTGAAATGTGAATTTTTGAGACGAAAAACACCCGGGTTCCCATAATGCGGCGGTCCGACGTGTAAAATATCATTAAACGCTACTCCAGAGTCAATAAATGCGCAGTTTGGAAGTGAGCTTATCCTCGCGTATCACCCCATGATGTGGTATAACAGAACCCTTGCTATAATTTTGTGGTTCCGGAATTTCTTTAAGATAACCCTTAGATAGGTATTTACGGATGACTTCATCATATTGCGATTTAAATGCGGGATTTTTATGAAAGGACAATGTCCAGAATCGCCCCGTGCAGTTAAAGCATCGGACATACACGATAATTAATTGTCTATTTTATTATATTAGTTGCAAATACTTTTATAACACGGACTAGCTGCATGCCAAAATGAACATTAAAAAGTATAATATTCGACTAATAACATTAATCACCGCCATCTTTACCAAACGTCATTTGGTGTCGAAAAATGATTAGGGATGCCCAATGTTGCATATTTTTTAATCGGAATCACATTTTGAATTTATTTCGAACAAAGTGCAAATAGAAGCTTGAATAAAGACATTCAATACCTTTCCTTTCTTATTATACCCTTAAAGTATGATTTAAAAAACCCATACGTAATGAATGACGTCATACTCGATTTTAAATTATAGGTAGTTAGAATAATGCTGAAGGGAACTAAACCTACATATTTCATCATGATCATTATTATTCAGGGTTTTCTAATGATCGTTTAGAAAAGTGTGTGGTTTACTTCTAAATAAACGGTCACTTACGAATATACGTCAATTAATATAGAGAGGTGTAAGAGAGGGTGACGTAATATCCTCGAAACTCTTCACCGCTGCATTGGAAGATTTTAAGTAAGTAAAATAAGTTTTCAAGCTACTGGACTGGAAATGATACGGTATTAACGTCAATGGTGAGTACATCACTCACTTTCAATTTGCCGACGATATAGTCCTAATGGCAGAATCGCTGGAGAACCTTAGCACTATGCTCAATGACCTCAATAGTGTCTCCCAACGGATAGGTCTTAAGATGAACATGGACAAAACAAAAAACATGTTTAACGTCCATGTCACACCTATGCCGGTAGTAGTTGGGAGCACTAAGCTCAAAGTTGTTGACGAATATGTTTACCTGGGACAAATAGTCAGACTAGGTAAGTACAGGTTTTCCACCCGCTTTCAGAAGCTCCGCTGTAATTCCATTCTCACCTGGGGCCTTGCCCCAGTTTTACTTGTGTAATTATTATATTGTTGTTGATCAGATGCTTCTATTATCCTTAGACTGATGTGTTCTTAACTCTGCAGAAAGGAATGTTATTTTGTCATCTACTATCAGATAATTAATATAAAAATAATATCCTTTTCCCCTACATGAAACCAGTGAAAATAAGAAATCAGACAACTTTTACATAGTCAAATATTGTTGATGTAAATTCATAATTGCTACTTCTGTATTTGATCATCTGGAGCTGATTAACGGTGTATATTTTAAAATAATTTCTTATTTATTTAACATACAGACAGAGAACAAAATACGGACAGAAATATGGAAATGTAGTTTATTGAAATTGAAGTGAAGTATATATATAGTAGTCTTATTATTGAAAATATCCTTCTGATTCCTAAAAATATTATATGTGGACATGTTGTTTTTGGCTTTATAGTGTTTGAAATGTAAGTCAATACAAACATAAACATAGACCCCAAACGCTATTTAGATTGCAATAAATATAGAAAAAATAATATATTGATAAGAATTAACCTTATTAAAGTACCCTTAACCGACGAGCGTGTATGCGTAGATATATAGATGTAAAGGAGGCGAGAGAAGTGTGTCAGGATCGTGCCAAATGGAAGTCCGTAGTCTCTGCCTACCCCTCTGGGTGACAGGCGTGAGTGTTTATGTATGTATGTATGATACAATATTCATTAACTTTTTTCAGGTGAATCGCTTAGAATGAATGTGTATGTCTTGTAGGCTGAAATCTTGCAGAGCTGCTCGTAGGCAGAGACAAAAAAGTATATGGATATTTAATACAACAGTCTTATATTATCTCATAATATTAAAAATATCCTTCTGATTCCGAACAATATCATAAATGGACATGTTATTATCAAGTTAATTTGAAAAAATATTGTGAAATGATAATGATTGACAATAATAAATACAATTAAATTATACATGTGTTTTGTTATCCTTACACAACCAGTTTAAAACATCTTACTTCATATTTATCAGTGTGTATAAATATGATATTACCTAGTCATTTTGGTTTTAATGGTGTTTGGAGTATGATAACTAATCAGTTAATATATTTTAAAACAAAGTTTACACACTGCACCTTTACTAATCAACCAAAACATATTAAAACAAAGTCTTGACACCGCACCTGTCTGTCTGTTTGTTCCACTATTAATAGACTACTTTGGAAATAATTACAACTATAAATGCAGTGACATTTTACTTTGTGTTTTATCCTTATACAACCAGTTTAAAACATCTTTCTTACTATATAGCATGTAAAGGTAATATTATAAATGGACATATTATCTATTATTCATCTTGGCTTTAATCATATTTATTTAATTACTGTAATGGTGTTTGTGATGTATATTCACTTATCAATTAATACCTGTAAAAAATAGTCTCCATACCACATTTCTATGTCTGTGCACTATGTTTTGCCGGAACTGATAAAAGGATTTTCCATCAATCTTAAAGTACCTATTATTGCTGAATGTACCTACAACTTTGTTTAATTCTATATACAATATTCTAACTCATAATATCGGTGAAAACTACTAGAAAATTGCTTCTAGTTTGTTTTAAGGTTATTGTGATATTCATATTTTAATTTTTAATTTCTCAGTATTCCCGTTAGATGCTGTAAAACTAATACTAATTTTGTAATCTATAGGTTATAAGGAATAAATCGACAAACATTTCATTAAGTTTCCCTAAAATTTGTGGTGGGCCCATTCTCCATACAAAAAGAAACTGTCTCCTTTATTTAATTTTACTATATGATATTGAAAGGGTCCAACAGACAGGGGTTAGTCAGTCGTGGACGTTCTACCCCATGAAATTGAAATCACACCCTTTGGGTTCGGGAACAACGAGCTGTACGTGACCCCCATGAAGGAGTGTCACACAAGAACGTCTGTTGCCCTTTCTGAAAAGAAAGATTAGACAACTAAGATTACGGGTCCCCTTGGAGTGGTCCCGGTCTTGACGTCCCTTGAGAGGACTGTAATTTTAACTTATTTGGAAGATGCCGTAGGAAATAAAACAGTGATTTTATCTTCGAAATTTCCCATAAGAGTGCAACGTTGAAACTTTAACTACTTTCCTATCACTTCCCTATGCCTTATTTCTTGCTTTAAACTATAAAACTGATAGCTGATCCCGAACGAATTTCCAGTCACGTTGTCGTCTGCATGTGTGCTATTTAGCACACAGCAGGTCTCGGGCCTCGGGCATCTCCCCTTTATCCGGAATCTCCTCGCGATGCATCACTATGCACCGGTCGTGGGAGCCGTTATGGCGTTGTTAGTATATTTCGGTGGTCCGGGGTTCGATTCCCCGGTCACTTTTTGTTGGTATAATTTTTTTTTTTAAATTATAAAGGTCATCTATTATGGCCTACATAGGCGGCTAAGTCGGCCTATACGGGCAGCTAAGTCGGCCTATTCAGGCGACTAAGTCAGCCTACAGGCGGCTAAGTTGGCCTATGGGCGTCTAAGTTGGCCTGTCTGCGGCATTGCGGGTTATTACTCGACTCTCTAATCGCTATAGAGAGGAGTTCTCTTGGTAGTGGTCGCCCGTCCGGTGGCCGAGCATGTAGAGGTGCGAAATTATGTAGATGTTCGTGTGGCCCGTTGTCGGCGCGGTCAAGCATGCCGCGCGCTAATCGGGCCACAAATTCCTCGATTGTCTCCATCTTCAAGTTGGCCGCGATGACGTCATTCCGGACGTAGCGACCTGCACCGACGATGGTCCGTAGTGATATATTCTGCTGGACCTGTAGTCGCCGCTTCTGACGATCGCTCAGGAGCTTGTACCAGGCCGGCGCAGCGTATGTTAATCTAGATCGTATCTATATTTTATATAGTTTCAGCTTTGTTTTTAGCGGTACCTTGGATGCCAGAACGGGATGGAGCGCCGCCCGCGCACGTCTAGTGTTGCGGACGACGATATCGACGTGCGCGGTCATGCGCAGCATCCGATCTATCCGACATCCAAGGTAGGTTGCGGTCTTCTTGTACTTGATCTCCTGGCCCCTGAGCATCAAAGGTGGTGGGAAGTTCCTGAAGCGGCGAGTGAGCAGAGCGGTCGTCTTGCCAACATTGACGGCCATCCTCCACTCGTCCAGCCATGGTGGTAGCAGGTCCAGCAGGCGCTGCATCCTGGCAGTGGCTATGTGGGCTCTTCTAGACGATGTGAAGTAGGCACTATCGTCCGCGTATAGGGCCAGTTCAACATTGTCTTCCCATTTGCGCAGGTGGTCTGCCAGGGTGGGGATGTCATTAGTATAAGCCGCGTACAGGATCGGCGATAGACAGCTGCCCTGTGGCACGCCAGCTCTAATTGGTCTCGCTGCGGACTCGGCGCCCTCTACACAGACGTAGAACTTCCTATCTCTAAGGAATGACGCCACTAGCCGCAACATAGCAGGAGGGGTACTTGTTTGTGCTTCTAGTTTATAAAGTAATCCAGAGTGCCACACTCTGTCGAACGCCTTCTCTATGTCGAGAAAGACGCCCAACGATGTGCGGCCGCAAGGTAGTGCAGCACCCTGGTCAACTGTGTTGCTGTTGAGTGGCCCCTCCTGAATCCGTGCTGTTCCGCCCGAAGTTGTACGCACGGGCGGAAGCTTCTTAGCAGCAATCTTTCACACAGTTTAGCTAAGTGCGGTAGTAGCGTGATTGGCCTATAACTGGCTGCTCTACGCCTGTCCTTCCCGGGTTTTGGCAGTACGATCACTTTGCCGATTTTCCAGTCCTCCGGGAAGTAAGATGTCCGCAGTATACCATTGTAGAGTCGACCTAGCTCTACAAGTACTCTATTGGGCAGCTGTCGGAGTGCTGCGTTGGTTATCCCGTCGTGCCCCGGCGCCTTCCTAGGTTGCAGGTGGGCTACTGTCCTCCGCAGTACGGCGGGGGATATATACCACTCTCCTGCAAGCGGTGGCGCGGGCGTCGACAGGAACTCCTGTACGCGGCTCTCCTTCCAGGTATGAAGTTTCATGAACTCCGCACTTGCTGGGTTCGGGATAAATTGCTCCTCGAAGTGCTCTGCTAGGATATCCGCTCTACCTTTGGCCTCGTAACAACGTTCGCCCGCGTTGTTGGTCAGCGGGCAAACGGGGGATCTGGTTTTTGTTAACTGTCGGTTCAGTTTGTAGAGCGACGCATCTTTCTCCTCTGCTTTTGATATGCGCCGCTCCCAGGCCTCTCCTCTGTGGGCCCGGACTGCAACCGACAGTTCATCCGTTAAGATGTTCAATTGTGTTTTTAGTCTGGGGCAGCGAGTACGCGCCCAGACCTTTCTTAGTGCTCTTTTACGTTTGAGCTGCACGCATATCTCTCGCGGCAGCTCTTCCCTCCTTCCTGTGGTTGGGACGATCGTAGAGGCCGCGTTTAGGGCCTCCTGTATCGTCTTTGTGATACTTGTTGCAGCGGCCTCTATGTCGTCCGCTGTATTAATTGGGGTGTAGGTTGGAGATCTCTCCATTAGGTGTCTCTGGTAGAGTCTCCAATTAATCTTCCTTCTAAGAGCTCCGGGCAGCGTAGTCACTGCCTTGAGGCCAAGGGTGATTAGAATCGGGAGGTGCTGTGAGTTCAGGTCGTACAGCACCTCTACCACTATTGGGCAGTTGACGTTCCTAGAGAGCACGATATCCAATACATCCGGATTTCTTCGTGGGTCCGTAGGGACGTGCGTTGGTTCCTCGGAACGAATTTCCAAATTACCAGTTTACTATCCTAGTCGCGAGCTATACGCGAAAGAGAACCGCGCGCCACGCGCCATTTCGACATACATATCTTAACATTGATTTTCATCATTTCACCCTTGTATTTTACCCCATATCTTTATTTCTATAAAACATATGGTTACATATTTTTACTTATAAGAATCACACACAGAGTCTTATTAATATCATATACATTACATGATTATCAGATATAAACATTTTAAGATATTCAACAAAATACACCTATTTCACAGAACATTTTCAAAGTTAGAAATCTTAAATATCTAAGACACATGGTCAAAATAACAATCTTTATTAATAAGCATGAATATCTTAACTAATACAATAATTTAATTCACAATTTAAAAGTATTTTACACTTTAATTCGACTTTGATTTTCTTATATAAATCTATTATTATTTCATTATTTTAGGCACAAATTTAGATATTTTTAACACAGCACTGATCTTATTAACACATATAATAAACCTGAAATATTTATTACTTATTTCTACATACATTACAGAAATTTTCAGAAATGAATAAAGTTTTTTTTATTTTTTTATTTTACATTATTTGAACCCTGTTTAGATCCCAAACAACATGAACAACCAATTCCTACACGACCTTTATCATATCGTTAGGAGGCTAGTACATTCCGCTTGCGCTGCCGCTCTCGAGTGGACGTGTAAGCTGACCACGCTCTCGTCCCCGTACGTTGAGTGCCTCTCGCTCTCGCGCCTCCGCTATCCTGCTCACGCTGTGCAGCGCAATCGCCTCGGTGAGTTTTGCTTGCCTTCACTTACCGTTTTTGCCCTCCTGCCCCCTGGCAGGGAGGTTTGGCCGCAGATTGTTTTTGTTTTTGTTATTTTTCTGTTTTTGTTAATTGTTATTATTTTTGTATTACTGTTTCTTGTTTCTTGGAACGTCTCTTGTTCTTTTCAGAACAAGCCCCTGTTCCGTTCTTTTTTTTTGAGAACAGGCATCCCCACCCCCTTACTGTCTTAGAATAGAACCTCCCCCCCCCAACATGTCCAACCTAAACGCCACCCAAATCAGGGCCGTCCTCACATTATTCGTCCCCAATATCGACGAGACGGCTCTCACTGCAATTCTTGCCGTTCTTGCTCCTCAGGCATGTACCTCCTCGGCCCCCGCCGTGACCTGCCCGACGGCCCCATTGGCTGCCCCGCAGACCGATCCTCCCGAGTCCCACGACTCCGCCTCTATGGAGTGTTCCGACACCGCGTCCATAAATTCGTCCTCCCGGAAGAGGACCGCCACCAACACAAACTCTTCGTCCAGCAGCTGCTCCTTGGACTCCGATGGGACCGTAACGAATGAAACCCCCTTCACATTAGTGAAATCAAAGCGCGGCCCGAAATGCGCTGCCGAAAACCGATCTCCCGTCCCGGCAGCTCCTGCCGCCACCCTTACCTCCGCAGTCCCCGTCACTGCACTCACCCCGCAGCTCCCACTGCTGCCTCCACCTCCGGCACTACGGGGACTACGGCAGCTGCAGCCCCCGCCGCTGCCGTAGTCCTCATACTGCCACTTAACCTCCCCCCGCCTTCCAAGCCAGCATCTCGCTGCGCCCCCACCCTCGCGAAAAAACAAGTCCCGCCCCCTGTCTTTCTCAGAGACAAGGCACAGTTCACTCGTCTATCAAAAACCTGCTATAACGCAGGTATAAAATACGAACAGGCCACCAACCTCAGTGAGTCCATAAAAATCATCCCAGAGTCGATAGAAGACTATCGTCGTATCACCAAGCTCTTCACAGCCGAGCGTGTGTCCTACCCCACGTCCGCCGTAATATTTAGGGCCGTCGTCCGGGGAGTACCATTCGAACTCTCCAAAGAAGACATCCTGGAGGACCTTAAGTCCCAGGGCTTCCCAGTCGAGCCTGTGCACAAGATGCACAGCAACAAGGGCAAGAGGTTCCCGCTTGCGCTTGCTATTCTGTCCAATGTGCCGGAGGCAAAAACCATCTTCCGGCAGGTACGCACCGTGTGCGGCCTGTCAAGAGTGAGGGTTGAGCCCCCCCATAGGCGCGGTTTTCCGGCACAGTGCCACCGCTGCCAACTTTATGGGCATGCGGCGGCCAACTGCTCAGCCCCCCCCCCCCTCCCGGGTGCGTTAAGTGCCTAGACCCTCACCACTGAAAAGCCCTCGGCCCTCTAATGCCGAATCCCCACCCGCTTGCGTCCTTTGCGAGCAACCTGGTCACCCGGCCAACTACAGGGGATGCCCTCGCGCTCCTCGTCCCTGTCTTACCAGAGCTCCACCGCCGGTTAATGACAATTCATTCCCGGCACTTCCATCGAAAATGCCCCGTCAGGGCTCTTCCCAGCCCCTTCAGGGCCCCTATCGGCCCCCTCAGGGTCCCCCTAGGCCCCTTATGGGCCCCATTCGGCCCCCTCCGGGCTTTTCTCAGCCCAGACAGCCACCAGTTCTCCCCTGGGGCCCCAAAAAGGCCGACCCCCGCGGACATCCTCCGCACCACAACAGGCACAGCCCTCAATGGTTGATGACCTGAATACGGTGTATGCCGCTATTCGGAGCATCGACATTGGGGAGATTGCCATATTAGCCCGCAAACTGCGCGCTGCTCAGTCCCCTCAAGACCGTCTCCTTGCTCTTGCTGAGCATCACAATCTTTTGTGTTCGTTGTAAGTTATGTTAATTTAATTTAAATTAACATTATGACAGAACACTCCACTATCCGAAAGTCTCTCGGACGTATTAAGCCTAAGGGCTTATCGCTTGATTCCTTTAATACTCGCGGTTTGCGAAATAACCTCCCCGAGCTTAAGCTCTTTCTTCGAGATCCCGAAGCCGAACTCCTCCTCCTACAGGAGACCCATCTCAAACCTCAGAACCTCAAAGGATTCTCCATCAAAAAGTATTCTCTTCTTCGTAACGACAGACCTGACCGCAAAGGCGGCGGTACTGCCACTTACTACCCCCCTCCCCGGCTTACCAATATGGAAGCCACGGTATGCAGGCTGGCCCTTACTGGACATCAGTCCATCGCCATGGCCTCCTGCTATATCCCTAGTGGAACTCTCCCCCTCAAAAAAGATTTTGAGGCCGTCCTTGCATTAGGCAATTTAGTCATTATGTTTGGAGATTTTAACTCCAAGCATACGGATTGGACTTGTCTAACTACTACTCATAGTGGCAAGAAACTGCTTGATATCACGCAGTCTCTCGACACATACGAGACTTTGCAATAGCAAAAGAAGTTTCTCTCAACCTCAGGTCAATCGAGACCCTTGACGATCTTGGATCCGACCACCGCCCTGTCTCCCTCATACTTGGCCATCAGCTACCTACCTCAACCCCCTCCACGACTTCCTTCACCATTATTTGAACCCTCTCCCCTCTCATACAACGTACTACCAGATGGCGAGAGCCCTCCGTATAGACGCTATTACTCACACTACCCCCCTCTCCCGTCCCGACGGTACTATTGCCTTCGAGGACTAGGAAAAAGTAGAGTGCTTTGCAGACAGCAGAGCCCACTGACCCCTCCCACATCCACACAGTGGAGGATGAGGTCCGTCGCCGGAACTCACCCCCCACAGCCTCTGACCCTATCACTGTGTCCAATGATGAGATCTCATCTCTCATCAAGGGATTGAAGCCCAAAAAGGCTCCGGGCGCGGATGGCATCTCCAACCAAGCCCTTAAACATTTTCCTGAGCAGGTGTTAACCCTTTTAGCTATTATCTTCAACGCCTGTTTCAACCTTAGTTACTTTCCCACCACGTGGAAAGAGGCAACTGTCATTGTTATCCCCAAGCCAGGAAAGCCTCACAACCTCCCCTCCAGTCGTCGTCCCATCAGCCTCCTCAAGGCCATGGGCAAGCTCTTTGAACGAGTCATCCTCACTCGCATGAGGCGCCATCTGTTTCCCACAGACGGTGACCCTCTTGTCATCCCTCACCAATTTGGTTTCCGAGCGAAACACTCTTGTCCCCAACAAGTTCACCTTATTGTGGAATATATCCTCAGCGGTTTTTTTCCTCACCGTCATAAGACCATAGCGGTCTTCTTCGACATAGCGAAAGCGTTTGATAGTCTGGCACGAAGGCCTTATCTCCAAACTATACAAAATAGGTCTCCCTGATCGTCTTGCTCGTCTCGTGGCCTCCTATTTGAAGGACCGCACCTTTCGTTTCAGACACGAAGGGACGCTCTCCTCTTCACGTCAAATCAAAGCCGGTGTCCCTCAGGGCTCCATGCTTGCCCCTCTTCTATATATCCTGTACACCAACGACATTCCCATCCCGTCGAATGGTGTTCAGCTCTCCCTCTTTGCAGACGACACTGCCCTTTACTGCAAAGGCATCTCACTACCCTTTATACGTAACAAGATCCAAAAGTCAGTTTATGACTTAGGAACTTGGTTCCAAAAATGGCGTATCGATGTGAACCCGGAGAAGAGCTCCGCCGTTCACTTCGAACATAAAAGACGCCGCCCCACTACCATTCCGCTAATCCGTATGCTAGGGACCCCTGTCCCCTGGCATACGTCCGCCAAATACTTAGGTGTCACCCTTCACACGAGGCTCACTTTCAAGCCCCATGTTAAGAGAGTAACTCGCAACGCGCGATTTTAACTGGGTAGGCTCAACAGTATGTTACAACAGTAAAATGTCCCTACGCAACAAGCGAACCCTTTATAAGGTCTGTATATGACCCGTTATGACTTACGCGGCCCCCTTTTGCTCACGCATAGCCTAAAACCCTGTACAAACTTCAAGTTGTTCAAAACTATTTTTGTCGTCGGGCTACGAACGCACCCTGGTACGTCCGTAACGCCGACCTCCACCGAGACTTAGAGCTCCCCACAATTCAACAGTTCCTAAAGACACTCTCTGAGAACTTCTTCAAAGCCTCAGAGTCCCTAACCATCTCATTCGTGAGGCAGCTTCCTATGCAGCCCCACTTCCCTCTCGCTATCGAGTCCGCAGACCGAGAAACTCTCTCTCGGACCCCCCAAACCAGCTTTCGGCCGACCTGGACTGCCTCTTGGCGGCCCAGGCCGAATCTTCTTCTAATATATATTATGCCTAAATTAGGCGCAACTCTCAGCGGCTACTCGCCGCCTGCGCCCCCTTATCCCTTAAGGGGGTCGCATCAACTTTCGGCAGAAAGGCCACTATGGCTAAAGCCGTTCCCAGGTGGTGTTTAGTGGGTAGGCACTTCTTCAAAGTGAGTCCCACATAACCACGCAGCCAGCTGCGTGGTATGTTATGAGCATTCACCACCTCCCTCCCCCGCTTCCGAAGGGTGTCCTTGCATTGGGCGCAAAAAAAAAGAAAAAAAAGGAGGCTAGTGCTTTCTTTGTCTAAATTACAACTATCTCTGTTCATTACGAAACATTATTTGTTTACATATGCTATTCTTATCAGCCATAATGAATCTTATCTCTTATCACAAGTGCTAAATATATTTTCATATAAAATAAGTATCTAATTTAATATAAGACTTTTATTCGTAATGCATAGCTGATTACTATGCAACACATGACTCCAAATTAATCTATAAATAAACTATTATGGAATTAACTCTCGACCGGGGAATCGAACCCCGAACTTTCGTTCGACATTATATTGAATTTATTTAATTTCAATATAGATTTTTCCTTATTTGGAATGCCTTATAGAATTTAATAGCAATATTTTCAGAATGCAAAATTATTTATTTTTTATGAAATGGAAAGTGACGAATTATTTTTTAAGCGCTTCGCCGACAATCACCCCCCTGTGCGTCAGCACCATCATTTGGGAGGTGTCGCGGGTACCAGGACTACTAATCTGGACGTAGGTCTCCTCAAGATACCTGTGTTAGTAATGACGTCAATCACCCTAGTGTGACCGTCTTTTTCTGGTAATGTCCTGTGGATCTTGCCTCGTGGCCATGTATTACGTGGTAACGAATGATCTATTATATTGCCCACTTTTGGTTCTATGAACTTTCCATTATCGCCCGTTCGAGGTATCAAAGCAGCCATGTACTCCTTCAACCATCTCGTCCAAAAATGGTCAGCTAACCTCTGAGCAGTTTTCCAGATGAGTTAACCTGTCAGGTGTCGCTCCATAAATAACCCAGGTGGACGATCTCCACACGAGCGCCCGAGAAGAAAATGATTGGGTGTCAAACACTCTTCAGGACTATCCATATTAATTGTGACTAAAGGTCTGGAGTTTACGGTGTACTCTGCTTCCAAGACCAAAGTATCCAGAAATTCCTCTCGTGGACTTTCTTTAAGCGTTGCAGTCAACGCAGTCTTAATTTATCTTATCAATCTTTCCCAAGTACCCCCCGTATGTGGTGCTCCGGGCGGTATGAATTTCCAATTAATATATTTTTTACAGTACTCATTTTTCATGCTATTATAGCACTCTTAACATGCTTTAATTCCTTATTCGCAGCTTTGAAATTCGTTTCGTTATCACTTTATAAAACGGCTGGTTTTCCTTGTATGGCGATTTATCGCTAATTGACGCTGGTGTCAATAATGCTGCTAACTCCAGATGTACTGCTCTGGTGGTCAGACACTGGAATAAAACACCCTAACATTTTTCATGTCGCCTTCCTATAGACACACTAATAGGTCCAAAATAATCTACGGCTGAACACGTAAACGGTGGCTCATGATGAGCTATTCTTTCCGGTGGTAGGTTTCCTTGTGGCACTATCTGCAGCTTTGATTTGTATGTCTTGCACCACTGGCAGTGGTGTGACACACTACGAACTGTATTACGTGAGTTCAATACATAAAATTTCTGGTTCACCTCATTCATCACCGTTTGGTGATTGGCGTGTCCGAAATGATGATGAGCTTCTCTAATCATCATTTTAACGATTTCATGTTTACTGTCTAAGACGACAGGTTTTCTACTTTCCTCTGTCAAATTAGACTTGAAAGGTAAACGTCCGTTCAAACGAAGGAGGTAATCTTCTCCTAATTCTAAAGATAATTTGCTTAAGCGTGAACTTCTTTCAATGCTTCTGCCCATTTTTAAGCATTTTATTTCCGAGTGGAAACACTCGTCTTGAACGAACTTCCAGATTAACAATTAAGCCCTTTTTAAAAGTGCTATTTCCAACGCATTGTCGGGTCCTTTAACCGTCTTTGCTAAAAATTTGTCGGAACACATAATCGACTTTTCCGCCGAATTTCGGGTCCTTTAACCGACTTTCCTAAGCTCATGAATTTTTCTACCGCTTGTAAAGTTCGTGCAGTTGCCCCTCGGAATCTTCTAAACCTGCTAAATTGTCCGTAGTCGGGTAGACTTAACGGCTCTCCCTTTCTTTGCGTATATACCCTTTTCGGTGACTTTTCTTCACCCGTTTCTAAAATTTCCTTTATGTCCACTTGTATGGCCCATAAATCACGACTTAGCCTGAGGAATTCAGGTCCTTGAAACCAGCGATGACTCTCATCGAAGGTGGAACTTCTAGTGGCGTCGTCTGCCAATTTTTGTGTACCCATCGCCATTCACATGGCCTACTGTGATCTTCGATCTCAGCCAGTCGATGAGCAACGAATGGTTTGAAAGTACGAGAATCTGACTTAATCCACGCTAAGTCCGTCCAGAATACTCGTTCGGATATTTCATATCTGCTTTCTTCTTTGACCGATGCAGCTAGTCGGCTGCCCATAAGAGCTGCTTGTAATTCGAGCCTTGGAATGGAAATTGGCTTTAACGGCGCTACTCTTGCCTTAGCGGCGATTACTGTAATTCGCTTCTCTTCTCGCTCGTACGTGGTGACTTAATACACCGCGGCAGCGTACGCTCTTTCACTAGCTTCCGTAAACGTATGTAACTCCCCCTGCTGATGTCTTCAACAACAGGTCTAGGTACTTCTAGATGACATAATTTCTTAACTTCCTATAACCATATGCACCATAACACGTCCAATTCGTGTGGAACTTGATCATCCCAAGAGATGTCTAATCTCCATGATTGCTGAATCAGTGACTTTCCTTACACCGGTATGGGTGATGCGAGTCCTAATGGATCGAAAACTGACATCACAGCGCTCGTTATCTCCCTCTTCGTAGGCGGTCGTAAACCTTCTATCACCTCTTAACGAGAAACTTAACGTATCTCGTTTGATGTTCCAAGTTAAACCTAACGTGCGCTCCGCGTGCTCCCTATGGCCTAGCGAAGCACCGTCACTCTTATATTTATCTTCCATTTTACATAAAACCTCGGGTTGATTACTGGCCCATCCCCTTAGTTGGAAAGAAGCATGTTCATGTAATTCATACATATCGTTTACTATCTTTCAGCCGTCGTCACGTCGGGAAATGCCAGTAGATAGTCATCCATATAAAAATTGCTTTCCGCCGCCACAGAAATCGGAGACTGTCCCTGTCTTCCTCGCGAATTTTCACTTGCAAGAACATCTCTTTAATATCTGCCATGACTGCCACGTTTCCTTCTCTGAATCGTAGCAGTACGCCGAATAATGACTTCAACAAGTCAGGTCCGGTCAACAATTCATCATTAAGACAGCGTCCGCCTGTCCTTGCGGCTGCGTCGAAAACAAGTCTTATTTTCTTCTTTTGCGGATGCGTCACTGCGAAATGAGGAAGATACCACGTGTTGATCAGGCGGCTTTCAGCCTGCGCTCTATTCGGCGGCATGCATTCTTCATCCGTACACCATAACAAACCAGCTTCGTATCTGTTGTCAGGTAAACGATGTACAGTTTTATTCAAAACATTCAAGTCGTTCTTCTGGGCCGTTCGCTGGCTTACGCGCAGATACGCCCAAAGACTGCAAACTAAAATAATCCTTAATTAACCCTCTCCATATCCTCTTCCTTCTTGGTGGAAATGTGGTTAACGATTTTGATTGGTTTAATGTCACCCGTCATGTGACCATCTATAAAACCCATCCAAGTTTGGTGAACGATGCCACAGGTAGGTTCTTACCTTCTGCAATTAATTCACGAGTAATTATGAAGTGCCAATTATTCTGACCAATTAATATGGTAGATCTAGACCTTCCGTAAATTAACTCACCTTTTATTGGTGTAATTAAGACACCGTCGCAATAATTCTCAGCTTACCGATTGCGGAGAGATATTAAGTATCTTAATCGTTTGCACACTTATATTCTCTAAGTCACTTGTGAAAATTCCTTTAATCTTGATATTCAAGCGATACGAATTACTGTCGTTAATTTGCTTGCCCCCTATGCTCTCAATACGTAATTCTTCTTTAGGCCCACGGGGTGCTAACTTCTGAGCCATCTGCTCCTCCATGAGCGTCATGATTGAACCTTGATCCAGAAGAGATGTGGTCTTAACCTTTCCTTTAGATCCATACAACTTGACTGGTATAATATTTAAATATGTACATGCCAGTGCATTTACTGTATTCAAAGTCATAATTTGAGCTTCCTTACCCCCCTCGCTTCCTTGCGGCGAGATCTTTTTATTGGGGTATCGGTGCAGAATTCGATGATGCTCCATTTGAGATCCATCTACACCACATTTTTTCACCCTACACCTCGAGCTCCTATGGTAGGGTGCTAGACATTTAAAACATATATTCGCCTTCTTAACCGCTTCCCATTTCTCAAGGTTATCCATATTTTTGAATTTGTAACAACTCTCTATAGATTGCCCTTTGTTACACATAACACAGTTACATGTTACCCGACTTGCAGGTTTATTCTGAGTTGTCATAACCGCTTGTCGGTCGTGCCTCATATTATCTCGGCGTTCATAACTCTTACTTTTAACCGCCGTACTAACGTAACTAGCCGTACACACCGCAAAGGGATCGCGAACAGACCCCTTTGCGGTGTGTACGGTTCGCTTCCCGATTTCAAGACGTTTCCGTTTTTCAGGCACGTTTTCAGCGTTGAATGATGCACCAAATTGTTCACTCAACGAATTCAAAAATTTCGCCATCTTCTGCAACTCTGACTCCATGGGATGTTGAGCTCGATACTATTTAAATTTAATTATAGTTCCGAGGTTCTCCACTATGCGACTCACCAACTCGGGCGAGTATTAATACTGTGGTTGATTTAATGCTTGTGTCGAAGCAACCATATTCGTTACACGACTTGCAAAAGAGCCGATGTTTCTGCCATCTTCTGCCAGTCTTGGTTTACGCTTCACATTCTCGATCTCGGCTAGAATGAGCATCTCACCCCTACCGAATCTTCTTTCAAGAGTGTTCATTATTTCGTCTGGTTCACAGAAAGTAAACAACAATGATTTAACCGCTTCCTTAGCGGTGCCTTTTAATGCCCATCTAAGGCGTGCTACATTCTTCACTGCTGAAAAATGTCCACATGTGTCTTCAAACACCGTTTAGAAAATTATCCATTCACCCTGGTCTCCATCGAAGACCGGTAAATCCTGGAGGAAATGAGGCCGGGAAGTCTTATCTTTACCCGCTATCTTTATTGCACTTACTATCGCGTCGGTCGATTGGGACACTTCACACGCGTGTGCCTTCTGTGCATTTCCTAGGTTGCGCTCGACCTCCTCCTTCTTGTGGCGTGATCCCTTGGACGCTTTCTTATCAGCAGTGTCGGGTTGCGTTAAACTAATCGGCGCACTCATTATGGTCTGTCGAACTCAACTTCTCACTCTTCATCATCCTCGCTCGAGCCGATTTTCTCTTCCCGGTTGAGGTGTGCTAACTCCAATTGTGACTTAGCTAAAGCAGCAGCTGCTTGTGCTCGTTCGAGCTCTGAGCGTTCGAATTTAATCCGCGCCTCCAATTCGGCTCTCAGCTTCGCTGATCGCGATGACTTATTACCTTTGCGTGACCTATTTTCATTTGTCTGCCCGACCACCGTTTTCGTTGATGCCGCTTCTTCGGTTTCACCTTGACCTACTTTTTCGGCTATCGCTTCACTCCTGGATACGACGGATTTCTGTGCGGTGCTGGCCTGCGTACCACTGGTGTCCGTCTTGTTGCTTGTCGCTGTCACACACGTTCCCGAGTTCCATGTGTTCGTGGATGTCTCGGTGGTAGCCCCACTCGAAGTAGTAGCTGTGGTCGCTCCACTCGAAGTAGTAGCTGTGGTCGCTCCAGATGATTCCGCTTCTTTCGCCTCCTTCTCTTCTTTCTCATTCTGGTCTTGTGCCCTCTTCATCTTTTAGGAAGGTAATTGTTGGCTTACAGTCCTTACGGTCCCTAAAACCCCTCTACAACCTGCCCTACAACCCTACATCCCTATCAATCTCAGACGTGGCCTACCGCGGTGAACCGTCCGAGGATGGATTCGCGCAGGTATAGAAAAGGGGAAAAGGTTGGGGCACTGCCCGTCAGCGAATGTTACGGAGCAGTCGAACTGTGCAAATGCAGCCTCGCTCAAAAGGACTGCGCCACCTCGTAAGGTTTTAAGCCCAAGCTTCGACCTTGGAACTGTTAGGGGTCGGTACTTGGTATGCTGGTGACGCGCCGCCCAGTCGCCGGTGACGCCTTGCCCAGGCGCCCTCTGCCGGTCGCAACGCAGTCAGGTGCCTTCCACAAGCACCCTCGCCTGGCAGTAGCAGTGAGTGCCCTCCTCGAGCACCCTCGCCTGGCAGCAGAAGTGAGTGCTCCCTCCTCGAGCACCCTCGCCTGGCAACAGTAAACACCGAGCACCTTAGAGTGCCATAGGTATACCGAGCACACTTGCCCGATGGCAGGAATGCCGAGCACACTTGCTCCACAGCAGGAATGCCGAGCACACATGCCCGACAGGAATGCCGAGCACACTTGCCCGACAGGAATGCCGACCACACTTGCCCGACAGGAATGCCGACCATACTTGCCCGACAGGAAAATTCCAAACCCTTTGCTTGGCCGCAGTGAGTGCCCCACACAAGGATTTGCGCCTGGCCGCAATCCCGGTTTCTTTCTTCCGGCAGCTATCCAGTTTCCACAGGCCTTCTATGCTGGCCTAGTTGTCAGTGACTTGCCCGGTCCTGCATCAGAACCGGTAGGCCTCCTATGCTGGCCTGGTCTTCTTTCTTCATACGGTCCTGCATCAGAACCGTCAGGCCCGGTCTTCAACGTCGTCTTGATCCGGTCTCGATCCGGCTGCGAATGATCAACTGGAAGGGTCCAGTCGGTCGCACGACGTCAATCCTTCAGCTGGCTGCTTAATTCGACGCTTTGGATTAAGCAGCCAGCGACGCGACGTTGGTCGAAGGACCAACTGAAAGGGTCTAACAGACAGGGGTCAGTAGTTCGTGGACGCATTAACCCATGAAATTGAAATCACACTACGTTGGGTTCAGGAACAACGAGGTGGACGTGACCCCGTGAAGGAGTGTCACACAAGAACGTAGCATGAAAACACAATGTATTTCTCAAGTAATACATATTATATTAAATTAGATTGTTTAGTGCGATTGCCAAGTCAATCTATTTATTTAAAACATAAAAGATTTTTAATATTGATATGGTCACTATAAGATGTTGTTAGGTTAGCTAATTACGTAATAACTTAAGACAGAAGGACCCTTAAGTAGGGACTGAATAAATTAAACGACTTGGTATTACATGGATCTCACAACTTTTTACGGTAGAAGAAATGAGTTGCGAGACTTGGTTTTTTTTACAAGTTATGTTTTTGATGGCATCTCATTTATTTTTGTAGATAGTCCTACTTTTTTTCTTTTCCGGTACCTTCTATTTCTTGAATACCAACAACGGATTTTCTTAAAGGCCACTCTACACCTATCTGCACCTATTATTCCATAACATTATACATATACAGGTACAATGATTCATTCACTGCAAATTTAACTTTGTAATCCTATATAATTATATGGGATTACAAAGCTATTTATGCAGTTAGTGTATCTAGAAAACTGGACCGAAATTGCTAAATATTTTGATTTTCCCTTAATTTATATACTAAACACTAATTGTATTCCAAATTTGAAGCTTCTATGTCTGCTAGAAGTGCCTTAAAGTTTGGATATGGGTCAGTCAGTGAGTGAGTGACAAAATTAAGAAACTTTGACTAGTTATAATTCTTAAACTACTGGTTCAAATTAAATGAAATTTGAAATATACTGAGTTCATACAATGCCTGCTTGGTTACTGAAAATCAGGCTTCTAGTTTTATCCACAACGAAGTTATAGGGGTTCGAAAATGGCCTGAACTGCTTCGAGAAAAGGATGGTACGGCCGTGCCGCTTTTTTGCTCGACTTGGCGGGGGCACTGCCGTGCCCCCAGATAACTAACTTCTGCTTGTTCTTAGTATTTACAGAATGCACATCACTACTTTTAATAAAACTTTTTTGTTTTGTGTAAATAAATTAAATTTTCGTAAATATATTGAGAACCAAAGGTTAATATATTTATTTCTTTAAACTTTATCTCTAAGGGATTCCTTGGACTTAGGTTACAAATTGCTATTACGGCTCTCTTATGAAAATTATGCCTTTAATAAAAATTAAAAGCATCAAAGGACTAAAAGGAATATAATAATTTTACATACTGAATTCGGTACTAAGACATAGTGTATAGAATACCTAAAGCCATGACTTCAGTTTGTAAAAAATAATTTATTAGTTTTTGTTGTTTGAAATCGGCTTTTACATAGACACCTACATCTAATAAGTATCAAAATACAAATACGCTATCACCCCTTTGGACTAAAATGGATTGCCTCATTACCAGTAAAAAGGGTTTCGTCAGTCAACACGACACACGAGCCTTATGGTATTATGGTATGGTATATGGTGGTATGGCCTTATGGTATGGTATATGGTCGAACCAATACATTCATGCTTCAGCCATGATACATCTGCAGCAACAGTGTGTATAATTAACCAGCCAACCAATAAACCAACCAGTTTAATTAGTTAACCAATCGGTATGTGACTTGCCCGTTTGAAAATACCACATAAATACAATAAAGCTAGTAGTATACAAATGTCGGGGTTAGATCGTAGAATTAATCATATCAGTTAAAGTAGTTGATCATTTCATAAAATAAGGTATTCAATAAAATATTACACTGTTTGTTGACCATACTATAACGATATGCACTGACCAAATCAGTCAATAAAAATCATTTGACGACACAAATAGTTGTTAATATCGGGAAACGTTTTCTATTCACGGCCATTTCACGATTATGTTCAAACTTCAAATATTGTATGGCTTTTGCGTAAAATTGTTTCACTATTCATCGCTAATAGCGCTTATATCGCATTTTCAACACCACTTTCGAGCCCACTTCAATTTATGTATTGTTGGGAATGAGGGTAAAAAAATAAAAGGAAATACGAACAAATGAAGATAGAATGGTAATCTCCCACTTGTTTTAGCAGTATAAAGTATCGCACAGGCGACTAAGAGGCATCCGTCTGTAATTCTAAGAATCCCACACTTTCGTTACTATGCCCGTTGGGGTATTCTACTAGTGTAGGCAAGGAAGGTCGTGTTGCTGTAAGGCTGCCCTGTGTTACATTGAGATGGATAGTGATGATGTTGGTTTGCATACTTTGTTATAATCATGTAATTGGGGTCCTGATAGTAAGCAGGGTTTGTTACCGAGTAGTGTTCTTTTATTTAAATACTTTTGAGAATAATTTCTAACATCAGATGTGAAATAGTTTCTTACATCGGAATTGGGATAAAGATCCCTGTCACCGTCCACATATAACCTTTGAATAGTGTGAGGGTTATTACGTCTGTGAAGGACTACGATGCGACTCGCGTATCATATTATCGCCTTTGTTTTTATGTTAAACGTCTTAATGAAGTTTGATGTCTTATTTACGACATTGACGAATCATTAAAAGGTACAGTGAAAGTTTAAAAGTGAAATGTTTTAAGCCAAAAGTTAAATCCTTTTGTTTAATTTTATTACATTCGTGAAAGAATATAATGCGCCTCGCGTTAATGCCTTTTTTCATTTTAAATGTCGTAATAAAATTTGCTGTCCTATTTTCGACATTGACGTACTTACTATTAAAGTGTAAAGTAAAAGTTTAAAGTGAAATGTTTTAAGCAAAAAGTTAAATCGTTTTGTTCGATTTTTGTTAAAGGTACCCCCAAGTACTTTAGTTATTTCTTAACGTACCCAAATACGTTAACAAAATATTGAAAGAAATGTTTGAGATATTCTAGATGAGTTATAGTTTGCATTCAGTGAAAACTGAACTTGTTCGAGTTTTGTTATAACTGATAGTTCATGCGAAATATAATTTACGTATGTGTATGTACGATGTGAAATGATATGAAAATATGTAGCCCACGAAATAATGTGGCCTCTGAATTTTAAAGTTCGAAATGTTTAAGAGATGTATCAAACAAAGGATTAACTTTAACGTGCTATGAATTGAAAAATAAATAGCCTGTTTGTATTATAATTCTGTTGATGAGTGTTACATGGTCAGGTGCGTGGTCGAGCCTTGGTAAGATTGAGGCTACGCCGCTGCTAACTGCTGTGTCTTGGCGGATCTTGCGGCGGGCAGCCGTCGAGCGCTTGGGAAACTTGATCCTGGGATGAGTAACATTTATTTAAAAAATTCTGGGGTTGGGTTTGAAATTAAGTCGCCTGAATTTGAGGATTCTGTCACTGTGGGGCCGGAGTAGCGTCGAAGTATTTTTAATTATTTTTTAAAATATTGGTAAATCACTAACTACGAGTAAACGTGAAGTTGAACATTTTGTTGACAGTGACAGATATACTTTACGTCATTCCGTTGCTTCCATAGAGTAGAGTGTAGAGTAATATATAAGTACGGGAATTTGCTTCGAGTTTAAGTGAATGTGCTCACTAACGTTTTTATCTGTCTCCTCCTGTTTTTCGACGACTTCGCTATGCTTCGCTAATTTCGCAAAGATCCTTTTTTATAAATGGTGGCAGCTATAAATTATATTTATAAATTAAAGTAATTATAAAAGTTAACATGTTGGTGTTTTATTGAGTGCAAGAGCGAGCGAAGCGAGCTCGTGACTTGGGACACCCCGATTCGGACAGGTTAGGTTAGAAGGGGAGGGCGGGGTCGAGTGAGCGAGCGAAGCGAGCGAATAGACCCCGCCATCCCCTTCGTGGTTATTTTTTTATAAACCACTCAGAAGTAGGAGCCTCGCTTGGCGGGGCTCCGTGGACCGAGCTTCACTCGACTGTGCCACGTTGAGTGGTGTTTGGCTACCCTCCCCTAACTTTCTCCCCTCATAAATCAGGTTTATATTGTCAAAAACATTACGAAAACACAACCCCAAAATGAGATTTTTAAAAATTTATAAAAAAAAAACTAAGCACGTCCGGCAGGAGGGTGAAGTGGGGGGTGACTCTACAACTCCCCCTCCTTCTCTCCCACCACTCCAACTTTCCTAATTCAGGCGACTTAATTTCAAACCTTACCCTTTTTGAAATCAAATTCCAACTGAATCTTTTAATATGTTTTCTTTTATGTGTTACAGTAGCATATGTGATAGACAAAGAACTTTTAGCCATAGTGTAGGCAGTGAAACACTTTCGAAGATATTTATACGGTAAATCTTTTAAAATCATACTGACCACAAACCCTTAGTCTACCTTTTTAAAATGAAAGACCCCTTAAGTAGGCTTATGAAAATCGAGTGTGTGCCTTGCGGGTCGGAACGGACCGCCGGGTCCAGCTGTAGCATGGCCTGGTTTCGGCAGATTCGTGTATGCTGCATGCGTGGCGGGCACCGTCCCGGAGCACGCGTGTACTGCATGCGTTACAGGCGCCGTCCCGGAGCGCGCGTATGCTATATGTACATAACGTGTGCTGTTGTTTTGGCCACGTGCGCCTGCCTGCCTTATGGCGGCTACCTATTGCGTGTCCTGTGCTGTTTTAATAGCCACGTGCGCTTGCCTTATGGCGGCTTCCTATGGCGTGTGATCTGTGTCCACTGTGTCGTGTGGCACTTGCAGTTCTACGTGTGGCAGCGCGGGCGTGGCAACGCCGCGCAGCGGCGACACTGGGCGCGTCGCCGTCTGTTATTGGCGCACAGCCTGGCCTACGCCTCTACATGCAGCTTCCTTTTTGCAATGTGTGTAATGGTTTGTGAGTGCCGCCATGTCACACAGTTGCCGTTTCTTAAGAGAATGTGTGGTGAACTTTGAAAGCCCGGAATTCTATGGTTCTCAATACATTTATCTTAATTTCTTTTAATTTTTAATTTTGCAAAGCAGGTTATTAAATTGTTTCATGCACCTGAAACGTTTTACATTTATTTCAATCTTAAATTACTTTGGATACATATTTTACAAGACCTGTGTTGAATGTACTTAAGTGCACGCTTGTGCATCTGACGTAGTTATTTTCATGTCTTTTGCTTTTACTTTTGTGTATTTCAAATTTTATATTAAAACTACCTTGAGTAAAATCCAATATGAAGGTTTCAGATACTAGTTAACGCTTACTTTGTGCCTATGTCAACATTTTCATTTTTTTTTCATTTATTAATTCATTCATAAACATGGGTATTACAGGATGTCACACAAAATTATTATAAGGTACAGCCATGTTTCACCTTAAAGGTATATGAACATAATTGAAGTAATTTTACATTTTGACATCAAAAAATATTCTTATGTCATAGTGCACTTTTTCAGCAAGGAAGCCATTGAGTGCAGTTTAAATCTTTTAACATCATTAATTAATCTGATATTTAATGGGATTATATTATAGATTTTTGGTGCCATACAATTTACACACATTCTGCGAAGAAGGGTTTTACATCTGTGATTAATTTTCAATGTGCCTTCACGACGACTTCCGGCAGTATTCATTTCAAAATAAATTGGGTTATTTCGAACAAAGTTTGCAACCTCAAATATATACATACACGGCAGAGTCAGAATTTTATATTTGCGAAAGAACATGGATCTAACGCAATTTTTTTGCGCTTTGAAGACACTTTGTTTTTCAGTAGTGTTGGCCCAAAACATTATTCCGTACCTTAAGGTTGATGCAACATATCCGTGATAGGCTGTTAGGAGTGTTTTAACACTGCCAACCTTCCTTAATTTATAAAGAGCATAAGAGAATTGGTTTAGTTTTTTAATTAGATTATCAATATGAGGTTTCCATGTCAGCTTATTATCTATAGTCAAACCTAAAAATTTTGTAGTGTCTACCTCTTTAATTGAATTCCCAGAGTAGTTGATGTCAAAATTTAAAAGATAATTATTTCTTTGTTTAAAGTTTATTATTTGTGTTTTCGTCAAATTAATTGTCAGGTTATTTAATGTCAACCATTTGAATAAAGATGTCAATGTATTATTAATGTCAATATTTATATTATTCTCTTTATCATAAGTAAATAAAACAGTACTATCGTCAGCAAAAATAGTCATATGATGGTTGATTACATTAGGAAAGTCATTTATATAGATAATAAAAAGCCCAATACACTTCCCTGTGGTACTCCATAGTGTACTTGACTCTCTTTCGATCTGTAAATTTTGTTTTCACCGGTCTTAGAGTCAATTTTGGTTATATGCGTGATTTGTCTTCTATTACTTAAGTAACATTCGATTAGCTTTAGGGCGTTGCCTCTTATACCATACCTTTCTAGTTTATTAAGTAGTGTTTTATGATTAATATTGTCAAATGCTTTGGTCATATCCATAAATAGTGCTAGTGTAGGCTTTCGATGGTTAACGTTTTTTACGACCCTTTCCAAAAACTCGTATATAGCCATATTAATTGATTTATCTTTCGAAAGCCTTATCGACTGTTTCCGATGATTTTGTAAAAAGTCGTTAAACGTGTTCGCAATTTCTGTCGGTTCAGTTACCTCTTTATCGTTACTTAGTATACTGTTAATCTGTTCCTTAGGAGGCTGCTATTATACTTATTAATTATCTTTCACGTTGCTTGGGACTTATTCTTTGATTGAGTTATATAATAGTCATTCTGTGCCTTTTGAGTAAGGTTAATTATTCTCTTGTACCGTCTACTGTAGTTAGTAAAAACTGATTTATTTGTTGGTGACGGAGATAGTCGATATTTACACAGGAGTTTACAACGCTTTTACTACATAATTTAATGCCTTTGAAATCCATTTCGGTTTGTTCAAAGTAGAGATTTTTACTTTGATTTCTGGAAAACATAAATTGTAAAAAAGTGTGAAAAGGTCGTGAAATGAGTTGAAAGCTTTATTTGGACAGCTTGTCTTATATGCTTCACTGAAACTTAGACTTTGATGCAGTCCATAAATTTCCTTATATTATCAAGAGAAAAATCTCGATGGTAAGTATACCAGTATTTTAGCCGACATGTTCTTTTGATAGGTATTTTAAGAGTTTGAGCAGAGTGGTCAGATATTGCCAATTCTATGACTTCTCCTTTTGCACCACGAATATTATGTAACATATTATCTAAACATGTTTTACTGCGAGGTCTAGTGGGTTCATGAAATTGGAATTTTGTATTGTATTTAGATAATAGCTGTTTAAAATCTCTGGATATTTTATCATTTTTGAGCACGTCAATATTGAAGTCACCGCATATAATGAATTTATAGTTGCTATTATTAGTAACGGAGCTGTTATCTAGTTTACTAAAAAATAGAGCCACTAGTTCTGATTTTGACCGAGGAGGTCTGTAAATACAGACTGTGTAAACCTTATGTTGTACTAATTTTATTGCCGAACACTCAATAACACCAGGTATCGATTGGTTGATTAAACTGCTTACATTTTCGTATTCATGGTGGTTTTTAATCAGAATACAAGATCCGCCATTACGTTGTTGTTTGCAGTAGAAAGACGCAAGTTTATAGTTGGTTATATTAAGGCGATGTAAGTCACTAGCTTTCATGTTGTGTTCGGTTATGCCTATAATATCTATTGGAATACGTTCATCATTAAGATTTTCCAAATTAACCATCAATGAATCTGATTTAGAGATAAGGCCATTTATATTTTGATGGAGGATATACAACGAATTAGTCACGAAATAAATTATCAGATGTATTGTAGTCAGATTTAGAATTACTCTCAACGGCCACATCGCAGTCAGCTTGTGAGGTTGTCAAAGGAAATGATTCAAAATCAAAGTGTAATTGTTTCATTACAGTTTGGAAAATATTCCGTAATCCAAAGTTGTTTACCCTGCCTGTTGTACTTGAAAACATTTCATAAGTTAGGTTCACATTAGAGTCAAAAAAATATACATTATGGTAATTTTGTAGTTCTACATAGAGTAAGCTATTAAATAATTCAATTTTATAATTTTGTATTGGTGCCCCAAGTTCATACGTAGGGGTACAGATTATCAAGTTGGTAAAGTCAATTTGCTCAATTAAATTACCAATTGTGTTTATGAGTTCAATACAATTTGTGTCTCTTATATCGGTATCACCCAATACTATTATACAGTAGTCATTCATATTAAAATTTAACAATTTGTTCTTTAAGTTAGTCAAGAGAAGCTTAATGCTTGTGTTAGGTAATAGGTATCGACAAAATTTAAAATCGCTTGAAAATGTATTTTCGATGAACCGTAATGGGCCTGAATAATGTCTATTGCTTAAAATACATAGTTTTCTCTTGGCATTGTCGCTGGATTGTTCAGTTATTTTCCTTGAGCTAGCTACGTTATTTGTTATAGGTTTCGTTGGACAGGGTTTTGTTGGAGTTGATGGAGAACTTTTCTTGTTTTGTTTCTTCTTTCTTTCTGATAATGTAGTGTCACTGGATTGTTTTATGGGGGTTAGTTTACGTGGTGTAGGTTCCTTTATCAATTGTTTTAATACTCGACTTTTCCTTTGTTGGTCGTCTAATCTTTTGTAGATCTGTAACCTGTAAGTTCAATCTGTCTATTTCCAAATGAGCACTTGCAAGCTGTGTTTTTAAGAAGCTGATTTCATCACTTAGTTCTTTGTGTTCAGATATGTTAAGATCTGGGAGACTCATACGCATGTCTTCCAGTAAAGTCAAAGAGTTGTTTTCCATGGTGTTTTCAAATGTGTTGTCCTGCGGTTCCAGTGAAGATGCGCGAATTTTATTACGTTGACGTGTTGTAACGTTTTCATAACTTACGGTGCTGGTATCAATTTTGTTATTTTCTGACAATAGGGAAGCAGTTTCTGAACTAGTGGATGGTTTAGATGTTTGTTTTGCTTTAATAATACATTTGTTACATGTCCATTTGTTTTTCTTTTCTGCGTCCATGATATTAAATCTCACAAATGGAACGTTTGCACATTCCAGATCCAGTTTCAGTTTGCATTGTGAGCAAGTAAGGAATTCTCGTCTCAGTACATTTTGCTTACATTTGTCAAATTTTGTTTTAGTGGTCGGCTTATCTTTAGATGAAGACATTTTTCATAAATTAAAAAAGGAATTTATCAGTATAAACTTAAAAATACAATAAATCAGAGATAACATAACAAAAAATAAAAATAAAAAGATATCGGTAGCAGCAGTTCGAACTCCGGACTTTAAGATTGATAGTTCGGCATAGTTAGCAATTAGGCTAAGCGTACACTAACACTTTTGGTGAAATTTGTAGCTGGTTTTTACTTAAATGTTTGTTATAGTTCTTATGCAATTCACAAGGCATCGTCCTCTCTGCGCAATCATCGATATTAAATCACGAAGAGTACAAGTTCAAAGTATCGTCAAGAGATGGCGTTGTAGTCAAGCAATAAACAACAAATAATAAATAATGCAAAAAGACAGCAGATGGGAAACGAAGTCCGGGTCAGATGAAGTATACTACATGTAGTCCAAAAGAGTTATCCACTAGGCTATTATGACTTTAACTTTCGCAGTGAAATAATGATGTTTATGGTTCGTATTGCAGATTTAAATTTTCAAAGGCGGTTATTATGAGTCATGTTAATTGAATTTTGCACTATTTTGCGGGACACTGTTGAGTCACATGTTACAACTTTATCACCAATTAAACTAAGTTATCACATAAAAGTTTGTTATAGTCACTCTTCGCTAGTTTTATAAGGTTTATTATACAGTTTTTTATGTGTCTTTTCAATTTTAGAGTTTATTTTGTATTATATACACGATACTTGTTACCTTTTTACCGCACTGTTTTATTTGTTTGATGTAATGGTTAGTTTTTGTTGACTACACTTACACTTAAACTACACTCTATTTATAGTTAATTTGCATTGTTTATAAGTCCAAAACCTATTTTCTTCTATTTTTATCGAAATATTACACTGAGCTGAAGTCACCGCCGAGCTGTTATCACGCGACGTTAACAGTCACTGAGAGCCACTGGAAGGTATGCAAACTTGGTGCCTATGCCTACAATGTTGAAATTTGGATGGCCCGCTGGCGCTGGTGCGGCGCGGCGGCTTGCTGGCGCTGGTGCGGCGCGACAGCTCGCTGGCGCGTGTGCAGTGAGACAGCTCACTGGCGCAAACACAGCGGAACCGCTCGCTGGAGTGCGTTTAGCTGAGTTGCCTATGTCTTCAGTGTATAGTACGATCTGTGCCGTGTGCACAGTGTTCCTCAGAAAAAATTGTTCTAAGACGTGCGTTTAGACTCTAGTAGGAAGCGTTGTATACTAAAATCTGATTTGGACGATGTTTTCAATTCTGTAAAAATATAGTCTGTATGAAATGTATTCAAGAGCTCACTCATTGCGTGCTGTTGAATAACAATTGGTAAAGATTTGAAAACAAGAGTTTATCGTTTCATGGTCAGAAAGGGCCGAGACGGGAAAGTTACACTAAGCCAGTAACGTTACTTTAGCCTCCACACGAGGTGTGTGCTTACCCATGCTTACTTTGAGGGTGAGTAGTTACACATGTGTCAGAAATAGCTAACGTAGTGCTTCCTCTCTGAAAGAGTAATATTGAGTGAGATACGCTAACGTTGTGCCTCTTTCTCAAAAGTAGAAGCCGAACAAGCTAACGTCGTGCCTCTGTCGCGTTTAGCTTAAGTTATGCTAACGTCGTGCCTATGACTTAAGTAGATGTTAAGTTATGCTAACGTAGTGCCTATGCCTTAATCGGTTATTATTTTATTATGTGATGCTAATGTCGTGCCTACGACTTAATGAGTTATTATTTTGTTAAGTTACCTATGCTAACGTCGCATCGTGCATGTGATTTAATCAGTTATTTTGTTAAGTTATTCGAACGCAGTGCCTATGACTTGATCAGATATTTTTAACCGACTTCAAAAAGGAAGAGGTTCTGAATTCGACTGTGTTTTTTATGTGTGTGACCGATTTTGATAGTTCTATTTTTGTTTGAAAGCTGGTGCTTATCATGTGGTCTCATAAATTTGATCAAGATCTGACCAGTAGTTTATGAGTTATTCTTGATAATGCATATTTATTCATAATTGAATTTTAACAAAAATTTTAATTTTACCACTTGTGTTAAGTTATGGGAACGTAGCGCCTATGACTTATTCTGACGACACGTTGTGCTAACGTAGAGCCATTGCCAAGCGCGTCGCCTGTGACCTACGTGGTGCCTGCGTCCCCTATGCCGTTGATGGAGACTAATATTTAAAGCTAAAGGAAGCCCAAGGACGGACTCCTGTCAGGAGAGGCCGAAAGAGAAAAATAAAAGGAAATACGAACAAATGAAGATATAATGGTTGTTTGCCCAAGATCCTGATCCTGAATGCGGCAGGAGCTCTTGGGTGATGTATATAATAAATTGATGTAGTCAAAATAAAAATCTTGACTTTAATTGTATTATTTGCGTATAATTCAAGAACTAAGGGGATGAATCAGGATTTCTATATTAAAAAGATAATTACAAATATACATAAAAGGTGAACTACTGTGTTAAGTTAAACTAAGATATCGTGTATTGAATAAGTCTAGAACCGTTATTTTTAATTCGAATGTTTTGATTGGCCCGGGCTATTTGTCATTGTTGCATTTCGATTTACGATAAAACGCAACAATGGTAATCTCCCACTTGTTTTAGCAGTATAAAGTATCGCACAGGCGACTAAGAGGCATCATTCTGTAATTCTAAGAATCCCACACTGTCGTTACTATACCCGTTGGGGTATTCTGCTAGTGTAGGCAAGGAAAGTCGTGTTGCTGTAAGGCTGCCCTGTGTTACATTGAGATGGGTAGTGATGCTGTTGGTTTGCATACTTTGGTTTTATCATGTAAAAGTGTTGGGGTCCTTATGGGGTACTCGGTAACAAACCCTGCTTATTAAGCAGGGTTTGTTAACATAAGTACACCGAGTAGTGTTCATTTATTTAAATACTTTTGAGAATAATTTCTAACATCAGAAGTGAAATAGTTTCTTACAGTACCATACAAATGAAATCGGCTTTGGGGTGGCCCAAGGGCCACTCCAGCTGCAACTCAACATAGTCAGTCCACAGTTGAACATAGGCCTCTTCCATAACTTGCCCTATAGGTGGATATTTGCCATAGTTGCCACACTTGGCAAGCGGACTGGCAACGCAGTTTTTTATGTTTTAGTTATTATTAAGGAGACGTTGCTGCCCATCTTCATCTGCCTCTGACGACACCCACTGGTCAATATGAGGTAGTGGACATTATTACACCGCAACTACGCGGTCAAACGTGAGCAACCAGATAGTTGCTCTCGTACTTATGATATGGTCAAACTGAACTGAACTGAATGTATAAATCGACAAACTTTGACATTTATAAGATATAGGCAGTAATAATTAGATTCATATCATTAAATGGTTGCATTTTTGAACTATAACGTTTCATGAAATGGTCGGGCACTTCATGGTGATCAATCATATTATGATCTGGCCACGGCGTATATAGCATCAACCAGTTGGGTTAAAGGTGCGCTCATTAACTAGGCGGATTAAGCCCAGTATAGTAAATACAATAAAAATCTTTCAAGCAATGCTTACCAGTTTTCGTATTTCTTATAATGTCTATATTCATTAGTAGATTAAAAAAGTCCGTTATTGATTTAAGGTCTTGCTAAGAATCGGTATTTGTCGTGTTAATTATTTCTAGTGTTATTTTGTGAAAAGAGAGAAAGCAACTTTAAGCATTTTTTAAATAGTCCTTTATTTTTTTGTGTAATAATGATGATGAATCTTACCGGTAATGCTCCTAATAATTACTGTCATAGGTGACATGGATGTTACGAGTGACCCTTGTCTGGTCAATTTTAATTGTAATAGCTGTCCGTTGGTAGCTACTTTTGAAATCATTCAGCATAGTGCTGAGGTTCTACAGCGATTCTTCAATAATGACTATAATATCGGCAAATCATAGGTGAATAATGTACCCACCATTGATGACACTACGGTATAATTTTTTCATTTTTATTTCATCGTAGCCCTACTGTTCAAACACTTTAGCACTTTGATAAACTAACAGTTGACATCGCTGAAGGGACTGTAGCACCTCCCAAATGTCAAAGGAAAAATGCTTTCTCATTGTTGATGTCTCCATACTCACCATTTTAGTTTACACATTTCTCCAAGATTTCTTTCGTTGAACAGATTCTAGTTCTAACTTAAGACCAATAATAAACCATTTTTTGGAAGTGATAAAGCCGGTAAGTTAATCAATATAAACAAAAAAAATATTATTAATAAAAAAAATTACGTTATGACTTTATTTTTTATTTTTTATTATGTATACTAAATAATATTTTACCATTTGATATTAAGTATTTTTTAACGAAGTAAGGTTTTGTTTTTGTAAAATAAAGTGCAAATTTCCGAAGGATGCAAGTTGCGTACCCACAGCACGCCAGTCGAAGAAAAAGCGGTGATCTCGTACCGGGCAAGCTTGTCAGCCCGGGAACCTAATAATGCACCGTGTGCAGAATTTAGTTATGCAGAGTCCTTTAAAAAAATTGATAGCGTGATTAGACTTCGGTTATGATTCAGTTCGTTTACGCTATTTTGGCGAGACAACAACGACACTCAACGAACGTTAATTCGAAAGTTAGGGTTTTTAGGCTTGATTGTTTCAATATTCAATAAAAAAAATATCATAAAAAATATCTTTAATAAAAAAATTGACAAATGTCAAATTAATATAATTACTCTGTTTAGTTTTTAACCAATAAAAATTATTGTCGAAACTTACACTTTTAATGCCATTTTTATTAAGCATTGTTCTCTAAGAGCGAGGCGTGTAGAAAGTTACATAAATCATGAATGAAGTTCGTCCTTATTTAATATTCAGACCTCAGATAAGAAGTTATTTCGTTTGTTCAGTATACTTCAGACAACATAAACTTGTCTGAAGTATTAGTTGTCGTAATGATTTGACGGGGGAGAGCTGAATATGTTGAATAAATTTGGCTAAAAATTCCATAAAATATATTAAAGAGTAATTATTAGGATTTTCCGTTTTTGGCAGTGATAAGATACTATAAGTATAGCAATGTTCTCAAGGTACTACACATTTTTTAATATTGTTGCGCGCCACTATTAATGGTTTATACATGGCAACACTAGTTACCACTAGCGCCCTCTAGTATCGAGTAGCAGAACTAGGAGAGTCAAGATCCTTCTAGAAATTTCGGGACCGATATGTACTCGAACATTCTAGATGTTTCTACAGTAGAAGGTTCTGGAAACTATCTGAGGCCCTATATAAGGCCGGTATAGACCGCGACCGAGTCAGTATTGAATTGGCGATACAAGCGAATACTTCGAAGCGATACAACTGCGAATTAAAGTGATCTGTAGTACAATTGTATTTTGTTATTAGTGTGGTTTTTAGTTGTAATTAGTGTTCTGTAATTAAAGTGTCAATTTTGGTAATTCACTGGCAGTTTTAATTGTCTCGAACCTCAAGCTCGTAACAATTGGTGTCAGAAGTGGATTTAATCATGCCGATTTTACCTAAAGATGACACGGAGGGTATCCGTACCCGAAGTCAACGCCAACAGGAGACGGACCAGAGACGATTTGGTGGTACAACATCGCAAGCGTCGGAGGGCCAGCTGCCGACCACGGAGGTCGGCCCGTCAGCAGCTCCTGCATTTGCAGCACCTGACTTAGGTGCTCTGGTGATGATGCTGCAGGAGCAGGCTCGCCGACAGGAGGAACAGGCCCGCCGACAGGAGGAACAGGCCCGGCAGTTGGAAGAGCAGTTGCAGCGCGGACAGGAGGAACAGGCGCGTCGGTTGGAAAAGCAGCTGCAGCGGGGACAGGAGGAGCAGATGCTTCTCATGAAGGACCTTCACGCTACCTTCGGGAAAGAGATAAGGGAGGTGAAGGATAGGGTTGCTCAACATGACAACCGCCTGTCGGAAGCTGAAACCCGAATCAACCAAGTGAACAATCGGGTTAACAACGTGATGACTGACGTGAAGAAAACGCTGGACGAACTAAAATTGGGGATGGAATTACAGCTCCGTGGTAGCTACAACACCTTCGCTACGTGGATTCAAAGTGCCGCCGTTCGACGGGACTTCTTCCTGGTCGGCCTACAAAATCCAGTTCGAGGCTGTCATGAAGGCCAAGGCCTAGGCCCTAGGCCTGTGCGACCAGGCCTTAACTGTTCTGGAAGCTCTCGGTAAGGAAGTGACTTCCGAGCAGCTCCTTGAGGCATTGGAGGCGAGATATGGTGACCTCACCTTGAACACGTCTTTCGTGCGCAGCTCAAAGATCGCGTGCAACGCAGCAACGAAAACCTGCAGCAGTGGGCCCTTGAAGTGGAGAAGCTGGTTCGAAAAGCATACCAGTCTGTACCTGCGCTCATTGTAGGGAACCTAGTGCACACATTCATCGACGGCATCCGCGACATTAAAGTCAGAGCTGCTGTGAGGCTCGGGCACCACGAGACGCTTAACGACGCGTTAGCCCATGCACTGGAGGTGGAAGCCGTACGGCAGGATCATCGATCCCATCGCGTCAGGGAGGTTGCAGCAGTTGCAGTTCGCGACTACAATAAAGATACAGCCCTAGGTGCTACGGCTGTGGGGAAAGGGCCATCTTCGATCCAGCTGCCTAAGCGAACTGTAGAAAGGAGGTGATCGATCTCGAGAGGGTAGTGCGGCTAACAGCACCGCCCAGCAGCAGCAGGAAACGAGTAAAGCCAGGACTGCGGGGCGGGTGCTGGCTGATGTTAAAAGAGCCCCAAGTTTCGATCTCACAAACCCATGATGGGAACAGCCTAATCATCAAAGGCGAGGTCAACGGAACGCCGTGTAAACTGACCATAGACACTGGAGCCTCTCGCACGGTTGTCAGTTCCCAACTTATAAGTCAGTTCCTTGGGACTCCGCATACAACCGAGAGCGCATTAATTTGGTAACAGCCACCGGTCAGCGCATACCCGTCCGTGGAGAGAAGGAGATGGAGTTGAAGCTAGGCAACATGATCTACCTGCATAATGTCATCGTGGCTGATATAATGGACGACTGCATCCTGGGCCTAGACTTCATGAGGAAGAATTGTTGTGAGATCGATGTTAAGCAAGGTGTTTTGAAATGTGGACATGAGGAACTTTTCGTGGAAGGAGCGATACCGGGGAATGTGTACAGCCTTAAGAAGATTGTTCTGCCGCCGAGATCGGAAACGATTGTGCCGGTTAGTCTTCCTCGGAATCCTGGGCAAGCTCATCGTTGTGTACTCGTGGAAAGGGTGGACAATGACCTTCCGTTGAAAGTGGCTCGAACTTTGGTCAGAACCACCGACATCTCAGGAGTACGTGTGCTGAACCTTTGTGATCAGGAACAGATTATGGAAAAGGCACACTGGTTGGTACTTGTGAGGAAGTGGATTGGTTGCGTAGGTGACAATACCATCGACTGGGACCCCAGCAAGGTGCACAAACGAGGGTGACCACACTTTTAGAAGACTGTCGCAGCGTTCTCTCCCCGAATGAAGTGGTCAAGGCGAAGAAGTTGTTACTCAAGTACGCCGATGTTTTCTCGTCAAACGATGCTGACATAGGAAAGACTGGCTTAGTTCAACACAAAATAAACACAGGAGAAGAATTGCCTATCCGTCAGCGCCCAAGAAGATTGCCGGTAGCACGTGAAAAGGAAGTGGAAACCATGATTGAGGGAATGGTGAAGGATGGTGTTATTGAACCTTCATCTAGTCCATGGTGTTCACCTGTGGTGCTGGTAAAGAAGAAGGACGGTAGCATGCGGTTTTGTGTTGACTACCGCCGTCTGAACGACGTTACGAAGAAGGACAGCTATCCTTGCCAAGAATTGATGACACGCTGGACATGCTTACAGGCGTAAAGTGGTTTAGTACGCTGGACCTGAAAAGTGGCTACTGGCAGGTTGAAATAGACCCTAAGGACAAGGAGAAAACTGCATTCTCCACAGGAAAGGGTCTGTGGCAATTTAAAGTCATGCCGTTTGATTGTGCAATGCTCCAGCAACGTTTGAAAGGTTGATGGAGCTTGTACTTACCGGGCTAATTGGCGACGCCTGTCTGGTCTACTTGGATGACATCATCATCGTAGGCCGTACGTTTGAGGAACACCTTCAAAACCTGGAACGCGTGCTCATGAAGATCCAGAGTGCCAACCTCAAGTTGAGTCCGAAGAAATGCTCACTATTCAAACGGCAAGTTAGCTTTTGGGGTATGTAGTGTCGGAAGAAGGTATCCGCACGGATCCAGAGAAAATTGCCGCTGTCAAGGATTGGCTGGTTCCAAAAGACAAGACACAGGTTAGAGCATTTTTGGTTTGTGCTCTATTATCGGCGATTTGTAAAGAACTTTGCAGATATAGCCAAACCTCTGCACAAGCTAACTGAGGAGAAGCGACATTTGCTGGGATGAAAGTTGCGATATCGCATTCCAGGAGCTCAAGGACCGTCTGTGCAAAACACCTATTTTGGGGTACCCTGATGCGAGCAAGGAATTTATAGTTGACACAGACGCAAGTGATATAGGACTTGGCGGTGTGTTGTCTCAAAGGAATGGTGATCAAGAGGTTGTGATAGCGTACTTCAGCAAGTCTTTGTCAAAGCCGGAAAGGAACTATTGTGTCACTAGACGGAATTGCTTGCTGTGGTAAAGTCCTTGCAGCATTTTAGCAAATATCTTCTGGGGCGGAAATTTCTATTACGAACTGACCATGCTGCACTGAAATGGCTATTGCAGTTCAAAATCCAGAAGGACAAGTTGCGAGTTGGATTGAGCTACTACAGGAATACGACTTTGTGATCGAACATCGCAGCGGAAATCTCATGGCAACGCAGATGCATTGTCAAGAAGACCTTGTCCTGAAGATTGCAAGCATTGTACTAGGCAAGAGGGTAAGGAAGTGGTATCTGTGAGGATGCTTATGACAGACCAGCTCAACAATGAGTGGAAAGACAGCCTACGACATGCACAGCAGGAAGATTCGGACATCAAGCCGATTCTAGAATGGATGAAGGCCAGTGCTCCTAAGCCCAAGTGGAGTGACGTTTCAGCGATGAGTTCGACCACGAAAAGCTATTGGGCCCAATGGGACAGCTTGCTGATTCAGGATGGAGTCTTGTGCCGTAAATGGGAAAATGGTCGGGGAGACAGTTGTCATTTGCAAATGGTTGTCCCTAAAGCTAAAGTACCGGATGTTCTACAGCTGTACCATAATGGTTGTTCAGGAGGCCACCTGGGAGTTAAACGAACTCTACTGAAGATCCGAGAACGGTTTTACTGGGTCCACTGTCGTGACGATGTCGAGGACTGGTGTCGCAAATGTACAAGTTGTGCGGCTGTAAAGGGACCTCGAACTCGTAGTAGAGGTGCATTGAAATTGTACAATGTTGGTGCACCATGGGAGAGGATAGCCATTGACGTTGCAGGGTCGTTTCCGGAAAGTGAAAGTGGTAACAAGTATTTCATGGTTGTGATGGATTACTTCACTAAGTGGCCAGAAGTCTTTGCCATTCCAAATCAAGAAGCTTCAACAGTTGCAGATAAACTAGTTCATGAAGTCTTCTGTCGTTTTGAGTACCTTTAGAGATTCACAGCGATCAAGGAAGGAATTTTGAGTCTCAAATATTCCAGGAAACTTGCCGAGTTATGGGTACTCATAAAACAAGAACAACTTCACCACCCACAATCTGATGGAATGGTAGAAAGATTTAATCAGACATTGAGAAGTACCTAGCAAAAGTTGTGGAAAACGGCAACGAGACTGGGACAGGCACATACAACCGTTTTGTTGTCATATCGAAGCGCTGTTCACGAAAGTACATCAGTGACACCAGCTTTAGCAAATTTTGGGAGAGAATTACGGCTGCCTGCAGACCTGATCACCGGAATACCACCTGATGCCCCACGCAGTATAACCGATTATGCAAATGACTTGCGGGACAAAATGAATGACATTTATGAGCACGTCAGACAGTCGGGCCAGCAAACGTCTGGGAGATGAAAACACGGTATGACCGCAAAATGAACAACAAAGGGTTTGACGAAGGTTCACTAGTGTGGTTACACAATCCAGTTCGCAGCAAAGGAAATCTCCTAAGCTTCAAGCTAAATGGGACGGACCGTACCGGATTGTGACAAGGATCAATGACGTAACCTACCGGATACAGAAAGGTGCAAGAGGTACTCTAAGATCGTCCATGTGGATCGACTGGCGCGTTATTATGGGGCCAATCATGCTCGGGACGAGCATGTCTTAGGAGGGGCAGTGTTGCGCGCACTATTAATGGTTTATACATGGCAACACTAGTTACCACTAGCGCCCTCTAGTATCGAGTAGCAGAACTAGGAGAGTCAAGATCCTTCTAGAAATTTCGGGACCGATATGCTCGAACATTCTAGATGTTTCTACAGTAGAAGGTTCTGGAAACTATCTGAGGCCCTATATAAGGCCGGTATAGACCGCGACCGAGTCAGTATTGAATTGGCGATACAAGCGAATGCTTCGAAGCGATACAACTGCGAATTAAAGTGATCTGTAGTACAATTGTATTTTGTTATTAGTGTGGTTTTTAGTTGTAATTAGTGTTCTGTAATTAAAGTGTCAATTTTGGTAATTCACTCGGCAGTTTTTAATTGTCTCGAACCTCAAGCTCGTAACAATATAATATGAGTGACAAACGAGCACAAAGTCCACCTGATGGTAATTAAATGCTGTGGCCCATAGACATCTACAGTGTTAGTGGCAGGTAAGATTACTCTCGACCCCATATCTTCCCGTGGGTGTTTTAAGAGGCGACAGAGGGAAACTGAGGCAGAAGATGGGCAGCAGCATCTTTCTGATAACAGCAAAACAACAATAAAAAATACTGGGTTGTCAATCCGCTCGCCAGCGTGGCAACTATGACAATATACTCCCCATAAGCAACGACACAAATAAACGGTCCCCAGTACCCGGTAGTCCCGCTCTTCCTGGCTACTGTGGCGATCTTGTTAATGGCGGGCAGGGGGGGCTAAGAATCTCCAGTGGAAGTTCGGTTGTCACCTAAGACGACTCGACCTGGCAACATATAACGCATGCACCCTGAGGACTGACAAGAAGATCCTGGAGCTGGAAGAAGAAATAGACAAGTTGCGCTGGAATATTATAGGATTATCCGAGGTCCGAAGAGAGGGGGAGGACACGGTAATCGTCGAAACCGGCAACTTGTTCTATCACCGGGAGGGCAATAATTTGACCCAAAGAAGTGTCGGATTTATCGTACAAAAGTCTCTCGTTAATCACGTTGTAAAGATTGGAAGTGTGTCGACGAGGGTTGCGTACCTTATACTCAGAATTGCCAAACGGTATTCGCTGAAGGTCATACAGGCTTAGGCACCAACCTCAGTACATCCCGTTGAGGAGTTGGAGGAAATGTATGAGGATATATCTAAAGCCATGAATCCCTCCAAAACCCACTATATGGTGTTAATGGAGATTTCAACGCAAAACTAGGCAAAAAGACACAGCATCCCGACTTTATGGATAAAGAGGGACTCTTTATGATCAACTTTTTCTTTCAAAAGCGGCCCCATAAAAAGTGGACATGGTCGAGCCGCGACGGTTCGATAAAAATGAGATTGACTTCATTATGACGAAGTGTTCAGTGATGTCTCAGTGATCCCAATGGTTAAAACTGGCAGCGATCACAGAATGTTGAGAGGTACACAGAACCTAAACGTGAAGTTGGAGAGGTCTCGTCTAATGAAGTCAACGCTCCGTCACCCCCGTGCTCTAATCCAAAGCCCCGAAAACTTTCAGCTCGAATAACGAAATCGTTTTCAGTGCCAAGAAGACGGCAATGAAGTGGACGATATGAATGACAAGCTTGTGGAAGGAGAAGGTCGGAGCTAGGTTTTGCAAGACTCGTCTCAGAAGAACACAAAAACTCTCCGATCACACTCTTAATCTCATGGCTGTTAGACGGGAAATGAAGCTGCAGTCTTCAGCAGATTTGACAGCATATAGGGAACTGAACAAAAAGATCTCCAAATGCATGCGGTGGAACTTACACAACTTCAATACAGCTCGTATTGAAGAAGCGAACGAGCGGAACTTCTGAAAGCCAGTACTTAAAGTCCTTCAGAAGCTCTATAATTCTGTCGTCCATGGTGGCACTACTCCGGAGGCGTGAAGGAGAAGTGCGGTGGTATTGTTCTTCAAGAAAGGTGACAACGCTCTCTTGAAGAACTACAGACCGATTTACCTTCTCAGACGCGTCGTGCGTGCATGCGTGTGTGCTTGTGTGCGTGCGTGCGTGCGTGGGTGGGAGGGTGTGCGCGTGCGTGCGTATGTGTGTGTTTTTGTGAACTTTAGCGTTTGCAAATGTTCTGAAAATATTTGTGTTGTTAAACGTTTGCTAGATTGCTCTTAAAACAGAACTTTCACGATAATATTCTAATTCAAATTTAATGCTAATTTAGCCTCCTTATATGTATTGTTTTTGTATGTCTCTCTGACACTTCTCAATAAATAAATTTTACATATCTATTTAATACTAGCTGAGCCCACAACTTCCTTCTCGTGGAATTAGTAGCTTTGTTATGATGTTGATCATGATTTATTTGTACTTGACAAAAGACACTAATCTGGATCAAAACATTCAGTTAGTCAGTTAATCAGGCAAACTAACGAACAAACAAATTAAACGGGCTCACAAAGGAACTTATGGACTCTCAAACGAATCAAGAAAAGAATTGGGCAAACTATACATGTAACCTATATATGTTTCATATTTTAAATAAACAACAAAATAATTGCAATAACCTAATACACAATTTCTTCTGTAATTTCTCTGGCCAAACTTAGTTCTCATACAACGGACAACGGAACGGAGAGACTGTCCTGAATAAGCAAACTCCATCACAAATTAATAGTACTGTCGTATGAGTCACCATATTGCCATTAATATTAAAACATTTGAGTTGAATACTACAATCCAATACCTATCTAAAATTAAGTACGTAATTACACCAACAAAATGAATGAATTTAGGTTTCTATATTATAAGATATAATATAGAAACCTAACATAACATAAAGACTCACGCCTGTCACCCAGAGGGGTAGGCAGAGACAACGGACTTCCATTTGGCAAGATGGACACCTCTTTCGCCTCCTCCACATCCATATACCTACGCATACACGCTCGTCGGGTAAGGGTACTCTTAATTTGGCCCATTTGAAATATATCGCCAATTTGGTCAATAAACTTTGGCCTAGGGCGTTCCTTTCTGACTCTGCCGTTCACCGCTGCAACATAAATTTACTTTGTCACTCTTTCCTCATTATTCTTTCTACATGACCAAACCACCGAAGCATTCCTTTTTTAATCCTGGTCACAACATCATCTTGCAAACCACACTCTTCTCTTATCACACTATTTCTAACTCTGTCATTTAGATTCAGCCCTAAAATACTCCTTAATGACCGCATTTCTTCAGCTATTATTCTACTCTCGTGCTTCTTCTGCCACACCCAACTTTCACTACCATACATTAAAGTATGAACTAATACAGCATTTTGAATTGCCATACATGCCTTTTTGGACACATTCTGACTTTCCACAATAGAGTGTAGAGCCCCATTCACTCTATTTCCTGCGTTCACTCGTCGTTCTATATCCTTATCATATCTACCATCCCTGCTAAATACACATCCCAAATACACAAACTCATCTACTTGCTCGAACAATTCCCCTTCTATTCTTATTTCACATATCGTTTTACTTTCTTCTCTTTCAAAAACCATAACTTTCGTCTTACTTGCGTTCACATTCATTCCCCTTTCTTTTAATGACCTTTTCATTAATGTAACCATCATTTGCAACTCGGCCGCCGACGACGCAAGTATGACTTGATCATCGGCGTACAAAAGGCATTTGACGGTTAACTCACCCATTCTTAACCCACATTCTTCAACTTTCAAATTTTTCAAACAGCTGTCCATAAAGAGGTTGAACAACAACGGGGAAGCCACACTGCCCTGTCTGACACCTTTATGGATGCCAAACCAGTTCGAGTAGGCCCCGTTGATCCTGACACAAGCACTGGAGTCACTATACAGATACTTCAATGCCTGTGTCAACCCAGCGCACAACCCAAATGAGTTCAGTGTTTGCCATAACACATCCCTGTCCACTCTGTCATAAGCTTTTTCCAAGTCTACGAACGCACAAAAAACCTTTTGGTTTTTGGCTAAAAACTTCTCCGCGATCATGCGCATGGAAAAGACCTGATCCGTACATCTCATTCCCTTTCTAAATCCCGCTTGCACATCCCAAATTTTTCCATCAGTATCTTTCATAACTCTTTAAATTAATACCTTAGCATACAGTTTTCCTACAATGCTAAGAAGGCTGATACCACGGTAGTTTTTACAGTCCTGCTGCGATCCTTTTCCCTTATATATTGGAACTATCACGGCTTTGCACTAGTCTCCCAGTACCTGCTTAAGTTCCCAACATAAATTAAACAATATGTATATCAGATCTGCTACCACTCCCTCTCCAGCCCTAAGCATTTCGAGTGATACTCTATCATATCCGGCTGCCTTACCTGCTTTCATACTTTTCATTGCTTTCATTATTTCATCTATACTTATCTCTCTATCTGTTTCCTCTTCTTTAAGGTATTCCTTAACCTAAATTATATATAATCCTGCAAACAAATGAAAAATAAAACTAAAATCAACCGAGAAAAGCCTTTTCACCTATACGTGATAGGTGTGATCAAGCCCAAAATCAGTTGGGTTTTCTATCAATAAATCATCAGTAGCGGCAACCCGGAGTCAAGATTTTAGCGGTGTTTCTTCCCTGGGCCGCAGAAAGCACTTAAAGCCGTTAGGTCTGCGTCGATCTTTCTATATTTGTGACGGATTACCGTCCCATCGGACTATGAGAGTGAGGGAAAAGAACGTGCACCTATGCTTGCGAACGCACTCGTGATCCATAACCCTGTCCTGCGTCATTACCGAAATACCAGGTCGCCATGACCGAAATTCGGCCTAAAGAACATTATTGATAGGTATATTGGAAACAGTAAGAAAATAAAAGAATTAAAAGTAAGTATTCAGTGCTCAAAACACAAATCACCTAAATACTCAAATACTGAATTAGGTACTTAAAATATTTTTTTATTTAATCTTAACAACTTAAAATATAAATAAAACACATTTAAAATGTAGGAAAACTATATTTAAACCCTTTTAATATACCCTATGTTTTTAACAAAACCTTTTAATTCAGTGCTAACGCCATCTAATTGCAATAGTACTAACCTCTACACGATGATAAATACACACCTGACTGTTTTGTTAAAGAATTTTCCACTTTTTAAGGCGTAAATAGGGGCAAATTTTTGTAAAATCCAAAATATGTATTATTCTTAATTACCATTATTTTGTTTTCGAATTTCCACACCACCATGCAGTTCAAAAACATTTTTTTACGCATAATTGTACCCTCGTCATAACACCTTAAAGTAAGATTTTCGGAAAATGAAGAAAGAAATGTAATTTGTTATTTTAATCTAAAAGTATTCTTACAAATTTTCAAGTAACACAAATAAATTTAACAATTTTTCATCATAAAAATATGCAACCGTCCAGTAAAAAAAAACTTTACTGGGAGATTATATACAGTGAACAGTGACACCTGTCGGCAAATGGAAAAATTAAACCTACGGCTAACTAAATTATTTTTCTCACTTATAAAGATTTAAGTATGTCCAATATAAATTGGTGGATAAAATTAATTAATTATCCCGACCTGGATGAGGCGTTGCGATTGTACTATATAATGATGGTAAAAATGGTTTGTTTGTTTAAATGACCAACTGCTGGTTCACAGTTATTAATATAATAATTTAACATAGATTATGGACTGTATGAGGCGATGAGAATTAATTATCTCGCGATACTGTAAATGTCCCTAAATTCGCACTACAGGAATGGCTGTGAACGAATGCATGTGCACTCACCTGGACTTCTGCTAATCTGACACGAGTCTCTAGATGCCGGCTGTCTTCACACATATAACTTCACAAATTATTGCCAAATATAGAGTTATAACAAATGTCTATATATTCTATTATGTTCTTGAATAGTTCAATATTTAAATCATACAAAGACGGGAGAGATCACGCGAGATACATATATGCGGTGCGGTTGGTTGCGAGCCTTGCGAGCTTGTGAACTCCATTTTAACCCACGAGTGCACATGCTGGGCATAAAAGGCGGTAATAGGAAACTCGGTAATGGGCCTTGCAGTACTCTTATTGGATAACAATGAAAGAATCTCATAAACGTTAGACGGTAGTTGCAAAATGGCGCGAACATCCCCCCGGCCTTGAGGTATCCTCAAATAGCGAAAGAAAATATAAAATAATATATATAATAGATAAATACATGGTTGCGAAACGAAGTGATATTATGACCTAGAAATTATAAGTATACATAAACAATAATGCAATATTAACTTATAATATTTATAGTGTGCCTATTCATTATGTTGGTAAAGGACACAGTTTGACAAGAGGGCATTTTAAAGTAGTATTCTTAAGTTTAACTTGCGCAACGCGTTCCACACCATCTCTACCAGGATACAGTTCGGTAACAACGCCTCGAGGCAACTGAAGCGGTGGAGTATTATCAATATCTGTTAGAACAACTGTTCCTACAGAAATGGTGGCAGCATTCTTATTCCACTTTGCCCTACTCGTATGTAAGTATTCAAATCTAAAGCGTTTCGAAAAGGACTGAACTAAAGAATATATTAAAGAAAAACGTGATAACAGATTAATACGTTCTTTATTTAAATCGGCGGCTGGTAAGCATTCAAGCTGTTTTAAATTTAGGAAATGTGCGGGCATGAGTGCTGTAGGTTCCGAAGGGTCACTAATCCATACTAATATTATAAATGCGAAAGTGTGATTGATTGTTTGTTTGTTTGTTTGTCCTTCTTTCACGTCGCAACAGAGCGTCGGCATGGCATGATTTTTTGTATGGGGATAGTTCGGTGGCTGTAGAGTGACATAGGCTACTTTTTCCGCGGAAAACATCTCATTCCGTGGGAAAATCGAATATGTTACAAGTTTGTCCTTCTTTCACGTCGCAACAGAGCGTCGACATGGCATGATTATTTGTATGGGGATAGTTCGGTGGCTGTAGAGTGACGTAGGCTACTTTTTTCAGCGGAAAACATATCATTCCCGTGGGAAAATCGAATATGTTGCAAAATTAAATTCAGCTAGGTGGCGCCACCGTGATTCTACAAGACGGACAACGGTACGATAGACGAACACAGAAAGTCAGAATATCTGGATAATTATGTCTATTTACCAAAATTAAGATAAAAAATGTATGGATCTGTATTTTCCACGCAGGACCGGAAGAGCGATAAAAACATAAAATTCACCAGCTGATTTTCTTCAAACGTTTTGGTGCATCGTAATTCACAGAATAGGCGATAACCTCGCAGACGATATTAAGTAATCCGTTGATGCTCTGCCTACCCCGCAAGGGTTACAGGCGTGATTATAAGTATGGATCAGAAATACTATCACCATCTGTCACGCTTTCACCCTTAACTATTACTTAACAATGGTAGAAACAGTTCTTAGTAAGCCTTATTAATAAGCCTTAGTAATATTTATTGAACGGAAATGAATACAGTTCTTATATGTGGTTATGAATGAATCGGTATCTTATGTGGTTATGAATGAATCGGTATTACAATATGAGTAAGAAAAATTGTGCAAAATTATAAGAAAATATTTTTGAGAGTTCTTATTAACTAACGTATAGATAGTTTAAATTGATTCCGCTAGATGTCGTTACTAGGTTTTTAAAACGCGGTAACGAAATGTTTCCTGACATGTACTTAACTCCCGCCGTTGAGCCGCGCGTCAACTTATAGTGCATACGGTACCTATACGCTTAAATTGTTTCTATTTCGTAGCTTATTCGACTACCTGCTTTCGATTTCGGTTGTTTGTTATTTGCTTTGTGATTTGGTTAAGGTTGAATGGATTTATATTGGCTTTCATTTTCGGATTTGTGTATTTTCTTGGATCGGTTTTGTTGATTTGGTTGTTATTCCTTTATACATATTTAGACTCTGGCTTTGATTTTGGATTTTGTTTATTTAGAATCGTGAATTGGTTTTCGTTGTTTTAGGTAGTTTAACAATATTTCAAAGGATATTAATAGTATAGATAGTGTATACGGTACCTATACACTTACTTCTTTTTTCGTTGGTTATATTTATATTGACTACTGCTTTCGATTTCGGTTTTCTGCGATTTGTTTTGTGATTTGGTTTAAGTTGATTCGATTTTTTTTGGCTATCGTTTTCGGATTCGTGTTGTGTCTTGAATTGTTTTTGTTGTTTTGATTTTAAATAATATTTAAAAAGAAATTTAATTCCTTTTAGGTATTTTAACGTTTTTTTATAAATAGCTTTATTCTTACTTCATAATGCCTCGCAAACGTAAGTCCAGCCTTTCAAGGGTATCTTCTCAAAGACAAGCGAAAAGATTAGCTCGATCGCTAGAATCTTTAGAAGATGCTGAACTAAGAAGGCAAGAACAAGCAGAGCGTCAGGCTGCTTTTAGAGCATCTGAGACACCTTCTCAAAGTCAGGAAAGGCGTCTTGAACAGGCAGAGCGTCAAGCTACTTTAAGAGCTTCTGAAACACCTTCTCAAAGTCAGCGAAGGCGTCTTGAACAGGCAGAGCGTCAAGCTACTTTAAGAGCTACTGAAACACCTGCTCAAAGTCAGCAAATGCGTCTTGAACAGGCAGAGCGTCAAGCTACTTTAAGAGCTACTGAAACACCTGATCAAAGTCAGCAAGGCGTCTTGAACAGGCAGAGCGTCAAGCTACTTTAAGACTACTGAAACACCTGCTCAAAGTCAGCAAAGGCTATTCGAACAAGCGCAACGTCAGGCCGCCTTAAGAGCCGCGAAACACCTGATGAAACTCAACACAGACTCATTGAGCAAGCTGAACGTCAATCTACTATAAGGGCATCTGAAACACCAGAACAGACACAGGCGCGAAGAGATGCAAATGCACAGCTCCAAGCTGAACGTCGACAAAATTTTCAAAGAAACAATTGGTCGGTTTTAATGACGCAGCGTTCAATTATGATGCGTTGATTGATTATAAAAATCACAGGTTAGTTGTTATCGGACTGATGGACAAGGCGTGTCGATTTTGCAGCGCTTTAAAATGGAAAGATGAGACCGCAGGCATGTGCTGTTCCAATGGCAAAGTGTCTCTTCCCTACTTGGGGAACCAGAAGAACCTTTGAAAACTCTCTTTTATATGATGCTAATGAGTCACGGCGCTTTTAAACAGAATCCGAAATATAACTCATGCTTTCAAATGACGTCCTTCGGAGTTGACCGAAATAATAATGCGGGATTTTGCCTACATTTACGGTGCAAGGGCAAATTTATCATAGAATAGGTTCACTTTTTCCAGCTGAAAACGAACAGCATAAATTTTACAAGTATATTTTATGGGTGACGAAGAAATTGAGGTAGACCGTCGCTGCCAATTTATCCAGGAGTTGAGAGACACAGTGTTCAAAATTCAAAGATTCTTGAATGAACGTAACATTTTAGTCAAAACATTTAAAACTGCTTTAGAAAACCTACCTGAAGAGGATTATAAAGTCGTCATTCACGCAGATCGGACCCCTCGAGGAGAGCATGAAAGGCGCTACAATGCACCTTTGATAAACGAAATAGCAGCCGTAATTAGTGGTGATCAATTTTCTTCACGAGACATTGTCTTGCGAGCACGTGATGATACGTTGCAACGGGTAGCCGATACACACAAGTTTTATGACGCTCTGCAATACCCATTGATTTATTGCAAAGGACAAGAGGGTTATCATTTTCAAATTCCACTCATTAACCCGGTCACAAAGGCCTACTCGAACAAAAAGTATCATGTATGGATTTTATGCGTATCATATGATGTTGCGAGAAAATGATTTTAACCTCTTAGCCGGTGTAGACAATTATTTCATCAATTTTTGGTAGACATGTATGTGAAGGTAGAAAGTGAACGTCTCCGTTATATATCTTTAAATCAAAAAGATCTGCGCGTTGAGAATTATATACATTTACAAGATGCAGTTTCTAGCGACGCCAATGTAAACCCCAGAGATTTAGGTAAAATGGTAATTCTGCCCTCATCATTCGTTAACAGTCCCCGCTACCTACACGAGTACACAAAAGACGCATTCGCCTATGTACGAACTTACGGAAGACCTGATCTTTTTGTTACTTTTACTTGCAATCCCACATGGAAAGAAATAACCGAGGAGCTAATGCCGGGCCAAAAAAGTACTGACAGACGCGATTTAGTTGCTAGAGTATTTAGATTAAAAGTACAAAAATTAATGTATGTAATTAATAAAGGGAAAATTTTCGTAGAGGTGCAGTGCTTCATGTATTCAATTGAATGGCAAAAAAGACGATTACCGCATGCCCACATTCTAATATGGCTTAAAGAGAAGTTGCGGCCCAGCCAAATAGACGACATAATAAGCGCCGAGATTCCGGATCCTGAGCAAGATAAAGAATTGTATGATACCATCGTCCGAAATATGATTCACAGTCCATGTGGAGCACGAAATTCAATATCGCCATGTATGAAAGAAGGAAAATGTACAAAGAAATTCCTAAACAGCTATTAAAAGAAACAGTGCACAATGACAATGGCTACCCATTATACAGACGCAGAGCTCCGAAGATGGTGGCAGGAAAGTTACAATCAAATCTCGCTCTGGAGCGTTTGAAACCTTAGATAACAGCTGGATTGTCCCGTATTCGCCCATTCTATGTAAAATGTTTAATGCCCACATTAATGTGAAGCATGTAGCTCTGTCCGCGCAATCAAGTATATCTGTAAGTACATAAATAAAGGAAGCGACCAAGCAATATTTAATCTCAGGAGTGAACGTGAGGCAAATCCGTTAATGAAGTACAGACCTTTCAAGCAGGGCGTTATGTCAGCAGTAACGAGGCAGCGTGGCGTCTCCTTGGCTTCCTTTACACGAAAGGCACCCAACTGTTACTCACCTTGCTGTGCACTTAGAAAATGGAGAGCGTGTATATTTCACCGAAAGAATTTCAAGAAAGAATTGCATCACCGCCAAAACTACACTAACAGCCTTCTTTCAACTTTGTCAAACCGACCCCTTTGCAAAAACGTTGTTATATTCTGAAGTCCCCCACTATTATACTTGGAACACATCTAGGAAGGAGTGGAAACACCGTATTCAAGGCGCGCCTGTTGCAAATTGGCCCCGTGTAAAGTCATCAGATGCCCTTGGTCGTGTGTATACCGTCCATGTAACTAATTTTGAATATTTCTGTTTACGATTGCTGCTGCACCATGTTCGGGGTCCTACAGGATATAAAGACCCTAAAACTGTCAACGATCAGGAATGCGCAACTTATAGAGAAGAATGTGAAGCTCTGCATCTTTTAGAAAACGATAATCACTGGGATGAAACCATGGAGGAAGCTGTGCAGTGCCAGTCACCAGCCAAAATTAGGGATATTTATGCAACTCTCATATCATCTTGCGGGCTATCTAATGCACATAAATTGTGGGACACGCGAACATGACATACAATGAACACATTTATAATGAAGCACTTGGAAAAATTGAAGATAAAGTTATGGCAATGGTAGGCAAAAAATTAAGCGACTTTGGAATGATAAGCCCTCAGCGAACAACCGAAAATGAACTAAGTGATGAAATTATACGTGAAACAAACTACGATATACCAGCTTTGCAGCAGCAACTAGCCGAATTTGTACCCCGCTTGCTTCCCGAACAAAAACGAGTTTTTGACAAAGTATTAGGACAAATTGAATCTGGAAATGGTGCACTTTTCTTTTTAGATGCCCCTGGAGGAACTGGGAAGACATTTTTGTTAAATTTATTATTAGCGCAAGTACGGAAAGATAAAAACATTGCTGTGGCCGTAGCTTCCTCCGGTGTAGCCGCCACGCTGCTAAGCGGGGGCCGCACTGCATTCTGTTTTAAACTCCTCTAAATCTAGCCCAGGAAGAATCGCCGATCTGCAACTTTAGCAAAAATAGTGCACGAGGTATAATGCTACGACAATGCAAGCTTTTAGTGTGGGACGAAAGTACAATGTCGCATAAAAAAGCTGTAGAAGCACTAAATCGAACGCTCCAGGATTTGCGCAGCAATACCGATGTAATGGGAGGAATGGTGGTTTTACTCGCTGGTGACTTTCGCCAAACTTTACCTGTCATTCAAAAGGGCACACTTGCAGATGAAATTAAAGCATGCCTCAAGTCGTCTATTTTATGGAACAAGGTGACAAAATTCAGTTTAACTACGAATATGAGAGTGCATTTGAAGAATGATATCAATGCTGCAAACTATGCTGACACACTATTAGAAATTGGCGATGGGCGGTTGGAAACGGATGCTGAGGGCTGCGTTAAATTGACGAGAGATTTTTGTAATTTAGTAGAGTCATTCCGAATTAATTGCGAGCGTTTATTCAGATTTAACGAACAACATGCATGAAGACAAATGGTTATGTGAAAGGGCGATTCTTGCACCAAAAAAATGAGAGCGTTAACAAAATAAATTCAGATATATTAAGCGAAGTAGCAGGAGAAATAACAGAGTATTTGTCAGTAGACACAGTTATGGACACAGAACAGAGCATTTCATATCCCGTAGAGTTTCTAAATTCTCTAGAGTTGTCAGGTGTGCCCTCACATAAAGCTTCAATTAAAATTAGGCGTCCCAGTCATGCTAATGCGAAATTTAGATGCTCCTCGGTTATGTAACGGGACAAGGCTGCGTGTGACACATCTTGGACGGAACATAATCGGTGCTACAATTTTGACAGGCGTAGGAAAAGGTGAAAATGTTATTATACCACGGATCCCTATAATTCCCACAGATCTTCCTTTTCAATTCAAAAGGTTGCAGTGCCCTATTAACCTCAGTTTTGCAATGACAATTAATAAAGCGCAAGGGCAAACGTTACAGGTAGCGGGGGTCAACTTAGAAAAACCGTGCTTCTCTCATGGTCAGCTGTATGTAGCATATTCACGTGTGTCAAATGCCCAGAATCTCCACATTCTTTCCCCGAATAGAAAAACATATAACATTGTGTACAGTAGCGTCTTAAAATAGTGTTCAGTTAGTTTTTTTCTAAAATTCCCACAATCAATTAATCAGAATTCCCACAGATTTTCCCTTTCAATTCAAAATTTCCTATTTAGCTCAGTTTCTTTTCTATTCCAAATGCTGCACCTCTGACGGACCTATTAAGCTCAGTTTCCTTTCAACTCAAAAGGCTGCATCTCTGACGGATCTTTTATTTGGCTCAGTTTCCTTTCAATTCAGAAAACTGCATCGCTGACGAATCAATTTAGCTCAGTTTCTTTTCAAAAGTCTGCATCCCTGACGGATAATTATGCTCAGTTTCCTGTAATTAAAAAAATATCCCATTTCCATTTGGAATAAACAGGCTATTTTCATGCTTTCCTGTACGCTGCGTTTCAAAACATTTAAATAGGCTGACGAATCAATTTTGCTCAGTTTCCTTTTAATGGCTGCATCTCTGACAAATCTATAAAACTCAGTTTTCTTTCAATTCAAAAAGCAATGGATAGTTCATTTCCCAGTGACCATGCGGGTGAAGCCGCGGGTAACAGCTAGTTGATTATTATAACTAAACTTACTAGAATTTTCACGCCGGTCTTTAGTATTTACTTGCTGCATTACGGACATTGGATATTATCGGCTCGCCGCGAAGTCAGATACCGCATTCACAGGTGTAACATCTGTTTTAGGCATAAACCTAAACTTACTTACCCTACGATGGCTGCTTTGCCTGCTTGCCGCTAAGAGCAATGTAATGCATTTACCCACACATGTGCAGATTTTTCGGCCCCACTTTATATTGCATTAACGCGTTAGCGTAGTATGCGTAGCCAGAAGGCTTATTTATGCTAATTCATATGCCTTGTTACTAAGGCAGTGCATTTATAACTAGCGTCGGATCTAATTTAAGCAAGTTTTTTAGACGCCTTTAAGATATTTATAAACCCGGAGAGGTCCGTGTAAATTTGTATACAGCTATAAATGTGCTGATTTTGTCGCCTCGCGTTCATATTTACATTAATGGCATTGCTTTTTGCAATCTGAAGAATATTATAAGGCGTTTAATCAGGTGCTCGCTGATAATCTCCTTGTTTGGAAACTCAACACTCCAAGCGCTCCACATTTCGGGGGGTTATGGGAGTCCAATATTGATGTTGTAAAAAACCATTTGTTTCTCGTAATAGGCAAGCAAATCCTCACGTATGAGGAAATGCTTACTACACTCTGTCAAATCGAGTGTATCTTAAATACTCGCCCGCTTTATGTGTTAACTAGCTGTTACCCGCGGCTTCGCCCGCATGGTCACTGGGAAATGAACTATCCATTGCTTTTTGAATTGAAAGAAAACTGAGTTTTATAGATTTGTCAGAGATGCAGCCATTAAAAGGAAACTGAGCAAAATTGATTCGTCAGCCTATTTAAATGTTTTGAAACGTAGCGTATAGGAAAGCATGAAAATAGCCTGTTTATTCCAAATGGAAATGGGGTATTTTTTTAATTAAAGGAAACTGAGCATAATTATCCGTCAGGATGCAGACTTTGAAAAGAAACTGAGCTAAATTGATTCGTCAGAGATGCAGTTTTCTGAATTGAAAGGAAACTGAGCCAAATAAAAGATCCGTCAGAGATGCAGCCTTTTGAGTTGAAAGGAAACTGAGCTTAATAGGTCCGTCAGAGGTGCAGCATTTGGAATTGAAAAGAAACTGAGCTAAATAGGAAATTTTGAACTGAAAGGGAAGATCTGTGGGAATTCTGATTAATTGATTGTGGGAATTTTGGAAAAATAAACTAACTGAACACTATTTTAAGACGCTACTGTACACAATGTTATATGTTTTTCCATTTGGGGAAAGAATGTGAGATTCTGGGCATTTGACACACGCGAACATGCTACATACAGCTGACCATGAGAGAAGCACGGTTTTCTAAGTTGACCCCGCTACCTGTAACGTTTGCCTTGCGCTTTATTAATTATCATTGCAAAACTGAGCTTAATAGGAACTGCAACCTTTGAATTGAAAAGGAAGATCTGTGGGAATTATAGGGATCCGTGGTATAATAAAATTTTCACCTTTTCCTACGCCTGTCAAAATTGTAGTACCGATTATGTTCCGTCCAAGATGTGTCATACGCAGCCTTGTCCCGTTACATAACCGAGGAGCATCTAAATTTCGCATTAGCATGACTGGGACGCCTAATTTTAATTGAAGCTTATGTGAGGGCACACTTGACAACTCTAGAGAATTTAGAAAATCTACGGGATATGAAGTGCTCTGTTCTGTGTCCATAACTGTGTCTACTGACAAATACTCTGTTATTTCTCGCTTAATATATCTGAATTTATTTTGTTAACGCTCTCATTTTTTGATGCAAGAATCGCCCTTTCACATAACCATTTGTCTTCATGCATGTTGTTCGTTAAATCTGAATAAACGCTCGCAATTAATTCGGAATGACTCTGTACTAAATTACAAAAATCTCTCGTCAATTTAACGCAGCTCTCAGCATCCGTTTCCAACCGCCCATCGCCAATTTCTAATAGTGTGTCAGCATAGTTTACAGCATTGATATCAGTCTTCAAATGCACTCTCATATTCGTAGTTAAACTGAATTTTGTCACCTTGTTCCATAAAATAGACGACTTGAGGCATGCTTTAATTTCATCTGCAAGTGTGCCCTTTTGAATGACAGGTAAAGTTTGGCGAAAGTCACCAGCGAGTAAAACCACCATTCCTCCCATTACATCGGTATTGCTGCGCAAATCCTGGAGCGTTCGATTTAGTGCTTCTACAGCTTTTTTATGCGACATTGTACTTTCGTCCCACACTAAAAGCTTGCATTGTCGTAGCATTATACCTCGTGCACTATTTTGCTAAAGTTGCAGATCGGCGATTCTTCCTGGGCTAGATTTAGAGGAGTTTTAAAACAGAATGTGCAGTGCGGCCCCGCTTAGCAGCGTGGCGGCTACACCGGAGGAAGCTACGGCCACAGCAATGTTTTTATCTTTCCGTACTTGCGCTAATAATAAATTTAACAAAATGTCTTCCCAGTTCCTCCAGGGCATCTAAAAGAAAAGTGCACCATTTCCAGATTCAATTTGTCCTAATACTTTGTCAAAACTCGTTTTTGTTCGGGAAGCAAGCGGGGTACAAATTCGGCTAGTTGCTGCAAAGCTGGTATATCGTAGTTTGTTTCACGTATAATTTCATCACTTAGTTCATTTTCGGTTGTTCGCTGAGGGCTTATCATTCCAAAGTCGCTTAATTTTTGCCTACCATTGCCATAACTTTATCTTCAATTTTTCCAAGTGCTTCATTATAAATGTTCATTGTATGTCATGTTCGCGTGTCCCACAATTTATGTGCATTAGATAGCCCGCAAGATGATATGAGAGTTGCATAAATATCCCTAATTTTGGCTGGTGACTGGCACTGCACAGCTGCCTCCATGCTTTCATCCCAGTGATTATCGTTTTCTAAAAGATGCAGAGCTTCACATGCTTCTATAAGTTGCGCATTCCTGATCGTTGACAGTTTTGGGGTCTTTATATCCTGTAGGACCCCGAACATGGTGCAGCAGCAATCGTAAACAGAAACATTCAAAATTAGTAACATGGACGGTATACACACGACCAAGGCATCTGATGACTTTACACGGGGCCAATTTGCAACAGGCGCGCCTTGAATACGGCGTTTCCTCCTTCCTAGATGTGTTCCAAGTATAATAGCGGGGACTTCAGAATATAACAACGTTTTTGCAAAGGGTCGGTTTGACAAAGTTGAAAGAAGGCTGTTAGTGTAGTTTTGGCGGTGATGCAATTTTTCTGGAAATTTCTTTCGGTGAAATATACACGCTCTTCATTTTCTAAGTGCACAGCAAGGTAAGTAACTGTTGGGTGCCTTTCGTGTAAAGGGAAGCCAAGGAGACGCCACACTGTCTTGTTACTGCTGACATAACGCCCTGCTTGAAAGGTCTGTACTTCATTAACGCGATTTGCCTCACGTTCACTCCTGAGATTAAATATTGCTTGGTCGCTTCCTTTATTTATGTACTTACAGATATACTTGATTGCGCGGACAGAGCTACATGCTTCTACATTAATGTGGGCATTAAACATTTTACATAGAATGGGCGAATACGGGACAATCCAGCTGTTATCTGAGGTTTCGAACGCTCCAGAGCGAGATTTGATTGTAACTTTCCTGCCACCATCTTCGGGAGCTCTGCGTCTGTATAAAGGGTAGCCATTGTCATTGTGCACTGTTTCTTTTAATAGCTGTTTAGGGAATTTCTTTGTACATTTTCCTTCTTTCATACATGGCGATATTGAATTTCGTGCTCCACATGGACCGTGAATCATATTTCGGACGATGGTATCATACAATTCTTTATCTTGCTCAGGATCCGGAATCTCGGCGCTTATTATGTCGTCTATTTGGCTGGGCCACAACTTCTCTTTAAGCTATATTAGAATGTGGGCATGCGGTAATCGTCTTTTGCCATTCAATTGAATACATGAAGCACTGCACCTCTCCGAAAATTTTCCTTTGTTAATTACATACATTAATTTTTGTACTTTTAATCTAAATACTCTAGCAACTAAATCGTGTCTGTCAGTACTTTTTGGCCCGGCATTAGCTCCTCGGTTATTTTTCCATGTGGGATTGCAAGTAAAAGTAACAAAAGATCAGGTTTTCCGTAAGTTCGTACATAGGCGAATGCGTCTTGTGTGTACTCATGTAGGTAGCGGGACTGTTAACGAATGATGAGGCAGAATTACCATTTTACCTAAATCTCTGGGGTTTACATTGGCGTCACTAGAAACTGCATCTTGTAAATATATATAATTCTCAACGCGCAGCTTTTTTTGATTTAAAGATATATAACGGAGACGTTCACTTTCTACCTTCACATACATGTCTACCAAAAATTGGTGAAATAATTGTCACACCGGGCTAAGAGGTTAAAATCATTTTCTCGCAACATCATATGATACGCATAAAATCCATACATGATACTTTTTGTTCGGAGTAGGCCTTTGTGACCGGGTTAATGAGTGGAATTTGAAAATGATAACCCTCTTGTCCTTTGCAATAAATCAATGGGTATTGCAGAGCGTCATAAAACTTGTGTGTATCGGCTACCCGTTGCAACGTATCATCACGTGCTCGCAAGACAATGTCTCGTGAAGAAAATTGATCACCACTAATTACGGCTGCTATTTCGTTTATCAAAGGTGTATTGTAGCGCCTTTCATGCTCTCTTCGAGGGGTCCGATCTGCGTGAATGACGACTTTATAATACTCTTCAGGTAGGTTTTCTAAAGCAGTTTTAAATGTTTTGACTAAAATGATACGTTCATGCATGAATCTTTGAATTTTGAACACTGTGTCTCTCTCAACTCTCTGGATAAATTGGCAGCGACGGTCTACCTCAATTTCTTCGTCACCCATAAAATATACTTGTAAAAATTTATGCTGTTCGTTTTCAGCTGGAAAAAGTGAACCTATTCTATGATAAATTTGCCCTTGCAGCGTAAATATAGGCGAAAATCCCGGCATTATTATTTCCCGGTCTACTCCGAAGGACGTCATTTGAAAGCATGAGTTATATTTCCGGATCCTGTTTAAAAAGCGCCGTGACTCATTAGCATCATATAAAAAGAGAGTTTTCAAAGGTTTTTCTGGTTCCCCAAGTGACGGAAGAGACACTTTGCCATTGGAACAGCACATGCCTGCGGTCTCATCGTTTCATTTTAAAGCGCTGCAAAATCGACACGCCTTGTTCATCTGTCCGATAACAACTAACCTGTGATTTTTATAATCAATCAACGGATCATTCAAAACCGACCAAATGTTTCTTTGAAAATTTTGTCGACGTTCAGCTTGGAGCTGTGCATTTGCATCTCTTCGCGCCTGTGTCTGTTTTGGTGTTTCATATGCCCTTGTAATAGATTGACGTTCAGCTTGCTCAATGAGTCTGTGTTGAGTTTCATCAGGTGTTTCCGCGGCTCTTAAGGCGGCCTGACGTTCCGCTTGTTCGAATAGCCTTTGCTGACTTTGAGCAGGTTTTTCAGTAGCTCTCAAAGTAGATTGACGCTCTGCCTGTTCAAGACGCCTTTGCTGACTTTGATCAGGTGTTTCAGTAGCTCTTAAAGTAGCTTGACGCTCTGCCTGTTCAAGACGCCTTTGCTGACTTTGAGCAGGTGTTTCAGTAGCTCTTAAAGTAGCTTGACGCTCTGCCTGTTCAAGACGCTTTCTCTGACTTTGAGAAGGTGTTGAAATGTGTGAAAACGATAGCCAAAAAATCGAATCAACTTAAATCAAATCACAAAACAAATCGCAGAAAACCGAAATCGAAAGCAGTAGTCAATATAAATATAACCAACGAAAAAAGAAGTAAGTGTATAGGTACCGTATACACTATCTATACTATTAATATTCCTTTGAAATATTGTTAAACAACCTAAAACAACGAAAACCAATTCACTATTCTAAATAAACAAAATCCAAAATCAAAGCCAGAGTCTAAATATGTATAAAGGAATACCAACCAAATCGACAAAACCGATCCAAGAAAATACACAAATCCGAAAATGAAAGCCAATATAAATCCATTCAACCTTAACCAAATCACAAAGCAAATAACAAACAACCGAAATCGAAAGCAGGTAGTCGAATAAGCTACGAAATAGAAACAATTTAAGCGTATAGGTACCGTATGCACTATAAGTTGACGCGCGGCTCAACGGCGGGAGTTAAGTACATGTCAGGAAACATTTCGTTACCGCCTTTTAAAAACCTAGTAACGACATCTAGCGGAATCAATTTAAACTATGTATACGTTAGTTAATAAGAACTCTCAAAAAATATTTTTCTTATAATTTTGCACAATTTTTCTTACTCGTATTGTAATACCGATTCATTCATAACCACATATAAGAACTGTATTCATTTCCGTTCAATAAATATTACTAAGGCTTATTAATATGGCTTACTAAGAACTGTTTCTACCATTGTTAAGTAATAGTTAAGGGTGAAAGCGTGACAGGTGGTGATAGTATTTCTGATCCATACTTATAATCACGCCTGTAACCCTTGCGGGGTAGGCAGAGCATCAACGGATTACTTAATATCGTCTGCGAGGTTATCGCCTATTCTGTGAATTACGATGCACCAAAACGTTTGAAGAAAATCAGCTGGTGAATTTTATGTTTTTTATCGCTCTCTACCCGGTCCTGTGTGGAAAAATACAGATCCATACATTTTTTATCTTAATTTTGGTAAAAAGACATAATACTCCAGATATTCTGACCTTCTGTGTTCGTCTATCGTACCGTCGTCCGTCTTGTAGAATCACGGTGGCGCCACCTAGCTGAATTTAATTTTGCAACATATTCGATTTTTCCACGGGAATGATATGTTTTTCCGCTGAAAAAAGTAGCCTACGTCACTCTATAGCCACCGATTTATCCCCATACAAATAATCATGCTATGCCGACGCTCTATTGCGACGTGAAAGAAGGACAAACTTGTGCAACATTTTCGATTTTCCCACGGGAATGAGATGTTTTTCCACGGAAAAAAGTAGCCTATGTCACTCTACAGCCACCGAACTATCCCCATACAAAAAATCATGCCATGCCGACGCTCTGTTGCGACGTGAAAGACGGACAAACAAACAAACGAACAAACAAACAAACAAACACACTTTCGCATTTATCGCGCTTTTTTGCGTTCATTAAGGGGTCGCCTAATTTATTTATATTACTCATCAAAAAACACCATTCCATTATTTTTCATTTGTACGGATTCGACCTAGAAGATACTGGTAGGCGATGTCTAAGTTATTACAAAATACTTAAAACCAATCCAATTATCGTATTAATAGACTTATTTACATAAAGTTTACAATCTATACCTAAATTGCAGTATATGTTAAAACTATTATTTCATTTTAAAACGATTTAATAACAACAGGAAACAAAGGAACGCGGGGAACAATGAGATGTAGCGACTTCAGCATCACCCATCATAACATATACGAGTGATGTTCCTATAGCACTAGGCGAATGCGATTGAAATAAGTTTAAGTAGGTTGGGTGTTAACCCCAATAAAACATCAACAATCCCAGGTTGATGAAACTGATCATCTGCCAAGCACAATTTATCTCAATGGCGAAATTGTAAAATATCTACTAACGAATCTGGCCACTGACCCGTAATGGTCGGAACTACTTATGGTTCAATATGATAAACCTTATCAGTAAAGCACGACGCAAACTGCAGTGAAATGACACCTAAAATCTTTTGGGGTACACCACCGATTTCGTGTGTTCCAGTAAAACGATTTTTATTTGTAGAGGACAGAAATAGGCGTTTACAACAATCTTTTTTGTAATATAATCGCTTTGGGTCCGGGGTCCACTAAACACCGAATAATATGTTCGTTATCGTTATATATGACTTTTATTTTTGCAGTGTCCAATAAAGTAATAGGTATATCGCGGGCTAGTACAATAGTCGCGAGAAATATTACATGAAGAGGTAAGTGTTTTTTAAATTTTCCGTCGCATTAGAATTATGAGCGTTAGAATAATTAACCTTACTGTTGTTAACCGCACGGTCATTTATCGAATGCCACCCACATGCGTTAGGGTTACGCGACTGAACAACCTCTGAATTATCTATCTGTTTATACGCTTCACTACTACGAAAAGTAGTCTTAATGTCATTGCGGTGCGAATAACAATGAAAAATTAATGGTGTCGGAACTTATCCCAGACCATTCCGATGATATCCCGGACGTCGGTCTGAGCGAAATTAGAATGGCGCTCCAGCACCTTAAAAACAGCAAGTCCCTGGCCGAGGATGGAATTACAGCGGAGCTTCTAAACCGGTACTTGAAGTTCTTCAGAAGATCTATAATTCCGTCCTCCATGGTGGCAATACACCGGAGGCGTGGAGCAGAAGTGAGGTGGTCTTGATCTTCAAGAAAGGCAACAATGCTCTCTTGAAGAACTACAGACTGATTTCCCTCCTGAGCCGCATCTACGTGCTGTTTTCGAGTGTCATTACAAATCGTTTCACGCGCATATTCGACAATTTCCAGCCTCCCATAAAAGCCGGTTTCCGAAAGGGCTTTAGCACCATAGACCAAATACATACTTGGGCAAATTGTACAGAAGACCGAAGAGTACAATTTGCCACTTTGTCTTGTGTATGTGGACTATGAGAAAGCCTATGATTCCGTCGAAATTTGGGCGGTGCTGCAGTCCCTATCAGCGAATCTAAGTAGAATTTTGGAATATTGAAGTACTGAAGTGTTTGTACAGAAGGGTTACGATGGCTATCCGAGTACAGAACTGTCCAACTGCAGAGGGATGTAAGAGTTTTTTAAGCCACTGGACTGGAAAGGATACGGTATTAACGTCAATGGCGAGTACATCACTCACCTTCGATTTGCCGACGATATAGGCCTTATGGCAGAATCGCTGGAGGACCTAAGCACTATGCTCAATGTCCTCAATAGTGTCTCCCAACGGATAGGTCTTAAGATGAACTTGGACAAAACAAAGATCATGTGAACCATCCATGTCACACCTATGCCGGTAGTTGCTGAGAGCACTAAGCTCAAAGTTGTTGACGAGTATGTTTACCTGGGACAAATAGTCCGACTAGGTTTGGCAGCGTTCGGGAGATTACGACACACATCTCGTCAGGCATCCTCAAAACCTCAAAACAAGATTGTTCAACCAGTGCCTGTTGCTAGTGATGACCTATGGATCTGAGACGTGGTCCTTCACTGCTGGCCGTATAAGGAAGCTCAAGGTCGCTCAGCGAGCTATGGAGAGGGCTACGCTCGGGGTTTCTCTGCGTGGTAGACTTAAAAACGAGGATATCCGCAGTACAACCAGAGTAGTCGACGACCGATGAGGAAGAAAGGTTCTCTAGTGGCAGCCTCGTCTGACAGGCGAAGTGTAGGGCGTCCCCCCTCTAGATGGAGTGACGACCTGGGAAGACATGCAGGAAGTCAATAGATGCAGGTGGCTTGGGACCGAGCTTTGAAGCATTCCTTGGGGGAGCCCTATGTTCAGCAGTGGACTTGTGAAGGGCTGTATTGATGATGATGATGAATGAATGGTGGCGGCGGATACTTGTAGTTTTTCATACTCAAACAATTAATGCAACAAATGTTTTGTCCAACAAAATCGTAACGTTGTTGTGTATTTCATTTTAAAAAAAAACGTGGACACACATACAAGTAATCATGATCATTTGATTTACAATAGATACATGAATGCAAACGATCTGTATTAATAAAGGTTGTACTTATTTTAGTTGAAAGTGATTGGTTTCGATTAGTATTTGACAAAGTATGCGAATTGTTAAAAATGTGACATATAACCCTATTTTGTTCGTATAAAAATTGTACTAAAGAGGCATATTTTGGTATGTTAATATTGCGACAAGGCATTTCTAATGACTTAACAGTCTAAGGATCTAATTGCCACAGGTCTATATATTTTAAGTATAAGAATTTTTGATATGGTTATGCTACCTGAGCATGTATTCTATAAAATTCTATTTTATTATATTATTTTATTATATAAGAGCCGAGGTAGTTATGAGAGCCGTGGTAAGTCAGGGGCTAAGCATTCGCTGTGTTAGACAGTACACGAGCAATCCGGATTTGATCTCCGCCGGCACGGTGCTAAGCCGTTAAGGAAAATATCGTAAGGAAAAACCTTACCTTCCTTTTTTGCAGCTCTATAGTCGGATAAAAATTTGCCTATAATATACGTTACCCAAGGCCATTGACAACCTACATACCAAATGCGCAAATCCGCCCAGTAGTTTTTGCGTGAAAAGGGAAGACACAAACAGCAGACAGACAGACAGACAAAAACTCAAAAACTATTATTTTGGCTTAAATATACTTTATTTAGACAAAAATAATTTAACTACAGACACGACTTTTCTACACATCTATTAATTGATTTTGTTTTCATTCGTTAATTCAGAAATTAATCTTAGTAAAAAAAGAGTTAGGAAGAAACTTTGCGAAAAATGGAATAACATTTTAAAAATAAAAATCTAATGGTGTTTTTATAAAGCATTTATGTGGAAATCAGAATATTAAATACAAAGCAACTCAAGAATAGAAAACAATCGTTTCCGATGTGATGAGGAAACTTTGCCGGCGACACTCAACTTAGCGTTCTCTTTGAAGTATTACCAAGTATTACTAAGCACGTTATTGTACGTCGTTGATTTCGCTCACAATGATATTCCACTGTTATTTTTCTTATAAACTTATCAAGAATAATAACATTACCAAAAATATGTATATTCTTGGAATCGTTGTCTAGGCGAAAAGTATTGTATTTTACTATTAGCTATAATTTGAGCTTGGGGTCAAAGTTATTTTTATACAAAAGAGTATTATATACAAATATATATAAATAGGCATATTAAAATAGCAGAAGACTAAAATTCCACCTGATCGTAAAGTGCAACTGCAGCCTTCTTAGGATTTCTCATTAGGCGTGGAGGTGTTTTACACTTTTTTTAAATACTGAAGTAACAAACGAACTTACAATCCACGTGGTATGTGACTACTGCATGGCTATTGCCTGCGGGCACCTGCGGCCGTCTTCGAACAAAGAATACTACACAAGCGTTGTCACCTCTGAAGACTAAGATGTAATGCCTCACAGTCTTTGTAATCTTTCAGAACGGAACACATCAGTGCGAGCACTGCTATTTGGCGGCAGAAGTAGGTAAGAGGGTACGTACCCAGTTGGACTCCTAGGCAGAAAAGGAGTTCTTCCAGCTTGTACGGTTTACCGCACAATAGTTAATAAAACATGCATTACTCATTGATTTTGGTCACTTAGAAACAATATTATTTGTTAATTACGCACACGTGCATAACTTCCGTACTTCTGCTTATAAATCAGTTTATAATTCCTTTACAATCAAATCAGTGCTAGAACGACTTTCATTGGGTTTGTTTCGTACACTAACTTTCCCTTACATCTCGTTTTGCACTCATCTTGTAAACTGTAGATACACTACACAGCTAGTATAACTAATAACATTATTTTCTTATGAACATATAAACAGAAGAATTTTAAAATTTTAACCCCTGGCCCTCAGCGCCGCAGTCATACGCTTCGACACTTTGCCACCATCTGTAATAAGCCTCTATAATTTCCCTTGAGTATTTAATCTTTCAAATAGCACACAACAGTGAGTGCACTGGTGCACGTCAGCAGAAATAAGAAAGACGGTGATGAAAACCCAGAAGAAGGACTCCTAGGCTCAAACCAACAATGAGGGATGTGTAACGATGAGCGTGGTCCTTTCCCGGTCGAGCAGACTCATTCGTGCTACGACTATACTACTAATAGCTGCAGCATGGCTCTACCACGTATAGAAATCTATAATTTTAGGTTTTTCTTTGGGTAATTATGCCGGAAGTTGCATAGAGTTATTTTTAGCTGCCTTATAATCATAGCGTGTATAATTTATACTACTTAAATAAGTTGGTAAGAAAAGACTGGGTGGTAAGGCTCTTTCTCTACTTAAGAGCCCGTCTGGGTAAGTTAGCATAGCGTACACTGCTGCTTTGAAGGGTATAGAGAGCCAGTATAATTATAGGCTGTGAGACATTTCATCTTAGATCTCAGAAGTGATAACGCATTTGCAGCATTATTTTTCTGAAGTTGGTTGCAGGTGTCCATGCGCTGTAGTAGCCGCTTACCATCTGGTGGGCTGTAAGTTCGTTTGTTAAATCAATATTTAAAAAAAGACAATCTAAAAACGTTCTACTATCACTATTGAGATTGTTGACGATGCTCACGTTGCTTCTCGAATATCTGAAACGTAAATAATATTAATTATTAAAACATAATATATATGTAAAATATATGCACATATAAAGTTGTGACTTACCTTATGGACTTGTTGTTTTTCTATAATAAATAAGTACGTGTGAATACAGGGACGGTGGCACTTAAACTTAACTATATGTGTTATGAGAAAGGGCGTCTGTGATAAAAATAGAAATTTAACGCTTAAAGTAAGAACTTAAATAGCTTCGGTAGAAGGAGGAACAGTAAATTAAATAATAAAGTGCACGACGGTTCAGTTATTTACAAATTTGTACTAGTAAGTAAAGTAAGTTGGCATCGGGACTAGCACTTCTTATCGCCGTCAACTAATGAGAGAACTTTGTAACTAACATGCGTATATTAAATAAGGCGGATAAGACTGATAACGATGTTGATACAGTAATTCAACTTAAAGCTTAGTTAATAATTTATTCTTTATTATTAATAGTAATTTAAAATTGTTAACACAATTTGACAACACTAAACTTTGATTCCATCTCAGCACAATAGCTAAAGCATTCCGTCGAAATTTAAGTGATGCAGTCACTCGGCGATGTCAGATTGATTGCAGGTATGGGCGGTATTTTGAAAAACCTTATACATTTTTATTGGAATTCAAGAAAATTGTATAACTGTCACTCTTGGCTCATATTCCCTCATCCATAATTTTTTAATGAGCTGTTAGAATAATGACAATGCTCCACAATTTTGGAATTCTTGAAATAATAAACAAATGTTAGAAATTATTCCACTTCTGATGTTAAGAACTATCCCCAAAGTCATTTAAATAAAAGAATATTACTCGCATTAGAAATTACTCTGAAGGTTAACTGTTAAAAATAATAAAAGTTTGAGAGCGGATGTTCAACTTTCTCTCTTGGTTACTCAACTAATCATAATCAGGAATGAGACAGCGTACTTGCACTACACGACCAACTGTAATATGTCCCCGACACAATCACACATTTGATGTAACGTGAAGGACATAATTATATGATAACACCAAAGTATGCAAACCAACAGCAATACTACCCATTTTACACACAGGGCAGCCTCTCAGTAACACGATAACTCCCTTGCTTACACTAGAAGAACTTCTACAACGAACAGAACCAAGTACTTGTCTTACTTAGGTATAATCTCAGTGTAGAGGTAATGTCTTAGCCCAACGGTCATAATAACGACAGTGAGACTCGTAAAATTACCGACTGATCCATTTTTGTCGACTGCGCAATACTTTATACTGCTAGATAGAGACGGAGATCACAGTTACACCCTCAATTCTTCTTATTTTTCTGTATTATTTTACCCTAATTCCCAACACAAATGCGTATAATAAACTTTTGAAACTTGTCTCATTTGTCATAATTTCTTCATAATGCACCGGAAGCCACTAAACTTTTGAGTTTTGGCATGAGAAGAAATTACTTTTACGAGTTACTTTAACTCTTTGGTTTTAAAATTTACCAGTCATCAAATATGGTAATTAAATATCGTATCTCCTTGTCATAACGATTTCTTTAATTTATACGAATACTTGAAATTAAACAAAAACTAATTTTACGGATTTTGTTCTGCTTAATGTAACTTATTTTAATTATTTGACCCCGTAACCATGGGTGCAGTAAAGCACAAGATACGTCGATAAAATCCGTAAAATGAGTTTTTATTTAATTTCAAACATTCCTGAAAATTTAAGAAAACATTATGGAAACGAGATACGTTTTAAATGTATAATACGTTTTAAATATAATAAATAGGAGAGACCACTTAATAGTTATTGTGGTGTAAAGATTATTATGTAATTTATGCAGATTTTTGATAACGGCCAACATCGTGATGATCGTAAGCTAAAAGTTAGAAAATATTTAATATTTGAACGTAGCCTTCCTTAACTACGATATCAGGACATCAAACACTTCTATCCTCTAGTGACCATGGTTTCCGTAAAGCACCCAAAACATCAGGAATTAAAAATAATGTACGTGGAAAATCCGTAAAATTATACAATTCTAACTTATAAAACTGTTCGACGAGGTAAATACCACTTAAACCCAGAGAATCGCCTCAATGAGATATTTAAACTCTTTGACCACAAATAGCTGAGGTAATATCGATTACGCGCAACATTACCTTGTGCTCTATTAAAGGTTTCAATTTAGGGGACAAGATCAATATTTTGGTGTGAAATAGAGAACGTCCTTTAAAATAAAGAACGTCTGGCAATCCTACCCAAAGGTCAGTTGACGTTCGAGAGATTAGGACACATTTTCTCTTCACGCATTCCTCAAAACTCGAAAATACGTATAATAGTGTACAACCATTGCGTATTGCCATTGATAACATATGAATCTGAGAAGTGGTCCTTCATTGCTGGCCGGAATATGAGGAAGTTTAAGGTAGCTGAGCGAGCTATGGAGAGCGCTATTCTTTGAGTTACGAAACACAGCAGCATTAGCATTTTTCCCTGGACGAGCCGAACTGTTCATGTTACAACCATAAAATAGTACATACAGAAATTCGATGAAGGCAGGTGGCTCAATATCGTGTTTTCCGGGACGCCTATCTTCACCGGTGAACTTGTGAAGGGCTGTAATTGATTAAGGGATGAAAAAAGTTTATTCAACTTCAAATCTTATCAATACTTTCCTATTTCTGAAGGTTTCGTTAAAAGCCTTTCTTTAAAAGGTCACGTAACTTGTTTACAGTTGACACTAATCCGATAGAAAAATAAGCTAAAATTCATCACGGCACAACACCTTTAACAGCGGAAATCTTTGATTCAGTTGAGCAAATCTAATTCTGGTAGACATAGCATAACAAAACTAGTTTTAACATTACGCTTTTGAATTCAAAGTCAAACTCAAAACTTTTTATTCAATTGAGGCTTGCTTAAATTTATTATGAACGTTTAAATCTACACCTGTTCGCAAAACAAGACCTTCTCAGAGAAGAACCGGCAAGAAACTCTGGGGTATTTTAAAAAAAATGAAAACAGGATTAAGATAAGTAATGCTTCGGTGGTTTGGTCATGTAGAAAGAATGAATGAGGAAGTAAATGGCAGAGTTGGCAGTGACGGCCTAGACGAAAGTTCATTGACCAAACTGCCGATATATTGAATATCGCAAAATTAAGTATACTCAAAACCGACGAGCATGCGTAGGTATATAGACGTGAAGTAGGCGAGGGATGTGTGTCAGGATAGTACCGTCGAAATACGATTATCGAAATGATCATTTTTCTGGTAATATTTTTTTTGTTTTTATTGTAATGGCTGAAGTGAGAGTAGAAAGTGATGAATGTGGTCACTGGAAAAAATAGGAAGTAAAACTGCAATCAATAAACCTCTAGCGACTTTTAAACTGATTCATTACATTTTAGTATTTTTTTCTATAAACTATTTAAAAAAATACAAACACATTAAATAAGAAATATTACCTTTTTATCACATAGAAGTCTGTAAAGAGCCAAGTTATTATTGATAATATATTTTATAGTTGCCCTTCATTGCTTTTCATAGAATAAGGGTGACAAACGAGCACACAGTCCACCTGATGGTAAGTGGTTGCTGTGGCCCATAGACATTTACATCTTTCTTCGTTTGCGAATTAAAATGCAGATGCGTTGTCAGCTGTGAGGACTAAGATAGAATGCCTCTTTTCCAGTAAAAAGGGTCTCTCGTTCTCTACACTCTCCATACGAAACACAGCAGCATTAAGCTGCCATTTTACGCTGGTATTCTGTGAAAGCGTGGTCCTTCCCCGGTCGAGCTAACCCATTCCTGCTACAACTATACTATTAATATAGCTGCAACATGGCTCTACCACGTTAAATAGAAGCTCAAACAAAAATTTTAATACACATGGACAACTCCGAAATTTTATGCTGTTACTTTTACAAATTTAAAATACTACTACTAAAAAATATATGTTTTTTTCTCATTTCTTCTTGATTTGTTGATTGAACTTGAGGATGAAAGGAAACAAAATATATAATTAGAAAATGTAAGATATTTTTTTTTGATTTATATAATTACGTTAGAGGAGTCACCAACAAGATTGGCTACATCTTGATTGGGCTTCCACACGAACATACTACTACAAGCCGTCGAAGGAGATTAGTCAATTCTTATCATGCGCCAACTATAAGATGCAAGAGTGTACAAACTTGATTGTGAATGTGTTCTTCCTTACATATGAAAAAAGAGACCGATGCGTAAAAAACCATATACTCGTAGTTGACGTGAAGTACTGACGTTTCGTGAAGTCTGCAGTCTGTGAACATGTTCAAGATCGTTTCCGCAATTACATTAAATTTAATAAAACATAAATCCTCGAAAGATCACCGATTCCTGCCATGGTGATTCGCGAGGCTATTTAAATTTAAAAAAACATCCAAATTTTAATAGACAAGATGGCTGGGCCATTTGCAAGACTTCGAGATACTGTAAGCTCGTTCTGCGTAGATATGACCAAAAGTTAATATTTACAAGCTGAAGGTAGCCCGGGTTATCTACAAGTATGACATTCCTTTCTACCCTATAACCATGGGTGCTGTTGAAGCACCAGAAACGTTGGGAATTTAAATAAGTATAAATAAGTCAAATCAAATGCGATAAAATCTGTACAATTAGTTTTGTCGTATGTGTAGTATTCATAAATATAAGAAATCATTACGTAATCATAATATTCCACATATGATGTAACTCAGAATGAGGGCGTTCTGTTAGATTTAAGTTACTATTCCTGCACGAAACTACTGCAGAAAAATACAAATTATAAGTGCTCTATGACCTTATCATTGAGACCACGTCACAAATCGACCTCTGTATTGCCATGCTGTTATTTATTTGTAACAACATAAATCTTGAAACATTCTTCGCCAAATAACAGAAAGCACACCGCAACGAGATAACAAAAAAAGCCTATGATTTACGATTTGATGAATTATTAACTTACACGATTTATTAAGGAATAGTAGTAATTATGTGATTAAGAGATAAAGAACCATATGGCACAGATAATTTGGATTAAATCGATGTAGCAACACCTCACCATAGATGAGGTGAAATCCATTATATGATGGAGTGGTGATGAGCTGTAGTGATGATGATCAGGTATAAACAGCTTATCGACTTCTTTGTTAACTGTCGACTTACTATAATCGTTTATACTAACTAAAGAAATTACGTGACTGTTACATGAGTCTACGTTGTATTTTGTGTTTTTGTTATTTGTATAGTTTTCATTAGCTTTAACGATTGTAGAAAGATATCATGGTTAACTTCGCAACTCGTGATTTACTGATTAGTCACGGCTACCCAGTTCAAATTCTAGTCGAACTGAATATTTGTGCAAGACACAAAGATTTGTTTTCGTTAAACTGATAACAAGTTCAATCTTAGTACTGTTTTACTCTTACATACCTTTTAAAACATGCGTTTCTAATAGCGGATTCTTAAAAAGGCTTATAGTCAGCTGTAAACTTTAAAAGATTGACAATGCAATGCAATGTAATGAAATTATATAAAGCAAGCCATTTGTATGTTTTTATTTTAAAATTGTGTAACCAAAAATTTTCTTGGGTTAACTAACTCAAACTTTGCAATTAAAACTTTATAGAAACAGCTCCCGCAAAATCAATGTGACTCCTTTGTCCAAGCAATATTTTTTAAAAAGACATTAAACAATCTAAAAGTTAAGTACTTTGTAGAACTTCGATTGATTTAAATTTTCTCTGAGGCTTATTAAAAGGAAAGACTATTGAAGAAAATAAGGTTAAGATCAAACTGATTATATTGTCTGTAAAAAATATTTTAATTCAACTTCTATATAGTATTTGTGTACACAAAGGAAATCATAAGTACATTAGGAGCCAGGGACTTTACATTTATTTTGACTTTACATTAATTAAGTTATTGGTGAAACAAAGCATTATTCATTTATTTATTTAAGATGTACGTCCTTTATTATAGCAATATTACGTAAGTATTAAACTCCGCACACACACACACGCGCTCACACACATACAGAAATACACGGACACTTCATAACAAATATATGCATGCTTTTCATCTAATGCTTCTGCAATTTTTTTAAACATGTATTATTTTAATATATTTCTAAATAGGCAATATCAAAATTTAGGTCTATTCCTTAACATAATCTTATTATGACATTGTGGAGTCCCTAAACCTTATCATAAAAAGCAATGAAAGAGTAGTTAAATTTATATGAAATAGTTAATAATCATTGTAATTACAATGTTTATAATGTCTGAGTTGAACAATGAACACTATAATATCCGCTCAAAAGTGAGACGATCGAGTTAAATTGATCAGTTTTAACTTAGCACAGAATTTCAGGAATAAAAAGTTACACACGAAGCGCTATCAGTGCACTGAAAAAGTTATTAAAAATTTTATAAATCGCGCTTGGTGAGACATTGGTGAGACTCCTAATCTTTCTTACAGCATATGCTGAAGAACTAAGTCTGCTTGGTAATTTAGATATATGGGGGCCACATTGAAGCTTCGCGTCAATAGTAATACCAAGAAAAACAGTGGTATCCACAAGACTTAACTCCTCCATGAATTTTTCGATTTTATTTCCTTTTTTTCATTAGATAAAAATAAAAATATATTATCATAGTGCCCTTAAAATAATAAACCTTTTCATATGATATATCTTTTACACGTTTTCATAATGGAATCTCTTCAAGCTACACGTTTAAATAGAGATATAGTGTCATCTTTTTTTTATTTAACCAATTATTATATTTCCCGTTTCTGTCGTCACACAACTCTTTTCCTTAGGTTCAATGTTTGATAAATGATTTTGTTTTTGCACAATAGTAGATTTATAAAGTACATTAGAATTAAAAAAGGGCTGCAGCGTCGCCTACCAACCTTGTTAGCAAAACATTTTAGATCTATTAAATTCTTAGGATCAACTAAATAAAAAAATTAGCCACCAATGAGCAAGTTGGTAACTCGTATTATTTTTTCTTTTAAGAGCAATTTATTTTTGGATTACGGTCTAGACTTTTGATACCTACTCGTACTTCCGTCAGCTGTTGTTTCTTTAATCCGTATTATAACCGTAAAACAATCGTTAATAGATATAATTATGGATAGTGGATCCTAATGGGAGGAGGGTAATTGACGTCACTTTTCCAACGCTGTACGCAAAGATAATTGAATTTCAGAACTTAAGTTATTGTGAATACCTCTTTGTATAACTTTCATTAGCCGGCATTGAAATTTTATATTGAGCTAGCGCCCCGCCCTGGCTCGCCTGTATGGGATCTATTAATGTGTCATTATTTAGATTTAAGGTAATCATCATAGATCATTTATTTTATTAATTTTCAAATCAATCAAAGTTAATACAGTGTTACTTGTTAGGCGCGATATATTCTCTGAACGCAGTAAACTTAAATCTGAATAATTACCTATGTATTTAAATATATAACGTGCCGGTACAGTATAATAAGGGAAGCCGTCGCCTCATCTTGGCCATGGGAGTTAATAGTTGAAATACGTAAGTTGAATATAGAAAATATCAAAATATTCTATAATGGCGATATTCCAAAACCGGCAACGGGAAGACCATCAAATGTGTAAACGTCTGGCACCAGGAACGCCAATATACTAGTTTTTTTATTATATATAAATAAGGCTGAGTAAATACAGTGAGGTGAGACAGGTGAGCACACAGTCCACCGGAAGATGAATAAATGCTGTGGTCCATAGACACCTTCATCTATCCCCAATTAAGAATCAAAATGCTGAAGGGTTGTCACCCCAGGGGACAAAGACAGAATAACTCGTTACCAGTAAAAAGTTCTCCGGTTCTTATCACTTACCATACAAAACACATATAAATGCTGCTTTCTCACGTTAGTATTTTCATCACAAATAATAGCTAATTTTGTGCACCAACACTTTGTTCTGTTTTTTTACCAACGGTTTTTAATTATCTTAGTACTTTAAGATACCTTATAGTAAAAGTTACGAGATAAAAGAAACTTTAAAGAATAATAACTAAGACTTGTAATAACGTTTACATTGCGCAGACAACGGCGGGGCGAAAGGAAGTAAGAAAAAGTTTTCTTTTGAGTTTAATTCATATTATACTGTAGTTGGAATGCGATATAAAAACTGTTTAAGTGCCATAATCTGAATTCCGGCATCCTTTTTCTTTGCGAAATCTTAAATGTACTTACATAATTGTAAGTGATGAGATAATGCTCCAACAGATACAAGAGTGAACGAAAGTGCACACGCACAAGCGCGGTGTTCACTTACGTTAGTACACAGAGAATATAACGCTATACTTAGTACTGATACTGCCAACGCGGGTATTGCGTTATTTTCGCTGTGTGCTACTATAGGTTAACCCCGCGCTTGTGTGCGTGCATTGCAAAACTCTTGTATGAAGCTTCCGTACTCTTAATCACTCTGATAGTACCGAGGTCGGTTTTAACCACCGTGAGAACTTTTGAATAAAAATTAATTATTTGATAAATTAATCACCAATTTTTACACACATTTATAGCAAAAATTTAAAGGCGTACCAGGTTTTTTGGGTGATTTCTAGTAAGAATCAACTGTGGGAGAAGCCATAAAATTTTGTAACGGCAACGTCTGATAATGCGATCGTCCAGACCAGCGCAGCGTAATGCAACAGCGTTACAGACTAGATGACTAAGGGAAATCCTCTATACAACGGGAGAGGTGCATGTCCAGCAGTGGACTTTTATGGGCTGATGAAGAAGGAGAAGAAGTAGCGAGAGAGTAACGAGCGCATCATTGCCTATAAAAAGAATTTACTTAGTGATTAATTTTACTGCTTATTTTTTAATTATTCGTTTGTTTATACATGTATTTTATCCATAAAAAAACCAATAAAGTACACTCACTTTAATTTTAAATCGATGATAGCCGTAGGAGTGTGATCTTTTTTTTTACATGGGGAAATGCCTACGCATACCCGCCTCGCGGAGGCATTATGTCGGACTCGTACCGACGAAAATCCCATGGTGTTCCACCTTTGTCGCATATTGGCAGGGCCACGGGAACGCTTTCGCATTCATCCGCGGCCCCACCAGCGATGGCCGCCTCATAGCGGTCCCTTCTCGAGAGAGGACTACTCCTCCCCCCTCTCCTTCTCAGGTAAGGCGGACCAGAACACATGACGCGCCCTCCTCCGCGGCCTCCAACTTCTAAAGCGCAACGGACGCCCCCTGTCCGATGTGCAAAGGCCATGGGACCAGAAAAAACTAGCACTCAGAAGCACTAGCCTTCCTGACCCCAGCGGCGGATCTGGTCTATGGCTAAGCCGCCAACCAAGATTCGGCTGCGGAGGGTAGGGAGAGCGGCGTGTCGCAATACCAACACTCCTCTCCCCCCGCAGTCCCACCACCACCGCATCAATAAACGGTGCGGCCCCGTCAGAGTCGCGGAGGATAGGGCGAGTGGCGCATCGCCATACCAACACTCCTCTTCCTCCGCGAATCCACCTCGGCTGCAGCGTTAGGGGGAGAGGACACCCCTCTCGCCGCAGCCCACCGTCACACATCAGAAGTGGGCTCGCCAAACTCACTCAGAGTGGCCACCTTGGGCCGGCCCTACACCACGGGCCAGACAATGGATTCCTCGTTGTTCACCGCGGGTGACCAAGCCACGGCTACTAAGGCCTCCCGTCACGACAAGGCGTGAACCCGTTCGGGGGGGAGAGGTGTGGTCTAGACCCGATTATATTTTGTGTAGTAGGCACTTGCGATTAGTTGGCCTATATTGTCGTTTGTCATCCGTATTGTTACGAGCTTAGGGTTCGAGACAATTAAAAACTGCCGAATGAACTACCAAAATTGACACTTTAATTACAGAACACTAATTACAACTTAAAACCAAACTAATAACCAAACATAATTGTACTACTGATCACCTTAGTTCGCAGTTGTATCGCTTTGAAGTATTCGCTATTATCGCCAACTCAACACTGACTCCGGTCACGGTCTGTCCTCAGATAGTTCTAGAATCTTCTACTGTAGAAACATCTAGAATGTTCGGGTACATACCGGTCCCGATTGACTAGGTGTCGATAGTTCTAGAAAGTTGTTCCGTGGAAATTTTTAGAAGGATCTTGACTCTCCTAGTTCTGCTACTCGATACTAGAGGGCGCTAGTGGTAACTAGTGTTGCCTTGTACTAGGCATTAATGGTGGCGCTCAACACTGCCCCCTCCTAAGACATGCTCGTCCCGGTAGAGCCACGCGGCAGCTTGTGCTGTCGCACGGATGAGCCGGCTCGAACCGGGTTGGTACCACGACCTCACAGAATACCAGCGTGAAGTTGAGGTTTACCTCTGCGTTTCGCTTGGTGAGTGCAGATGGCCGGAGGCCCAATTCCCTCTCCCCATCAACATGGTAGCGGAATTAAACGAAAGACTACCCCAGGAGGGTACCAGCACCTCTGGAGAATCCCTCGCGGGGCATCCACGACCAAGCTACTCCACTCCTGAGCGTGGGTGCTCAGGCTACCCCACGTATTCTGGGGGGGGGGGGCAAAATTCCGCTCACGACTAATACTGCTCGGGGCAAGCGCAGCAATAAGACCAAGGCAACCCCTGTCACGCTATCCGTGAATTTTTGCAACATCAGGGGACTTCATTCCAACCTTAACGCTGTCCACTTCCATCTAGAGACGGCGAAGCTGGCCTTGCTCTTTTTAACCGAGACTCAGGTATCCTCTCCGGCTGATATTTCATCTCTCCTACCCGGGGTACAAATTAGACCGACAAACAGACCGACTCATCGACCACGTCCAAATGGCTACAGATTCCTTGTTACAGCAGATCCCATCCGCAGAGATCGTGATCCTTGGCGATTTTAACGCCCACCACACCGATTGGCTCGATTCACGTTCAACCGATCATGCGGGGAGATCTGTTTATGACTTTGCTTTGGCATATGGTCTTACACAGCTGGTTACTTCGCCTACGCGGATTCCAGATGTGGAAGATCATGAACCTTCCCTGTTGGACCTTCTGATGACCTCTCATCCGGACGGATATCAGATTTCCGTCGACGCTCCTTTAGGCTCGTCGGACCATTGTCTTGTCCGGAGTGTGGTGCCACTCACACTAAAGTCGCGGTTGCATTCTGCAGGCTACCGCCGTGTTTGGCACTATAAGTCGGCTGATTGGGATAGGATGCGGTCTTTTTTTGCATCCTACCCTTGGGGGCGAGTTTGCTTCTCGCCGGAAGATCCCAGCGTTGTTGCTGATTCTGTTGCTGATGTGGTACTTCAGGGTATGGAACTTTTTATTCCATCCTCTGTGGTGCCCATCGGAGGCAGATCACAGCCATGGTTTGGTTGCTCCTGTAAAATAGCATCACGCTATAGCGTGGCCTGGGCTGACGCATCAACGTCTCGGGATGTAAACACCAGTGCAATTAAAAAGAAGTATAATTCCGCCTCCAGGTTCTTCAAAAGAGTCATTGCCAAAGCAAGGTCTGAGCACATCGGCAGAATTGGCGAAAAGCTAGTTCACCTTCTTTCGGAAACCCGTGCATTCTGGTCTCTCGCCAAGGCTGTCCAAGGGAACTTCTGTCAGCCATCTCTACCATCTCTGCACAGAGAGGACGACTCACTGGCCCATGCCGAAAAGGAGAGAGTCGATCTGTTAGGCTCTCTCTTTGCGTCCAACTCGACTCTGAATGACGGGGGGAACACACCGCCGACTATCCCGCGGTGTGAGTGCTCCATGCCGGACGTGCGGTTTACACAGCGGTCGGTTCGCAAAGCACTCCTCTCCCTGGACGTCAGCAAGTCGAGTGGGCCTGATGGAGTCCATCCCATTGTGCTGAAGACGTGTGCTCCGGAGTTGACCGCGGTTTCAACGCATCTTTTCTGGTACTCCTACTCCCAAGGCGTAGTCCCGAATTCATGGAAGACAGCTTTGGTCCACCCGATCCCTAAAAAAGGCGACCGCTCAGACCCGTCCAACTACAGGCCTATCGCCATCACCTCCTTGTTCTCCAAAATAATGGAGTCTATTATAAACTGCCAGCTCATGAGGTACTTTGAGGATCACCAGCTGATTAGTAACCGCCAATACGGTTTTCGTCGTGGTCGATCAGCTGGTGATCTTCTGGTCTACCTCACTCATAGATGGGCGGAGGCAGTAGAATCCAAGGGGGAGGCATTGGCCGTTAGTTTGGACATAGCGAAGGCCTTCGATCGGGTCTGGCACAAAGCGCTTCTTTCGAAGCTCCCTTCCTATGGGCTTCCCGAGAAATTGTGCAATTGGATCACCAGTTTCCTTGCTGATCAGAGCATCAAGGTCGTAGTAGACGGTGCATGCTCTGATTACAAGCCTATCAACGCTGGTGTTCCACAAGGCTGCGTGCTATCGCCAACGCTGTTTCTCCTGCATATCAATGATATGTTGCAAACTGGTAACATTCATTGCTATGCAGAAGACAGCACTGGTGATGCCTTATATACCGGCCGTGCAAATTTTTCTCGGGAAAACGTCGCCGAGTACCGGGACAAACTTGTGTCTGAGGACGAGTCTTTGCTGAACAAAGTCTCGGATTGGGGGCGACTAAATCTAGTCCAGTTCAATCCCCAGAAGACAAAAGTTTGCGCATTTACCGCTAAAAAGAACCCCTTTGTCGTATCTCTTCAGTTTCAACGCACTGCCCTTGTTGCTTCAGCCAGTATTGGAATCCTCGTTGTCGACATATCGAGTGATGTGCAGTTTTGTGGTCATTTGGAAGAGAAGGCCAAATTGGCCTCTAACAAGCTTGGCGTGCTCAGCAGAGCGGGACAGTATTTCATGCCGGTACACTGCTTGCAACTTTACAAGGCGCAGGTTCGGCCCCACATGGAATACTGTTCCCATCTCTGGGCAGGGGCTCCCCAGTGCCAGCTCCTTCCACTTGACCGCATCCATCGCAGAGCGGTTCGAATAGTCGACGACCGAGTTCCGAGCCTCCGTGGTCGGCAGCTGGCCCTCTGACGTCTGCGGCGTTGCACCATCAAATCATCTCTGGTCCGTCTCCTGCTGGCGTTGTCTTCGGGTACGGATACCCTCTGTGTTGTCATTTGGTAAAATTGGCATGATTTGATCCCACTTCTGACACCAATTGTTACGAGCTTGGGGTTCGAGACAGTTAAAAACTGCCGTATGAATTACAAAAATTGACACTTTAATTACAGAACACTAATTACAACTTAAAACCACACTAATAACGAAACACAATTGTACTACTGATCACTTTAGTTCGCATTTATATAGTCTGTAAAGTTAGTTATGGCTGTAGCTGTACTCCTATTTCTTTGAAATCCATGCTGATGATCTCCTAATATAAAATTATCCTCTAAGAAATCTGTTATTTGTTTAACAATTACTTTTTCGACTATCTTGTTTATGACAGAAAGTATAGCAATAGGCCTGTAATTTTCATAATTTTTATGGTATCCTTGTTTATAAATTGGTCGAATTTTTGCCTTTTAAGCCTATCTGGATAAATACCTTTTCTACACATAAATTGATAAAATTAGCGATTACAGGACTAATTTGATATTTGACATATTTTAAATCTTGGACTCTTATTCCATCAACACCAGGAGCTTTTTCACACGACAATTCAGATATTATTTTTCAATTTGGCATGGAGTCATTTTTCTGTATCTTATACTTAACAAGCTTTCATTAACATATTTACTTCTATCCAAAAATTTCATATTACATTTATGCTTAATTTTATCTACTTCTTGTGTAAATGTTTTAGAAAAGCCTGTACAAATCGAACTTATATCACTATTACTACCAAAATATTGAAATACAAAATCATCCACATTTACTTTTTTTTTACCTATCCATTGATTAATATACAACCATTTTTTTCTCAGGTCATTTCCGCACTTAATAATTAACGCTTTTTTATAGTTATTCTTAGCTAGGTTAATACGTTTATTTAACTTATTTCTATATCTTGTATATTCTAACCGATAACACATGTTTTGAGGAGCAGATTTCGATCTTTTAAAAAGTTCATCCCTTTTTTTAGTCATTAATATTAGTTCATTTGTAATCCATGGTTTATGTCTTTTATTTTTAATCACTGTTTTATATTTTACTGCGCATTTATATATCTCATCGAAAATTTCATATAAATTATTATAGAGTTTTAATGGACAGTTAATAGATAATAGGTTCGACCAAATAACTGCACTCAACTTTTCTTTCACTATTTTGTTATCAATAATTGTACTTACATGTTCAGGCCGTTCGCTCTCTCCATAATTACGTGTACGCAAAGTAAGTCCCGTTAAATAATGATCCGTTATCTTCTGAGCTGTATAAACAAACGATGCAGGCGGCGCCGAGCGTCCTCCGTCCCTTACCCACATATGATCGATGCAGGACACGACCAAACGCCCATCAATTATCTCTTCTCTCGTGACGTCATCATAGGCACACTGCAACCCGTACTTACATAACATGTCTTTATATCTCGATGTTGACGAATTTACTGTACCGTGTAAAATGTTAATGTTGACATCACCCGCCAGGATAATATCAGTCGTCGCTGGGACACCCCGCAATAATTCATCCAATTCTTCCACAAATCTATTTTTATTAGTATGTGGGGGCCTGTAAACGGCGAAAACGTATATAGGTCGTTCATTCTTTATTGTCATAAGGCCATGCAACACCTCACAAGAAATACCGCTATATTCAGTAGGTGTACAAGTTAATATATCTTTGACAAACATTAAAACTCCTCCCCCTCTTCGATTATTTCTTGTATATGCATGTGTATTGTAGCCCGGTATATGGTACAATGGTATTTCATATTCTTTTAAATTTATTTCAGTTAATACTATAATTTCTAGCATATCTAAATATCCATCCAACAACACCAATATTTCATTAAAATTTTTACGCATAGATCTTATATTTAAATGTATAATATTTATTGACGCATTTTGTTCATCCATGAATTGTTGTAGACGGTCTTTGTTATGAATTCGTTCATAGTAAATGCCATTGTTATCATTTTGCACAATTGTGCCCTTTTTCTCACCATTAAAGACGCAAATTACTATCACCTTGAAGGTGGTTTTTGATATCCTGGTCACTTTTAATTTGGTAAATTTTATTTTCTGCTTCACTTTTCTTAATAAGTACTTTAGAGTTTTGTATCCATATGAACTTATATGAACTTTTTAATTTGTTCTTAGCGAGATAAAATAATTCTCGAGTTTGAGGAGCAATATTTTCATTTATGTAAATTGGGCCTTCGATGTTATCTCCATAAAGCTGATTATTATTTATACATCGTTTCCTTGCTTTTAGCCACTTATCGCGAGCCGTACGACTTCTCAATCGCACAACCACCGGGCGCGGCTTTCCGTTATTTTTTTCTCTTCCCACCCGCCAAGCACTCTCTATTTCATCTTCTATTTCCATCAAATGTGAAATTTTTCGCACAATTTCGACTATATTCTCTTTTTCTTTGTATTGGACACCAATCAACTCGACGTTTTTTTTCTCTTTCTCGATTTTCTAATACACATATACGTTCTTCCATCATTTTATTGCACTTCTCTAGATGAATATTTCGTTGTTGTAAATCCTTAATTTGATTTTCATGCTTCGTGAATTTTTCAATTGCTTCCATCTTAAAATCTAACATTTCTTTGTACTTCTCTGCATAGTATTTAAGTTGTAAGTTAATTTCTTCCAATTTTTTGCTCATTCCCTCTACTATAGCCATTCGTTCATTAATTTGTTCAAGTACAACTTCATTGTCTTTAGCCGTTGGTGAACGTGGCGTTCCTGCCCCTGCTTTTACTTCTTCACACGAATCACAAATGCCTTTAGTACTAAAACAAATTATATCTTTTACACATTTCCTATGAAAGGCATGTTTGCACTTTTTACACTCCACATTGTCTTCCTTGGTATTTGGTAAAAACTGTTTGCACTTTTTACATTGAAATTTCGGCATTTTACTGTTAATTAGCCTAGCCAAACGTAAAAAAAAAGTATTAAGCTTATCAATCCTATTACGCAACAGACGTCTGTTCGCTGAGAGCGCGCGCGTTCTAGAACGTTCGAGTACAAACAGGTCCCGAGTCTAGTCTAGAAAGTTCTAGAAAGTTCTTCCATGAAAATTTCTAGAAGGATCTTGACTCTCATAGTTCTGCTACTCGATACTAGAGGGCGCTAGTGGTAAATAGTGTTGCCATGTACCAGGCATTAATGATGGCGCTCAACATTATATATTTTTCAACCGACTTCAAAAAGGAGGAGGTTCTCAATTCGAGTGTATGTTTTTTTTGTAAAAGGGGATAAAGTAAAGTAATCATGTGCCCAGGGGGATGTATCAAATATGAATTTATTTTCCTAATCTGCCCCCACACAGCCAATCTTATATATCCATTTTAAATATCGTTTAACATTTGATATTATTTTCGTGAATAACTGCAACTTTATCAATGACAAAAGTATTATAAGAATTCGACTGTATCTTCCTACTCTAATCCCAAGTTATTTGGAATCGAAATAGTATGTCTTTCTCATAAACCTATTCTCTTCTAACAACTGTCATCTTATCAGTCACTCCTTAATTGCGCACTTGCGTATCATTAGTATAATTTTAAGTATAAAAAATGATCAGGCTTGGAATATTCTAGCACGATTAATAGACATAAAACGGTAGGACTCTTTTTCTGCCTCTCCTAGGTATCCGTCCGTAGGTTCCACTCTCTTATCTATATCTGCAGTGGTGGACCGCCAAGCATCCAGATGATGAGGATGGTATCGTGAATTTTGATGCGATGTGTCACGGATTTATTACGTTAATTAAGAAATATTTTACACGTAAATTTCATAGTAAATAAGCATTATTATATATTTTTACATATATGTTAATTGCAATTTGAAATGTCGAGTAGATATATATATATATATATATCTGTATGAAGTCAATTATAATTTGACTGATAATAAAACTCAAAAAAATATTTTAAACAAATTGACTTTTAAAAAGTAAAAAGCTAAGACACTAAGACATTTTTCCGTCTGAAGTTTTATTCTGTTTAAAATAAAGATTTAATTACATTTATTTACATTACATAATATACAATATTTTATTATATACAATATTAAAAACTATAATAATAAAAAAAAACTAAAACTAGTAACTTAATAATTATCATACAATCCTACTCCCCGCGGTATCGTGCCAAGAACGCTGGCTGCGTTTCACCGCTGAATGGCTATACTTAGCCTTTGAGCTAGAAAAGAACCAGCCCTCTTATCACCAGCAGAAACGACCAGTCGCGGATGGAGTTTTTTTAGGAACCGCACGTGGACCCCACGGACCGATAGTCTCTACAGCAAATGGCACAAATATGCAGTCGTGTCTCAGAGACTCGTATTTGCGCCACTTACCTCAGTTCAGCTGCCTCTGATGCCGCCCGGCTCTAAACAAGGTACCCCTGAAATGAGCGGCCGCCAGAGTGTCTACGCAAGTAGCATCCCACACTAGAGCTTTACCTCTCTCCCAAGGGAGCAATGTCATACCTTCGGGTCTCTTGTCATCGTCTGTAAATATTCCACAAGGCTCTAAAACCGAGTGGACATTTATAGAGACAAGAGCCCTTCGGATGACATCGTTCAAAGAACCGTGAATGCCGTGAAAACCTACCGGCACTTTTCTTACATGATAGTCCGTGGAGCCCAAGCTTGTCGACGCTGCTACCACAGGGGCACTGATGGGGTTGACAAATCGCCGCTCCTAGTCGGATTCCTACGGCAATGCGCAAGCTTTCCCCATCAAGTAATGTGCGGAGATTACTTGATGGTAAAGCGTGTAATCAGTGACTAGATTCGGTAGTCGAAAGAGCTAGTAGGCGTGCCTTATCTTGGTCACTATGGAAATTATGAAACAAATCTTTCTGCACGCTCTGTACCAACGGAATATCCTACTGTTTTTGTTGGTTAACTTCCAGTGCAACATTTTCGCCAGGACAGAGCGTTTGCCATGTCTGCCCTGCCTCCGTAGCAAAGCACAGGTCTACTTTATTATTTAAAATTATGTTATATACATCACTGACGCTATGCACGGAAGCAAGGAAAGCAGGCAATGGAACGCTAGAAAGATTTCTCACACCAATACCGCCAAATGTTATAGTTAAAGTAGCTTGAGTCCAGGCTGTTGTATTTAAAGTTAAATTTAGAATTTTTTCTATAGCTATTTTAAGATTATTATCAATATCTTTTAAAATATACGAACATTTCCAGACTGGACTCGAGCGGAGTAAGTATGTAAATCTAGGTACAAGGAGACAATATTTTAAAATAGTAAGAGCAATGTGGGGGTTTAATTTATACAATTTATCATCGTGGTTTAAAAACTTATCAAATTTTGTTTTTAAAATAGGTTTAATACTATCGAAAAACAACGGGGCACCTAGCAGGTATAGTGATTCCGTATCGATAGTTTTTATTCCTGGAGAAATACGATTGAAATTTTGAATTAAAGTGTCTCTGTGAGAAGTAGATAAATTATTAGAAAAAAATATTTCACATTTATTGCTATTTGGTTCAAGACCAATATTTTTAAAATTTCGAAAAATATGAGTAAGATCACTGAGGACGTCATCTGCTCTACCTCCCAGTGTACCGTCGTCCAGGTACCACACATTCAGCTTGGATTTCAAATTTGAAATAATGGGTTGAATTCCCAAACTGAAAAGTGCTGGACCTAGTGGGTCACCCTGCTGAACACCGACAGCAGAATCGATAACATGGTTTTCATAAAACAAGTTAGTATTTTGACTGTAACATTGCCAAACGTAATGATAAATTTCGGGGGTATTGTTAGCCACTTCTTTCAGGGTTACCCTATCGATATAGTTAAAAGCATTGCTTAGGTCAACCTTCACAAGAACATCTGCATCAGAGTTTGTTAAAAATGTACGCACTGAATGTACCGCCGCCTCACAGCCACCTCTAGTGCCAAAGCCTAGTTGAGTAGGCTGAAATTTTGTCTTAAGTTTAGAGATTATGTGCCTGCAAGCTAATTTTGAAGTTAAGCGTCGAAATGTGGAACCAACGGCAATAGGGCGGATACCGTTATCCTTTTTTTTTGAAGGCATATAATCTTATAATCTTGCCTCATATAAGAATGCAATGAAATTTGGATTAACATTACCAGAAAGCATAAAGTTACATAATTTTGTAATGTCATTAAGAAGTACTCTGCCGGCGTAACCGGCAGAAGCGCTTACAAGATCTTTAAGATGTTGAGGCGTAATTCTGTCAATGCCGCCAGCAGAGTCATTCGAAAATGACATAATTGCTTCTAAAGTGTCTTTTTCAGAAATTTGTAAAGGTTGCATAGAAGTTTTGGGAGGCAGCGGTAAACCCTGAGAAGGATTGACCGAAGGATGCTTCTGACGAAGGCCTTCAAGAGTTTCGACATGACGAGGAGCCAGGATATCGTCTGAGCATAAAATACGGGATGCATTTTTTAAGTCGCCATCCATTACTTTCGACTCAACTGCTTTTTTTAAACAAAACTTGGGACGTAATCGAGATAAATGAGTATTAATTGGGTAATCTAAATTTTGAAAAGATCGCTCTTTTAGTTGAGACGTAATTGATTTATTTTTACGTCTCAACTAAAAGAGAGTTAGTTAGTAGTAGTTAGTTAGTTTTATCAAAATGAAAATGGGAATACATGAAAGAAAATAATTTTTGCCAAATCTTTTCACTATTAGTGAAACAATTTTGAGTAGTGCATGACAATGCTTTAGCAAGCTGCATCCTCGCACCTCTAGGAATTCTTGTATCCACTGGTACATTACGATGATAATTGTAAATTTGCTCCGAAAAAAGGGAAAAATTTGTGCCATTAGAGGAATTACTAATAGAGTTATGAATTTCTATGGTAGGCTGTGAAGCCGAAATACTTTTACTATGGCATCGTTTAATATGTATATTTAATCCCCTTTTACCTTTAAACAGCCTACCGTCGGTTTAATTTTGACAATGTAGGAAATCCGGCTGTGAATTTAGCGGAGCTGAGATATTCATAAAAAAATCTAAACAGATCTCTACCGCACTCAAAAGTCTTTATATTACATAGCTTCATATTGACTTGAAATATGCTGTACCCCGCATCTTTCCTTGAAACACAATAATTTACGGCCTAAATAAAAGCACTTTACTTTATAAATGAAATATTATCACATTACTTTCCTGGATTTATTCCATATTGATAAAAATTGTATGTAGTCGTTATGCTTTGACAGCTGATAACGACGCAGCAAAAATTTTTTTTCTTTATAAATGAGTATTATGTCTGAAATTAAAAAATATTATTATAATAACTGTCTTATATATTTACTGATCTTTTTGTTGAAATTTGTAAGCCAGAATTGGCCTCTAAATAACAAAATAAAATATGTTAAATAAACGTAGCTTTTGACAGTTGAAAAATGTTTACAACTCAACAACAACAATTAAAATTATAGAAATTATTTTAACCGTTTTAGTTATTTAAAGTCGAATTTAACATTTTATTTCTTAAAAGCTAAGTAAATACAACATTTGTTGTAATCAGTCAGTGTACGTTTGTAAAGTTAGATTGAATTATATTGTTCATTCTCTTTAAAGTTTTTGTGGACTTGTATTTCTCTTTTCCTTATTCACCAAATAGAAAATAACACACAACAGTTTATTAAACTAAGAGAAAACTATAGAAAGAAAAACTAAAAAACTGTTTTTGCTATTAATAATAAATAAATAAAAAATGTCTTCAATTATTAAAAGTTGATATTTAAAGGGTGAAATATGTCGACACTAGCGAACTTTTCTCGGCTTTTCTACAAATTATGGTCCGTTGTCAGAACGACATCGTTTGTTCCGGTTAGGTATGGTTATCGCCTGGAGCGTACGATTTAGAACTTTTGGTTGTCGACGTAAGATTTATTGTATTGAATGTGCCTATTTTTCTTACTATGAAACAGCACCACAAAGTCAGAAAATCAATAAATATGTGTATTTAAAAGGTGTCATGAACGCGCCAAATGGAATCCGTACTCTTTGCCTAGCCCTCTGTTAGCGTGCATATATTACGTCTATCTGTGGTAAAGCACCATTTAAAAATATAAAATAATGAAAGTGAATTTCGCCAGAAATATGGAAATTAAAATTTTATTGTCACTTACCGACTCAATTGTCACCGACATTAACAGCCAGGTTTCAACTTATCTAATTTCTTTAGTGACGTAATAGTCGACCTAACAAAATGCCAGGAATAGGACTTAGGTAGTAAAACTTTATAATAGTGTATAACTTGCCAGTATTATTGAAAGGTTCCACGACAGGAACATATTAAAAATTACGTCACATATATCGTATCAACAGTCTTTTTAGCCTACTTCAAAAAAGGAGGAAGGTTTACAATGCGACTGTATGTTTTTTTGTATGTGTATGCTACGCGATATCTTCGTCAATTGTAAACCGATTTTAATGATTATTTTTTTCTTTTTATTTTAAATAATAAATGCTTTTTACTTAAGGTGTCGTCCCATATAAATTTTGAGTAAAAAAACTACCTCAAAAATTGGCGAAATAGGAAATGAAGATTTTATATAATCATTTAGACGACATATTCCTTAGTCCACTCAATGGGTAAAAAAATAACTTTTAATAAATAGTACTACGTATGCCATACTGCAGCTATGACTGTAGCGGTTCAAATCGGCTCTATCTGGAAAGAACTACGCTCGCCCGGAATATCATCGAAGTAGCAGCATAATGCTTGTGTGTTAGTATGGTGAGTGTAGAGAACCGGATACTCTTTTTACAGGAAACGAGACATTCCATCTTAGTCCTCGAAGGGGTAATAACGCGTTTTAATTTTTAATACACGTTGGATGTATATAGTCCACAGTATCCACTTACCATCAGGTGGACTGTGTGCACGAATGTCACTCTTACTTATATAAAAATATTTTTCAAAAAATAATATTTAAAAAGTGATTCTGTTGTATATTTCTCAAGTAAATGTTCAACACTAACGAAATTGTAAATCAATTTTTTAACTGATGATTGAAATTTGGAACATGTCTAGTCCGTAAATATGCATTAGGGAAGCGGACTTATTTCCGACACCGCAGAAGAACGCTTCCAGTTGAATGTAATATGAGATGTTGTACTGAATGTGAAAAATAGGTAGCTCTAAGTATAAGAATGCTATTAAAGTTTTATATTGATACCGTATTAAAAGTACTGTGTTTTGTGTCGGAATTAAGATTTGCCTATTGTCTTTTGTCTATTATCAGAGCTATGAGATCTTTCATGCATTTCTGATAGCCGCCTTTACGACTCGCACGGGACGAAATGGGGCGATTAATGGATTAAATCACACGGCATTACTTAATTAATTAATTATTATTATTGAACTATAATGCGAAGTAAATTTTTCTTATTTCTCTTCTTCAGTCTGAACAACATTTAAATTCAAACAAACTATTTCAGACTATCAGAAAAGTTACCTCATAAATTAATTACAGCTGTAAATCACAGAAAGGTAAATGTTCACTACCACCATCACCAAACCGAAATGTTTTACAACTTTGAAACTATACACTACTATACTACTAAGTTCAAGTAATTGTTTGCGATATTAAATGTCTGCTCACAACATTGATTTGTTTTTGTTAACTCGACGGCTCTGTGGCGCAGTGGCTTAGCAATGAGTTGCAGCGCTTAGGGCCGCGGGTTCGAATCCCGCACGGAACAAGTATTTGTATGGCCTACAAATAAATGTTCCGGGTCTGGATGTTTGTCCTTGTGAAATTCATGTATGTAAACTGCCCCCACGATACAGGAGAAAATCCTAGTGTGGAGGTTACATTTAAAAAAAAAAGATTTTTTGTTAACTTAAAGGACTATTTTCTAAATGGTCTATTCTTTCAAAAGAGAAACGGTTTTAAGAGGTGGCTCCTTAAGATTAGCTAGTAAATTATTATGATGTAAAGAACGTAAAGGTATTGTCAGCCTCTCTATTGAGCGAACTGTAGAAATGGCATGTGTTGAGTTTGAGCACCTCATTGTTCTGAGCGTCTACAGACCCCCATGTTCTATAAATGATCATCATCATCATTATCATTACAGCCCATCACAAGTCCACTGATGAACATAGGCCTCCCTCAAGGAATGCCACAAAGCACGGTCCTGAGCCACCTGCATCCATCGACTTCCTGCATGTCTTACCAGGTCATCACTCCATCTAGTGGGGGTCGCCCTACACTTCGCCTACTGGAACGAGGCTGCCACTCGAGAATCTTTTTTCCACATCGGTTGTCGGTTCTTCGAGCTATATGGCTGGCCCATTGCCACTTCATCTAACTAATCCGTTGGGCTATGTCGGTCACTCTGGTTCTACTATGATTTGTTCTATATACGATACATTTGAAAAAAAATATGGAGGAAATGTTTGTTAAGCTTAATAAACAGAATAAATTTGTTGTAATATGTGAAGACTTTAATATCAATCTCCTAGAATCATTCTCCACCAATATTAAATTTAGATCATTGTTTTTTAAATCATATAGTCTTTTTAATTTATTTTAAGAGCCAACGCGTATTACTGAATGTAGTGCAACATGTATAGATAACATTTTTACAAATGTTAAGCCGTTGCATAAATGTATAATTCAAAAATAAAGTTCTGATCACTGTGGGCAATTAGTTTCGATACCCTAAGTTCACAAAAAGCAAGTAGATGCACGTTGCTTGAAGAAGTTTAGAAGTAACAAAGTGAAAAAACTTCCATCACTTTCATACCAAAATAATCCAATTTTTTTGTATAGAACATTGTTTAAGCTTATTTGCAATAATTTGATAATACTTTTACTTCAAAAATATTCTCCTTGAACAGTCGGAAGGCATTCAATAAACGGGAAACAGTAGGAGTCCAAAAGAGCAAACAAAGGTTATATGATCTTTACCATGAAAGGTCATATAATCCTAGCGTCCAATTTAGGGAATATGAAAAAATATTGAAAAATATTTAAAAGAGTGTGCTCTACAGCCAAGTCTTTGCATTTGAGCAAAAAAATTAAGACGGCTTCTAATAAAATTAAAATGACAAGGAGTATAATTAGCAAACTAAATAAATAGCGAAACTGGTAAGATCAACTCTCGCAATTCAAACTACCAGTTAAGTTTTAACAACAAATTGACTGAATCAGATTAGGACGTTGCAATGGTTTTTAAGAAATATTTTAGTGATATTCCCATATTAACCACTAAGTCACTGAATTATTCTCCTCCCGTTGCCGAATCATTACTTAAACAAAATGTAAATGCGTGTACAAAGAATTTTACATTTCATAAATTGTCATCAAAAGATATTGTAAAATATTTTAAAACCATTGATATAAAGAAAACTGCAGATCTGTGGGGGGTTTCCGATAAAGTTATAATAGAATAAATAATTTACTTCATAAAAATCAATTTGGTTTCACAAGGGGTCGCTTGACAACTGATGCCTGTGTTGAGCTGATTAACTATATTTTTAATGCATGGGAGAATTCACAGGATGCTTTGGGTATATTCTGTACCTATCCAAGACCTTCGATTGTGTTTACCATGAAACATTAATCTGGAAACTTCAACACTACGGTGTAAGAAGTGATGCTCTGAAATTAGTTATTTCATATTTAAGTAACAGAACTCAAAAAGTTGTCATTAACAGTATGAGCTCTTCCCGGTCGATGGTACATATATACGTGCCTCAAGGCTCAATTCTCGGCCCCTTTCTGTTTCTTGTATACATTAATGTAACCTTACATAGTAGGGGATAACTATGATATAGTATTATTTACTAATGACACTTCTTTAATTTTCACATTAAAACGACAATTACTAAAATACGACGAAGTAAATAATGCTATATTTAAATTAGTAAATTAGTTCAGTGTCAATCATTTGCATTTAAATGGCACTAAAACGAAATGTATGAAATTCATGACTCCATATGTCAAACAATTAAATACTAATGTAATTTTAAATGGGGAGGAACTGAGTCTTGTCGATACAACCATTTTTCTTGGAGTCACACCAGACGCGAAGCGTCAATGGAGCCCTCGTGTATAAAAACTAGCAAGCAGACTTAGTTCTGCCGCATATGTTGTAAAAAAGGTTAGAAATCTTACCAGTGTTGAAACGGCTGGACTAGTTTACTTTAGCTATTTCCACAGCATAGTTTCGTATGGTATTTTGCTATAGAGACACGCGGCTGACACTGAAATCATATTTGTTTTACGGAAGAGGGCCATAAGAGCAATTTATGATTTAATGCCTATAGAGTCGCTGCGATAAAAAATAAATAAATTAGTATATTAACTTTGGACTCTCAATACACTTACGAAAATATAATGTACGTACACAAAAATGAAAGTAGTTTTACAAAAATAAGTAATAATCATTATGCAAATACCAGTAACAGACACAAGCTATTAGTAGTTACTCGACTCCACCGAGTCAGTAATTCATTCTTGAGCGATGTATACGCTTTTACAATAAAATCTTGCAGCTGCTATTTCACGTTGGTGTTCTGTGAGAATGCGCCGCCTTTCCTTGACCCATTCCTGCTGCAGTCATAACCATGCTACCACATACGAACGGGTTAAATGACGATCATGCAGCCGTTACTTCTTGTATTCAGGGCCATATAAAGAAAAGAAGAACGACTGCTCCTTAGACTATGTGAAAGAAACTTCAGTTTGAAGCGGGTTACCATGTTGCAAGATATGTATCAAAATTTTTAAGAACCGTTTATTTTTGGGTTTTACTATAGGATTATCTGAGGTCCGAAGAGAGAGGGAGGACACGGTAATTCTCGAATCCGGTAACTTGTTCTATCACCGGGAGGGCGACAATCTGTCTAAAGAGGTGTCGGATTTATCGTCCACAAGTCTCTCGTTAACAACTTCGTAAAGATTGTGAGTGTGTCGACGGTGGTTACGTACCTTATACTCAGAATCACCAAACGGTATTCGTTGAAGGTCATACAAGCTTACGCACCGACTTCAGCACTTCCCGATGAGGAGGTGGAGGAAATATATGAGGATATATCTAAAGCCATGCATTCCTCCAAATCCCACTATACGGTGTTAATGGGAGACTTCAACGTAAAACTAGGCACAAGACAGAACGGTGAGCTGAAGGTAGGGAAATTCGGAATAGGGCAACGGAACCCAAGGGGCCAACAGCTGGCCAACTTTATGGAGAAAGGGAGACTCTTTATGATGAACTCTTTTTTCCAGAAGCGGTCCCACATGAAGTGGACTTAGACGTGCCCCGACGGTTCGACAAAAAATGAGATTGACGTCATTATGACAACTAGTTGCCAACTGTTCAGTGATGTCTCAGCTATCGCGAGAGTGAAATTTGTTCGCGAAACCGAATAGTAAGAGGCACTTTGAACCTAAAAGTTAAGTTGGAGTGGTCTCGTCTAATGAAGTCAACGCTCCGTCCCCCTCGTGCTCTAATCCAAAGTCCCGAAACCTTTCAGTTCGAGTTACTAAACCGTTTTCAGTGCCTAGAAGATTGCAATGCAGTGGACGATATGATTGACAAGCTCGTGGAAACTGTCCATTTGTTCGGAGCTAAGTTTTGCAAGACCCACCGCAAAAGTACCCAAAAACTGTCCAATCACTCTTAATCTCATGGCTATTAGACGGGAAATGTAGATGCAGTCTTCAACAGATTAGACAGCATACAGGCAACTGAAAAGACAGATCTTCAAATGCATGCGGTAGGACTTACGCAACTTCAATACAGCTCGTATCGAAGAAGCGTTCGAGTGGAACCAGGACTCCAAAGTCTTTGCCAGAGACCTGTCTGCCAGAAAGAGCCAACTGTCGAAGCTGAAGACCGAGTGTGGCAGCATCGTTTCCGGAACACCTGAGATTTTGAGTGAGATTGAGAAATTCTATGGGCAGCTGTACACGTCATCGTTGGAGCCTCGAGCGAGCATCGAGCGTCATGCTTGCGTGTGAGTAACGATCATAGAGTTATGTGTAGTCTTATCCGACACTATTCCGATGATATTTCGGACGTCAGTCTGAGCGAGATTAGAATGGCTCTACAGCACCTTAAAAACGGGAAGGACCCAGGCGAAAATGGAGTTACAGCGGAGCTTCTGTAAGTGGGTGGAAAACCGGTACTTGAAGTCCTTCAGAAGCTCTTTAATTCCTTCCTCCATGGTGAGACTACTCCAGAGCCGTGAAGTAGAAATGCGGTGGTTTTATTCTTCAAGAAAGGTGACAACGCTCTCTTGAAGAACGATAGACCGATTTTCCTTCTGAGCCACGTCAACGTGCTGTTTTCGAGTCTTTACAAATCGTTTGGCACGCAGACTCGACGACTTCCAGCCTCCCGAATAAGCCGGTTTCCGAAAAGGCTTTAGTACCATAGACCACATTCATATACTTCGGCAAATTGTACAGAAGACTGAAGAGTACAATCTGCCACTTTGCCTTTGATCTCCTCGAAATTAGGGCGGTGCTAAGTGCTTAAGCGGTGCCAAGTTGACTGTCGGTATATCGAAGTGCTGAAGTGTTTGTACAGTAGGGCTACAATGGCTATCCGAGTACAGAACCAGAGTACGAAACCTGTCCAACTACAGAGAGATGTAAGGCAGGGTGACGTCCCCACAAAACTCTTCACCGCTGCATTGGAAGGCATTTTTAAGCTACTGAACTGAAAAGGATACGGTATTAACATCAATGTCGAGTACATCACTCACCTTCTATTTGCCGATGATATAGTCCTTATGGCAGAATCGCTAGAAGAGCAAAGCGCTATGCTCAATGACCTCAATAGTGTCTCCCAACGGTTAGGTCTTAAGATATACATGGAGTAAACAAAGATCATGTGTTATATCCATGTCACACCTATGCCGGTAGTTGTTGGGAGCACTAAGCTCGAAGTTGTTGACGAGTATGTTTACCTGGGACAAATAGTCCGACTAGGTAAGTCCAGCTTCGACCGAGAGGTCAATCGACGGATTCAACTCGGCTGAGCAGCGTTCGGGAATTTACGACACATCTTCTCGTCAGGTATACCTCAAAACCTAAAAACGAAGTTTTACAACCAGTGCGTATTGCCAGTGATGACATATGGATCTGAGACGTGGTCCTTCACTGCTGGCCTTTTGGGGAGGCTCAAGGTCGCTCAAGGTCACTCAGCGAGATATGGAGAGGGCTATGCTTGGGGTTTCTTTGCGTGACAAACTTATGAATGAGGATATCCGCTGTAGAACCAGAGTGACTGACATAGCCCAACGGATTAGTAAGCTGAAGTGGCAATGGGCCGGCCATTTAGATCGAAGAACCGACCGAACCGAAAAAATGTTCTCAAGTGGCAGCCTCATACCGGTAGGCGAAGTGTAGGGCGACCCCCCACTAGATGGAGTAACGACCTGGTAAGACATGCAGGCAGCCGATGGATGCAAGTGGCTCAGGGCCGTGCTTTGTGGCATAAGTTGGGGGAGGCCTATGTTCAGCAGTGGACTTGTGAAAGGCTGTAATGATAATGAAGAAGATGATGAGATTTGATATCGGCCTTACTTTTAATCGTTGGTTATCACTTACTATTTGTTATCTCTATACCTCTCTTTCTACTGTCATTTAGTGAAAAGAGGGGAATAAGTTTGAACATTATTTATGTTGACTTTTATGAGTACTACTTATTTTATTTTATTTCAACTTTGTTGCACAAAAAGTACATAGGTGGGCTTAATGCCTTTAGGCATTCTCTACCATTATATATATGTGTAAGCAGAGAATTTTACCTTTTATTATTAGGTTGATAATATTTTTTAACAAAACTGAAATGTACACACTACTTTAAATTTCAGATAACACTTAGAGTCCTACACCCTGAAACGTCTTCCTTAACTGTTTTCTAATAACAATTTTCCGGAAACGTCAACATCAAACGCGAAAGCAGACCATTTATCACTTGCGTTCGTAAAATATGATATGTCTAAGTAATGTTTCTATGCAGTCGTCGTGGTAAAGTGCTTGTTTTAAAAAATGCCTTTAGAAGCGAAGAGTATTCATTTATTATTATATGTGAGCGCCGTAAGAGGCGACAGAGAAAATTAAAATAATAAGAAAAACTCCACAAAACCAAGCCGCCTGCTAAGCTTAACAAATATGGCAGTAATGAAAAAAGGAATGAATTATGATATAATATAATTTAATATGATGACGGTATTGAGCCTTAAATTATCATACACTCCGTTCATGATTACAAACTACACTTCACATATTAAAAATGGTGCTTCAAGATTTTAGTTGACAAGATGATCTCAAATAAAATTAAAATTGTCTTTTTACCCCTAAAAACTATTCTCTTTAGTCAAAAATTCAACATCGTCTATTTTTGTGTAGTTCCACTCTATGTAACGCTTCGAAATATCAATTAAGTACGTAAAACACTCGCAGAGAAAAACCTCTTTGAAATACACATTGGCACCAAGGTGATTCCTAAGTGTTCCTGAAAATCGGACATAGGCTCACACTTAATGATTCCTCAAAAACCATGTTTTTTATCCTTTAGAACATTTAAAATAATGATATTGTTAACATATAAACTGAAACTCAAATAATATTTACGATTTTCCGAAGTTAAGGAAGTAATTGTAATAGGTCCAATTTTCCAAATTTTGGACTCATCTCCATGGTTAAAGTTCTCTAGAGTTGGATGATATGTTTTCAGGCGGATTTCTGTATATGTATGTACGTACGTACGTTCGTAAAGACGCTGGCAATAGCTAATATGTAGGTAGTATATTGTCAAATTACATAGAAAATAAAGAGAGGAGCGATGACAAGACGCTTGTAACTTATTTATTACAAAATATAAATCAATTAATTACTAAGATAAAAAGTTGAGGGATCAAAAAAAACCAACAGGTATTAATATATGATAGGTTATTGTTTTTAACTCTACACCTTTTGATAAATTTAAATTAAAGTTAGATAAAGTTGCAGCCTAAATATACATACGTCCTACTGCTGGGCATAGGCCTCCTTTCATTTTTGAGAGGGTTTCAGGGCAAGAAAATATCCGCCGGGCTGCCCCAATGCGTGTTGGCGAACTTCACATGCCTTCAAATATTTTTTTCTAATTTCTCATACTGGCAAGTTTTCTCACGATATTTTCCTTTACCACCGAACACGTTGTAAATCAGCACTTAAAATTGCAATTCACAATTTCATTGCTGCCGGCGGGGATCGAACCCGGGTTGCTCACGCACTGTGAAATTTATAGCGAACGCTTAGCCTCTGAGCCACCACGGCTCTGTTGATAAATTATACAGATATTATTGCTGGACGGTCATTTTAAGAGGTTAGTTTACCATTTTTATTGTAGCGACAATTTTTTTAAAACGTGCTTTAGTACCAACAGTTTTCTGAGATGTATGTTCGAGAGTAACATACTTATATTTTTTCCGCCGCCATAAAATGTATATATTTGTCTAAAAATTGTCTTATAAAGCATATTGTTTGGGTCTTTCATCACCTCGCATATCTCAAAAATAAAAGTGATACAGACTTCGGATCGGTTTATTTATTTATTTTTTATTTTATTATTTAAACTTTTATGCATAAAAGAAAAATCTTACATATAGCGGACTTAATGCCTTAAGGGATTCTTTCCCAGTCAACCATGGTTTCATATAATGCAGTTATATAATTAGAATCTCATTAAGCTTATATCAAAATAACCAGTAGTTTTTTTTTATAATGGACGAATTAACTAAAGAAATTACAAAATAAAAAAAAATTTGATACACAGTCCTACGTCCTGCCATTTTATCTTCGATTAAAAATAAATATGCACATGTAAATAACATTGACGTATGTCTCGTGACATGTTAAACGGGGCTCAATGGAATTGACTATGACGTGATGAAAATCGTGTAGTGGCGGTGGAGGAACATCCACTACCCTATCCCTATTCCATGTGTGGCGTAAGAAGCGACAGAGCGAAATTAAAACAGAAAATGGGCAGCTGAATCTTCCTGATAATAATTCAAAATAATACGAAGAGCGGTTACCAAACCGCCCACCAAGCGTGAGAAGTATGGCAAATCCCCTATGAGACAATCTATGAAAGGGGCCTATGTTCAGCAGTGGACTTTTATGGGGTGAAATGGATGGATGTGAAACTGTTGATATAGACTCTTAGCCAATTAAGTATATTATATTGCTTTAAAAATAAAACATTAAGTTGGAACACCAAATTTTTATACGATGTACCATATTTTTAAATTCTATATTTGATATAAGGAAGTTGGCAACCCTAACTACGAATACCTTTCCCCGGTGGCTGATTCGTGCTACAGCGTGTTTTTGACAACCCTTTTCTTTTTTGAAGATCGTTAAAAATATAATCCTAAAAACCGATATTATATTCTAATTTGATTAAGAAGAGTTTAAATATACCGTATTGTATATTCAGACATATTAAAAACGGGGCAAATATTCAGGCAGCTTTGTTACACTAATTCTGCATTTGACTGAGCGTAAAATTATGTATAAACGGACATGGCCACTAAGTTCCAGCCAAATTCACGCCTGCTTTCAAATTGGTCATTCTATGAACAAATTGTAATTATATGTAGTCATTATAGTTAGATACCAACATAATTAACTATCACCAAACTATCACACTATCGTTATAAGCTTAACGTTTACAAATTTTTTGCAAAATATAATGCATCCGCTGTTTCTTTTTTTACCCGACTGCCAAGGAATTAGGTTAGGAAAAGGTTATATTTTGTATGTATGTATGTTTATAAATTTCTTTATTACCTCGTATCTTCCAAACTGCTCGTGAATTTCGACAATTAAGGTATCGTTATATTCTTTTTTAAAACTTTAGTGTTCTTAGATAGCTGTTTGAAAAAAAAATTAAATGGCGGATTTTAGGCGCGAAATAGTAATAATTTAATTTAAAAAATTACCAAACCTATCGAGTAGGATATCAAAATAAAGGAAATTAAAAGGGAATTAGAAATATATATTTACTAGCTGTTAACCGCGGCTTCGCCCGCATGGTCACTGGGAAATGAACTATCCATTGCTTTTTGAATTGAAAGAAAACTGAGTTTTATAGATTTGTCAGAGATGCAGCCATTAAAAGGAAACTGAGCAAAATTGATTCGTCAGCCTATTTAAATGTTTTGAAACGCAGCGTATAGGAAAGCATGAAAATAGCCTGTTTATTCCAAATGGAAATGGGATATTTTTTTTAATTTAAGGAAACTGAGCATAATTATCCGTCAGGGATGCAGACATTTGAAAAGAAACTGAGCTAAATTGATTCGTCAGAGATGCAGTTTTCTGAATTGAAAGGAAACTGAGCCAAATAAAAGATCCGTCAGAGATGCAGCCTTTTGAGTTGAAAGGAGACTGAGCTTAATAGGTCCGTCAGAGGTGCAGCATTTGGAATTGAAAAGAAACTGAGCTAAATAGGAAATTTTGAATTGAAAGGGAAGATCTGTAGAATTCTGATTAATTGATTGTAGAATTTTGGAAAAAAAATTAACTGAACACTATTTTAAGACGCTACTGTACACAATGTTATATGTTTTTCCATTCGGGGAAAGAATGTGGAAATTCTGGGCATTTGACACACGCGAACATGCTACATACAGCTGACCATGAGAGAAGCACGGTTTTCTAAGTTGACCCCGCTACCTGTAACGTTTGCCCTTGCGCTTTATTAATTGTCATTGCAAAACTGAGCTTAATAGGAACTGCAACCTTTTAAATTGAAAAGGAAGATCTGTGGGAATTATAGGGATCCGTGGTATAATAACATTTTCTCCTTTTCCTACGCCTGTCAAAATTGTAGCAACGATTATGTTCCATCCAAGATGTGTCAGACGCAGCCTTGTCCTGTTACATAACCGAGGAGCATCTAAATTTCGCATTAGCATGACTGGGACGCCTAATTTTAATTGAAGCTTATGAGAGGGCACACCTGACAACTCTAGAGAATTTAGAAACTCTACGGGATATGAAGTGCTCTGTTCTGTGTCCATAACTGTGTCTACTGACAAATACTCTGTTATTTCTCCTGCTGCTTCGCTTAATATATCTGAATTTATTTTGTTAACGCTCTCATTTTTTGGTGCAAGAATCGCCCTTTCACATAACCATTTGTCTTCATGCATATGTTTTAAGGTCTTTATATCCTGTAGGACCCCGAACATGGTGCAGCAGCAATCGTAAAGAGAAACATTCAAAATTAGTTACATGGACGGTATACACACGACCAAGGGCATCTGATGACTTTACACCGGGCCAATTTGCAACAGGCGCGCCTTGAATACGGCGTTTCCACTCCTTCCTAGATGTGTTCCAAGTATAACAGCGGGGGACTTCAGAATATAACAACGTTTTTGCAAAGCGGTTGGTTTGACAAAGTTGAAAGAAGGCTGTTAGTGTAGTTTTTGGCGGTGATGCAATTCTTTCTTGAAAATTTCTTTCGGTGAAATATACACGCTCCATTTTCTAAGTGCATAGCAAGGTGAGTAACTGTTGGGTGCCTTTCGTGTAAAGGGAAGCCAAGGAGACGCCACGCTGCCACGTTACTGCTGACATAACGCCCTGCTTGAAAGGTCTGTACTTCATTAACGGGATTTGCCTCACCTTCACTCCTGAGATTAAATATTGCTTGGTCGCTTCCATTATTTATGTACTTACAGATATACTTGATTGCGCGGACAGAGCTACATGCTTCTACATTAATGTGGGCATTAAACATTTTACATAGAATGGTCGAATACGGGACAATCCAGCTGTTATCTAAGGTTTCGAACGCTCCAGAGCGAGATTTGATTGTAACTTTCCTGCCACCATCTTCGGGAGCTCTGCGTCTGTATAAAGGGTAACCATTGTCATTGTGCACTGTTTCTTTTAATAGCTATTTAGGGAATTTCTTTGTACATTTTCCTTCTTTCATACATGGCAATATTGAATTTCGTGCTCCACATGGACCGTGAATCATATTTCGGACGATGGTATCATACAATTCTTTATCTTGCTCAGGATCCGGAATCTCGGCGCTTATTATGTCGTCTATTTGGCTGGGCTGCAACTTCTCTTTATGCCATATTAGAATGTGGGCATGCGGTAATCCTCTTTTTTGCCATTCAATTGAATACATGAAGCACTGCACCTCTCCGAAAAATTTTCCTTTGTTAATTACATACATTAATTTTGTACTTTTAATCTAAATACTCTAACAACTAAATCGTGTCTGTCAGTACTTTTGGCCCGGCATTAGCTCCTCGGTTATTTCTTTCCATGTGGGATTGCAAGTAAAAGTAACAAAAAGATCAGATCTTTCGTAAGTTCGTACATAGGCGAATGCGTCTTGTGTGTACTCATGTAGGTAGCGGGGACTGTTAACGAATGATGAGGGCAGAATTACCATTTTACCTAAATCTCTGGGGTTTACATTGGCGTCGCTAGAAACTGCATCGTGTAAATGTATATAATTTTCAACGCGCAGCTTTTTTTGATTTAAAGATAATATAACGGAGACGTTCACTTTCTACCTTCACATACATGTCTACCAAAAATTTATGAAATAATTGTCTACACCGGGCTAAGAGGTTAAAATCATTTTCTCGCAACATCATATGATACGCATAAAAATCCATACATGATACTTTTTTGTTCGGAGTAGGCTCCTTTGTGACCGGGTTAATGAGTGGAATTTGAAAATGATAACCCCTATTGTCCTTTGCAATAAATCAATGGGTATTGCAGAGCGTCATAAAACTTGTGTGTATCGGCTACCCGTTGCAACGTATCATCACGTGCTCGCAAGACAATGTCTCGTGAAGAAAATTGATCACCACTAATTACGGCTGCTATTTCGTTTATCAAAGGTGCATTAGGTATGCTATGATTAGGTGTTTATCATAGCGCCTTTCATGCTCTCCTCGAGGGGTCCGATCTGCGTGAATGACGACTTTATAATCCTCTTCAGGTAGGTTTTCTAAAGCAGTTTTAAATGTTTTGACTAAAATGTTACGTTCATGCAAGAATCTTTGAATTTTGAACACTGTGTCTCTCTCAACTCCCCTGGATAAATTGGCAGCGACGGTCTACCTCAATTTCTTCGTCACCCATAAAATATACTTGTAAAAAATTTTTGCTGTTCGTTTTCAGCTGGAAAAAGTGAACCTATTCTATGATAAATTTGCCCTTGCACCGTAAAGGTAGGCGAAAATCCCGGCATTATTATTTCCCGGTCAACTCCGAAGGACGTCATTTGAAAGCATGAGTTATATTTCCGGATCCTGTTTAAAAGCGCCGTGACTCATAGCATCATAAAAAGAGAGTTTTTAAAGGTTTTTCTGGTTCCCCAAGTAACGGAAGAGACACTTTGCCATTGGAACAGCACATGCCTGCGGTCTCATCTTTCCATTTTAAAGCGCTGCAAAATTGACACGCCTTGTCCATCAGTCCGATAACAACTAACCTGTGATTTTTATAATCATTCAACGGATCATAATTGAATGCTGCGTCATTAAAAACCGACCAATTGTTTCTTTGAAAATTTTGTCGACGTTCAGCTTGGAGCTGTGCATTTGCATCTCTTTGCGCCTGTGTCTGTTCTGGTGTTTCAGATGCCCTTATAGTAGATTGACGTTCAGCTTGCTCAATGAGTCTGTTATGAGTTTCATCAGGTGTTTCCGCGGCTCTTAAGGCGGCCTGACGTTCCGCTTGTTCGAATAGCCTTTGCTGACTTTGAACAGGTGTTTCAGTAGCTCTTAAAGTAGATTGACGCTCTGCCTGTTCAAGACGCCTTCGCTGACTTTGAGAAGGTGTTTCAAGCTCTTAAAGTAGCTTGACGCTCTGCCTGTTCAAGACGCCTTTGCTGACTTTGATCAGGTGTTTCAGTAGCTCAGTAGCTTGACGCTCTGCCTGTTCAAGACGCCTTTGCTGACTTTGAGCAGGTGTTTCAGTAGCTCAGTAGCTTGACGCTCTGTCTGTTCAAGACGCCTTCGCTGACTTTGAGCAGGTGTTTCAGAAGCTCTTAAAGTAGCTTGACGCTCTGCCTGTTCAAGACGCCTTTCCTAACTTTGAGAAGATGTTTCGGAACCTCTTAAAGCAGCCTGACGCTCTGTCTGTTCAAGACGCCTTTGCTGACGTTGAGAAGGTGTCTCAGATGCTCTAAAAGCAGCCTGACGCTCTGCTTGTTCTTGCCTTCTCAGTTCAGCATCTTCTAAAGATTCTAGCGATCGAGCTAATCTTTTCGCTTGTCTTTGAGAAGATACTCTTGAAAGGCTGGACTTACGTTTGCGAGGCATTATGAAGTAAAAAAAAACCTATTTATAAAAAAATATTAAAATACCTAAAAGGAATTAAATTTCCTTTTAAAATCAAAACAACAAAACCAATTCAAGACACAACACGAACCCGAAAACGATAGCCAAAAAAATCGAATCAACTTAAACCAAATCACAAAATAAATCGCAGAAAACCGAAATCGAAAGCAGTAGTCAATATAAATATAACCAACGAAAAAAGAAGTAAGTGTATAGGTACCGTATACACTATCTATACTATTAATATCCTTTGAAATATTGTTAAACAACCTAAAACAACGAAAACCAATTCACGATTCTAAATAAACAAAATCCTAAATCAAAGCCAGAGTCTAAATATGTATAAAGGAATACCAACCAAATCAACAAAACCGATCCAAGAAAATACACAAATCCGAAAATGAAAGCCAATATAAATCCATTCAACCTTAACCAAATCACAAAGCAAATAACAAACAACCGAAATCGAAAGCAGGTAGTCGAATAAGCTACGAAATAGAAACAATTTAAGCATATAGGTACTGTATGCACTATAAGTTGACGCGCGGCTCAACGGCGGGAGTTAAGTACATGTCAGGAAACATTTCGTTACCGCGTTTTAAAAACCTAGTAACGACATCTAGCGGAATCAATTTAAACTATCTATACGTTAGTTAATAAGAACTCTCAAAAAATATTTTTCTTATAATTTTGCACAATTTTTCTTACTCGTATTGTAATACCGATTCATTCATAACCACATATAAGATACCGATTCATTCATAACCACATATAAGAACTGTATTCATTTCCGTTCAATAAATATTACTAAGGCTTATTAATAAGGCTTACTAAGAACTGTTTCTACCATTGTTAAGTAATAGTTAAGGGTGAAAGCGTGACAGGTGGTGATAGTATTTCTGATCCATACTTATAATCACGCCTGTAACCCTTGCGGGGTAGGCAGAGCATCAACGGATTACTTAATGTCGTCTGCGAGGTTATCGCCTATTCTGTGAATTACGATGCACCAAAACGTTTGAAGAAAATCAGCTGGTGAATTTTATGTTTTTATCGCTCTCTTCCCGGTCCTTCGTGGAAAAATACAGATCCATACATTTTTATCTTAATTTTGGTAAAAGACATAATAATCCAGATATTCTGACCTACTGTGTTCGTCTATCGTACCGTCGTCCGTCTTGTAGAATCACGGTGGCGCCACCTAGCTGAATTTAATTTTGCAACATATTCGATTTTCCACGGGAATGATATGTTTTCCGCTGAAAAAGTAGCCTATGTCACTCTACAGCCACCGAACTATCCCCATACAAATAATCATGCCATGCCGACGCTCTGTTGCGACGTGAAAGAAGGACAAACTTGTGCAACATATTCGATTTTCCCACGGGAATGAGATGTTTTTCCGCGGAAAAAAGTAGCCTATGTCACTCTACAGCCACCGAACTATCCCCATACAAAATATCATGCCATGCCGACGCTCTGTTGCGACGTGAAAGAAGGACAAACAAACAAACAAACAAACAAACAAACACACTTTCGCATTTATAATATTAAATGCGAAAATGCGAAAGTGTGGATGTTATATGTTTACTTTTAATTAGGAATAATAAATTGGTTTAAAAAGTTTTTAATAGCGTAAAAATGGGCCATGTTTGTGTCGGACCTCGTGCTATCATATGAAATTTAGTTCATAAGAGAGTGTCAGCACACTAAAAAGTCTAAAATAAAATAAATAATTGAAAAAATTAAAAAAGCGACTGCAAAAAAGACAATTAAAAATAATGCACTAAAAAGACCAATTCAAAATTAAGAATAGAAAACAAAATTAAAAAAGGGTTCCACTTGCTACTTAACTTAATGCGGGTATTTAACTCAGGCTTTCAGCTCATAATATAGTCTGTTAAAGTGAAGTAAAGTTTACTTTGTTTCTAGTTTGTTTAAATTTTGTTTTCTATTTTCAATCTTGTTTCGGTCTTTTAAGTGCATTATTACCTGACTGTTTTTAAATTGTCTTTTTTGCCCGACTAGTTTTTAATTTTTTAGAATGAAGTTCCTTATCGCACGGTACAAATTTGACGGATGGGGGCTAGGCGAGAAAAAGTGTAAGATTTTTCCGTCACGACTCCCTTTCTATAGGTATAGTGCGAGCGAGATGGAATAATATTCTTCTCCCTCGCACTTTTTCTTATCTTGCCATGAAAAAAATATTATTTTAAATGACGCCTCATTTTAATAGACGCTAGTAATTCATTTATTTCTAATTGTTAATCAATAATATAATACTTTTATCAATAATAATATATCTACTACGAAAGGAACTTCGTTCCAACCGAGTATTCCACGACACTCACGAATGTTTTTTAATTATTTATTCAATTTAATTATTCTACGCTAGTTATACACTAGATACCTACATTAACTTAATCAACTTTTTTATCTTTATTAATACTTCAGATTGTTGTATAGTAAAATTAAAGCTGGGTGTTCCAAGCGCATTAGGTATTTTACAAGTGGCCGTCGAAAAGATCGAGTCGGGCCGCGCATATGATCGTAATTTTTACAAAATAAACACAAAAATATTGTTTTAAAGTTATAAACAAATATTTACTCAATGAGAAATAAACACACATACAAAAGCTTAAATATAGTCTATATAAGCTCCATGAAACCATAGTTATTTAAAATTTATTTTATTTTCTAAATATTATTTACGTAGCATTAGAGAAGCGTGTGTGCAAAAATTTGGCACAGTTCGTACTCGGCAACGTCCCGCGGGACACTGGCAAGCGACGCGCGGATCCAAAATCACTTGAATAATCGATCATTTTTTTAATAAATGTAATTAAAAAAAACGATTGGCTGGAATCGATTTCAAAATAAATTACCTATAAATTGATATTTTTTATAGAAAAAAAGGAGTATTATTACTTGTTTAAAATAAAATTTGGCTTGTAAAAAAAAACTGCAAATCGAACGTAGTTCAGTAATTTTTTCTATCAAAAAAATTGTATTGTACCGTGTATTAACTGACCTAGTACATCATAAGGAGAAAGAATGTATCTAAAATATAATTTTTTTCAGATTCTAAATGTAATAATTTGGCTATCAAAAACCAATTTTTAAAATTTTAAAGTGGACAAAAACAGGAACACCCAGTCTTAATATTATGACGGATCCGTGGCGCAGTGGTTTTGCATTAATTTGTTAAGCGTGCCCTCGTGCGGGATTCGAACTGGCCCTCACCGCGGCGAGGGTTCAAATCCCACAAGGATAAAATATTAGTATGGCTTAGAAAATAAATAATTATTCCGGGTCTGTGTGTTATTCCGAGTAATAATTATTTCGGGTATCTTTGTACAATTTATGTATGTAAGCCTTCTCCACAAGAGAAAATGTTTTGATAAAAGAAGTAATAAAAACACTAGTACTATGTACTTTTACAGTAGACTGCCGCCATTGGCCGGGATTCTCTCGTCGTGTGGGATAACTGTCCCATCGGACTATGAGAATGAGGGAGGGAATAGAGAGTACATCTGAGCTTGCGTAAACACTTGCGCACTATAATCCTATACTGCGCAGATGGCTAGTCGCCTTTGAGACTAGACGCAGTGACTTTTTTAGCTTATTTAATTAAAAAAAAGATTAGTAAAATATTTAGTAAAAGGCCTTTATTTCGATAAATTTGTACATAGCTACAATGTATATAATATGCTAGTTCCAATGCCTAGGCACAAGACGCTCCTCTTTTCTGCGAGTGTAAGCATACGATTTTTGTATATTTTAGTTCAGTTTAGAATTACATACATAAAATTAATGTAATAATTCATTGTTTTTTTTTAAATACAAATTAAGGGTAAAATAAAGGATATATTGGTTCACACCACCATATATTATCCTCGATTAAGAATAAAAATGTAAATGAGTTCTCACACCTGGGGACTATGATAGAGTGACTAGTTACGAGTAAATGTGTCAAAAGTGAGCAAAGGGGTCTCAGGTTCTCAATACATCATACAAAATACAGCAGCATTAAGCTTGTATTCTATAACAGAAACAGAAACAGACATAGAAACTTTTTTATTCAATATACATAGATTATAAATAATACTTATCGAAATTCACTCTTTTGTTTAATTAACACTGGTTCGAAAAAAAACCTCTGTCCTGGGAAGAACCAGCAACAAACGCAGCGGGACTTTTTAATAAAAATAGCTTACAATCATGTATGTTACACAATTAACAACACAACAAATTAGAAATAGCTTGGTAGCGATCACCTCATTCCCAAGGGTTAGTATCATCCATAAATTCCTCAATATTATAATAACCCTTTTTATACAAACTTAGTTTAATAAAGTTTCTGAACTTTGAGCAGGTCAAATTTTGTATATTTTGTGGGATTTTGTTGTAAAAGCATACATATCGCCCCAAGAATGAATTACTGATTCGGTGGAGTCCTGTAACTGGTACTACTAGCTTGTGTCTGTTCCTAGTATTTACAGAATGAATATCACTTATTTTTGTAAAACTACTTTTATTTTTGTGTACGTACATTACATTTTCATAAATTTATTGAGAGGTCAAAGTTAATATATTCATTTTCTTAAATTTTTGTCGCAGCGACTCTTTAGACTTTAACTTATAAATTGTTTTCATGGCCCTCTTCTGTAAAACAAATATAATTTCAGTGTCAGCTGCGTGTCCCCATAGCAAAATACTATATGAAATTATGCTATGGAAATAGCTAAAGTAAACTAGTCTAGTTATTTCAACACTGGTAAGATTTCTAATCTTTTTTACAGGATATGCTGCAGAACTAAGTCTGCTTGCTAGTTTTTATATAAGGGGGCTCCATTGAAGCTTCGCGTCTAGTGTGACTCCAAGAAAAATGGTGGTATCTACAAGACTCAGTTCCTCCCCATTTAAAATTACATTAGTATTTAATTGTTTGACATTTTGAGTCATTAATTTCATACATTTCGTTTTAGTGCCATTTAAATGTAAATTATTGACACTGAACTGATTTAATAATTTAAATATAGCATTATTCACTTCGTCGTATTTTAGTAATTGTCATTTTAATGTGAAATTAAAGAAGTGTCATCAGCAAATAATACTATATCATAGTTATCCCCTACTATGTAAGGTTACATTAATGTATACAAGAAACAGAAAGGGGCCGAGAATTGAGCCTGGAGGCACGCATATATGTACCATCGACCAGGAAGAGCTACTGTTAATGACAACTTTTTGAGTTCTGTAACTTAAATATGAAATAATTAATTTAAGAGCATCACTTCTTACACCGTAGTGTTGAAGTTTCCAGATTAATGTTTTATGGTGAACACAATCGAAGGCCTTGGATAGGTTACAGAATATACCCAAAGCATCCTGTGAATTCTCCCATGCATTAAAAATATATTTAATCGGCTCAACACCGGCATCAGTTGTCGAGCGACCCCTTGTGAAAGCAACTTGATTTTTATAAGGTAAATTGTTTATATTAAAGAAATTTAACATTTGATCAAAAATATTTTTTTCAAAAATCTTACTAAGCGTTGGTAGTACAGAAATAGGTCTAACATTGGCAGGGTCTAATGTACTACCAGATTTTAATAAAGGTATTACTTTACTAAGCTTAATTAAATCAGGAAACACACCAATTTGGATACTAGTATTAAAAATAATAGCTAGTTGAGGCGCGATTGTATCTATTATAGACGCAATAACTTTAACGGAAACTCCCCACAGATCTGCAGTTTTCTTTATATCAATGGTTTTAATATATTTTACAATATCTTTTGATGACTATTTATGAAATGTAAAATTCTTTGTACACGCATTTACATTTTGTTTAAGTAATGATTCGGCAACGGGAGGAGAAGAATTCAGTGACTTAGTGGTTAAGATCGGAATATCAGTAAAATATTTCTTAAAAAACATAGCAACGTCCTCATCTGATTAAGTTAATTTGTTGTTAAAACTTAACTGGTAGTTTGAATTGCGAAAGTTGATCTTACCAGTTTCGCTATTAATTATACTCCTTGTCATTTTAATTTTATTAGAAGCCGTCTTAATTTTGTTGCTCAAATGCAAAGACTTAGCTGTGGAGCACACTCTTTTAAATATTTTTGAATATTTTTTTACATATTCCCTAAATTGGACGCTAGGATTATATGATCTTTCATGGTAAATATCATATAACCTTTGTCTGCTCTTATGGACTCCTACTGTCGCCCATTCATTGAATTACTTCCGACTGTTCAAGGATAATGTTTCAGAAGTAAAAGTATTATTAAATTAATTGAAAATAAGCTTAAACAATGTTCCATACAAAAATTTGGATTATTTTGGTATGAAAGTGATGGAAGTTTTTCCACTATGTTACTTCCAAACTTCTCTAAGCGACGTTCATTTACTGGAACAAACACAACTTTCTCATCTGCTTGCTTTTTGTGAACGGTAAGGTAACGAAACTAATTGTCCACAGTGATCAGAACTTAATTTTTGAATTATACATTTATGCAACGGCTTAACATTTGTAAAAATGTTATCTATACATGTTGCACTAGATTGAGCTGTACGCGTTGGCTCTAAAAATAAATTAAAAAGACCATATGATTTAAACAATGATCTAAATTTAATATTGGTGAAGGAAGCTTCTAGGATATTGATATTCAAGTCTCCACATATTACAACAGATTTATTCTGTTTATTAAGCTTAGCAAAAACTTCCTCCATGATTTTTTCAAATGTATCGTATATATAACATGGGGGTCTGTAGACACTCACAACAATGAGGTGCTCAAACTCAACACATGCCATTTCTACAGTTTGCTCAACAGAGAGGCTCACAATATCGTTACGTTCTTTACATGATAATAACTTACTAGCTAATATTAAGGAGCCCTCTCTTAAAACCGTTTCTCTATTGAAAGAACTGACCACCTGGTGATTACTGAAGTTAAACATTAAGTTATAAGCTTTCAACCAATGTTCAGTAATACATAAAATATGAATATTGTTGCTATTCAAGAACAATTCAATTTCTAGTTTTTTGCCTATCATGCCTTGTATATTTTGATGCACCAGGTGTAAACAATTTTTATTATCACTCTGTGGAGTCATACAATTAATGATTTGTAAGCTACATTCTAAATTATTTAAATTATTATAACTGCTAGAGATTACCCCTATTGCCTCATTTTCTAATTTAAATTACTTGGAAGTGATTCCAAATGACATATTAAGTCATTATCCTGCTCAAAAGAAGCAGATGTCTTTGTAGTCAAGACCTTGGCTGAGTTAATATATAAACAACGTCATGGGTCGGCTCGACCGGGGAAGGACCACGCTCTTACAGAATACCAGCTTAAAATAGCAGCTTAATGCTGTTGTGTTTCGCATGTAAAATAGCAGTTTAATGAGGGTGATGGAATTCACTATGAAAGTGCGGTTATTGATGGATCACTTATGGTTTAAAGTATAATATATACGCGGATGAAGTCGCAGGAAAAAGCCAGTAAATATATAATTCTTCTGTACGTGTGTTTGTTTGAACGGCTGGATTGATTTTAATGAAATGTTTTGTGTGTGTTTGAGTGCAACCCGGATGGTTTAGATGGACAGTTGGACTCGGTAGGTGGCGCTATTGTCCAGATCCAGCAATCACCCGTGCGAAGCCGGGGAGGATCTCTAGTATTGAAATTAGTGGTTTCTATTAAGCTAAGATAACTCCTTATTTGCATGTTACAAAGACATTAATAACCATTAGACAAAAAAAACTAGGTAAATATTGATTAAATAAATGGTCTTTGAATAAGTTAAATCTAAATATGGCACATTAATAGATCCTGTCCAGGTGAAGCCAGTCGCTAGTGTAAAATTAAAATAATACATACGTACATACATAAACACTCTCGCCTGTCACCCAGAGGGGTAGGCAGAGACTATGGACTTCCATTTGACACGATCCTGACACACTTCTCTCGCCTCCTCCACATCCACATCCATATATCTACGCATACACTCTCGTCGGCTAAGGGTACTCTTCATTTGGTCCATTTTCAAAATATCGCCAATTTGGACGATAAATTTTCGCATAGGGCGCCCCTTCCAGACTCTGCCGTTCGCCTCTGACACATAAATTTGCTTTGTCACTCTTTCCTCATTCATTCTTTCTACAGACCAAATCAACGAAGCATTCCTTTCTTAATCCTGATCACAACATCATCTTGCAAACTCTTCTCTTATCACACAATTTCTCACTCTGTCATTCAGATTCAGCCCTAATATACTCCTTAATGACCGCATTTCTACAGCATTTATTCTACTTTCGTGCTTATTCTGCCACACCCAACTTACACAGCATTGTGAAATGCCATAAGTGCCTTTTTGGACACATTCTGACTTTTCACAACAGAGCACCATTTACTCTATTTCCTGCGTTCACTCGTCGTTCTATTCCTTATCATATCTACCATCCCTGCTAAATACATATTCCAAATACACAAACTCATCTACTTGCTCAACCAATTCCCTTTCTATTCTTATTTCACATATCGCTTGACTTTCTTCTCTTTCAAAAACCATAAGTTTCATCTTACTAGCGTTCACTTTCATTCACCTTTATTTTAATGACCTGTTCATTAATGTAATCATTATTTGCAACTTGGCCGCCGACGACTCAAGTATGACTTGATCATCGGCGTACAAAAGGCATTTGACGGCTAACTCACCCATTCTTAACCCGCATTCTTCAACTTTAAAATTTTCTGTCCATAAATAGGTTGAACAGCCACAGGGAAGCCACACAGCCCTGTCTAACACCTTTATGGATGCCAAACCAGCCGAGTAGGCCCCATTGATCCTGACACAAGCACTGGAGTCCCTATACAGAGACTTCAATGCTTTTTTTTTACCTGCGTAACGGGCCCCCCCGAGTCCGATACGCGGAGGCCATGGGGCCAGGAAAATCGAGCGCTCAATAGCACCCGCTTTCCCTACCCCAGCGGTGGATCTGGTCTCTGGCTCCGCCGCCAACCAAGTTTCGGCCGCGGAGGGTAGGGAGAGCGGCGCCTCGCAATAACCGACACTCCTCTCCCCCCGCGGCCCCACCACCACCGCATCAACGGTGCGGCCCCGTCAGAGTCGCGGAGGATAGGGCGAGTGGCGCATCGCCATACCAACACTCCTCTTCCTCCGCGACTCCACCTCGGCTGCAGCGATAGGGGAAGAGGACACCCCTCTCGCTGCAGCCCACCGACACACATCCGAAGTGGGCTCGCCAAGCCCACTCGGAGTTGCTACCTTGGGCCGGCCCTACACCACGGGCCAGCCTAGGGGTTCCTCTTTATTCACCGCGGGGGACCAAGCCACGGCTATTAAGCCCCCCGCCACGACAAGGCGGGAACCCGTTCGGGGGGGGTAGACTTCAATACCTGTATCAACCCAAATGAGTTCAGTGTTTGCCATAACACATCCCTGTCCACTCTGTCATAAGCCTTTACCTAGTGCACGAACGCACAAAAACATAAAACCTTATGGTTTTTGGCGAAAAACTTCTCCGCGATCATGCGCATGGAAAAGACCTGATCCGTACATCCCGTTCCCTTTCTAAATCCCGCTTGCACATCTCAAATTTTTCCATCAGTATCTTTCATAACTCTTTCAATTAATACCTTAGCATACAGTTTTCCCACAATACTAAGAAGGCTGATACCACGGTAGTTTTTACAGTCTTGCTGCGATCCTTTTCCCTTATATATTGGAACTATCACGGCTTTGCACCAGTCTTCCGGTACCCGCTTAAGTTCCCAACACAAATTAAACAAGGTGTACAGAAGGTCTGCCACCATTTCCTCCCTTAGCATTTCGAGTGATACTCTATCACATCCGGCTGCCTTACCTGCTTTCATACTTTTCATTGCTTTCATTACTTCATCTATATATTATCTCTCTATCTCTTTCCTCTTCTTTCGCAATTTTTATTTCATTTAATTTAATCGTCTCAGTACTCATAAACAACCTTTCAAAGTATTCCTTCCATCTTCTTATACTCTAAATTTCGTCATTCAGAATACAGCCATTCTGGTGTCGTATAGTATTCATTCTAGGCTGTTTTGAATGTCCCTTGGCAGTTCTTACGTGTTTCCAGATCATTTTAATATTTGCCTGGAAGTTATCCGATATTCTTCTATCATTATTTTCCGTTCTTTCTTGCTTTTTCCTTTCGACTACTTTTTTTACTCTCTTATTTAGATGTCTAAAGACTGCCTTATTTCTTTCATTATCATCATTCATACCGCTAGAATGACTAGCCTTGGTTGCTGATAAATCTAGCCATGCTCTCTTCTTTGCTTCAACTTCTATCCGTACCTCGTCATCCCACCATAAAGTGTAATTTTTCCTTTCATTCTTTCTCTTAGTTACACCACATACTTTGGTAGCTGGACCCACCAAACCTTTCTTGACATTTTTTTTATAAAGGATAGGGTGACAAACGAGCACTCAGTCCACCTGATGGTAAGTGGTTGCTGTGACCCAAAGACATCTACATCTATCCTTGATTACGAATAAAATGCAGATGCGTTGTCACCCGTGTGGACTAAGATGGAATGCCTCTTTTCCAGTAAAAAGGGTCTCCGGTTCTCTACACTCACCGTACGAAACACAGCAAAGTTAAGCTTCTATTTTACGCTGGTATTCTGCGAGAGCGTGGTCCTTGCCCGGTCGAGCCGACCCATTCGTGCTACAACTATACTACTAATACTCGTATAGCTGCAGCATGGCTCTACCACGTGTACACTACTACACGTCTCCAAGTCTAAATCATTCATACACAATTCATCTATACTACTTATATTTTCTCTCAGTCTACATTTGAACTTCTCTTTAAAACCTTCATCTTGTAATATCTCTGTTCTTATACGATGTAACGAAGTGGTAGACACAGATGGCCGACGCCGCCAACTTCTGAATAGACCATTAATTCGGCATAAGACCAAGTAATGATCCGTCCCTACGTTTACCGGGTTTACCGGGGAGAGGGTGGGGGTCCACCCCGGTAAACATATCGCATACTTCATAAATCTTATCATTCCTTGCTCCACTTTTTGTATATATTATATCCTGAAAAATTGTACATGCATCACAAGAAATAGTATAACAATGCCATTTCTTTTTTTACGCTTCAACCGTCACCACCTATACGGAAGGTCGCCCAAATCTGGCTTGCGCTAATGTAAACAATGATATCTTTATAATTTTGTATACCAGTTATATTTTAAATTTGTACGTTTCGAATCGTTATGAATGTCTTAATTTATAAATATTATCAATGTCATTTCAAAATTGTGTCACGTAATTTTGCCGGTTTCTTGTACATAAAGTGTAAGGATTATGGAATTAAACCATTCTATAAAAAGGTATTTGTTTTATTTGCATACCAATGCAACATTCTATCAAAAAGGATTAAAAATTCACACCTCTCAATACATTTTTTTAAACATCAAAATTTTTAATATCTACCTCCTTTTACGCGGCAAAACAAAAACAGGTTAAGACAACAACGTACAATTCGATTTTTTTTAAAACGTTACATTAAGGCCTTGTCTTTGTTGTTCAAAGATTAAAACCAGAAACAAACAGCGTTTACTTTTTAATTTAATAGGAAGTTGTAAACACTAGGCAATCGGCCAATTTTAGTGTCGTGACGCAAGTGTAACATACGCCTGTCAGCCAATATTGGTTGACAGAACTTCTTAATGCATTAAATATTTATCGTGAAGAAATCACAAGCAATCTTGTCGATCAGGGTGATCCAACTTTGTATGAAAGCTGAGAAATCTGCACACAATCCCCGAAAACGCGTGACCAATTTTGATTTGTCATTGTGTGCGATAGCTAGTGATGTACATTTTACTTACAAGGACTGTCAAAAAATGATTGTTAAGGAAGCGGTAAAAAGATCTAAAAAAATTGTTTAGTGCACGAAATTGAGTAACTTCAAAAATTAACTGAATTTTACCATGATAGTTCTAGAATAATTAAAAAATATTCATATAACATGTTCCTGGGAATAAGCTGAACCTACCTGCTTTTTGTCTGATTTTAATTCGAATGTATAAAATCCCAGGTGACTTTACCGATAAACTTAAAAAACTTCCCAAGAATCAGATCGAAAAGTTGTATTTTCGAGCTATGATCTTTGGAGAAAAATATTTACTGCCGTGGGCAATTTCCCCGGAATTTCTTTTTTAACATATTGTTAATATAAATAGGTAGATACTTAACTAAGTATATACATATTTATATTTTATAAAATGTTTTGATGGGGAAATAAAAAACGAGGACACGGAGTACATAATGGTTACTTTATTTTTCATATAAGTATTACTTTTGATAATTACAAACATTTAGTAATTAATAATTAAATACATTATAGAAGTTTATTTTAACTTTCGACTAAAATACGATTGTAAACTTAATAATTTAAGTAAGGAAACTTGTAGGAATCAGTTAAATAAGTTTGCTCTGTTTAAAGGCCAATATGTTTATGAGGCTTCATCATGCTTCATGTTTATATTCTTTCATCTGTCCCTGAAAAGTATAAAGTTATAATAAACTTATTATCATTTTAGATGCATGAATTTTAAAAACATAATGATCTTAACAGAGTAAAGTGTCTGAGGATACAGATGCACTATCTATTCTCTCAATCTCGGTATGTTAAGAAAATGGTCACTCATTCATGGACTGACCGCGGCAAGTGCAACTAAATCTCGCAGATCTATTGATCCGCACAGCTATTACTTAACTACGAGTTCCTCTTCTCTACGAAAGTTCCTCTTCTCTACGAATAACGCTGTAGGGTATGAACCATGCTATTTAAGCCCTCGGCACAATGTCGTCGGCTATCAAGCATGCATCGAGCATCGTGCATTGTGAGTATCAAATACTATGGAATAACTATCGCGTCTCATGCGCGGGCGTCTAGTGGTGCTTCAGGAGCATTACTAAATATCTATACCTAACTACGCTAAAAGTTTTATCATTATGACTTGGGAATATAATCCAAAGTTCCGAAGCTCCGCTCAATCCCTTGGAGAAAATAGCGTGATGCTATGAATATTGTACTAGTGTGACCGTGACGCTATGCGGTTGGTTAATTAAGGTTATACATTTATTTTGGTTGATAAGTAGATACTTAGTTGGGATCATAATGGTTTAAAGAGGATAATCTCAAGATTTTTTTATTTTTATTATACTACAGTTTTATAATGTACAAAAATCTGTCTCTATAATTATCTAAGGTTTTGAAAGTTAAATTTTTGAAGGTTCGCCACCCGTCACGTTCTGTCTCCCGGAGGGGCGAAAAGTGGATTGCGGAGGCCCGTCTGGCTACGCTGAATGTGTGTGGAGCAATGAATGATAAGATGGATGAAGTATGCGAAATGATGAATGATAGAGGAATAGATGTGTTATGTGTAAATGAGACGAAACGAAAGGGAAAGGATGCCACTGCACATGGCATGTATACCGCTTACTGGTCTGGGGTAGACGAGACCGAGCGGGCATGCCAGGGAGTCGGTGTTATCCTTTAAGAAAGAATGGGTCAATGTGTGAAAGAGTATGAATGTGTAAGCCCAAGGCTGCTATGGATACGAATGAAAGTGGGCTTAAAGAATTTGCTTGTGCTAGGGGTGTACGCCCCAGATATGTCTAAGCCCACTTATATCCGAGAGTAGTTTTGGGACATGGTAAGGATGGTGTTGATGAAATGTAAGGTAAATGAAAATATTATTATGTTAGGAGATTTTAATGGAAGGGTTGGGGTGAAGAGGTCCGGTTATGAAAGGATATTAGGAACGTTTGGCGATGAAAGTATAAATGAGAATGGTGAAGACCTCCTCACCGTATGTGTGGAATAGAATCTTTTTGTGACGAACACTTTCTTTCGCCATAAGAGGATTCACATGTAAACATGGGAAAGAGGTGATGATAGAAGCATGATAGATTTCATAATTGTGGATGAAAGAATGAGGAGCGCAGTGGTAGATACAAGGGTTTACCGGGGGTCCAACGTAGGGACGGATCATTACTTGGTCTTATGCCGAATTAATGGTCTATTCAAGCGTTGGCGGCATCGGACATCTGTGTCTACCACTGCGTTACAGCGTATAAGAATAGAGAGGTTACAAGATGAAGGTGTGAAAGAGAAGTTCAAATGTAGACTGAGAGAAAATATAAGTGGTATGGATGAATTGTGTATGAATGATTTAGACTTGGAGACTGTGTGGTATAATGTCAAGAAAGGTTTGGTGGATGCAGCCACCGAAGTATGTGGTGTAAGTAAGAGAAGGAATGAAAGGAAAAATAATACGTTGTGATGGGATGATGAGGTACGGATGGAAGTTGAAGCAAAGAAGAGAGCATGGCTAGATTTACTAGCAACCAAAACTGGTAATTCTAGCGGTATGATTGATGAGATTGAAAGAAAAAAGGCAGACTTTAGACGTATAAATAAGAGAGTAAAAGAAGTTGTTGAAAGGAAAAAGCAAGAAAGAACGGATAAGAATGATAGAAGGATATCTGATAACTTCCAGGCAAATATTAAAATGTTCTGGAAACTCGTAAGAACTGCCAGGGAAATTCAATACAGCCTAGAATGAATGCTATACGAGACGAGAATGGCTGTATGCTGAATGATGAAGTTTCTAATTTAAAGTGATGGAAGGAATACTTTGAAAGCGTGTTTATGAGTGAAGAGTCGTCTGAATTAAGTGAAATAGAAATTCCAAAAGAAGTGGAGGGATGTATAAGTGTAGATGAAATAATGAAAGCAATGAAAAGCATGAAAGCAGGTAAGGCAGCCGGATATGATAGAGTATCACTCGAAATGCTAAGGGCTGGAGAGGGAGTGGTGGCAGGCCTGCTGTACACCTTGTTTAATATATGTTGAGAACTGAAGCGGGTACCGGAAGACTGGTGCAAAGCCGTTATAGTCCCAATATATAAGGGAAAAGGGTCACAGCAGGACTGTAGGAACTACCGTGGCATTAGCTTTTTTTTTTTTTTTTTATAGGAGAGGGGGCAAACGAGCATGCGGCTCACCTGATGGTAAGTGACTACCGCCGCCCATGAACAACTGCAACACCAGGGGAACCAGAGGAATTGCAGATGCGTTGCCGGCCTTTCAAAAAGGAGTAGGCTCTTTTCTTGAAGGTCCCTAAGTCGTATCGGTCCGGAAAAATCGCTGGTGGTAAACTATTCCACAAGGAAGTTGTGCGAGGAAGAAAACATCTTCTAAATCGCACAGTGGTGGACCGCCAATCATCCAGATGGTGTGGATGGTATCGGGAGTTCTGCCGCGATGTGTGTTCGTGAAATTTGGCGGCTGGGATTAATCCGAACAATTCCTCAGAGCACTCCCCATGGTAAATGCGAAAGAAAATGCAAAGAGATGCAACATCTCTTCGCAGCGCCAATGAATCGAGCCGATTGGAAAGGACTCGGTCGTCGACGATTCGAGCCGCTCTGAGCTGGATGCGGTCAAGTGGAAGGAGCTGGCACTGGGGAGCCCCAGCCCAGAGATGGGAACAGTATTCCATGTGAGGCCGAACCTGCGCCTTGTAAAGTTGCAGGCGTTGTGCCGGCATGAAATACTGTCCCGCTCTGCTGAGCACGCCAAGCTTTTTTAGAGGCCAATTTGGCCTTCTCTTCCAAGTGACCACGAAACTGCACGTCACTCGATATGTCGACGCCGAGGATTCCGATACTGGCTGAGGCAACAAGGGGAGTGCCTTGAAACTGAGGAGATACGACAAAGGGGTTCTTTTAGCGGTAAACGCGCAAACTTGTGTCTTCTGAGGATTAAACTGGACTAGATTTAGTCGCCCCCAATCCGAGACTTTGTTCAGCAAAGACTCGACTTCAGACACAAGTTTGTTCCGGTACTCAGCGACGTTTTCCCGAAAAATATTGGCACGGCCGGTGTATAGAGCATCACCAGTGCTGTCATCCGCATAGCAATGAATGCTACCGGTTTGCAACATATCATTGATATGCAGAAGAAACAGCGTTGGTGATAGCACGCAGCCTTGTGGAACACCAGCGTTAATAGGCTTGTAGTCGGAGCATGCACCGTCTACAACGACCTTGATGCTCCGATCTGCAAGAAAGCTGGTGATCCAATTGCACAATTTCTTGGGAAGCCCACAGGAAGGGAGCTTCGAAAGAAGCGCTTTGTGCCAAACCCGATCGAAAGCCTTCGCAATGTCCAAACTAACGGCCAATGCCTCCCCCTTGGACTCTACTGCCTCCGCCCATCTATGTGTCAGGTAGACCAGAAGATCACCAGCTGATCGACCCCGACGAAAACCGTATTGGCGGTCACTAATCAGCTGGTGATCCTCAAGGTACCGCATGAGCTGGCAGCTTGCTTAGCATTGTGGGTAAACTGTATGCTAAGGTGTTAATTGAAAGAGTTATGGAAGAAACTGATGGAAAAATTTGGGATGTGCAAGCTGGATTTAGAAAGGGATGGGGTGTACGGACCAAGTCTTTTCCATGCGCATGATTGCGGAGAAGTTTTTGGCCAAAAACCAGAAAGTTTTTTGTGCGTTCATGGACTTGGAAAAGGCTTATGACAGAGTGGACAGGAATGTGTTATGGCAAACACTGGACTCATTTGGGTTGAGCGCTGGTTTGATACAGGCATTAAGGTCTCTTTATAGGGACTCTAGTGCTTGTGTTAGGATCAACGGGGTCTACTCGGACTGGTTTGGCATCCAAAAAGGTGTAAGACAGGGCTCTGTAACTTCCCCGTGGCTGTTTAACCTATTTAGGGACAGTTGTTTAAAAACTTTGAATGTTGAAGAATGTGGGTTGAGAATGGGTGAGTTAACCGTCAAATGCCTTTTGTACGCCGATGATCAAGTCATATTTGCATCGTCGGCGGCCGAGTTGCAAATGATGGTTACTTTAATGAACTGGTCATTAAAAGAAAGGGGTATGAAAGTGAACGCAAGTAAGACGAAAGTGATGGTTTTTGAAAGAGAAGAAAGTAAAACGTTATGTGAAATAAGAATAGAAGGGGAGTTGATTGAGCAAGTGGATGAGTTTGTATATTTGGGATGTTTATTTAGCAGGGATGGTAGATATGATAAGGATATAGAACGACGGGTGAACGCAGGAAATAGAGTGAATGGGGCTCTACACGCTATTATGATGAGTCAGAATGTGTCAAAAAAGGCACGTTTGGCAATTCATAATGCTGTGTTAGTCCCTACTTTAATGTATGGTAGTGAAAGTTGGGTCTGGCAGAAGAAGCATGAGAGTAGAATAAATGCTGTAGAAATGCGGTCATTAAGGAGTATGCTAGGGTTGAATCTGAATGACAGGGTGAGAAATAGTGTGATAAGAGAAAAGTGTGGTTTGCAAGATGACGTTTTGACCAGGATTAAGAAAGGAATGCTTCGGTGGTTTGGTCATGTAGAAAGAATGAACGAGGAAAGAGTGACAAAGCAAATTTATGTTGCAGAAGTGAACGGCAGATTCGGGAAGGGACGCCCTAGGCGAAGGTTTATCGACCAAATTGGCGATATATTGAAAATTGGCCAGATTAGGAGTACCCTTAACCGACGAGCGTGTATGCGTAGATATATGGATGTAAAGGAGGCGAGAGAAGTGTGTCAGGATCGTACCAAATGGAAGTCCGTAGTCTCTGCCTACCCCTCTGGGTGACAGGCGTGAGGGTTTATATTATTTATATATATTTATATATTTTTGAAGTCTTATTATATCAATATTTTACTTACTGGTACAAATAATGTAGAAATAACTTCTTTTAATAAAATTCTTTTAATTCAAATTTTTCTTTTATACTTCTCAAGAAAATGTTTGCAGCAAATTGTTGAGTTCTTCATTACATTCGAACCAACCCGTCCAATTAACCTTAACCATTTTTTCTAATTATAAAATCCCGATGGAATCTATTTGACAAACGGCAAAATAACATTGCATTTTACAACGCAAACCGAGGATTTATTTTTTTGTTGCGTGGACAAGACTATTCTTTATAAACATTCAAGATAAATATCGACATTAATTTTGATATAGTTGAGTCAATCGCTAGCGTTCATGTAAAATATTTTGTATAAAAATACCATAGTATTTACCAAATTCATGCAAATTATCAACAACGTGACTTTTTTCTTTGCAAAATATCAAAATTAACAAAATAGTTGAAAACATTCTATATTTTAAACATTATATAACCTACATTTTATCCAAAAATAAACGCTTCATAACATTGACGACGTCTTGAGAATTTACCTGTGAAATATGCAATTATCAGGATTATTTCTATTATTAAATCCATAATCACTCACAGAACAAGTAACCGTTTTAGGAAAAAGTTACTTACTAAAAATAACCACTATTACACTCTAAAAAATAACAAAATGTCTAGGAGCTATTTCTTGCATGCCGACTTGTGCCGACCTGTCATTTAAAATCGGGTGCAGAGTCATGAGATTTGGTATCCTTTTCTATCTTGCATTTTTGCCATAGGAAATTTTCTTCTCCCTTGCACAATATGTTGGTCTATTTATACTAAATATCATATATTTAGTCTTGGTAAAGTTCAAGGTTAAGATATTATGGTCAAGCCATTCCAATATTTTGGAGAAACCTTCATTTGCAATAGACTGTACTTCATCCAAGAATTTCCATTAAAAACAACAACAGTATTATCTGCTAAATTGATAACTTGTGCATTCTTTAGTTCAATTTTACACAGTCCATCAACATAAATCAAAAATAATGTCAGGCCAAGTACACTGCCTTGAGGAACTCTATGGGTGACAATTTCCTCTTCACTTTGAATATTTCCAATTTTCAATGATTGGGTTCTATTTTGAAGTAAAAAAAAAAAGTTTCTAAAGTTAGTAAGTAATTTTAATCGAATCCCTCTGATACCAATATCCTCCATCTTTTTTAGAAGCAATGTTATAGAGACAATATCGAACGCTTTCGTAAGGTCTAAAAATATTCCCACACATTTTTGTGATGAATCACAAGAAGCAACAATATTTTGGACTAAATATTCTATAGCGTCTGAAGTAGATCGATTTCTTCAAAAGCCGTATTGATTTGTTGATAACATTTTGTATTTTTCCAAAAAGTTTAAAAGGCGGACATTTATTACCTTTTCTAAAATGTTTGCTAAAGTGGGCAATTACGAAATAGGTCTGTAATTATTGATACTGCCTTTATCCCTGGATTTATATACAGGTACAATTAAAGACTGTTTAAGGACAATGGGAAATATTCCTGCTTCTATACATATATTACAAAGGTGAGCAGTATGGGAAGATAAAATGTCAACAGATTTTTTTTGAAGAGCTATTTTCTAAAGATAGAATAATATTTTTAATCTCGTTTTCATCGGTTAGTGTTAAATACAAAAAGAGTTACTTGTAACGTTACTATTTTTATGCATATTACTTATTATATCCTCGGTCAAATTTAATTTATCAAGTATTGACGAGGCTAATGATCGACCTATATTGACAAAATATTTATTTATACAATTTGCCGATTTCAAGGGACTTGAGCTTGAACATGAAATATCAATGTGTGATTTATTTATTCGTTCTATATTGCAAATTTTCTTTACAGATTTCAACGTCTCTTTCATGTCATTTTTATTTCTCGCTATTTCTTCTTTTTCATACTCTTTTTTCAATTTCTTTAAAAGGTTATTGCAATAATTACGGTATTGGGTATAAGATACACACAATATATTATCATGTGGATATTTTTTTGTTTTAAGATGAAGTTTATTCCTGAATCTAATGCACCAAAGTAGACCTGGTGTTATCCAGGGCTTAATATTAAATTTTCTATTTGATGCAGTGTACGTGATAGTGTGTTTCATTACAATTTTTGAGAGTTGTAGTAAAAAGTTAGAGGCAATTTGGTTGGCATCATCATTTGAAAATATCCCAGACCAATTTGTTTCATAAAGTTCTTTAGTAGCTGCCTGGTTATCCACTTTAACGAGTGTACGTGATTCTTTATTATATTTACAGCTACTTTTGTATTGCAATGATGTTATTACGAAACTATGATCTGTTATAGTGGATTCACAGACGACTGTACTAACTACATTTCTAGATCTAATGACACAATGATCCAGACAGCTTGGGTACCTTGTTGGATATGTATGAGCTGGCAATAGTCCGTGCATTCCTAAAAGATTTAAAAGATTTAGGAATGCACGGACTGAGGTTAGACTTGTTAAATTTTGAGTAATGATGTTTGATGATTACTTAGATACATTCAAATATTGTCTGCATTCACCTGGGTTTGCAACTAAAAATGCCTTACCGACATTAATATCGTTATCAATGTCAGGAAATATTTCGAAACAGTTAGCCATTTTCAAAGTGTTTTTTATTTATTAGTTTCAGTATGGAGTAGGCATTCACAGACGAAAACTCAGGCGTTATAAATTTACAATGCAATATTTTGTGCGTATCTGTTATATAATAGTATTTGTTTAGTGTATAAGAATGTGTTAAAGTGTGTAGAAGTATAGTGTGTATAATAAAATGAAAACTTAATACCATAATTAATAAAAACTTAAATACCATGCTGTTTGTTAAACTTATTCTTACATAATTTACCAAATTTTTGTAGCTATGGAATAGTCAGTCTTTTTGATTGGTATTCTTTTCACAAAGTGAATTTATTTGCTCAACTGTCTTCACTGTAATAGCTGGTTCATTTTCCTTTTTAAGCAACATGATTCTGCCTTTAACAATCCAACTTAAAATCACCTTGGTTCTTTAGCTTACGGGCTAGAAAAAATAATTTTCTTGCCTTTGGTGTAAGGTATTCAGAGATATAGACAGGTTCTTTCATTCCTTCTATGCCTAGCATGGTTAAATTTAGCTTTTCTTTATTAATTTTATTGTAATTTCTAACTTCTTAAAGAACTTGTCTTTTTTTAGTTTGATCAGAATATTCAACAACAATGGTATTTATTTCTCTCTTTTTAATTTTATAAACCTGTTTAATGTCCTGAGAGTCAAATTTTACATTTAGTGGGGCATGTAAGTTTCGGACTGTGTTTTGAATATCTCCTTTGTAATCTTTCGGTATATTATTTATTTCTATCATGTTTTGGCGTTCTTTTTTTAGTAATACGTCAAGTTGTTCTTCTAAATAATTTATTTTTGCAAAAGCCTCCTGGTATTTTTTGAAACAGACTCAACACTCATTTTCAACTCCTTATATTCGTTTGCATTTTCCTCCAAGATCTTGTGAATCTGTACATGTGATATTAAAATTTCAGAGTTTTGTTTCTTCATATCATTTATGCTCCTACGTATTTCGTCTTGATCAGATTTCAACGATCGAAACATTTCTTTCATTTCTTCTCTAAAAAATATTAGTCACATTCTGTATTTTTTCGTTTTCTTCTATTTATTGTTGATATACTATCATCATTATCGAATTTTGCTAAGTTAGTTTGAGAAGAAAATTTTTTGTTCTCTGGAGACTGCAATTTTCTTACATATTACATACATTTGTTTTGCTTACATATTATAAGCAAAAATCTCTGATATTTTTTGCGTATAATATGTAAGCAAAACAAAAGAAAAATCAATATAATCGGATTTTTCTTTAATAAGGTAGATTACAAACATACGTAAATAACACAGTAACAACTTGATAACTTATAATGCACTGCACACGGGAGTCACAATGGATCAATAATATTTGACGGTGATATTATAAAAAAATCTCAGGTTATTCATTATAGAAATTGTAATAAAGGATATTAATTGGTTATCAGGATAGGAAAATAAATATAAATACTGAGTTAAGTTGTTTATAATTTAATGTAAGTATGTAACCTGGTGATTTACGGTTATTAATTTTATGTTAAATAAAGAAACAATTCAGTATTATCAATATAAATGTTTATATATTATTAATTTTAATTTAATAAACAGAAACCTACTAATAATGATATTAATTATATTGGTTGTGTACAAATTAGTACTTAATTACTGTTAATGATAATATGACTGCTCATAATGCTTCTGTTTTTACTATAATAATAAATATATGTTGAGTTTTTTTTGTTTAAAAGTTGATGCTTAAATGTCAAAATAATTTAGTTTTAACTTTTGTTTTAAGTTAGTATCCTTGTAACAATATACTCAATATTGTTACAAGGATACTAACTTAAAACAAAAGTTTTCTTTTTAATTTTATTACTACAATATTGTGGTGACTATTAAGAAAAGAATTTCTTCATTTTTAATTTGAATGATACTGATGTAAGTATTAAGCAAATAATTAAATTTGTCTTCCCATTTTAAATTAAAACAATATTATCATTTCAATATTATTATTTAGTAAATAGTTACTTTAAAAGTAAACTTAAAAAATTGCTGCAATGGTTGAGTAGTGATGTAATGCTCATTGATTAATTTAATTAAAAATTATTGTATTAAATTAATACTTACTTGTTGTAACTAAAAATTAATTTTATGTGTATTGTTGGTCAATAAATAATTACTAGTTGTTAAGTTATATACATATATAAAAATATGGTTCTAACTAAATCTTGTACTATTAGTTCTGATCAGAACTCAACTATGGCCTCAACAACTTCTGCTGCTGTCCAGAATGATGGTAGCCCACAGATTTTGATGAACCAGCCAGTGTCTCCTCAGGTGCGTGATGCAACAACACCACAGCTCGCATCTCTAGGCAGTTCCACACAAATGGATGACGCTAGTATGACATCAACTAATCAACGAGTGTCAACCCATTATCAGTCAGATACAGTATCTATGCAACCTAATATCACTCCTAGACCAACATCAGTTATCATGATATTATCAACTTTTTCAAATTCTATCAATGGTTTACCTATCATACAACATGAATAGCAATAGTAATTTTGCTAGATGTACAGCTAGATTTGATGGTTCTAAGGATGCAGATGTTGTAGCTTTTATAGAAGCTATCGAGGTATATAAAGAATGTATGGCTATTTAAGAGAGTATCGCTCTTCGGGGATTGCCCATGTTATTAACTAGATTGGCTGCAACATGGTGACAAGGAGTGAAACAGTCAGTATTGACCTGGACGGAAGCAATGCAGTTGTTAAAACATACTTATGATCCCCGTCTTCCACCGCATAAAATATATAGAGAACTGTTTAGTAAGAAGCAAGGAGATGAAAGTACGGATGTATTAGTTTGTAAAGCAAGAGCCCTGCCAGCACAATTACCAACAGAAACGTTAGCTATCCTGTAGAGTTAGACATGGTTTATGGACTGCTGCATAGGAAAATACGTGAAAAGGTAGTCAGATCCTCCTTTATGACATTTTCAGAGTAACTTGAAAAAGCACGTGCTGTAGAGGACCTTTTTGAAGAAGGACGAATGAGACCACATATGCGTCAGCAAATTTTCTCTATAATAATATAATAATAATAATAATTCTTTATTATCAAAAATAAATCACAAAAATTTATGAAGTCTCTGACTCCTAAACTAGACGAGTCTGTATCTTAGGAATCAGCGGCCTCTCCCAGAGTTGTAACACAGATAACACTCTAATAGATCTTTAGCTGTATCTTCATCTACCTCTATAATAAGCAGGTGCGACTAAATGCGTCTGTTGCAACAAGTTATAGTGGAAATAATAAGTTTAGACCTCACTGTGCATACTGTAAGAAATATGGTCATGATAAGGAAACATGTCAAAAACGGCCACATGTTAAAATGGGTCAGCAAAAAAAGGACATAAGTAATAATGAAGCAGATGCTAAAGGTACTTCAGTTGTTTGTTTTGGATGTGGTGCACCAGGCGTGGCAGAACTGTGGCAATTGTAAGAAAGACAGTGGTTCTTTGGTAGTGACAAATTCTGTTTCTTTAAAATCAGTGGCTGCTGTACATACAAAACTTACAGAACCTTATGCTCGTGCTTATACCAATGATAAATGTAAGGGTATATAATGCTAGTGGATGTGTTAAAATAGATGCCGATGCAAAATTGTCAATCGAGAGTGATAGCTTAAGAAATGTATTAGTTAGTAATAATCATAGGTTGATTAACTCTGAACTTGAAATTAAATTAGCTGATGGTTCAGTTTGTAATAGAAATGTAGAAATTGCCACTGTAAATGTTGGTATTTGTGGAATTGTTGTCTCCACAACTTTCGTTTTATTACCAGGTGCCAAGAGCACATTACTTGGCATGAATTTTATTAAAGATTCGGGAATGGTTATCGATCTAAACTTAAATACATTTTCATTAAGAGATGTAACAGGCACATATTTTCCGTTAGTTTTCGAAAATGATGGTAAGTCTCTAGCGTGTTCGTCAATAGCTCTTCGTGATAACAAAGGCACAATGCTTAACGATTCTGAACGTGAAATGTTTCGTCTATGTTAATAGAAAATCAAGATATGTTCACTCCAGGGGGAGAAGCCACTAAATTTGCGGTACATCGTATTAACACGGGAGACAATGCACCTATTGCAGTGCCGCCTTATCGATTGACTCCTGCGAAAAAGGAAATAGTACGCGCAGAACTGGATAAGATGCTAGAACAAGAGATTATCGAAGAAGCAGAATCTGAGTGGGCTTCACCAGTCGTGTTAGTGGCCAAGAAAAATGGAGAAACACGATTTTGTGTTGACCATCGGAAATTGAATTCGGTGACCCGCACATATAAATACCCACTCCCTTTTATCGATGAATTGGTATCCTAAACAAAGGCCAATTGTATTATGTCAACATTAGATCTGAAAGCAGGTTATTGGCAGGTGGAAGTTGCAGAAGAGGATCGTCATAAAACTGCATTCACCACACCTTTCAAAACGTTCGAATTTCGTCGGATGCCTTTCGGCCTTAAAAGCTCACCGGCGACGTTCCAGCGCCTGATGGATCACTTTCGGTCCGGGCTCAGTGATGTTTGCGTGGTTGCTTACCTCAACGATTTGCTTGTTGTTTCTGATGATGTTGCATCTCATGTACGAGATCTAAGAAAAGTCTTCGACAGACTCAGAGTGTTTGGCTTAAAAGCCAACCGTGATAAATGTATGTTTGCTAGGGACAGAGTAAGTGTGCTAGGGAGTCCTTGAAGGGAAATCACATGACCTAGGTATGGTCATGTGATTTCCTCTCAAGGAATCCAAACGGATCCTGAGAAGGTATCTATATATATGCATCCTTAGAACCATCAAATCTAGCTGTACATCTAGCAAAATTACTATTGCTATTCATGTTGTATGATAGGTAAACCATTGATAGAATTTGAGAAAGTTGATAATATCATGATAACTGATGTTGGTCTAGGAGTGCAGTGAAATAAAAAACCTACGTCTAACTGACAATGAAATCATGGTCAGTTTTGATATTCAGTCTCTATTTACATGCCTACCTGTTGAAGATTGCATCTCAATTGTAACTAGGAAACTAGAGGAAAACCACATGCCAGCAGAATATGCAGTATTACTCAGACATTGCCCTAAATCTGGCTATCTATTATGGAAGGAATAAAGTTAAAAGCAAGTAGATGGTGATGCGATGGGCTCAACTGTAACACCTCCTTACTGTAACACCAAGGTTCTACTTTTAAACGGTGAATCTCATCACCCTTCACACTTAGTTTTTTTTTTACATGGAAATGCCTACGCATACCCGCCTCACTGGGGCAAGGACTAGAAGGACTAAAACCCCGTGGTGTTCCAAATTCGTCACATATTGGCAGGGCCACGGGAACGCTTTCGCACACATTCGTGGCCCCACCAGTGCCGGCCACCCCATGGCGGCTCCTCCTCGGGAGAGGACTACTCCTCCCCAATCTTTTTCATAGGAAAGGTGCACCAGAACACAAGCCTTCCTCTACGGCCTCCAATCTATATGTTTATTTTTGCATTCATTGTATTTATTATATTTTAACAGTTTTAACGGTCATTATATTTATGATATTTAAACGGTGAATCCCACCATCATCCTTCACAGTTAGCTACCGTGGGCAAATATTTGTTACAGAGAGCACGAGGGATCTGTGACAGTAAACACCTGACCGCCGAGCTTCAGCACATCAAGCAGGTTCTGCACGACAACAAGCTTCGGGTCCCGCGCCTACGTCACAGTGACCGAGTAAAGCCGGCCACAGTCAAGCGTGTGCCTGCTGTACTACCATATGTCAGAGGTGTCACAGACAAGATAGGCTAGCGTAGATAGCGACGACCATCCCCGTGTCTACGGGTGCCTTTATAGGTCCCATAGCGGCAATGCCGACACAGTTCGACTCATCGGCCACGTCCAAATGGCTACAGATTTCTTGCTACAACAGATACGATCCGTAGCGTTCGTGATACTTAGCGATTTTAACGCCCACCATGTCGAATGGCTGGGTTCACGTTTAACCGATCATGCGGGGATATCTGTTTATGACTTTGCCTTGACATATGGTCTGACACAACTGGTTACTTCACCTACGCGGATTCCAAATGTGGAGGATCATACACCTTCCCTGTTAGACCTTATGCTGACCTTTAATATTATATGTATAATTTCTATGTACACGGGGTAAAGTCACACTGCAACTGTCACACTTAGGTCGGTAATCTAGGTTGCCGTACAAGAAACAGTGGTTAAACACGCGCATACCACGCGAAATCTTACATTTTGTTTATTGGACAAAGGTTGGTCCAAATGCCATTATAGCAACCAGGTAATTAGATCCCCCAATTGAATTGAAAAATTCTAAATGTATTTTAATTTGTACGTTGCGTGTATAAAGGGGGTTTATAAAGGTTAAATTATTACATTTTGTATATTTCAAAAAAAAATTAAAAAAATGGCTTCAGCACGAATAGGTTCGCACGATCTGACCAAGACCACGCACGCTCAGAAAACCAGCGTGAAACCGCAGCATAATGCTACTGTATCGTATAATTAATAACAAGAACCGAGGACTCTCTTTTGTAATTTCTGAGCACTAAGATAGAATGACCCGTTATTCTATCTTAGTGCTCAGGAATATTCAACACAACTACATTTTGGTTCGTCATCGAAAATAGCGGCAGGTTTGTATGGACACTTATATGCTAATTTTTTACCCTTACTTCATTGAAAATATCATATCAACAGTTTGAATAAACAAAAAAAAAACTTAATATTTTGATAATAAATTACTAAAAAATAAGAAACTAATTCTTATCCATCTCAACGTAAAAATCTAATTATATTAGGACTAATAATCAATAAAACTATTGAAAAAACAAACGATAATAATAAAATAATAAATCGATTTAAATTCAATTTAGATCTCATAATATATGTTTTTCTATAATAAATTACTGATGATGAAATTATTAATACAAATATCATAAACAATAAAGATGTTCAATCTAATATAATTGATATAACAATATTTATAGAATGAAAAAATAACTTCTCACTGTAAGAATAAAATTATATTTTCTATAATAAAAAATTTAAAATTTAAAATAAAAAAATCTAATAAATCAAATTGAATAATTGTATCCACCACCCCAAATCGTAGTAGTGTCGTAACAGACGATAGAGGGAGACTGAAATAGAACATCGGCAGCAAAATCTTCCTTCCTAAAGAACTGCGGTACCCAACCCGCCTGCCAAGCGTGGCAACTATGACTACCCCTAAGAGGCAATCTATGAGGGAGGCCTATGTTCAGCAGTGAATTTCTAGGTTGTAATCGATGGATTGTTGGATGGATATTATCTATACTTAATATTATAAATAGGAAAGATTTTTTTGTTTGTTTGTTTGTTTGTACCAAATAAGCTACTGGAACTAGTATTCTGTGAGGTCGTGGTACCTCCCGGTTCAAACCGGCTCATCCGTGCTACAGCAGTAGCTGCAGCGTGGCTCTACCACTGTTAAATGCTTGCTGCATTTGTAGCTTTCTTAGTTTGCGGTTTTATTCGTGTCTTTATTCACGAGTCAGATTACCAATAGACTTAAAAGGTAAAAATCTATCTCTCAGACTTTACAGTGAAACACTATTTTATATTTAAAGTTGAAAGTTAAACTCACAGCCTTTAAATGTCCACTGCTGGGCACAGGCCTCTTCTCATTTCTGAGAGGGTTTTAGGACAAGGTAATGTCCGCTGCGCTGTCCCAATTCGTGTTGGCGAACTTCACATGTTTTCGAAATATTTTTCTTATTTCTCAGACATGTCGGTTTCCCCGATGTTTTCCTTCACCGCCGAGCACGTGGTAAATCAGTGTTTAAATTGCAATTAACAATTCATTGGTGCCCGCAGGGTCAGACCAGGTTGCTCGCGTACTGTAAAACTTACAGCGGGCTTAGCCTTAAGCTACCACGGCCATCAGTAATATCCACAGTATACATTTGCTAGGTGTTGGGACTCTTTTCCTGCTAGGAATTCGTTACAACAGGTACCATTTCAGTCTGAAAGGTATAGAGCCAGAGTTATTACAGGTTGTAGTATACATACAGGGCATTTCAATTTAGTCCTCAGAGCTGACAATGCTTTTGTAGCTGCTTGAAGTTGCCTGCAGTTGTCCATAGACTGCAGTAGCCACTTCTGTGAGGTAGACTGTAAGTTTCTCTTTTGGTTTTACTTAAAAACTGCATGTCTGAGATTACAATACTTGAAAGCATCTGAAGTCCACTAACAAGTACTGGAGTGACGCGTCGGACTATTACTCCATTACTTTCTTAGAAATGAGAGGAGATCTGTGCATATCAGGGGATGTAATATCATACTATTAAGTTTGTATATTATAATCCGTAAAATTGACTATTTAGTGGCGATGTAAGAATATCCACAACACCATATCGTTTCGAGCGTGTCATAGGAGCCGACAGAGGGAAACAATCCAAGATCCACCATCGTCTTCCTAACAACAACGAAGAAATAAAAACTGCGGTCGCTAACTCGCCTACTAAACGTGACAACTATGGCAAATATTTTCCTATAAAGTAATCTATAGGGGAGGCTTATGTTCAGCTGTGGACTTTAATATTCTGTAACGGTATAAGTTTATATATTTTAGCTGTACAGTGGCAGTATGAAAAAATTCACCTCATTTTATCCCGTGGGTGTTGTTTCCCTCTGTCGCCTCTTAAGACACCAACGGAATGATATGGGGTAGTGGATATTCTTATAGCGTCACTGCACGGTAGATAATAGTAATAGAATCACCATTATAGACAGTTAAAGACTTAAGCATCAGAGCCCTGTTATAAAAATCTTTATCAGCCTGTAAATTCTACGGCTGGACATGGGCCGATCCTGTGGATTTTCCTTAATCGTCACGCTTGGCGAGCGTATTTACGATCGCAGTAGCAGACGTCTTGCACCTTTGAAGCTGCTGCCCATCGTTGGTTTGAGTATTATACGTTTGGTGTAAACGAAATGGTTATGACGCCATCTATCGGAAGCTATAAGATTTTTCTGCTATAAAAACATGCAACTCGTGACTTATTAGGGCATTGGAATGCCCTGTTTTGTTTAGAAATTGTATAAAAACAACGTCAATTAAAAGCTTTTGTTTACTTTTATTGAAGATAACTAAATACTTAAAATACGGAAAATAATATTGGAAAGTAACAGGTTTGTTGTATTTCACAGAAAGCTATTTGCGTTATCAAAATAAAATAACGTCATTAACGAAATTCCAAAACAAAGTTATTTAAAATTAAGACTGGCATTATTTTCTTTAACATTACCAAAAAGAAAACATAAATAGTTTCTATTATTATAATCGTTTATTTTAATTGATAAATCTGTGAAATCAGTCACATAAATAAGTCATTGTGTCCCCGGTTTCTGAAGTAGTATTAACCATAAATAGTGTTTTTTACAAATAAATTCCGGTGAAAATAAGGTCCGGTGACCAAACATTTTGTATTATCGCATGACAGGGTCCTGAAATACAAAATGCGCTTAGTTTAGGACCCGCAGTTACCTGTGTTTACATAATGTTACTGTTGTTGTTAAGATCAATAAATAAATAAATATATTATTGCAGTGCATTTTTAATTTTCTATAGTTTAATTTTTTATTAAAGAATACTAGTAACGATATTATCATCTCTAATATTCTCGTTAACCACCACAGTAGTCGAATGGCGGATTCGAGCTCACGTCTCTCTGAGTTTGCAGTCCGAATTCTATCATTAAGCTATTGTTGCTTGGACTTTATTTATTTAAATCAAGAACTATTGATATAAAATAAAGAGATTTCAAAAGTACCAAGATTACTATTGATGAATTTTATTTAACTACTATAAGCCGATGTTTGATTACTATCACCCATGGTAAAAGATGTACCCAAAGCGCACTGGCATAGATTAATACAAACCAATTTGCTCTTGCTTTGAAGGTACCCACATCGTAGTCGGATGGACAGAATTTTGTATAAGGTCAGAACGGTGAAGTCATTTCCGCCTCATCTAGCAACCTCACCTGCACGTGCTTATTGCTCACTCTGTATAACTGGTAATAACTACTAGATGAGGTAGATTAAGGCAGCTTTGAGTATTGAATATCCTTCGAAAGGTCCAGTGCGGAAGTCAAAGGGAAAAACACCGCACTATCTAACTCAGGCTAAGATTAGGAGGGAGGAACGAAGGCGGCGGCAGGTTTCTTCAAGGTTTCTTCAATTCTGTCAAGAATATTACTTTATAGTGACAAATACGTTTTTTAGCTACGTGGACTGCATACTTGGAGATCGTCCGTTGATAAGCCTCGTAATATTGTCAGATATCAAATCAACTCTCTAACCTATTTCTTCCGTCAAATAGCAGTGTTTGCACTGATATGTCCACTTGACTGAACATGGCTGCAGGTATTTATGCGCTGCAGTAGCCACTGAACATAAGGTGGATTATAAGTTAATTTAAAACCTCAGTATTGTAAGAAAAATGCATAGCCTACGGTCTCACTCATGACTAGAATCTGTCAATCTAATCGGTGTTTCCGCTAATCATAAATATTTAATGAAAACTATTGCTTCCAAAATACGTTTTTTAATAATTATCTCAATACAATAAAATGGTAAACTAACCTCTTAAAATGATATTCCAACAAAAATATCGTTATAACTTAGTAACGTTCGTTGATTTTCGGCAACGAAAGCTAACTGTGCTTCTGAAATAAAAATGTAGACCTCTGAGACTGTTTTTCGCACGGCTAAAATCCCCTTAGGGTTAATCCATCAAAGCACCTATTTTTATTTAATTCACCATCCTAAACCGTAAATTCGTATGATGTTTATATAACACATTATTTAGAATATCTTTTTCTTTTTTATGATATATTTTTTAATTAATATTATCATAATTCCCGTTTCAACATCATGAAGAAACCTTCATGTCTAAGAAATTTTAAAATAATTTGTAGATATGTGAAGTTTGTCAACACGCATTGGGGCAGCGCGGCGGACACTTCCTTGCCATTTATCACTCTAAGAAATGAGAGGAGGCTTGTGCCTAGCTGTGGGGCGAATAAAACCTGTTACTTTACTTTACTTTTACTATCTTATATCTTTAACACTATTATAGCATTACAGCCTATTAAAAACTGCTAAATATAGGCCACCCCATAGATTGCATCATAGGATATTACCTGCCATTGCTTGGCAGGCGTGTTAGAAACCGCAATTGTTATATTTTGAGTTATTGTCAGGAAGATGCTGCTGCCCATCTCCTCGTTCAGTTTCCCTATGTCGCCTCTTACGACACCCACGGGATGATATGGAGTTGTGGACTACTACTACACGGTTAACGTTATAAAAATTATAATACAATAAAGCAATTGCAACAACACACAAATTTGCGTTCACTGAGCTACTAGTTCAAAAGGAATCAATTGCAGACATTAACATACAAATAAAATTATTCTTGAGTCTTGAATACCAGCTTAGGAAATTAAACGAATAAATTAATTTACAATTCTAATAAATTATTGACCCTTTAAAAGCGGAGGCGGTGAATGTATTGTCATTAGATATTCCGAGATTAGGGACTGAATCCGTCTCAGTTGATGGACAACACAGAATACAATTACTCTCTACCGAGAGTTGGAGAGAAGAACGCCAACTTCATACTAAAAAAAGGAGACACGTGTTTATGAGTGTACACGAAAAGCGCCACGGTGGGCGTCCATATTAAACTTTTTAGAGGGAATTTCAAACCTTGTATTCTGTAACTTTTAAACTTTTTGTTTATTTAAGGCAAATTTGAGTAATTTTGGCTGGAGCCTCACAAATCTATTGAGTGAATTGCCATACATTTGAGAGGTTGCACCAAAATTACTCGAATTTACTTTAGAGGAGTATGTAGGACAATTTAAAACTAAAAATAGGTATAGTTATGTAATTTTATTTTTTGGAAGAGATTGTTTTATACACTATATATTATTATAGATGTTTTTTATTGCTTTTGCGGATAATATTTCCACGCGTAGTATTGATGTATAACATATGTTATCGTGAGAGATATTTTTCACAGAACAATAACGTAAATTTAAATTAGCAAAATTCTCATGATGAAAACTTAACTCAGCCCAAATACATGATCTGAAACAGATAAAATTCGAGTTAATATATTAATAATCCCTACAAATAACAATCAATAAATTCAAAATGCTTAAATACTTACCACAATATTGTCAAAAGATTTTGTGCTTTATATTTGCACAACGCTTCATTTACTTTCGATTCTGATCACATATCGTGCATAAAAAAAATTTATAGTCAATATCTCACACAGAATCAACATCTCACAAAAAATCTTGACACAGACAATCGCGAAGAAATGCCTACAAACGAAAATGAAGTATTCTGAACCGATAATAACGGAATTTAAGCAAAAAGCAATAACTCATATTAAAATCTAAGCCTATTAAATAAACTTTAATCAATTTCAGAAAATATTTTCAATATGAAAGACGTTGTGTAGCGGTGTTCTATATAACGAAAAACAAACAAACGCCACAAAAGAATAAAACAAACGTTTTATTGTCCAAAATTGACACAGTTAAAGGAAAACGTTACAAATAGGTTCTATTATATTTAACTATCTAGGCTTAAAGTAATTAATGAGAAATTATGGTTGCTTGCAAGTTCAGACATTATTTTTTTAGTTGAGTGAGCAATTGCACAGAATAATAATAATCATAGACCAGAGTGTATCTATGGGAGTTAAGAACCTGCGAATTACTCTCTCCACCTACAGCGCCCTCTAGAGCGTACTTTATATGACGTTATCAATATATCGACTCGGCACACGAATGGACCTACCTACGACCTCCAAGGCACTATTCCGTCTCGTTTGTGACTTAGGTCTCCCTCTAGTTTTCGCAGTGATTGCTTGCGATTCTCCACCATAAGGTGTTATTGAGCTAGTGTGGTATTTACCACGAACTCGACCTTCATAGGTAACAGATACGTACACAATACAACAGTAACAGATAATACTCACTTGTTTTAAATGGTCCTATACGCCGAGGTGTGAACTTCTTCGGAAACCCCATGGAGGATTGACTCTGGGCATTATTAGTGATCAGGACAAGGTCTCCTGCCTGGTAAAGTTGAGCTTCTCGCCTCCCATGATCAGCAACTTCTTTGCGAAGATCTTGCTGACGTTCTTGTCTCCATTTAAACTCTTGAAGACTTTCTGCAAACCGTTTTAAATACGGCGTAATTTGAGGGACGAAATTAGAATTATCTAATATTGAGCGGATATCGCTGATGACATCTATCGGTGAAGGAAGTTCTCTACCAAAAGTTAGGTAGGCCGCAGTCTGTCCTGTTCTTTGATTGTACGCTGTATTTAATGCGAATCTCACCAAAGGTAAGCTCTTAGGCCAATCTGATTGATTACTATTAATCAGCATAGCAAGCATGGTCTTCATATCCCTGTTTTTCCTCTCTGCAGGGTTAGCTACAGGATGATAAACTGGAGTCAGAGCTTAACTAATACCAAGTATATAAAGAGACTTTTGCATGACAGCAGAAACGAACTGATACGTTCTAATCGTAATACGACGGGGTAGTCCATATCGGAGAAAAATGTCCTCAATAAAAAATTTGACGCAAGCTTTAGCAGTAGCTTCAACTATGGAAAATATCTCTACCCATCGGCTTGCAACATCTTCAATCAGAAAGATCCATTTCTCACCATTTTCCGATTCAGGCAGAGGTCCGAATAGGTCCATCGCAAGGACCTCGAATCTTTGTTGCATAACCGGAGTCTGAAGCAATCCAGCTGGCTTCCAATTACTAAGTTTGAATGATTGGCAAATATCGCAAGCCTTTAAATACTAGGTAACGAACTGACGCATCTGCGGGAAGAAGAACCTTTCTCTGATTTTCCTTAGAGTCCGTTCTACATCCAGGTGACCGGCAGTCGGTGCATCATGAAGTTCTTTTATAAGCTCGCCTCTTAGCGATCGCGGGACCACAAGTTGTGGTTCTTCAGTCTCACCATCAGAATCCACTCTATATAATACACCTTGCGCGACATAATACTCCATGTCAGTCCAACGGGTAAACTTCATGTCCTCGTTTTCGAAGTCCTTTAAAATATTTTGGACGTACGGATTCTCCAACTGTGCAGCACGAATCTCAGCAGCATCACGATGGAAACAGGACACAAATCACAAGATGCATTTTTTCAAGCCGCAAAAGTTTGTTTATTATCCGCAAAAGCAATAAAAAACATCTATAATAATATATAGTGTATAAAACAATCTCTTCCAAAAAATAAAATTACATAACTATACCTATTTTTAGTTTCAAATTGTCCTACATACTCCTCTAAAGTAAATTCGAGTAATTTTGGTGCAACCTCTCAAATGTATGGCAATTCACTCAATAGATTTGTGAGGCTCCAGCCAAAATTACTCAAATTTGCCTTAAATAAACAAAAAGTTTAAAAGTTACAGAATACAAGGTTTGAAATTCCCTCTAAAAAGTTTAATATGGACGCCCACTGTGGCGCTGTGTACACTCATAAACACGTGTCTCCTTTTTTTAGTATGAAGTTGGCGTTCTTCTCTCCAACTCTCGGTAGAGAGTAATTGTATTCTGTGTTGTCCATCAACTGAGACGGATTCAGTCCCTAATCTCGGAATATCTAATGACAATACATTCACCGCCTCCGCTTTTAAAGGGTCAATAATTTATTAGAATTGTAAATTAATTTATTCGTTTAATTTCCTAAGCTGGTATTCAAGACTCAAGAATAATTTTATTTGTATGTTAATGTCTGCAATTGATTCCTTTTGAACTAGTAGCTCAGTGAACGCAAATTTGTGTGTTGTTGCAATTGCTTTATTGTATTATAATTTTTATAACGTTAACCGTGTAGTAGTAGTCCACAACTCCATATCATCCCGTGGGTGTCGTAAGAGGCGACATAGGGAAACTGAACGAGGAGATGGGCAGCAGCATCTTCCTGACAATAACTCAAAATATAACAATTGCGGTTTCTAACACGCCTGCCAAGCAATGGCAGGTAATATCCCCCTATGATGCAATCTATGGGGGTGGCCTATATTTAGCAGTTTTTTTAATAGGCTGTAATGCTATAATAGTGTTAAAGATATAAGATAGTAAAAGTAAAGTAAAGTAACAGGTTTTATTCGCCCCACAGCTAGGCACAAGCCTCCTCTCATTTCTTAGAGTGATAAATGGCAAGGAAGTGTCCGCCGCGCTGCCCCAATGCGTGTTGACAAACTTCACATATCTACAAAATATTTTAAAATTTCTTAGACATGAAGGTTTCTTCATGATGTTGAAACGGGAATTATGATAATATTAATTAAAAAATATATCATAAAAAAGAAAAAGATATTCTAAATAATGTGTTATATAAACATCATACGAATTTACGGTTTAGGATGGTGAATTAAATAAAAATAGGTGCTTTGATGGATTAACCCTAAGGGGATTTTAGCCGTGCGAAAAACAGTCTCAGAGGTCTACATTTTTATTTCAGAAGCACAGTTAGCTTTCGTTGCCGAAAATCAACGAACGTTACTAAGTTATAACGATATTTTTGTTGGAATATCATTTTAAGAGGTTAGTTTACCATTTTATTGTATTGAGATAATTATTAAAAAACGTATTTTGGAAGCAATAGTTTTCATTAAATATTTATGATTAGCGGAAACACCGATTAGATTGACAGATTCTAGTCATGAGTGAGACCGTAGGCTATGCATTTTTCTTACAATACTGAGGTTTTAAATTAACTTATAATCCACCTTATGTTCAGTGGCTACTGCAGCGCATAAATACCTGCAGCCATGTTCAGTCAAGTGGACATATCAGTGCAAACACTGCTATTTGACGGAAGAAATAGGTTAGAGAGTTGATTTGATATCTGACAATATTACGAGCTTATCAACGGACGATCTCCAAGTATGCAGTCCACGTAGCTAAAAAACGTATTTGTCACTATAAAGTAATATTCTTGACAGAATTGAAGAAACCTTGAAGAAACCTGCCGCCGCCTTCGTTCCTCCCTCCTAATCTTAGCCTGAGTTAGATAGTGCGGTGTTTTTCCCTTTGACTTCCGCACTGGACCTTTCGAAGGATATTCAATACTCAAAGCTGCCTTAATCTACCTCATCTAGTAGTTATTACCAGTTATACAGAGTGAGCAATAAGCACGTGCAGGTGAGGTTGCTAGATGAGGCGGAAATGACTTCACCGTTCTGACCTTATACAAAATTCTGTCCATCCGACTACGATGTGGGTACCTTCAAAGCAAGAGCAAATTGGTTTGTATTAATCTATGCCAGTGCGCTTTTGGGTACATCTTTTACCATGGGGTGGGATAGTAATCAAACATCGGCTTATAGTAGTTAAATAAAATTCATCAATAGTAATCTTGGTACTTTTGAAATCTCTTTATTTTATATCAATAGTTCTTGATTTAAATAAATAAAGTCCAAGCAACAATAGCTTAATGATAGAATTCGGACTGCAAACTCAGAGAGACGTGAGCTCGAATCCGCCATTCGACTACTGTGGTGGTTAACGAGAATATTAGAGATGATAATATCGTTACTAGTATTCTTTAATAAAAAATTAAACTATAGAAAATTAAAAATGCACTGCAATAATATATTTATTTATTTATTGATCTTAACAACAACAGTAACATTATGTAAACACAGGTAACTGCGGGTCCTAAACTAAGCGCAGTTTGTATTTCAGGACCCTGTCATGCGATAATACAAAATGTTTGGTCACCGGACCTTATTTTCACCGGAATTTATTTGTAAAAAACACTATTTATGGTTAATACTACTTCAGAAACCGGGGACACAATGACTTATTTATGTGACTGATTTCACAGATTTATCAATTAAAATAAACGATTATAATAATAGAAACTATTTATGTTTTCTTTTTGGTAATGTTAAAGAAAATAATGCCAGTCTTAATTTTAAATAACTTTGTTTTGGAATTTCGTTAATGACGTTATTTTATTTTGATAACGCAAATAGCTTTCTGTGAAATACAACAAACCTGTTACTTTCCAATATTATTTTCCGTATTTTAAGTATTTAGTTATCTTCAATAAAAGTAAACAAAAAGCTTTTAATTGACGTTGTTTTTATACAATTTCTAAAACAAAACAGGGCATTCCAATGCCCTAATAAGTCACGAGTTGCATGTTTTTATAGCAGAAAAATCTTATAGCTTCCGATAGATGGCGTCATAACCATTTCGTTTACACCAAACGTATAATACTCAAACCAACGATGGGCAGCAGCTTCAAAGGTGCAAGACGTCTGCTACTGCGATCGTAAATACGCTCGCCAAGCGTGACGATTAAGGAAAATCCACAGGATCGGCCCATGTCCAGCCGTAGAATTTACAGGCTGATAAAGATTTTTATAACAGGGCTCTGATGCTTAAGTCTTTAACTGTCTATAATGGTGATTCTATTACTATTATCTACCGTGCAGTGACGCTATAAGAATATCCACTACCCCATATCATTCCGTTGGTGTCTTAAGAGGCGACAGAGGGAAACAACACCCACGGGATAAAATGAGGTGAATTTTTTCATACTGCCACTGTACAGCTAAAATATATAAACTTATACCGTTACAGAATATTAAAGTCCACAGCTGAACATAAGCCTCCCCTATAGATTACTTTATAGGAAAATATTTGCCATAGTTGTCACGTTTAGTAGGCGAGTTAGCGACCGCAGTTTTTATTTCTTCGTTGTTGTTAGGAAGACGATGGTGGATCTTGGATTGTTTCCCTCTGTCGGCTCCTATGACACGCTCGAAACGATATGGTGTTGTGGATATTCTTACATCGCCACTACATAGTCAATTTTACGGATTATAATATACAAACTTAATAGTATGATATTACATCCCCTGATATGCACAGATCTCCTCTCATTTCTAAGAAAGTAATGGAGTAATAGTCCGACGCGTCACTCCAGTACTTGTTAGTGGACTTCAGATGCTTTCAAAGTATTGTAATCTCTCAGACATGCAGTTTTTTAAGTAAAATCAAAGTAACAGAGAAACTTACAGTCTACCTCATGGTAAGTGGCTACTGCAGTCTATGGACAACTGCAGGCAACTTCAAGCAAAGCTACAAAAGCATTGTCAGCTCTGAGGACTAAATTGAAATGCCCTGTATGTATACTACAACCTGTAATAACTCTGGCTCTCTATACCTTTCAGACCGAAAATGGTACCAGTTGTAACGAATTCCTAAGCAGGAAAAGAGTCCCAACACCTAGCAAATGTATGTAATACATAGATGATTACTGATGGCCGTGGTAGCTTAAGGGCTAAGCTCTCGCTGTAAGTTTTACAGTACGCGAGCAACCTGGGTTCGATCCCTGCGGGCACCAATGAATTTGTTAATTGCAATTTTAAACACTGATTTACCACGTGCTCGGCGGTGAAGGAAAACATCGTGGGGAAACCGACATGTCTGAGAAATAAGAAAAAAATATTTCGAAAACATGTGAAGTTCGCCAACACGAATTGGGACAGCGCAGCGGACATTACCTTGTCCTAAAACCCTCTCAGAAATGAGAAGAGGCCTGTGCCCAGCAGTGGGACATTTAAAGGCTGTGAGTTTAACTTTCAACTTTAAATATAAAATAGTGTTTCACTGTAAAGTCTGAGAGATAGATTTTTTACCTTTTTAAGTCTATTGGTAATTCGACTCGTGAATAAAGACACGAATAAAAACCGCAAACTAAGAAAGCTACAAATGCAGCAAGCATTTAACAGTGGTAGAGCCACGCTGCAGCTACTGCTGTAGCACGGATGAGCCGGCTCGAACCGGGGAGGTACCACGACCTCACAGAATACTAGTTCCAGTAGCTTATTTGGTACAAACAAACAAACAAACAAAAAAATCTTTCCTATTTATAATATTAAGTATAGATAATATCCATCCAACAATCCATCGATTACAACCTAGAAATTCACTGCTGAACATAGGCCTCCCTCATAGATTGCCTCTTAGGGGTAGTCATAGTTGCCACGCTTGGCAGGCGGGTTGGGTACCGCAGTTCTTTAGGAAGGAAGATTTTGCTGCCGATGTTCTATTTCAGTCTCCCTCTATCGTCTGTTACGACACTACTACGATTTGGGGTGGTGGATACAATTATTCAATTTGATTTATTAGATTTTTTTTTATTTTAAATTTTTAAATTTTTTTTTATTATAGAAAATATAATTTTATTCTTACAGTGAGAAGTTATTTCTTTTCATTCTATAAATATTGTTATATCAATTATATTAGATTGAACATCTTTATTGTTTATGATATTTGTATTAATAATTTCATCATCAGTAATTTATTATAGAAAAAACATATATTATGAGATCTAAATTGAATTTAAATCGATTTATTATTTTATTATTATCGTTTGTTTTTTCAATAGTTTTATTGATTATTAGTCCTAATATAATTAGATTTTTTTACGTTGAGATGGATAAGAATTAGTTTCTTATTTTTTAGTAATTTATTATCAAAATATTAAGTTTTTTTTTTGTTTATTCAAACTGTTGATATGATATTTTCAATGAAGTAAGGGTAAAAAATTAGCATATAAGTGTCCATACAAACCTGCCGCTATTTTCGATGACGAACCAAAATGCAGTTGCGTTGTCATTCCTGAGCACTAAGATAGAATAACGGGTCATTCTATCTTAGTGCTCAGAAATTACAAAAGAGAGTCCTCGGTTCTTGTTATTAATTATACGATACAGTAGCATTATGCTGCGGTTTCACGCTGGTTTTCTGAGCGTGCGTGGTCTTGGCCAGATCGTGCGAACCTATTCGTGCTGAAGCCATTTTTTTAATTTTTTTTTGAAATATACAAAATGTAATAATTTAACCTTTATAAACCCCCTTTATACACGCAACGTACAAATTAAAATACATTTAAAATTTTTCAATTCAATTGGGGGATCTAATTACCTGGTTGCTATAATGGCATTTGGACCAACCTTTGTCCAATAAACAAAATGTAAGATTTCGCGTGGTATGCGCGTGTTTAACCACTGTTTCTTGTACGGCAACCTAGATTACCGACCTAAGTGTGACAGTTGCAGTGTGACTTTACCCCGTGTACATAGAAATTATACATATAATATTAAAGGTCAGCATAAGGTCTAACAGGGAAGGTGTATGATCCTCCACATTTGGAATCCGCGTAGGTGAAGTAACCAGTTGTGTCAGACCATATGTCAAGGCAAAGTCATAAACAGATATCCCCGCATGATCGGTTAAACGTGAACCCAGCCATTCGACATGGTGGGCGTTAAAATCGCTAAGTATCACGAACGCTACGGATCGTATCTGTTGTAGCAAGAAATCTGTAGCCATTTGGACGTGGCCGATGAGTCGAACTGTGTCGGCATTGCCGCTATGGGACCTATAAAGGCACCCGTAGACACGGGGATGGTCGTCGCTATCTACGCTAGCCTATCTTGTCTGTGACACCTCTGACATATGGTAGTACAGCAGGCACACGCTTGACTGTGGCCGGCTTTACTCGGTCACTGTGACGTAGGCGCGGGACCCGAAGCTTGTTGTCGTGCAGAACCTGCTTGATGCTGAAGCTCGGCGGTCAGGTGTTTACTGTCACAGATCCCTCGTGCTCTGTAACAAATATTTGCCCACGGTAGCTAACTGTGAAGGATGATGGTGGGATTCACCGTTTAAATATCATAAATATAATGACCGTTAAAACTGTTAAAATATAATAAATACAATTAATGCAAAAATAAACATATAGATTGGAGGCCGTAGAGGAAGGCTTGTGTTCTGGTGCACCTTTCCTATGAAAAAGATTGGGGAGGAGTAGTCCTCTCCCGAGGAGGAGCCGCCATGGGGTGGCCGGCACTGGTGGGGCCACGAATGTGTGCGAAAGCGTTCCCGTGGCCCTGCCAATATGCGACGAATTTGGAACACCATGGGGTTTTAGTCCTTCTAGTCCTTGCCCCAGTGAGGCGGGTATGCGTAGGCATTTCCATGTAAAAAAAAAACTAACTGTGAAGGGTGATGAGATTCACCGTTTAAAAGTAGAACCTTGGTGTTATAGTAAGGAGGTGTTACAGGTGAGCCCATCGCATCACCATCTACTTGCTTTTAACTTTATTCCTTCCATAATAGATAGCCAGATTTAGGGCAATGTCTGAGTAATACTGCATATTCTGCTGGCATGTGGTTTTCCTCTAGTTTCCTAGTTACAATTGAGATGCAATCTTCAACAGGTAGACATGTAAATAGAGACTGAATATCAAAACTGACCATGGTTTCATTGTCAGTTAGACGTAGGTTTTTTATTTCACTGACAAAATGGTATGAATCCTTAGTGTGTGCTCTTGTGTGTCCTCTGAGTGGTGATAGTATTTTTGATAAGTGTTGAGCCAATTTGTAAGTTGGCGAATCGATCTGACTCACTATAGGACGTAATGGAGCATTCTGTTTGTGTATTTTTGGTAACACATACAACTTCGGTGGTTTGGTACATGCAGGTATTGTCAATTTAGTGGATTGGCTTTTATACAATAAGAGAAATGTAGAATAATCTAGGTCAGTCCGGTTCATTCAGACCTTCCCTTTTTTATTGAGAAAATGATAAAAACACTCGTGAATAACAATATGTCTAAAGAAGAAAAGGCGTTATATACGTATACATAAAGTTGCGTTTTGCTTACATCAATACATAATCAGTTAGAATAATTGTCTATTCAGGCGTAACCCGTACATTTTATTACCTTGCAATTTATTAAATACTCCCTGTATTGACCCTTATATTTTATTCGTTAAGACTGATTTCCCATACGTCATTATAACTGCAACTAGAATGCCAAGCTTCGTGAACATTCTCGCCCAAAAGAAATGCAACCCTCAACTAACAGTCGTAAAACGTAACAGTCTCATTGTGTAGTTGTCTTTATTTTAATCAACATAAAGTTTGAAGAACTGTAGTTTTTATAACGAAACTCGCACATCTGACATTATAAAAATTAATTTAATTTAAATAAAAGTTAAAGTCCAGCCTTAAAACATACCATACGAGCCAATGCTCTTGCTTCTTTTACTTCTAAGGGGATTATGGAGCAGTTAGTTCGCCTTGCTGCTATTGTACTTGTTGGTCTAGTTCGCGTGTCCTCGAAATATTTTATTTTTCAGATGTTCAGATATGCTCGTTTCCCCGCAACATTTTCCTCACAGAATTGTTAAAGTTAATACATTTATTTTTAGCTATCAATTCTAAATCGATAGAAAGTCACTAAGACGGTATCGACGAACTCTGAAGAAGCTTGTGCCCCATAACATTTGAACCACGCTGTCCCTATTGTTGGCTACATTGCAAATGGTATGTTACACATTATTAGTCATTATTGAAAAAAAAAAACAAGAAGTCGAAATATAAATAAAAAATATGGTTCCGTAGAGTAATTATTTTAAATTAATGATATATAATAATTTATTTGTTTTTATTTTAATATTAGAATATATTATTATTATGTATTTATGATGATATCTATATTATTATTTATTTAATATTAATACATTATAATTATTTGTAAGGGTGCATTCAGATGCACCGTTACAGTACCCCGCCAACTGAAGAAGGATTTTAGTAGTCTTTAGTAGTAAAATCCGTTTAGCTGCTAGTCTACTAGGTACTGAGGAAAATATTTATTTCGTATAATTTACGAGTTTTAGGTATTTTATGTGCCAATATCCTATAGATTTACCGAATCCCTTTGAACTTTATCAACATCATTATAAGAACATAGGGCTATGGAATTATTATTAAAAGAAGAGATTTGCTGCTCCTTAGTATGACATAGTGAAATAGACCTAGAGAAATTTGAAAATAGCTTAAAGGAGTCAGTCGTTTTTGGGCCCACTAGAAATTTTAACGACCCTTAATGGTATTACATACAAAAAAAGTTACCAATTTATTATAATAAATGGCCTATAGATTTTATGAATATCTAAACGGAATCAAGAAATCTAAAAAAATGAGTGGTTTTGATATTCCGTGTTCTGGTTAATGTAATGTGGGATAAAATGCGTGTAATGAATCATTTTTGCAGTTTCTATTAAAAGAAAAATGTTTTTTTACCAAGATAACTTATTATATACATATTATATTTATACTTATTTGTATATTATATATTTATTACTAAAAAGGGATACCACAAGGATTTTTATCCTATTTCTAAAAGTGTTAGCTTATATCATATAATATGGTTCAAAGACACCGTGGAACGAAACGCTATTTTGTCATTGACTTCCGTGCTGGGTAATAACCGACGGTCATATTATCATAATATAAGCATCATATCTATGTCTGTTCCGGGGGCCGGGTATTACTTTACGGCATTGACATTCGTCACGCTGCTGTTTTTTTGTACTTATTTGCAATTTTAACAAAATTGCATCTGGAAGATGAGCATACACTGAAAACAATTAAATAATATTTGTGGATTTCAACGCACTGTGCGAAGACAATAACTAGCCGAGACAGGAGCAGATGTGCGCCAACTTTTATATTTGTGGATTTCTAAAGAGGTGAGTATCTTATCTTATGGAATGCGAAGAATTCATCTGTACAAAACCTACTATTGATTTAAAGTTTTAAACTTTTATGTGAAATATATCTTATTTTTGTCACTCTCGTCGAAGTTCTAGTCCAAAAATATTATACTACGGAAACGAAAACTACTAATTTTCGTTTATAATTTATTACATTTTATTTTATTTTTACTGAATATTGAGATATGGTACGATTTTTTAGAAATAATAATAAACGACCCACACCCACAGACACTTAACGATCTATAAATGTTTTAAGTACTTAATTATTTTAAGTTTGTAAAAATACTAATAAATATCCCTTCATATTACTAACAAATTCATATGTCAATGTCTAATCAATGCAACAAGTGTTGGATTATATTATACAGGTTAGCCAAATATTCCACATTATGTATTTAATTCGCCAATGACATTCGAAAATGAAAACTGACGAGTTTAATTAAAAGTATATGTGAGTGTATAATACAAGTTTACTTTTGCTCCTAGAATTTTGGAAAATCCATAATTTATGTTGAATTACCTAAAACAAATGACAAACACAATTCTTATTAGTATGTTAAAAGGTTAAAAGTGTCAAAGTATTGAAGTGTTATGTTATTGGTAAAATCTAATTTAATTAATAGATAACATAAAATCACACAAAATATACACAAATCTATGTTAAAAGTGTAAAATAACTATATCCACAACCACTACATCCTATCAAAAGCCCATTGCTGAACATAGACCTCCCCTCAGATTTCCTCAAAGGAGGATACTTGCTATAGTTGCCATGCTTAGTAGACGAGTCGGCAACCACAGTTTTTTTATTGGTAGTTATTAATAGGAAGACGCTGCTTAAATTCAGAAGGAATGTACACATTCCTTCTGAATTTAATATTATAGATATAGATAACATAAAAATAAATGGATGTTATTAGGGAATACATATTAGTGTTAATATATAATTAAATACATCTACTATTTATGTTTATTATATTTAAACTCCATCAGGGAAGCAAGAATTTTGTTTACATTATTTTTATTTTATTTTGTTGATTGTAGGTAATGTACATTCTTTCTGAATTTAATATTTCTTTACTTCTTTATTTTTTATTTGCATTCCCAATTTTTTCAGTTACATCTACTTGTTGATGCAGTTTGTTGTAACTGCCTAAGAATATTGTAAGAAAGTATTGAAACTGCTCATTCCATTAGAAGATTTGTATTCCATGTGGATCTTCAATTTTAAGAGCTCACCACACACGGGCTGTGCCAATTAACTCAGCAGAAAGAGATATTATTTTGCAGTGGATACCATCACACCAGATACTTACTTTACTTTTAGAGCCTGTAAGTGATCCCCTGCCTGAAATAGGCTTGCCCGGAGGAGTTGGCATAATCGCTTTGGCACACAGATTGATGTTTGTAGTATCATACACCTCGCACTACAAACAATTTGGCTATTCACCACCAGGTTATCTTTAACTTTACAGCCTATCAAAAGTCTACTGCTGAACATAGACCTCCCCCACAGATTGCCTTATAGGGGAGATATTCGATAACCACAGTTTTTTTTCTTAAGTTGTTATTAGATAGATGCTACTTTTTCCTTACCTTACCCCATATTTGTATGCCTTTGTACTTAATACACAAGTAATATTTTTTACCTTAAATGAAATTAGTGTAAATAAAACGTCTAAGAACTTGTACTTAGTCAAATAATGTTATAATTCTAAAATAACTACTTCACTTGTTTACCTTTCTGATTTGATGTATTTTTATTTATTTTTACCTTAGTGGAATCTGGTTTACTACAAAAGTATTATGAAGGGAAACGAGTACATGCTATTTATATATAATTTAAGAGACATTAAGACTGTTTATTAGTAATAAAGATTAAAATAAATAAAATATTAATAAATATTATTATTTAGGTGGTAGACACTGTAAAACTATAGTCTGTTTGGTTAGTTGATGAAAAGAAACACTTTTCAGGTGGATCATTTAGAATGAGTCTGCAATCTTGTCGGCCGAGAGTTTCTACAACTGTATGGAGACACAAATGATAACAGGGATATGGAATTACAATTCATGAATATTGAAGACATCGGTAACATCCCACAAACACCCCTTATGCCTGTAACTGTAACTCCTGCCATTTCCAGAGCGGCATCAACAATTACTATAATAATATGCAGACCTTTTCTATCAAAAGGTTTAAATGATTTCTTAAGCAAAAATTGTCTAGTAAGGGTTATTATACTACTAGAGAGTACATGACTGATAATAACCCCTGGGAATGAGGTGATCGCTACCATGCTGTTTCTAAATGTTTTCAAAACAATTGTATAAAATATTATATTGCTAAATGTGCTTTTTTTTTAAAATCTCGCTGGGTTTCTTGTTGGTTCTTCCCAGGACAGAGGTTTTTTTGCGAACCAGTGGTAAAAGTAAAAAATGACTTTTAATAAGTATTATGTATTGTAATCTATATTGAATAAAAATGATTCTATTCTATTCTGTGGCTAGTTATAAGCGTGCTGCTTCTACTTCCCGTCACTGTATTTTTAAGTTATGTAATCATTTATCTAGATTCTTAATACCTAAACTAAAAAGAACTACTAACCTAAAAGAGAGAATGCTGATTGATAACTCATTTTATGTGCCACTGTGCGCTCGTATTTGTGAATACGACTTAAATGAACCTCACAATGATTGGAATAATTTATACACAAGTAGTAATGATGCATATTTATATAGTAATATAAATATGCATCATTACTATATGATTTTGCCACAGTTGCTACGCTTGTGGCAACCAAATCTTTTTGTTGTATTCTATAGGGAGATGTTGCTGCTCATCTCCTGGTATCTTTATTTTACTCTTTTACGACTTACGACACCATACGGGACGAAACGCGATGGCAGTTGACGGAAGGGCTATATAATATTTTACATTATATATTTAATTTAGGGAAGACCTATGTTCAGCAGTGAATTGTTGTAATGATGACGAATAATAATCAATAAAACTTGTAATTATTGTTGCTTACTTGACCTGTTTCTACTATGTGCCTTATTATAAATAAAGCGCCTAATTTATAAATAAACGCCGAGCAAGTTGAATAGATGCTCTGGTACCTTTTCGTATCTCTTTCAATTGACAATCTCCTTTTGTTTTTTTTATAGAATAAGTGTTGCAAACGAGCGCACGGTCCACCTGATTGTAAGTAGATGCTCTGGCTCATAGACATCTACATTTATCCTCGTTTAAGAATCAAAATGCAGATGCATTGTCACCCCTGAGGACTAAGATGGAGTGCTTCGTTTCCAGTAAGAAAGGACTCCGGTTCTCTACACTCACCATACGAAACACAGGAGCATTAAGCTACTATTTTACGCTGGTAGCGTTTTCCGTGAAAGCGTGTCCTACCCCGGTCGAGCCGTATCCGTACACAACTAGTTTAAAACTTCTTCATCATTACAGCCCTACACAAGTCCACTGCTGAACATAGGCCTCCCCCAAGGAATTATACAAAGCACGGTCCTGAGCCACCTGCATCCATCGACTTTTTGAATGTCTTACCAGGTCGTCACTCCATCTAGAGGGTAGCCGCCCCACACGGAGCTTACCGGTACGAGACTTCTACTCGAGAATTTTACATTTTAGCTTCAATTGCGGTTGGATGTAAACATGCTAATCAATCAACACATATTAAAAGAATGTCCTGGCACTGCACCTACCGGCCTGTGATACTTATAATAGATTTCTTTAAGAATATGATGATTTTACAATAATAAACAATAAAAATGCAGTGACAATACAGTGTTTCTTTTTATCCTAACACAAATAGTTCAAAACACCTTACATGCTATTTATTTATCGTGGTTAATATCGTAAAAATCGGATATGTTGCTATCCAGTCATTTTGGTTTTAATGGTGCTTGGAATGTAAACATGTTATTCAATCAATACATATTAATAACAATGTCCTGACACTGCACCTGGTGGCATGTGTCACTTTTAATACTGCTTTAAGAATGTGATGATTTTACAATAACAAATACAGTGACAATACAGAGTTTTTTTTATCCTAACACGACCAGTTCAAAACATCTTACGTACTATTTATTTTCTCAATCGCTGCAGAGGTAAAACTCGCAAAACACCCCTTAAAAGTTCACTGTTGGATGCACACATGCACCTAAAACCGTGTTACTGGTTGCAAATGATATTAGATAAATAAGTACATGTGTGCTTGTTTTTAGAATTAGTTGAGCATAGTTTTGGCTTACTTTTTGCTTCACTTGAATACATTTGTAATGTATTCTGTGCTTAGTATTCAATACACCACAATAAATAATAAATACAGTTAAGAATCAATACATCACCGCGTCTGTTTATTCGTACTGTTTACTCCGGTACTACTAAAAAAAATTCCATCCACCAAGTAGTACTTAAGAATTCGAACAACCTACAACTTTTTTATACTTTTTATTATTCACAGTGCACTATTATAACATAGGATATCAATAAAAAACTATTAGACAGTCGCCCGTATAGGATTTTAGGTTATAATGAGATTACCCTTTGATTGATATTTTCTCAGTATTCCCTTTATATATGGTACAACTAATATTACTATAGTAAGTACTATAGTAAGATTATAAGGAATAAATCTACATACATTTCATTACGAGTCATCACAGTTTTTGGTGGGCCCATTCTCCATACAAAAAGAAACTGTCTCCTTTCTTCCAAAATCTACATCTAAAATGAGTGGTGATGTAACCGATGGGATATTGTAGGCTTTTACCAGGATTCCTTGTTTATTTCTACCTGAGGCTGCTTGAAGTGCGCAACGCGCGTGAGCCTAAACTAACGACCGTTGAACTTGCTACCTACATTAAAATTTTAAATTATTCAAAGTGCAGTTGATCCCGCTGGGTATCGACCTACCACCTAAGGCCTACTTGCTTGCCGTGCCGCCAGCTAACGGAGTGTTGGCCTACCATCCTACCAACGGCCATCATTACCGTCGGGCTTGGGTATCATCGCATCGGTTTCTGCTAGTTGGCTGTCTACGACCCTGAAGGAACAGCGCTTGGTCTTCGCCCCCTACGTCAGGCCAGTGATCCCCTTACTGGAACCTTACTTTTTAAGTGTGCGGAAGTAAGATAAATAAAAATAATTAACTATAAACCTTGACTTTTTTAAGTACCCACCTACTTCTGAACCCCTAACGGTACACCTCCTCCTTTTTGAAGTCGTTTGAAAATAAAATGAAATCAATGCAAGTAAGCTTTATGCGTCCTGGTTTGGTATAAGAGGACAACACTCATCATAATTCAGAGCGCCCTCTGTCTTACAAGAATTACAACAGTTTCACTTACCACACATAAACATATTGTGAACAAATAAGAAGAAGATAGATTTAGACCTGATGTAGGCATTACAGATTTAACCACAATTACATAGCCAATTATTTATTACCTACAATATCCATCAATCAATCTGTTACTACCCCTTAGATTGCATAATAGGTAGAATTTTGCCACAGTTGTCACGTTGGCGAACGCGTTCGCAACCGTATTTTTTTACTATTTTGAGTTTTTATTAGAAAAATGCTGCTGCCCAGTTTCCCTCTGTCCTGTTCCAGTTTCCCTCTGTCGCTTCTTACAACACCTACGGAACGATATGAGGTAGTGAATATTCTTATACCTAATATATTATATGTTTATATGAATTACATCAGTGTTGTGTGTTGTGTCACCCAATAGCTTTAAATGTGCATTTCCGATACTCAAGAATTAACCGAATAAGCACAGAATAAATAATAGTACTACGTAGTATAAGTTGTAAAAGAAAAGCATTTGGATAAAAACTGTCTAAAAAATTCAAATTATTATATAACGCAACAGTTATCATTGTTAAGGGCCTATCATTTCCAGGGCTTTTCAGTTTCCATATTTATAAAGTGAGGTGATTTATAAAGCGAGCAGGTGAAGTTGGAGGCCGCGGGATGTGTTCTGGCGTGTCTTATTTGAGTAAGAGATGGGGGAGGAGAAGTCCTCTCTCGAGGAGGGGCCAAAATGAGGCGGCTGTCGCGTCACCGGTGTGACCTCGGATGTGTATGAAAGCGTTTCCGTGACCCTGCCAATATGCAGCGAAGGTGGAACACCATGGGGTTTTACTCGCTGCGAGTCCGACATAACCCATCCTTGCCCCCGCGAGGCGGGGATGCGTAGCCATTTCCCCAAGTATAAAAAAGGCAGCTTTTGGAAAATTGCGATAAACCTTCTTGTCTGATATAGCTTAGAAACTTACAAAAAAATTATAACCAGTATGTGTTGTTAGAGATGACTTAAGTTAAGTGGAATATTTTACCATGAAAGATGGTTCTGTTCCCTAAGAACCATCTTTCATTGTAAAATATTCCACTTAACTACACTAAATGGATCCTGCAGATTACATAGAGGCTGCCTACTTTGCGTTCGTGCTAGAGACTGGCGAAATTAGCTTTTAACAAATTGATTGAGGTTTGTAGTAAAACTCTTAGCTCACCTTTTCACTTTCATTTGTTAGTCTAAATCTGCTAGGTGGCATTTTGCAGCACGAGTATAGTAGCCGTTCTCCAAGCATAGCCGATCTTGCACTTCTTTCTCTTAATATTTAAATCAGACATTGCAATGTTCTGAATCACGCGCAATAATGGCTCTTATTAATATCATAATTCAAATTTTACACTAAGGTCACAATACCTTATACGACTAAACATCTCTTTGTTGTATCTTGAATCCGGTAAGCTTGCTTATTTGGCAAACAAATACCTCGGATCTTGCAACTGTAAATAAGCAAATAAAATTCCTATAAATAGCATCATGCAGTGAGCTCATACCATTCAAGAAGGCGTAAGTCATATCAAAAAATGTAAGCATCATCAGTTCAAAATTAAGAAAAATTATTATTAAATCTCAGTATTATAAAATGTAGTGATGTAAGATGTTCCATTACCCTATTTCGTCCCGTGTGAGCCATAAGAGGCGATTTTTGGGAAACACTAGAAAGTTCTCTGGGCTTCCGATAAATGAAAATTATCTTGTGTGTGTCGTATATAAATAACCAGACTGTCGAGGAGGAATAGCAAGCGTCGGGCCTATCAAGCGTGTGATTATAGCCAATGTTCTCTACAGTGGGAGAAGCCCACGCAAAGCAGAAAAGTATTATGCTCTGATTCTATATCAGAAATATATACGAGAAAATAGTGCCATCGATTTAGTGGCACTTCAAATGTTTGCAGGTTAAGACGAGTGAGTAACTTTGCACTTGTTAATATTTTATTAGATCCGCACGATCTAATATTCTCATGCTATATTGTAATGTTCAAGAAATATTCTTCACCGATGCGGTCCGTTTCAATATATCCATAGCCGTTACCGAATTTGTTACAAACTATACGTTGTAACTTACAAAATTGATGTAATTTCACCAGGAAGTTATAACCAAGAATTTATTGTATTTTTTCTTCTTTATAATATTCAACTCTTACGACACCCACGGATCGTGGATAAAGGGATGATGGATTATCTTACGTTGCCGCGGCAAAATTCTATTGTAATAACTAATGCGCTTCATTACTATTAAGAGTGTATAAAACTTTGTAGTAAAATTATATATTTATCAGTAACTACAATAAGTGATCAACTTTTTTCAGGCTTTCAACATTTGTTATTTTTGTAAGTCTACTAATTTCAATTGCTGAAACGGCAAACTTCGCCTACAAATGGGTGGAAGATGATGCAACGTTGGATTGTATCGCTGCTATCTCGTACGACGGTGACCACGCAAATTTAGGAGTTTATATCAAGGATGATTTGGTTGCTACATCATCAAATCCCTTAAGCTATAATAGTAGAGCATTTAAAAATCCTGCGTATATAAAACTTTATTCAGTTAACAAGACATATGATAAAACAAGATATATTGATGCAAAATCTACTCATTATGATGTAACTGGAAAAGAATATCATTGGATATATTATTATACCAGCACACATACATACGTATATGACAATAATCCGCTACACGATATTATGTTTATTGCTTCTGAAGAAAAAGTTTCCAACTCCCCTAATTCTACGTTAAGACGTCCATACTATCTTCCTATTGCAAAAAAATATGCTATTGCGGAACCTAGTGGTTGGATAACAGGAGCATTTGCCTTAAAAGGTAAACGGCATGTTAAGGAAAGTGAAACATTGGTACCTATTTATTACGACGAGGAAAATGTTTTGGTCGATTGTGATGAATGGTTTCCAAGATACTGGGGTTATTTTATATGCATATTAAATATTGACAAATATCCTGTTATACAGTCTGGAGCTCCATTAATACAAAACGGGCATGTATTTGGAATAGCTTCATTTACTTTGAGGAAAGGTAAAGAAAGTATATTTGCCTTCACTGACTTAAGACCTTATAGACGTTGGATTTATGAACTAAGTTACTAATAAAAAATAAAATTAAAATAAAAAAGCCTTTTATTTCATATATAGCACATAACATTTTGATTATTGTCATAATATCATAATCATAATATCAGTAGACATGTATTATACTTATTCTGAAATTGTTTATATTTAGCATCAATAAAGCCACTCGTTCTGAAAGAGCTAGCTCTCGATGTGAGTTTTGAGGGATTTCTTCACGAGAAAACCTATGCCATAAAGGCCCGAGGTCTCTCTTATGTAGTAAAAGATAACATTTTCAAATTCTTGAATTGTATAACATTACGTACACTGATATATAAATATGATATCTATATATCAGTACAATATCCTATTTCTATATATTGGCCGACAGACTAACTATGTTTCAGATACCGCTGCAGTACAGCGTCACTTCACAAAACATGTAACACTGAACTCGAAAAAAATATAATTATTGTAAACTATCTGTGATATGATGGGTTGAATGCGAAATGTTATATTGGAGTTAAATATACATAATATATTATCCACTTCGATTCTTCTTTCGTTATAAGATATACTCAATTCAGAGTATCATAAATATTAACTAATACTAAGATATTACAATGTATCTATAAATTTAAGCAAACTAAATCAATTTAATAAATCTATATTTATGGATTTTATCGCGTTTAATTTTTTTATTTCAATACCGACGTTTCGGGTGCTTTACAGCAACCCGTGGTCACGGGGGATTAAAATGTTTGACGTCCCGATGTCATAGTTAGCCCGGCTACCTTCAGTTTTTGAAAATTAATTTTTGGTTCGATCTATGCAGAATGAGCTTACAGAATCTTGAGGTCTTGCAGTAGTATGCTTGAGTTTGGATTAAATTTCGTTCATAATATGGCAGCACTCATCCATCTTCTCTATTGAAATTAGAATGTTTTTTAATTTCAAAAGCCTCGCGTATCATCGTTGGTAGGAATCGGTGTGCTTTTGCGAGGATTTGTGGTCTATCAAATCTGACGTAATGGAGGGGAGGAACTTAAACAAATTCACAGACTGCAGACTTACCAGAGCGTCGGTGCTTCAAGTCAGCTATATGTTCTTTTACGCGGGTTTGTATAGATCTTTTTGTTTGTCCTTTATAAGAGAGACCACATTCGTAATCAAGCTTGTATACTCCTGCATCTTGTAGAGGGATATTCCACTTGACGGATGTTAAAAATTGACAATAGGATAGAATTGGGGATTTTGCGTCACTTGCTCTCGTTTTGCTCGAGCTACGTGCCGCCGGAGGCCTCAATTCTCTCCAGTAGAGGTTCCACTTCATCGTTAAAATGCAATGTGGTACAAAAAATCAGTTACTTTAATAATACTAATCGTTGCTGGTCTGAAACTATTGTTTTTTTTTTCCTCCTCGAACACAAGGATAGTAAAACAGTTATACAGTAAAGTATCTTTACAATAAAGTTCACAAAGAGTATTTAAATTAGGAGCTCCTAAGCAATTTATATCTATGATAGTATTATTTTCATCACAAAGATCTTGTTGTGATATGCTTAAAATATTCATTTTATCAAGCCAACTAGCTTAAGAAATTCTTTGTCAATCTTGGTAAGCTTCTTTTTTAGCTGAAGAGGTGTGCCATTATGAGATGTTCTTTTAGAACTGACTTGGATACACGACATAGGTGGGTTTTTATTAAAATTTATAATTTTTTTCGGAAATGTAAATACTATTTCTTCACCTCGTACATTTATCTCTTTATTCTCAGCGTCCAACAGCTTTATATTGATTACACTTATAGAACTTTGGTTAACAAGAAAATAAATTAAGTATTTAGGTATTTCAATTATTCGATAACCAGGTGGTACATTAGGTACAAATTCATAAATTATATGGCTTGCTTTCCCGTTGACAAATGAACCACTAACTACATCGCTTTCAATCCGCACGATGGTTGTCGATAGAATGCTGAAAGTATACTTTGATTCAGTACTTATATTTGCTTTTATTGTTTCCATACCAAAGCCTAAAATGTTACCCAGTGATTCGCTTTTATTCAAGTGAACATCTTCAGAGCAAAAAATATTTGTTTTCAGTGTATTATCGTTACAAGTTAGTTTTAATACAGTGTTCTTAATGTAATTTTTTAGATAATCACAAATATCTTGAAGCTCGTAAGACCCTTCAGGAATTTCGATCATTTCTTTTTCACCATAATGACATTTATTGCTTCTTTCATCTATATTGGGAATAGAATTGAAAGTTGAAAAATGCAAAAGACCACATTCGTAGTCTCCTCGTAGTTCCAATGTCGGTGAATAGTTTGTTGATAAAGAGGCTCCTGTCCCAGTTATAGACACAGTGAAAGACATTTTTATACTGATACGTTTATTTATTTCATACACTATATAAATGCTTTTTCCAATAATTCCTTAAAAATTTTAGACAAAGATGACCACAGTTTGTAGCGCCAAACGCTTGATGTTGTGCATAATTATAGTTGATAGGTAAGTTACGCATATATTTAACTAATTCTAACGGTGGTTTTAAATTACCAAACTATCTTAATATTAAGTCCTTACATATGAAATTAGCGTTTTGTCGTACTGACCACTTTGATCTGAAATATCTCCTCTTTGGTTAATAATTCCAAATTTAAATTTATAAATTCATTTAGCTGGTACATTTGAGTTTTTAAAACAGTAATTTATTTGTTTTTCCTCATTATTTTATTATTTGGCGTCGCTTAATACCGCACAATGGAAAACATGAAATATCGGTATATTTACGAGCACGAGTTCTACCGTGGTACCAGTGCTGCAGAAACAGCTCGAAGGATTAATGATGTGTACTGCGCTGGTGTCGCAAAAGAAAGCATGGTACGTTTTTGCTTTCAACGTTTTCGTTCTGAAAATTTCAACATTCAGAACCAACCCCGTGGACGGCCGGAGACAAAAGTGGAAAATGAAGAATTAAAGGCTATTGTGGAAGCAGATCCACCACAAAATACTTTAGAGATAGCTGCAGGCTTCGGGGTAAGTGATAAAAGTGTATTAATCCACTTGAAGCAAATCGGGAAAGTAAAAAATCTTGAACGATGGGTACCTCATGAATTGAGTGAATCGAACTTGCAAACACGCGTCGACTGCTGTTTTACTTTGCTCAACCGACACAATAATGAAGGGATTTTAAATCAAATCATTACTTTTGATGAAAAGTGGATACTGTACGATAATCGGAAGCGCTCGTCGTAATGGCTGAACCCTGGAGACCCAAATCCTGCCCTAAACGAAAATTGACTCCGAAAAAGTTACTTGCGAGTGTTTGGTGGACTAGCGCCGCCGCCGTTCACTACAGCTTTCTAAAATCTGACAAAACGATTACGGCAGATATTTATTGTCAGCAACTGCAAACCATGAAGGAAGAACTAGCTGCTAAACAACCGAGATTGGTCAATCGCTCTAGGTCACTGCTGCTTTACGACAACGCAAGACCACAAACTGCACAACAAACAACCACTAAGTTAGATGAGCTAAAATTGGAATGTCTGCGACATCCACCGTACTCCCTGGACCTTGTTCCAACAGATTACCATTTTTTTCCGGAATTTGGACAACTTTTTACAAGGAAAAAAATTCAACTCCGATGCAGCAGTCCAAACCGCCTTCAAAGAGTTTATTGATTCTCGCCTCCATGGTTTTTTTAGTAAAGGGATCAATGAACTACCTATGAGATAGCAAAAGTGCATAGATAACAATGGTGCATACTTTGATTAATTAAATAAATTAAAAAAAAAAAGAGTTTACTTTATATTCCTCCCGTACAAAACGCCAATTTCATATGTAAGGATCTAATATTCTACGTATTTATTGTGCTTTACAACGGCTACCCAATGCGTCCAAGGATTTCTATAGCTATACAAATTCAATATTCCACATTCTATCTTTCTCGGTTTCAAAGGTAATTTATTTCTCATGAAAACGCCGCAAAAGTATGGAATGTCACTTGCGTGTTCTAATATGTCTAGATTAGTTAGCGCACGTCTGGATAGCCGTCTAATTAGTTTTTTGAGGGGTTAAGATATAAACCCGCTCCTTGTTTATGAGGTTTAATATATCTTCTTTTACCTAGAACAACCGCTTCCATCATTCTGTTGTGTCTTTGAGATTCCTGAAGACTCTTTTGTGCTGATTTTGAATCATTAACAGCCTTTGCTATACCCGCTGCTCCACCAGCTAATGATCTTAAAGCTGACGATCCCGCAAATATGGGAATAAGCGGTAAAAGTCCTCCACATTTTGGAAGAGGAATACAACGAGGTAAACTTATTCCTTTTTTATTACTAAATATTTTCTTTGCAGCTGCATAGGCATATTTTGTAGCCGAGTAGCTGTCTTTGGATTTTAGTTTTTTTAACTGAGACTGTATTTTTTAAACCCTTCTTAAATGCTTTAATACCACTCCCCGCCCGGATTTTTGCTTTCATCGCATTTTTGACTATCCATGACGAAATTTTTTCTCCTTTCCCAGCATTTTTCGATTTCAACCTCCTCTTAGCCATATTCAAAAGTTCTACATCCGCTTTTTGTCGAGCGTTCGAATCATTGTTAATGTAAGCAATATTATGGAGCATGCAAGTTTCATCCAATTTTTACCCCTCGATCTCCTTTGAGTAACCGTTTTTGAAGTTTCCTTCCGGGGCCACAACGTTGATAGCCGGGTAAATGTAACTCAAACGGTAAATTATCTATCACGTTATTAATTATACCACCGCCTTCCTTCATCGATAAGTATAAAATGAGATAATTAAGTAATAATGTGTTATTTATATACCTACACTACTAATTTACTTTTGTCCACCCAACTATTTTTTTCATCATTCAAGCCTAACCATTTTACTAAAAGCTTATTTCCTTTTTTTTTAATAACTTTTTTCAATAAGATAAAGGTCTGGAAATTTAGTTTTTTGTAATTCGTAACCGTAAAAAGAGCCTAGAATATTTTGATTGTGTTTGTGTTCTATTTGATAAGTTTGAGGTTTGGTTTGGTTGATTTTAACGATACGAAATATTTCTGTAGACCAATTAGGGGTACAACCTATATAAAAATCTCCTTTGTATTTGCTTATACGAACATAATCGCCAACGCAAAACGTTGGTCCTTGGCGTATCTTAGGTTTTTGAGATTTCTTGATGTTTGACATAACTAAAATCCCATTTGAATCATTAACGTTAATAGGCTTGAATTTTGTAATGCGATGCAAAGTATTATTACACTGCTTTACTACAAAATCTAAATTATTTTGGAACCATTGATATCGTCCGCATAGACTGAATATTTTGTAAAGGCGAGTTTTTAAAGTTCTTATTACTCGTTCTAAGTAGTTTTTTTTTTAAGGGAGTACGTGGAATAATAATTTATATTATAATTTTTCATTAAGTTCATAACGCGGTTGTATGAAGCTTTGCCTCTGTACGGTACGGTTTCTTTACTCATGTGATGGTAGTACCTAGATTAATAACATGTTGACGTTTAACAAACGAAATTTTATTGCTCCACGTCAAAAATGAAAAGGTTTTCATTTAGTTTAATGTAAATTTATTGTACAATATTGACAAAATTACCGAAAGCGAAAATACATTTTTCAACCGACGAAAAATAGATGGAGGTTCTCAAGTCGACGCGTATATTAATTTCTTTATGTATGACATCGCATAACTTTTTACAGAGTAGTCCGATTTTGATGACTCTTTTTTTATTGGATAGGGTATACGTCGAAATTGATCGCATATAAATTTGATCAAGGTCCGACCAATATTTTTTAAGTTATCTTTAATAATATATATTACAGTCGGTTGTACAAAATTTTTAATTTTTAATGCTATGTTGCCAGTAAAAAGGGGTCACCGGTTCACTACAATTACCATACGAACCACCAGTATTAAGTTGCTGTTACACACTAGTATTCTGTGATAGAGTGGTTATTCTCCGGTTGAACCTACCCATTCGGGCTACAACCATAACATATCTGCAGCATAGCTCTACGACTTATGAACGCTGAACACGTAATATGTTAAACTCTATCAAGCCGTTTAAACTATAAAGCGTACTGAAAAAAAATGAAATGAAATATATTTACTTCTTCGACATGACAAAATAAAATTTGTTTTGTAAATGTCATTTTTATTTTTACATAATTTTACATTTTTATCAGACATAAATACATACCTTCAGTACCGAAAAACATACACATTACAAAAGCATTGCAAAAACACTATATGTTTTTTTATAGAAAATGAATGAATGAGAAACATTCTACTCATTGATTGTCGATTCGTCGATCTGTACGGCCGTCAATGGCCACCACAGCTTACTGATCCCTTGGACTATATAAGTTACTCTGGTCTTCAATAAAAAGTCGCTGAGTGACCTTGAGCTTTCTCATACGGCCAGCAGTAAAATATCACTCCTTGGATTCATAGGTAATCCCTGGCAATACGTACGGGTTGGGCTTAGTCTACTCCTAATTTTCACCTTTTTACATTATTAGTAGAATTAGATTAACACCAATTCTGCTTTCCTGTCCGGCAAGCAGTTTGGCAAAAGGCTCTGCGGGAGGGCGCAGGTTGTGTTGATGGTTGTTTTTATCCCCAGGGCAAGTCTGAAGAGTTTTTCCTTCACGAGGTTGCCGCCTAATATTTTGTTCTGGTTCAATAGGAAACAGACAGAACAGAAATACTCAGACGATCCTCATTTTCCTTTCTTTTTATCCCACTACCTTTTTTCATATCTTAACCCAATCAAAGGTGTTAAGTGTACCGTGCCGATGGGTGTGTGGCTGGGGGGGGGGGGAATCCAGTCGCAAACAGTGCCTACCCGAGACCAGGGCCATTCGGGTAGTATTTTAGCCCTTCCCTCGGCATGCGGGGCTCTGCCGGGGGTGACCGAATTTTCGCCTAGCTAATCGTGGGACCAAAATGGATGAAGATCGACATTTGGACATAATAAACTCTCCTTTAATTGAAGTGTCGGTAGGTCTGGAAAAGGCTCTTTTAGCCTCACCAACACTTTGCAATTCTACGCCCAACCTGGGACGAGTCGAGAAGTGGAGGGCACTTTTGCAGCCGAACCACAGTCGGAAACGAACCAGGTACGGGAAAAGAAAAAGTTCACTCGGCCTTATTAGCTTAGTGGGGTAGCACGGAAGAGGTACCGAAGGCTGATAGCAGCTGAGATAAGAGACGAAGAGGCCCCCTCTCTCTTCCAGAAGCTCTGGGACGAAATTCCTCTGCCCAAACCTCCCACAGTTAAGAAGGCGAAAAACGCAGTTGGTCTTTGGAGGAGTCCCCCAAAGACCAGCCCAGGAAATCTGTGAAGCTGACAAAGGGGGAGAAGAGCTCAGCTTCAGTGCCGTAGCTGGCTCCGCGTGTGTGGGAATTCGCAATTCGAATCCTATGAGCGTGGAGCAGATGCGGCTGGTCCACCGGGCACTAACGCACCGGGCTATCGCTAAGACGGCCTGTGAAGCGCAGCCGGAAATGGGACAAAAATTTTCGGGTTTCACCCACAAGCCAGGTTGGATTCTGGTAACGCGCCTAAATAAAGCAAGCTAGGACAAACTGAAACCCTGGCCGGAGGCAGAGCTCTCGATAATACCCGAGGGCAAACTTCCTAAGCCTCAGCTGGGCATCGCCTTTCTGCCCCGCAGCGAAGCTGACTCTCCAGAGTAGGCAGTTGTGTGAGGTCATAGAATGAAGGGCTCCACACCGAGCTCTGGAAACGCTTACTAGATAACTTTTAAGGTCAGGGGAGACTCTGACTCGGCAATGGAGCCTAAACCGCCCCAACTCCAACCCCCCCAGCCCTCCACCTCGATGGGTGAGACTAGAACGTGATAAACGAGAGTGACGGAGACCCAAAAAAGCGCTGATCTCGCCTGGGTCCGAGTGACTCCTCTGGTGTCGGCCAGGGGTAAGGGGAAGGGAGGTGGGAGCGGTAGACCAAAAGGTACGGCGGGGACAAGAGTGCTAGTGAAGGACGTCTACGTCCTAAGCAGGCGAAACCCCCCCCCACGCTTATAAATGGCTAACCCCAAGGTTAAGACGAGGCTCCTCCAGGCAAATCTTCACCATGCAGCAGCTGCTTCTGCCGTGGTGGAGGTTTGCATCGCAGAGGACAACATCAACCTTGCCCTCATACAAGAGCCTTGGGTGGACAACGGTCAAGTTCTGGGATTATCGGCTGCCGGTAAGATCTTAGTCAATACTAAAGGCAGTAGACTCAGAGCTTGTATAATCTACAATAAAAATATCGACAAAACTAACAAAACTAACTAACATCAACAAAAGAGGTGAGTTACATTTTGACTTTATCATATCCAATCGCCTGGTGTACACAAAAACTTAGGGTGTACACCAAACTTTGTAACGCGTTCTAAACATGAAGTTTTAGATATAACCTTTGCTACCAATAAAATATCCAAGCGGATTACTGACTGGCATGTTAGTAGTGAAAACTTGATGTCTGATCACAGACACATTAAGTTTGTGATTAAAGCATCACCAACTTATGAAACGGTTGCTTTTAGGGATCAAAAATCTACCTCCTAGGATGTTTACAGAGATAGTCCCGTCAAAACCAAGACCTCAACACGAAAAGTTCCTTGGTGGAACACTAAGCTAAAGAAGCTTAGGGAAAAGACCAGGAAACTATTCAATAGGGCTAAAAAAACCAAAGAATGGGATATTTATAGTGCAGCCCTAACCAATCATAATAAAGAAATAAGGAAAGCTAAGAGAGCATCGTGGAGGAAGCTATACGAGGAAGTTGAGTCCTTGCCTCGCAGTGCAAGACTACACAAAATGCTATCGAAAGCTAAACCTAATCAGATCGGGCTTCTTAAATAGCCTGATGGTAACTTCACTAATAGTGAAACGGAAACACTGGAGCTATTAGCGTCAACTCATTTCCCAGGGTCACATAAGACTCTAGCCTCGAACTCTTTCAGAGCCCTACAAAGGCCTTTTAATGAGGAGTGGTGTAGGGCTGCAAAGATAATAAGGCCAAACCTGGTGCAGTGGGCTGTTGACTCCTTTAAACCGTATAAGACAAGTGGTTAGGCTGGAATAACGCCCCTCCGTCTATAGAGGGATCGATATCCTTCTTCCTTATCTGGTGAAAAGCAAGTTTTGGATAGGGATATATTCCAGAACGATGGACAATTGTCAAAGTTATATTTATACTTAAGGCTGGTAGAAAGGACTACGCTTTACCAAAGTCCTTTAGACCTATAAGCCTTTATTCCTTTCTTCTTGAGACATTGGAAAAGGTTATAGATAGATATATTAGGGATGTAGCTCTAGCTCCTGGCCTATACACTACAACCAGCATGCTTACCGCAGAGGCAATTCTATGGAAACAGCCCTGATCAGTTTATTGACAGGGTCGAAAAAGCGCTGGAGGAAAAAGAAATAGCTCTTTGTGCCTTTCTAGACATTGAGGGCGCCTTCGACAGTTGCCCTATATCACTGCTGGTTCGGGGCCTGACATCTAAAAATGTTGACCCCACAACCAGGTGGGTGAAATCGATGCTCTCAAACAGAAAAGCAAGATGGCAGACCTTCGCATTGACACACTGGGTTATGCTGATGACCTTGTGATCATTGCAAGGGGTTTTTGCCAAAGTACTTTATCATTAATCTTACAAAGAGCCCTAAACACCATAAACAACTGGTGCAGGGGTAACAGTTTATCAGTTAATGCCGATAAAACTGTTATAATACCTTTTACCAAAAAGAGACGGTTGGACAAATTAGTCACACCAAAACTTAATGGTAAAGAAGTACCATTCTCCACTAAAGTTAAATACTTGGGCGTAACAATTGACCAAAAACTAACGTGGAACTCTCACCTTAGCAACGTATGTCATAAGGCTAAAATTGCTTTAGGTACGTGCAGTCGCATGGTCGGGAACAACTTGGGCTTGCGTCCCAGTATGATCCTATGGCTGTACAGCAGCATAGGGAGGCCGATTCTTACCTACGCCTTAACTATCTGGTGTAATAAGACCAACCAAAAGATGACTGCGGAATGACTAAATAGTCTACAAAGGACTGCCTGCCTAATGGCAACTGGAGCTGCTCTTAATGCACTTCTAGGCCTAACGCCCCTTTATTTTTACTTAGACAAGAAGGTGAGGGCTAGTTTGTATAGGACTAAAGCTCAAGGCGGTTTGAGCTTGCTTTCCTATAGCTTGAGATCCATGCTCGACTCAATTAAGAAACACCGGTCTTATGCATGATCTCAGATATCATGCGTCCACTATATACTTTTAACAAAAAGTATACAGTGAAACTACCCTCCAGAGAAGACTGGCTGAATGGACAGGTCATCTGTGAGGTCGGTAGCCTTATATGTTATACCGTTGGGTCAAAATTGAGTCTCGACGTAGCCTTTGGAATTTATGGGGAACGCCCCAAATTCAAACTTAGCTTATCTTCCAGGTAGAAATTCCGCCATACATCAGTGTGCAGAAATCAATCTGCAAAATCACTACGTTAACCATATATTCTATTTTGACTCGGATAGTCAAGCAGCACTGCTAGCGCTGAGATCAAACTTGGTGAACTCGAAGCTAGTTGGAGACCGCTTGAACCGTCTAAACGCCCTGGGAGGTAACAACAAGGTCGTTTTAAGATGGGTTCTGGGTCACGCGGGTATTGTAGGCAATAAAACTGCCGACAAGCTCACATTGGAGGGCTCAAAGAGTACACAATTTATACCCGAGCCATTTTGTGGAATCTCAAAAAGCCTCGCCCGATTGACCCTGGAAACTCTTTACCACAATAAATCACTTAAAATCTGGTCTGATACACCAGGTTTAAAATATTCTAAAACCTTAATCCGGACTTTCGATCGTAAATTCGCTTCGGATGCCCTGGGTTAGGTAAAAATAAATTGCGCTTTCTAGTAAGAGTCCTGAGTTGACACTGTTGTCTTAAAAAGCACATGTCCATCCTGGGACTATGCAACTCAAGGATATGCCGCTTTTGCTCCCTAGAGAAGGTAACGCCTTTACACATCCTGAAGAATTGCGGACCCTTAATGCGCAAACTTAGCACTCATCTGGGAAACTATGTACTTCGCCCAGATGAACAGAAATTACTCACAGCTAAGCAACTCCTTTTATTCATTGAGGACGTAGGGCTTAGCAGTGAACTATAGACATAGCAGCGATCACAATAGATCTTTTAGGTCGCAGTGATACTGGTCTATCTAGATTCGCATAACTGCTCGTACATAATAAATAAATGGCTCTACGACTTATGAACGCTGAACACGTAATATGTTAAAATCTATCAAGCCGTTTAAACTATAGAGCGTAATGAAAAAAAATGAAATGAAATATTTACTTCTTCGACACGAGAAAATATTACATAATTTTACATTTTTATACAGACCTAAATACATACCTTCAGTACCGAATAACATACACATTACAAAAGCATTGCAAAAAACACTACATGTTTTTTTTATAGAAAATAAATGAACGAGAAACATTCTACTTATTGATTGTCGATCCGTCGATATGTACCACCGTCAATGGCCACTACAGCTTACTGATCCCTTGGACTATATAGGTTACTCCGGTCTTCAATAAGAAGTCGCTGAGTGACCTTGAGCTTTCTCATACGGCCAGCAGTGAAATATCACTCCTTAGATCCATAGATAATCCCTGGCAACACGTACTGTTTGTACACTCTTGTTTTACGGTTTTGAGGTACTATTATTAGATTCACTTAATTGCTGCATACCTCATAAAGTTATGTCGTTTGTAGCTACAAATTCAATGTTAAATATTTAATATAACGTTTAATTAGCAAGCCCCAGTCATCCTTTGAATGGATTTAATAATTAATTATGGAACGCGAGAGTATACCTATACGTATAATTAGTAGCGAGATAGAAATCCTCGTTACCAGTAAAAAAGGGTCCGGTTCGCGACACTGATCATACGAAACACAGAATCATTAAGCTACTATTACACGCTGGTATTATGTGAGAGCATAGTCCTTCCCCGGTCGAGCCGACCCATTCGTGCTAAAACCATAACATAGCTGCAGTGTGGCTCTACTACGTTAAAATTAAAATTTCCTAGATTAATTTAAAAAAAATATTTAATTGCTTCTAATTTTTATGTTGACATATTCTAATAACAGACCATGGGCGCCTGTCACCTCTGAGGTAATAATATGAAATGCCTTACCGTTACCGTTACAGCCTACTATCAATATTAAGGGGATATTTGCCAAAGTTGCCACGCTTGGCAAGCGGGTTGGCAACCGCCTTTTTTATTTTTAGCTCTTATTAGGAAGACGCTGCTGCCCATCTCCTGATTTGTTTCCCTCTTTCACCTTCCACGGGATTATATGGGGTAGTGGATATTCTTGTATGAACTCGTGGCATAAAACGCCACGGCACGGCATGGAAATGCTTTACCTATCTACAATTATTATAGTTTTCTAACCTTTCAAACCTGAGTAAAGCAGTGGATATGTATTAGGACAAAGGTTGAAACCAAGCCTGACCGATTTCAAGGAAACAAGAAAGCAAATACCTTTCTAGTAAATTGTTTTTTTAATGTTTTAGTTACTTTATTAATCCCGGACTCAAAAGCAAAGTTTCCGTCACCTAAGTAACGTTTACAAGGTTCTGTGCGATCCATCTACAGTGAATACTCACTGTTTTGTTTGATTGGATAATCACTGTTTTCTCTAGTGTCACAAGAGTTTTTCTCGTAACAATTGCAAAAATAAAACTATGACAATGTAAAATTTTGTAGATTTTAATCAAAACACAATTTAATAAATTGGTTTTCATTTTTATCTTATGAAAAACTAAACAAGTTAGAACTGTTCAAACACCCTCGACCGCCCCGACCAATGTTCACTTTCCGTGTATATATCGTCTTTCGTGTGCACCGACACATCGTCGAGGTTGGAGATACTTTGTTTGTTCTAATATTCTCCCCATTTTATTAGTAATTGACTTGGCTAAATTTGCACAAAACAGCATTTACAAAAAAAACGGTACCTAAACTATTTCGAATGTTGGCCAAATGGTGTATTTACTTCTTCCGTACCATTTGACTAAATGGATCCCTCGACTTTCCTAACTAAAAGAAAAACTAAAAGTAAGAGCTGAATGAAAGGTTTAAAAAAATGTAAAAGGCGACCTGCCGTTCAACCTGATGATAAGTGGTGTTATTGGAAACAAAACCAATTTCAAAATAAGATGCTTGGTTACTTCAGAGATAAAAGATAGTATAAAGAAATACATACTTTCAAAGGTTTAATTAACTATATTTTTTATAATTAAGATATGCGCTTACGTAATAACATAATGTTGTGTATGTATGGTTCACAGCTGGGCTCAAGGCTCCTCACATCAAAAATCATGAAAAATCAGCACTTAAAATTGCAATTAACAATTTCATTGGTTCGGGAATCGAACCCGGGTACTAGCGAAATGTGAAATTTACGCCAAGCGGCAAAGCGCGATAAAGTGCTTACCTCGAAGTTTATTAATTTAAATTATATCTCAAATGTAAATAAACACTGCTGCCTCAATAGATTTATGTTCCTCAAAATGTGTCCGGTCATGCCGTTCCATTTGTGTTGGTGTAACAATATTTCAATTAATTTGGATAAGTTTACTACACGTAGTTCATGTTGTAGCGCCACATATACATACCCTATATTTGGCTTTTATTAGAAATTGCACACCTCAGAGCGACAGTGTAGCGACGGTGATCTATTACCAGCAACAATATATTTGTTTTGGCTCTATAAGGTGTAAAACATTATTGTCAGTGTTTTGTAAGTGTAAGCGAGAAGTATGGTAGAGCAATGTCAGGGTACCGCGCACTTGTCGAAGACACAATCTTATATGTGTATATATTACGTCCTAACAAAACTGAAGTGTCTACCTGTAATATCGAAATAGCTGCCTTTTAATGAGCTGAAGAGGTATATGCATAAATGTAGACATGAAAAAACATTTTTAAGAAATTTTTTCTGTCTGTCTATCTGTCTGCCCGTCTACCTAGGTAATAAAACTTCACGAACGGACGGAGAACAATGCCAAGAGTAGTCTCAGCTATATCTTATCAGAAAAACATCGAGTATTTTTTAAAGAAATAGAAAAATTGATAAAATAAATTGTCTTTGACGATTGTCTAATAAATCTAAATAACTCCACAATGATAAATTTTACCTGGGCCTGGGCCTAGGTGGGATATATTACTTAGATTAATACGTAGCTGAAGCTATACCTATTACAGTTGTAGCACGAATGGGTCGGACAACTGAGGAAAGACCACGCTCTCATATAATACTAGCGTGAAATAGCAGCTTAATGTTGCTGTGTTTCGTATGGTGAGTATAGCGAACCGGAGACCCTTTTTATTTGAAATGAGGCATTCCACCTTAGTCCTCATGGATGACAACGCATCTGTAATTTACAAAGACTCTTAATCGGAGATAAATTCAGATGTCTATGAGCCACAGCATTCACTAACCTTCAGGAGGACTGTGAGCTCGTTTGTCAACTATCTATTATATAAAAAGAACCATCTTCCTACAATGAAGAGGCCCATATTCAGCTCAGCAGTGAACTGCCAAAAGTGGTGTAATTCTTAGTCAACATTCCTGTTTTAATATTTTTTGCCACTTTAATAGATCCTGGTTTTCAATAAAAAATATATTAGAGTTTAAGGAAATTTAAACAACATGCATTGATCTGTGATTATTGTAGTGAGATTACCAGGTCGTAGTCATGAATTTATTGTATTGTCAGTCCATCCATTACAGCCAATAAAAGTTTAACACTGATTTTGTCATAGTAGCCACGCTTGACAGACGGGTAGGCAACCGCAGTTTTTTATAATTGAAGTTATACTTCTTTTGGGGCGTTTGGGAAAAATGATGAGTGTTAATTTTTTACGATGCGTGCGCACACCAACCCCTAAAAACGACACCATGACGTTATTACGATGCGCGCGCACACTGACACCTAAAAGCGACAACTTCAGTGGGTAATTATCTCTAAAGCAGGGTGATGTAATTTTGTATGAAAGCTGAAAAATCTGCACACAATCATAATTTTGTCAATGTTTATGTTCGGCATGTAAAAATAAAGCGAGAAAAAAATATCGCTATTTCTTTCCTTCATGTTGTTTTAGATTGCCATTTTAAAAATTAGATACAAAAATTCATATTATATCGGAAGAAACTAAAAATGTTAATACTGTGTTACTTTTTTTTTGGTTTGCTCTGTATAGTATAATTACATACATATTACTCTGAGATTTGCACAATTAATTTACCTATTAATTGATTACAATTAAATTATTAAATATTAGCAGAATTCTATCAAAAGAAGCCATGAATTAATAGAAGAAAAAAAAAGACATTTGTTAGTCAACGTCTTTCATATTGAAAATATTTTCTGAAATTTATTCAAATTTATTTCATAGGTTTAGATTTTAATACTTATTATTGATTTTTGCTTAAATTCGGTTATTATGGGCTCAGAATATTTCATTTTCGTTTGTAGGCGAATACACAGTCATAATATCGTCGTGAATATACAGTAAAGATTTTTTGTGAGATGTTAACTCTGTATAAGATATTGACTATAAATTAATTCATTATTTCAAAATTTTATGCACGATGTGTGATGATCATCGAAAGTAAGTTAAGTGTTGTGCAAATAAAAAGCACAAAATCATCTGACCACTTTCTGCAGGTTTCCTATAATAGGAAAAGAAAAACTTATGACAATATTGTGGTAAGTCTAAACATTTTGAATTTATTGACCGTTATTTGTAGGGATTATATATTGACTCGAATTATATCTGTTTCAGATCACGTATTTGGGCTGAGTTAAGTTTTGGCCATGAGAATTTCGCTGATTTAAATTTACGATAATGTTCTGTGAAGAATAACTCTCTGACAATAACATGTGTTATATATCAGTAACAAGCGTGGAAATATTATTTGCAAAAGCAATAAAAAACATCAATAATAATGCATAGTTCATAAAACAATCTGTCTTCCAGAAAATAAAATTACATAACTATGCTTATTTATAGTTTTATTTTATCTCACATACTAATCTAAAGTATATTCGAGTAATTTTGGTGCAACCTCTCAAATGTATGGGAATTTACCCCATAGGTTTCTAATGCTTGAGCCAAAATTACTCGAATATGCCTTAAATAAACAGTTCAAAGTTACGGAATACAAAGGTTTGAAATTCCCGCTAAAAAGTTTTATATGGGCGCCCACCGTAGCGCTTTTAGTGTACACTCATAAAGACGTGTTTCCGTTTTTTAGAATGAAGTTGGCGTTCTTCTAGAACTGGTAGAGAGTAATTGTGTTCTGTGCTCTAACGTTTTCGTGAGAACTGATAACTCTATTTAAAGTAGTTATTCAATTATATATGAATCTACAACACGTGTTTTATTTACATTATTGTAGAGTATGTAAGCCATATTTTAGGCTTATCTACTCAACCTCAACCCCCGCGAGTTTTTTTACGACCGCGCGAGATTGTCTCAACAAAAGCGATTACTACTGAAAAACTACTATAGCTACATTCAAATAAAAAATATTCTCAAAAGACTCAAAGAATTTAAAATTTAATGATGTTAAAAGAAAATTGGTCAAATTAAAAATAAAGGCTGAAAATAGCGCTTAAAAATGGAAATATCAAAAAAAATCGTATTTATTTTTTTATTTCGAGTTTTACAAGAAAAGTATAATATATACTGGAGAAATTATTTTATATTATAATAGTACATGATATTCTCTTTAAAATGACACCAATATTAATAATATCTTATATAGTCAATATACATAAGTATATAATGTTTAATCAATATAAATTTTAATAATTAAGTAAATAAATATATAAAAATAAGATTTAATAATTTCTAGCCACATCTCAACAGATATTTCGTTTATTAATGGCTATCAACGGCATTCTTTTATATTTAGCATTCATTTAATACAAAAAACTGATTAGAATACCTTTTAAACAACATATAATCAATAAACGAGGATCGCATATAGTGATTAAAATGTCGAGCTAAATTATTATATGTAAACGTTTTGGAATTGTCGTAATGATACATATTTCCTAAAGATTATATCTTCACAATCAGTTTGATGTACAATAACATTAGAAATAAGGTATAAAAACAGAAAAGTTATCACATTTTTGATCGAATTTCTCTCATTTTAACAGTCCACATACAAAAACTGCGTAATTTTATTTTCACTTTTTTTTTCTAAATATTTTGTTACTATTATACAGATAAAATTCACTCTCACAGATGAAAAATTAAAAATAGCACCATCTATAATTATTTACTGTATTAATAACAGCTATCTTTTGCGCTGTACACGTTTAACCCGAAAGATGTCGCTTGGTGACTGTAGTCAACATGGACAGGTGAGGTAATAATTTTGGGGACTAGTCACCGTGGACGGTTGAGTATTATGAAAAAACTAAGATCTGACAGCTGTTGTGTTGTCATTAAATAAAAGGTATAATTTTCATTTGTGTTTTAGTTGCGAAATTCTCATAAATACACTATTTTTGGCAACGAGGACCTTATTCACGCATTATTGAGTGCAATAAAGTTAAATAGTTACAAATAAATAATGTCAAATAAAGGAAATGTGTTGTTCGGCAACAACCTCACATTTGATCACCACACGCAAGAGTGGGATATTTTTAAGAGTCGATTTTTGTCCAGTTCTGTATGACAAATGATTATCTTGATGACACTGACAAATCAGGAGTTATGAGTAGAGCTTTTTGCTCACATCACATGATTTTCTTTCCACGCACATAAGAAAAAATAATGTTTTGCAATACAAAATGTGGATAGAGAGGAACAGTTCTGTAAAACAAACTTAAGTGTGGAGATTGTATCGCAGTTTTGCGTTCTCAGCATAATGATGTAAAATCGTTTATATAGTTATTTATATCTTTATAAAGATAAAAGAGGTTAAATTTATCTATCAAAAGACGTGATGGGTGTATGTTTATTTTGTGAAACAACATTAAGAGTAAATATAATGTTTAAGAATCTTAATAAAAACAAATTACATTTTTTTTTAAAAAAACGTTACCTCCACACTAGGATTTTCTCCTGTATCGCAGGGGCAGTTTACGATCATAGATTTCACAAGTACAAACATCTAGACCCAGAACAATTATTTGTAGGCCATACAAATACTTATTTTGTGGGCCGAACTAAAACGTTTAGTGTACACAGAAGAAGCACAAAGTGTTAGTGAAATTTTAACAAAAAATTTACAAAGACGTGCTAGTTTGTGTTTAGAAAGAAATGGTAGACATTTTGAATAATTACTGCTATATCGTTAAAAAGGTATTTTGTTTTGTAAATAAAAATAATGTAGTATAATTTTGTAAATATCAATCAGTGAAGTTTGAAAATAAGTTGATTTCGATCTTTAAAATACGCTTAAAATGTTGCAGTAGGCAACTGTATAATGCATAAAAATTATTATTAGAAATATAATTTCATTACAATGCAAGACAAAATTTAACATGTAATTAGCCCGTAAAAGTATGAAGGAAAGATCGAAATCACAAAAATAATAATTTGAAACGAAATGTTTTCGGTTCCGGCGGGAAGGGTTCAGCTATATTGTTTCTTGCTGGTTCTTCCCAGGGCAGAGGTTTTTTTTCGAACCAGTGGTAATTAAACAAAAAAGCGACTTTCAATAAGTATTATTTATAATATATATTGAATAAAAAAGTTTCTGTTTCTGTTTCTGGTTATTTTTCAAAGAGTAGCCAAATTTTTAATTATTATAATAATAATATTAGTATATCATTAATAAAATTTAATGATATTCCGTTATTGCAGTGTTTAAAAATATGTAATATTTTTCCGACCGAGCGACCCTTATGAATGTGTGCGTATCGGTCGGCACGAATGTATGTCGCAGTCAAATAAGAAATAAGACTTATTAATAAACGCCTAGTCTGCGGGTGATAATGCTGAATTTTAAGTACCATGCATTACAAAACGAACAAATGCAGCGGCTTGTCTTTAATACCGCAACATTCAATAGCGCTTACGCATTGTGGCTAGACATTTTGTCGTATAGAAAGTGGACTAACTAGTCGTTCTGTAATCAGGCTAGACATTGCCTGCCATTTTAGTCAACGTATTGTAACCTCATTCCGGCTGTACGTCGTCTGCGTACGTAAACGGCGTCGTATCAAAAAAAAAATAACTACAAGCATTACGAAGCCAAGTATTGTAGCTCGGTATTTTTGAATACACCTGATTCTATATGTTGCTGCAACGATGTGTCGGCCGCCCCCACTCGGGCGCCTGGCGCCTTTAAGAAAGAACGAAAGAAATGTGCATGTGCGTCTCGCTCGCGCTACAACTTTCATTCGATAGCTAATGTAGCCTACGCCGTTTAAAATAATATCACCTATTTATAGTTTTACTTTTACGCAAATGCCGTAGGATGAATTTCTTTTATTTATTTTTTTGGATTTTCAGAAATTTTCCCTATCATTTATAAATACTTTCGAGGATAGCTTTTTATTTATTAATTATAGATTACACTTACAAAAAACACCATATTCTTTTCCGGATGGTAAAAAAAGTCACCCAGTATGTATAGATGTAGTGGCGGTGCAAGAACATCCACTACCCCATATCGTCTCATGGGTGTCATAAGAGGCGACAGAAGGAAACTGAAACAGGAGATGGGCAGCAGCACCTTACTCATAACTACCTACTCAAATATATATAATATACTTCTTTTGGGGCGTTTGGGAAAAATGATGAGAGTCATTTTTTTACGATGCGCGCGCACACCGATCCCTAAAAAGACACCATGAAGTTGTTACGATGCGCGCGCACATTGACACCTAAAAGCTACAACTTCAGAGGGTAATTGTCTCTCAAGTTTTCGTAAGAACTGATAACTATAATTAAAGTAGTTATTCAAGTATATATCAATCTAGAACACGTGTTTTATTTATATTATTGTAGAGTATGTAAGCCATATTATAGCCTTGTGAAAAAACCACCAGCAAACTAATAGCAAACACAGAATACCAGCGTAAAATAGCAGCTTAATGCTGCTGTGTTTCGTATGGTGAGTGTAGAGAACCGGAGACCCGCGATTAATTTAAACTTTTTCAATTCTTGACGTTTTGAGCACTTTATAGAATCCATGACCACCAGGGGGAGGGGGGAATGAGGGGTTTGACGTCCTGATGTCATTCGACCAATAGTTAACGAAGATCACCATCAACTTTTAATTAATAATGTTTGGTCCGATTTATGCATTCAAGGAGCTTACAGTACTTGCAGTCTTGCAAAAGTATGCTTGGGTTTGGATTTAGTTTTATTAATTATGAGATCCCAAGCAGATGGTAGCACCCAGCTATCTTCTCTGTTGAAATAAGGATGTTTTTTAATTTCAATAGCCTCGCTCATCATTCTTGGTAGGAATCGGCGTTCTATTGCGAGGATTTGTTGTCTATCTGATCTCATACAATTGTTGCGAGTGAAACGACCTGGATGGGTACATCAGAATCGCTTACGGGCTTGAATGTTCAACCGGGGATCGAACCCGGGTCCTACCGAAGTTGGATGTTGTACTAACTAGTAAAGCAGAGGTATTAAAACGAACGTTGAGATGACGCTACGCGAGGATACTGAACATATTGAGATTCTTCAGACTTCCTGGAGCGTTGGTGCTTCACATCAGCGATATGTTCCTTTACGTGGGTTTTTATGGAACTTTCATCCAAATTTGTGTAAAAAAACTCGCTTAAAAAAAGTTAAAATTAAACGTGATAAAATCCGTAAAATTAGTTTTATTCCATGTGTAGTATTCATCATTACTGCAGAACTGCATTTATGAAATTTTGAAGTATACTCGAACGTAAAAAAATATCGCATATTTTTTATGGTGCCAATCAATATTAAATAGAACCAATGATACAAATCAAATATCGCAAATAAACATTATACCGTAAATTTGACCGGTTATTTTGCAATAACCGGCCAAATTTACAAAGAAGGTTCAGAATAAGTAGCATAGACAAATGGCGAAGAAAAATTAATTTAAAAAAATCTCAAAAATTCTGTCCTTTTTATCTTTTAAATTCAAAATTCGTGGTAATGCATTATTTTTACTGATTTTACTGCGCACGCACACATTTGTAAGGGTCGATCGGTAGGCAAAAACGTTGTTGCCCATAAATCACATTCAATTTGGGATAGTTTCAAATAAAAATAGAAGCAAAAGAAGCAAAAAATACCGCAAGTAGTAACATAACACATTCACATGATCCCTATCGACTTTGGCAACAAAATTGGTAACGTTGTTAATTAAAAATAGCACCCACGTATCATAGTAGCACGCTACTAAGACGCCAGTTACCAAAAATCCATATATCATAGTACAATACACTAAGACATGGAGTTGAGTAAGCTTGTTGCACTTAAAAGTACTAACAAACGCACTCTCCCTATTCCAAAAGATAGCTATCGTATCATAACGTTATGCGCTAAAACGTAGTAGGGGTAGGTAGTAGTAGGGGTGTGCGATTTCCAAGGGCAAGTCGTATTGCCACAACAAGCCTGCTCATCACCGGCATTAAGATTATATGGCTAGGATATATCGATTACCGAGTCCACGTTCATCGCGGTCTCGGTCACGGTGAAGCAGACTACACGCCACTATAATAATCCCTTTTAAGTCCCATTATATGATTTAATACTTTTACATATTTCGAACCTTCCACACATTTGCTTTATTTCATAGACCTTACTATCATATGACTTTATATAGGGTACTTCAAGTCAAAACTCTGCTATCATTATGCTTATGCATCATAGAGACCGTCTTCATCAATGCTTTTGTATCGTAGGCCTTACTAAAGTCCCTAATACAGGACTATACATTGTGCAACAGTACGATAGTAGTCAGTCAGCCGACCAATTATATTACAAACATTTGTAATATAATTATTTCAATTATATTACAAATGTTATTTATCTTTATTATTGGAATCCAATAATCCAGCATTGCACGAATACGCTCTAGCTTTGCACGAACACACTTAGTTATCTAGAAATATTTTGACCCATTTTAATTAGTATTTTGATTAATTTCAAGTAGTTCTATAAAAATTTACGGCGAGCGCTTAGCTCCTGAGCTATTACGGCTTTTACTCTTTATGGCGGTTCTTCACTTTGGCCAACATACTGGCAAATGTGTTGGCAGAGATATTGGCCAAGAATTTGTGATCGCGTCCACACGTTGGAAGGTCGTTCAGTTTGCTTCAGTTCAGGCCAATATGCGGATGAAATTTATTAAAATGGATGTTGAGGCGCTAACAGCTGCTGCGGTTTATTTATTCACAGAATACCGCTACAACGTGAATGTATATAAGAAAAGGGTGATCAAAGAGAAATGGAAATAAAGAAATTTTATTTTTTGTGTTCCACATCGTTATCGAAAAAAATTTTACTTACAATTGAGTGTATTTCAAGTGGCGGTTTGCAAAACACGATTCCACAAAATTCACTCAATAGAAAATAATTGCAAAGTAGCTTCTGAAAATACTTAAATTTTAAATTTTCTCAGATTTCCATAAGATAATATTGAGTGTAATAAGTACAATTACATATCACATGTTAATAAAGCTATTGGGCTATTTTGATTCTTAATAAAGTGATTTTACTTTCATTTAAATAATTTATTTTGCCCTTCTATATCAAGGAGCGTTTTTTCTGTCACTCTTATTAAATTTGACAGTGCTCACTGAAATTTAGCGTCTCTAAACGGATCTGAACCGTGCTGACCCAGCTGTTAAGGTATTGCAAAAATAATCGAAAATATTTATTTTTATTTTTATGCCGAAGACTATCTTGTTATATTTTATTACGGTCAAATAATATTTAATACGGTTGAAAAGCAAGTATTTACAAATTTTTTCATTATTTTGTTATTCAATTGTTTACTGTTATTATCACATCTTAGCTTACATTAGAAATTCTTGTTGGGATGCGATGTAGAAATAGGTACCTTATATTCGTCAACAACTATAATATATATATATATATATATATTTGTTTTACCAGTGGAGCTTGAACACAATATTAAAAATGTTAATGAATAACAAAAAATTAAATACTAATTTATTGCGAATATTTGGTGATAAAATTAAAAAAAAAATACAAACTTGTCCAAGATACCCATTACGTTACAAAAAATTATAACAAGTAATAAACTAATGAGTTTGCGTCACTTTCTAAAAAGGTTACAAGATATTACAAAAAGAAACAAAAATAAATGTCAAAAAAGTCCAGGATCTAATTGACGATATACAGATGACACTTAATCACGCCAGTTGTAAACAATACTTTTGTGAAAAATGGTGTACACAAGAGAATGAAGAACAGACAAATTATTTCTTTTCAAATTTCCGCCGAGTTGGTAGAAGGCCAAATAGGCCATGTGCCAATTTAATTAAATATATTTTATATGAAATGATCTTGCCTAAGTTTCATCAATTATCTATTGATAAAAAAAAGAACAGCAATTTTACAATTATTGTGTTTACAAGAAACACTATCAGTTGAACCTTGCAGCTTGTTCATTATTTTTATTATAAATACCTATAAATGTATATATTATTAATAAATCATTCCCATAATATTTTGTATTATTTTTTATTTTGCCCTATCTTTTTTTTTATAGGATAGGGTGACAAACGAGCACACAGTCCACCTGATGGTAAGTGGTTGCTGTGACCCATAGACATCTACATTTATCCTCAATAAAGAATCAAAATGCAGAAGCGTCGTCACCCGTGAGTACTAAGATGGAATGCCTCTTTTCCAGTAAAATGGGTCTCCGGTTCTCTACACTCACCATACAAAACACAGCAGTGTCAAGCTGCCATTTTACGCTGGCATTCTGTGAGAGCGTGGTCCTTCCCCGGTCGAGCCGACCCATTCGTGCTACAACTATACTACTAATATAGCTGCAGCATGGCTCTACCACGTATCTGAAAAGTTCTAAGCTTTATAGAAAATGTGGCGTATGAAATGACTGACAATCACTAGAACATTTTATCTAGGTACAAAGACGGTTTGCTTTTTCGTGGCCTCCACATGATATTTTTCTCAGCATTAGGTTACCTTACCTTTCTGTATCTGAAACGAATATGAATATTGCCTATGTATACAGTACAAAAGTAAAGTAACAGGCTATATAAGTCCCTATGCTGGGCACAGGACTCTTATTATTTTCGATTTTTTTCTTATTCCTCACACATGCAGGTTTCCTCACGATGTTTTCCTTCACCGCCGAGCACGTGCTAAATCAGCACTTAAAATTGCAATTAAAAATTTCATTGGTGCTGCCGGGGATCAAACCTGGGCGAAATTTACAGCGAGCGCTTAGACCCAGAGCTACTAATACGACACAAACAAATACGATTTAACAAATATAATAAAAACTTTTACGTACTTAAAACTTAAACACTTAATAGCCCACACGATGCCTACTGGACGAAGCTACATCACCACACCGTGCAATGTAATTGAAGATGCTTAACCGCGACATAATTCTCAGTGATGCGCAAGCATAATAGGCAGTATATCACTTATATATTTGTTACTTCTGCAGTCTATTTATCTTTGCACTTTTCTAAGTAGTACAGAAAGTAGTTGCTAGACGGTGTCGACGTCGGCTAAAATCTCGGCGGTCGCCGTTATGTCAATGTCATTCAGGCTTCTTAAAACCTTAACTTAAATTTATAATAAATACTGTTTTAAGGTCGGCGAAATGCTTAAGCGTTTGATAGCACAGATACTATATAAAAACTACAAGAACAAAATAATAAGTATTTTTTTAAATAAGAATTGAACAAGTGTGTGTTGATGGTGGGGTTTTCCGCTGCCAAATGGAACTGTTGTGCCAAACATATTTTATGTCTAATGTTTTCTAAAGTTTAAGTCCTTACTCATAAAATCCACGCCAATTTAAGATTTTGTAACGCTCCCCCCTCTATTTTATAAATGGCCGTAACCAGACTAAATAATACCGATCTTTCTAAAGGTTTAGTTACAGGCCGTTTAATAAATTTATGGCGTGATCGCCTTAGTTAGGACTCTTAGGCTGATAATATCTATGGACCGTACCGTATTGATGACCGTATTGACTTTCCTCAGATATACTTTCGAGCTAAGACAATGTTGGTATTTATAGAGCTAACTTCAAAGTCGTGCTGAGTGCGCGCTTAGCAAAGCCTAAGTCAACGAAATCGGCGACTTACTTAAAACTCAGGATATTATCCAAAATCGCCGTATTAATTTTAAATTGTTGTTTTTATCTTATTCTTATTACTAGCGGTCGCCCGCGACGTCGTCTGCGTACAATTTCTGATTTCCTATGAGATTATGAAATTTTCTCGCTGCGGAAAAAGCCTACTTATATAGAAGCTATATAAAGCTTATGCAAGTATTTATTACAAGTTGATGATGCAGTAATGTTATGTTATCCTAATAACTATATAATTACTGCATCATCAACTTGTATCACTGAATCCACAGATTAATAGCTGATTTCTTCCCCTTCAAATGATTTTAGCAAAAGACCGTTAATATCACCCGCTGTGTCAGTTTTAGGCGTTAAAATAGCACACTTGCATAACCAGTCTACGGGTTTTGTCATAATGTCAACGATGTCAGGGTAAACTTTGGCGGTAAGCTCTGCAAGAGTTTTTACTACTATGGCCAGACTTGGTGGTATTACAACTTTACTATCTACTGTAGGATAATCTCCATCCCTTATTTGAATTGAAGTCTTTGCAAGTCTAACTAGCGGTAGCATCACCTTTCAAGAGTACTCTCATATTTATCTTAAGAGCGGGCTTCTGAATATGAGGTCATATGAAGACTTTAAACAGGACCTTATTTCATAGTATCGTGTTCCCCTCGTTACTACCGGTAAGGTTTGTCGAAAGTGTCCCGTTAAAAGAACTGTAACACCACCCATCAATGTACCATTTTCTCTTATATCTATCAATGTTCTGCTGAAAGCCTCCACGGCTCCTTTATGGGCCATAGTGCACTCATCCCATACAATAAGTTTTATTTCTTTCAAACCTTGTACCATATTACTCTGCTTTGAAATGTTGCATAGAGATGTCTCTACATGCATCAGATTTAAGGGCAACTTAAAGTAAATGCCCTTTCTAGTTTTTTTTTCTAGTTTTTTTCCCTTTTTAGTTTTTTTCGGTTATTTACTATGCAATGTCTGTATTTTCTTTTTGTAATTTTAATTTATAATGTACTTAATAATACTTAATATTTTTGAAATTCAATAATTTTGTACACCAGAAATGGTTAATGTGTTAATGTGTACTATATTTTTTATAACGACTGTAAAACTCATATTATACAAAAAAAATTGAATGGGCTGTCTTACCACCATCCAGCAACCTCGCTACCATACCAGAAGAGGCTACTGCCAAAGCTATTCCGTGATTTTTCCTTACCTCGGCTAATAATATTAACGCTTTTTCTCTGTTAGATACTACTTCTGTCAATAAATGTGTGTCATAGCTTACCTCTGTGATAAACTCTCTATTTTGTATCACATCTCAGTGTCTTAAAGGTTGAGGCAAACCATAGTTATCTAAGCGCTGCCCTCCTAAGGATAACACAATATCTTCTATATATATCAGACACTTATTATAAATTCATCCATTGTCTGAAGAACATTCTCTTGCAAATCTGATTGAACTTGACGTTTTATTTCCTCTGACAGACGGTCTTTGTACTTCTCCCATAGATGCCCATGGATGCTTCTGTTAGTTGACAGAATATTAACAAAACTGAGAATAGTTCTCGCAATTTAAAAGGACTATCACAAAGAGCAGCTTCTTCCATAGTGGTATCCCAGTGTTTATCATCTTCAAGCAAACCTAGATCTTTACACGTTGACGGGTGTGTAGGATATATGACACCATCAACAGTTTTTAAGTCTGTGAATAATGTTGGCCCTCAAATTTCATGAAGAAGAAGACGCAGATAATAACATTCAGAGTTATTATTGTGTACTGTATACACTCTGCCCAGAGCTTGGTCCTTTTTACTTCCGGCCAACCATCAACGTTGCTTCCACGATTCCGCCTTTCAAATTTGTTACTTTTCCACACAAAGTATGAAGGCACTTCAACATAAAATAGAGTTTTTGCAAAATTATCCGTTTTGCAAAGATAAAAAAATGCTATTAGAATAGTTTTTTGTGGGTTGTTTACTTTGTCAGCTACATCGTTGGTATTGGGATTGAAATACACACACATTTTTCGTGAATGGGAAACGCCAGGATTCTCCAGACAGCTTCATAGCTGCTTATATAGTATAATTTTACTTCATCATTATCATTTTCAAGAACAAATGATGCCTGATCGGATCCTTTATTCACATATTTACATATATACTTAATTGATTTTACGGAGCTACAATATTCTATATTTATATGAGCAGCAAAAGTCCGAGATAAAACTGGATTATAAGGTACCACCCATCGGTTGTCTAGGCTTACACCATTGATGTCAACCATAAAACCACCGTTTTCACCTGTGCAAGTTTCTTTCATAAGAGTTCGAAGGAACTTTTTGCTACAAATACCATCTTTCATACATGGAGATTTGTTGTTCAAATTTCCGCAAGTTCCGTGGATCATATTGGCTTTGATAATTTCATAAAGGTCGGGATCTTCTTCAGGATCCGGTATTTCGGCACAAATAAGGTTATCTATATTGGAAGGAGAAATGCGCTGCTCTAGCCATACCTAAATATGGATATGAGGTAGACCTTGCTTCTGCCATTCGACAGAATGCATATAGCAACGAACGTTTCCAAACAAATTTCCCTTTTTTAGTTGTGCTAAAATACTTTAACTTTTAAATGAAATACCCGTGCTATAATATCATGTCGATCCTATGGTTTCTGATCAAGCAGCAATGCATCTGCAATATCTTTCCATCGAGAATTGCATATTAGTATAATAAAAAGATCAAGGTGACCGTAATGGCGGACGTAGGTCATTACATCCTGAGTCTTTTCGTACATATATCGAGGTGATCCAGTAAAAGACGAAGGTAGTACTACCATCTGACCAATTTGAGCAATATTGGTGTCCTGCCTCCCTATTGCATCTTTCAAATGTACACAACTATCTGCTCTGAGCTGCGCTTGAATGTTCTTGATGTCATTTAATCTTTCTGTTTCAAGTTTTGGGTGCATATCAACTAAATATTCACTAAGTAGAGTACAATAGTACAGCAACCGATTTTCGTTTACTTGTCTGACCATAATGCGGTAAGAATAAAAATTTAGTGTCGATACAGTTTTCTAAAGAGATTTTCCATCCTCACCATAGCAAAAAATCAGTGGGTATTGCAAGCTATCGTATGAGCGGTTTAATTCCCTGATACGACGTAAGTTGTTATCGTGACTTAGTAATACGATGTGTCACTTTTCGAACTGTTGTCCAACTATAACCAAAGCAAGTTCACTTGCTGTCGGTGCATTAAAGCATCCTATGTAACCGTGGGCTGGTTTTCTATCAGCATGAACAACCACTTCAAACTTATCACAACCTTCTGGTACCTTTTGAAGTGTTGTGTTTAGGTCCCTTATATAGGAATTATTGTCATGCAACATTGCTTGCAACTTTTTAACCAGATTTGGTTTTACATTAGGAAAGTGTTTGCATCTTAAACTTGCCTCTCTTTCGTCCTCACCAATGAAATAAATTTGCAGAAATTTTGGCTCTTGTTGAGGTAAAGGTAATAGGCTACCAACCAAATGATAAACTTGCCCTTGCACTTTAAAAGTAGGCATATAACCATCTTCTAATATTTTTTAGCCCCAAATGACGTCATTTGAAAGCAGCCATTATATTTCCTAATACGATACATGAAATGTGCATGCTCTGGATGAAGATCCATAATCAAGCTATAAAGAGGTCCTGGCAAGGGCTCAAAAGCAGGAAGCTTCACTATACTACTGGCACAGCAAATGCCAGGGGCCTCTTCTTTTCACTTGAAAGCTAAACAGTGTATAAATTTTTGATTCATAGCACCAAGAATAACCGTTTTATCAGTTTCATAAGCTATTTCAGGATCATACACCAGCCCAGTCTTTCTGATCGTCTTCCTGGATTATTCCTTTCATGCCTAGAAACAGTTTCTCTATGAATTTTTGGATTACTGTGTTGATAATTGGCCACAGCAGAACGGTGAGAGTCACGGTTATTTTGCTGGTAAGTTATGACTGCAGCACGGTGAGACAGGGTTATTTTGCTAGTAGGTCATGAGAGCTGTACGGTGATACTCTAAATTGTTTTACTGGTAAGTTATTACTGCAGCACGGTGAGACTCTGGATTGTTTTGCTGGTAAGTCATGACTGTAACACGATGTATTTCTGGATTTTTTAACCAGGATTTATTAATTTATGAGCTGTTTTTTCTAGTTTTATTAGTATATCTAACCCGGCGAAGCTTCTTTTGCTCAGAATTAGAAGAACTTTCAACTTGAGAAGTAGAAGAACTTTCAATTTGAGAAGTAGAAACCTAATTCGACATATCCACAGGAAGGTAAACGTCGAAATGTCTATTAGAGAGATCATGCGAAGTACTAAAGCGTAATCTATATATGGGGTTTTCTTCTCCGCCAAATTGCTCGTATAAAATACCATTATGATAAACATCAAAGACACAAGGGAAAATCTGCCCAGCAGCCAGTAATTCGCACAAACCACCAAAGGTTGAGATATTTCGGCATAGTAGTCAGCAGAAATGTTAAAATTATTCCCATCTCTGTCGTGGGACATGATGGAAAACTCGTCCCAATGCATATGGTCTACTATTTCCTCACATATCTCCCGAGCCATAACTTGAGTATTATATAATATGTATGCTATGGCTCGGAATAAGCAAGCTCCGTCACCAATAATTGGTACGATAGTATGTGGCACCATTGCGCCATTTACGCATAAAATTTCTACAAAGAGAAACTACCACACAATAATAATATAATAATTATAGTATAAGAATAACTCCTAACCCTAAAATAATCCAAAAATCTCCAACCCTAATACTAAAGAGAAACTAACACACAATAAAATATATTGAATTTAAAACAGTTTATGAATAACTCCTTATCCTAAAATAATCCAATATCCACAATCAAAAATTTACAACCCTAATGGTAAATAGAAACTAACACACAATAAAATACAATAATTACATATTTATTACCTAAGATAATAATATTGAATATAAATGTTTTATGCACGCATCAATTGCAAAGAGAACAATGGTAACCACAGTTTTTTAAAGATGAACACGTGACATCGTTTTCATCTTTAAGGGGTTTTTAGGGTTCCGTATACAAAGGGAGTCAATGGCTTATTCCTAAGCCTCCTCTGTCCGTCCATCTATCAGCGGGCTGCAAATAATAAAAAAAGTAAAAAATTAAAGAGATATGGAGACCCATATAATTAACTTTTGTTTTTGCGCAAGCTACTGTTAAACAACCTGTATATTCCATCATCTATACTCACAAAAAGATTTTTCTTGTATAATGGTATGGAATCCTTTGTATGCTGGTCCGACTCGCACTTGCTCACAAAATACGTACTTCGTTTTTTAATCCAAAGCCACTATACTAAGTTTTGTGTATATATACGTAACTTGAAAAATGACTGAATTTCATATAAATTTCCAACCCCTATTTAAGCCTTTTGGGAGTGGAATTTTCGAAAACTGTAAAACACATACTTCTTTATTTTAAATAAATAGCTAAAATACTGAATTTAGTGAATATAATTTGGAAAATGACGGAATTTCATATAAATATTCTACACCTATTTAACCCCTTTGGGGGTAGAATTTTTAAAAACTGTGAAATACATACTTATTTCTAAAAGCTAAAATACCAAGTTTCATAAACATAACTTGAAAAATGACGGATTTTGATACAAATTATCGAAACCTATTATAACCCTTCGCGTGTAGAATTTTCAAGAAGTGTAAAATATACACTTCTTTATTTTTAATCAAAAGCCAATATACCAAGTTTCATAAACACAACTTGAAAAATGAAGGACTATCATACAAATATTCAACCCCTATTTAACCCCTTTGGGGGTAGCATTTTCAAAAACTGTGAAATACGTACTTATTTGTTTTTATCGGAAGCCAAAATACCAAGTTGCATATACATACATTGAATAATGAGGGACTTTCATACAAATTATCAACCGTTATTTTACCCCTTCGCGGGTAGAATCTTCAAAAAGTGTAAAATATGTACTTCTTTATTTTTAATCAAGACCCAAAATACCAAGTTTCATAAACATAACTTGAATAATGACGAACTTTCATACAAGCTTTAACCCGTTTAACCCCCTTGGGGGTCGAATTTCATAAAATCCTTTCTTAGTACATTAAAAAAAACCGACTGTCAAAATTTCAAGTTTCTAACTTCGGTGGTTTAGGCTGTGCATTGATATATCAGTCAGTCAGTCAGTCAGGACAAGTCGTCTTCTAGTTTTAAATAGCATTAATCCATTTCTATTAACGGCGTTAGCATGTGTGGAGCCGTGTGCCTCCATCAATTTTTTTTAATGTGGGAGAGCGAAGCCCTTGTATTGGGTATGTTTTTATAAAAAGTGTGAGCCTTTTTTAAGTAGGAAGGGAATAATTATAAGATATTGACTGATGTAAGCCTGATAAAAGTGGAATAGCGACGACTTAGCGTTCTTAATCTTTTTAAGCCCTTTCTTCGTAAACGGGGTTATTTAGTTTAAAATTATTATGAGGCACTACGAACGGCTTTCGATTGCTTTAGGGAATATTAATTCTTCCAAGAGACACCTAAAAGGATTAAGTTACTAAACAAACACAACGTAAATAAGGTTGAGATCTATAGACCGTACTTTGACTTTGCTCAGACTAAACTTTTTTTTATAGCATAGGATGACAAACGACCACACAGTCCACCTGATGGTAAGTGGTTGTTGTGACCCATAGACATCTATATTTATTCTTAATAAATAATCAAAATGCAGAAGCGTTGTCAGCCGTGAAGGCAAGAGAGAATGCCTCTTTTCCAGTAAAAAGGGTCTCCGGTTCTCTACACTCACCATACGGAACACAGCAGCATTAAGCTGCTATTTTACGCTGGTATTCTGTGAGAGCGTGGTCCTTCCCCGGTCGAGCCGAACCATTCTCGCTACAACTATATTATTAATATAGCTGCAGCATGGCTCTACCACGTAAAAATTTGATGATTGATTGATTTGTATTATACTACTAGATTTACTTTATACTACTAGATATTGTATTGATACTACTGGTTACTACCGCTTCTAACTGGTAGCTCTTCACACTACAACGTTACTGGGTCCCGAGCCCTAAGATAGACTTGAACGTTACTTTAAAGTGAGCCGCTTGCCATTGTCCGTTTTGCCTCTTTATTGCATAACATTTTCACTACACAATTGTCATAAATTATAATTTTACCCTAATGTACTATATATTATTAAATCGGCAATTTAGTTTTTTATTAGTATACCATAAAGGTTTCTTAATATATTGACATTATAAAAAGTTTTTTAACAAAATGTCCCGAATTTTCATAATATTTGGGTACATTAATTCTTTAATTTCACTATAAAAAGGAAATGAGTTTAATAACGCTAAATATTCTTTTACTTCCTTAGATTATAAATTTTAATCTAATTCAATATCATATTTATAATTCTTCCAGAACATGAAAATTATTTCCATCATTTTCGGGATCAACTATTACGCAGTTAATCAAAAACTTCTAGAAAGTTCTACAATTCGTCGCGCTCTGATTGGTCGACTTTTGTTTGTATATAATAAGAGATATTTTCTTAACTATTATCAAATTCGATGTTCTATACTAACATATTAAGGTTATAAATATGTTGTAAAACTATATTAATACACTTTTCACTTAGTTTTGTCAGTAATTTCACTTTTAATATTGTCTTTAATCACTTCGTTTCTTAACACTATTTGGTCATCGCGAACATATACCTTTGGTCAAAACAAACCATATAAAATAATAAGTCCAAAGGCAGTAATAAAAATATTTATTACTCCACAGTTTGAGAGAATTATTACAGTTAATATTGTACCTTTCATTGCTGACAGCATTTTATGTTATGATTTCAGAGACCATTGTTTAAACATTACCTTGGCTGACGATGATTCATTGGGAGAAGAAATTAATTTGTTGATCGGTAATGACTACTACTTCTTTGTAAATACTGGTAAGATTTTAGTTAATGACGATCTATATCTCATTGAGACAGACGTTGGTTGGGTATCGTCTGGCAAAATGATCGATGAATCATATAATGTTCTCTCAGTTAAATACATATTTCAGTAACAACCTAGAAATTATTCAACATGATCCGATTAAACAGGAGGTTAATTTAAACCAATTGTGGGATTTAGAATCCATTGATATTAAAGACTCTGCAAAAACTTGAGTGAGGAGAAAGCTATCAAACTATTCAATGACTCGGTGTCATTCAAAAACAAAAGATACTTTGTTAACACTAGCAAAACGGGAAAAACTGCTAACTTACAAAGGCGGTTATTGGTCATTTGACCCATCTCTGTTACTTAGTCTCTAATTAGGCATGTATGTGCAGTATAATTGTAGAAATAATAGGCAATATTCATTGTTGCAAAGGCAAATTAAATATTTTTGGTTTCTAGTGTAAATATTATGTGAAATTAAAAAATATATAGTTATGACATATGAAATTTTTTAATGGATTGCATCTGCGACGTGGTGCTTTTTCGCGCAAGTCCCACGCTTTATTTTCAAAATGAATTTGTTGACATTTCTGAGGCGATAAAACGCGCAGTGAGGTCTCAGGAGTGGGTTCTTCTAAAATATTACTCAGTTTGACAGGCAATGGCAGAATAAAGTCACTTCTACGTATTTTTTTTTGTTGTTTATTTCTTGGCACAACGCCCAGGCATTTATTGCAGATAAATTTAAAATATTATAAAATACTTGTACCGGGCATCTTCTAGTCACATTTCTACCTTTTTTCAGGAATGCTTCCATAAGATGCATGACGATGTGTTGTCCAAGACTTTGATTTTCCGTTCGAATTTTATGTTTCCCATAATATGGGTAAGCATTCAACAAGTTTTTCGATTTGACAACAACACAGAGCCAAAATTTTATTCCGAATTTATCTGGTTTATGAGCCATATCTTCTATTTAAATAAATAAAATTGAAGTGTCTGTTTGTAATGTAAAATAACAGCTTTTTTAATAATTGCATATGAAAGTATATACGATATTTATAACAAAAACACAATTTTTAAAATTTTCGCCTGTCTGTCTGTGTCTGTTTGTTCCGGCTAGTCTCTGAAACGGCTGGACCGATTTTAACTTCCACTGGCAGATAGGTAATGTTATAAGGAGTAACTTAGGCTACTTTTATTTTAGAAATAGAATTAGGGTTCCGCGCAAAAAAATAAATACCCATAAAATCCAATCGTAATAAATTCCACGCGGGCGAAGTCGCGGGGAACAGCTAGTATTGAATAAAAGGATATCTAACTTTTGTAGCAAACAAATGTTCATCTATTGTTACATTTTCTCCCGGTTTGTAGCACGAAATGCTGTCAATAAAGCAATTCCATACTTGAGAAATCAATGCAAATTGATCTGTTATAATTCTTGTAGATAGTTCTGATCTCACATAGAATCGCAAATATTTCATAAATTCTTTGAATATATAGGGATATATTCAAAGAATTATACTTAGACATATTTTACTTCATGAATCATTCAACATATGCATGTTATTATGAGATGTATTTCCATAAAATTATATTTAAGCACCAAATACTTGTCGTCACCGAGACAATCTTTCTCTTGTTTGACTTCAACTTTTGTTTGTAATTGTACAACTTCAACTTCACTATCCGATTGATCTTCTGGCAACGATTGCAATAATGTCAATATTTCTGCTTTACGGATACACTGAGACATTTTTTATGAAATATCAACGAAAAATAACAAAATTGACTCAATGAGAATGCGTAGAGTAATAAACGTATAAACTAAAATATGTAGGTATGTGAAACACGATCAGTCAACAAAATTAAAGTAAATATAATTAGTTATCCTACACAACAACAATTCATTCATCTATTGAATAGGTCAAATGAACCTAGCCATCATTGCTTGTGAATGTTATTTTTGTTCATATTTGTATGAACATTTTTCAATGTAAATACTTTTGTTTATAAAACAATCGTAATTCATTAAAAGTCACGAAGTACAAAACTATATAAATAAAAAGTGACAAAATAATCAGTACTGAAAATTCAAATTCGGTTCAAATGACCCGTGCCGCCTTGTCAGTGTTAAATGGCCTAGGGTACAGTATCCTCTACAACTACCTTCTAATTGTAGATTGTCTTTAGGAAGATTGGTAAGTTTAGTGAAGACAATTAACACTGAGACCATAAAATTATATTATGAAGTAATATGCACGCAATTGAAGTCAGGTATAATCGAAAGGGTATCCCACTATCTTCAGCCTCAATCACATCCTGTGCATTACTTTTCGCATCACCTTGCTATTAAACAGAATGGCACAACTAAATTGAGAATTGTTTGTGATGCATCAGCAAAAACAGACTCCAATCATAGCCTTAATGAATATTTGTATGAGGGACCATTAATGTTACAATACCTTGTTAGTCTATTGTTACGATTTGGACAGCATAAGATAGTTATAATAGCCGACATAGAGAAAGCCTTTTTACAATTAGGTCGATCATCAAAGAGGATTATCAAAGAGGATAAAGATGTTACAAGATTTCTTTGGTTAAAAAACTGAAAATCAGCAGTAACTGATTACAATATTGTTATCGATTTTGTAGAGTTCCTTTTGGTAAAGTTTCTAGCCCATTTCTACTAGACGCTACAATCAAGTACCATTTATATAACAATCAAGACCCTGTAGTTGCTAATGCAGCAGAAAATATATATATTGATAATCTGATAACAGCAGTAGAATCAGTCCAACATGCCATTAAACTGCAAAATAAAGTATATAGAGCATTACAAAATATCTCCGTAAAGATTTTATTGAAGCTATACCAGCAGACCTATTAGAAAACAAAGAATCCACTAAAGTTCTGGGTATGACCTGGAATAATAAACAAGATATTTTACAGTTAAATATAAAAGAAAATCATGCAGAGAAATGTCTAAATCATAAAAGAATTGATAAAGAGATCAAAGTGTTTAGTGTACCTAGATATATTGTAAAGGAAGAAACACCAAATGGGACAGAATTACATTGCTTTTCAGATTCAGCCATAAGGGTTTATGCTGCAGTTGTGTACATAGTTTGCAGATATTCAACAAGTACACAAGTTAACTTTCTAATGCCAAAATCAAGATTGAAACCGTTAAAAAATAAAGAACTTCAAATACCTAAACTTGAACTCTTAAAATGTTTAATTGGATCTAGACTCTTAGATTTTACAAAAGAAAATATAGAATTGAAAAAAGACAAAATGTGTTTATAGACTGATAGTCAAATTGTCATAAGCTGGACTAGGTCAGAAAAGCTGTTACCACCCTTTATATTCCGAAGAGTAAGTGAAATAAAAAATAAAAATTACATCATAATATTATATGATAAATCGGAAGATAATCCCGCAGATATTGCTATGAGAGAAGATTCAATAATAATAAGGCATCTATGGTTTAAAGGCCCTCAGTTTATACATAAAAATATTGACTATGGTAATAATTGGACAAATTTAAGAACACTTTTTGCGTTGGTCTAACTAAATCAAAATCGAGTACGGATATGGAAGAACCTCAGCCAAGCAATCAATCCTTTGAAGAAGGATTGAAAGAAAATGATGATGTAGATTTGACAGCTGAAAGCATAAATGAAGGTGGCCCATTATCATTGTCACTAAAGAAGAATATTAAAAATTTGGATATTATGATTAAAAATTATCAAAAAATAAATTACCCTAAAGAATTTGGAGGCATAGTTACAAATTTGGGAAGAAGTTAAGAAGTATTTAAAGACAAAGATGGCATTCTGAGATGCCAAGGTCGAATGATATTAGCTGATTTATCATATGATCAAAATACCCAATTTTGGTTCCAAAAAATTATAAATTGACTGAACACATTATAAAATCTATTCAACAGGAAAACTACCTTATAGGCACTTCACACACATTAAATTTTATTCGCCATAAGTACTGGATACCTCAAGAAAGATCCAAAGTTTAAAAAGTTATCAAAAAATATTTTCAGTATCAAAAGTATGGAGGAGGACCATATAAACTCCCTCAAATGCCGGAATTTCCTGCTGAAAGGGCTAACTATGAGAATGCATTTACATATATGGGTTTAGATTATCTGCGGCCGCTACTTATATCTAATGACAGGAAAGAGAAACATAAAATGTGGATATGAATTTATACATGCTTGGTTACTCGAGCTATTCACTTAGAAGTAGTTCAAAATTTAACCACATAAGAATGTGTATTAGCATTAAGACGTTACTTTTCATCTAGAGGAGTATCAAAATTAATTTTATCTGATAATGCTTACCAATACAAATTAACAGCTGATGTTGTCTCTGGTCCCTTTTGTTTGGAAAATAAAATAAAATGGAAGTTTATACCAGAACTAGCTCCATGGCACGGGGGAGTGTACGAAAGACTTGTGGCTCAATTACGTACAGTAACTAAGGTGATTGAAACAGTTATAAATAATAGACCTTTGACTTACCTGGGGGTAGAAATAGACCGTGTCTTAAGACCCATTGATTTTTTATGTTTAAATGAATCCTTACGAATCCCATCGAATGAACCGTATATAACTCAAAGAGAGTCTGAAATCTAGGTAGCTTTGATAGAGAGATGGCAGAGAGGACAAAGGTTATTAGAAGAATTTAAGAAAATGTTTAGTAACCAGCACCTGAGTATGTTCAAAGAAAAAACCTGAAATAGGGGACATAGTGCAGATTAAAGGAGACAATAACATCAAATATATATGGAGAACTGTAAGCTTGTATACAAGTAAAGACGGAGAAGTTAGGGTCGAATCAGATAGAGTTGGGTATATGTATTTTAATAGATCTATAGCACATCTTTACCCTATTGAAATCGACTGCAATGAAGGTTCACATATAGCAGAAAGTTCTATCAACAAAATGGTCACAGATAGAGAATTTGAAGGTAGTGTGTATAGTATTGATTAGGAGAGCCCTGATGAAGAACGACAAAGTAGGAGAGATGTGCTTTCTAAATAATCATACAAATAAAAGTTGATTTTATTATTTTCCAGAAAACAGAGACTGATTAACATTTGTAATTTAGCTATAAAATATTTTTTTATATGAGAGGGGGCAAACGAGCATGCGGCTCACCTGATGGTAAGTGACTACCGCGGCCCATGAACAACTGCAACATCAGGGGAACCAGGGGAATTTCAGATGCGTTGCCGGCCTTTTAAAAAGGAGTAGGCTCTTTTCTTGAAGGTCCCTAAGTCGTATTGGTCCGGAAAAATCGCTGGTGGTAATCGGTTCCACAAGGAAGTTGTGCGAGTCCTTTCCGATCGGCTCGAGGCGATCGAGCCGATCGGAAAGGACTCGGTCGTCGACGATTTGAGCCGCTCTACGCTGGATGCGGTCAAGTGGAAGGAGCTGGCTCTGAGAAGCCCCAGTCCAGATATGGGAACAGTATTCCATGTGAGGCCGAACCTGCGCCTTGTAAAGTTGCAGGCGTTGCGCCGGCATGAAATACTGTCCCGCTCTGCTGAGCACGCCCGATACGCACGATTTGTTTTGTTATTTAAAAGATTAAACATGTTATCGCGAATACAATGCCTGTTTCATTTTACCTTCGGGAGTGTCGCAAAGTAAATATCATCATCATCATCATCATCAATACAACCCTTCACAAGTCCACCATAGGCCTCCCCTAAAGAATGCCACAAAGCACGGTCCTGAGCCTTCCTGTATATCTTACCAGGTCGTCACTCCATCCAGTAGGAGGTCGTCCTTCACTTCGCCTACCGGTACGAGGCTGCTTTTTTCCCCATCGGTTGTCGGTTCTTCGAGCTATATGGCCGGCCCATTGCCTCTTCAGCTTACTAATCCGTTTGGCTATGTCGGTCACTCTGGTTATACTGCGGATATCCTCATTTCTAAGTTTATCACGCAGAGAATCCCCGAACATAGGCCTCTCCATAGCTCGCTGAGCGACGTTGAGCGTCCTCATACGGCCAGCAGTGAAGGAGCTCGTCGCAGTTCCATAAGTCATCACTGGCAACACGCACTGGTTGTACAATTTCGTTTTCAGGTTTTGAGTTATACCTGACGAGAAGATGTGTCATAATTTCCCGAACGCTGCCCAGCCGAGTGGAATCCGTCGATTGACATCTCGGTCGAAGTTGAACTTACCTAGTCGGACTATTAGTCCCGCTTACCACCGGCACTAAGATGATATGCCTAGGACATATCAGTTAGCGAGCCCACATTTACCGCGCCTTCGGTTACAGTGAAGCAGTCTACACGCCACTATAATAGTCCTTTTCAAATCTTATTTCTATCAATATAATGCTTTTAGATATTTGAAATTTTACCACATATTTGCTTTAACTCTGTTATAATGCTTATGCATCTTAGAGGAACTTCTTTATTGTTGCTTTTGTATCATATACCTTATTATCATAATTCCTTAATGCGGTACTATACATTGTGCAACAGTACTTTGGTAGTTATCCACCTGACCACCACACACACACACACACATATATATATATATATGACCTTGGGTATGGATTTCCAGCAGCTCCCCTATAAAATCAATCATTACATAAACACGCCCAGTAAGTTGGAATTTTTTTAACACATTTCCCAATGATGATATAAAGCTTATAAATGTTATTTGTCTTAATTATTGTAATATAATCCACTTGTGTTTCTATTATTTAATACCTTTTGAATATTTTAAGCAGAGTTTTAGTAAATTCAATAATTTTTAAAGAACATATTAAGCCTTACTTTACTATAATTGTTAATGCATTTTAATTGTTCAAAATATTACTTTTTAAAATAATGTAGACGACTTTATTTAGAAATGAATTATTAAGTAAGTAGTAATATAGAAGTATAATAAAGTAGAAGTATGGAATATATTTAACAAAAATATTCCATACTTCTACTTTGAAACCAAACCCCTATCAATATTAATGACAGGCCAAACAGGCGTATTTTTTTTTAAATCACGGAAATAACATTAATTTTGATGGGTTCCTTTTCCTAAATTTCAATATTTAAAGTCACCAACTAGGTTGAAATTACTATAGGTACAATTATTAGTAATTTAAGGAAAAATGTTTTATGTCCAATTCCAAACATTTTAAGGGAAATTTTGACGGAGATTAACCGTTTCGCCGTCATACCAAATAGACGTCCGTAGCAAAAATTAGTATTATTGAGGAAATCTTAAAATCAAGCATCTCATAGTAACTTAAGTGTAAATCTATGCAAAAACACAACGAGCTGGCCCAATCATAAGAAAAGTTATTAAGTTTTTTGTCTCTTTTGAAAAGTAACGGTTTTATGGATACGCCCCTATGGTTTAAGACCCGCGCTATTATGTAAGTAATAATGTTGAGTAGCCTTAAACCAAATTGTCTGTCTGACAGCAAATTGTTAGTTTCCAGGTATTTTATTAACCTGGTATTTAAGATCTTTTCTAAAATTGTAGATAAACCAGATAAAACGAAATCGGGCTATAGTTACTAAGTTTTTATCACCAGCTTTGTATGTAGGAGAAACCTTAGCTTTTTTAAGCAATTTTAGGAAAATACCTTTTGATAGGCATAATTAAAAGATATGTGTTAATGGGGCGGCCAGAAAATGTTTAAATCTTTTGAGTATGCTATTAGGTATATTGTTGCATCCAACTGCACAATCTCCTTTTAAGCCAGTTATTGTTCTTAAAATCTCATCAATGTCGGTATTTAACAATACAAAAGAATTTAACTTAGAAAAGGATGTGAGCATAAAAATTGGATTTCGAGTGTTGCTTAATTTTAAATTTGTCTCTGCTTTTTTTTGCCAACATTAATAAAAAAATATTTATTTTATTAGTTGCTTCGTTTGGGCTTTTGTCTAATGAAAATAGATCAAGTGGGGGTCCAAGGTTTTTTGAACTGAAGGTATTATTTTTAATGAACTTCCATACAAATTTACTGTTTTTACATTTTTATCATATTGTATTTTGATGTTTTTTAATAGTTTAAAATATTATAAACTGCTGTAACTCGAAAAAAAATTTACAAAGTATTCAAAAAGCACATGACATTTATTCTGTAGCTCCTTTCTAACTTTTAAACGTAGAGAACCATGCTCTAGCTTCTTTATATCTGCCGCACGAATGGGTCGGCTCGCCCGGGAAAAGATCATGCTCCCACAGAATGCAATTAACTCTGCTATGTATCGTATATTATAACTAAATAAATGGCGACCCTTTTACTGGAAACGAAGCATTTTTCAGTTTTCACGGGTGACAACGCTTTTGCATTGGATTCCTAATCGAGAATAGATGTAAATATTTACATCCACTTGCTATTAGTGCTCCTTTGTCACCCCTATGCAATAAAAAACGACTGCTCCATGTTATGTTTTCTTAATCAGTTTTTATTTCTGCGTGCGTCATAAAAAATAAACAGCTAACATTATTTATTATAATATAATTGTATTATGTTTATAAATATTATACATTCTTAATACATACATAATATACACTATTTTTTAATCATTCGCAATACATTATAAATAATAACATTTAAACATGTGTGAAAAGTGAATATTCTTTTTTTAGTAAGCGATACTTCGTTGTACACAAAGCTGCGATACCCGTAGGCTATTTGTATAATACATCAAACGGTGAAATACGCTACTGCAATTTGCTTTTCAAACAAAAACAACATTAAGCCAATTTAACGAGGCTTATACAGGAAGCAATACCATGCATGAGCGACGAGCAACTGTGATTTGCGATAAACGGATACTGGCCATCAACACTGTTGCAGTTTAATGTGACCTGATGAGTACATTACGTCCGGTAAAATAGTACGAAGAAAATGAAGGGCTTGTAGCGAATAAAACGCAGATTCGCTTTAATTTAGTTTCAATGGTTTGAATTTATTAATTAAATGAGAACATTAAAAATTTTGTGCTATTTTATTCTTTTCTTAGAGCCCCATAAAGTCCACCGCTGAACATAGAACCCCAAATATGGCGGGTTGGCAACCACAGGTTTCTTTTTTATTATTAAACTGTAATCAGGACGGCGCTGATGCCTATATTCTGTTTCAGGTTTCCTTTATCGTATCTTCCTGATAACAAGTGAAAATAATAAAAAACCGATGTCCAACCCACCTATCAAGCGTGGCAACGATAGGAAAATCCTCCCATAAGTCAATTTATGGGGAGGCCTATGTTCAGCAGTAGACTTTTATAGGCTATATCGGATGGATGGAATGGATGACGAGTTAAATTAAAATTAAGTTTAAAAGAAACAAATAATATATAAATGATTTAATAGCGTTTACTTTTTTATTTTTATTTTGACGTTTCAATTGCTTTTCAGTATTAATGTTATCAGCATTCTTATGTCACTGCCAGCACGCAGCCATCCACCCGATTGTAATTATAATGTTTTATTTCATAATTTCACGATCAATTCTTGGCAGGAATTAAAATTCTGTTGCGAGCGTTTATGGTCTTTCAAATCTAAAACAATGACGGGTGGTTTTATGCAACATGTATCACAAACTATAGACTGACTGTCAGCTCCATGTTCTTTCGAATTATAGCTAGTAAAGCTTGTGCTCCCTAACATAAGATAATTTTTTTCAGAAGTATAAAAAGTTGTTCAAGTATAATATATATACTGCATTTTCTATGGAATATATTAAAGATGAATTTTTATATTTAAGTGGAGGTCGTAAAATATCTGTGCCCACGTATATATATGCTGTAACTTTTTAGTTTAAAAAATGTATATTGAACACCTCAAACTCCAAGCATTACTAACATTGACAAGTTGACAGTCTAGTTAGTACTATCATTTATCCTATGGTATAGTTTACAGTTTGCTGTCAACTTGTGAATGTCACGCTCACAGAACAGATAAAAGTCTGTTCTGTGGTCACGCTACCATCAAGTTTATCATTTTTACCGCAATAATATTTGAAGAAAAGCACATAACAGGAAACACTATTAAAAAGTTTGCTCATATTAGTTTGTTATATGTAATAATATCAAAAAGGCCTATGAATTTTTTTTATCGTCTGCGTCTGTTATTCTGTGGTAGAAAGTTGTATGTAAAATAATTAAATATATAATCGAATAAAGTTAAATATTTTTGTGTAATACATTACATTAAATTAAAGGAGTCAGTCGTTTTTGGGCCCACTAGAAATCTTAATGACCCTTAATGGTATTACATACAAAAAAAAGTTACCAATTTATTATAATAAATGGCCTATAGATTTTATGAATATCTAAACGGAATCAAGAAATCAAAAAAAATGAGTGGGTTTGATATTCCGTGTTCTGGTTAATGTAATATGGAAAAAAATGCGTGTAATGAATCATTTTTGCAGTTTCTATTAAAAGAAAAATGCTTTTTTTTACAAAGATAACTTATTATATATATATTATATTTATACTTATTTAGATATTATATATTTATTACTAAAAAGGGATACCACTGAGATTTTTATCCTATTTCTAAAAGTGTTAGCTTATATCATATAACATAGTTCAAAGACACCGTGGAACGAAACGCTATTTTGTCATTGACTCGTGCTGGATAATAACCGACGGCCATATTATCATAATATAAGCATCATATCTATGTTCGTGCCGGCGGCGGGTATTACTTTACGGCATTGACATTCGTCACGCTGCTGTTTTTTGTACTTATTTGTGGATTTCATCGCACTGTGCGAAGACAATAACTAGCCGAGACAGGAGCAGATGTGCGCCAACTTTTATATTTGTGGATTTCTCAAGAGGTGAGTATCTTATCTTATGGAATGCGAAGAATTCAACTGTACAAAACCTACAATTGATTTAAAGTTTCAAACTTTTATGTGAAATATATCTTATTTTGTCACCTCGAAGTTCTAGTCAAAAATATTATACTACAGAAACGAAAACTACTAATTTTCGTTTATAATGTATTACATTTTATTTATTTTTACTGAATATTGAGATATGGTACGATTTTTTAGAAATCATAATAAATGACCCACACCCACAGACACTTAACGATCTATACATGATTTAGTACTTAATTATTTTAAGTTTGTAAATATACTAATAAATATCCCTTCATATTACTAACAAATTTTGGAAAATCTATAATTTATGTTGAATTACCTAAAACAAATGACAAACACAATTCTTATTAGTATGTTAAAAGGTTAAAAGTGTCAAAGTATTGAAGTGTTATATTATTGGTAAAATCTAATTTAATTAATAGATAAAATAAAATCACACAAAATATACACAAACCTATGTTAAAAGTGTAAAATAACTATATCCACAACCGTTACATCCTATCAAAAGCCCATTGCTGAACATAGACCTTCCCTCTGATTTCCTCAAAGGAGGATACTTGCTATAGTTGCCATGCTTAGTAGACGAGTCGACAACCACAGTTTTTTAATTGGTAGTTGTTAATAGGAAGACGCTGCTTAAATTCAGAAGGAATGTACACACATTCCTTCTGAATTTAATATTTATAGATATAGATAACATAAAAATAAATGGATAATATATAAATACATCTACTATTTATGTTTATTATATTTAAACTCCATCAGAGAAGCAAAAATTTTGTTTATATTATTTTTATTTTATTTTGTTGATTGTAGGTAATGTAAATTCTTTCTGAATTTAATATTTCTTTACTTCTTTATTTTTAATTTGCACTCCCAATTTTTTCAGTTACACCTACTTGATGCAGTTTGTTGTAACTGCCTAAGAATATTGCAAGAAAGTATTGAAACTGCTCATTCCATTAGAAGATTTGTATTCCATGTGGATCTTCAATTTTAAGAGAACACCACACACGGGCTGTGCCAATTAACTCAGCAGAAAGAGATATTATTTTGCAGTGGATACCATCACACCAGGTACTTACTTTACTTTAACAGCCTGTAAGTGATCCCCTGCCTGGAATAGGCTTGCCCGGAGCAGTTGGCATAATCGCTTTGGCACACAGATTGATGTTTGTAGTATCATACCTCTTACAACAAACAATTTGGCTATTCACCACCAGGTTATCTTTAACTTTACAGCCTATCAAAAGTCTACTGCTGAACATAGACCTCCCCCACAGATTGCCTTATAGGGGAGATATTCGATATCCACAGTTTTTTTTCTTTAGTTGTTATTAGATAAATGCTACTTCTTCCTTACTTTACCCCATATTTGTATGCCTGTATGCCTTTGTACTTAATACACAAGTAATATTTTTACCTTAAATGAAATGAGTGTAAATAAAACGTCTAAGAACTTGTACTTAGTCAAATAATGTTATAATTCTAAAATAACTACTTCACTTGTTTACCTTTCTGATTTGATGTATTTTTATTTCTTTTTACCTTAGTGGAATCTGGTTTACTACAAAAGTATTATGAAGGGAAACAAGTACATGCTATTTATATATAATTTAAGAGGCATTAAGACTGTTTATTAGTAATAAAGATTGAAATAAATAAAATATTAATAAATATTATTATTTAGGTGGTAGACACTGTAAAACTATAGTCTGTTCGGTTAGTTGATGAAAAGAAACTTTTTTCAGGTGGATCATTTAGAATGAGTCTGCAATCTTGTCGGCCGAGAGTTTCTACAACTGTATGGAGACACAAATGATAACAGGGATATGGAATTACAATTCATGAATATTGAAGACATCGGTAACATCCCACAAACACCCCTTATGCCTGTAACTGTAACTCCTGCCATTTCCAGAGCGGCATCAACAATTACTATAATAATATGCAGACCTTTTCTATCAAAAGGTTTAAATTATTTCTTAAGCAAAAATTGTCTAAAAAGGGTTATTATACTACTAGAGAGTACATGATTGATAATAACCCCTGGGAATGATGTGATCGCTACCATGCTGTTTCTAAATGTTTTCAAAACAATTGTATAAAATATTATATTGTAAAATGTGCTTTTTTTTTAAAAAAAAAGTTTCGCTGGGTTTATTGCTGGTTCTTTCCAGGACAGAGGTTTTTTTGCGAACCAGTGGTAAAAGTAAAAAATGACTTAATAAGTATTATGTATTGTAATCTATATTGAATAAAAATGATTCTATTCTATTCTGTGGCTAGTTATAAGCGTGCTGCTTCTACTTCCCGTCACTGTATTTTTAAGTTATGTAATCATTTACCTAAACTACTAAATGAGAGATTGCTGATTGATAACTCATTTTATGTGCCACTGTGCGCTCATATTTGTGAATACCACTTAAGTGAACCTCACAATGATTGGAATAATTTATACACAAGTAGTAATGATGCATATTTATATAGTAATATAAATATGCATCATTACTATATATGATTTTGCCACAGTTGCTACGCTTGTGGCAACCAGCTTTGTTGTATTCTATAGGAGATGTTGCTGCTCATCTCCTGGTATCTTTATTTTACTCTTTTACGACTTACGACACCATACGGGACGAAACGCGATGGCAGTTGAAGGAAGGGCTATATAATATTTTACATTATATATTTAATTTAGGAAGACCTATGTTCAGCAGTGAATTGTTGTAATGATGACGAATAATAATCAATAAAACTTGTAATTATTGTTGCTTACTTGACCTGTTTCTACTATGTGCCTTATTATAAATAAAGCGCCTAATTTATAAATAAACGCCGAGCAAGTTGAATAGATGCTCTGGTACCTTTTCGTATCTCTTTCAATTGACAATCTCCTTTTGTTTTTTTTATAGAATAAGTGTTGCAAACGAGCGCACGGTCCACCTGATTGTAAGTAGATGCTCTGGCTCATAGACATCTACATTTGTCCTCGTTTAAGAATCAAAATGCAGATGCATTGTCACCCCTGAGGACTAAGATGGAGTGCTTCGTTTCCAGTAAGAAAGGACTCCGGTTCTCTACACTCACCATACGAAACACAGGAGCATTGTTACTATTTTACGCTGGTAGCGTTTTCCGTGAGCGTGTCCTACCGGTCGAGCCGTATCAGTACACAACTAGTTTAAAACTTCTTCATTATTACAGCCTTACACAAGTCCACTGCTGAACATAGGCCTCCCCCAAGGAATTATACAAAGCACGGTTCTGAGCCACCTGCATCCATCGACTTTTTGAATGCCTTACCAGGTCGTCACTCCATCTAGAGGGTAGCCGCCCCACACTGAGCTTACCGGTACGAGACTGCTACTCGAGAATTTTACATTTGAACTTCAATTGTGGTTGGACGTAAACATGCTAATCAATCAACACATATTAAAAGAATGTCCTGGCACTGCACCTCGCGGCCTGTGATACTTATAATAGACTGCTTTAAGAATATAATGATTTTACAATAATAAACAATAAAAATGCAGTGACAATACAGTGTTTCTTTTTATCCTAACACAAATAGTTCAAAACACCTTACATGCTATTTATTTTTCGTGGTTAATATCGTAAAAATCGGATATGCTACTATCCAGTCATTTTGGTTTTAATTTTGCTTGAAATGTAAACATGTTATTCAATCAATACATATTAATAACAATGTCCTGACACTGCATCTGGTGGCATGTGTCACTTTTAATACTGCTTTAAGAATGTGATTATTTGACAATAACAAATACAGTGACAATACAGAATTTTATTTATCCTAACACGACCAGTTCAAAACATCTTACGTGCTATTTATTTTCTCAATCGTTGTAGAGGTAAAACTCGCAAAACACCCCTTAAAAGTTCACTGTTGGACGCACACATGCACCTAAATCCGTGTTACTGGTTGCAAATTATATTAGATAAATAAGTACATGTGTGCTTGTTTTTAGAATTAGTTGAGCATAGTTTTGGCTTACTTTTTGCTTCACTTGAATACATTTGTAATGTATTCTGTGCTTAGTATTCAATACACCACAATAAATAATAAATACAGTTAAAAATCAATACATCACCGCGTCTGTTTATTCGTTAAGCAAAAATTGTTTACTCCGGTACGACTAAAAAAAAATTCCATCCACCAAGTAGTACTTAAGAATTCGAAGAACCTACAACTTTTTTATGCTATTTATTACTCACAGTGCACTTTTATAACATAGGATATCAATAAAAAACTAGGTATTAGACCGTCACCCGTATGACATTTTAGGTTATAATGAGATTGACGTTTGATTGTTATTTTCTCAGTATTCCCTTTATATATGGTGCAACTAATATTACTATAGTAATCTAGAGATTATAAGGAATAAATCTACATACATTTCATTACGAGTCATCACAGTTTTTGGTGGGCCCATTCTCCATACAAAAAGAAACTGTCTCCTTTACAACTAAGGTAAACTAACGTTTACAAGTGTTAGATGTTTACAAAACTTTCAAAATTCCAAATAACAAAAAAAAAACTAGCAATTTTTTTACTCCACTTTTTAGGAAGTGTAGCATGTGTTTTTAAACATTTTATTGCGAAACGTGTAGCTATCTGCACGTCGAAGTCTAACAGAGAAACAACTATTGTTGTAAATTTTGTTCTATCTCAAAACTTTGTGAGTTTTGTGAAACAAAATGAGCAACATATAATTTAATATAAGTAAAAGTAACACAGAAGCTTACACTACACATGCTTTTAAGTCGCTGCTTTTGCCCTGTAGACATAATTCACCTTTCCTCAATTAAATATCAAAACTTCATCACACCTGAGGCTCAAGAATGATATATCTCGTTACAAGTAAAAAAAACTTAAGGTAAAAACATCTAAAATAGAAAAAAATAACTAACAAGAATATAACATAACTTTACATTCTGAAGTCGGGGCTTTAATTTCACATTCTTAAGACATGTAGTAAAGCCCCGACTTCAATTTGAAATAATTTTATATTCTTTTTATTTGTTTGGAGTCGGTTTTTACTTTTTATTAAAAATTATTTTTTACCCTTTAGCGTGGACTAAGAAAGATATTAATGGAATTATTTCGTTCAATAAAAGACTTCATCCCACGGAACAAAAACAAAGAGGAGATGTTGTAATTAAATTCCACTATGTAACAACGTGTGACAAATTACGAGGGGGTGCTAAGCCCCGCCCACTTAACTGTTTTCCATCTACCGATAAATAGTAAAACTACTCGCATCGTTCCATATCGATGTTGCAATGTAGTTTAGCTACCTTGACGACAGATAGCGGCCTGTTCACAAAATGATTATAAAAACTATAAAAATAATGTTTTGGCGATTAAAAATTCTTATGGAGTGAATGCAAAACAAATTTCAGCACCTTTGTATGATTATTTTACCAATACTGAGCTCTACGTACCTGTATATTTTTAGTTTCCATGACATAAAGTGTCGCCATCTAGTACCGAATATATTTAATTATATTTGAAAGCCGACGCAGAGTTTTTTCTAGAACTATTTTAATAAATTATGTATAAAATTACTTACAAATGAAATATGATGCTATTCATAGCATCAGAGTGTTTATCTGAGTATTTTTTACACAATAAAACACAACACTTCATCCTTTTTTTCTTAATACTACGAAAGTACACCAATTAGCGATTTTCGACACATAAGCGCACAGGACGAAGGCTGACAGTATACTAACTAAAGCCACGCCCACTGTGATGACGTCAGGACTTAGTTAGAATCACAGTGCACAGTTGCTTAGGCCGTCTCCTCTTTGTATTTGCTCCGTTGCTTCATCCCCTATTCTGCCATCCGCAGGAGTGGAATTTTTTCTCCTAATTAGTAAAAAAATCTATACGAGAGTGTATCGTTTCCAGTCCAGCCAACCTATTCATATTCTAGTCTTAATACGATCCAGCGTGGTTAGTTTCATAAAATTGAAATGAAAAACAAACTTGCAATCTAATGTCATAATTTTTATTATAATGTAATAATCAAGAAATTTTACCTAGATGGCACTATAGGTATTTTAAAGGAAAGTATGGTTTTATTGGAAGAGGGCGCCTCTATGACACCGTTAACATCGGCTCCTTACTTTTATTGTATTAATAAAGCAAATAAAGTGAATTGAACCGAAAAACATTTAAAATTTTAAACAATTTACATGAAATTGTGAAAGTTCTGTGGAAAAAACGATACTACTCGTAAGTGCAAAAACTAAACCTAAACAGTACTTAACAATCAGTGACTGTTTTATTAAATTGTGATTTCTTAAATTGTTATGCAAAACTGAGGGAAGAATAAACAATTCTACAAATTTATAAATCTTTTCCAGCATAAAGAATTATCTCACAGGTTAGTTCTGAACACCTTTTTTTCACCGCTTCAAGACTTAAAACAAAAAGTAGATAAACAAGAATAAAGATTGGATCTATTGGAAAAACAGGTGAGAAAAAGAAATGTAGTGATATTTGGCATTGAGGAACAAGAGCAACGCTACTCGGACTTAGAAAATATCGTTATTGATTTCATATCTAAATATCTATCAATACTTATATCACATAACGAAACCCAAAAGCTCAGGAAAATAGAAAAAAAAATCCGATTATCCTCGCCCGGTTATATTATCACTCACAACTATGGGGGAAAAATTGAAATCTTCTAGCAGAAAAAGTTGCTGAGTGTTATAAAAAGAAGACTACCCTCAACATGTTTTGGAAAAAAGAAGAGAGCTACAAGAACAACTAAAAACAGTAAGAGAGAAAGAAATAAAGCAATGATTAAATATATCAAATTGGTAATATTAAGGAATCCAGTAGATATTTCTACCCCGGAAAGCAACAAAAAAGGTGCCTTTCTGTTTTCCCTCAAGAAAAACAAATCAGCCATAATCACCCACCTGATAGAACACAAAAGAACAAGAAAAATAAAACAACCCCTTTGAACGCTACGCCCACACCGTTTCCCAATTTCTCTGAAGGAATAGTGGACGGGCATTTGAAACTATTTAGTAAATAAAACATCTACAACTAATCAAAGAAACCATAACAAAAATGAAACCAATTAGCAATCAGGCCCCCCTCTCAAAAAATAGAAATAGCAAGAAAAGAAAGAGACAAAACAGATTATCTTCCAACCCGGTTGGTCACCGTGGATGAGTATGACCACTCCTCTTCAAGGAATATACCCACGATTTCTGAACGAAAAAATAATAATAAGAAGCTCTATGTGCCAACGTACAATGTCAGGTCTCTATTTTCATACGAGCGACTGATTGGACTACAGGAGGCCTTAATAGTGGTTAAGTACGATATCATTGACATATCAGAGATCAGATGCCTTGGCAGAAAAATAAAAGAATACGAGGACTTCATTCTATGCTATATGGGAGAGACGCCAGGAAAACACGGCGTTAGTTTTCTGATAAATATATCTCTAAAACAAAACGTAGAAAGCTTTACTGCAGTCACAGAAATAGTTGCATTATTGAATCTCAATAGGCAAGGAACAACAAAGAAGATTCAGCGGATAAGGAGGAGATCAATGAATTTTACAAATCGATAGATAAAGCCATGAAGTTCGCCTATAAAAACTTAATTGTTATGGGAGATTTCAATGCAAAGATCGATCAACCCCTAAAAGACAAATATTTAATAATAAAAAGATATGGTTATGGACAAAGAAATAAAAGAGGACTGAGACTGATAAACTTTGCTTTTGAAAAGAAACTATCGATTATAAACACATACTTTGAGAAAAAATCAAGTCGTAGATGGACTTGGCGATCACCAAACGGTCAGTATAAAAATGAAATAGATTGCATAACAACTAACCAACAAAAAATATTTCAAAATATAGAATCATTAAATTTAAATTATTCATCAGACCATAAACTAGTCAGAAGCACAATTATCCTATCAAAACCTCATAAAAGTAGAGCGACATACATAAACAAACAAAATAATACTCTAAAAATTACTAAGATATAAATGAATACAAAAATAGTCTTGAAAACCATCTGTTAAACTGAACCAAAATAGACACCGTACAAAGTTGTTATGATTCACTAATATATGCCATAAAGTAAAGTCTGGAAACCAAAAAATAAACACGCCAATCCACTATGAATCATAAAGTTTAATCAGAAAGGACACTATGCTTTAAAAGAGAAGACAAGTACTACAAAAAACCAAAAATAAATCCCGTACCCAAAGAAACAAGCTTAGCGCTCTATATAAGTTAACGAGCAAATATATCAAATTTCATTACAAAAACCACAGGGCTAATACTATAGAAAAACATCTCAAGCAAGAAGGGAGTCTGAAAAAAGCCATAAAGGAACTTTGAACGAATAGAACATTGATCGAGGGTTTGAAACAGCTGGGAAGAGCATCACACAAACGCAAAGATATAATCGATATTGCAACAAACTTTTACCGGGACATACATAGAAGTGATAAGAAACATTTATAGTAAAAGCACTGGAAAAGTAAAATTGGAAACGATAGGCCAAAGCTTTCCTATTAAGAGAGGATTAAGGCAAGGCGACCCGTTATCGCCAATTCTTTTTAAAGCTGTACTGGAAACCATCATAAGAAAACTGGACTGGAATAAATGTGGTCTGAATATTAATGGCATATACTTAAGCCATATAAGATTCGCAGACGATATAGTGTTATTATAATAAACTAGCTGTGGCCTGCAATATATGTTATAGACTTATCAGGCTTGGTCTGATGATTCGGTAGCTCGTGGTGTAAACACCAGCATGCTTAAAAAGAACTTAACTTCGCATCCAGGTCCTTCAAAAAAGTCATTGCCAAGGCAAAGTATGAGCACATTGGCAGAATTGGTGAGAAATTAGTTCGCCTTCCTTCGGGAACCCGTGCATTCTGGTCTCTTGCCAAGGCTATCCAAACGAATTTCTGTAAGCCATCACTATCTCCGCATAGACAGGACAACCCACTGGCCCACGCCAAAAAAGAGAAAGCCGACCTTTTAGGCTCCCTTTTCGCGTCCAACTCGACTCTCGATGACGGGCGGAACACACCGCCAACCATCCCGTAGTGTGAATTCTCTATGACTGATGTGGGATTCACATAGTACTCAGTACGCAAAGCACTCCTCTCCCTAGAGATTCACAAGTTGAGTGGGCCTGACGGAATCCCTCCAATTGTGCTGAGGACGTGCGCTCCAGGGTTGGCACCGGTTCTAAGCCGTCTTTTCCAGTACTCCTACTGTCTAGGTATTGTCCCGAATTCATAGAAGACATCTTTCGTGCACCCGATCCTTAAAAAGGTAACCGCTCTGATCCGTCCAACTACAGGCCTATCGCCATTACCTCCTTGTCGTCGAAAATAATAGAGTCCATTATTAACTGCCAGCTCATGCGGTACCTTGAAGAGCACTACCTGATTAGTGACCAGTAGTACGGTTTCCGTCGGGGTCGCTCAGCTGGTGATCTTCTTGTTTACATAACACACAGATGAACGAAGGTGATCGAGTCCAAGGGGGAGGCTTTGGCAGTTAGTTTGGATATAGCGAAGGTCTTCGAATGGGTCTGGCACAAAGCGTTTCTTTTGAAGCTTCCTTCATATGGGCTTTCCGAGAAATTGTTGTAAAGATTGAGTATGTCGATGAGGGTTACGTACCTTATACTCAGAATCACCAAACGATATTTGCTGAAGCTCATACAGGTTTACGCACCAACCTCGGCACATCCTGATGAGGAGATGGAGGGAATATATGAGGATATATCTAGAGCCATGCATTCCTCCTAAACCCACTATGCGGTGTTAATATAATAATAAAATTGATTGCTTGCGAGTGTATAATTTACTCCAAGGTCCAACTGAGTACTTTATATATGTAAACGATATGTGTAATTTATTCCGGCATGCCTCTGTATACCAATTTGCTGACGACACATGTATTATCACAGCTCAAAGGGATCTAAGTACTGCGGAGAAGCAAACTGAGATTAACCTGTTATGTCAATGGCCACATTACGTTGGATTAAAAATCAATTATCAAAAAACTAAACTCATGCAAATTCATTCACCGTACTTAAAACCACAAGTAATTAGCATTCCAAACATCGAAGTTCTCCCTTACCAACCAAATCAACAAACAAACAGCATTCATAACAACTTAATTAACAATCTTAATCACACATCCAACACCGATAGACAAAACCAAGTACTCACTCTTATTAGACGCGAACATTTAAACAAAGAAGAGTCGAACTCATTAGATAAGATTGTTTCCAAATATCCCGACATATTTTTCATCTAAGGCGACTCACTTACATTTAGCAATCATACAAAACATCAAATACCTACCACTACTGACATTCCAATTCACACAAAAACCTATCGCTTTCCCTAAGTACACGAACAAGAAGTAAAATCACAAATCCAAAAAATCCTCTTCCCAACATCACAGACAATCTAGACAAATTAGGGCATTCTCAATATTTTACCACATTGGATCTCGCCTTAGGTTTTCATCAATTGGAAGTAGATCAAAAATATATTCCTAAAACAGCTTTTAGTACTCAATACGGTCATTACGAATATAAAAAAATGCTATTTGGCCTAAAGAACGCGCCAGCAACGTTTCAGCGTGTAATGGACTCCATTTTGTGTGGCTTACAAGGTGAAAAATGTTTCGTTTACCTCGACGACATAGTAGTCTTTGCTTCTAGCCTTCAAGAACATGAACATAAACTTGAATAAGTTTTCTCTAGACTTAGAAAATGTGAACTAAAAATCCAACCATACAAATGTGAATTTCTTAGACGCGAAGTTGCTTATCTTGGCCATATCATTTCCAACGAACGTTAAGCCGAACCCCGATAAAATACGGGCAGTTCAAGAATTCCCTATTCCTAAATCGTGTAAAGATATAAAAGCATTTCTAGGTCTTACAGGATACTACCGTCGGTTTATTCCTAACTTCAGCAAACTCACTAAAGGAATTCATACGAGTACTAACCACAGACGCTTCGATAAACGCCTTAGGTGCTGTGCTATCGCAAGGCGAAATAGGCAAGGACTTGCCTATAGCATATGCATCTCGAACACTCAATAAATCTGAATCCAAATATTCCACTATCGAAAGAGAGTTATTAGCTATCGTTTGGGTAGTCAAACATTTTAGACCCTATTTGTTTGGTAGGAAATTTAAACCTGTAACTGACCAAAAACCGCTAACATGGCTTTTCTTGATAAAAGACCCTGGTAGTCGGTTATTTCGTTGGCGACTTTTAAACTCTAAGAGTACGAATACGAAATAGTATATAAGGCAGGTAAAACAACTCGAATGCAGACGCTCTCTCACGCCCACCAATTCTCCACACGAACATAAATAATCCCACAAATAGCGATAAAAACATATCTTGACTCAAACACTTCAGAAGACTATTTACAACTAAACTTTCAACACTATTTAGAAATCGACTCCCACACTTTTTCTACTCCAAATCTCCATATTTCACCAGACTGCCTCTTAAAAGAACGCCACAAAAACATTCTTATCCCAATCTCTTGTCAACTTTCAGTAAAAATACCCTTTTCAACCAAGCAATTTTCACTTGTTCTCAAGTGGACCCATACTTAATTAAGCCAAAAACACTTAACGAAACCGATTTATTAGTTTCAGATAAGAAACAAAATATTATATTTGGCTGTTCGAGACCCACTCACTTCGATCCTTGGGATTCTGAAAGCTATTTTAAAAGATTACTCGCTTGTCTAGACAACCATAAATTAAAATCACTTTTCATTCCAAATTAAAAAACGACCCCACTTGTTAACTTAAAGGAAACGAACAGTTACAGATCACATCTTATTTAGCAGACCTTTGCGAATGCAAAATCACCATATGTGAAAATAAAGTTAAAACTCCAGCTCCAGAAGAGATAGCATCAATCCTTAAAACCTTCCATGATGATCTCCATCAGGACATCGTGGCATTATCGAAACAACACACAAAATACGATCTGAATATTTGTGGAAAGGAATGACAGAAACTATTAAAAATAATATAGATAATTGCCAAATATGTCAACGAAACAAAATTCAACGTAAAACAAATAAAGCTCCCATGGTTATTACTTCTTCTTCTACTGAACCTTTTGAACGTGTAACTATTGACTTACTCTCTTATTCAGACATAACTAATGACTTCAATAAATATATACTCACATTACAAGATGACTTGACTCGTTTTGTTCAAGCATACTCCATTCAGATCAGAATCAGAAGGCTTATGTTCAGCAGTGGACTTGTGAAGCGCTGTAATGATGATGTTGAATAGGTACGTAAGTACCAAGGGTTTTACTTAAATGACATAGGAGGATTTTGAATCACGAGTGTTTAAATCATAATATAGATACATGATTTCATTTTAATTTTTTAATCGAATTAGGTACTACTTTAGATAGGTATCGGATTGTAGTTTTCATATATTTTAAATATTATTGGCAATGTGGTGACTCATACCATAGTACAGATAATTGGTGATAGAGCTTGCCACAAAATAATAAGAAGTTTGTCATTCTCTTATATGTTGTATAGAAACCAAGTGTTGGTTAGAAAAATTCGGTAGCAAACTATGGATTACGTTATTGCGGTCATTTTGTTATTTATTTACAATGTTATGAAATACAAACGTATAGTTTGCCAAATTCGTTTTTTGGTTCAATTGTGGGTCCGTTCATTAGTTCGTTTGTGGGCCTGTCTATTTGTTCGTTTGTTCGTTTGTCTGATTGACTGACTAACTGAATGTTTCTATCCAGATTAGTGTCTCTTTCTAGATCTTTGCGATATTTAAAAGTACAAATAAATAATCATCACTTATAACTTTAAAAGTAATAATACCACACGAATGAAGTCGCGGACACTTCTAGTGTAATGTAAAATGATATTGCATTATGATTTTTATATGTATGTAAGTTTTTGAGTAATTTTTATTATTTTTAGTGCCATATGAATAAATACAGAAGAGCTGAATATATAATACTATAAATCACCTTTGTTAACATCTGTAATCGCCAACAAAAATTTGATTGACTGATTGATTGAAAAGTTTTTATACGTCCCAACCAGACGAGAGTTCTATAGAAATACATCGCAATTTTAATATTTTAGGACATTTGTATATAAATTCAATTTGTTTAATTCGCTTATTCACTAGTCGAGCAAGCAATGCAGGATGTAATTATGCACCTTTGATCTGTTTACATAAACATATTGGCAAGAAACACGCCTTTACACTTGATTGACTTGTTACGGTCCTTTCGAGGCATGGAACTAATTATTGCAAAAATTAAACGATGCAAATAAATTTATAAATATGTGGTTTGATTATATAATAAGTAAGTTGATTAGTAATAGATAAATGACATTTGCATGCTATTAATGAAGGAAAAGCTGCCATCGTTCTTAGTATACTGCTATAGGGAGCAGAACTAGATATATTATAATTTCAGTATAATTTAAGTTTTATAATAATATAATATACCTAGTCAGGTCATAAATTCTGTCACATGTTTAATATAAAATAATTGAAACAAGTTTATTCATTATGTAACCATTTATATACCAAAATGAACTTAACAAAACATAGATTCTTATGACACTAAAGTTTATTCAAAATGACCTCCGTGATTTTGAATCTGCGCGGCCAGTCGTCTATCGCAGCACGAACGAGGTCCATGTCAATATCGGCGGCTGCATTAATCAAGGATGTCTTGAGTGACTCTAAATTGGGATGAGGCTTTAAGCACGCCTTTTCCTCCAAGTGTTGCCATATCTTGTAATCTAACGGATTCAAATCTGGACTGGAGGAGGGCCAGTCTTCGTGCCGGATGAAGTCGATTTCACGCGCCGCCAGCCAGTCTTGTGTGCTCTTCGCTCTATGAGCTGGCGCCGAATCTTGTTGGAATACCCAGTGCCTGTTATTGAACATGGTATGAGAAACAGGTTCCACAAGGTTCGTCAGGACTGTATTTTGATACACAACTGCATTCGTTTTTACACCTTTCTCACAAAAAATGTACCTCTGTTAAGCCCCAATAAGAAACTCCCAACCATACCATGAGCGAGGATGGAAAATGACCTCGTTGGAAACGCGGAATACGGTTGCTCGCTTCTTCACTACTGTTTGCGTACACCTTATCATTTTGTTTGTTGTAGCTCTCTTCTACGGTAAAAATTTTTTCATCCGAAAAAAGAATTTCCCGATATTTTTTTCCCGCGTACCGCTTCAACAAAGCGCGGCATCTCTTCAGTCTCAGGTCCATTAGACGAGCATTTAAACGATGTACTGTTTTTTTTCGATATGCCCGAAGCCCTAAGTCTTCATTTAACACCTTTTCACCGTGGTTCTGCTTAACCCCATCTGAAGGGCCAACAGTTTCTGCTTACGTTTGGGATTTCTTTGAATTCGCGCCTTCACAGCTTTTATCACTGCTGGAGTCCTAACAGACCGAGGGCGACCACTTCTTGACCTGTCATCTACACTAGAGTCTTCATTGTATCGTTTGATGGTACGATAAACGAATCTTTTGGTTATATTCAAATTTTTCAGTATGTCAAAAATTTGAATTGGCGCGTAACCGCAACGATGCAACGCAATAACTGCAACACGGTCTTCTTTAAGCGTCCACTCCATATTTAAAAATGAGTAAAATTCTAAAAAGTATACAGTTTTATTTTCATGAACAATTCGAAATTCGAATTCAATAAACTTTTTTGTGGCCAGCATTCTAAAAGAAAAGTTTTTACTGTGTGACAATACTTATGACCTGACTAGGTAAATAAAGAGATAATATTATTTTAGTTTTTATTTTTTAAACATTTATAAGCTAGTGCTGGTTATCCAACCACCTGATGGTAAGTAGTAGTAGAAAAAAGAACAACGCACCGACTTAGCTTAATACAAGCCTATTCACTCTTGTCTTGAAGACACCCACATTTTAAAAGAATGTAAAGTTCGGAGCAAATATAATTCCAAATAAATATTTCCCAAATAGTATGTTGACAACTTACGTGTGGATACCAGCCGATATAAAATTGTCCGTTGTTGGAAGGAAGAGGAAGAAATTAAGTCATACGATTCCAGTACAAGCTGTTCAAATGTAACCTGTAGAACACTGAATGGCTGGCAACTCTGCACCAATGCTCGGGACTGGTAAGATTTGCTATGGCTATATATTGAGGTCACCAGTAAGCACTCTCTCTTACCACGCCTTTCAATTAAACACATACAAATAACTTTGGAAACCCCTGCTGTAGAGACTATCGGTCGGTGAAATTCCTAAAGAACTATATCTGGTGAAAGGAGGGTTGGTTCTTTTTCGTTCAAAGGTTAAAAGGTAAAGTATAGCCATTCGGCTCAAAATCACAGCCAGTGTTGTTAGCAATATACCGCAGGGAGTAAAGCTATTTAAATGATAATCTTACTTTTATTTTTTAACGATATAAAAATTATAATATTGTATTTTGTAAAATTAGTAATTCATAATCAGTACAAGTATACAACATTTCCATAAAACTTTAAATAGCGGAGGGCTTACTAAGTCTTTACAAAAAGAGTTTTGTACGTGGTAGAGTCATGTTGCAGCTATATTAATTGTATAGTTGTAGCACGAATGGGTCGGCTCGACCGGGGAAGGACCACGCTCTCACAGCATACCAGCGTTAAATAGCGGCTTAATGCGGCTGTGTTTCGTTTAGTGAGTGTAAAGAACCGGATACCTTTTTATTGGAAAAGAGGCATTCCATTTTAGTCCTCACGGCTGACAACGCATCTGCATTTTTATTCGCAAACAAGGATAGATGCAGATATCTATGGGCCACAGCAACCACTTACCATCAGGTGGATAATGTGCTCGCTTGTCACCCTTATCGTATAAAAAAGCGATGCCTTACCTGATTTCCGAGCACCGATCTCAGTTGTACGAGGAGAGGTCAAAAAGTTCGCGAAATGAAAGGGAAAGGGGGTGAAATTAAACATGAAGTTATTTTTCCTTTTCGAAATATGCTCCATTAACCCTAATACACTTCTCAGACCTTTCAAATAATCTATTTATACCTTCGAAAAAACGTTTTGTCAAGGCCTTTAAAATGGGCAGAAATTGCCGACTTCACTTCTTCGTTATCTGTAAATTTTTCCGAAGTTCTTTTTTCATATTTGGGAAGAATAAACTTGAACTCGTAGCTAAAAGACAGGAATTGAGATTAGTTGTTCTGGTTATCATAGAATTAAGGTGACAAATTCCAATATTTATCCTCGATTAAGTATTAAAATATTTGCGTTCTCACCTCTGAGACTCGCCATACGATATTGATATATTTTGCTGCTATTATTATATATGCTGGTATTCTAAGTGAAGTTTTATGGTTAACCTCGTGTATTTTATTCGATTTTATGACGTAGGTTAATAGTTAAGATTACGTATTCATTAAATAGCGACCCGCTCTGGCTTCGCCTGGGTAGGACCTTCTAATATTTAGAGTTAAGGTAGTCAAAGACGTTTGTTTTATCAATTTTTTTTTAAATAACTTTAAGTTTTTCCTATACAGTCAAGATCACTGCGAGTATTTCCTCTCTATCTGTTTGACTTTTTTGAAAATTTTCATTACAATCGGTTCAGCCCTTCTGAAGATTAGCCCGGTCAGAGAGACTGACAGACAGGCAGACAGACAAAAATTTTAAAATGGTTATTCATGTCTTAATTGCATGCAAATAAACTAAACTGCCTTATATTACTACTTATACTACCAATATAAGGCATTTTAACGATATTAAAGACATACACTATAATTTTATTTATATGTATATACCATGAAGATATTAATGGAAGTAGTTATATCTTCTCAAGCTTGCAAATATAAAACTAGCCGTACTACTTTGGTTTACATTATAATAAACAACTTTAAACAATAAATAAATAAATTTACTAAATTCACCTCCGTTTGATGCTAGCGAGTCCTGCAAGTTGGCTCATTTTATCGATAGACGGGTTGCTTAATTGTATCGATAGACGGGTCTTTTGATCAGTCTTCTGCTTTTATCTTTTGGCCAAGCTAAAGAGACTCGATTACGTCACTCATAAGCAACAAGCGTCAGGTTTCTACTGCCCTATTATATCTGTGACTGCTTGTGGTCGTAAAAACGGGTGGTGATCATGAGGTCCCAGGTTCAATTCAGGATCTAGCCAGAAATCAGTTAAAGGGTAATTCTCAGTAGCGCCAAGTCAGCAAATAGGAGATGTTTCACCCCCGCGCCTTGTATAGTACGTTAAGCCGTTGGTACTGCGCCTGATCTCTCTTCGGTCTTGTCGGAATACCGTCCCATTGTCCAGACTATGAGAGTGTGGGAATAGAGAATGCACCTGTGTTTGCGCATACACTCGGGTACTATAAGCCTGTCCTACGTAGGCGGTCTCGGTTGAGACTGGCCGAAGACCGAAGACCAAAATTCGGTCTGGAGGACATTATTATTATTAGCTCTGTACTAAATGGAAAAAACATGTAGCCCTCCAAAAGGCTGCAAATTTCCCTTCAGTAAATAGCAGTGAAACCTGCCCTGTGTGTAGTCGCCAGAAGATGCAACGACGGCGCCGAGTCAAAATTCATCTTCCAAACAAAAGAATGCCTATTTTACAAGCAATAAGCGTCATTCCATCTGGCATTTTGCCATCTTTACATACATTGTGTGACGTCAATAATAATGGAATAGAGAGGAATTTGGTAACTAGTGTTTTTTTTTTATAATTGATTTTATAAAATTAAATGCTACGCAAAAATGTAAAATATTTCTCTTATTTTAAAGGAAAAGTTTCGATTACACATGAGAATATTTGTTTGTGGAAATCTCAAAAAAAATTGTGTATTTGGTAAGAAAAGTGACTGTTTATCGAATACTCTGAACCGCCTTTTAAAGGTGCAAGGCTTTCAGTCTTTTCTTAAATTGTGAACCGTTGTTTTTTTATATTAACTATTTTTGGATAGTTTGTACATACCATTTTTGTCTAAATTTACATTTCTGTACGCTTTAAAACCTTACACAGTGAACATACTTATGCAATTTATTATCTCTATAATTATTCATTGTAAATAAAACGCGCCAGCCTCTGCAGTGCATTTTGTGATTATTTGATAAAACTTTTGTAGATACTTAATCTCCTCACAACAAAATAATTTGTTTGTTGAATAAAATTATTGGGTTAATTAATATTTTATCTCATCAAAAGTTTACTTATATTTTTAATCGAATCTGGTTGGGGACCGATTTTGTACCATCGTGAAAATAAACTGTATCACTATTCACCGATGAAGTAAAACAACCAGCTAGATTGTTGACTCGAAGATATCCTGTATTGTATTAAGTAGTAGGACTCCTTTTCTGCCTAAGAGTCCGTCTGGGTAGTTACCGCACTCTGATTCTTTTCCTTTCTGAAGGAAAATGAGTGCCTGTATAATTATGTTGAAAGGCATTCCTTCTTAGTCTTAAAAGGTGACGACGCATAATATGTAGCCTTCTTTATTTTAAGTTAATTGTAGGTATCCGTGGGTGGGTCCGTGATCTAAGTTGTTTTGTTACTTTAATTTAATAAAAAATGTACATTATTATATGTGTACAATCAAAATACCATTAAACTCATAACCTCCCCCTTTTATAAATTAGTATAAGATAACATTTAGTTACTTCATTTTTAACCTAATTCTTTAAACATAGAAAGTTATCAAAAGAGTAAAGCTATAATAATGCGAGGATTAAAAGGGATCGAGATTAAGAATGGCGATTAAGGTCTATTATATATAAAAAGAGAGTTTGGGAAAAAAGCTATAATTTTCAGTGCGGATAATGTATTCCTAAAAAGGTATTTCTTATTATAACGTTGTTTGTACAGTAGCAATAAAATGACTTTGAAAATGAGTGGATATCAAAAATACTTTATACGATTCATTTCTATAAGTGTTCATTGGAATTGCATTTTATTCCTCCTTTTCTCTTTTATAATACACATGAAGACGTTTCATACTTTTATTGTGAAGTTTCACAAAATCGCACAAAAGGTTTGTAACTACATATTTAATTATTTGTAAAGGCCTGGAATTTCTTGTCACACTCTGTTTTCTCAGACCAATACGATAATAGACTTTTTATTTAAGAAGAAAAAGGGCTTCCGTTAGCCTAAATATTTTTATTTTGTGTATTCTTGCTCGACTGCTAAGCATAGTAACTATGGCAAATAACTCCCATATGAAGCAATCTATGGGAGAGGCCTATTTTTTATAAAATGTGGGTGACAAACGAGCACACAATCCACCTGATGGTAGGGGGATACTGTGGCCCATAGACATCGACATTTATCCTCAAATTCAGATGCGTTGTTACCTCTGAGGACTAAGATGGAATGCCTTATTTCCAGTAAAAAGGGTTTCCGGTTCTCCACACTCACCATATGAAACACAGCAGCTTTTTCTGCTATTTTACGCTGTTGTTCTGTGAGAGCGTGGTCCTATCCCAATGAAGCCGACCCATTTGTGCTACAACTAATATATAAGTAGCTGCAGTGTGGCTCCACCTCGTATAAAATGTTATTCAGCCTATGTTCATCGGAATGACGCTCGAAAAATATTCTTCTAATTCTTATTATAAGTGTAATACCTATTCTGGATGTCCTATGCAAATTTGGGCATTGTTTGCAAAATAACCCTGTATTATATTGAAAATTTAGTAGGCGTAGGTATATGGATGTAAAGACGGGGAGAGAGGTGTGTCTAGATCGTGCTAAATGGTAGTCCGTAGTCTGTGACAGGTGTAAGTGCTTATGTATAAATAAATATTATTATTTAGCACTCAATATTATAAAATATTTTGCACGAAGTACGATTTCAATATTGTTTATTGAAAAGAATTATAACAATGTATCATGAATATTTTAATAGTAAATATAATTCAGAGCACGAAAATAAAATCATACTAAGAAAGGAACTGAATACATTCTTGAGAAAAGTATTGTTTACCTGGAATTCACAAATAAGTTATTTTCTATTATAATATCTCACGGCATCTGTTGAGTAGTTTTTCACTTTGTTTGTAACAAAGTGAAAAACTAATCAACAGATGCCGAAAAACTAATAACTCTGTCAGAAAAGCCATAAGAAACTTACGGGTACAACTTGCAACATATAATAAACATGACAGTTGCTCGTGTCTGTAAATTAAAAATATACTTGTGAAAAAAAAATGATAAAGAGGGATTAAAAATAAGTAATTACAGTAATTTAAATACATTTTTATTATTTTTAGAAGCATATGTCCATAACTCGGTATGAAAATGATCGCATCATGGCTACACTAGGATATATTTTTTTAAAGAATCATTAAGAAAATAATAAAGCGAAACTTTGAATAACATTAAATTTTATTAGAATCGGTTCATTCTATCAAAAGTTATGAGTATTGTTTTGAAGTATAGTTACAAATTTATTCAATGTTGGCAATGAGTCAATAATTCAATTTCAATCTAATCTAAGAAGATCATATAGAAATTTGAAGTTTGTACGCGTTTTGTTGAGTAATGAAAACACATGAGTAAAAAACCGTACCGTATTTCTTTACTCATGTGATGAAAGTAAAGTTGGATAATTCGAAATCAAAGTGATTTCATGAATAAATAAGTAATTTAAATTACGATTTATTGTGATTTGATTTAAAAATTGAATGTGTGTTTTATATATAAACTTTAAAAGTAGTTTAAATTACAAATAAATTATAAGTAAATAATAAAAATTATTATAAAACTCTTTTATTTTTGAACATTAGTTCGGGTGTTTTATATTGTCGATACAGTTGCTAAATCAAAAGGTATGAATTTTTTTTTCGGCTAGTGTGTCGAAACGCGCATCACAAAAAAACTTAAAAAACTTTTCTATAGTGTTACGTAGAGATTAAAATATTATCACGCTATTTATTATAGGTTGCGCGATGTATTAGATTATGTAAACATTGTATACAGGTATTTTCCTATGTCCTCAGGGCTTTTATTCTTAGTCGAGAACACATATTATGTGTCAATGGGCAACAGTATTTTTTATATATTAAGAGGGGCAAAGGACTTACTTTGTCTAAACTTACTCAAATAAAATATACCTTTTCAATCAATAATAATCATGTCAAAGGACATTCAAGATAATCATCATCATCATCATTACAGCCCTTCACAAAACCACTGCTGAACATAAGCCTCCCTCAAGGAATGCCACAAAGCTCGGTCCTGAGCCACCTGCATCCATCGACTTCCTGCATGTCTTACCAGGTCGTCACTCCATCTAGTGGGGGTACGCCCCACAATTCGTCCGCCGGTACGAAGCCGCCACTCGAGAACCTTTTTCCCCATCGGTTGTCGGTTCTTCGAGCTATATGGTCGGCCCATTGCCACTTCAGCTTACTAATCCGTTGGGCTATGTCGGTCACTCTGGTTCTACTGCGGATATCCACATTTCTAAGTTTATCACGCAGAGAAACTCCGAACATAGCCCTCTCCATAGCTCGCTGAGCGAAAGACGAAAGCACAATTCTCATCCGGCCAGCAATGAAGGACCACGTCTCATTTCCATAGCTCATCACTGGCAACACGCACTGGTTGTGCAGTCTTGTTTTCAAGTTTTGAGGTATACCTGACGAGAAGATGTGCCGTAATTTCCCGAACGCTGCCCAACCGAGTTGAATCCGTCGATTGACCTCTCGGTCGAAGTTGCACTTACCTAGTCGGACTATTTGTCCCAGGTAAGCATACTCGTCAACAACTTCGAACTTAGTGCTCCCAACAACTATCGGCATAGGTGTGACATGGACATTAAACATGATCTTTGTTTTGTCCATGTTCATCTTAAGACCTATCCGTTGGGAGACACTATTGAGGTCATTGAGCATAGTGCTTAAGTCCTCCAGCGATTCTGCCATAAGGACTATATCGTCGGCAAATCGATGATGAGTGATGTACTCGCCATTGATGTTAATACCGTATCCTTTCCAGTCGAGTAGCTTGAAAACGTCTTCTAATGCAGCGGTGAATAGTTTCGGCGATATAACGTCACCCTGTCTTATACCTCTCTGCAGTTAGATAGGTTTCATACTCTGATTCTGTACTCGGATAGCCATCGTAGCCCTAATTTACAAACACTTCAGCACTTCGATATACCGACAGTCAACTTGGCACCGATGAAGGGACTGTAGCACCGCCCAAATTTCGACGGATTCAAAGGCTTTCTCATAGGCCACATACACAGGGCAAAGTGGCAGATTATACTCTTCTGTCTTCTGTACAATTTGCCGAAGGGTGTGTATGTAGTCTATGGTACTAAAGCCTTTTCGGAAACCGGCTTGTTCGGGTAGCTGGAAGTCGTCAAGTCTGCGTGCGAGACGATTCGTAATGACTCTCGAAAACAGCACGTAGACTTGGCTTAGAAGGGAAATCGGTCTGTAGTACTTTAAGAGAGCGTTATCGCCTTTCTTGAAGAACAAGACCACCGCACTTCTGCTCCACGCCTCTGGAGTAGTGCCACCAAAGAGGACGGAATTAAAGAGCTTCTGAAGGACCTCAAGTACCGGTTTTCCACCCGCTTTCAGAAGCTCCACTGTAATTCCATCCTCACCTGGGGCCTTGCCGTTTTTAAGGTGCTGGAGAGCCATTCTAATCTCGCTAAGACTGACGTCCGGGATATCTTCGGAATAGTGTCGGATAAGACTCGCTCTTGGATCGTTACTCACACTTGCGTGTGGCTCCAACGATGTCATGTACAGCTGCCCATAGAACCTCTCAATCTCACTCAAAATCTCAGGTGTCCCGGAAACGATGCTGCCACACTCGGTCTTCAGCTTTGACAGTTGGCACTTTCTGGCAGACAAATCTCTGGCAAAGAGTTTGGAGCCTTGATTCCGCTCGATCGCTTCTTCAATACAAGCTGTATTAAAGTTGCGCAAGTCTCGCTGGATGCATTTGGAGATCTCTCTGTTCAGTTGCCTGTATGCAGTCACATCTGTTGAAATCTGCAGCTTCATTTCCCGTCTAACAGCCATGAGATTAAGAGTGTGATCGGAGAGATTTTGTGTTCTTCTGCGGCAGGCCTTGCAGAACTTAGCTCCGACCTCATGGACAGTTTTCACGAGCTTATCATTTATATCGTCCACTTTATTGTAGTCTTCTAGGCACTGAAAACAGTTTTGTAACTCGAGCTGAAAGGTTTTTGGACTTTGGACTAGAGCACGAGCGGTACGGAGCGTTTACTTTATTAGACGAGACCTCTCCAACAACCTTTAGGTTCAGTGTGCATCTAATAATTCGGTGATTGCTACCAGTTTTCACCCTCGCGATCACTGAGACATCACTGAACGGTTGTCGTCTGGTCGTCATAATGAGGTCAATGTGATTTTTTGTCGAACCGCCGTGGCTCGACCAGGTCTACTTCCTGTAGGGCCGCTTCTGGAACAAAGAGTTCATCATAAAGAGTCCCTCTTTCTCTATGATGTCAGCCAGCTGCTGACCCCTTGGGTTACGTTGCCCTATTCCGAATTTCCCTACTTTAAGCTCACCGTTCTCTCTTGTGCCTAGTTTTGCGTTGAAGTTTCCCATTAACTCCCATTAACGCATGGCTCTAGAGATATCCTCATGCATTTCCTCCACCTCCTCATCGGGGTGTGCCGAGGTTGGTGCGTAAACCTGTATGACCTTCAGCGAATACCGTTTGGTGATTCTGAGTATAAGGTACGCAACCCTCGTCGACACACTCCCAATCTTTACAACGTTGTTAACGAGAGACTTGGACGATAAATACGACACCTCCTTGGGACAGTTGGTCGCCCTTCCGGTGATAGAACAAGTTGCCGGATTCGAGGATTACCGTGTCCTCCCCCTCTCTTCGGACCTCGGATAATCCTATAATATTTCAGCGCAACTTGTATCTCTTCTTCAACTCAGGATCTTCTCGTCAGTCCTCAGGGTGCGTGCGTTAAAGTTGCCAGGTTGAGTCGTCGTAGGTGGCAACCGAACCTCCACCGGAGATTCTTAGCACCCCCTGCCCCGCCGTTACCATATACCCCCCAATGAATTCAAGATAATAAAAACAAAAAATTAAAATAGACTAAAATGATTTCTATATATGTTAACTGTTTCCGAAGTCAGGGCTTTAATTCTTCGAAACACTTTGTCTTAGCACCGACTTCGGAACCTAATAAATTGTGTGGAAATTATTTAATAATTTTTATTTGTTTTACGCCAACTTACTTTTAATATTTTAAGTATTTGGTCCTTTAAAGTGGACTGAGCAAAATCACAACCTCAAGGCAACAACTAAAATATCGTCTTAATAGTTACATTAAAAATTTCAATACCTTTTTTTACTACCTTTGGAGTTGAGTATTTGTAGGGACCACACTTGAGACCTATTTATTAAAAAAATAATTAAATTTAAAAATACTTAAAAAATACACTCGAATACACTCTTTTTTTGAAGACGGCTCAAAATGATAAAAATATAGAGTGATGAACTGCTTTGAATAAGTAAGATAAACATACATTTATATATTATGATTTGATATGACAAAGTTGTTTAAAGATCCATTCTATAAAGGAAAGGAAAATAATTTACACTCTTCTGGTTAATTACTTAATTATCAGAGCTTTTTATTGCAAAACAAAAGCTAAAAGAAAAATCTCCGTAGTAACTTAAATTTTAATTATAATAATATGGAATGGATGGTGATTTTTAATATATTTTTGGTTTTTAAATTGTAAAATGATTGTTCAATGAAATAGTTCATGTAAAAAAACACTTCTACGCGATTACAAATTTATTTGGACTTAATGTCTCAAAATTTCATATTATTTTTTATTCCCAAATGATTTACTTCAGATGTTTAACTTTATCGCCTAGCTGTGAGTACCAGAGATAGAACATGGCTATTTGCATACTATCAAATTTGAGATGAAAGTCCTGTAATTTTTTCACCGAAATTTTAGATAAGAGATAACTTTTTCTTTTAGAATGTATCTGTATTGTTATAATTTTTAGACACACAATACTTAAGCCATCATCTATCATAGGAATAAATATATAGGGTTCATATAATTCGTAAATTGTAACTAATTTATCAATATATTAGGTTATAGAAATTTATCAAAAGCCACTATCACGCGATCGTGGTCGAATATTAACATAGTAATATAATGTATTGTTCCTGCCTATGCATAATTCGAAAGTTTTATTTAAATAATCAATGTTTTATATAAAAATTATAACAAAACCAGGGAATTGTGGGAGCAGCCAAAATATGGACGTACTTATAGGTACTTATAATTTTTCCGGATCGATAGGACTTAAGAAAAGAGACCTTTAGAGACCTTTAAGAAAAGAGCTTATTTTTTAAAAGGCCGGCAATGCATCTCCGATTCCCCTGGTGTTGTAGTTGCTCATGGGCGGAAGTAGTCCCTTACCATCAGGTGAGCCTCATGCTCGTTTGCCTCCTCTTATATAAATAAAAATAAACTAACAATTTTTTGGTATCGACTGATGTTCATAAACTTGAGGTCTTAAATAGCACCTTGAAGACCACAGCTTCTTAAAAGAGTCTTTGTAGGAACTTCAAACTTCAATATTCTTTCAAGATGGCCTAAATAATTGATCTTACGTCAGCAAAACTTAGTTTATCGCCATAATAAGTCAGTAAAGCAATTAACACCGCAGAACTCTGTATTAACTCAACGTAAGTTAACTGAACTAGATGTTCTCAGAAATTTCTCCTAGGCACTAATTTATTAACTACATAAGTCTCAACATTAATGATTATTTGATGTGAATATCTGTTGTACAATAATAAATATTCCAGTTATCTAAATCAGTTCCAAAAATATATCTTATAGACTTTTATGTGTATAAGTCTAGATGCCCGGCTGTGTGACAGCCAATTTTAGCAAGAGAACAAGTTCAGAAGAAGCAGAGTAACTGACATATCTCAACGAAACAATTGGCAAAAACAGAAATGGGCCGATCGAACTAGATTCACAGTTGCGGCCACATATTGGCGATAAGCGAGTGTTATTTTCGCCAAAATTAACGTCACAGTTTATTTCGACATAATTTTTTATAGAAAAATAATCTGTAACTTTAACATAGAAATTGTTATTATTTTTAATTTATTACACGTAATACTATCAGCAGCTCTCGCGATCTTTTTTTCTGCAAGCGATCAATCAGAAGACGTTGAAGGAAAATTTATAATGAATAATTGCAAACAGAAATAGTTTAATACCCCTGGAAGTTTGTTCACTATTTTTAGCCATAGATACGCGTATAATGTTCTTTTTCTTTCATCTTTTATGACCGTTAAAGTACACTGTTGGACATGATTATCTCCCGCTACAGGCAGGATTTGGATTTGAGAAATCACCACGTATGATACGCGGATTAGCGATGGCAGTACTAGACGTGTTTTGACGTTATTTTTCGTCGATAATCTAAACATTTTACATCTGGAGCTTACGAAGTAGCTATACCGATATCTGTAAGAAGCCAAGATATCTTTCTGGCGTTTCCTATAGTCGCCTCTTATGACACCCCGGGACGAAAGGGTGTAATGGATTCTTAAGTCGCCGTGTACTTACCGCCATGAACGCTTACGTCACTACCCCACGACACGTGTATCCTTATTCAAATTTACTTTAAATTGGCTTTTGATTATTCTTACTAAGTGAAACTTGCACTAAATGAGAACAAAAAATTCGAATGTTATTAACATTGACAAATTAGTAGTACCTTTTCTGCTAGAGGACCGTCAGGACTTGTATCACCCTCTTGCTTATTTCTGCCACCAAGCAGATATTATCCCTTGCCCAGTTCTGGTGTGAAAGTAAAGAGCTCCAGTAAAATTATAAGCTGCTTGGCATTTCAAGGTTGACAAGCGTCTGTACCTTCTTTATTTGAAGTTAATTTCAAGTATTAGAGGATCGTTAATTCATTCCCATCCATCCATTACAGTCCTTCACAAATTCACTGCTGAATATAGGCGTCCCCCATAACAAAATACCACCTGAGCCATGTCATGTCATGCCATGTCTAACCAGTTCGTCATTCTATCTAGGGAAGTCGCTCTACACTTCACTTGTCTGCTACTCGAGATCTTTTCTTTCCCGTCAGTTCCTTGAAATATATAGCTGGTCAATTTCCACTGCAGATTTTTGATCTGTTAGGCTATTTATCACTTTAATATTAAAATGAAAAAATGTAGCAAGTACAGCCACCGTGTGGTGGCAGTCCTCCGTGTAGTGGCGTTGTAAGAATATCCACTACCCAATTTCGTCCCTTAGGTGGCGAAAGAAGCGATAGGGGGAAATGAAAAAGGAGATAAACAGCAGCATCTTCTTGACACCAACTCAAAATAATAAATAATTGCTGTTACTAATCCGCTTGCCAAGCGAGGCAACTATAGTAAAATACCCCCACATGAAGCAATCTGTGGAGGTGACCTATGTTAAGCAGTGGACTTTTGATAGTCTGTAATGGTAATGGTTTAAGAAATGAAACTATGTGTGAACCATTATTTCGAAATAAATGAGAATTAGTGAGACGTAGGATAAAAAAATAACGAAATTGGACAAAACAAACAAATAAAAACGGAGAATAATGATGTTCGTAGCTCAACTTTTCTATTACGTATGATTTGTCATGCGTCTAAATACTTTCGTGTTTTTGTGTCAGCTAAAGTTCGTAAGGAAAACAACATTTTGTGCGTTTTTTCTCCATTTCATTCCGTTTCATCCGTCTTCGACAATGGTTATTGTTTAGTTTATGATTTACATAATTATATATTTAAGTTCAAAATAGTGAGAATGTAATTATGATTAAAAATATAATTGATATTTTAAAACCTTCAGTTACTACGTATTCTGAATATTTTCTACACTTTTTAATATAAAATTATGATGCACCTGTATTAAAAAAAATAGTTTGTAATATAGTCCACGCCAGTTTACCAAAACGAAAATGATGTTAGGTGTTTTAAAGCAGGTGAGCCGTGATAACTCAGGGTGTAAGCGCACGCTGTGAATTTCACATTATATGACCAGCCAGGTTTTTCAAGTGCAGATTTACCACGTGCTAGTCTGTGAAGTAAAACAGCATAAAGATCTTGCATGTGCGAGGAATAAAAATATTTTTAACTCATGTAAAGTCCGCTAACAGGCACTGGAGCAGCGTGGCAGACTAATTGCCCCCTCAGAAATGACCTCCTCTCATTTGCCTATCAGTAGAACGTATATATGTTGTAACCAATTATATTTTTACATAAAAAAGGTACATACGTTACTATCACGCCAAGCGTCGAAAAGTTGTCAATTAGCCACTCCGGCCCTTGACTAAGAAATATGACGCCATGATTACGTAAGCTTAAAGAAAAGGACAAACGTTCCAGAACTAGTGCGATAAGAAAACGAGGAGCGAGGGAAAATGTAGTGAAATTTAAGTAAAACATTACAATGAGTATATGTGCTGCCGCTGGGACGGCGGAGTTTGGAATATTTTTAACGGTGGTTTTTTGGGCATATAACTTATGTATAAAAAATATCATTGGTTGTAATTTGAATTCACTTTGTATTCTTTTCAAGCAGAGAAACCTTTTCTTGCAGTAGCATAATAACCGTCTTGTGTGACAGTTTTACTTTAAAGAATATATGGTCAGGCTAATGTGGTAATTTTAATATGAATATGTTAGTCGAATGTTAGTCTAACGGAATTTTTGAGGTAGTAGAGCCATGCTGCAGGTATATTATGGTTGTAGCACGAATGGGTCAGCTCGACCACAATAAGGACGACACTCTCGCAGAATATCAGTGTGAAATAGTAGCTTAATGCTGCTGTGTTGAGAACTGGAGATTCCTTTCACTAGAAACGAGGTATTCCAGCTTAGTCCTCAAGAATGACAACGCATCTGCATTGATTCTTAATCGAGGGTAGACGTGGGTGTCTATGAGCCACCACATCCGCTTACCAATGGGTGGACTACGTACTTGTTTGTCACCCTTATACTTTAAACATTGGCAAACGAAACTTTTTTTTTTCGTGGGGAAATCCTCATGGATACCTTCCGCTGCGGGGGCAACGAAAAGGTTATGCCGGACTCCTACCGGCTAAAACCCCACGGTGGTCACCATCAGCGTATACGAGGGTCCCGGATCTCCGTTCGGAACGCAACCGGGGCCCCTCCATCGCTTTTACTAATAGCACGTCCGGGGCAGTACGCTACCCCAGCACCCTTGCAGTGCTATCACGATGTCTCGAGACCACTTCCGAGTCATCGTCCTCCTCGGGGTTACATAACTAGGCGTTCGAGGCCTCCGCCCGAGCGTCTGCAACCGAAGGCCCCGTTTCTGGTAGGGAACACCGTTTTCAGGAGGGCGTGACGAACGCCTTGGTGACGTCGTCTCCGCGCGGGATCCGCCTCTCCCGATCCCGCTCAGGCCTCCTTCTGAATCATAACAGATTCAGAAGGTGGCTACGGCCTCCACGCCGAATCCCTCAGCATCGCCGACACGACTGCTGGCAGGAGGTTCTGTCCGATGCGGTTTACCAGGATCGTTCGCTCCGTTCCACGCTGGGCATACTGCGAGCGTGTGGGCGGAGTCCTGGTCCCGTTCACCACAGTGGAAGCAGTTCGCCGTCGCCTCGCGTCCGATCTTACACAGATAATCAAAGCACCCATGCCCGGTAATTATCTGTGTAAGTCTGTAGTGAGTCTTCCTGCTCGTCGCTGCATCCAGGCTTCGAAGACCGGCAGGATTGCTCAATGACGCGCTTGCGCGCGCACCTCAAGTCGAGCGCCATGACGCCAGAGCGTTTTGTCGTTCCTGCCGTTTAATTGATTCGAGCGCCTCTTCTGTCACACTACCACCGCTCTGGCGGAGGCACGGATTCGGAAGTACACCCTCGCGTCCATTTCCGCCAGTATATCTAGTGGTGGAAAGCGAGCCAGGATTGTCGCCGCCTCAAAGAATATAGTGCGGTATCCTCGTACGATCGTATGGCCATCCTCCGCTGAACACTATAGATTTTAGTTCTACAGCGTCGGATGGCCAGCCTTTGCCCATACAGGCGCTCCATACAGAGCTACGGATCGTATAACTCCCGCATAGAGCGACGTACTTCCTCCGTTGGTCCCCTAGATTGGGCAGCAGTCTATGCATAGCACCCGCTACCCTTTCGATCCGGGGACTAGGCGCTCGAAATGTTCTTCGAAGCCCCAGCGACTGTCCAGATGGAGGCCTAGGTACTTCATGTACCTCCCTCTGACATCAGACCCACCACGCGGACACACGAGTCAGGTGGTTCCCTGCCCTTGTAATTTATGGAACCATAGGGCCTCGGTCTTGTGGGCGCTATTTCTAATCCCAACTCGTGGATTTGGCGACGACGACTTCCGCCCCGAGTTCAGCGAGCTCCTTGGCTCCTTGAAAGTGATCCCGCTGGCGATCACAATGTGTCGTCAGCATAGCAGACAATATCTACGCCAGCGGAAGATCGATTCGCAGAACCGCATCGCAGGCGAGGTTCCACAGTAGCGGCCCAGCACCGAGCCCTGTGGAACCCCGTTTAATCTCCTCCGGATCTTCCTGCCATCTTGCCCCATGTACAGGATGCCTGTCGCGCAAGTAGTCCTCGATAATACCTTTGCATGTAAGGGGGCACCTGATGATGTGCCAGTGCCCTCCTGATTGCATCCCAGGGAGTTAAAGGGGTTGACGATATCCAGACTTAACGCTAAAGCCACACCACCCTGGGAATACTGCTTGTTCCGACACGGAGCGGACGCGCATAATCGCATCTAAGTGGAACGCTCCGTCGGAACCCAAACTGGCTATCAGCCAATCAGGACCGACGCGCGACAGATGCCTATTGAGCCGACTGGCAACTATCCTCTCGAATAATTTGCCAATCTCGTCCAACAAGCATATGGGGCGGTACGCAGAGGGAGAATCAGCGGCCCTGCCCTCCTTCTTCAAGAGGACCAACGCTTCTTTCCAGGCTGTGGGAACGTGGCAGCGCGCAGACAGCTGGTAAACAGCTGCCTGAGCCTGTCCCCAGGGCAGCCAGACTCAGCACTAGGGCCCGGCCCGGTATTCCATCGGGCCCCGGTGCTGTGTTCCGGGCTTTTTATCGGTCCAGCTCTTCGACGGTCACCCCCATCTCATCCTGCCACTCCATGACGATGGGGTGACCTGAGGACTTGACCGGTCCTCCTGGGAAGAGCGTGCTGATCACCCTTCCAGAAGATCCGGATCGAGTCTCCGTCAGGGGGCGACCAAGGCCGGAGCTTACCCAGTACCATCCTGTATGGACGCCCCCAGGGATCTTCGTTGAGTCCCTCCAGAAGCTCTTTCCAGGACCGAGACCTGGCGTTGGCTATACAAATTAATAAGGATAAAGCAAAACATATGACGTTAAAAGAGCTCATTTAAGATAACAAGACGGAGGCGCTCTAATGCTGTCAAAAGGGACTATCCGAAGTGGCGCGATAGGTGACCTCAATACCTATTAATTTAACCTGGCGGACCCTAATTGCTTTGATGTTGATATTCAATGCATTCGAACCAAACGCTTTGCTACGTCTTTCGTCTTACGTACAATAAGTGGAATAATTTTCCAGCATCATTATTTCTACTCGATTACATGGTGCCTTCTGAGCAAGAGTAAATAGGCTTTTGTTAAGCTAAGACAATGCGATTTACCATCTAGGGCTTCATCGGCACTTAACATCAGGAGATATTGCATTCAAGCATTACAATTATATTCAGTGAAAAAAAAAATGGGTTCAGTGTATATATATATATTTATATATAAATATATATAATATAGGTATGTACTAAGATGGATATTTTTACAAATACAACCCCTGTAAAAGTTGATTTGGAAATATGTATGAAAAAAAATGACAAACATTAAATTGCGCAAAACTTTTAGTTACACGTCAAATGAAGGATTAAATGAGAATTTTTTAATACGTAGTAGAGCCATGTCGCGGGTAAGAACAACGCTCTTATAGAATACTAACGTAAAATTGCAACTTAATAGTGCTGCGCTGCATATAGTGAGTATGGAGAACCGGAGACCCTTTTTACTGAAAACTAAGCATGCCATTTTAGTCCTCAGGGGTGACAATGCATACGCATTTTGGTCCTTAATCGAAGATATATTATGTCGATTTCTATGGGCCAGAGTGTCTTTCGAGTGGAGAGATATATCATGAAATTATAACGTTTGGCTGCGCCCATGATCATCATCATCATAACAGCTCTCCACAAGTCAACAGCTGAAAGTAAAGCTCCCCAGAAATGCTATAAATCTCGTTCAGGACCGTATTTCAGGGCTTTTGGATAAAAAAAGGTTTATTTTAATATCTCATATCCTTACGGCGTTGTAATTCCAGTAATTTAATTGTAATAATAATTGTAAGTTAATAATGTAATTGTTAATATATTAATATTCTCCAGACCGAATTTCGGTAACGGCGATAAGTTACCATAGAGTGGAGATTAGCGCAGGCCCAGATAATAGTGCCCCAGTGTATGCGCAAGCACGAACAGGGATGGTACTCCGACACGACCGGAGAGAGTTCAGGCGCAGGACCAACAGATGTATCTGCTTTCCAAGGAACGGGGGTGAAATACTGTCAAATCCCTGACTTCATCTCACGTAGAGGAAAAGGAGGGTCTCGGAAAATATCACGTAATTTTTTCTCCACAAGAAACATTGTAAAATTCCGAAAACTGGTTTAAATAAAATAAAATATGACTAAATCCTACACAATAATATTTAACGCGGTTATGCGAAATCCACAAATTATATAAAAATAATCAAGCAAATTATTATTTCTTATAAATCCAACGTAATCGATATAGTTTAACGTATACACACCAAAATTACGCAATTTGAAAAATATCACGTGAGATTTGGAAGTGGGGATGAGGAGGTCGAGCCATATCTCACGACATCTCACCAGGGGGAGGGGTAGGGTAGAAAAATCACCAAAAGCGCCTCACGTTATTAATGGACTTATGCTATTTTTGTAATCTGTCTTAAGAGTTTCCTTAATTTAAAAAAAAATCTGCAATAACATCGACTTTACTTTGTGGTTTTAACATTATAGAAACCGCTCAAGATGAAAATTATTATAAATAAAAATCATCAGTATATAAAAATATAAGCTTGAATTATTGGCTTTTATCGATGTTACGTAGTAAATTACAGAGTGGAACATGATCTAATCCATTATGCTAGAATGACTCGCCCGAGGAAAGTGTCATGAAGTAAGTATTATTAATTTTCAATCTAATATTTTTTTCCCCTCATAATTTTATTGTAAGTACAAGATAAAATAAATATTTAAAAATATTATATTATTTTAATTAGTTTCCAAAACTGTACATAAAATAATACGCATAAAAACAAAGAGTCAAAGCAAAATATAGCAAAATATTCAATGTAGTGGAGGTGTTAAGTCAGTTATACATGTTGGCCATAGCTCGCCAAGCGAAGGCGAGTACGAACGTGTGGACAGCCCATTTTGTCTAGCCTCGCCATTACTAGTCGTCGCTCGCCTAGCTGGCCGAGTGCAGGCTAGCACCAACGTGTATACGGTTCGTTTGGTTTGCCTTGCCACCACTCGGGATTGCTTGCCACGACTCTTCCCATTTCGGAACAGTTGTTGGTTTTTCTGCACAAATCAAAGGCGCTCACCTGCGTTCGACAAGTTGTGTCCACTTGTTAGTCAGCCATGTCTGTATGTTTACCCCTTTCTAACTTGACCAACATGTAGACCAAGATGACAAAGATGTCGCCTTGTATCAATTTGCCTACGCTCGCATTGGCTGAGGCTTGGCCAACATGTATTGCCGGTTTCGGAAAATCCACTACCACATATTCTCCCTTGTGTGAAGTCAAGTGCAGCATCTTCCTGATAACAACTCAAATGATTAAAAATCTGCGATTGCCAACGCTCCAGCCAAGCGTGGCAACTATGCCAAATATCTCACCTAAAGGGCAATTTAGGGAGGAGACCTATATTTAGCAGTGGATGGTAGTGATGATGATGATGAAATCAAAAACCTAGTAATAAAATTAAATACCTAGTTTTCATTAATGCAAAAATTAGTAAATTATAGATTTCTCGGAAACGCCTCTAACGATTTGGATGGTACTTTGTATTTACATAAATCAATACATTACAAATTGTTACAAAAATATTCTTAAGGATATCTAGAATTATATTCTAGGTGTCTCCTTAAGAATATTTTTTTCTAACGCCGAGCAAAGTTTCGTCGCCCAGGTAAGTACTGTTAAAAATAATTCAAAAACCAAAAACTTTTTAACTTTTCGATTATATTTCTTACAGCTTCATCATTATTATCATCAATACATATTATCCAAAGTCCACTGCTGAACACAAGCCTCCCCCAAACATTGCGTCATAGGGGGGAAATTTGCCATAGTTGCCACGCTTGGAGGCGAGCTGGCAACCGCAGTTTTTATTTCCTAGACGTTATAATGAAGACGCTACTACCCATCTACTGTTTTGTTTCCCTCTTCGCCTGTTACGTCACCCACGGGACGATATGCGGTATTTGATATTCTTACACTGCCACGCTATAGCTATTATGTGGCTGCAGTGTGGCACTTTCGTGGTATGTATGTATGTATGTATGTATGTATGTATGTATGTATGTATGTATGTATATATGTATGTATGTATGTATGTATGTAATGTGCTTTATAAGGCTTTGCACGATATTTCACGCCCACGGGTGCAAAAAGCCTTAACTCATTAAAAGTCATATATATTTTTCATAATATTGTATTTTCTGTGTACAGAAATATTAATTTGTTTGAAAACTGAACTGTACATTAATTTCTATCGCATGAAATAATAATTAATCTTCGCAACACTTAACCATAACTTATTCATAAAATAATTTCATAAATTAATAAATATTCTCTGTTTTTGAATAACTTTTTACGCGGCTTTCATTCTATTCTCAATATGTATCATGTTTGCCAAGTGAGCAAAAGCTAAATGATACTAGGTTTTTACAATTTTGCACACTTCCATTTAGTTATTTTTATATTTTCAAAAGCTTTCATTACTTTAATTGATTGCTTATATTTCTAAGTGAATGAAAAAGACGCTTAAATTTTACTAAAAGTAACAGCATATAACCGTCCCAATAATGGCCTTCTCACGTTTGAGTAATTCTCATCTCTAAAACTGTTGCAGAGGAGAATCCACCGTCTGTTTTAGAGCGGATTGGGAAATTTCACATGTGCGTGATAAAATGGTGTACCTCGTTCATATTACTTTATGGGGAAAGCTTGCGCATGGCCATAGGAATCCGACTAGATGCAGTGATTTGTCAACCTCATCAGTGCCTTTGTGGTCTATAAGTTTGGACTCCACGAACTTTCATGTAAGAAAAGAGCTGGTAGGTACGATATTATCCGAAGAGCTCATGTCTCCTTAAATGTTTTCTCGGTTTTAGACTCTTGTGGAATATTTAAAAACGATGGCAGGAGATCCGACGGAGACTTTGGTTCCTTGGAAGAAAGGTAAAGCCATGGTTTTGGTTGCTACTTACCTGCCTCTAATTTCAGAGGTAGATCGTTTAACAACCGCAGTTTAGTTTTTATTTTACGTTGCTTCTTGTTGTCATTAGGAAGACGCTGCTGCTCATCTCCTGGTTTCTTCCCCTCTGTTGCCTTTTACGACAACTACGGTACGATTTGTGATAGTTGATTTTCTTACACTGCCACAACACTGCTTAAGGTTTAAGGTCTCTTTATAGATAAATAATAATTATGGTGATTATGGCACAAAATTTCCCACAGCCCCTTGGGTGCCGTAAGACACGACAGAGGGAACCTGAAATAAAAGATGGACAGCGGTATCTTCCGGATAGTCAATAATAAGCCCAACGGTTGTAAGCTTGACTACATAAATTAGCAAATAAGACCAAATCCTCTCTACAATGGGCGGAGGCCATGTCCAACCGTTGACAGCATTGACTCGTCGATATCTTAGCAGAGCAGGGGGGTGGCATTTCAAATAAATGTTGGTATATACCAGCTTCCTTCGAGAAATACCTTCATTCTCCCGAATAAACATATGAACAAAATTGCAGTGTCTGACTGTAATATAAATATAACCGCCTTTTATTGAGCATGCCAAAAAATGTTTGTCTGTCTCTCTTTCTGTTTGTTTGTCTGTCTGTCGTTCTGTCTGTCCGGGCTAATCTTTGGAAAAGCTGAACTGATTGTAGCGAAACTTCACGAATAAAAATTAATGACATGATTGATGTATGCTAGATTTGTTCTGAAAGACTTAGTCGTTTTCTTATTTAAATAACGCCACATTAGTAGTTACGTCGGTAGTGGAAAATGTAGTATGCTTATAGAAAATTGTGTATTAGATTTTCTAATAAGAAAAACCTTTAAAAAATTATAAACTTAAAAGAAAAATATAAAGTTTTTTCCGCTTCTTAGCAGTTGGTTTGAGAAGTTATTCAAGTTTAATGGATGCTCTAGTATTTCACTTGGTAAGAGCTTAAAATAATACGACTATAAAATATAAAACTTTTTATCGATAACATAATTTACGTCATAATGTTCAAAGCCATTTGTATCATAATGTAGCACTCTTAAAAACTATTTTTATAGAATAAATGTGCCAAACGAATGCAATGTCCACCTGATGGTTGGTGGGTGCCCTAGACATCTAAATCTATCCTCGATCAAGAATCAAAATGCAAAATGCGTTGTCATCCCAAAATAATAAGATGGAATGACTAGAATGGAATGTAATATAGCTGCAACATGAATAGGTCGGTCTGAGCGGCAGAATAATGTTATGTTTTGTATTGTGAGTGTGCAGAAACGGAGACCCTTTTTAAAAGCTTTTATTATCCAGTAAAAATCATCTAAAAATTAAGAAAACCTACCTACCTGTTTTTTTTGATGGTCAGAAGTTGCAAAGTAAGAAATTATTTATTAAAAGTGTGACTTGTTTTCTTTTATTAGTTTACTATTTTTTTTAGAAGGGTGATTAATAAACATAATATAGCCCACTCAAAATAAAATTCTTAATACAAAATAAACCAATCAATAAATAACAACCACAATCATCATCACCATCCTTACAAGTCCACTGTTGAACATAGACCTTCACTAAAGATTGCCTTATATTTGCCAGTTGCCTCGCTTGGCAGGCAGGTTGGCAACGGCATTTTTTTATTATTTCATTGAGTTGTCATCAAAAAAATGCTGCTAACCATCTCCTGTTTATATTTTTCCCTCTGAGACTCTTACCATACTCACGGAATGATAGAGCGTAGTGGATTGGCGAGGTGGTAGTGGCATAGTATAGGTGGTATGTCTCCTTTACTGCCTAAGAATTCTGCTCTATTATCTATTTCTGTTGCCAAATAGCACTTCCTGCACTTCTGTGTTCTGGTCCGAAGAGCGAGTATGATTAGAGGCTGAGAGGTATTCCATCCTTGTCCTCAGAGACGACAACGCTTTTGTTCTATCATTTTTGAAGTTATTTGCAGGCGTCCATGGACTTCAGTAGCCACTTACCATAAGGTGGATGTATGTTCGTTTATCACTTCATGTTCAAGCTCAGTCATGACATAGAGGAGAGGACTGCGAGGTCTGCAGGGGGTTTCGGTGGCCACAGCTGAATACTGAGTACCGAGCTGCCTTCGCACTTCTAAAACGGAACTTCTTACCGTACGTACGCGATAAACGGCTCACCTTTTTTGTTTTGTTTAATAGTAGACTATATAATTATCCTCATTAAATTTCATTTAAAATTCTTCATTTATTGATTCTGAGCGTCGAAAACTTTAATTTTATAAAAAAACAAAAAACAAGATGAGCTCAATCATATCTCTTTCGGGAATATATATAATTCAAGTCAAAAAAAGTTCTTTGTTTCAGATGTCACGAGTATAACTTATGAATATTAATAATTAAACATTTTGTACAGTAACAACACATCATATTACAACCCAGTGGTTAGGATGTCCTCTAAAATGATATATCACAGGACATCCAAATGTTGGTATTCTAGGTTTAAATCCAAATGTCTTAAATAGATCTATCCGTGATATTCTGAAATAATTGGTTTCATCTGTTTTATGTTTATACTCACTTTTGTTCTAGCTTTAAATCTGTAACAGGCCTCTTGTAATCTGCTGGATGGTTTATTGCATAGCCACTGTTTACTAAATTATTTATAACTTTAGCAGATGTAACTCATTATAATGTACTTCATAAACACATGTTTTGGCTTACAGTTTAGTACTTAATCATTTAATTTTAAGAAACTTTTATCTCCGCAACTGTAAACTGTATTGTGTTAATTGTAAACTGTATGTTGTGTCTCACGGAGGAGCGAAAAGTGGATTGCGGAAGCCTGGCTACACTGAATGTATGTGGAGCAATGAATGATAAGATGGATGAAGTATGCGATATGATGTACAATAGAGGAATAGATGTGTTATGTGTAAATGAGACGAAACGGAAGAGAAAGGATGCCACTACACATGGCATGTATACCGCGTACTGGTCTGGTGTAGACGAGACAGAGCGGGCTTGCCAGAGAGTCGGTATCATCCTTTCGGAAAGAATGGGTCATTGTGTGAAAGAGTATGAATATGTAAGCCCGAGACTGCTATGGATACGAATGAAAGTGGGCTTAAAGAAGTTGTTTGTTCTAGGGGTCTACGCTCCAGACATGTCTAAGCTCACTTATATCCGAGAGCAGTTTTAGGAGATGGTAAGGATGGTGCTAATAAAATGCAAGAATAATGAAAATATTGTTATATTAGGAGATTTTAATGGAGGTTGGTGTGAAGAGGCTTTGTTATGAAAGGATATTGGGAACGTTTGGTGATGAAAGCATAAATGAAAATGGTGAAAGCCTCTTCACCGTATGTTGGAAAAGAATATTTTTGTGACGAACACTTTCTTTCGTCATAAGAAGATTCACATGTATACATGGGAAAGAGGTGGTGATAGAAGCATGATAGATTTCATAAATGTGAATGAAAGAATGAGAAGCTTAGTGGTATATACAAGGGTTCACCGGGGGTCCAACGTAGGGACGAATCATTACTTGGTCTTATGCCGAATTAATGGTCTATTCAGACGTTGGCGGCATCAGACATCTGTGTCTACCACTGCGTTACAGCGTATAAGAATAGAGAGGTTACAAGATGAAGGTGTGAAAGAGAAGTTCAAATTTAGACGGAGAGAAAATATAAGTGGTATGGATGAATTGTGTATGAATGATTTAGACTTGGAGACTATGTGGTATAATGTCAAGAAATGTTTGGTGGATGCAGCTACCGAAGTATGTGGTGAAACTAAGGGAACGAATGAAAAGAAAAATAAAACTTTATGGTGGGATGATGAGGTACGTATGGAAGTTGAAGCAAGGAAGAGAGCACGGCTAGATTTACTAGCAACCAAGGCTAGTCATTCTAGCGGTATGAATGATGATATTGAAAGAAAAAAGGCAGTCTTTAGACATTTAAGAAAGAGAGTAAAAGAAGTAGTTGAAAGGAAAAACCAAGTAAGAACTGATAAGAATGATAGAAGAATATCGGATAACTTACAGGCAAATACTAAAATGTTCTGGAAACTCGTAAGAACTGCCTGGGTACATTCAAAACACCCTAGAATGAATGCTACACAAGACCAGAATGGCTGTATTATGAATGACGAAGTTTCGAGTTTAAGGAGATGGAAGGAATACTTTGAAAGTGTGTTTATAAGTGATGAGACGTTTAAATTAAATGAAATAGAAATTCCAAAAGAAGAGGAAAGAGATAGAGAGATAGGTATAGATGAAATAATGAAAGCAATGAAAAGTATGAAAACAGGTAAGGCAGCCGGATATGATAGAGTATCACTCGAAATGCTAAGGGCTGGAGAGGGAGTGGTGGCAGACCTGCTGTATATCTTGTTTAATTTGTGTTGGGAACTTAAGCGGGTACCGGGAGACTGGTGCAAAACCGTGATAGTGCCAATATAAAAGGGAAAAGGATCGCAGCAGGACTATAAAAACTACCGTGGTATCAGCCTTCTTAGCATTGTGTGAAAACTGTATGCTAAGGTGCTAATTGAAAGAGTTATAAAAGATACTGATGGAAAAATTTGGGATGTGCAAGCGGGATTTAGAAAGGGAATGGGATGTACGGATCAGATCTTTTCCATGCGCATGATCGCGGAGAAGTTTTTGGCCAAAAACCAAAAGGTTTTTTGTGCGTTCGTGGACTTGGAAAGGGCTTATGACAGAGTGGACAGGGATGTGTTATGGCAAACACTGAACTCATTTGGGTTAAGCGCTGGGTTGATACAGGCATTGAAGTCTCTGTATAGGGACTCCAGTGCTTGTTTCAGGATCAACGGGGTCTACTCGGACTGGTTTGGCATCCATAAAGGTGTCAGACAGGGCAGTGTGGCTTCCCCGTGGATGTTCAACCTATTTATGGACAGTTGTTTGGAAAATTTGAAAGTTGAAGAATGCGGGTTAAGAATGGGTGAGTTAACCGTCAAATGCCTTTTGTATGCCGATGATCAAGTCATACTTGTGTCGACGGCGGCCGAGTTGCAAATGATGGTTACATTAATGTACAGATCATTAAAAGAAAGGGGAATGAAAGTGAACGCAAGTAAGACGAAAGTTATGGTTTTTGAAAGAGAAGAAAGAAACGATATGTAAATGAATAGAAGGGGAATTGGTCGAGCAAGTAGATGAGTTTGTGTATTTGGGATGTGTATTTAGCAGGGATGGTAGATATGATCAGGATATAGATAGACGAGTGAACGCAGGAAATAGAGTAAATGGGGCTCTACACTCTGTTGTGGAAAGATCATCATGTGTCCAAAAAGGCACGTATGGCAATTCACAATGCTGTGTTAGTCCATACTTTAATGTATGGTAGTGAAAGTTGGGTGCGGCAGAAGAAGCACGAGAGTAGAATAAATGCTGTAAAAATGCGGTTATTAGGGAGTATGTTAGGGCTGAATCTAAATGAAAAAGTGAGAAATTGTGTGATAAGAGAAAAGTGTGGTCTGCAAGATGATGTTGTGACCAGGATTAAGAAAGGAATGCTTCGGTGGTTTGGTCATGCAGAAAGAATGAATGAGGAAGGAGTGACAAAGCAAATTTATCTGGCAGAGGTGAATGGCAGAGTCTGGAAGGGACGTCCTAGGCGAAAATTTATCGACTAAATTGGCAATATATTGAAAATGGGCCAAATTAAGAGTACACTTAACCGACGAGCGTGTATGCGTAGGTATATGGATGTGGAGGAGGTGAGAGAAGTGTGTCAGGATCGTACCAAATGGAAGTCCATAATCTCTGCCTACCCCTCTGGGTGACAGGCGTAAGTGTTTATGTATGTTATGTATGTATTGTACACTGTATTGTGTTAATAAATAAAAAAAAGTAATTTCTTTTGCCATTAGCTTTTTCATGACGACTCCGTAATCTGATTCATTACAACAATTCAAAACTTTCAAGAAAGCAGGCACTGTTTTATAAGCCTTGGTGAATTGTTTGTTCGTGGGACTTTTTTATTATGATATAATATGTTTTTCGGATGGTCAGAAGTTGTGAAGTACGAAATTATTTATCAAAAATAGACTTGTTTTCGTCATTTTTTTTATAGGAGGGTGATTAACCAACACACAGTCCACCTGATAGTAACTGGATGTTGTGGCCCACAGACGCCTTCATTTATCCTCGATTAAGTATCGCAATGCATATGCGTTGTCGCCACTGAGTACTTAGTTAAAATGCCTGGCTATCAGTAAAAAGAGTCTCTGTTCATTCATTATAATGAGAAATTCATTTTTTAAACATAAAACAAAAAACACATTTTTTGACTTTCAAAAGATGGCGCTATATTTGTCTCGTTAACACCTCGCGTTATATACACAGACCAGCGACAAGCAGCAGTGCAAAAAGTGCGAGATCCATTCAATCTAGAATGGATGTGAGGTATATGAGATCTTTTTGTGCGCGGACATCATCACAACTGATAGCTTTTGGTGATAATCGTAAATTGGCAGCATAGCCGAAATCGGTGAAAAAAATGTTAATAAATACGGTATTAAGATAAAAACTGCTTAGTAAAACTATACGTTGTTGAGCCATGCAGGAACATGTTAGTATGAATGATCATATAATGGATCAGCTTGACCGAACACGTAAGACATTTACACAGAAGGCGACAACGACAAAAGAGCACGCAAGTCACCTGATGGTAAGTGGATGCTCTGGCCCATAGAAATCTATATTTTCCTCGATTAAGAATCAAAATGCAGATACGTTGTCACACCTGAGGACTAAGATGGAATGCCTAGTTTCCCTTGGTGACCTATCCACAGAGATAATAATTCCTCCCACTTTTCACGTTCACCACAGCTCGTAACGGATACGAAATCAACATTTATAGAACCCATTTGCTTATGGGAGCATAAGGAGAAAGCCATGAGGCCACGAAACTCGAGCCTCGGAAGCTTCGGATATTCCAATCCCAGTGGTGGATCTAGTCAATGGCTCCGTTTAAGCCGCGGAGGATAGGGAGAGCAGCATCTCGCAGTGTTAAAACTCCTCTCCTACTGCGGTTCTTAACACGAACTAGCAGTGCGGCCTCACCAGAGTGGTCAAGAATCGGGTGACTGGGCCATCGCCATACCAACACTTCTCTTCCCGCGACACCATCTCAAGAAAACACAAATTGTTGTCATTCGTTTGATGGGATATGGAATTTTGTTATATTTTTTAAATAATGCTTTGAAGTGAAGTGAATTCTGATACGTAAAAGTGGTGCGATTTTGTATATAAGATGTGAACTTTGGAAAAGAAGTAACAAATGCTCCGTTAATGGTATCATAAGATATTTTATATATTTGGGCGACTACTACTAGATAATGATTTGTCTGCAGAGTGCAGCTGTCGTCGAAATCTCCCTAAAACTTTGCATTATAATGTATCAGAATTTTTAACATTAGGTTATGAATAGATTTTGACATGATTTGGCAGCATAAGAGAATCTACTACCCGATGGCTAGCCGTTGGTGACGTATCAGGCGATAGAGAGAAATGAAAACGGAGATGGTTGGCAGTATCTTCCTAAAACAGCTCAAAATAATAAAAGAGTTCGGTTACCAAGTCGCCCGGAATTTTGAAGACTGCCAACATTGTGCAATCGTCCGGTTGCACACTTAGAAGTTATCAAGTGCGCATAATTCACCTTGTCTTTGGTTATGAACTAAAAATAAAGTATTATATGAGATTATGGTAATGTCCTTGGGGTATCAATTAAGTTGATTTATTCCAAATATTGTTAAATATACGAGCATAACTGTGTAGTGGCGGTGTAAGAATATCCACAACCCCATATTGTCCTGTGGGTGTCGTAAGAGGTGGATATTCTAACACTGCCACTACACGGTCACTATAATATGTCTTATTATAATGAACTAGCCATCCACCCCGGGATTTCTGGATCTCGTTAATAGCACCAACTACCGGGTCTGATTGTGAATTTAAACCATCCAGGGACGTACTCAACCACACACAAAAAATTTCATCAAAATCAGTCGAGCCATTTTCGAGTTTTGCGAGACTAACGACTCAATTAAATTTTTAATTTAAAGAGATTATAATATTATATGTATTTCTTATAATGTATTTATTTACTAAAGAGATGAAATATGTATAAGGGGACATTTTATTATAATAATATGTTTTGGGGTACACTTAGACACAAAATATTTTTCTTTACATATATTGCAAGTTATACTTAAAAAAATATTTTATAAAATTTCTTCATTTAATGTTTCCTTGACTATTAATATAATTAAATCGACGGTTCAGAATTTGCTCAGTGTGAGATCATTGTTCATTAATTTAATTTTGTAGGCATGATAGTGAATAATAATGACGTATTATTATTAGAGCCATTTAATGTTCTGCCAATTTGGTCAATAAACTACCGTCTAGGACGTCTCTTGTCGACTCTCACACTCACTTCTTCAGTATAAATTTGCTTTCTATCTCTTTTCTCATTTATTTATATTGAAGGTGTGTCAAATTAAGAGTACCCTTGAGTTGTATGCGTAGATATTTTACCTTTCTTATCTTTTTGCTTCATCTTTCTTAAAAAAACCCTCATGTTAGAATTTTATAAAATTATATGGATGACGAGGTGAGGGAGGTGCGAAGTCCGTCAAATGTCTTAAGTGTATGAGAATTTTTTTTCTGTATAATACTTTTTATAGTCTGTACAATATACTGTAAAAAGTAATTTTTTTATTTTCTTTTTCAAATGTTTCAGATCTGTTTCCCACGGCCACTCATAAAACATTTTTAACATTAACCCTTAGCTGGTATCGCCTTTTTTGGCAACACTACCGGTATCGTAGGTCATATTTTACCCATACCAAAAAATCTGTTGTAGAACGTAGATTTTTTTATTATTTGTATAAAATATGGTTAGTTACGAAAAAAAAAAACATTTTTTTACAAAATTATCTTGGTTTAATTTTAGAATATAAAAAGTTATCATGTTTTACACGCATTTGTAAGTAACCTAATTTTTTGGCACTTATTGGTAAGTGTGAACTTAAAACATAAAAAAAAATGTAAGAAAAACTTTAACCAAAAGATATTTATGGCACTTCTCATATCTTTATAATAACAAAAAAATAAATTACTTCTGAGATCAGCATAAAATAAAAAAAATGACAACCAAAATCAAAACGACTTCTTCCAAACTAACAAGATAACATATTTTAGTCTTTATACTTTCTGACAACTGGAACATATAACATTTTGGACGGAATGTCTTACAAATAATATAAAACATTTAGAACATTTTAGAGAATGTTTCGGTCATTTTCCAATCGCATAGATAGCATCTGGCCCTTTTATGATTTGAAATTGAAGCTGCAGAAGAGGTCGATGCAACTGGTTCTTCAAGCTGGGATTGATTTTCCGGCTGCTTATGTATTTGCTCCAAAATGTTATCAATCCTCCTCTTTAGATCATTGGAAAAATTAGCATACCCTGTTTTCCGTTGCAATATAAATGGTGTTACCAAGTCTAAACCTATTTTCCTAATATATTTGTTCCTTTTCATGCCTTTTTCAGGATTGGAGGCTTTCCAAAGTAGATATCCATTAGCTGCAGAAATATTCAATATTGCCCAAAAAATTACACATGACCATCTCTGAGTTCTTCTTGCTACTGAGTAATTCGCAACATTTTGGTCTAAAGAATCAACTCCGCCTTTGGTACTATTATAAAATTGAATGATTTCTGGTTTGCCGCTTTCGGTATCGACGGATTCATCATGGTGCATAGTTGAAATCATGATTACACTTTGATTCTTTTAGGGAAAAAGGAGCAAGAGTTTTATCATTGTGAAACAATTAAACTGGAACCTACTGGACGAGTTTTATGCGGTAAGAATTCTGGAGGGATTTCGCGTTTAATTTTACGCAATGTTCCGACATATGTCAAGTCCACTTCTTTCAGTTTATCGACTAGTTCGATCGAGAAAACCAGTTGTCTGCCGTGATATTTCTGTTTGAATTCTTCAAAGGTCCGACTAATTCCAAAACTGTGCGTGTAGGTATAGATACATCAGTTCTTCTTGATTCTGTTTTACCAGTATATATAAAAGCATTTTCAGCACGCGGCTTCACCCGCATGGTCACTGGGAAATGAACTATCCATTGCTTTTTGAATTGAAAAAAAAACTGAGTTTTATAGATTTGTCAGAGATGCAGCCATTAAATGGAAACTGAGCAAAATTGATTCGTCAGCCTATTTAAATGTTTTGAAACGCAGCGTATAGGAAAATAAAATAATTTATTCCAAATGGAAATGGGATATTTTTTTAATTAAAGAAACTGAGCATAATATCCGTCAGGGATGCAGACTTTGAAAAAACTGAGCTAAATTGATTCGTCAGAGATGCAGTTTTCTGAATTGAAAAACTGAGCCAAATAAGATCCGTCAGAGATGCAGCCTTTTGAGTTGAAAGGAAACTGAGCTTAATAGGTCCGTCAGAGGTGCAGCATTTGGAATTGAAAGAAACCGAGCTAAATAGAAATTTTGAATTGAAAAGGAAGATCTGTAGAATTCTGATTAATTGATTGTGGGAATTTTGGAAAAAAAAACTAACTGAACACTATTTTAAGACGCTACTGTACAAAATGTTATATGTTTTCCATTCAGGAAAAGAATGTGGAATTGGGCATTTGACACTGCAATTGCATACTACATACAGCTGACCATGAGAGAAGTGGTTTTCTAAGTTGACCCCCGCTACCTGTAACGTTTGCCCTTGCGCTTTATTAATGTCATTGCAAAACTAAGCAATAGGGACTGCAACCTTTGAATTGAAAAGGAAGATCTGTGGAATTATAGGGATCCGTGGTATAATAACATTTTCACCTTTTCCTACGCCTGTCAAAATTGTAGCACATTATATTTCCGTCAAGATGTGTCACGCAGCCTTGTCCCGTTACATAACCGAGGAGCATCTAAATTTCGCATTAGCATGACTGGGACGCTAATTTTAATTGAAGCTTATGTGAGGCACACCTGACAACTCTAGAGAATTTAGAAACTCTACGGGATATGAAGTGCTCTGTTCTGTTCTAACTGTGTCTACTGCACTCTGTTATTTCTCCTGCTTTTACTTAATATATCTGAATTTATTTTGTTAACGCTCTCATTTTTGGTGCAAGAATCGCCCTTTCACATAACCATTTGCCTTCATGCATGTTGTTCGTTAAATCTGAATAAACGCTCGCAATTAATTCGGAATGACTCAGTACTAAATTACAAAAATCTCTCGTCAATTTAACGCAGCCCTCAGCATCCGTTTCCAACCGCCCATCGCCAATTTTTAATAGTGTGTCAGCATAGTTTCCAGCATTGATATCATTATACAAATGCACTCTCATATTCGTGAGTTAAACTGAATTTTGTCACCTTGTTCCATAAAATAGACGACTTGAGGCATGCTTTAATTTCATCTGCAGGTGTGCCTTTGAATGACAGGTAAAGTTTGGCGAAAGTCACCAGCCAATAAAACCACCATTCCTCCATTACATCGGTATTGCTGCGCAAATCCTGGAGCGTTCGATTTAGTTTTCCACAGCTTTTTTATGCGACATTGTACTTTCGTCCCACTAAAGTTTGCATTGTCGTAGCATTATACCTCGTGCACTATTTTTGCTAAAGTTGCAGATCGGCGATTCTTCCTGGGCTAGATTTGAGGTTTTAAAACAGAATGTACAGTGCGGCCCCCGCTTAGTAGCGTGGCGGCTATACCGGAGGATGCTACAGCCACAGCAATGTTTTATCTTTCCGTACTTGCGCTAATAATAAATTTAACAAAAGTGTCTTCCCAGTTCCTCGGGCATCTAAAAGAAAAGTGCACCATTTCCAGATTCGATTTGTCCTAATACTTTGTCAATAACTCGTTTTGTTCGGGAAGCAAGCGGGGTACAAATTCGGCTCCATGCTGCAAAGCTGGTATATCGTAGTTTGTTTCACGTATAATTTCATCATAGATCATTTTCGGTTGTTCGCTGAGGCTTATCATTCCAAAGTCGCTTAATTTTTTACCATTGTATTACTTTATCTTCAATTTTTAAGTGCTTCATTATAAATGTGTTCATTGTATGTCATGTGCGTGTGTCTGCTGTAACCTTCTATCTTATATGTACTTTTATATTTGTTCCACAATTTATGTGCATTAGATAGCCCGCAAGATGATATGAGAGTTGCATAAAGATCCCTAATTTTGGCTGGTGACTGGCACTGCACTTCCTCCATGGTTTCATCCAGTGATTATCGTTTTCTAAAGATGCAGAGCTTCACATGCTTCTCTATAAGTTGCGTTCCTGACCGTTGACAGTTTAAAGTCTTTATATCCTGTAGGACCCCGAACATGGTGCAGCAGCAATCGTAAACAGAAACATTCAAAATTAGTTACATGGATGGTATACACGACCAAGGTCATCTGATGACTTTACACCGGGCCAATGCAACAGGCGCGCCTTGAATACGGCGTTTTACTCCTTCCTAGATGTGTTCCAAGTATAATAGCGGGGTTTCAGAATATAACATCGTTTTTTGCAAAGGTCGGTTTGACAAAGTTGAAGAAGGCTGTTAGTGTAGTTTTGGCGGTGATGCAATTTTTCTTGAAATTTCTTTCGGTGAAATATACGCGCTCTCCATTTTCTAAGTGCAGCAAGGAGAGTAACTGTTGGGTGCCTTTCGTGTAAAGGAAGCCAAGGAGACGCCACGCTGCCTCGTTACTGCTGACATAACGCCCTGCTTGAAAGGTCTGTACTTCATTAACGGATTTGCCTCACCTTCACTCCTGAGATTAAATATTGCTTGGTCCTTTTTATTTATGTACTTACAGATATACTTGATTGCGCGGACAGAGCTACATGCCTACATTAATGTGGGCATTAAACATTTTACATAGAATGCGCGAATACGGGACAATCCAGCTGCGGGCCGCAACTTATCTAAGGTTTCGAACGCTCCAGAGCGAGATTTGATTGTAACTTTCCTTCCACCATCTTCGGGAGCTTTGCGTCTGTATAAAGGGTAGCCATTGTCATTGTGCACTGTTTCTTTTAATAGCTGTTTAGGGAATTTCTTTGTACATTTTCCTTCTTTCATACATGGCGATATTGAATTTCGTGCTCCACATGGACCGTGAATCATATTTCGGACGATGGTATCATACAATTCTTTATCTTGCTCAGGATCCGGAATCTCGGCGCTTATTATGTCGTCTATTTGGCTGGGCCGCAACTTCTCTTTAATCCATATTAGAATGCATGCGGTAATCCTCGTTTTGCCATTCAATTGAATACATGAAGCACTGCACCTCTCCGAAAATTTTCCCTTTGTTAATTACATATATTAATTTTGTACTTTTAATCTAAATACTCTAGCAACTAAATCGTGTCTGTCTGTACTTTTTGGCCCGGCATTAGCTCCTCGGTTATTTCTTTCCATATGGGATTGCAAGTAAAGTAACAAAAGATCAGGTCTTCCGTAAGTTCGTACATAGGCGAATGCGTCTTGTGTGTACTCATGTAGGTAGAGGGGACTGTTAACGAATGATGAGGCAGAATTACCATTTACCTAAATCTCTGGGGTTTACATTGTGTCGCTAGAAACTGCATCTTGTAAATGCATATAATTCTCAACGCATGCAGCTTTTTGATTTAAAATATATAACGGAGACGTTCACTTTCTACCTTCACATACATGTCTACAAAAATTGATGAAATAATTGTCTACACCAGGCTAAGAGGTTAAAATCATTTTCTCGCAACATCATATGATACATAAAAATCCATACATGATACTTTTTGTTTGGGTAGGCTCCTTTGTGACCAGGTTAATGAGTGGAATTTGAAAATGATAACCCTCTTGTCCTTTGCAATAAATCAATGGTATTGCAGGCGTCATAAAACTTGTGTGTATCGGCTACCGTTGCAACGTATCATCACGTGCTCGCAAGACAATGTCTCGTCAAGAAAATTGATCACCACTAATTACGGCTGCAATTTGTTTATCAAAGGTGCATTAGCGCCTTTCATGCTCTCCTCGAGGGGTCCGATCTGCGTGAATGACGACTTTATAATCCTCTTCAGGTAGGTTTTCTAAAGCAGTTTTAAATATTTTGACTAAAATGTTACGTTCATGCAAGAATCTTTGAATTTTGAACACTGTGTCTCTCTCAACTCCCTGGATAAATTGGCAGCGACGGTCTACCTCAATTTCTTCGTCACCAATAAAATATACTTGTAAAATTTATGCTGTTCGTTTTCAGCTGAAAAAAGTGAACCTATTCTATGATAAATTTGCCCTTACACCGTAAATGTAGGCGAAAATCCCGGCATTATTATTTCCCGGTCAACTCGAAGGACGTCATTTAAAGCATGAGTTATATTTCGGATCCTGTTTAAAAAGCGCCGTGATTCAATAGCATCATATAAAAGAGAGTTTTCAAAGTTCCTCTGGTTCCCCAAGTAACGGAAGAGACACTTTGCCATTGGAACAACATGCCTGCGGTCTCATCTTTCCATTTTAAAGCGCTGCAAAATTGCACGCCTTGTCCATCAGTCCGATAACAACTAACCTGTGATTTTTATAATCAATCAACGGATCATAATTGAATGCTGCGTCATTAAAACCGACCAATTGTTTCTTTGAAAATTTTGTCGACGTTCAGCTTGAGCTGTGCATTTGCATCTCTGCGCCTGTGTGTCTGTTCTGGTGTTTCCTGCCCTTTGACGTTCAGCTTGCTCAATGAGTCTGTGTTGAGTTTCATCAGGTGTTTCCGCGACTCTTAAGGCGGCCTGACGTTCCGCTTGTTCGAATATCCTTTGCTGACTTTGAGCAGGTGTTTCAGTAGCTCAAAGTAGATTGACGCCTGCCTGTTCAAGACGCCTTTGCTGACTTTGATCAGGTGTTTCAGTAGCTCTAAAGTAGCTTGACGCTCTGCCTGTTCAAGACGCCTTTGCTTTTGAGCAGGTGTTCAGTAGCTCTTAAAGTAGCTTGACGCCTGCCGTCAAGACGCCTTCGCTGACTTTGAGAAGGTGTCGGGAAGCTCTTAAAGTAGCTTGACGCTCTGCCTGTTTAGACGCCTTCCTGACTTTGAGAAGGTGTTTCGAAGCTCCAGCAGCCTGACGCTCTGTCTGTTCAAGACGCCTTGCTGACGTTGAGAAGGTGTCTCAGATGCTCTAAAGCAGCCTGACGCTCTGCTTGTTCTTGCCTTCTCAGTTCAGCATCTTCTAAAGATTCTAGCGATCGGCTAATTTTCGCTTGTCTTTGAGAAGATACTCTTGAAAGGCTGGACTTACGTTTGCGAGGCATTATGAAGTAAGAAAACCTATTTATAAAAACGTTAAAATACCTAAAAGGAATTAACTTTTAAATATTTTTACAGCAAATCCAAAATATCTAAAAGGAATAAATATCTTTTAAATATTTTAAAATCAAAACAACAAAACCAATTCAATACACAACACGAACCGAAAACGATAGCCAAAAATCGAATCAACTTAAACCAAATCACAAAACAAATCGCAGAAAACCGAAATCGAGCAGTGGTCAATATAAATATAACTAAAAAGAAGTAGTGTATAGGTACCGTATACACTATCTATACTATAATATCCTTTGAAATATTGTTAAACAACCTAAAACAACGAAAACCAATTCACGATTCTAAATAAACAAAATCCAAAATCAAAGCCAGAGTCTAAATATGTATAAGAATACCAACAAATCAACAAAACCGATCCAAGAAAATACACAAATCCGAAAATGAAAGCCAATATAAATCCATTCAACCTTAACCAAATCACAAAGCAAATAACAACCGAAATCAAAAGCAGGCAGTCGATAAGCTACGAAATAGAAACAATTTAAGCGTATAGGTACATGCAATATAAGTTGACGCGCGCTCAACAGCGGAGTTAAGTACATGTCAGGAAACATTTCGTTACGCGTTTAAAACCTAGTAACGACATCTGGCGGAATCAATTTAAACAATGTATACGTTAGTTAATAAGAACTCTCAAAATATATGTTTTTCTTATAATTTTCACAATTTTCTGTTAATACCGATTCATTCATAACACATATAAGAACTGTATTCATTTCCGTTCAATAAATATTACTAACTTATTAATAAGGCTTACAAGAACTATTTCCACCATTGTTAAGTAATAGTTAAGGGTGGCGTGACAGGTGGTGATAATATTTCTGATCCATACTTATAATCACGCCTGTAACCCTTGCGGGTAGACAGAGCATCAACGTATTACTTAAAATCGACTGCGAGGTTATCGCCTATTCTGTGAATTACGATGCACAAAACGTTTGAAGAAAATCAGCTGGTGAATTTTATGTTTTTATCGCTCTCTACCGGTCCTGCGTGGAAAATACAGATCCATACATTTTTATCTTAATTTTGGTAAACATAATAATCCAGATATTCTGACCTTCTGTGTTCGTCCATCGTACCGTCGTCCGTCTTGTAGAATTACGGTGGCGCCAACTAGCTGTATTTAATTTTGCAACATATTCGATTTTCCCACGGGAATGATATGTTTTTCCGCTTAAAAAAGTAGCCTATGTCACTCTACAGCCACCGAACTATCCCCATACAAAAATCATGCCATGCCAACGCTCTGTTGCGACGTGAAGGAAGGACAAACAAACAAACAAACACACTTTCGCATTTATAATATTATAGTATATAGTATGGATTGAACAAATAATGTGTTCTAGAATCGCAAAGGTATAACATTTTGATCCCATATTTCGCAGGTTTTGATTTCATGTATACTTTAAATAAGCATCTTCCTCGAAACGGACACATCTCATCTACTGTGATATATTCAGAGCAACTGTAGTTTTTTTGGCAGTTCTGTATAAACATATTGAATACTTCAGATATTAGTGCAGCTCTATCGTTTGCTTTTCTTTCGGTCCTCGTTTCAATGTCATCAAAACGTAAAGCTGACGCAATAAAAAGGTATCTTTTTAGAGACATAGTCACCCTGAAAATATCTCTACCTGTACCATCCGAGTTCCATAAACCTTCAAGATCTTCATGTATCGATTTAAAAACTCCAGCCAAAATGGTATGACCCAAAAAAGCGTCCATTTCAGTCTGTTGTATGGAATTTGTATGAGCACCAGTGCTTAAATTAGACTCTCTAAATTCCGCAATTTTTTTGTTTTTATGTAAAATAATTATTTCAAGCATCTCATTTGTCACTAACAACTACCATGACAACTCTGACATATTAGTTTTTTCACGAACTGGGCCTACTAAGCCAGGAAGGTGTGTAATTATGTTATGCCTCCTCGTTCGGGATCTACTTGGAGCTGTTTTAGACCACTTGTAACGATTTTTACCTCGATAACAATTTGACATCCGCCCTCCATCATTCTCATCTTCTTCGCCCCCATCTCTCGTATTTTCGTTCCTCGTATTTTCTCTTATTCTCGTATTCTCCTCTTCGTTTTCACTGTCGTCAGAAATTATTCCAAATACACTGTCTTCTGAGCAACTTACAGGTTCGGGACTGTCTCGTTCGCTGATGATTTCGTCGTCACAAAGTTGGTTTATATTTGGTGTCCTTTTATTTTCCGATTCTAAATCATCATTTAAGTCGTCCATCAACTCCTCGATTTGTCTATCGTTCAAAAGCCCCCATTGTGGTACAAATATTCACTAAAACAAAAAGTTACAAATTACACTCAGTGAAAAAGTTAATTGGTGTCGTGGGTCGAACGTACCCAGCCAGCTACCCACCTCCGCTCTAAGATAGTCGCAGCGCTGCGTCCGCCCCCCGCCGCAGTTAGCGACGCACTGAGAATACGTAGAAGCGCGCAGTCGTAGCATAAATATTAAAAGAATAATAACCGAAAAGGTTCGCTTCTGGGTCAAATTTGACCCACGATACCTACTAAGGGTTAAACAATAAGTAATCTAGATAACTTTCTCCATCCCTTTATAAAGTAGCCTTGACTCTTAAAAGGAGTCCTTGAATTTATATTGAAGCCGGTTCATTGTCTGGCTCTGCAGACATTGATTTATCTTTTCCAATAGGTGGAGCGATGAGGTTTACTCCGAAATCACCCAGGACTTTTTACAGTGTAAATTTAAAATTTATAAATAACGGCAAGTTATTATTAGTCACAGTCATCGATATATATGTACTACGTACTAGATTTGGCATTCCGAACATTCACTATGTTCAAATGAACTGTACTGCAATCCGTACACCTTTAGTGTCATTTAGTGTGGCTTCAATATTCATAGAGTGTGGAGCTGCGCTAATACAATTTCAAATTAAAGTTTAAACCTGAACGTAATTAATAATTCAGTAGTCAAATAAGTAAAATTATTTGTTGTTCAAGTGAATGAATAGGTAATAATATTACAATAGAAAAAAAAAATTCTTCATTTATATGCCACGCTATCTACAATCATAGACTAAAATCTACTATCTCCCGCGCATGCGCGAAAACAGAGTAGTGCACATTTTTTGTTTGGAATGGCTTCTCTAGTACGTAGTACATAGAACTCAATGGTCACAGTCCACATTTTTTGATCTTTTTGCACTAAATCAACATATTATAGATTGAGATATTTGAAATACTATAACTGTTATTTTATATTTAAATTACAGCTTATTGTGCCAAAATAATAAGAATAAAATATATCATCTTAATTCGTCCCGCGAGTATCGTACGTGGTGACTATCGAAAAAGCCTGTACAAGCTATTCGATCCAAAAGGGTCGGTATAATTTCGATATTACTAGAAACATTTAAAATTCATATTATTAATAAATATAAAAAAGTAACTGTTATTTAAAATACATGTTTTTACTACAATTTAAATCAAATTAAGCATTTTTTATAAATCGGGCAACAGCGTACTTAGCTAAATATTTGAACATATTGTTACTCAATGACCGCCTACGCCACATGTATTGCCATGTTAGTTAAACATTTATGTGGGATAATTTTAAATTATTGCGCTGAAAAAGTTTACATAAAAATAGTCATATCACGATAACTAAAAACACCGTAACAGATCGGACTTGTGTTTTTTACATATTGTATAGAATACTCCGAGCAGTCATGGGGAGCAGCAGCAATGTTATTAGATGGTGTGGTACTGTAATCGCCAACCACCAGCCAAATGTGACGTTTATGGAAAACTCTTTCTATTATGGAAGTCTGTGGCAATGTGCCAGTCATAAAGCCCTATGAACCGATGATCAATGAGAAAGAAAATTTCTCAAGTAAAAATCACTCTTGTGTTGCAGTTGTTCATAGGCGGTGGTCAACACTGACCATCGGTTGAGCCGCATGCTCGTTTGCGTTATATAATAAAAAACAGTCTCGTATCGATAACGTAATGCTTAGTGACGACCTAGTAAGACATGCAAGAAGTCGATGGATACAGGTGGTTTAGAACCGTTTATTGTAGCATTTTTGTGGGAAGACTATGTTAAGGAGTTGACTTATGATGGCCAGTAATGATGATGACGATGACAAGAGGTTCATAATATTTGAAAGAAAGAAAGAATCATCTTTATTTCATATCATAATACATAATAATACCACACTAATATATTATGTTACATTATGATTAATGCAGCAACAAATAGGCATCCGGCTCAGCATTGTGCAGCGGTGTGATATCACAGTGGAATTGTTGTAAAGGGCATTGTTGTAAAGTAAAGGGCATCTGCGGGTGCCCTTTTAAAGAAATCATTATATATTCATATATTTAGTTGTTATTATGATAAGAATCATCTACTGTTATACTTTTAAACCATTAGAGATGATTTAAATTATAACTAAGTTTGAATCTCGAAGATTCTATTTAACTTTTGACTTATGTATATTTCAAGTTTCATCGCAACGATTTCGTTCCGTAACTGGGTAATGTTTGTGCTATTTTAGTTGGAAAAGTATGTCATTGCATAAAATTATAATTTGTTTTTAAATTACATTACGTTACCGTTACCCCTACAACCTACTAAAGTCCACTGCTGAACATAGGCCTCCCCCATAGATTGCCTCATTGTGGGGATATTTGCCATAGTTGCCACGCTTGGCAATTGGGTTGGCAACCGTAGTTTTTTAGTCGTTATTAGGGAGACGCTGCTTCCCATATCCTGATTTTTTTCACTCTGTTACCTCAAACGACACCCACTGGTCGATATAGGGTAGTGGATATTCTTACACCGCCACAAGCACTTAAGCATTACTTATTGTGCAGATTTATATGATTATACCATAAGAAGTATTTAGCCAGTAACTAGCATGTTCTTAAAAAAATCCTCAAAATTACGGGGTAACAAACGGCACGGAGGTTTCACAATTTTTCTCAATTGTTTGATGAAAATAATCAATTTACTTCAATGTGTGCCTTCATTTCAAAACTTTGAATTCATGCCATGCTGAGTAATAAAAATATAGTTTTAAAATTTTTAAAGTTTTTTTGTCAGTAGGTAACTTTAAATGAAAAACCTGTCAGTTTAGATGTCTTGGAAAAGTACCAAAATTTGCGGCTCCACCCCGTATAAAGATGTATAAATTACAGACAGATACTTAAATATTACTGACATGTAAAGATAAATATTTAAAACTTAAATATTTACGTTTAAGGTTTCTAATTATTAAAAAAAATAGGTGATATTTCATTCACTCTATTCTTAAATATAAAAACATGAATGTAATTTCAGAATTTTGTAATATTAATGAATATCTAAACACTGTGGATGACATAGATATAAGCTTTCAATTAAAAACTGTTCGACATTCATGGTAAATACGCGGCTAACATTCAATTTATTAAAAACAGACAAGATCCGGTGTTTTATTACAAGGACTATTTTATTTTTTTTACACAAATTATAGCTTCATAGAATCGCGATTCTTTATTCTATGTTTCTACTGGTAGAGAATTCCAAATAACAAAATACGTCCTTTGTATTCTTTTGTAATAGAGAATCCAATAAAGAATAAATAAATCTACGTGATTTCCTAACAATTTTTTCTTTCACTCAACACTTGTTATTCCGAAATGATAAAACTTGTAATTCAGTAACCCACTAATCCGCTCTGTGGGGTGTTTGCAGTCTTTAGATAAAGTTGTTTAATATTAGTGCTAATAGGTGAAAACACATGGCTGCATTAGTTATTTTCAGACTCGGTGAGCTTTTGCCCCTTTTGTTTTAATTGTAAATATACCTAACCAAGTTGTGATTCAAATGACTTTTAATGTTAAAATATTTAATGGGTATTTCATAATATATTATAGTTATTAAAAGAGGAAAAAATGCACTGGCATTATTTTATCCTATTATATATTATAATTTTGACCCAGTTTACTGGAAACGAGGCATCCAACATCTTAGTCCTCAGGGGTGACAATACATCTGTAGGTATTTTTATTCTTAATCGAGGATAAACGCAGATATCTATCGGTCATAGCATACACTTAACATCAGGTGGACTATGTGCCCGTTTGTCACCATTATTCTATAAAGAAAACCTCAACAGTTTGCAATCCGATCTCTGCAGGACATGGGCCTAATTATTGATTAACTGACGAGTGAAGATGTTAACGCTAGCAAATACAATTGTATAATTTCTATGAGATGCAATAAAAAGGTGACTGGACAAAATTTTAAGAATAATGTAAGATGGTAAAATACGTTTCAGACATGAAGTCCATCTATATCCATCACAACATATAAGTACAATGATAAAAAATGAATAATTGTTGCCACTTAATAAATATATGACTGCCTTAGTTGGATAGAATAGGGGCTTCTGCGTCACTTGCTTTCGCATCGCTCGAGCTACGTGCCGCTGAAGGCCCAATTCTGTCAGAGGCCCATTTTTAGTCTAACCAAATTAGTGCCTACATGCTCGCATGTTTCTATATTATATCAATTTATTTAACCAATGGTGTAGATCGCAATGGTCTAGTGGTTTGTACTACGAGCGGACTACAAAGCCTGACGGTTGCGGTTCGATTCCCACACAGTACAAATATTAGTGTGCTTGAACACGTTTGTTTGTATTGTTGGAGGCCTTTTCTATGTGTAACTAGCGAACGCCAGTGGATTCTGTTTATAACTTTATATTTAGTTTTTATAAACATATTCGTTGGAACAATAAATGTCTTTTTCTTTTTTCGCTCTACACAATTAAATAATTATGATGATACATAATGAAACAACAATAAAATTCAATGCATAATAACTTTTATTATATTTTACAAACTACATTACTTAAATTACTAGTTCGTACATAATTTTTCACCTATTTTTTTATTAGACAATTTGTAGCATTTAACACTTCATCATACATGTTTTTTCTTCCGGTAAAATGGTTTGTATTCTTGCACAATCATGATTAAAAAGTTTTTCTGCGGTGTTAAAACATATAAAAAATTCTTCATATAAATGTATTTTAGATTTATGCTTAGTTAATTACTTGTGTACGAGTTTATCAAATCTTTTTATCAAACAAAATGATGTTTATTATTTTTATTTATGTAAAGTAAGTTAACATGCATTATCTTTCTTCTTAAAGTTTTATAAATCGGTCCAGTCACATTATTGTTTTTATCTAAACCATAAATATTAACGCTCTTTTATATCATTCAAATTTGGAGGAAATGTCATATTATCTGTTATTAAAACTTCTGAGTACTGAGGGTATGAATTCACTTAATTAGGATTACTTGTAGTTGGATACAAATGAGCAACAATACTCCATAGAAAGCAGTGCATGATTTTGTTTTGAGTATTTTTTCGGGTAATGGTGTATAAGAACCAAATCTTATCGTGTCTTATGGAGTCAATAGTCCAAACTGATTCGCAAAGCTCGAATTCCGAACACTTGTTCGTAATTTTTTCTGCAAAACTATTGTAAACAGACGATAGATCGGTGTTTTGGTATATAATTTCATATTTAGTATTAACAGATTTAATAGATGATTCATTGTTCTTTGGTAAAGTATATGTAACAAACAGTTCAAAATTAATTTTTAATGCTGTATGCTTCCTCAACATTTGTTTAATTAGTAGAAGAGATATGTGCGAAATGTCAGATAAGAAAATTTCAGGTGAAATTGTTAATTTTCAGGATCAAACTCGGTTTGTAGTAAACTGTTAGACCTGTGAATATGGGACTTTTGGTGATAGGAATAATGTTTAACATGTATGCCACAGGGCTTGCAAAAAAGATTTTTTTATTATGAATATAGATCAGTTTATTATAATAAAAGATAGTTTTCAGTAATTAGATTTAGAATTTAAGTTTATATTTTTTATTTCGATTTTATATGAAAGCAACAACACGTTATTAAAGTATTAAACCAGGTATTAAATATTTCTAAAAATAAATGATTCAATACTGAGTATATTACTACACTAAAAAGTGTCAGTAATTAAATAAGCGCTTGCAGAAAAAAATATTTTAATTGTTATTATTATGATGTAAATATAGATCAGTTTATTATAATAAAATATAGTTTTCAGTTGTTAGATTTAAAATTTTAGTTTATATTTTTATTTCTATTTTGGATTTTATCTGAAAGCAACAACACGTTATTCAAAGGATTAAGTCAGGTAATAAATATTCCTAAAAATGATTAAATACTCATTATACATATTACTACACTAAAGAGTCAGTAATTAAATAAGCTATATTTAATATAATGAAATACTCAAAACTCAAATATTTTTTGATAGTCATCATTTTTATGTTTTATTAAATTGTGGCTTTAGACTTTGTATTTGAGTTTGATATACAGATTTCTGAAAGAAACCGGTGAATTAAATCTGGTAGATAAGTAACACTGATAAAACTAACGCTTAGTTGGTTACAAAACTGGACGAACGTTGCGATAACCTTCTTTGATGCATGATACCAACTCGTAGAGGTTTTCTCGTCGACATCTAATTTAAAAGTGATCAGAGAATGCTGCCAGCGGTCGGCTGATGGAATAGCCTCCAGCTCGCGGAAGTTACAGATGCGGACCTCGACGTTATATTCTCCTCGCTTCGTAGGCTCGCTCTGGTGCGTATATCCTGAACTTTATGGGCGTGATAAGTAGCTTCAATCTCCAATATCTAATAATCTTCATCCTGGAAACAATAAAAATACTATTTCAACAAAAGCATACTGATAAGCAATGAACAATAGTTATATTTCCTCCTACCTACATAAATATATTTTTATACAATGCTCATGACTTGACTTAGTAGTCCGGTTCACTAACTATTGTATCAATCACACCAATTTTCTAAGAATATAATTAAATACGTTTTTATAAAAACCAATGACTGATAATAATAATAATAATTTATTTGCGAGTAAACATTGTATACAATGATAAAAGATATATAAATATTTGCACTCATCATACAAACATTAATTGACTCCGGCGGCTTCGAAGCCCCCCCTCCAAGTTACTATAACCAATAATAAAAATGTAATACTGTACAAAGTAGACATCCAATCAAATAGAATCTAACTTTTCATCATTTGAATGGTAACTCAAATTATTAAAATTAAATAAGATTTGTTTACCTCAGAATCGGGAAATACGTTTAATTTTCGTTTCTTGCTGGTCGAAGCTGGGGCGAGCGACGGAAATGTATCAGCCTCAGATTCTGAGTCGCTTCCGAATAGTTCAACTCGTTTCTTGGACCTAGGAGCTGCTGTTTTTGTCTTTGATTCTTAGCCGCTTTTTTCTTTGGCGAAGTCGACTGTACTTCAGCCTCTGACTCGAAAGGATTGGAATACCTAAAATGTAACACAAAGTTATTACAAGAAAAATACATCACTGTACAGAAACACTCATATGAAAACTTATAAAGCGAAACAAATAACTTTACTGTAACGTAACTGATTTTATTTCCACATTCTTTCGCTGTCGACCATAAGAGGGTGCCGGTTGTGAAGATTTTCGGGCAACATCCGCAAACGTCTTCCCTTGTTGTCAGGTTGGCTTCGGTGGAGGAGTATTCATGGGTTCAGTCAAGGGCTGAGGTGGTGATGCAATGACGACCGAGATCGCCCTAGTTTCACGGTCATCAACCCACTGACAGACGGTATCGCTTGACGGAGTCGCAATCATCGGTGAAATATCACTACTATTACGGTTACCGCATGTCGTATTTACATTCTGCGACGACGATTCATAGGCGGTGGCCAACACTGACCATCGGTTGAACCGCATGCTCGTTTGCGTTATATAAAAAAAAACAGTCTCGTATCGATAACGTAATGCTTAGTGACGACCTAGTAAGACATGCAAGAAGTCGATGGATACAGGTGGCTCAGGACCGTTTATTGTAGCGTTCTTTGTGGGAAGCCTATTTTAAGGAGTTGACTTATGATGGCCTGTAATGATGATGACGATGACAAGAGGTTCATAATATTTGAAAGAAAGAAAGAATCATCTTTATTTCATATCATAATACATAATAACTCCACACTAATATATTATGTTACATTATGGTTAATGCAGCAACAAATAGGCATCCGGCTCAGCAATGTGCAGCGGTATGATAATCACAGTGGAATTGTTGTAAAGGGCATTGTTGTAAAGTAAAGGGAATCTGCCGGTGCCCCTTTCTAAGAAATCATTATATATTCATATATTTAGTTGTTATTATGATAAGAAACATCTACTGTTATACTTTTCTAAACCATTTTTAAACCGTTATAGATGATTTAAATTATAACCAAGTTTGAACATCGAAGATTCAATTTAACTTTTGAATTATATTTCGAGTTTCATCGCAACGATTTCGTTCCGTGACTGGGTAAAGTTAAAAATATTCTGGGTGCATCTGCCGCATTACACCCTTCTGTCTAGATTTATTCCCTAAATACGAACGCTCTCACACGTAAAAAGTTTCAATTAAATTTCTCCAATTCTAAAAGGTTTTTAGGACACGTATGATCAATATAGAGCACGAGAGATAGTTGTATAAATGATATTTCACTGTACGCAAGTAACTTGGTTTCATTCCTTTTTTAACTTGATGTACCAATGAAGTTGTAAATTGTAATTATAAATGCTGATTAACCACGTGCTCGGCGGTGATAAAAAACCTCATGAGGAAATTAAAATCAAAAGAGGCCTTTGCTCAGCGGTCGGACTTATTAAAGCTTCGCTTCTGCATCTTCTTCTTGTTCATCTTCGTCAGATTGTAAAAGTCATCTACTGAACATCTTATCGCTGAGAAGATTTACCTTAATCATCATGCTTGGCAGGTGGATTACTTACTTGAATTTTACTTTTAGATACATTTAAAAGCATCAGTGGCTTAATGGTAGTGTACGAACTGAAAACTCAGAGTGACGTAAGTTCGAATCTGCCATACGACTACTGTGGTGAACCACTCTTAACACAAGCATTTTTAAGCTAGCTTAGAGTTGTAAACGAGAGCATTAGGAATATAAAGCGTTACTAGTAATCTAATATATAAAAATTTGTTTATGTTTGTTCGTATTTTTGTGCCCTGCCTTATCGTTCATCAGATTACTATTATACTTGTGCTAAAATTTTGCCAACTTATTGCCTTTGTGCAAAGGTTATAAGCATAATGCAATTAAATTACAGTAGGTAGCGCGCGTTTCGTACCGACATATTTATCTAAAAGTCATATGTCATTCAATTTCAATGAATGTATTATCATTCCAAATTAAACAATGTAACCCTTCCAAATTTAAAACGTTATTACCACATTTTTTTCTGCGTGTTTTTTTTTAAATAAAAAATAATAATGTTACTCATCCGGCTCCGACGACTCCGTAGCACAACGCCTACAAATAATTGTAACAGATCTGCATATAACGTCCTCCACGATACAGGAGAAAATCCTACTATTTCCTACAATTAGTATCAAATTTTTTCTTTGTTTTTTGGAGGTCCTATTTTTTAAACTGCTACATTTTGCATAATCTATCAAAGAAATGCTTATGCTAGTTTTGAGCTTCCAAATTTTGAGAGACTCGTCACTGAAAAACGGGACTACATTAATTCCTTTTTCGTCTGATATAAAACATAAGTCGTCGTTGTGTTTACACCGATTTCGACGTCACCGTGAAACATGTTTTGTAAAATTATTGCACTCACACTGAAATCATACATTCATTCATAACAGCCTTTAAAAAAGATCACTGCTAAGCTAAGCTGCAAATACCATATTTTGTTAGTGCAGTAGTAGTGACGCAGTAATTACGCCGCTGTTTTTTTAAAAATAATGAATACACTGTTATTTGAATAATTGTGATTGGAAATAGTTCTAGTCACAACAGCTCAAATTAAAGTGTATTAAATAAACTAAACTCTTACTTAACTAATGATTTGCCATTGTGGGACACCGGAACCTGTACTAGGATACCCTGTGTTACAGTTTTCTGAAACTGTAACAGTAAACAGTCTCGCAACAGTAGATTAAATTAGTGCAAAAGTAAACACTCGTCTCTGCACAATTTTCCTGTAATTTTTATTATAATAGCCACATTGTCAAGAATCAAGCGCAATAAAAATCTTTGCAAAGATCTCAAGCTTTCTTTAAAATAGTTAAAAAAAAAACTTGCGCACAAAAATAGTGACCATTTCACTTCGCCACAAAATTAACATAAGTTCCCCTTAAGTACGGCACCTATAATGCAACTGCCATGAGCAAGACATATTTGGTGTTCCATTTAAAAAATATACATCCACAAAACATGAAGCTAACAAACTGTTATCGAATAATGGATTAATGGTTGTGCTACTTTCGTTGCAAAAGTATTACATTGCATAAAATTATAATTTGTTTTTAAGGTCTTAAGTGCGGTTGAAATGCTAAGATTTTATACTCAATTATAAATATTTTTATGAATAGAAATAATTAATTTAGTTAATATTTGTACATTGGTAACTGTAAATATTGTTTTCTAAATAAATTAGTTTTTAAAGTGTTCAAAGAAGAAGAAATTTCGCGGCGACGTTGATTAGTGAAAATGAAAAATGCATTTTTATAATTTAGATGTGGAACCAACATGCTCTCATTACTTAGATTTCGATAGTTTTTAATACCTATGTAATTTTATTGTTGCATGTTTTTATTAATTAGGTGATACTGAATTTTATAATTATGTATTACAATAAAACGCTATTTTTATGAGTATAACTTTAATACAACATTATTGGGGAGGGAAATCTAGATACAGATACTTATATTTAGGTACACTATTATAAAATTATATCAAACAATTTAAATTAAATAAAAGTGTTGCTTCCCTAAGTGCATAAAGTAAAATAAAGAAATTCTTGTGTTTATTTTTTCTTTAAATGTTAGACAAACCATCATCTTAAAGTTGGAAAAATTTACTTTGCCAATATCCGCTCAATAAAATAAAATGACGTGTCTTACCTAGTTTGAAGTGCAACTCCCGCACTCCTCAATTGCGTGCACTATCCCCGCCACCACAAATCCCAGCACCACTACTCCCACCACCACTACACTAGGAAAGACACACCACCGACGACAATACGACACGTGTTTCGCCTCTACACAAGGCATCTTCAGGCGTAGTAGACTCTACTTAGTGGTCAGCCACCGTAGAGTGGTGGTGAGAGTAGTAGTGCTGGGATAAATGGTGGCATATGGAGGGAAGACATGGTATTGCATATCTTACCATGTCTTCCCTCCGGAAGTCGATAGATGCAGGTGGCTTAGCACCATGCTTTGTGACATTCCTTGGGAAGGCCTATGTTTATATCTATATATCTATCTATATATATATATATATATATATATATATATATATATATATATATATATAGTATATATATATATATATATATATATATATAAATATATATATATATATATATATAGGTGAGCCGATTGTTGGGATGCGGTGTTTTGCATCCTATCCTTGGTGGCGGGTTTGCTTCGCCGGATGATCCCAACGTTGTTGCTGATTCTGTCAATGATGTGGTACTTCAGGAATGGAATTATTTATTCCATCATTTGTGGTGCCTATCGGAGGCAGAACTCAGCCATGGTTTGGTCGCTCCTGTAAAGTTGCATCACGCTATAAGCAGGAGTGTTACCGCCTGGGCTGACGCATCAACGTCCTGGATGTAAACACTAGCGCTCTTAAAAGAAGTATAATTCCGCCTCCAGGTCCTTCAAAAGTGTCATTGCCAAGGCAAAGTCAGAGCACATCGGCAGAATTGGCGAGAAACTAGTTCGCCTCCCTACGGGAACACGTGCATTCTGGTCTCGCCAAGGCTGTCCAAGGAACTTCTGTCAGCCATCTCTGCCATCTCTGCACAGGTGGACGACTCACTGGCCCATGACGCAAAGGAGAAAGCCGATCTGCTAGGCTCTCTTTTTGCTTCAACTCGACTCTTGATGACGGGGAACATACCGCCTACCATCCCGCGGTGTGAGTGCTCCATGCGGAAATGCTGTTTACACAGCGCTCGGTGCGTAAAGCACTTCTCTCCTGGACGTCAACAAGTCGAGTGGGCCTGATGGAGTCCCACCTATTGTGCTGAAGACGTGTGCTCCAGGTTGGCACCGGTTTTAACGCGTCTTTCCGGTACTCCTACTCCTAGGCGTAGTCCCGAACTCATGGAAGGCAGCTTTGGTGCACCGATCCTAAAAGGCGACCGCTCAGATCCGTCCAACTACAGGCCTATCGCTATCACCTCCTTCTTCTCCAAAGTAATGGAAACTGTTATCAACTGCCAGCTCATGCGGTACCTTGAGGATCACCAGCTGATTAGTGACCGCCAGTACGGTTTCCGCCGAGGTCGCTCAGCTGGTGATCTTCTAGGTTACCTAACTCATAGATGGGCGGAGGCAGTGGGTCAAGGGAGGCGTTGGCCGTTGTTTGGACGTAGCGAAGGCCTTCGATCGGTTTTGGCACAAAGCGCTTCTTTCGAAGCTCCCTTCCTATGGGCTTCCGAGAAATCGTGCAATTGGATCACTGGTTTTCTTGCAGATCGGAGCATCAAGGTCGTAGTAGACAGTGCATGCTCCGATTACAAGCCCATTAACGCTGGTGTTCCACAAGGCTGCGTGCTATCACCAACGCTGTTACTTCTGCATATCAATGACATGTTGCAAACCGGTAACATTCATTGCTATGCAGACGACAGCATTGGTGATGCTTTATACACCGGCCGTGCCAATATTTCTCGGAAAACGTCACTGATTACTGGAACAAACTTGTGTCTGAAGTCAAGACTTTGTTGAACAAAGTCTCAGACTGGGGCGACTAAATCTAGTCCAGTTCAATCCCCAGAAGACACAAGTTTGCGCGTTTACCGCTAAAGAACCCCTTTGTCGTATCTCCTCAGTTTCAAGGCACTCCCCTTGTTGCCTCAGCCAGTATCGGAATCCTCGGCGTCGACATATCGAGTGATGTGCAGTTTCGTGGTCACTTGAAGAGAAGGCCAAATTGGCCTCTAAAAGCTTAGCGTGCTCAGCAGAGCGGGACAGTATTTCATGCCGGCACACCGCTTGCAACTTTACAAGGCGCAAGTTCGGCCCCACATGGAATACTGTTCCCATCTCTGGGCAGGGGTTCCCCAGTGACAGCTCCTTCCACTTGACCGCATCCAGCGCAGAGCAGCTCGAATCGTCGACGACCGAGTTCTGTCCGATCGGCTTGACTCACTGGCACTGCGTAGAGATGTTGCATCTCTTTGCGTATTTTATCGCATGTACCACGGTGAGTTCTCTGAGGAATTGTTCGGACTAATTCCAGCCGCTCAATTTCACTATCGCACATCGCGACAGAACTCGAGATACCATCCATACCATCTGGATGATTGGCGGTCCACCACTGTGCGATTTAGAAGAAGTTTTCTTCCTCGCACAACTTCCTTGTGAAATCGATTACCACCAGCGATTTTTCCGGACCGATACGACTTAGGGACCTTCAAGAAAAGAGCCTACTCCTTCTTAAAAGGCCGGCAACGCATCTGCAATTCCCCTGGTGTTGCAGTTATCACTTACCATCAGGTGAGCCGCATGCTCGTGTGCCCCCTCTCCTATAAAAAAAATATATATATATATATAGGCCTTGTGAAGGGCTGTAATGATGATGATAATGAAGCCAATTGTACTTACTACGAATACTCGATCTTTATTCCTCTTCACGTATTCTCATACGCTTTTCTCACTCACACACATACACACACAAATAGGTCACAAATAATACTCACCTACTACTATTAGGCAAGGCTGAATACGTTTTTGTTAAGACAGTGCGCTTCACCATCTTAGGCTACATACCACTTACTATCAGGTTTAATTGTAGTTAGCGCTGGCTAAGAATAGAAAAAAAAAGAAATTTACCCTGTGAAAGTTTTCACGTAAATATTATTTTTCTAACCAACCATAAAAATGTATTACGTATGATGGGAATATGTATATATGAATAAGGGTTGTCTCACACGGCACAGTAATAATATAATATTATATTTTTCTGTATCTAAGTATAAAAACTTTTAAAATCTCTGAATCCCGAGGTATGTCCATATTAAGAGGCTGAATAGAGCTAAATTGATCTGCATAAGGATTGTTTTGTAATTTCACACCGTTATCGAAAAAAATTGTACTTACAATTGAGCGTATTCCAGGTGGCGGTTTTCAAAACACGATTCCACAAAATTCACTCAATAATTGCAAAGTAGCTTCTGAAAATACTTAAACTTTCAACTTTCTCAGATTTCCATAAAATAATTTTGAATATAATAAGTACAATTATGTGTCACGTGTTAATAAGGCTATTGGGCTTTTTTGATTTTTAATAAAGTGATTTTACTTTAATTTAAATAATTTATTTTGCCCTTCTATACCAAGTAGCGTTTTTTCTGTCACTCCTATTGAATTTGACAGTGCTCGCTGAAATTTAGCGTCTCTAAACGGATCTGAATCGCGCGCTAACCCGGCTGATAAGGTATTGCAAAACTTATCGAAAATATTTATTTTTAATTTCATGCCGAAGACCATCTTGTTCTATTTTATTACGGTTAAATGTTGTAAAACAAGTATTCACAAATGCTTTTATTGTTTTGTTATTCAATTGTTTACAATTATTATCACAGTTTAGCTTACATTAGAAATTCTTGGTGAGATGCGTTGTATTAATAGACACGAAAACTATTAAAGTTTCTAAATCCCGTGTTCCTAAATTATGTTATAAAATACGGATGACAAAAGTATTGATGAACATGTTTTAAATACTACGTTCAATGAGACTTCAATGGAGTTTCAAGGTCGCACCTGTGGTCAATTCTCGGTTGCACAGGATTGTAATTTTATTGCACCGTCGTCTCAACTAATATGCTCCACTTCAAATAAAAGACTCGATTCCAGTGTTCCTAAGTTATTTTTAACACAGGGCACTAAAAATCAGAGACTCAAAAGGTTGAAAATAATGTCTCAATTTCTAATAATATAATAAAAAAATTAATGGTTATCAACGTAACGTCATAAATTGTGAAAAATTTACGACACTCTCTAGGGTTGGCACACGGGAGAAAGCTTATACAATAAATAATATTAATAATAATATTTCTCTGCCTCACGTTATGTTAAAGACTAATTTTAATGAAAAGCCTGTTTTCTTATCGATACTGGTTCTACAATTTCTATTGTGAAATATTCTAGTTTCTTAAATCAACATGTTCTAGGGACTGATATTACTTGCACATCTCACGGATCTATTAGGATTGATTTTGAATACCAGATTTCTTCTTAGAGTAGTGTTGTATTTAAATTTTTATTTCATGCGATTAACTTACATTATGACGGTATCATAGTTAGTGATTTTATACAACATTTTAATGTAGATATACAGTACTCTATTAGGTCTCTTAATTTACAAGGTCATACAATATCTTTTTATTTTAGTAAACCATTACACTTTACACCTCCACGGTCGGAGATGGTAATTGAGTGCCAAGTAGCCAAGTTTTTTTGATTTTAAAGAAGCTTTAGTATTAGATCAGAAAGTTTGCGGAGGCGTATTTTTGGCTAATTGTATTGTAAGTTTAAAGCCGAATAATAGAATTAACGTTACCGTCTTCAACACTACGGAAAATGAAATCGAAATAAAAAACTTTCAAGTTCAATTGACTCCATACCAACCTATGTCGTCGAAACTAGATAATTCTCATAAATAAATTATTCATAACTTAAATATTGATCGTTCTCAAAAGTAACTTGAACAAATACGATGCTCTCACTTAAATTCTCAAGAAAGAAAAGCACTAATGACTTTTATCTCAGAAGATTATCTTGTTCAATTTTATTACGGTTAAATGTTGTTAAACAAGTATTTACAAATGTTTTCATTATTTTGTTATTCAATTGTTTACAGTTATTATCATAGTTTAGCTTACATTAAAAATTATTGGTGGGATGCGATGTATAAATAGGTACCTTATTTTCGTCAACAACTATAAAAAAATATATTTTTTTTACCATGAGAGCTTCAACACAATCTTAAAAATGATCAAAAAATTAAAAAAAAAATAACTACTAATAATTATTTGATTTTCAGTCGGTGCTTTACATTTGAAGATCGGTTATAAAGAGCCACTAACGGGACATTTTGCAAAAACGAAACCTATCCTACCTAATTTTTACGTTGTTTCATCAGCGTCATCCTTAGTTTTGGGTTAAAAAAACCTTGTCATTTTCAAAGAAACACGACTAAGTTCATACTAAAAGAAATGCACGTCATTACAAGATTTCTATGTAAAATGAAGGCTACCGATAAGACTTCTTAAATAGTTCAAATTTTTATTTTGTTTTTATTTTAGTCTCGAATTTAAGTAAATTCGAGACTAAAATAAATGTGAAAGGTCTTTTATCTGCAATAATAATTTTCCTCAAAAATAGCATAGACTTATAAAATTCATATACACGGTCAATCATACTGAAGATGATTAATTGTATTATAAAATATTTAATAGACTATTTCCAGTATAATGACCCAAATATCATCATTAATGTATGATTAGCACATTTAAAAGTTTTTAGATCAGATCGCTAAATATTAACTAACATTTTATGATAAGGTCATGCTTTTCTGTAAAAAGTTGTTTTAAATCACGGACCTCTTGGTTTGTTGTACTATTCACTTAATTAGCGAAAAACAAGATGGACTGATCTCAAAGTTTACTTTCTTGTGTAAAAAGTGCTATTTAGAATTTAATATAATAAGATAATTAAAGTTTCTATGTAAATAGGTGTAACATAGCAGCTTTTATATTCATCGGTAGCGGCCATTCATATTTGGGACAGTTTTCTGCAGCACTACACCTACGAATTATTTCAAATAAGAAATACCAAAGCCAGCATCATTCTTAATACGCTCTTATTAGCTTGACATGTATCTATGTAACGGAGTTTTTGAATGTGATTTTTATCCCCTTCAAAACGTCACATTGATTTGAAACTTCGCACACTTATCAAGGACCGATGGCAATGCAATAATTTAAATAGTTTGTCCCATTATCCTTGCCAGGATTCTCAGGATTTGCGATTAATTCATAAAACAACTAAGATTTCTGCCAGTTCAATATACTGTAAGCCGCGTAAAAAAACTTCATTCCAAAAAAATACACGCTTTAGTAGTTTGCCGCACTAAAAAATAGAAAATAAATAATGGTTTAAAAAAACTAAATAAATACGCTTTTGTAGATAACCGAACTAAAAAGTAGAAAATAATTTTCTTAAAATTCAATAAGTTTAAAATAAGAAAATAGTGATTAACATAAAAAATCAGTTTATTGTAAAAAAAGGTGGGGTGCTTGATGTCATTTGTTGTAAATATTTTTGTGGATATTTATAAAATTAGCGTCATCATAAAAATATCTGAAAAAGCACACCACGCGGTTATCTACAAACACCTGTTCTTTTAGTTTTTTTAAACTTTTATTTTCTGTACAGAACCCGGTAAAGTGTTGCTCAAGGCACTATGAATAAAGCAGCTGATAAAAATGATATACTCATAACTGTTAACAAAAATTGTTATTGTAAATGGTCTTATAGAACAAATTATTCTTCCGTGTCAGGTGCAGGAGCTATTATTAAAAGGAGAAGAGGTAAAAATTTGTCTCAGAGATTGTTTTGTCTGCAATTGTGCATAAAAAAATAGCTTCAGCCAAAGAGCACAACTGGTATTATACTCAGGCCCATCAAATGGTATGGAAATAAATGTAATTTTACCAGGTTTCAAAAAATCGATCAAAATTCAAAAAATCCGCTTAGTAACTGACGGTTACTCAGTACCTATATAACATGCTGCAGTCACGCCAAAACTAAGAGGAAAGAATCACTGTACAAAAAGTAATAATTTTTGTACAGTTTTTTTTAAATAAATAAAAAATACATACATATCAAAGATACCTATTACGTAACAGAAAAAAATATAACAAATAATAAACTAATGAGTTTGTGTCAGTTTTTAAAAAGGTTACAAGATATAACAAAAAGACACAAAAATAAATATCAAAAAAGTTCAGGATCTGATTGACGATATAGAGCTGACACTTAAACCATCTTTTGGAAACCACGCCAGTAGTAAACAATACTTCTGTGAAAAGTGGTGTACACAAGAGAATTAAGAACAGACAAAATCTTTCTTTTCAAATTTCCGCCGAGTTTTAAGTAGAAGGCCAAATACGCCATGTGCCAATTTAATTAAATATATTTATATAAAGTGATCTTGACTATGTTTCATCAATTCACCATTAATAAAATGAGAACAACAATTTTACAATTGTGTTTACAAGAAACACTATCAATTGAACATTGCAGCTTGTTCATTATTTTTATTATAAATACCTATAAATGTATATATTATTAATAAATCATTCCCATAATATTTTGTATTATTTTTTGTTTGTCCTATCTGAAACGATCTAAACTCTATAGAAAATGTGGCGTATGAGATGACTGACAATCATTAGAACATTTTATCTAGGTACAAAGATGTTTTACGTTTTCGTGGCCTCCACATGATAGTTTTATCAGCATTATTGTTTCAGATACCCTTCTGTATTTGAAACGAATATGAATATTGCATATGTATACGATACAAAAGTAAAGTAACAGACTATGTAAGTCACTATGCTAGGCACAGGCCTCTTTTTTCTAAGAGGGTTTTAGGGCAAGGAAATGTCCGCGCGCTGCCCCAATACATGTTGGCGAACTTCAAATGTTTACGAATTCTTTTTCTTATTCCTCAGACATATGCATGTTTTCTCACGATGTTTTCCTTTACAGCCGAGCACGTCCTAAATCAGCACTTAAAATTGCAATTAAAAATTTCATTGGTGCTGCTGCGGATCAAACCCGGGCGAAATTTACATCGAGCGCTTAGACACAGAGCTACTAATACAACACAAATAAGTACGATTCAACGAATATAATAAAAACTCTTACGTACTTAAAACTTAAACAATTGATAGCTCGTGATGCCTACCGGACGAAGCTACAGCACCACATCGTGCAATGTAATTGAAGATGCTTAACCGTGACATAACTCTCAGTGACACGCAAGCATAATAGGCAGTATATCACTTATATACTTGACACCTCTGCAGTCTATTAATCTTTGCACTTTTCTAAGTAACACAGAAAGCAGTCACTAGACGGTGTTGACGTCGGCTAAAATCTCTGCGGTCGCCGTTTCATCAAGGTCATTCAGGCTTCTTAAAGCCTTAAATTACATTATTAAATTGCCGTTACCGTTACCGTTACAGCCTACTAAAGTCCACCGCTGAACGTAGGCTTCCCCCATAGATTGCCTCATTGGGGGGATATTTGCCATAGTTGCCACGCTTGGCAAGCAGGTTGGCAACCGCAGTTTTTTTATTTTTAGTCGTTATTGGGGAGACGCTGCTTCCCACGTCCTGATTTGTTTCACTCTGTTGCCTCTTACGACACCCACTGGACGATATAGGGTAGTGGATATTCTTTCACCGCCACAAGTACTTTAGAATTACTTAATGTGCGCAGATTTATATGGTTATACCATAAGAATTATTTAGCCAGTAACTGACATGTTTTTAAAAAAATCCTCAAAATCACGGGGTACCAAACGGCAAGGAGGTTTCACAATTTTTCTCAATTATTTGATGAAAATAATCAATTTACTTCAATGTGTGCCTTCATTTCAATAATTTGACTTCATGCCATGCTGGATAATAAAAATATAGTTTTAATAAAAAAATTAAAAAGTTTCTTTGTTAGTAGGTAACTTTATATGAAAAACTTGTCACTTTCGATGTCTAGAAAAAGTGCCAAAATTTGCGGCCCCACCCATGTACAGATTACAGACAGATACTTAAATACTACTGACATGTAAAGATAAATATTTTAAAATTTAAATATTTAGGTTTAAGGTTTCTAATTATTAAAAAATAGGTGTTATTTCATTCACTCTATTCTTAAATATAAAAATATGAATGTAATCTAAGAATTTCGTAAAATTAATGAATATCTAAACACTGTGGATGACATAGATATAAGCTTCTTTTAATTAAAAACTGTTTGACATCCATGGTAAATATGCGGCTAACATTCAATTTATTTATATTCAAAGAAGATCCGGTGTTTTATTACAAGCACTATTTTATTTTTATTTCACAAATTATTGCTTCATAGAATCGCGATTCTTAGTTCTATGTTTTGACTGCTAGAGAATGCCAAATGACAAAATCCGTCCTTTGTATAGGGAATCCAATAAAGAATAAATAAATCTATGTGATTTCCTAACAATGTTTTCCTTCACTCAACACTTTTTATTCCGTAACCCACTAACCCGCTCAAAAATGAAAGACAGTGTGACCATCTGTGGAGTGTTTGCAGTCTTTAGATAAAGTTGTTTAATATTAGTGCTAATAGGTGAAAACACATGGCTGCATTAGTTATTTTCAGACTCGGTGAGCTTTTGCCCCTTTTGTTTTAATTGTAAATATACCTAACCAAGTTGTGTTTCAAATGACTTTTAATGTTAAAATATTTAATGGGTATTTCATAATATAATGTAGTTATTAAATGCGGAGAAAATGCACTGGCATAATTTTATCCTATTACATATTATAATTTAGACCCAGTTTACTGGAAACGAGGCATCCAACATCTTAGTCCTCAGCGGTGACAAAACATCTGTAGGTATTTTTATTCTTAATCGAGGATAAACGCAGATGTCTATCGGTCACAGCATACACTTAACATCAGTTGGACTATGTGCCCGTTTGTCACCATTATTATATAAAGAAAACCTCAACAGTTTGCAATCCGATCTCTGCAGGACATGGGCCTAATTATTGATTAGCTGGCGAGTGAAGATGTTAACGGTAGCAAATACAATAGTATAATTTGAATGAGATGCAAATAACAAACAAGGTGATTGGACACAATTTTAAAAATAATGTAAGACGGTAAAATACGTTTCAGACATGAAGTCCATATATATACATCACATATAAGTACAAAGTTAATATACTTATTTTTTGTTACTGGTGAATTCCCGCAAAGACTAAAGAATACTATAATTAAACCATTGTACAAAAAGGGTGAAATATACAACATGAAAAACTACAGACCAGTTACACTAATCCCAATTTTCGCAAAATTATTTGAAATAATTGTGTTTAAAAGGGTTATTAATTTTTTGGATAAATGTAATATTATTGCTAATGAGCAAAATGGTTTTCGTAGAAATAGATCCACAAACCTAGCCATATATCATCTTATGAAAACAATACACGAGTCATTAGGCAGAATAATAATCATTTCAGCGATATTTATTGATTGTCGAGGACTTTTGACTGTGTTAATCATAAAATACTATTAGGTAAAATGGAGAGATGTGGAATTCGAGGAGTGGCTCTTGATTGGTTTAAGTCATACATTTCGCATAGGAAACAAGCCACAGAACAAAATAACTTTTGTCATAATACAAAAATAGTGACAGTTAACAGATCCAAAATTAGAGAAATAAACCGCGGTGTTCCACAGGGACCACTATATTAGGACCCCACCTTTTCTTGTTGTATATAAACGACCTTCAAAACATATTCAAAATCCAATGATTATTCGCAGATGACTGCACCACACTCGTCAAGTGTGCTTCCAGAGAATTATATTAATCAGATGTTAGCATTACACTCGGGAAAATTGTGGAATGGTTATACCGTAACCAATTAAGTATTAATTTGTCAAAAACTCATGTTATACAGTTTTATACCAAATTTCAAAAACCGTTACCATTAAATATAGAACATGAGACAGAAATAATACAGGAGGTACATTCAACAAAATTCTTGGGCTTAACTATTGACACTCATTGTAGCTGGCAACCACATTTAAATTAACTTTGTGCCAAGCTTTCAAAATTCGTCTACCCTTTGAGAAGAATAATTTCTAACACGTCTCTTAAAGCAGGAGTGATGACATACCATGGATATATACAATCAGTTTTAGCGTATGGCATCATTTTCTGGGGCAGCGCCCCAAATATCGGCAGGGTATTTAAAATGCAAAAAAAGTGCATTAGAGCTATGTGCGGGGTCTCCCAGAGTGACTCTTGTAGACCGCTTTTTATGAAACTGGGCATTTTGCCACTACCCTGTTTATACATTAAAGAGGTATCTTTATTTTTACGGAAATATGAATACTTATTTTAAAATCTAAAAATCCCAGGAAGCTTTATAAAATAACAAGTTCATTTTATCCGAATCCAGTACAATATACTAAAAGCATTTACTGTAATGCCTTTAAAATTTACAATAATATTCCTGACACTTTTAAAAATATGAACGATATAAAATTTAAAATGGTACTGAACACGTGGTTATTAGATAAATGCTTCTACAGCTTACAAGAATTTACAGAAAACAAAGATTAAATAAAGTAATGATATATTTGTTGGTTAGATTTATTATTTAATTATTTCAACAAATTATTGAGTACTAAAACAAAATTATAATGAATAAGTTAAATCCGTAAGTAATGTATTTTAGTATAGAAAACTGACATCATATATTGTAATAATAATTTAATAAAAAAATTACGATGACATTAATGAATTAAGCTATATATTTGATAAAGATATCGATTATTTTTATATATATAATCAAGACAATATTGTACACCTGAAATAGATAGACTATGGAGCACAAATGTACATAACATAATCTTAAGATCTTATTTATTTTTACCTGTAGTTATGCAATAAATATTTTTGATTTGATTTGATTTGAAAGATAAAAAATAAATAAATGTTGCCACTTAATAAAAATATGACTGCCTTGTTAGTCTAGTGGTCGTCGGGCTGAGTCAAATGTCGGCATTGCGTTTTTTTGTAAAGAAATTTTCAATAGTATCACTGTATAATTCTGTTTAGCACACATACCTAGTCTACGTTAAGACTGGAAGCCGTGACCGAAATTCGCTCTGGAGTATATTATGTGAAACCACGCAGTATACAGATTTATTACATATCACGCTGCTGTTTGATGATTTCTTTGATTATAGAGAACACTACCCATTGAATAAAACTACTTTTATTAAATTGATGGTCTTTAATTTTACTTGTTTAATTCCCGGAGTTTCGAATGCTTTGCAGCAACCATGGTAACGGGGGGACTGAGGTGTTTGACGTCCTGATATCAAAGTCAACCTGGTAACTTCAGTTATCAATTCGTTCTTCGTAGAATGAGCTTACTGTATCTTGAAGTCTTGCAGCGGTATACTTCAGTTAAGTTTGAATTTTCAGATTTTAAAAGAGAGGATATTTTAGGATCCCAAGCAGGTGGAAATGATACGTCCTTCTCTATATGTAATTAGGATGTTTTTTATTTTCAAAAACCTCAATACGTAGTAGTTATAGCCTCTTGGTAGGACTCGAAAATCTTTCGCAAGATTTTGTGGTCCATCAAATCTAAAAGTCATATGTTAGGCGGTGGCCGTTGGTGATTAACGTCAGCTCTAAATATAGAGCATCATAAAATAATCTATAAAAACCCGCTTAAAATCACAACTTAGGCTGTAAGTACGTTGGTCACTTTAGTTTAAAAAAAAATTTTATTGTCAATACGATATAAAAATGAAATTAGTAGATGCTAGCATTATTTTAATACAATAATATACTGAAATGTTTAAAAGTCTGCCATCACAAGCTCCATTTAACTTAACTTTCTTTTATTACTATACATCCGTCTTTATTATTCAGTACTTTCATTTAATGTTAAAAGTATTGCCGTCTGGAGCCAGAAAAGAATACAATTTTAAAATTCTGTTTATAATTTCCTTCCACTTGAGGCGACAGCAAAAGTTACTAAATCTCGCTTGTTAGACTTTTCGCGAACTGTTTGTGTGTTCTAATACTTGAAAAACAAATTAAATTTTTTGTAAAAAACAGTTTACATAATTTCTTTCGTAATTGACAGCACAGCACACTTTTTACAATATATTATAATCTTAGAATGTTCATGGTTAAATGTTTTATGTGCCCAATAATTCACTAGCTATGAAACCTTGCCAACATACGTCCCACAGTTGGACACATGTTTCCTTTCATTTATGCTAGGGTTTTAGGCCAGAAATAGTCGTATTGCGCTACCACAATGTTAGACTTCTTTGTTACAATATTTTCCTTTACTGTCGAGCACGTGGTGAATATGCACTTAAAAGTGCAATGGATTTGGTACCAGCCGGAAACAAACTTGGTTTTCTGGCGTAATATTACATTTACGGTGAGCGTTTATTCCCTGAGTTACCACGGCTTAAAAAAATCTTCATCATCATTATTATCATCATATACCCATCCCAAACCCACTGCCGAACGTCCAAGGAATTCCAGAACTCACGGTCCTAAGCCACTCGCATCTACTTTCTGCATGTTGTACCAGGTCGTCAATCCATTTAGTGAGGTGCCGATACCTTGCTAGTATTCATTAAATGTTATTTGAAAGATAGGTTACCTTAGCTGTTATTAATAAATCCTCTTAGCGAATAAGGTGTTGACCACCATAAAATGGCGGTATCAATATTATTACCCTGCAAATGGCCACTGCTGGATGTGGGCCGATGTGGTTTGTTATAACCGTCATGCTTTGTAGGCAGATTAAAGATGGCACTTATGGAAGGTCACTAGACCCCCGCTACATTGACGCAGTTCCACATCGTCCCCCGAATGCATATTAAACGTGAAACTTAACATGATGATGTGTTTTCTTTCAAAAAATTGAAGAGACTAGCAAACTAATAGCCCACCTCTCTTTTGCAGTCCATAGACACCTGCAACCAACTTTGAACAATGAAGGCGTCGCCATGCTTTGCCACCACTGAGGGATAACATTGAGTGCCTTGGCCTGTAGTTATACGGCTACTCTCTTTGCACGCACTTGTGTTAGGCATATTTTTATAATAAATATACATAATATGCTCGTTTATATCGCTCTAACAATCGGGACGAAATCCTGTACCCAAATAATGTTTTACTTTGTATACTATTACTTTGTAAAATTGTATATATATTATATATTGTAAGAAACTATTACACTTCTGATGTTAGAAATTATTCCAAAAGTATTTAAATAAAAGAACAGTACTCGGTAACAAACCCTGCTTACTATCAGGACCCTAATTACGTGATAACACTAAAGAATGCAAACCAACAGCATCACTACCTATCTCAATGTAACGCAGGGCAGCCTCTCAGCAACACGACCTTCCTTGCCTAATACACCAACGGGCATAGTAACGACAGTGGGACTCTTGGAATTACAGACTGATCCCTCCTAGTCGCCTGTGCGATACTTTATACCGCTAAAACAAATGGGAGGTTACCATTCTACCTTCATTTGTTCGTATTTCCTTTTATTTTTTTTTATCCTCATTCCCAACACGGCCTCTCCTGACAGGAGTCCGTCCCCGGGCTCCCTTTAGCTTTAAATATTAGTCTCCATCAACGGCACGGGGGATGCAGACACCACGTAACTTACAAGTGACGCGCTTGGAAATGGCTCTACGTTAGCACAACGTATCGTCTGAGTAAGTCATAGGCACTACGTTCACATAACTTAACACAAGTGGTAAAATTAAAAATTTTGTTGAAAGTCAATTATTAATAAATACGCATTTTTAAGAATAGCTCATAAACTACTAGTCAGATCTTGATCAATTTTTTATGAGACCACATGATAAGCACCAGCTTTTAAATAAAAATAGAACCATCAAAATCGGTCACCTAGAAAAAAGTTCTGAGGAACACACAAGAATAGCTCATAAACTACTGGTCAGATCTTGATCAAATTTTTATGAGACCACATGATAAGCACCAACTTTCAAACAAAAATTGAACCATCAAAATCGGTCACCTAGAAAAAAGTTCTGAGGAACACACATAAAAAAACACAGTCGAATTGAGAAAACTTTTTGCTGTGGCAACCCTGGTGATAAGTTGTAAAGTAATTGGTCCCGATAAATTTTAATAATTTAAATATTGTAAATTCATAATATCCACCTCAATTTTATGTTATAGTTAATAATTACTGCCGCTTTGTATTTAAAATTTAAGAAAGTCGGTACATAAATATTATAACAACATTTTGGTGTTGGAACAAAAAGTGACAGGTAACGAACATTGTTTTAAAATCATTGTAATTTTATTTCATATCATTCCTTTTATAAATTAAAAATCTATTCTATTATTATTACTTGAATTTTTACGTTCTTTGCGGGTTTCTTTTCGAATTATTTTAACGATAATTTGATTTGAGATCTGTAAATAGAAAAAAAAAACAACAACAACTCGACATTTGTCTTACTCTGCTCCTTCTGTTTTCGATCCTTGTTTTATTATTTACAATAAATAGTAAAATGAATACTGCAACGCCAAGACGCGCCAGATGGAGAACCAACTCCAGCTTGCGCTCCAAGAACTTAAGGCGTCCAAGGAGCAGTGAACTGTTGCTTAAGGAAAGGGATGATAATGAAAAGAAATAGTTAACATAATTGCCAAAACACACAATTGAAATGTGATATGGTTAAGTTACATACAGAATACACAAGTGTTATAAAAGAAAGAGATCAGCTACAGGGAACGGTTAATGAGTTTGACCAATGCAGCAAGGAATATGAGGAAGCTCTCACGTTTATTGCTGCATTGAAGTTACAGTTGAATGAGGCTAATGAGCAAATAACACAATTTAAAACATATATAGATAACCTTAACGCCTCCCAGACTCAAAGCCTGTTCTCTGAGCTTGTGCAATGTAATACTTCAAGAATTTTACAGCAACCTGCAACAATAGATTTGACTGGTGACGACTCTTCCACTTCAGGAAACACAGTAAGGATTAATTGCAGCAAAACCAAATTGAAGAAGTATAAAAGTTAATAAATACATAAGGAAAGTACAAAATTAATAAAAATAAGATTAATAAAAATTATGTTAATTTATGTAGAAAAGCGCATTGATATATGAACTTAAGTTGTATTCAATTGAGGTGGATAACATAAAAAAATGTTATGAGACTGACGTAGAGTGCCTTAAATCAGAAATATTATCACTTACTAACTCCCTTCAAACTGTGTCCAATAAATATAAATCAGCCCAAAACGAAATAAAAACACATACTACTATGGATAATCTGGTAAAGACATGTAAATATAATGAGGAGCGTTTTGACTCCTTAGTTAAACATCAATGTGAGTGTCAACATTCAATACCAGCTTCTTCGGAGTCGGTGTGTGCTGATAATATTATACCACCACCAAAACTCTATGACAGTGCCATAGCAGAGGACCTTGAAATAAAAAATTACTCAAATATTAACAATAATAATATAATTGTGTATAGCGATGACATGGGAAAAAATCTAGGCATAACTTTAAATAACTCTTTAAAGGGACAAAAATTACAAATTGCCGGCATGCCTGGAGCATCTTTTAGTGACATCCTAAATAAAATTATAGTTACTAAATTTTGCCCAAATAGTACAATAATAATTTTTGTTGGTAGAAGAGGCAGTAAACAACAAACAGTTATTAAGATATATTGAAAACTTAATAACTTAAATGTACACAAAATTGTCTTGTCTACACTGCCTTACATACAGGGATTGCCACAGGAAAATAATCTAAGACATAATTTAAATATACAAATGAATAATTTAATATGTAACAATAATTTAAATTTGACATATAATTGTGATAATAATGACAAATTTCATTTAATTGACACAAATAATTTAATAAAAAGTTTTGGACAAAGATAGGTATTACCTATCCAAATATAATTTAAGACTGGTAGCAAATGCTATCTTATTATTTACTTTTAACTCAGCCAAGTTTTTGCTACCAAGACTGCTTTTATTGAGCATGATAATCATTTGACATTTAATTTGGAATCAGTTCCAACTAATTTAAATTAGTAAATGCGACAATAGAGGCAATCTCTAGCAATAATAAGAGTTTAATTGATTTTGAATGCAGCCCACAAATAAGTAATAAAATTGTTTACACCTGGTGCATCAAAATATACAAGGCATGATGGGCAAAAGAATTGAAGTTGAATTGTTTTAAATAGTAACAATATACATATCCTTTGTATTACTGAACATTGGCTAAAAGATTATAATTTCATGTTTAATTTCAGAAATCACCAGGTGGTCAGTTCCTTCAATAAGAGAAAAGTTTACGTGGTGGCTCCTTAATATTAGCAGATAAATCATTATTATATAAAGAACGTAAGGATATTGTGAGCCTCTCTGTTGAGCGAACTGTAGAAATGGCTTGTGTCGAGCTCGAGCACCTCATTGTAAGTGTTTACAGACCCCATGTGCTACTTATGACTATATTTTCAAAGAATTGTGGAAGAAGTTTTGCTCAAACTTAGTAAACAGAACAAGTCTGTTGTAATATGGAGACTTTAACATCAATCTCCTGAAACTTCTTCCATTAGTATTAAGTTTAGATCATTGTTTAAATCGTATAATCTTGTTAATTTATTCTTAGAACCAACACGTATTGCTGGGCCTAGTGCAACCTGTATAGATAATATTTTTACAGATATTAAGCCCTGCATAAATCAATTATTCAAAATTTAAGTTCAGATCACTGTGGACAGTTGGTATCATTACCTTACATACACAAAAACAGAAAAATAAGAAAGTTGTGTTTGTTCCAATAAATGACCATCGCTTGAGAGGTTTAGAAGTAACATAATAAAAGACTTCCATCACTTTCATTTAAAAATAGTGCTAATTATTTGTATGGTATGTTATTTAAAATTATAACTTGTGAATTTAGTAGAATATTTACTTCTAAAACTTTCTTTCTTTTAACAGTCGCAAATCATTTAATGAATGGGCGACAGTAGGAATTTATAAAAGTAGAAGCGAAAGTTATATGAGCTTTATAATGAAAGATCATATAATACTAGTGTTATATTTAGAGATTATGTCAAAACATATTCTAAAATATTTAAAAAGTGTGCTACACAGCTAAGGCTTTACATTTAAGTAACAAAATTAAAACTGCATCCAACAAAATTAAAATGACCTGGAGAATAATAAATAGTGAAACGGGCAAGGTCAAACCGCGCAACTCGGATTTTCAATTGAATATTAACAACAGTTTAACTCTGATCTGATCAAGAAGTTGCTATGGCTTTTGAGAAACATTTTACTGATGTTCCTTTTTGACAACAAAATCATTAAATTTTCCTACTGTCGCCGAATCATTGCTTAAACAAAATGTAAAGGCTTGTTCAAATACTTTTAAATTCCATAGAGTATTGCCAAAAGATATCGTTAAATATTTTAAACAATTGATGTTAAGAAAACGCAGACTTATGGGGATTTCCGTTAAAGTTATTTTATCTATAATAGATATAATAGCACCTTATCTAGCCACTATATTTAATACAAGCGTCGAATCTGGTGTGTTTCTGATTTAATGAAACATAGTAAAGTCGTACCTTTATTTAAATCTGGTAGTACATTAGACCCCGCCAATTTTAGACCGATTTCTGTACTACCAATATTTAGTAAAATTTTGAAAATAATTTTAGATCAGATCTTAAGTTTCTTTAATATTAATAAATTGCTACATAAAAATCAATTCGGTTTTACAAGGGTCGCTCGACAACTGACGCTGGAGTTGAGCTTATTAAACATATTTTTGTGCATGGGAGAATTCGGAGGATGCTTTGTATATTTTGTGACCTTTCCAGGCCTTCGACTGTGTTCACCATGAGACATTAATCAGGAAGCTACAGTACTATGGTGTCAAGAACACAGCTTAAACTTATTATTTCATATTTAAGTAATAGAATGCAGAAAATTGTTATCAATGGTAAAAGTTCTTCCGGGTCACCTGTACTAATGGTGTCCCTCAGGGCTCGATTTCGCCCATTCCTATTTCTGGTATATATTAATGACTTACCTTCCTTGTAGGGGATAATCATGATATAGTATTATTTGCTGATGATACTTCCTTGATTTTTAAACTTAAACGTCAATCATTTAAATGTGACGAAGTGAATAATGCTATATCAAAATTAGTGCATTGGTTTAACGTTAATAATCTACATTTAAACGGAAATAAAACTAAATGTATTAAATTTACAACAACGAATGTTAAAAATCTGGGTACCAATGTGTTTTAAATGGGAAGAACTGCCCTGTTGAATCCACTGTTTTCTTGGCATCACTCGACGCAAAGCTTCAGTGGGGCCCCATATATCCAAACTAGCAAGCAGACTAAGTTCTGCAGCCTATGCTGTAAAAGATTAGAGGTCTCACTAGTGTCGAGACAGCTAGACTAGTTTATTTCAGTTATTTCCATAGCATAATGTCTTATGGATTTTGCTATGGGGAAATGCATGATTCAGAAACTATTTTTGTTTTACAGAAGAGGGCCATTAGAGCTATTTACAACCTAAAACTGAGAGAGTCTCTAGAGATAAATTTAAAGAAATAAATATATTAACTTTGGCCTCTCAGTATATTTACGAAAATTTAATGTATGTTCACAAAACAAGGTAGTTTTAGTAAAAAGTGATATACATTCTAAACACTAGGAACAAACACAAGCTAGTGATACTAGTTTCTGACTCCACAGAGTCAGTAATTCATTCTTGGGGCAATGTATACGCTATTACAACAAGGTCCCGGAAAGTGCAGGCTCTCGATTACCAAGTTTAAATGTTTTATTGTTGAAACTGTATAAAAAGGGTTATTATAGTACAAATGAATATATGATTGATAATAACCCTGGGAATGAGTGATCGCTACCAAGCAGTTTCTAAAATAAATTTTGTACTTAAATAGTTTGTACAACCATTAATGTAAATTTACTTTTTTAAAAAAGTCCCTGGGTTTCTTGCTGGTTCTCCCAGGACAGAGGTTTTTTTTCGAACCAGTGGGTTAAAAAATGACTTTCAAGAATTACACATGTAATCTATATTGAATAAAAATTATTCTATTCTATTCTATTCTATTCTTCTATTCTATTCTATTCTCCTTTCGAAGTCGTTTAAAATAACTGATTGTCATAGGTCTATGTTCTGCATAACTTAACAAAATAAATGATTAAATCAAAATTAGCATAAATTAGCATAAGCAACTTAGCAAAATAATAACTCATTAAGTCATGTATAAGCCCCGTGTAGTGGCGGGTAAGAATACCCCTAAGAGGCGACAGAGGAAAACTGAGGCAGAAGATGGGCAGCAGCATCTTTCTAATAACAGCAAAACAACTATAAAAAAACTGCGGTCGCCAACCCGCTCGCCAAGCGTGGCAACTATGGCAATATACCCCCATGATTAAAGTTACGAAGAGACGGCCCCCAGTCCCAGGTGACCCCGCTATTCCTGGCTACGGTGGCGACCATGGTAACGGCGGGGCAGGGGTGCGTAAAATCTCCGGTGGAGGTTCGGTTGCTACCTAAGACGGCTCGACCTGGCAACATATAACGCACGCACCCTGAGGACTGACGAGAAGATCATGGAGCTGGAAGAAGAGATAGACAAGTTGCGCTGGAATACTATAGGATTATCTCAGGTCTGAAGAGAGGGGGAGGACATGGTAATCCTTGAATCAAGCAACTTGTACTATCACTGGGAGGGCGACCATATGTCCCAAGGAGGTGTCGGATTTATCGTCCTCAAGTCTCTCGTAAACAACGTTGTTTAGATTGAGAGTGGGTCGACGAGGGTTGTGTACCTTATAGTCAGAATCACCAAACGGTATTTGCTGAAGGTCATACAGGTTGACGCACCAACATCGGCACATCTCGATGAGGAGGTGGAGGAAATGTATGATATATCTAGATATGTAGGATATGTAGGATATATCTAGAGCCATGCATTCTTTCAAAACCCACTATACGGTGTTAATGGGAGACATCAACGCAAAACCAGGCACAAGAGAGAACGGTGACCTGAAGGTACGGAAATTTGGAATAGGGCAACGGAACCCAATGGGCCAGCAGCTGGCCGACTTTATGGAGAAAGAGAGATTCCTTATGATGAACTCTTTCTTCCAGAAGCGACCCCACAGGAAGTGGACCTGGTCAAGCCCTGACGGTTCGACGAAAAATGAGATATTCTATATATCATAATGATATATATCATAATGAAGTCATCATTATGACGACCAGATGAAACCTGTTCAGTGATGTCTCAGTGATCGCGAGAGTGAAAACCGGCAGCGATTACCGAATTGTGAGAGGCACACTGAACCTAAACGTTAAGTTTGAGAGGTCACGTCTAATGAAGTCAACGCTCCGTCCCGCTCGTGCTCTAATCCAAAGTCCCGAAACCTTTCAGTTCGAGCTACAAAACCGTTTTCAGTGCCTAGAAGATAGCAATGCAGTGGAAGATATGAATGACAAGCTCGTGGAATCTGTCAATGCGGTCGGAGCTAAGTTTTGCAAGACTCGTCTCAGAAGAACACAAAAACTCTCCGATCACACTCTTAATCTCATGGCTGTTAGACGGGAAATGAAGCTGCAGTCTTAAGTAGATTTGACAGCATACAGGCAACTGAACAAACAGATCTCCAAATGCATGTGGCGGGATATACGCATCTTTAATACTGCTCGTATTGAACAAGCGATCGAGCGGAACCCGGGCTCCAAAATCTTTGCTAGAGATCTCTCTGCCAGAAGGAGCCAACTGACGAAGCTGTAAAACCGAGTGTGGCAACGTCGTTTCCGGGATACCTGAGATTTTGAGTGAGATTGAGAGGTTCTATGGGCAGCTGTATACATCATCGTTGGAGCCACACCCAAGTGTGAGTAACGATCCAAGAGCAAGTTTTATCCGACACTATTCCGATGATATTTCGGACGTCAGTCAGAGCAAAATTTTTTATGGCTCTCCAACACCTTAAAAACGGCAAGGCCCCAGGCGAGGATGGAATTACAGCGGAGCTTCTGAAAGCGGGTGAAAAACCGGTACTTGAAGTCCTTCAGAAGCTCTTTAATTCCGTCCTCCATGGTGGCACTACACCGGAGGCGTGGAGCAGAAGTGCGGTGGTACTGTTCTTCAAGAAAGGCAACAACGCGCTCTTGAAGAACTAAAGACTGATGTCGCTTCTGAGCCGCGTCTATGTGCTGTTTTCGAGAGTCATTACGAATCGTCCCAGAAACTCTTCACCGCTGCATTGGAAGACGTTTTCAAGATTCTGGCCTGGAAAGGAAAAGGTATTAACATCAAAGACGAGTACATCACTCACCCCCGATTTGCCGACGATATAGTCCTTATGGCAGAATCGCTGGAGGACCTAAGCACCATGCTCAATGACCTCAATAGTTTCTCCCAACGGATAGGTCTTAAGATGAACATGGACAAAACAAAGATCATGTATAACGTCCATGTCACAGTCACATGCCAGTAGTTGTTGGGAGCACTAAGCTTGAAGTTGTGGACGAGTATGTTTACCTGGGATAAATAGTTCGACTAGGTAAGTCCAGCTTCGACCGAGAGGTCAATCGACGGGTTCAACTCAGCTGGGCAGCGTTCGGAAAATTACGACACATCTCGTCAGGTATACCTTAAAACTTGAAAACAAGAATGTACAACCAGTGCGTGTTGTCAGTGACGACCTATGCAACGGAGACGTGGTCCTTCACTGCTGGCCGAATGAGGAAGCCCAAGGTCGCTCAGCGAGCTATGGAGAGGGCTATGCTCGGAGTTTCTCTGCGTGATAAACTTAGAAATAATATCCTCAATATCCACAGTACGAGGGTGGATTGAAAAGTACTCGGCCTAACCAAGAAAATAAACACATACTAAATCAGTTATATTTTTATTTTTCTACATAATCACCATCAAGTTCAATACACTTTTGCCACCTCCCCTTCCAAGCATTTAGACCGTTGAAAAAAATGATTCTTCCTTAGAGTCAAAATATGCGTCTACAGCTGCTTTGACCTCGTCGTTTGTCGAAAATCTTTGACCTCCCAAGTGCTTTTTAGGTTAGGAACAGAAAGAAGTCTGATGGTGCCAGATCAGGTGAATACGGCGGATGCGGTAACAGTTCAAAGCCACAGTTGTGAATTTCAGCCATTGACTGTACTGACGTGAACACGGGCGTTATCTTGATGAAACAGGACTTTTCTTCTGAGCATTCCTCGACGTTTTTCTTTATTTCCTCTCGTAAACGACGTAGTAAGGTGCAGTAGTAATCAGAGTTTATAGTCTGACCCTTTCAAGATAATCAATCATAATCACACTTTCGAGTCCCAGAATACTGAAGCCATCACCTTATTTGCCGACAAAATCGACTTAGCCTTTTAGGGGTGGTGAACCAGGTCTTCTCCACTGTTTTGATTGTTGTTTTGTTTCCGGTGTACAGTAATGAACCCATGTTTCGTCCATAGTAACAAAACGATTCAAAAATCATCTGCATCGGCTTCAAATAACTCCAAACAGTCGCGTGAAATAGTCAATCGCGTCCTTTTTGTTCAACTGAAAGCAGTCGCGGAACCCACCTCGCAGACACCTGTGGAAACCCAACTCGTTGACAATGATGTTTTGAGTTCGTTCATAAGAGATGCCTATAATCTCGGCTATCTCTCTAATTTTTAATCTGCGGTCTCCCATTATTAAATCAAGTACTTTTTAATATTTTCGTCAGTAGTTGACGTCGAAGGCCTTCCAGAGCGGGGTTCATCTTTCACACCTCTCTACCACGCTTAAATTCTGCTATCCATTTTTGACGGATGAATATGACAGAGCACAATCGCCTAATGTACTGACCATGTCATCATGGATGGCTTTTGATGATAGCCCCTTCTTATGGAGGTACTTAATGACGGCACGCTGCTCGATTTGCTCCATTCGCGGAAATTATGTCCGATTACTTTGTTAATAAATTTATAAAATCACAACTAATTATCGCAAGCGTTTCGAACTTCACACAATGAACTAGTCTGAACTGAACTAAATAATGTGGGTAGATTTGATTTTTAGAATTGAATGGATCTGTGTTAGGCCGAGTACTTTTCAATCCACCCTCGTAGAACCAGAGTGACCGACATAGCCCAACGGATTAGTAAGCTGTAGTGGCAATGGGCCGGCCATATAGTTCGAAGAACCGACAACCGTTGAGGAAAAAAGGTTCTCGAGTGGCGGCCTCGTACCGGCGGACTAAGACATGCAGGAAGTCGATGGATGCAGGTGGTTCAGGACCGTGCTTTGTGGTATTCCTTGGGGGAGGCCTATGTTGAGCAGTGAACTTGTGAAGGGCTGTAATGATGATGATGATTAAGTCATAGGCACGACGTTAGCATAACATAATAAAATAATAACCGATTAAGTCATAGGTACTACGTTTTTACCAATTGTTATTCAACAGCACACAATGAGTGAGCTCTTGAATACATTTCATACAGACTAAACTTTTACAGAATTGAAAACATCGTCCAATTCCTACTAGAGTTTAACGCACGTCATATATAACACAATCTTTTCTGAGGAACACTGCGCACACGGCACAGATCGTACTATACACTGATGACACTGGCCCCTTAGCTAAACGTGCTCCAGCGAGCAGTTCCGGTGCGTTCGCGCCAGGGAGCCGTCTTACTGCACTCGCGCCAGCAAGCTATCGCGCCGCACCAGCGCCAGCAAGCCTCTGCGCTGCACCAGCGCCAGTGAGCTGTCCAGACTTCAACATTGCAGGCATAGGCACCAGTTTGCATACCTCACAGTGGCTGTTGACATAGGCACAAATTTAGCGTTAACTAGTACCTGAAACCTTTTTCATATTGGATTTTACTCAAGTTAGTTTTAATGATAAATTTGAAGTACACAACTGTAAAAGCAAAAGACATGGAAACAACTACGTCAGATGCACAAGCGTGCATTTAAGTACATCCAACACAGGTCTCACAAAATAGGTATCCTAAGTAATTTAAAATTGAAATAGATATAAAACGTTTCAGGTGCATGAAAGGAATATTAATAATTAAAAGACAGGAAGATAAATATATTGTGAATCATAGAATTTGGGGCTTCCAAAGTTCACCACACATTATCTTATGAAACGGCAACTATGTGACATGGCACTCACAAACCATTGCACACGCTGCAAAAACGGCAAACATGTGGAGAGACTGATCCCACCACATATTCTAAAGGGAATGAGGCAACTGCGCAAAATCTACGCATTGAAAAGTCAACTGCAAGCAGAGGCGCAGGCCACTACACACATTGCCATTATAAATATATAATGATTTATATGTTCAATATTATTGTTAGATGCGATTTTATGCGACAAAACGTTGGAATCTAGTAGCTAGTAGAAAATACCTACGCGTTTTGCGCTTAAGGCATGCAATAATACATTTGATATATAATTAAATCAGATATGAAAATAAATTAGGTTCTGAAAAGGGTTAAAAATGTTTAAAAAAATTTACTATGCACTTTTGAAATAAAAGCAAAAGTAATGTAACAATCCTTTTTTAAATTGTTATATTGTTATTATCAAAATATATTATTATAATAATGAAAATGTTATGTGCAATGCATGAAATAAAAGTATTTTTTATTTTTATATTTATTTTATTTATTCTTTTTTATAAATCAAATCTCTATAAGGTCTTAAGTCAGTGAAGGCAAATATACTTTCTCTACCTTTACTCAATATAAATGCAGCTATTCCAAATACATGCCCGTACATAAAATCGCCTCTTATAACACTCTCGGGATGAAATAGGGAAATGGAACATCACTACACGGTGTGACTCAATCATCGGATATTGTTTCTTTTTTAATTATTTTTATTAATTTTTCAACAGATGATGCTTACATTTTTTTGATAAGATACGCTGCATGATGCTATTTATAGGAATTTCATTTGCTTCTTTACAGTTACAAGATCCGAGGCATTTGTTTACCAAATAAGCCAGCTTACCGGATTCAAATAACAACAAAGAGTCGTATCAGGTATTGTGATCTGGACAATGCCAGAATCTCTATAGAACTTTGTCCACCTAAAAATGTAGTGTAGTGTTTTTAGAACTTGCGATTTTTTTTTAAATTGAACTTTTACAATTACATTTACCTTATTTTGTATAATAGCATTCGTTGCAGTTCATTGTAATTCCAATGTATAAATTGTCAGGCGCTAATAAAATATGTAAGTAAGGATTTAACAGCCAAAAAAAAAACTTCCGTTGGGTTTGGATAAAACAATAAATTATATGATCACCGATATTTGAGAAGGTGAAGATATTTGTACGTGGTAGAGCCATGCTGCAGCTATATTAATAGTATAGTTGTAGCACGAATGGGTCGGCTCGACCGGGGAAGGACCAAGCTCTCACAGAATACCAGCGTAAAATAGCAGCTTAATGCTGCTGTGTTTCGTATGGTGAGTGTAGAGAACCGGAGACCCATTTTACTGGAAAAGAGGCATTCGATCTTAGTACTCACGGCTGACAACGCATCTGCATTTTAATTCGCAAACGAAGATAGATGTAGATGTCTATGGGCCACAGCAAGCACTTACCACCAGGTGGACTGTGTGCTCGTTTGTCACCCTTATTCTATAAAAAAAGAAGGGGTTCTCCTGTTTTGAAGTTAAAAGATCCTAACTCTATAGGATAACCACCACCTGTTCCTTAACTGGTTTAAGTATAAACAAATAGGCTCCGTTACGTAAATACTACTCTTGATATTGTATCAATGTGTTGTTTTTCAACAACATCATTTAATAGATGGTAGGACTCATTTCTGTTTAGGAGTCCGTCTGGGTAAGTGCAACTTTACCATTTCAGTCGACAAGCTGCAGTGCGTGCACTATTGTGTTCCGGTCTGAAGGGTATAGAGAGTCAGTATAATTACAGGCTGTGAAGTATTTCTTAGATGACAAAGTGTCTGTAGCCTTCTTTGTTTGAAGTTTGAACTGTAGGTGTTTATGTGTCACTTACCGTCAGATAGGCATTGACATTTGTCATTTCAATTTTTGGTAGTTCATTGCTTGACATAATATTATGTAGGTGCCTTCCAAATGACAGGCACCTTGAACGGAATTCGTACCAGCAACCGTTTCTCACCATAAACTTTGCTGCCTGTTAGCAGGATAAATATTGTAGGTCTGGCTTATTTAAGATTGTAATTTCGCTAACGCGATTTTTTGCTTTTGCCTTTTTACTTTTACAACATTGTAGATGTTTTTAATAGGTGGGCTTGATTATTGCTGGTAGATCTGGAGAGAAATAAGAACACACAAATTATATTTTAATTTGACAGCTGGGTGGATGTTCGGGTGCGGGATTTTTCTATAAATTCACTATTTCTAAAGAGCTTCTTCTAGTAGTTTCTTCTTTTTGCTACTATTAGCTTCAATATTGTACTTTTTCAATCTAATTGTAGGGGATCTTCTTTGGAGCGCAAAATCCCAATTAACCTTTTAATCTCTTAGAGCCCCATTCCCCTCCGCCCGTACTTCACCTCTCTATTTTATTACTTTCATAAATAAGTTAAAATACGATTGTTTACATTTTTTTTTAATCAAGAACTATGAGTTTTTATTGATTGTAGTTCTTCAAAAGAGCGTTGTCACCTTTCTTGAAGCAAATTTGACGAGTATCACACACCCGGTACTGATTAATGGCACTCAAATAAATATCTTAATAACACGTGCAAGAAATCATCATCATCATTCATCATTACAGCCCTTCACAAGTCCACTGCTGAACATAGGCCTCCCCCACGGAACGCCACAAAGCACGGTCCCGAGCTACCTGCATCCATTGACTTCCCGCATGTCTTACCAGGTCGTCACCCCATCTAGTGGGGGGACGCCCTACACTTCGCCTGCCAGTACGAGGCTGCCACTCGAGAACCTTTCTTACCCAACGATTGTCGGTTCTTCAAGCTATATGGCCGGCCCATTGCCACTTCAGCTTACTAATCCTTTGGGCTATGTCGGTTACTCTGGTTCTACTGCGGATATCCTCATTTCTAAATTTATCACGCAGAGAAACCCTGAGCATACCCTCTCCATAGCTCGCTGAGCGACCTTGAGCTTCCTTATACGGCCAGTAGTGAAGGACCACGCCTCAGTTCCGTGCAAGAAATATATTTTTAAAATCAAAAGAATATATTGGCTAAGTTTTGATTAAGTTTGGAAAATTCCCGCCTACAAATAATTATTTCATGTCCAAGTGTTTGTCCATTTTCATTTTATACATGTCATTCTAACAAAAGTCCAGTGCTTAAAATAGACCTTTTCCTTAGATTGCCTCATTGGGATCATATTTACCAGAGTTGCCACGATTGGCGGGTGGGTTATCACGTGAAATAATATAATATAAAATATATATAAAAGCATAGCTAGCTGCAAAGCACGGTCCAGAAATGAAATATAATTTAAGAGACTACAGACCTCATTTTAGGCATGCAATTAAAGTATAACATAGATATTAATGGATCATTGGCTTCAACTGTGTGATATCTTATATGTTGTCTAGATCCCAAGATAGACCGTTCATATCCTAGGCAAACGTGTGTGGCCCAATTATTCATCACATTATATATATATATATAGTACCACGACCTCACAGAATACCAGCGTGTAGTAGAGATTTACCTCTGCGTCGCTTGGTGAGTACAGGTGGCCGGTAGCCCAACTATTACATTATAGTACCTGCTACCATGTTATGGGGCCCCCATAACATGGTAGCGGAATTTAAAAATAAAGGACTTCACCAGGAGGGTACCAGCATCCCTGGTAATCGAGAAACCCTTACTGTTAGTATAGAGGGGGCGAAATCGGCAAACAGAGCGATAAAACCATGGCGACCCCTGCCACGCTATCCGTGGACTTCTGCAACATCAGAGGACTTAACTCGAACCTTAACGCCGTCCACTACAATCTAGAGACGGTGAAGCTGGCCTTGCTCTTTTTGACCGAGACGCAGGTGTTCTCTCCGGCTGATACTTCGTAACTGTCCTGCCCGGGGTACAAATTAGAACACTTCTTTGTGCCCCGGGCTGGAGTTGGTCCTGCCTGTATAGTTCCCATAGCGGTAATGCCGACACAGACCGACTCATCGACCACGTCCAAATGGCTACAGATTTCTTGCTACAACAGATCCCATCCGTAGAGATCGTAATACTTGGCGATTTTAACGCCCACCAAGCCGAATGGCTCGGTTCACGTTAACCGATCATGCGGGGAGATCTGTTTATGACTTTGCCAGGCATATGGCTCACCACACCTTACCTACGCAAATCTCTATGATCACACCTTCCTGTTGGACCTTCTGCTGCCCTCTCATCCGAACGGATATCAGGTTTCCGTCGATGCCCCTCTCGGCTCTTCGGACCATTGTCTGATCCGGAGTGTGGTGCCACTCACGCTCCCCTCACGATTGCGTTCTGCAGGTTGCCACCATGTTTGGCATTACAGGTCGTCTGATTGGGACGGAATGCGTTCTTTCTTTGCATCCTACCTATGGGGGCGGGTTTGCTTTTTGCCGGATGATCCCAGCGCTGTTGCTGACTCTGTCACTGACGTGGTGCTACAGGGAATGGAACTATTTAAACCATCATCTGTGGTACTCATTGGAGGCAGATCTCAGCCTTGGTTTAGTCGCTCCTGTAAGACTGCATTACGCAGTAAGCAGGAGTGTTATCAGGCCTGGGCTGAGGCTTCGGCGGCTCGGGATGTAAGTACCAGCATGCTTAAAAAGAATTATAACTTCGCCTCCAGGTCCTTCAAAAGAGTTATTGCCAAGGCAAAGTATGAGCACATCGGCAGAATTGGTGAGAAATGAATCGCCTTCCTTCGGGAATCCGTGCATTCTGGTCTCGCCAAGGCTGTTCAAGGGAATTTCTGTAAGCCATCATTACCATCTCTGCAGAGGGAGGATGACTCACTGGCCCACGCCGCAAAAGAGAAAGCCGACCTTTTAGGCTCCCTTTTTGCGTCCAACTCGACTCTCGTGACGGGGAAACTCCGCCGACCATCCCGCGGTATGGTTCACACAGTGCTTGGTTCGCAAAGTACTCCTCTCTCTGGACATCCACAATTCGTGCATCCGATCCCTAAAAACCGCTCTGATCCGTCCAACTACAGGCCTATTGCCATCACCTGTTCTCGAATATAATGGAGTCCATTATCATGCGGTACCTTGAGGAGCACCAGCTGAATAGTGACCGCCAGTATGGTTTCCGTCGGGATCGCTCAGCTGGTGGTATTCTTGTTTACCTAACACATAGATGAGCGCAGGCGATCAAGTCAAAGGGGAAGGCATTGGCTGTTAGTTTGGACATAGCGAAGGCCTTCGATCGGGTCTGGCACAAACGCTTCTTTCGAATCTTCCTTCCTATGGGCTTCCTGAGAAATTGTGCAATTGGATCACCAGTTTTCTGGCTGATCGGAGCATTAAGGTCGTAGTAGACGGTGCATACTCCGATTACAAGCCTATTTACGTTGGTGTTCCACAAGGCTGCGTGCTATCACCAACGCTGTTTCTTCTGCATATCAATGATATGTTGCAAACCGGTAACATTAATTGCTATGCGGATGACAGCACTTGTGATGCTCTATATACCGGCCGTGTCAATATTTCTCGGGAAAACGTTCACAACAACTTCCTTGTGGAATCGATTATCACCAGCGATTTTTCCGGACGGATACGACTTAGGGACCTTCAAGAAAAGAGCCTACTCCTTTTTAAAAGGCCGAAAACGCATCTGTAGTTCCCCTGGTGTTGCATATATTTATCCTGGAATAAAAGTGTTCCGCAACAAAAGAGTGGCGCTTCTGCAGCGCGTATATCTACAGTTGTATATCTCGCTGATTTTTTTGTTTTCTACGACGATGGAGCCGCGTATTTGGCTTCCGCATATTGCGACGTTGCCAGTTCGTTCATTTGGTACGCTCGATTAAATTGTCACGCATCCCCTATGAAAAGGGAATTTTTCATAGGGGATGCGTGAAATGATTAGCGGCGGATATAAAAAATGGGAAAAATAGAATCTATTGCAATAACTGTGAGGATGAAGGATCGGAAGATGAAGAACAGGATGATGAGTTGCAAGATTATGCCAAAATTCTCAAGGACATACAGAGAAAAGTCGATGCAGTACCGGAATTCAAAAAACACCTCGACATGATAACCCAAAGCCTAAGCCTTCTCTCTGATAAATATGACTCACTGATTAAAGAGCATAATCAGTCAAAAGATAAAATTCAGAAGCTTGAAAAAACCATTACTAGTATTAACAATAAATGTGTTTATTTGGAGAAACAGAACACTGCTTTGGAACAAAAAATCACGAGTTCGAACAGGCATCTCGTAAACATAATCTCGAAATAGCAGTCATTGAACAGTTACCAGACGAGAACATCAACGAAATTGTCAACAAAATATGTAACAAAAACATAATCAACGTTAATAGCTCGGAAATTGAATGGGTGAAACGTATGCGACCAACAAAAATGAACAACAAACCGGCGCCTATCATCGTGGGCTTCAAGGCCTCGGGGACTGGATCGCGGGACAACTGGCTTGCTGAACGTCGTAAGCTATCGGAAACCACAAGTAATATGATAACAAGTGGATCGGCGACTAACAATATATATATAAACGAGGATTTGACCAAAACTATGCGAGCCCTATTATGGAACACAAAGAAACAACTGAAGGGATTTTACAAATACATATGGGTTTCAAATGGAAAGATCCTAGTCAAGAAAGCTGAAGGAAAAACATCAGTTTGTGTGCGGGCAGAAAGTGATATTCACGACCTAATTAATAATAAGAGACTTTATGTATGTAGTTTGATGGTTATCAAGTATATCTCACGGCATAAAATTCGATAACTTAAATAATTTAGACTCAATAATTAATGGGTCTGTCAATTATACGTGTGTCGATAGTTTAAATCCGTGGTTACAACAAATAAGCAATTATAAAGATCTATGTATTTTACATGTTAACATTCGTTCTTTAAAAGAACACTTTAGTGAATTTTTAGTGTCTCTGGGAAATGATTTGAATCGATTAGATGTCATTGTGGTAACCGAACCAAACATTAAGTTCTCATTACTCTCCTTTTATAAAATTCCAGGATTTGTTGTTAATTATTACACCCGTAAAGGGCGCACCGGCGGTGGCACGTGTGAGCGAGTCAGCCGCCAATTCTATGCGCTCGGCGGAGTGTGTTTCCATTACGCTCAATATTCGTGATGAACAAATTTATTAAATTTCCATGTACAAGCCACCCAGATTTTTTAAACAGGATAGATTACAAGAATTTTATTTAGAATTGCGTAATTTATTAGACAATCTGCCGCGGTGTCCTGAAGGTATTTTTTGCGGAGATATAAATATTGACCTTTTAGATAATTATAATAACCGAGTCATCTTATATGAAAATATATTAGCGGAGTATGGGTTTATTAAATGTACATATGATGTAACTCGTAGGGAAATAGTTAAGGGTAATTTGGTGGAATCATGCTTAGATCATATATATATTAGAGCGCCTTTAGCATTAATTAATTCTGCGTTAGTAAAACACAAGATTTCAGACCGTTACTATGTCTCGGTCGCGATACGATGGAAACGCGAACCCGATATACGCCCCACTTGCGCCGACATCGACACGGCGAGAGCGACACCGCTGCCGCCGGCCGGTCATCCCAATGAACACGTGACACGGCGACAGCGGGCAGCCGCTCGTCGTATTTGAGACAACCGTTTAGTTAGATAAAAATTACTGTCTACTAACTTCAATAATTTACTTGATAGAAATTGCTCAATAGAATTATATAAATCTTTCACTAATTTGTTCACTAATATATATAATGAATGTTACAGATATCAACCTATAAAGCTAAATAAAAGTAATAGGAACAAAAAGCTGGATAAACGAGAATTTAAAAAAAAATATTTTAGAAAGAGATAGACTTTTTAATATATGGTGCAAAGATCCAAAAAATATGATAAAACGACTGAACTATACTAAATATAGAAATAAGTGTAACAAAGCCATATTTAAATGTAATGTTGAGTATGATAAGGAGAGTATATAAGATTGTAATAATAATATTAAGAAAATATGGGATAAGATAAATAATTTACTAGGAAAGAATAGGCAATCTTTAGACAGTTTAATACTTTCAAATATGGAAGAGCAAGGTAGTATAAAGGAGATATGTGATAAGTTCGCTACTAGTTTTTCTAGCGAAATAGATAAAATAAGACATGTATGCACTGACAAATGGTTGGTAAGAGATAACTACGTTAAGAGATCGGACATGTATCGATTACCTGTTTCACATCTTTACTACTAACTGATGGCAGTCAGTTAGTAGTAAAGATGTGAAACAGGTAATCGATAAGATGGACAAAAACAAACCACCTGGTAGGGATCGTGTGCGGATGTCAGACTTGAAATTAGTTGTGGATAAAGTCAGTCCCATAGCTAAGTTAGTTAATTTATCTGTTAGCCTCCATAAATTTCCATCAAAATTAAAAGAAACCATCATTCGTCCCATCCATAAAAAGGTGACTGTAAAGCTTTTTCTAATTATAGACCTATAGCTATTTTATCTAGTGTTGACAAAATTATTGAAAAATGTTTAGTAAATCAACTGGGAAGTTATCTACAAAAGAATAAAATATTAAATGAATGCCAATACGGTTTCCAAAAGGGTAAAAACTACAAACACACTCTTATCAAAATTTACAGATGAGATTAATTCATATTTAGAAGATAAAAAATTTGTAGTGTTAGTTTTTTATGATTTTAAAAAAGCCTTCAACACCTTAGTAACGGACACACTTTTGAATGGAATGGACGAATGTGGTTAGAGGCAACCGTTAAACCAATGGTTCTGTGACTACCTAACGACGCGCTCTTTTCGTGTGAAGGTAGGGGACACGCTCAACGAGGAGATCGATGTCGGATGCGGAGTTCTGCAGGGATCAGGGACTGGGCCAATCTGCTACTTATTACACGTAAATAGTGTAGTGTATGTGGAGTGCTCCGCCACTGCTCGGCTTATATGTTCGCGGACGAACATTACGCGCCGGTACCGATCTCGCTGAGACGTGTTGCCAAGTGCAGCATGATATAGATGCGGTCGTTAGGTGGTCGCACGACAATGGTATCATTTTGAATTCAGATAAAACTAAATTACTCATCATACACTCACCTTACTTAAAGCCTTTAAATTCACCTCCGTTTATGTATACTCATAGTTATTCTTGCATTCATGATAACCTATTCAATTGTAAATGTAAGCCTATTGAAAGAGTAGATTGCGTGACGTATCTTGGTGTTGTTGTGGATTCAGTATTTTCATAGTCATGTTATTTCGATTTCATATGTAATAAACTAAGATTTTTTCTGAGTAAATTCTACCACTTAAGTTTTAAAGTACCAGTTGCTACATTGAAAACCCTGTATTTCTCACTTATAGATTCTATTCTCAGTTATGCTCTTGACAGTTATGGTCTTACATTCAAAAGTAATATTGATAAGCTTGAAGCTCTTCAGATTAAATTTTAAAATTACTTGTAAACAAAAAAACTAAAGCTAATTGCAAAGGTAACTACTCTCAATTATTTAAAATTTGTAAGATTCTACCGGTTAGTTTAAAGCATAAATATCTACTGGCTATAAATAACCATGACTGTCAAAACCTAAGCTTGACGATTGTAAAACACAATCAAGGTACCCGGTCGATGTCCGAGGGTAAGTTACCTAGAATAAAAAACTACTGTGGAGATAGAACATTAAAGAAACAAATACTGTATCTTCTGAACAGTCTGCCTCTTTGGGCATTCGACACGAGACCAAGAAAAATTTATTTAAAAAGATGGTTTATAGACACTTTCTACCATTATGTCAATAAGATAAAATTTTGTACCATAGCTATCCATTAAGTATTATTGTGAGACTCTGGATTCCACAGACAAACTGTGTAAACAGTTTTGTGGGACTACGTTTTATTGTAAGGTTGTGTCGATATGTTTAGTAAAATAAAGAAAAAAAAATATCATAATAACATAGGAATATTCACTGTCTTAAGTAACATACGCGTAGAGTGCATTCCGGCGTCTGGCGCTCGGTCGAACCATATAACCAAAATAATTAAAATATTGTTACAAAATAAACTTCGTTGCAGTTATTGTTATTGTACATCGCACAATGATAATCGCAAAATATGCGTGCTAGAATTTTTTGTAATTAGTTGAAGAGAATCAATAAAATTGATCTGCCGACGTATCTCTCTTTTATTTATAATTTATATTGATATAATATATGGTGTTTTATTGTTTAATTAGCAGTTTGTATGTACTTGTTGTAATGTTTCTTTTTACTTACTTACCTCTTAATAGACTGCAATGATCGACGAAGTATATAAGTATATTCGGCAAGCTTTCGGTAGCAAAACAAAATTAACTCCCGATAGCTATAAAATATCCGGACGTCCTATAGCAATTGTGTTGGAGTTCTCAACCAAGAGAGGTCAGGGCCCGGGTAAGACAAGAAACAAATATGCATTATATTCAGCGTAAAAAAATTAAAGTAAATAATTGAAAGTATAAAACTACAATCATCTTAACACAAAAATATGTATGCAATTAAAAAAACTACTAAGACTAAAACTACGCATTTACTATAAAAATAAAATTGCTAGAGAATTAAAATGCGACTATGACAACTATTGGTAGGTTTTGCTAAGTGATAACGAAGCTAAATTCATAGAAACAAAAATAAAAAATAAAATATCAAAACATAAAATTAACTATTAATGTTTTGTTAATAAAATAATATAAAATTGTTATTACAAAAATATAAATCTTAATGATAAAGAAGAGAAAAAGCAAAAAGATAACTTTTCTATGTAGTCGGAGATTTGAACCATGAACTTGAAGTTGCACGATGTATATGTCCGTTCCGCCGGTAGGCTAAGCCTGTAACTGACAAATTGATTAAAATAACGATTTATCATTCTTACAACAAATAAACTTTTCTGATGAACATATTGTCAGAGATGTAGGAAGGCGTTATTATTACAATCAACTAAATGGGCGTTTCCACAGACTGAAATAAATGCATAATCTCAGAATACAATTTTTTTGTTTGAATACTAGCAATGCCATTAACATTACTAATATTAACCACTCCTAGTTAGCCTAAAAAGCTCATAAGCCTTAAAATTCTTAACACATTAAGAGTGGTTCACTACAGTAGTCTAATGGCGGATTCGAACCCACGACCTTTTGAGTTCGCGGTCTGCAGCCTACAACATTAGGCTACTCTCGCTTTTTGCAGTTACTCCGACTACAAAATAACGAATACGATTAAAACACTTATATACTTCCCAATTATATAAATATACTTCTCAATTATAACGTAAATTGGCAGCATTTTTTATATCATCATACAATATACGGACGTCTGATAACATTTATACGGACGCCCAATTGAAATATACGGCCATCTGATTGGCACATGCGGCCGCCAAATAATATTATATTCAGGAATGGAGTATTATTCACGATAATGTTCATTTACACATCACTTTGACTGAAAAATAGCTCGAAAAATAAAACGAGGATATACAGATATCCTCTATTTATTACATTTTTCCGTAGTGTTTAACAAATTATAAGCAATAAATTTAGTAAAATTAAATAAAATCTTTAGTTTTTCATACAAATTATGCCGTGGCGCAGTGGCTTAGCGTGTATGAGTTGCAGCACTAAGGGCCACGGTTTCTAATCCTGTACGAAACAAGTATTTGTATGACCTACAAATAATTATTGTTCCGGGTCTGCATGTTTGTTTTTGTGAAATTTATGTACATAAACTACGATACAGGAGGAAATACCCACGATGCAGGAGTAAATTCTAGTGTGTAGGTAACGTTTTGAAAAAAAAAAGAAAGAATATTTTTATGAAATGCCGTCTCAATATTGGTATTACTCCGGTTGTCTAGTAGTCATTCAATAGCAAATATAAAATATTAACTTGTTTATTTTAATTTGGACAGTAAAGGAGTGCACTCGTAGTACATTTATTGTGATAAATACTTCGGGAAAATGGAATAAAAAGAGGATCTCCGATTTTCGGCGTATCTATCACTATCAAGTATATAAGAACAGGTCGTATCGTAATCGTAATCTTTTTTAGGTCTCCCTCTTCAACTGCCATTATTAAGGGTTTGCTCCGTAGTTCTCGACCTTATCCATCTTTCCCAAATAATAAATGACAAATTTATTGTGAACTCTCAATTAAACCATCGGCCTGTAGTTATATCTTATCTTATTACTTTAAGAACCTCAAACATTTTGGAACAATAAACTATAAACTTAAAGGAGGGATTTAGTTAAATTAGGCAAGCATTAGACAGCTATAAAATACGGTCGCCCAATATCTATACACGGACATCTGATTACAATATACGGACGTCATATAGCTACGAGTATATACGGTAATAATACGATGGTATAATGAATGTCTGATAAGCACACACAGTCACCTAATAACTATAGGAATAAAGATTTACTGTTAGTATTACTAATAATTAATAGTACTGTTAGTATCAAGTTTCTGCGTCACTAATATGTGGTTATTCTTTTTTATAATCTACCCTGCTCGAGCATGCTCTCTCGCTTCCATCCATGAATTTCTGTCAGTAACCACCTCCATCAATATGAAAACGTAGGCTAACAAGTCACCTCATAAGCGTTTTCTTGGTCTCTCTCTTCTTCAACTGTCATTATCATGAGCCTATTATGTAATTGACGGTATCTTGTCCACCTTTACTTAATCCATAATATGACATAATATCAATAAACTCAATAAATAATCTTTAAAGGAAGGATTTAAATCTAGGAATACGGACGCCCGATACTAAATACGGGCGCGTGTAGTAGCCCCACGACATATATATATTAGTGTTAAGGTAGAATAAGGTTCAGTATAATTAAAGTTATAGAAGCATCAACACGTCTCCTAATTCACACAAGACCTTTCCTACATATATCACATGATTCTGCCAGGCGGTGCGCTGCTACAATGTACGCGCACCGCCTTTTATATAAAGAGAGAAAATTAAAAAAAAAATAATGGAAATCATCATGGAAAAATATATTATAACGGAATGGACGCAATACCGGATGACGAAAAACAAATAAATATGAATACAAGAAGAGGCCACAATAATAATTGTAGGAACTAAATAAAAATTAAAAATATGATGACCAAAGTTCAAAATTCAAGAAACGGCAGATTAATTTTAAAAGGAAGTAAATGTACTTTTGCAAGCTTCGTCCAGAAGAATATGAAAATTGAGCCACAAAGAAAAAGAAGAAAATTTGAGGTAACATCGAATCAGCATATTTTTCAATCTTTTAACATTTCTTAAAAAGTTTTAATTATTATAAAAAAGTTATGTTTTTAAAATTTTGTATTTAATATAATATGATAAAGTTGAGTTTATTAATCAGATACTACGATTTAATTGATACCTTAATATATTTATTAGTGCACCTGCTAAAAAATCATAATGCAATATTAAAATTGTTACTTTTTAAGCTCTCTTGTATGTTGGCACAAGACGATTTTATATTCAATTTTATACAGTTATTGTTTATTGTTATATATTCTTTTATTACTGTGTCCTGCAAACCGAATGAAATAATATAGTAGATTACATTTTACGTACTTAAATTTACCATGATTTATCATCAATTAATTTTCGTATGGTTAAAAATACTAATGATATATTCCGCTGTTATTTTTTTTTTTAGTAAATTTTATTTAAATGGTAGTATTCAATTTTGAAAAGGGTTTTAACATTCGCTATTGTTAAAAGTTTTTTTCTTCTCTAAAGGCAATAAACCTTAAATTTATATACAACCTACATAAAATTAAAATTGTTCTTTTGAATGTTAAAATAAATTAATGTTTTGTTATATAAACTTGGTAGTAGTTGTAGTAATTTTTCAATAATGTTGTATATACGAAAAATAAACATCATATTTCTTGCAAAAGTAATTTATAAAATAAAAAGCTAATGTATTTTTCGATGTATGTAAAACTAATAAAACTATTCACGATGTAATGTATCTTAACTTCTGTATAAATTCAAAAATATTTAAAACTATCACTTAAGGTACATTTTACTTTACTTGCATTCATATTATAACAGTTTGTACAAGTTATCTTAAAATTAGGTGTCAATCACACTGTGTGGTCATAGTTCTATGTAATCGCAAACGTTTCCATATACATACTTTAGTAATTAAAACAAAGGTGTCTCAAATCGCTTGCCCTGCTAGGAGGGATTGCAATTTGTATTTTGATCTGTCTCTTGTTATGTGATTATGTTATTGTTACTGAAAATGATTACGTTGCTTTGACTTCTTTGTTCTGTATCTTAATATGAAATGCAATAATTTATTTTTGGTTTAATATTGATTAAACTTTTAAATCATAAGATAACAGTTTGATTATCTAACTTACTTATGTGGATTATGAAAATAATAACTCGTTCAAAACGATTTAGAAACTCAATTATATTATGTATACAATTAATTAATTTCAATTTTGTTGTGCCCATATTGTGAGCCTCAATCCCTGACTGACAATGATATACCTAAATATTATAGGAGACTGTATAATATAAATTTGTAAAAGATGAGTAGATTTATGGCTAAGTTACGAAATACGGAATTATAAATCAAAATATTAATAGTGTAGTTGTGAGAGTAAGGTAAAGAAAATTATCGGAGGTTAGCATATCCACATACAATCGGCCTGATCAGCTGAGAGTTTGGAAAACCTAATAACCGATTAATTTTAAACACTTTTAAATCCGAACAGGATTCGATAAAACCAGAATGAGTTCTAACTATTGTTATTGAGTGAAATAAGAATTTATCAAGAATTGTATGGGAATATTGTCCATTATCTTGATCATGTATGTACGCGAGTCGTGTACGTGAAAGTTATGATACAATTAAATAATAAATTATATGAACTGAAACGCTATAAATGTAAAGAATTGGATGAAGTGATATTGGTCATTGTCTTGATCATGTATGTACGCGAGCCGTGTACGTGAAAGAAATGACACAAATATTTAATGAATAGCTAAAATGCAGAAAAGAAAAATGGAAAATAAGTAATGGTTAACAAAGAATAAGTAAATACATGAAGTAAAATGAAATATTGAAATGTGAAAACAATCTAAGAAAATGAAAAGAGTATTATTATTGTTCGGAGTAGAAAAGTCGTATAATGACAAAATGATTTAAGTGACTCAATGACTTAATACCTAAGTGACTGAGTTAAAATGCACTACAACTTAATTGTGAAAAAAAATCAGAAAATTTGTAAGCGTATGTAAACGTTAAACATTAATAGACTGTGACGAAACTATGTACAAGATTATGACCTGACATTAATATGGGACAAGGATCTGGACACCGACTTGCCCATAGAATATACTATCTATTTTATTTTTGTAATTTATGTTCATAATAGTCCTAACTTTTTTATTTATATATATAATTTTTTAAAAAATGTATTAATCTCTTATTTATATTTTTTTTTGTCGGTGGGAGGTGTAGTGTAGCCCCCACGACAATATATATTAGTGTTAAGGTAGAATAAGGATCAGTATAATTAAAGTTATAGAAGCATCAACACGTCTCCTAATTCACACAAGACCTTTCCTACATATATCACAGCCGAATAACTATATACGGTCACTGGAAATCTACATATGTTCGTTTGATAACTATATACGGACTCTGGATAACCACGAGCATATACGGATGCCAGATATGTAACTATATACGGATGTCCAATAACTATAATATACGGATTAGTAAAATTTAAAATCACAGCCTATATACGTCCCACAGCTAGGCACAGGCTTCTTCTCATTTCTGACAAGATTTAAGGTAAGGAAATGTCCGCCGCGCTGCCCCTATGCATGTTGGTGATTTCACATGTCTTCGAAATATTTTATTTCTTATTTATCAAGGGAAACCTCCATTTCCCCTCGATGGTATTCTTCACCGCTAACACAAATCAGCACTTAAAATTGCAATTAACTTCAACGCAACGTAATCGTTGATGCCAGCGGGGATCGAACTCGGGTTGCTCGCGTACTGTTAAATTCACAGCGAGCGCTTAGCCCCTGAGCTACCACGGCATATATTATTATTAGGAATATATGGATGCCATATAATAGTATAGGTGCTTGGTGCTATGAGCTTTTTACACTTTTTAGTTTTAAGATATTCATAATAAAAATTCACAGATATCTTACAAGCACTTTTCCACATACCTAGTTAAAATATGTGTTATTTAGGAATCTTCCCAAGTGCTTGTGCACAGCATTAAACAGTAGCTTTTAAAATACTTTTTAAAGGAGAAAAGGATTTTATTTAATACGATTCTTCTGCGAGGCTTGAGGTTTTCTGACAAGTAAATAATTGGTGGAGCGGTGGACTGCTATTCGAGTAAATAGTTCAACAATTATTAACAACAATTCGATTAAGAAATCCGGCTCGACCGGGGAACAAAAATATATAATGGTTCAGCGGTACGATGCGATTCGAAGGACCTTTGAAATTATGATTATGTGGCGTGATTCTAGGAACCAAAACAAAATGGCGTCGAGCGCCGCGTGCACACTACTATATACTTTAGACAATAGACCCTTGCGTAAATTAGACTAGATTCGTTGGCTGGTACGAAAGGAATTTGAGCTGCTACGGTATAAGGAACAAAAAATAAAACAGCTCATAATAAAGGAATGGACAGCACAGTACCTTGATAATGGGCGGCGTATCTCGTATCTTCCACTGCTGCTGGGCGCGCGATGAATTGTGATGATACTTGAACTCTTCCCGATAAATTCGTATGCACCAAAACCAACTTCCAGCGATTAAATAACTATAAATACAACAATTTTGTCTTGCGGTTTGCGTCTACAACTATACTGTCGGACGTGGCCGTCCGTCGCGCCGGTCCAATCCACGCTCGGAATGTGCTAGGAAAAAGGGAGGTGGGCGAAGGAAATTTTGCCAGCCAAACATTTAACTAATACCCTACAAACCAACGAAATACAAAACGTATGCGGTGGCGCAACCAATAATAAATTTAAATTTAAAGTTCAAACTATTTATTTCACCACGCATACATTTATACTATTACATTAAAATAACGCTCAATTTTTTTGTGGTAAAATCTTACCTTAATATAATCATATGCGCTATCGATTAATTTAATGTGTTAATCGCTCACAATGCGTTGTCTGGTAGTGGACACACACGTAGGCCCCTCCCCCATTCTAGACTTTTCCACGGTATAGTATACTTTTAAAATGTTTTTAATTTGTTGAGATGTTTTATTTTCTAATTATTTGGCTATTTCCATTGGCAATTTATTCAGAATGCTTGGAAGAGTGAGATTCACTTTTGGCAGTTTATACAGAGGTAAGTACGGGTTACGAACAGAATTTTCTCTACTTCTTTTTTGTAATTGGCTAATATTATGTTCACAGTAATCAGAGACAACAGTTACTTTCGCTTTATCAAATACATTCAAGACTATAAAATATTGGAATAACATAACATAATCGGGTTTACATTTGATTTAAATTTTATTTGGTACTATTATCCTTAATCATCATGTCTGTATATTATAGATTTTTTGAAGGTAAGTTTTATAAGTTCTTACATATTTAACTGGTTATGCCATAATTGATAACAGAGCCGGCCAATGCCAAATACAACAATATCAAGGTCCTGAAAGGCAATTTGTGCTTCAATATGCGCAATTTTGCCATAATAGCTCTCAGATTACTGCACACAGAGTCCACATGTGGGCCCCAGTTATATTTATGATCAATCTTAAGACCTAGATACACATATGTTCTTTAATATTTACACACATCACACATTAGTCACAGGCATTCAAGCACCGGTGCATACACTAGTGTTCATGAGCCACGATTTTTTGTGTTCCTTGTGTTTTTAAGTACGGTGAATGAATGTGCATGAGTTTAGTTTTTTTTAAATAATTGAATGTTAAACAAACGTCATGTGCCCATTGATATAACAGGTTAAACTCAGATTGCAGCAAGCTTCGCAGTACTAAGATCCCTGTGAGCTGTGATAATACATGTGTAGTCAGCAAATTGGTATACAGAGGCATGCCGGAATAAATTACAGATATCGTTGACGTATAGAAAGTACTCAGTCGAACCTTGGAGTAAAACTATGAATAGTAAATATCACAAAATATCCAGAACCATTTCATTATAAATTTTTTGGGTCGAGGTCCTGGGTTGCGTTGCTTAGAAACTGAGTAGTACGGTAGTCACTAAAAAGAGATAAAAACGAAATAAAAGCTGGCAACGTCGCATTTGCGCGCACGAAGTCACTGTGGACCTCAAAATGTCGACGCAGTAGATAAATCGTGCTCGATATATGCAGGAAGCCAAGAATACATCATCATGGACAAAGTAAAATACCTCACTGAGTAAGAAATCGTACGAAATTGATGTATATTTCTAAAACTGTAAATATTTACACCTCCTTCAGTTACATACCATAGTTATATATATATATATATATATATATATATATATATATATAAAGGGGATGGAAGGGTCTGTACGCTCGCTTCGCTTGCTCACTCGACCCCGCCATCCCTTTTTTTTTACGTGGAGAAATGCCTACGCATACCCGCCTCGCGGGGGCAAGGAAGGGTTATGTCGGACTCGAACCGACTAAAATTCCATGGTGTTCCACCTTCGCCGCATATTGGCAGGGCCACGGGAACGCTTTCGCACAAATCCGCGGCCCCAACAGCGCTGGCCGCCCCATGGCAGCCCCTTCTCGGGGGAAGACTTCTCCCCATTCTCCTTCTCAGGCAAGACGCATCAGGAACATAAGACACGCCTTCCTCCACGACCTTCAACTCCACTTGCGTAACGGGCCCCCCCGCGGAGGCCATGGGGCCAGGAAAATCGAGCGCTCGGTAGCACCCGCTTTCTTGACCCCAGCGGCGGATCTGGTCTTTGGCTCCGCCGCCAACCAAGTTTCGGCCGCGGAGGGTAGGGAGAGCGGCGCCTCGCAACACCGACACTCCTCTCCCCCCGCGGCCCCACCACCAATGCATCAACTGTGCGGCCCCGTCAGAGTCGCGAAGGATAGGGCCAGTGGCGCATCGCCATACCAACACTCTTCTTCCCCCGCGACTCCACCTCGGCTGCAGCGGTAGGGGGAGAGGGCACCCCTCTCGCCGCAGCCCACAGACACACATCCGAAGTGGACTCGCCAAGCCCACTCAGAGTGGTCACCTCGGGCCGGCCCTACACCACGAGCCAGCCAAGGGGTTTAAAGTTTAAGTAAACACATTTTATTATATTTCATAATGTTCCGCCTCTTATTATATCGATTATTTAATTATCTTTTAAAAAAATTGCTTCACGGCTCTCCATTGGGACTCAATCCTTTGTGTGTGAGTCCCTTTAAGAATTTATAGTAATTTAAGTTGCGTTTCAGGTATTAATTAGTGATATATGAATATTTTTAGAAAATGATTTTAAATATATCGACACAGTTCCGCCCTTGACCCCCTGCAAGCAATGAGCAATGAGGACATAACATATCTCCAACATAATATCGCATTCTGTTGACGTGAAAATGACAATTACTGCATCTCAAGATGAGCTGCGAGAAATCAGCACAAAGACGAAGGGAATATGATATAAATATATTTCACAATCACAAATCAGTCAACGTGTGAAAATAAATGACATTTATTTGACATACGTACTAACGATATTTAACGCAATGACGTGTGTATATAAATTACACAAATTTGCACGAAAATCAATGATTGTAATTCAGTAATGATTTATTATAATTGACGGATTATAAAAAATCATAATGGAAATCGGTACATAATATTTGTTATAACAAAGATTTATATATTTTAAAATTAAATAAATATTGTTTACGTAATTTAAGCGTGCGTATTTACTAATTCGTTAAAAGAAACGCAAATATAAACCGTTGAATTCCTTTTTTATATTATATTTTTTCGCAAGTTGTACAAAATAGTTTGGAAAATTCAAAATGCACGCGTCATGAGCGTTTTATTTAATTTTGTCTAAAAAAATTAATTACCAAAATAAATCGATTACACAAAGTATAAAGCCGATATAGGCTGTATGGTACATTTGTCCTTTGTCTATCAAGGACTACAAAAATATGAAAGCGCCTTTAAATTTTTAATAGCAATAAAAGTTTTTTTACATAAGATAAGGGTGACAAACGAGCACACAGTCCACCTGATGGGAGGTGGTTGCTGTGGCCCATAGACATCTACATCTATCCTCGATTACGTATTGAAATGCTAGATGCGTTGTCACCCGTGAGGACTAAGATGGAATGCCTCGTTTCTAGTAAAAAGAGTCTCCGGTTCTCTACACTCACCATACGAAACACAGCAGCGTTAGGCTGCTATTTTACGCTGGTTTCTGTGAGAGCGTGGTTCTTCCCGGAAGAGCCGACCCATTCGTGCTACAACTATGCTGCTAATATATCTGCAGCATGGCTCTACCACGTAAAGTTGAAAATCATTTTATTAACAAACTACGAGTACTAGGCTATTGATATGAAATAGGGAACCACCTGATGTAATTCTAGAGCTAATAAGAAAAACCTGTTTCGTACGTCAAATTTTTCGGGAGATAACGTGACCACATACAAAATCAATATCCGGACGTCCACGTAAAAAATTTTCAAACTGTTTCTTTTTCAAAGTAGCAATATAAAATGATTTTTTAAAATATGAAATGGATTCATTTGTATTTTACTTGATATACGGCTACTCATATTATCGTATAAGTGCAATATGGTTATGATAGAGGCATTTTATGAACACAACATTGCTCGACCTTGACGTGTCGAGAGTAAAGCACTACCTTATAACGCTTCACGTTATGAGGCATGCAATGACGATAGTTTATTTATTACATATTACATGTAGATTATTTATTACATAAAAGTCCAATATTCATAAGATTATTTTACATATATTTACCTTTTTGTACAAGGTGGGGCACGATCTGGCATTGTCCTTTGAATATATGATATTACGACCAGCTATTATTGCGCGTGATTGAGAAATGCAATGTCTGGTTTTAATATTTAGGAAAAGAAGCACAAGTTCGTCTATGCATGGAATACGGCTACTACACTCGTGCTGCAAAATTGGGTTGTGCAGATTTAAACCCAATCAAAAGTCATCCTAAGAGGCTTACTATCGACCTCAATTTGGTAAAAGCTAATCTCGAGCACGATCGCAAAGTAAACAGTATCTATGTATTCTGCAGGATCCATTAAGAAGTTTGCGTATGCATGTCTTTCTATCCGATTTCAATGTGGATATTTTTCTCATATGACAAGAAATCCATGAAAGAGATTGTTTCTGTTCCGTAAGTCATCTCTGACTACACTTGGTTTGGTTTTTCAATTTTTCACTTGCCCTATCCTCCGCGACTCTGGCGGGGCAGCACCGTAGGATGCGGTGGCGGTGGAGCCGAGGGGGGAAGGAAAATGCCGGTATTGCGAGGCGCCGCCCTCCCTACTCTCCGCGGTCGAAACTTGGTTTGCGGCGGAGCCAGAGACCAGATCCGCCACTAGGGTCGGGAGAGCTATTGCTTCCGAGTGCTAATTTATCCTGGCCCTATGGCCTTCGCGTATCAGACTCGGGGGTCTTGTATGCAGGTGGAGTAAGAGGGCGAGAAGGAAGGTGAGCCTTGTGTTCCTGGTGTGCCTTACTTAAGGAGGAAAAGGGGAGGAGAAATCCTTCCAGAGGAGGGGCTGCCATAGGGCGGCCGGCGCTGGTGGGACCGCGGGATGTATGCAAAAGTGTTCCCATTGACCTGCCAATATGCGGCGAAGGTGGAACACCATGGGGTTTTAGTCGGTGCTAGTCCGACATAACCCATCCTTACCCCCGCGAGGCGGGTATGCGTAGGCATTTCCCCATGTTAAAAAAGGTGAAACAGTTGCAGTTGTTGTAATAGTTGTACTTGTTGTACTCATCTGGGGGTGCACTGAAAACCTGCTTCGTGGATAATACCACAAAATTATGCTGAGTGTAGTTCCTTTATACTATACCCGCATATATAAAGCTTATTTGCCACGTGCTATGATTCCCAGGCGTGAAATTTTGTCATTGCTATTAGTATTTACGCTTGCAACCCCTCCTAATTCTTGTTAGTTGTTAAATTAGTACTTCAATCAATGTGATAATTTTTATTATTTTTCCCGGCATTATAGCTCGACACTATGGTGAACAACCGAGTGCCGTCGGTCTTTTCCAAGATCTATGTTATAAACACGCGGCGACCTTTTGAGAAGGCACGTCGTGGCCAGGAACTTAAAATAATTGGCGAGTATGGTTTACGTAACAAACGTGTAGTCAGGAGAGTGAAATACACACTCGCTCGCATTCGTAAAGCTGCTCGTGAGCAGCTTACTTTAGAAGAGAAAGACCCTAAAAAGCTGTTCGAAGGTAATGCACTAATCCGTCGTTTGGTGAGGATTGGTGTGCTGGATGAGAAGAGAATGAAGCTTGATTTGTGCTTGGACATAAAATTTAAATTTTATTTTAGGATTTAGTTTTTCTTAGCCCTGTAGTTAAGTAGAATAGTCTATAATTTATTTTGTAACATGTGTGTTGCTGTTTGTTTTAATCAATAAATTTATTTATTCCTTTTTTCTAAACAGATGTACCGCAATATTATTAAAGGTCAATTGAAGAACTTAGTTTAACATTGAAGTAAAAAGTACTCTTGATTAGTATTCACTATATTTATAGAATATGTGATCCAATTACTTCAAATGCGTCATTTGAGTTTTCTTGAAGAGGCCTTGTTTTCAAAAAGCTTGAGAAAGGTTTATACTAGGTGTGTAAACTGGTGTTATGTCATAGATACTATTTACTTTATATTATAAGTCCTGTATACTTTATATTGTTTATTTACTAAATTACTTTCTTAGAAGCCAAACTAATGTTATGTCATAGGATACTATTTAATTTATGTTATAAGACCTGTATAATTTATAAATCATATTGTTTACTTCCTTAGAAGCCACACTAATTCGATTGTAATATTATATGCTAATGTTTATAGTTTACCATAAGTTAACCGTAACACCAAGAACATTGTTGTTCCCTTATGTTTACCCCCACCTCCTAGCTTCCTACACTATTTAAACCAAATCTTTCGATCCCTCAACATAATTCCATTCCCAAGTTCTCTGTATCAACTACTATATTTTAAGTTAGTTTAAAAGTATTAAATAAATTTATTTTTAAAGGGTTTTTGTCTCTGCCACGTAACAAATTTGGCGCAGTCGGAAGGATCTTGCGTGATTCATACGCTTAAATCGCGTAAAGACGAAGTAAAAACGTACCAAATTCGACGGGACAGCATCGCCCAACAAGAAGACAACGTACGGTAGCTGAAGACTTTTGAAAAACTTCGCCGAACCATGCAGCTCCATATTTTATTGTTACTGTGGTAAGTGGCTAAACTTGTTTGTTCGAATTACTATTTTTCCATTTTACCAAAATATTTTCCTACATCTACCACCTCATTCACATTCATTTTTTTTTAATATAAGTAATCGTACTATTCTATTATATACTACTATATTATACTATTCTATTATATCAATTATTCATTGTCTGTGTAAAACAATCTCAAAAGAACCCTAAAATGGCCTAAGACATCACCACATTACTTAAACTAATTCCCTCATTCGACACAGATAATAACGACCAAGTGTACAGATTCGTTAGGTCATGCAATTCAGCTTTCGACTTAAGTTCTAAAACTAAAAAGCCTAAATCAAAACTTCCTAAATTCAAATCTAATACAAAATCTTTTGCCATATCCGCCTTAAATGATATACCACCCGATAACCTCTTACACTGCACTTTTCATATAGAAGGCAAACCAGTCACATTTCTCATAGACACCGGAGCAGGGATCTCGGTTATAAAAAAGGATAAAATAGGTTCTTCATCCTTAAATAAATTAAACATCGTGTCAATCGTAGGCATTTCCGGTAGCCAAAATTCAATTATAACCTCAGGTACCACCGAAATATCTCTAGATTATTTACCTAAATATGGTTTCCATGTCGCCTCCCTTAACATTAAAGCAGACGGTATACTAGGTAACGATTTTATGATAAAGAATAATTGCAACATTTACATTCAATCCAAAACTATGAGAATACGTGAAAGGACCTAAAAATTACATTATTTGAACGAAAATCTTCAAAATATAATCGACTCTAATAACCAATTCCTTTCTAGCCGCTCTGAGAGTGTAATTATGTGTAAAACAAGCAATATAAATTCCGGGACAGCAATAGTCGAAAAACAAATAATAGATAACAGTATCGTTATTCCCAATGCATTAGTCGAAGTCAAAAACAACTCATTTATTATTATTTTTGTAAGTACAAACAAATCCGACAAAGTAATTAGCATTCCAAACATCGAAGTTCTCCCTTACCAACCAAATCAACAAACAAACAACATTCATAACCACTTAATTAACAATCTTAATCACACATCCGACACCGATAGACAAAACCAAGTACTCACCCTTATTAGACGCGAACATTTGAACAAAGAAGAGTTGAACTCATTAGATAAAATTTTTTCCAAATATCCCGACATATTTTTCATCGAAGGCGACTCATTTACATTTAGCAATCATACAAAACATCAAATACCTACCACTACTGACATTCCAATTCACACAAAAACCTATCACTTTCCTCAAGTACACGAACAAGAAGTAAAATCACAAGTCCAAAAAATGTTAGACCAAGACATTATTAGACCTAGCGCCTGATTTCTCACTGGTCGTGTCGGTTTACCGTCCTATCGGAATATGAGATTGAAGGAATAAGGAGTGCACCTGTGCTTGCGCATACACTTGGGCACTATAATCCTGCCCTGCACCGATGGCTAGTCTACGTTGAGGAGTGACCTTGTGAGCGCCGTCACCGAAATTCATTCTGGAGGACATTAGAATTATTATTATTCAAGTTAGGCATAGTGTTATTCACGTAGTCTCACGATTATTGCTCTAACTGTAAATTAAACAAGAGACTTAGCTATTCGCAATCAGCTTTTGAGGTTTGAAATTCTGTGATTAATTTATTAAATAAAATACTTAGAAGACACATTTACTAATTATTCTAACCACAAAAGGGATAAGGCTATTGTTTAAATATTAAATGTTACAGATAAATTTATAAGAATAATACACATAAAGCGACAGTAGCCTATTGGTTAAGTAAACAGACCGCAAACGTCAAAAAGTCGTTAGTTAGAATCCGCCATATTAATAGCATTGCAGATTTTTTTTTAAAATAATTTGTCATAGAATTAATAATATGCTGATGATCAGTGTAGTAAGCGTTGACTCCAGGCGGTAGATTTTAGGTGACTGCATTTAAAGAAAGAAAATCCCACCTTTAACTTTTTCACTAAAATCAAAATATCAAAAAATAGCTACATTAGTGTGAAAAGTTTTGAAAAATGAGATAATCTTTACACATTTGAATTGTAAGAATAGGTAAAAAATAAAAATCGTTTTATAATGATTTCTTAAATTTACGGGAATACTACACATTGAATAAAACTACTTTTACGGATATTATCGCGTTTAATTTTGCTTATATTGTTTTATTTATCGTTTTATTTTCAGATAATATATGTATATATTTGCTAATATAGATAGAGTATAACAGACTTTTACCGATTTCATACTTTAAGATACTTGCAAAAATGAGAAAGGAGAGGTGAGGGACAGCATTTCACGTCCTAATAGGCCCGAGCAGCAGCAAACTATGATACGCCACTGTCATAAAGTGCAAATCAATAAGTAGAATATGGAAAACTGTTACAATTATCAAGTTAAGTGAAACCATTACCATTGAAAATACTTAACTGCAACTTACTTAAAATTGTTGTATTTACTGTGCAACATTATTCAAACGGCAGCGCGGCGGACATTTCCTTGCCCTTTCAGAAATGAGAGTAGGCCTGTGCCCAGCAGTGAGACGTATATAGGCTGTAGTTTTACCTTTTATTATACAAATCATTTATGTCTATTTTGAACTTTTCCGTATAAATAGTGCAAATAATTGCTGATTAGCATTGAAGAAAAATTGTAATGTATACATTATAATTTTTCTTACCCACGGCAACACCAAATCAGGCAACGATAAGGTATTTTGGGATTCCTCACATGATTTTTTACTATCGCGGTCGTTCTGACAGAGAAGGATTGATGTATTTAATGAATGAGTGCCAGAGAGACGATATCATGTTCACAGCAATATTTTGCTATCATACATTTGCTTTTTTATCGCATTTGATTTTTAATAATCTTTGTTCAGTAAAATACTATAACTATATACATTAATATTTTTTGATTAGTGACCTGATAAGTTTTATTTTTATTTAACATATTATAATATTAAGCTTTTTATTATTTTTGGTTTTTTTTCAATGTGATTTAATCACATTATGTTAATGTATTGCATCCGTCAATTTGTATTTCATTAATTGGAGAACCTTTACCCAGGTATTCCTAAGTGAAAATTAATAAACATACAAAAAAAGGTTCCTCTCACACACACGCATGTTACAATCGGTAAATGTATATGATATCTAGTCAAATTTCGGAAGCGTCGAAAGGAGTTTTTAAAAACTAAAATACAATTAGATTACTATGTCCGACCGATTTGGAGGTGGCTTTTATAATGAACAATATTCAAAGAGTCCGTTTGTGCGCAGACATTCGACTCATCAATTAAGTACTAGGAACTTACATAGAAATGCTGATGCATTAGTTTTATTGCTTAGTCTAAATTATACGATATTATATATTTGAATATATTAATCTAAAACAGAGGGACGGGGTGTATCCATAACTCCTCCCTCCCTAAGAGCAAAATTATCGGTAATATCATTTTTGATGTTTTTACGATAATTTTGTATGTAAGGTATACATTTTTTTCTTAACACGTATATAAAGAACAATAAGAAACTTAAAGCTAGGAAATTTAAAATTACATATGTTAGAACACTGAAGTTAGAGTCTTTTTCTCCGTTGAGAGCACTTAAATCTGTGTAATAGATTTCACTGTGTTTTAAAGCATTTGACATATATTTCACTTCGTCCAAGTTGACACCATTCATGTTAATTACGCGTGTACTTGTTACGTTAATATTTTCACGTAAATGAGGTAAGTTGATGACTGAAACTGGTGGCGCCGCTTCGTATATTCCGTGTAAACACGGTGGTGATGAATATGAGTACCGTGTATCTCCAGGTCACAGGGCTCATCGCTGGTTAGTATATAGGTTCCAAAAATTGGTTGTTTGGTGATCTCGGTACCGCAGTGCTTGGTCAGCGTCGTTTTAGCTTTGGAAAAATCCAATTTTCTGATTTAATCCGCTGCACCTTAACGTCTTCAATTGTAATAGCGTGTTGCGTGCAACAAGTAAGATTATTCTCAAATTTCATTAGCTGTTCTATGCAGGTAAGTCCAGGGTGAGGGCTCTATTTTCTTTACACAGGAAATCATTACCAGCAGCAAGGGACGACACGGTTTCGTGACTGGTAAGTATTTCATTCCTTTCACCAGGAGGTAAGGATATTTTGGGAAAATGGCAATCGTTTCGTTTACAGATTCGCGGAAAATAGGTATGGAATAAACCTTAAAATAATTGTAGTATTATTATCAGTTAACGGAATCTCCATTATAAATGCTATCTGGTTTTCTTAAGATAAGATTTTACACTTATGGTTTGTTCTAGTTTTACCAAATTAGTTTCTGTTGGTGGGTACACTAAATTTTCGGTATTCGATATTAGTTTTAAATGATCTAAAAGTTCTGTAGAATTTACTATAGATTGATGAAGTATCGATACTCTACTAAAAGCTAGAGCAGTCTCTATTTCACTTAATTTATAAAATATAGTTCGAAAATTACTTATAAATAAATTAAATAATCCAAAATATACGTAGAAAACCCAGTTATTTTCTCTAGTCGTTAAATGATTTAGCATTGTCTCTACACTTTTCAAGCGTGCATCCAGCATAACGGAATTATTATTTAGGGTTTCCGTGGCATTAATAAAGCTGTCTAACATTTTGGAGACCAAGGTAAGTTTCTTAGATACGATAATTTGGTTGTGACTTAATTCCGAAATAAGTTTATCATATTTAAGAGCATCTTCATGATCGAGGTTTCCGTAATAATTTTAGAACAGAACCTAATGGATTTAAGATCCCTCTTAAAGCGTTGCGGCATAAGTTGTTGGAATTTTTGAACGGTAATCGCGTATGTACTCTACATGGGTTTTAACACTGATAAATTCACGAGGGTATGGCTCCTTTACTTCAATTAGTCTACTAAGCTTATGATATTGAGCAATAATTAGATTTAGGTCGTCATAAACATTCTCTAAATTTAAAATCTTTATTATAGTCCAGTGATCTGTTTGGGCATATGCTTGTCCTTGTTTTACCGGAAGTATCCCTGGGTTTTCCTCAAGTGACTGCAGATGATGGGCCAGGATCGGCTTCGCAATCATCAGTATGTACACCACCTGTGGAGGGCGTTTGATATTTTTAATTGGAGCTTTAGTCTTCCTTTCTCCTATTGTATTGGCACTATATTTCTTTCGACCTTGCCTACTACCTTAGCCTTAACATATCGCGGTTTGTCCTTGCTCTTTCTTTTGTTTGTATCCTTAGCAAATATAGTCTTACCACACTGAAATACTATCTCACCTTCACCGCCTTGCTTTTCCTAATCTTTTCTTTAATTGCTACCATATTTTCTGCTAAATATTTGTATAAGAATTTTGTTCGCTTTGCATGGTCTCTTACTAAGTGTTGTAAATACTGCTTATCAAATTCTGTATTAAACGGGCTACCCGTGTCAGTATGTCCGAAAACTACCTCGAAGGGTGTAAGTTCTGTTACCGCATGAATAGTATTATTATATGCTAGTACGGAATACGTCATAACTGATGCCGCATCAGTAGGTTTTCTTTCGTATTTTGCCAATCTATAAATTTCTATTATTGTCGAGTGGAAGCGTTCTATAAGCCCCATCGAGCTTGGGCTATTTGGAGTTCAATGTGCTGCTCAATTTTATAAGCTTAAGAATTCTTTAATTAGTTCATTGTTAAATTCAGAGCCGGATCTGAACTTATCTTTTTTGGTATCCCGTAAAATGAAAAGTACTTCATTAAAGCTCGGACTACTTCGGGGGTGGATCTATTTGCAATTTCTATCGCTTGGCCTAATTTGCTAAACGCATCTATGAGAGTCAGATAATGTTTTCCTTCGATGTTAAACAGGTCTATAAATATCTCTTGAAACGGAGCATCTTGGGTCTGGGTTAATTGAAGAATAGGTTTAATTGGCTTTCTGTCATATTTCATTTTTTTACACGCAGTGCAACTATTTATTATTGCCGAAACAGTTTCTTGTAAATTATCCCAATAGTAATTTCTGCGGATTCTAACTAGCGTCTCTTTAATGCCCCGGTGACATGTCTTTCCTTCGTGATACTTAAGTACAATCGCTTTGTTCTTTTCGTCTTCAACAAAATTACTCGTTCCGTGCATTCATAAAATTGAACCATGCCCTTTTGAAAAGGTGTATTATAATATTGCTAAATTGCCTTCGATGTTCTTTTCGTTCGAAATATATAAAATATTTAATTTTAGGCCTAATATATTTCTTTAAAATTCTTTAATTAATTCGGAATTATCTAATGGTAAAAATACTTCTAATACCTTTTGTTTTTTCCTAGAAATATCTTTAACCTGATATTCATTTTAAACCATGAAAATATTAATATTTGATTTGGCTTTGTATCGATAGCCTCGTGTAGTATTGGTATTCCGTTTGACTCTCATTCTACGGCTGAATGCACAGTTTGGGACTTACTAGATTCTGAAGGTGATCAATTGGATATTCGAAACCTTTTCTGAACTACAAATTGATATTGTGTCGGAACGAGACATAGGACTCGGAAACAGTACTTGAGTCTGATATTGTCACAATGGACGTTGTGTCATTATGTCTTTTATTTTGAGTGTTTAATTTTTCAATTTCCTTAACTACGTCTTTCAGATGCTCCTAAGCTTATACTCTTGCTGTCGAAATTAACGTCCATCGAATGACCTTCGTCGTCTGAATTTAAGGCATTAACTTTAATTCTGGATAGGGCATCGGCATTTGTATTTTGTTTTCCATTTTATAAATGATTTCAAAATCGTACTCCTGTAGTCGTAATCGCCATCTGGTGAGCTTACTGTTTGGTTCCTTTAATGAATAAAGCCAAACTAAGGGTCGGTGGTCAGTATAAATTACAAATTTTCGTCCGTAAAGTAAGGTCGGAAATGTTTTACGGCCCAAATAACAGCTAAAAGTTCGCGTTCGATGGTGCTGTATCTACTTTCAGTGTCACTAAGCGTCCTACTAGCGTATGCAACAGGTCTATCACTACCAATAGGTCCCTGTGATAGAACTGCTCCTAAAGCTATATTAGAGGCGTCAGTCGTCAAAATAAAGGTTTTATCGAGTCCGGGTACTGTAATAAGGGTACACTCGTTAGTATTTCTTTACATTTTTCAAACGCATTGATATATTTTTCATCGATGATTATTTTATTTCGCTTTTTAAGGCATGCAGTTAGAGGTTGTGTGATCTTAGCAAAGTCTTTTATGAAGCGTCGATAGTACCCTACCAGCCCTAAGAAACTTTTAATTTCCGTTGTTGTCTTAGGTATAGGAAAATTTAACACGGCATTAATTTTGTCTGTGTTCGGACGTAGCCCTTCTTTTGTAATGGTATGTCCTAAATATAAAACCTCTTTCCTTAAAAATTCAGACTTGTCTAATTGAACTTTTAGATTAGTCGCCCTAATTCTGTCAAATATCGTCCGTAACTTTTGTATGTTCTTCCAGACTTGTCGAAAACACAATTATATCATCTAAGTATACCATACAGTGTATCCCCTGTAATCCCCTCAGCACACTGTCCATGGTCCGCTGAAAAGTTGCAGGAGCTGTCTTCAGGCCAAACGGCATCCTAAGGAATTCGTAATGGCCGTTTTGAGTGCTAAAGGCTGTTTTTTGCCTGTCTTGTTCTTCTATTTCGATTTGGTGATAACCACTTGCCGATTCGAAGTCGATTGTACTGAAATAAGAACTCTTCCTAACTTGTCAAATAAGTCTGTTATGTTTGGTAGTGGGTATTTGTCGTCTATGGTTATGTCATTCAAACGTCGATAGTCTATAACCATACGAAATTTAATTTCACCAGATGCATCCATTTTTTGGTACTAGGTGTGGGAGCATTCCATGGCGAATGTGACTCCTGAATGACATTGTCCTTCAATAACTTGTCTACTTGCCTTTATCTCGTCTACTTGCATTGGTGCTTGACGGTAGGGTCTGACATAAATTGGGTCTTCATTTTTGTGCGTATCTTATGTTTAATTTCGTTAGCGAAAGTCAGTGGTAATTTGTCGCAGTAAAATATGTCTTTAAATTCTTGGCAAAGTCTAAAATTTTGTCGCGTTCCTCATCGTTAGTGTGATTAAGTCTTAGTTTAAGTAGATTTTCAGTACTTTATCGATCTCTAAGTCACTATAGGTACATGTTAAGTTTATGTCACATTGAGTAGTCGTATCATACTTAGTAACTGTAAAGGTCGTGTTACTGTTAATATCATTTCTTTGTCAAGGACGTTCTGTATGACGGTTGCGGCATAGCCGTTAACGAATTTACCACACTAGGCATTCGTACACCGCTGACAAATTCCTTATAGTTAATGATTGCCTCTCAGAACATTGGTCTGTAGGCAACTTTACGCGCTGCTCTGATCGTGGTGGTAGTATTATAACATAATTTAAGTTATTATTAACTATTGGTATGCAAGTTGTTTTGTTTTAAGTACAAGGTCTTTAAGGTCTATAATTGTATCTAGTTGTTTCAATAGGTCGTTACCAATGAGACCGTCATATCGAGTCGACGTCATATAGATAAAATTTGACAATCTGAACTCTTGAAAGTGGGTGGTAGAGGATTTGTATCACCTCGTCGTGTCTGCTAGAGGCGTGGTGACTACTTCGAACGGTTCATGTGTTATATTGATAGAAGTGTTGATATGCCTTACGGGGCTGATAAAAGATCGAGTACTACCTGTGTTATCATTAATTTTGCATCTATTTCAGGATATGAATAGGGTAACTTGAGATTCGGATCACAATTTATTTCTATGACTTCTTGTCTCGATGGAGGCTTTCATGTGAAAATTTTCAAGAGTTTGAGGTTGAGTTCCGTCTGTAAGTTCGTCGTAAGTCATTTCGTTAACGGTTTCCTCAGCGGATGGTATCAGTTCACTGTCATATTGCTCTACATACTCGTCTGTGTCATAATACTCATCATAGTACTGTCCGTCATTTTCTTAAGGTCAACTCATTTAGTCTAAAGCCAGGCTGTGGCCTGGGAGGAGCTGTCCGCATGGAAACGTCAGTCTCTTGAAAATTGGGTTTTGAGTTTGTATTACCAAATTGTGTAGTTGGCATATGGCCAATTGCTGTTGAGGTCTTTGACCAAAATGTTGTGGCTGAAAGCCCAGTTGTGACGGTAACCGAACTGTTGTGGCTGAGGGGCGAGTTGTGGACAGTAGCCGAACTGTTGTGGTTGCTGGCCAAGTTGTGGCCGATAACCAAATTGAGGTGGACGGTAAACTATCTGTTGCATTGGTTGAGGACGAAAGCCAGGTTGGGGCATCTTAAATTGGCTTTGATTTTGAATGCCGAAATTAAATTTTGGTGTAATATTATTTGGAAACACTGGTTTGTATCCGTATGGTTGCATTACCGCGTGGGGCGTACTACCGAATTTAAATCCTTGTGTTGGAACTGATGTTTGAGGCTGCCTTAAAGCTAAACCGCTACTACTGTGGATACGATTACGCATATTGTATTGGTCATGAAGTTGACTTCCTCTAGTACAATGCTCAGGGCGTCTTCTAAAGTCGCTGGCCTCTTTAATCTCACTATTCGAACCATATTCTCGGAAGATTGTATAGGAATACGTTTAGAGCTGTATTGTTGTAAATTGCTAATTTAGCGCTTTTAAGATTACTATCATCCGATATGTTCACTTTCGAAATTAATAATGATCGAATACTTTGAATACGGTTACAAAAATCTTGAAAGTTTTCGCCAGATTTAATCTTTAAAGATTCTAATTCAATACTAATACACTCTTCGCTACGGGGGTCTCCGAAATGTTGCGTTAGCAAATCTTTCAACTGAGACCACGACACAACATCCTCCCGTTCCGATAAGAGTGACGCCGCGTTATCTGTAAGCCTACTGGTTATAGAATGATAAACGTATAAATTTTGTTCTTCGTCACCCCTATACCTACGAATGACATATTCACATTTCCTCAAAAACAAATTTAACTGTCTTTTGTCGCCATTAAAAGTGGAATAAGCTGTAGCATTTCTGTAGGAATGGGATTAATTACAACGGTCTGTCGTTCTGCTGCCATTGGTTGTTCCATCGTTATAGAGTAATGCACGAGTCAGAGGTCAGTTAATATAGAGCGCTATTTTATGCAATAACACAAAATATAAGTAGAACACACTAAAGCATATAAAATATAATTTATAAAATAAAAGTTTATTTAAAGTATAAAATGTGTAAAAGTTGTAAATGTAATGAAAATAAAATTAAAATGAAAGAAAACTGTATTATATCTCTAGCCTTTATAAAACATATATTCTTTAATTATCAAGTAAAGCTTTAATTATTTTTAATTTATTAATTTTATAAAAGTCTTATTTTTAAAACGTTTAATAATCTCTGTGCGAAAGGGCATCTCTATTCTATCACTTTCTGTATTTACGCCTACACTAATAGAGTGTCTATTACTAAATATATTTAATTGAAAAACAGATACGTTATAATGAGAGAAGTCCGATCTCAATAATAACAAATTTAAATAAAAATGGAGGATAATAGTGGTATCAAGGATGGTGAAAAGTTTTACTCACCAACCAGCTATTCCATGTCTTCCGCTTCCCTCGATGACAAATTTCTTTGGTTCTTGGATTTGCCCAACAGCTATTCGCGCCGCTATCACGAATTCAGGCGAATTTGGACACCTGAATATTTCGAGAGACGGTACAGCCTTCACGAACAAATCCTACCGGCTGCGCCAGTCAAATTTCGGAAGCGTCGAAAGGAGTTTTTAAAAACTAAAATACAATTAGATTACTATGTCCGACCGATTTGGAGGTGGCTTTTATAATGAACAATATTCAAAGAGTCCGTTTGTGCGCAGACATTCGACTCATCAATTAAGTACTAGGAACTTACATAGAAATGCTGATGCATTAGTTTTATTGCTTAGTCTAAATTATACGATATTATATATTTGAATATATTAATCTAAAACAGAGGGACGGGGTGTATCCATAACTATCTTGTTCATAGCAATTTTATTCCAATTCAAAACAAAAACGCCGAAAGACGAAACGTATAGATTATTAGACGCGTGACGCCAAAGCCCCTAGCGCATAGGGAATAAAAAAAATTATGAAACATCAAACGTGGTATAATTTTGGACAAATAGTATAATTTTATTATCCATGTAAAATGTTTTGAAGGTCTGAATTCAACCCTGCTCGTATGCATTGCAAACGTCAGCCACGTGTCCTATATCTGGAAATCCAAGCGGCGATCTAATTTGAATTGATCCAAACGCGGAGTTTTATAGTACTTTTAAAATATTTATAGAAAAATAATGAAGCTATTTTACTCTTAATTACAAAAGGTAAGTGTTAAAAAAAAATGTTAAGGGGAAAGTGTGAAAAAATTAAGGGGAGGTTATCCCAGACCTGTAGGCAATTATATCACTTTCCTTGCTCACGCCATTTAGCACGATGCATGACGTATTTATTAACGATGCGGCGCGAACCATAGGTACTCTATCGGACTCCGTGCGGTAAATACACGCCACAGTATAAATATTTGCAGTAGATCAAATTAATTGAATACTATAATAATTGAATTGATGCTTTTCTTCTTTGGTAGGATTTATTTATTTCGTCAGATTTACATTTTATTATTTAGTAGTTTACTTTTATTATTGCATAAAATGTACATATTATATTATATCACATCACTTTATGGAAGTCTTAAAAATCAATTAATTTTATTAATCTAACTAAGGTAGGTTGTTCCGTTACCGTTTCAGCTTATTAAAGTCCACTTCTGAACATAGGCCTCCCCCATATATTGCCTCATAGGGGCAATATTTGCCAAAATGGCAACTTGGCAAGCGGGTTGGCAACCGCAGTTATTTTATTTTTAGTCGTATTAGGAAGACGCTGCTACTCATATCCTGACTTTTTTTCCCTCTGTCGCCTCTTACGACACCCACGGGATGATATAGGGTAATGGTTATTCTTACACCACCTACCTCTACACAGCCTGGTAGGTTGTTCACAGAAATGTATTTGTAAATTCACAATACATACACAGTAATGTAATAAAACGAAAAATTTAGAAAATTCAGAATAAAAGTAAAATATTTGAACATAAAAAAATAACATTTGTCAAATTAAAATAAATAAAAACTACGCTTGGTTCCTCGAGGAACCATGTGACACCAACTGAATATGGGTATTGGGTATCAAACCAACAAGTCAAAATTTCACGAAGTCAAATGGACGTGTGCTAAGGCCTGGTTGAGAATCATTTTTCGATTTTTGCTGCAAGATTGATAAATTATTTATCTTGTAATGAAAGATGTCTAATCGGGATACCGCGTCAATGCCCAGGGTTTACTTGAATAAAACTACTTTTTCGGATTCTATCGCGTTTAATCAACTTATTAATTCCCGAAGTTTCGGGTGCTTTACAGCACCCATGGTCACGGGGGACTGAGGTGATTGACGTCCCGATGTCAGAGTTAACCCGGAGTAAATTCAGCTTTTTTAATTATTAATTTAGGTCCTATCTACGCAGAATGAACTTACTGTGTCTTGTAGTCTTGCAGTGGTATGCTTGGGTTTAGTTTTAATTTTATTAATTACAGGATCCCAAGCAGGTGGTAGCCAGCCAACCAGCCTCCCTCTCTATTGAAATTAGGATGTTTTTTAATTTCAAAAGTCTCACGTATCATCCTTGGCAGGAATCGATGTTCTTTCGCGAGAATTCGTGATTTATCAAATCTAATGTAATGGCGGGGGCCGTCTTGGATATGATCACAAACTGCAGACTTCCCGGAACGTTGGTGCTTTACGTCAGCTATGTGTTCTTTTACGCGGGTTTTTATTGATCGTTTTGTTTGCACTATATATGAGAGATCACATTCACAATGAAGCTTGTACACTCCTGCATCTTGTAGAGGAATATTGCACTTGACGGATGGTAAGAACTGACTAATCTTCTTCGGCGGCTTGAAGAATGTTCTAATAGAAGCTCGCTTCAAGATGTAGCCAATCTTGTCTGTGACACCTCTGACATATAGTAGTACAGCAGGCACACGCTCGACTGTGGCCGGCTTCACTCGGGCACTGTGACGTAGGCGCGGGACCCGAAGCTTGTTGTCGTGCAGAACCTGCTTGATGTGCTAAAGCTCGGCGGCCAGGTGTTTACTGTCACAGATCCCTCGTGCTCTCTGCTACAAAGATTTGCCCACGGTAGCTAACTGTGAAGGATGATGGTGGGATTCACAGTTTAAATATCGGTTTGTATGGGTCCTTTTTCTATACACAGTGTGACCTATGGTGTTAAATGATGCTATTATTTTAACATAGGCTACTTTTTTCAGCGGAAAAACATATCATTCCCGTGGGAAAATCGAATATGTTTCAAAATTAAATTCAGCTAGGTGGCGCCACCGTGATTCTACAAGACGGACGACGGTACGATGGACGAACACAGAAGGTCAGAATATCTGGATTATTATGTCTTTTACCAAAATTAAGATAAAAATGTATGGATCTGTATTTTTCCACAGGACCGGGAAGAGCGATAAAAACATAAAATTCACCAGCTGATTTTCTTCAAACGTTTTGGTGCATCGTAATTCACAGAATAGGCGATAACCTCGCAGACGATATTAAGTAATCCGTTGATGCTCTGCCTACCCGCAAGGGTTACAGGCGTGATTATAAGTATGGATCAGAAATACTATCACCACCTGTCACGCTCTCACCCTTAACTATTACTTAACAATGGTAGAAACAGTTCTTAGTAAGCCTTATTAATAAGACTTAGTAATATTTATTGAACGGAAATGAATACAGTTCTTATATTATGTGGTTATGAATGAATCGGTATTAAAATAAGAAAAATTGTGCAAAATTATAAGAAAAATATTTTTTGAGAGTTCTTATTAACTAACGTATACATAGTTTAAATTGATTCCGCTAGATGTCGTTACTAGGTTTTTAAAAGGCGGTAACGAAATGTTTCCTGACATGTACTTAACTCCCGCCGTTGAGCCGCGCGTCAACTTATATTGCATACGGTACCTATACGCTTAAATTGTTTCTATTTCGTAGCTTATTCGACTCCCTGCTTTCGATTTCGGTTGTTTGTTATTTGCTTTGTGATTTGGTTAAGGTTGAATGGATTTATATTGGCTTTCATTTTCGGATTTTTGTATTTTCTTGGATCGGTTTTGTTGATTTGGTTGGTATTCCTTTATACATATTTAGACTCTGGCTTTGATTTTGGATTTTGTTTATTTAAAATCGTGAATTGGTTTTCGTTGTTTTAGGTTGTTTAACAATATTTCAAAGGAATATTAATAGTATAGATAGTGTATGGTACCTATACACTTACTTCTTTCGTTGGTTATATTTATATTGACTACTGCTTTCGATTTCGGTTTTCTGCGATTTGTTTTGTGATTTGGTTTAAGTTGATTCAATTTTTTAGCTATCGTTTTCGGATTCGTGTTGTGTCTTGAATTGGTTTTGTTGTTTTGATTTTAAAATATTTAAAAGGAATATTTATTCCTTTTAGATATTTTAGTTGCTAAAAAATTTAAAAGGAAATTTAATTCCTTTTAGGTATTTTAACGTTCTTTTATAAATAGGTTTTTCTTACTTCATAATGCCTCGCAAACGTAAGTCCAGCCTTTCAAGTGTATCTTCTCAAAACAAGCGAAAAGATTAGCTCGATCGCTAGAATCTTTAGAAAATGCTGAACTGAGAAGGCGAGAACAAGCAGAGCGTCAGGCTGGCTGCTTTTAGAGCATCTAAGACACCTTTTCAACGTCAGCAAAGGCGTCTTGAACAGGCAGAGCGTCAAGCTACTTTAAGAGCTTCTGAAACACCTTCTCAAAGTCAGGAAGGCGTCTTGAACAGGCAGAGCATCAAGCTACTTTAAGAGCTTCTGAAACACCTTCTCAAAGTCAGCGAGGCGTCTTGAACAGGCAGAGCGTCAAGCTACTAAGAGCTACTGAAACACCTGCTCAAAGTCAGCAAAGGCTATTCGAGCAAGCGGAACGTCAGGCCGCCTTAAAAGCCGCGGAAACACCTGATGAAACTCAACACAGACTCATTGAGCAAGCTGAACGTCAATCTACTATAAGGGCATCTGAAACACCAGAACAGACACAGGCGCGAAGAGATGCAAATGCACAGCTCCAAGCTGAACGTCGACACAATTTTCAAAGAAACAATTGGTCGATTTTTAATAACGCAGCATTCAATTATGATCCGTTGATTGATTATAAAAATCACAGGTTAGTTGTTATCGGACTAATGGACAAGGCGTGTCGATTTTGCAGCGCTTTAAAATGGAAAGATGAGACCGCAGGCATGTGCTGTTCCAATGGCAAAGTGGCTCTTCCGTTACTTGGGGAACCAGAAGAACCTTTGAAAACTCTCTTTTTATATGATGTCATTAGCATCACGGCGCTTTTTAAACAGGATCCGGAAATATAACTCATGCTTTCAAATGACGTCCTTCGGAGTTGACCGGGAAATAATAATGCCGGGATTTTCGCCTACATTTACGGTGCAAAGGCAAATTTATCATAGAATAGGTTCTTTTTTTCCAGCTGAAAACGAACAGCATAAATTTTAGAAGTATATTTTATGGGTGACGAAGTAATTGAGGTGAACCGTCGCTGCCAATTTATCCAGGAGTTGAGAGAGACACAGTGTTCAAAATTCAAAGATTCTTGCATGAACGTAACATTTTAGTCAAAACATTTAAAACTGCTTTAGAAAACCTACATGAAGAGGATTATAAAGTCGTCATTCACGCAGATCGGACCCCTCGAGGAGAGCATGAAAGGCACTACAATGCACCTTTGATAAACGAAATAGCAGCCGTAATTAGTGGTGATCAATTTTCTTCACGAGACATTATCTTGCGAGCACGTGATGATACGTTGCAACGGGTAGCCGATACACACAAGTTTTTTGACGCTCTGCAATACCCATTGATTTATTGCAAAGGACAAGAGGGTTATCATTTTCAAATTCCACTCATTAACCCGGTCACAAAGGAGTCTACTCCGAACAATGATTTTAACCTCTTAGCCCGGTGTAGACAATTATTTCATCAATTTTTGGTAGACATGTATGTGAAGGTAGAAAGTGAACGTCTCCGTTATATATCTTTAAATCAAAAGCTGCGCGTTGAAAATGATATACATTTACAAGATGCAGGTTCTAGCGACGCCAATGTAAACCCCAGAGATTTAGGTAAAATGGTAATTCTGCCCTCATCATTCGTTAACAGTCCCCGCTACCTACATGAGTACACACAAGACGCATTCGCCTATGTACGAACTTACGGAAGACCTGATCTTTTGTTACTTTTACTTGCAATCCCACATGGAAAGAAATAACTGAGGAGCTAATGCCGGGCCAAAAAGTACTGACAGACACGATTTAGTTGTTAGAGTATTTAGATTAAAAGTACAAAAATTAATGTATGTAATTAACAAAGGAAAATTTTCGGAGAGGTGCAGTGCTTCATGTATTCAATTGAATGGCAAAAGAGATTACCGCATGCCCACATTCTAATATGGCTTAAAGAGAAGTTGCAGCCAGCCAAATAGACGACATAATAAGCGCCGAGATTCCGGATCCTGAGCAAGATAAAGAATTGTATGATACCATCGTCCGAAATATGATTCACGGTCCATGTGGAGCACGAAATTCAATATCGCCATGTATGAAAGAAGGAAAATGTACAAAGAAATTCCATAAACAGCTATTAAAAGAAACAGTGCACAATGACAATGGCTACCCTTTATACAGACGCAGAGCTCCCGAAGATGGTGGCAGGAAAGTTACAATCAAATCTCGCTCTGGAGCGTTCGAAACCTTAGATAACAGCTGGATTGTCCCGTATTCGACCATTCTATGTAAAATGTTTAATGCCCACATTAATGTAGAAGCATGTAGCTCTGTCCGCGCAATCAAGTATATCTGTAAGTACATAAATAAAGGAAGCGACCAAGCAATATTTAATCTCAGGAGTTAAGGTGAGGCAAATCCGTTAATGAAGTACAGACCTTTCAAGCAGGGCGTTATGTCAGCAGTAACGAGGCAGCGTGGCGTCTCCTTGGCTTCCTTTACACGAAAGGCACCCAACAGTTACTCACCTTGCTGTGCACTTAGAAAATGGAGAGCGTGTATATTTCACCGAAAGAAATTTCCAAGAAAGAATTGCATCACCGCCAAAAACTACACTAACAGCCTTCTTTCAACTTTGTCAAACCGACCCCTTTGCAAAAACGTTGTTATATTCTGAAGTCCCCCGCTATTATACTTGGAACACATCTAGGAAGAAGTGGAAACGCCGTATTCAAGGCGCGCCTGTTGCAAATTGGCCCGGTAAAGTCATCAGATGCCCTTGGTCGTGTGTATACCGTCCATGTAACTAATTTTGAATGTTTCTGTTTACGATTGCTGCTGCACCATGTTCGGGGTCCTACAGGATATAAAGACTTTAAAACTGTCAACGGTCAGGAATGCGCAACTTATAGAGAAGCATGTGAAGCTCTGCATCTTTTAGAAAACGATAATCACTGGGATGAAACCATGGAGGAAGCTGTGCAGTGCCAGTCACCAGCCAAAATTAGGGATCTTTATGCAACTCTCATATCATCTTGCGGTCTATCTAATGCACATAAATTGTGGGACAAATATAAAGAGTACATGGCGGAAGATATTTTGCGAAGGTTACAGCAGACACACGCGAACATGACATACAATGAACACATTTATAATGAAGCACTTGGAAAAATTGAAAATAAAGTAATGGCAATGGTAGGCAAAAAAGTAAGCGACTTTGGAATGATAAGCCCTCAGCGAACAACCGAAAATGAACTAAGTGATGAAATTATACGTGAAACAAACTACGATATACCAGCTTTGCAGCAGTAAGTAGCCGAATTTGTACCCCGCTTGCTTCCCGAACAAAAACGAGTTTTTGACAAAGTATTAGGACAAATTGAATCTGGAAATGGTGCACTTTTCTTTTTAGATGCACCTGTAGGAACTGGGAAGACATTTTTGTTAAATTTATTATTAGCGCAAGTACGGAAAGATAAAAACATTGCTGTGGCCGTAGCTTCCTCCGGTATAGCCGCCACGCTGCTAAGCGGGGGCCGCACTGCACATTCTGTTTTAAAACTCCCTCTAAATCTAGCCCAGGAAGAATCGCCGATCTGCAACTTTAGCAAAAATAGTGCACGAGGTATAATGCTACGACAATGCAAGCTTTTAGTGTGGGACGAAAGTACAATGTCGCATAAAAAAGCTGTAGAAGCACTAAATCGAACGATTCAGGATTTGCGCAGCAATACCGTTGTAATGGGAGGAATGGTGGTTTTACTGGCTGGTGACTTTCGCCAAACTTTACCTGTCATTCAAAAGGGCACATCTGCAGATGAAATTAAAGCATGCCTCAAGTCGTCTATTTTATGGAACAAGGTCACAAAATTCAGTTTAACTACGAATATGAGAGTGCATTTGTATAATGATATCAATGCTGGAAACTATGCTGACACACTATTAAAAATTGGCGATGGGCGGTTGGAAACGGATGCTGAGGGCTGCGTTAAATTGACGAGAGATTTTGTAATTTAGTACAGAGTCATTCCGAATTAATTGCGAGCGTTTATTCAGATTTAACGAACAACATGCATGAAGACAAATGGTTATGTGAATGGGCGATTCTTGCATCAAAAAATGAGAGCGTTAACAAAATAAATTCAGATATATTAAGCGAAGTAGCAGGAGAAATAACAGAGTATTTGTCAGTAGACACAGTTATGGACACAGAACAGAGCACTTCATATCCCGTAGAGTTTCTAAATTCTAGAGTTGTCAGGTGTGCCCTCACATAAGCTTCAATTAAAATTAGGCGTCCCAGTCATGCTAATGCGAAATTTAGATGCTCCTCGGTTATGTGACGGGACAAGGTTGCGTGTGAAACATCTTGGACGGAACATAATCGGTGCTACAATTTTGACAGGCGTAGGAAAAGGTGAAAATGTTATTATAATACGGATCCCTATAATGGCCACAGATCTTCCTTTTCAATTCAAAGGTTGCAGTTCCTATTGCTCAGTTTTGCAATGGCAATTAATAAAGCGCAAGGGCAAACGTTACAGATAGCGGGGGTCAACTTAGAAAAACCGTGCTTCTCTCATGGTCAGCTGTATGTAGCATGTTCGCGTGTGTCAAATGCCCAGAATCTCCACATTCTTTCCCCGAATAGAAAAACATATAACATTTTGTACAGTAGCGTCTTAAAATAGTGTTCAGTTAGTTTTTTCCAAAATTCCACAATCAATTAATCAGAATTCCACAGATCTTCCTTTTCAATTCAAAATTTCCTATTTAGCTCGGTTTTTTCAATTCCAAATGCTGCACCTCTGACGGACCTATTAAGCTCAGTTTCCTTTAAACTCAAAAGGCTGCATCTCTGACGGATCTTTTATTTGGCTCAGTTTCCTTTCAATTCAGAAAACTGCATCTCTGACGAATCAATTTAGCTCAGTTTCTTTTCAAAGTCTGCATCCCTGACGGATAATTATGCTCAGTTTCCTTTAATTAAAAAATATCCCATTTCCATTTGGAATAAACAGGCTGTTTTCATGCTTTCCTATACGCTGCGTTTCAAAACATTTAAATAGGCTGACGAATCACTTTTGCTCAGTTTCCTTTTAATGGCTGCATCTCTGACAAATCTATAAACCTCAGTTTTCTTTCAATTCAAAAAGCAATGGATAGTTCATTTCCCAGTGACCATGCGGGCGAAGCCGCGGGTAACAGCTAGTATACATATAAATACAGGGTTATTTTGCAATAACCAGCCAAATTTGCATAGGAGGTTCAGAATAGTTAATATAAGCTAATACTGAAAAAAAAAACAAGACTGAAACATTTTATCTTTTTATCCTTTATATTCAAAATGTTTGGAAATGCATTATTTTTAGTGATTGTCATTCATAAATATGAAGCGCCTACTAATTTATACGCACGCACACATTCGTAAGGAAGTATTGAGTTCGGAAGCAGTTGGTGGCGTTCGGCGCTCTCGCTTGTTTACAGATTTAGTTATATAATGTTTTGACTCGGTAAAGACAAACGCGTCTCCCCGCCCTTTCCCTTCCAGTACACCGCTAAGTACATTCACCTGGCCGGCCGACAATGTTGACTTGTCGTTGACCTCACTACGTACCGAGTGTCCTATTTTTAAATTTTCTTAGGTAGTATTACTTGTCATTTAGATTATACGAAAGTGAGTCTTTAACCCGTTTGCAAAGACAAGGAAATAACGCGCGTGCACCACCCAATCTGAGTACAATTTTGGCAGCAAATCAAATGCTGTTAGACTTTGGACAGTTCACCACTCCGTCACATGGAAGTGCTCGAAGTGGTCATTCGGTAATAAGCCCGGCTGTCGAAAACGCAGTGATCGAGTTTTTCGAGTGAAACCCTCGCGTTAGCACTAATGACTGCATCTTTCGAGAATTCAGAGTTATGTGTGGAAGCTACTGAATTCTTCTAGATATTACTCATTTCATTACAAATTGCAAGCACTGAATAATACATCGTTACTATTCATCTCGAAAACATTTTTGTGAATGGTTTAACTAACATTAGGTGGACTGACGAAGATCTATTTACGCGTGTAGGACTTTATAATAGTCATAAGTAACATTAATGGGCAGTATGCAACCCACACGCTATAAAAGACATTTATCATCAAGTGCGATTTAGTGTAAATGTATGGACCGGAATTTTTTATAAAATAATTGTGGGCCCGTTCCCTGGTAATTATTTGGACATGTTACAAGGCGTTATCCAAAATTTTCTGGACGATATACCCCTAGTGTTACTGAATAATTATAATTTCCAACACGACGGTGCTCCGCTTCACTATTCAAGTGCAGTGCGTGATTATTTGAATAGCAAATACGAAGATAGGTGGATTGGGCATGGTGGTCCTATACCATGGCCTGGAAGGTCACCGGACCTTACACCATTTGACCTTAATTTATGGGGTGAAATAAAGAAACGTGTTTACGTCGAAGAGGCCCAAAGCTATGACGACTCCGCAGCAAAATTATTGCTGCATTCAGGGAAGTGAAAAGTGCTCAGATACATGTAATTAACATGAAAAATAATTTAAGGAAACGTGCTCTAACTATGCATTGTGAGAAACGGACTTCATTTTGAACACTTATTAAAATACCTGTAAGTTAGTTTTATTTTAAGTAATTGCATATTTAAGATATATATATTTCGTTGTTGTAAATTAATAATCGTTTTAAATTTTTAATAGTTGCGAATACTTGATTCCAATTTTTTAAATACGCCATAATTTCTGTCAGTTTTGAATATGTTTAATTAACAGCGTGCGCGCCGACGTTCAACGTGATGATCGTGTCGGTTGAGGTCGGCAATGCTCGGTAGCCGGCTGGGCGCCTTCGTTTTTACCGACCAGCCAGTCTGCTTCCTGATTTCCTGTATAGGACAGTTATTATACTTATATAAAACCTAATTTCAATAGAGAAGATGGACGGGTGCTGCCATCTGCTTGGGATCCTTTAACAAAATTAAATCCAAACCCAAGCATACCACTGCAAGACTTCAACTTACAACTTACAATATGTAGGCTCATTCTGCATAGATCGAACCAAAAATTAATCTTCAAAAACTGAAGGTAGCGGGGCTAACCGTGACATCGGGATGTCAAATATCTCAGTCTCCCCGTGACCATGGGTTGCTGTAAAGCACATGGAACGTCGGAAATTAAAATAAAGAAATTAGACGCAATAAAATCCGTAAAAATAGTTTTATTCAAAGTTACTATATTATTTGGAGTCTGCTATTAAAACCTTCAGTGCGCTAGACGCTACGCTCGCGCCGCTTAAGTAACCATTATTTAAATCGCACCAACCTATCATCGGCTTAACTATCTTTCTACAACTAATTGTTTACATTTATTCTCCACCTTTTTCCCTCGCTCTGTAGTCTAAACTTGTATTTCGAACTGACTTTTGTGTGGGAGTAAAAATAGTATTTAATTCGAGGCGTCCAGAACTTTTTATTTGCATAGCATCCATTCCAGACGTCGTTGAAATGTATTTTTTTAATTTTATTTATTATGACGGTCCTACGCCCGGCTAAAGTATGAAGAGAAAATTGGAATCATAATTTGCGTCGTAGTTATCAACTTAGTAGCGAGCGTGTCATTAAAGAAGTAAATAGTAGGCAAAAGCTCCGTGGATTGACTCGTTCACACACAAGCGCGTTGTTATTGCCCATAAGTCACATTCAATTTCAGATATTTTCAAATGAATGTAGAAACCTTATTTACGCGTATTTATAAAAACTGCAAAAAGTGTATATCAGTATTTATGTTGTGAAATGAATTATTAAATTTGGCTAGTCTTCGAAAAATAGCTCTGTATAAATATATATATACAGGGTATTTTTGAAACGCTCCCGAAAACGAAGACAGATGATAGTACTAAGGATACCTATGATGATGGGTCACAAAGAAATTCGATCCCGAATAATCATGAAAATACTGAAACATAAAAACCAGCAGTGAAACTTAAAAAAGAAAATCAGCTGACAATAGGGTCAATATCCTCGCGGGCGCCGAACTCTTACCTAGATCGGTACGAAACAATGCATTAGGTATACTACTTACTCACTCTACCCTTCCCTTTCACACACACGCTGTTTCGTGTCGCCTCGCGCTGTGGAATTTCACATGCTTCAAGGACGTTACAATAATTTTAGTTTTTGAGACAGTGCCATGTTGACTATCACGAGCGATAGTTCAATTGTTTTGTTTATTAAATTATTGTCGTTATAACTTGTTATTTATTAATTAATGATGTTATTCTTGTTGTTACGTTTTGTGTTTTTTGTTTTGTTTTAATAATGCCTAACGCGTAGGTACATTTATAGTGCTTGTGAATACGGCAACATGTTAATGTGCCTTGAAGAATCTCATAAGGCCACGGAGGATCGGTAAGCTGTTTCATACCTAATTTTTTTTTAAATAACTTAGTACTGAACTGATCTGAATAGGTACATAACTTAATACACAATGGATAACAAAGCATGACTCTAACCTTGTAAACATTTTATTTAAGTATTTCTTTCATTAGCGGGGAATCGAACCAGTTATTTTGTTTATTTAAGCTAATTTTTTTTAAATAACTTGTTAACATTTTATTTAAGTATTTTTTTCATTAGCGGGGAATCGAACAAGTTATTTGGTTTATTTGACCTGTGAATTCGAATTAAAGTGGCTACGTGGAGACAAGCACAGTGGCAAAATAGTAGGTTAAGTAGATAAGTTAGGTATTTAGACAAGTGTTGTAAATTATTAGGTATTGTGGTACCATCGCTAGTTGCGGGCCGCGCGAATTCGGCGTTCGCCCGTACATTGACTACGTACATTGACCCGTAGTCAGCTGATTGTAATTCAGTAATTCCACTGCTGGTTTTATATTTCAGTATATTCATGATTTTTTTTGTGAAATATCGTTTTAAATAACTGTAATAACATGATGGAGCGTGAATAAAGTTAATAAAACGTTGTGAAAGATGATTTTTTCCTCGGGATCGAATTTTTTTGTGACCCATCATCATAGGTATCCTTAGTACTATCATCTGTCTTCGTTTTCGGGAGCGTTTCAAAAATACTCTGTATATATATATATATATATATATATATATTTGTGTATGTGTGTGTGTTTTTTTTCAAATAAATACCATGTTTAGAATTTATGAATGAAGTTTAAAATTAATTTTAACCCTTGCATAATAATTTGCAACTCCGCCGACGATCTACGTTTTAATTAAACTCAAACGGCAGTCAATTAATTATGACGATGTAAATAATGCTCTATCGAAATTAGTACATTGGTTAAACGCTAACAATTTGCTCTTAAACGGCAATAAGACAAAATGTATTAAATTTACAATACCTAATGCAAAACATTTCAATACCAATGTGCTCTTAAATGGGAAGGAGTTGAGTCTTGTGGATACCACTGTTTTTCTTGGTATTACTATTGACGCAAAACTTCAATGGGGCCCCCATATATCTAAATTAGCAAGCAGACATAGTTCTGCAGCATATGCTGTAAGAAAGATTAGAAGTCTACAGATGTTGAGACAGCTAGATTAGTGTATTTTAGTTACTTTCATAGCGTAATGTCTTATGGAATTTTGCTATGGGGTAATGCGACTGATATTGAAGCCATATTTATATTGCAAAGAGAGCCGTACGAGCGATTTATAACCTAAATTGTAAAGAGTCACTCAGAGAAAAATTTTGAGTAATAAACATATTAACTTTGGCATCGCAATATATTTATGAAAATGTAATGTATGTACATAAAAACATAAATAGATTTAATAAGAATAAGGATGTTCATATTATAAACACTAGGAACAAACATAAGCTTGTAACGCCAGTTTCTAGACTCCACAGAATCAGTAATTCATTTATGGGGCAATGTATACGTTTTTACAACCAAATCCCAGAACATGTTCAAAGTTTGTCAATAAACAAGTTTAAAAGTTTTATTAAAGAAAAACTATACAAAAAGGGTTATTATAATATCAAGGAATACATGAATGAAAATCCCCTGGAAATAGTGTGATCGCCACCATGCTGGTTCTATGAAAATTCATTTAAAAATTGTATAAACAAAATTATTGTTAAGTGAAATATGTTTAAAAATAAGTCCCGCGGGGTTTCTTGCTGGTTCTTCCCAGGACAGAGGTATTTTCCGAACCAGTGGTAAATAAAAAATGTTTTTCAATAAGTATTATGTAATAATCAATATTCAATAAAACATCATTCTATTCTATTCTATTATCAAAACAGCGCCATCTTTCATCAAATGCAATTAGTGTATTTTACCTTCAGTTACTAATAAATTAAATAATGTAAATATTCTTACATTTATATGTTTAACTGCTCAGGCGTCGACATTTTATTGGACCAACTTTGCCAGACCTATGGTCAAGCCAAAGATTATAGTAGGCCAAAGACATTATTTTTAAATGATGATGAAATATAACTTAGAGTCGTTACTATGTTCTTATCCAAAAATAAAAAATTATCAACAATTAAAATATTGAATTATTTGTATGAAGGTCAAGTGAGCTAGAGATACGACCATTGCAAGAAGTTGTCGATAAATAAAATGTTTTGAGAAGTTATCAATTACCGTATAGTGACCGTGAATGAATATCCACACCATCCCGTGGGTCTCGTAAGAGGCGACTAGACTTGGGGAAAAGTGTTATTTTTTAATAACTGTGGGTTATAAAGTTTCATTATGGATGGTAAGAGGATGAAAAAAAATCGACAACAGCACATTAAGGCATTTTTTAGTTGCTTTTGTTGCTTAATGTTTAGTCGATTAATACAACATTTTAAAATATATCGAAATTGCTACGAATTCCATACTCTAAATTAAAAATCGATATATCACGACAACAACATTATATGAAAACATTTCTACCCCTCCATTGCTGATATCCACGTCTATAAATCTGGAATGGTCATTTGGGCAAAATCACTAAACATTTTGCTAAATATTTAGTGCTCATTTAGTGCTGCAAAATTAAATTTCACGCCAAAATAGCTTGATGAAAAATTAAAAGACTGCTAGCTTTTAATTAAGCTAGCAGTGTTCTGCCACCTCAACCGATAACCGCTTAATATAGCACCAAATAGAAGCATTAATAATTTAGTGCTCATTTAGTTTTTCTTTTTAATATCAATTTAATAAAAATATTTAAAACAAATCACACAAATTTTTTTTCATATTCCGTAAACTACTACTTTGACATCTTTAGCAGAGTATGTGATGAAACATTGACGTCGAAATGGGCTATCACCTAATGATATAAGATAATAATTAAGTGCTCAGTTAGTGCTGCAAGCAAATGCGTGAAATAAGCGCTAAACAAAATTTTATTTTCATATATCGTAAACTGCCACTATGACAGGTTCAGCAAAGTATGTGATACAAAATTGACATCCAGATGGGTTGTCACCTAGTGATATAGGATCATAATTCAGTGCTCATTTAGTGCTGTCGATATACGAAAAAGGATTTGGGAAATTATTATTTTTTTAAATACCATACCATAAAACGAAAAAAATTTCTTAAAAAACTAAAATTATCAAAATTGTTTTTGTTTGTCTTTTGACTCTTCACAATAGTTTCAATCTTATTTTTATTGAACTATTCAATGAAAATTAAATAAAATATGATATATTTATAAATTCAGTAAAGTACATCAATTATTACTACAATAATAATCATTTGAATTCCAACAAAGTTTGAATTTTGTCAATAATAATAATCTCATTACTCAAAATATTTTTTATTTATGACAAATATAAAATTGTTCTATTATAATAAAGGTTCAATAAAAAAATTAAATATTTTATGAGAAATTAATAAAAAAGAAGCAATCGATAATCCAAAAAAAAATTACTTTTGAAGTTTTATCAATATAACAATAAAAATATATAACATATGCTTGCAGCACTAATTGAGCACTAATATTATCTTATATCATTACGTGATAACCCACTCTGATGTCAATATTTTCATTACATACTATGCTAAAGATATCAAAGTAGCAGTTTATGATATTAAAAAGAAAAACATATATATTTTCCCAAACTTTTTTGTGTATGTTGACAGCACTAAATGAGCACTAAATTATTGATGCTTCTATTTGGTGCTGTATTAAATGATTATCGGTTTAGGTGGTAGAATACTGCTAGTTTAATTAAAAGCTAACAGTTTTCTAATTTTTGATCAAGCTATTTTGGCGTGAAATTTAATTTTGCAGCACTAAATTAGCACTAAATGAGCACTTAATATTTGGCAAAAAATCTATTGATTTTGCCCAAATTACCATTCTAGCTTTATAGACGTCTCATATTCGATATTCATCGACCGAGTCGTGCCATAATTTGTCAAATTCCTCCATTTTTCTGAAAATGTGTGTTCACACTCGTGGACATTTTGTGTCTTCGTGGGGCTCGAAAAAAGTTTATGTAAAGAGTTCATAAATTTACAAAAAATTATGAAATACCACATTAGTACACTCAAATAACTACTATATAGAAAGAAACAAGGACATAGAAACACTCGAAATTTCATAAAGAAAAGAAGTATATGGTATGATTATATCAATATCGTAATATAAATCTAATAAATAAAAACAAAATCGTAGGTATATTCTTTATTACGCTATCTTTTACCAAGGCCATTTTTGTTGAAAACAACTTCGCCGTAATATTCACGATATATCTAAATTATGTATAACATAAAACGTAAATTTCACACATTGGACTTTGTATATGAAAATTTGTGTTTTTACACAATTTATAGTAATAAGTCACAATTTATATTTCATTTTCAGTTATATCTGACTACTTTATTTCACACGTGAACGATACAGTATTTGAAATGATATATTTATAAATTGAATAAAATGTTTTCGAGAAGAAATACAAGCAAATAACTATTAAAACAGTATAATTACTTACGTTCAAATAAAAAAAAAAACACACGGCAAACTTTCTTTTGGTGGCCTCTTGCACACGCGCACCGAAGGAAATGGTATGAACTAAACGAGATAATGATGGACGATATACATCGATGTATTAAAACACTCAATGTAAAGTATCGATTCATCGAATCAATCCGATGTTTTGTTAATTCATCAACATCGAGTAAACATCGATGTTTTTTGTTCGATGCATCGAAGATGCGAACCTGCTAGGATATCATTGTTTTCTCATGAGCGCTACTTTGCGAGCACTCATCAGTGCTTCGTACATTTTTGAAATCAAAAGTAGACTGCGCAAGCTGGTTGGAGGTGCAATACCAGTGCTTAAATTTGAAGTAAGATTATACTTATTTTAAAGAGATTAAAAACTAGTTTTGGCAGTTATTTATGTAAGCACCTACGCAATACGTGTAAATGTTCACGTTTTTTTAAACTAATGGATGTCATTAAACAATATTTTGACTTTAGATTGAAATATCTTGTACGTAAAACTGCGATCAAGCAATCAAAACCACAATTATATAGAATATGGTTTTTAAGGGGGAGTAAATTAATTAGATTTTTGTGTTTCATTAATAAACATCGTTTCATAAATTCGTAGCTATGTTTTATTGACCTAAAACATACCTTATAATTATCGCTTGACTAATATTTACAAATACATACATAATCAAATTAATAAATTAAGTACAATAACGAATAGGCGTCAATATTGGCTCATCACTATTCAACCACTCTCAACTATGTATCAGTATCTATTATGCCAAGCGTAACCAGACCAGAGGTTCTATAATAGAACATCTGATTCAAACAAGATTGACGCCTATTCGTTATTGTACTTAAGTTATTAATTTGATTATATCTGGTTACGCTTGGCATAATAGGCATTGAGCTATACGCGTGCTCTATACCTTGCTTATTTGTACTCTAAGTTCTGAACACTCTTATCTCTTGTTCTAAGGGGTTCCTTCTAAATATTACTATACTCTTTGGCGTGGCCTAAAGCTTTGACAAGTAGATCGCCAAATGGATATGCCGACGCTTGACAGATTAAGTAATTAGAATAATAAAATCATTTCACAATCCTAACGTCAATGTTTTTAGTTTTTCGGTATTTCATTTAAAGAGCGTAATAATTTAAAAAGATTTACGGCAGTTGGCAACCACAGCTTTTATTATTTTGAACTGTTGTCAGATAGAGGATGTTGCCCATTTCCTGTTTGTTTTCCTCTATCGCCTCTTTCGACACACACGGGACGATATAAGGTGGCGGATTCTCTTTCGCCGCCACAACAACGCGAAAATTTTTCTACTCCCGTTCTTGAGTGTAGTTGTTCCCGCGTTCACTGCGAACGCTGTGCGTGCGTGCGTGCGTGCGTGCGTGCGTGCGTGCGTGCGTGCTTGCGTGCGTGCTTGCGTGGGTGCGTGCATGCGTGCGTGCGTGCGTGCGTGCGTGCGTGCGTGCGTGAGTGTGTGCATGCGTGCGTGCGTGCGTGCGTGCGTGCGTGCGTGCGTGCGTGCGCGCGTGTGTGTGTGTGTGTGTGTAGTATATATATAAAATATTTGAACAACAAAGGTGATAAAATCAATCCTAACAATTGTGACACCAACAAAATTTACCACAGCTTACATACAGATATAAATAATTATAAGCGCGTAAAAGTTGATAGGTGGTGCTGCAATTATATTAAAAATTAAAATTTTCTTTTAAATATACTAGCACCACAGTTTGAAGACCTAACAGTTGGGAACTGAATGTGTGCGTGCGCAGTAAAATCAGTTAAAATAATACATTACCACGCATTTTGAATTTAAAATATAAGGACAGAATGTTTGAGATTTTTTTAATTGATTTTTCTTCACCATTTGCCTGTAGTAGTGTATAGTAGTGTATCTGTATATACACTTATTCTGATCCTTCTATGCAAATTTGGACGCTTATTGCAAAATAACCCTGGATAGATTGTAGTTAAGCACTGGCTTAGAATAATTAAATAATGAGTTATTTTAAATTTATTATTTACAATGTATATATTGTAAATAAACAATACACAATAAAATATTTGAACAACAAAGATGATAAAATCAATCCTAATTTTTACAAAAGTTTCACATGCTGATAATAAAAGTATAAGAAATCGGCTATTACTTTTATTATTAGTTTATTGTTGTATTTAGTTGGTACAATTTTTTTTCTTTAAATCAAAATTTATTTAATTAACATTGAAATATATTATACAACATAAAAAAACTATGTGGAATACCGACGATATCCCAAACGTCAGTTTGAGCGAGATTAGAACGGCTCTCCAGCACCTGAAAAACGGCAAGTCCCCGGGCGAGGATGGAATTACAGCAGAGCTTCTGAAAGTGTGTGAAAAACCGGTACTTGAAGCCCTTCAGAAGCTCTTTCATTCCGTTCTTCATGATGGCACTACTTCGGAGATGTGGAGAAGAAGTGCGGTAGTCTAGTTCCTTAAAAAAGGCGACAATGCTCTCTTGAAAAACTATAGGCCGATTTCTCTTCCGAGCCGCTTCTACATGCTCCGTTTTCAAGAGTCATTACGAATTGTCTCGCACGCAGACTCGACGACTTCCAGCCTCCCAAACAAGCGGGTTTCCGAAAAAGGCTTTAGCACCATATTCCACATAAATACCCTTCGGCAAATTATACAGAAGACCGAAGATTACAATATGCCACTTTGTCTTGCGTAAGCCTTTGATTCCGTCGAATTTGGGCGGTGCTGCACTCCCTTCAGCAGTGCCAAGTTTACTGTCGGTACATTGAAGTGCTGAAGTGTTTGTACAGTAGGGCTACGATGGCTATCCGAGTACAGAACTAGAGTACGAAACCTATCTAACTGCAAAAATGTGTGAGGTAGGGTGACGTTATATACCCGAAACTCTTCACCGCTGCATTGGAAGACGTTTTCAAGCTACTGGACTGGAAAAAATACGGTATTAACGTCAATGGCGAGTACATCTCTCACTTTTTTTTTGCCGACGATATAGTACTAATGGCGGAATCGCTCTAGGACCTAAGCACTATGCTAAATGACCTCAGAAGTATCTCCCGACCGATAGGTCTTAAGGTGAACATGGACAAAACAAAAGTCATGTGTAATGTCCATGTCACACCTATGCATGTAGTTGTTGAGAGCACTAAGCTTGAAGTTGTTGATAAGTATGTTTACCTGAGACAAATAGTCCGACTGGGTAAGTCCAACTTCGACCGTGAGGTCAATCGACGGATTCAACTCGGCTGGGCAGCGTTCTGGAGATTACGACCCATTGTCTCGTCAGGCATACCTTTAAACAAGGTTGTACAACAAGTGCGTGTTGCCAGTGATGACCTATTAATCTGAGACGCTCACTACTGGCAGCATGAGGAAGCTCTAGGTCGGTCAGCGAGCTATGGAGAGCGCTATGTTCATTGTTTCTTGTGGTAGACTTAAAACGAGATATATCAGTAGAAGCAGAGTAAACCGATATTGCCCAAAGGATTAGTAATCTAAAGTGGCCATAGTGCGCCATATAGCTTGAAGAACTGACAACCGATGAGGAAGAAAGGTTCGGTGTGGCAGCCTCTGTACAGGCGAAGTGTAGGCATCCCCACTAGATGGAGGGATGACCTTGTAAGACATGCAGGAAGTCAATGGATGCAGGTGGCTCGGGACCATGCTTTGTGGCATTCCTTGGGGTAGGCCTATGTTCAGTAGTGGACATGTGAGGGGCTGTAATGATGATGATGATGATGAGTGTAGTATAAAGAAAAACTTAAAATCATCATACAGTCCTACTCTCAGCGGTATCGTGCAAAGAACTCTGGATGCATTTTCTCGTTGAATGGCTATACTTAGCTTTAGAGTAAGAAAAAACCAGCCCTCTTATTACCAGCGACAACAAGTCGCGGATACAATTTCTTTGGGATATACTTATATATCATCCAAAAAGCAAGTGCGTCGTCACCCCTGAGGACTAAATGGAATGCCTAATTTCCAGTAAAAAAAGGTCTCCGGTTCTCTACACTCACCATACGAAACACAGCAGCATTTAGCTGCAGTTTTACGCTGGTATTCTGTGAGGGCGTGGTCCTACCCTGGCCGAGCCGACCCATTCGTGCTACGTCCATAATATAACTGCAGCGTGATTCTACCACGTATAAAACCTGATTAAAAGACGTTAGACGTTCAGAGCCTTGTAGAATATTAAGAGACGATGGCAAGAGACCCGACGCGACGGTATCACATTGGTCCCTTGGGTGAGAGGTAAAGCCTTTGTGTGAGATGCTACTTGCGTAGACACTCTGGCAGACTCTCATCTCAGGGATACCCCATTTAGAGCCGGGGCGGCATCAGAAGTAGCTGAATTGAGTAGGTGGCGCAATTATGAGTCTCTGAGAGATGACTACATATTTGAGCCATTTGCTGTAGAGACTATCGGTACGTGGGGTCCACGTGCGGTGAAGTTCCTGAAGGAACTCTATACGCGACTGTTCTTCGCAGCTGGTAATAAGAAGGCTGGTTCTTATCTCGCTCAAAGGCTAAGTTTAGCCATTCAGCGAGGAAACGCAGCCAGCGTTCTTGTCACGATACCACAGTAGGACTGTATGATTATTTAAGTTATTATTTTAGGTTATTTTTGTTATAGTTTTTAATATTGTATATTTTTCAATGTTTGATATTAGTTGGAAAATGTATTACTTAAACAGAAAAACTATTTTTAGTTTTTTAAAATAGTAAGTAATTACTTTTCTTATTAAACATAACAAAGTAAAAAAAAATAAGTGTGGCTGAGTTGATACCGTGTCACAATCGCCTAAGACGCATCGACAGAATAAAAGTAGTGATTGTGTACTGTTTGGACTGAACAATAAGTAAAGTCTAAATCATGCTTAGGAGGTTTCCGAGACCGAAGTTCCTGCAATACAGAAGCTCCATGCAACCTGAACACCTTACGAACACGAAGCCTGAACACCTTTTTCAGCGACTATTAGAACTGTGTCTCTGTCAATTGAAATTACAGTATTCAAATCGAGTGTCGAATGAAAAAGCGATCTTTGAGCTGTTAGGTTATCTTGTGTTGGCATCATAACTTACTACCCCATCATATCCCGCGAGAGTCGTAAGAAGCGACTTAGAGCAGTATAATCTCGTATTTATTCATTCATCTGTCGTTACCATATATATCGAAAAGGGCGTTTTAACTAAAACAAAAAACATATATCTCTTTATTAATAAACAAATAAAAATTAAATTAAATTAATACTCACATATTGTACTGATTATTTATAAATCCATTAAGAATCAATTTTCTAAGTGCTCCCACAGGATCACACCTGATGCCTTTCCTCATCAAAAAGCTATTTATTAGAGAGGCCTGAGGTATTTCTTTTTCCATAAAATTACCGTTAAAATTACTTTAATGTTTTTATTATTTTAATAACACATTAATATTATAAATAATGGCTTTTGAAATGTGTATGTTTTTCGATTGTGACGGCTCATTTTGTTATTATTATTAATAAATAACAATTAAATTCAATATTATAATTATATTATATTATATTATAATACATTTAAAACATCATATATAAAATAATTTGAACAATTAATATGAGATAATAAGCATAAAGTTGAAATATATTAATTTCGAATATTAAGTATTATAGTATAATAAAGGCTTAATATTGTCTTTAAAAACCTTTAAATTTATTAAAACTGCTTAAAATATTGAAAATGTATTAAATAATAGAAGTACAAGTCGATTATATTGCAGTAATAAAAATAAATAACATTTGTAATATAATTGAAAAATGGGTCAAAAAGTTAATGAGGGTGTTATTTGTATTACTGGAGGGTGTTCAAGTAACGATTGCTTATATTGAAAGAAATGGTACATAGATGGGGTGGTCGGCTGACCGACTGCTACTAGTATTGTGCCCAATGTATAGTCTTATATTAGGGACTTATGATAGTAAGGTCTATGGACAAAAGCATTAATAAGGAAGGTCTCTATGATGCATAAGCATTATGATAGCAGAGTTATGACTTGAAGTCCCATATGGAAAAGAGATAATAGTAAGGTCTATGAAATAAAGCAAATATGTAGAAGGCCTCAAATATGTAAAAGCATTAAATTGAAAGAAATGGGACTTGAAGATTATTATATATTATATTATATATTATATATAATACATTAATATTTTATTTATTAATATTAATATATATATTATATATTATAGTGGCGTGTAGTTTGCTTCACAGCGTCCGAGACCGAGGTAAACTTGGATTCGCTAATCGATGTGTCCTAGACATATTACTTAGCACATAGCGTTATGATACGTCGGCTATCTTTCGGATTAGGATGAGTGTGTTTGGTAGTACTTTTAAGTACAGCAAGCTACCCAACTATATTTCTTAGTGCAATAGCGCTATGATACGAGTTTTGGCTACTGACTACTTAGTAGCGTGCTACTATGATACGTTGGTGGTATTTTTAGTTAACAACAGTACCGATTTTGTTACCAAAGTCGATAGGGATCATGCCCCTCACAACACACCCAGTGTTGTGAGGGGCGCCATCCGTATGACAGTTGCATTGATGCTTACTGTTACTTGCGGTATTGCGTCTTGTGATGGATCTGCGGGTGTGCTGCGCCTGATTCGATGCATCTTGATGTTTTGGTCGATGGAGGTATGCGGGTGGTGATGTCTGCTGGGATTGTATGGGGGACCTAGGGATGGTGTAAGCCCGACGATAGTCGTATTGATGCTTGTTGCGTTCTGCAGCATTGCTTCCTTGCGATGGTTGTTTGGCGGGTCGCTATTCTCGATGGCCAATTATTACTTTTATCATATAACTGCCTATTGGCTTTATCTGCCATTGTATTGGTTGGTGGAGCATATGTGTCGACCTCATGTGTGTGGGTGGTAGTTGGAGGGAGAATCTGAGGAAGTTCTCAAGGCTGCGGCCGAAAACCGCGCAACGTGGGACCCATTCCCTTGAGGTGAGAGGTAGACTCATGACACGCTCTGCGGCTAATTAGCCGTGCTGATCATGCAATTGGTGGTGATGTCACACTTACATCACGTCTGCAGGAACGGCGGTCTGGCAGGTGGTGGCGCTCACGGAGGGCTTTTTATGGCCAGTGTGCCTATTGTTGCCTAATCCGTGTGACGTACATTCACTGTGGCTAGATTTGATCGTATTCTGTATTACGTTTACACGTATTAACATGCGCGACTTCGGTCGATGTTTGTGCTTACGCACTACCAAGGGGCCAAATCCTCTTTTACTGGTTCACCAGTTATTTTGCTGTGGACGGTCTAGTTCTAACTTAAAGTCCCTTGGAAGCGGGTACAGATTGCGCTCACCGCGTGGCCGTGAGCGCCAATCACTGTCACATGAAAAAATGTGGAGTTGTGTGGCCCCCACATTTTGTAAATGTGAGAGAGCGAAGCCTTGTGAAGCGAAGCTTGTATCTGGTATTTGATATAAATGTTGTGAGCCTTTTCCAAGCCGGAAGGGATTAATTAATAAGGAATTGACTGATGTGAACCTGATACAAGTGGATTAGGGACGATTTAATGATCTTAATCTTTTTTGAGCTCTGTCTTCGTGAACGGGGTTCTTTAGTTTATAAGGCACTACCAACAGCTTTCGACTGCTTTTGTGAATATACATTCTTCCAAGAGACAACTAAAAGAACTAATTTACTATACAAATACAACGTAAAGAAGGGTCTAAATTAAGACGAACACGCTATAAATTTATTAAATGGCCTATATTTAAAGCTTTAGAAAGATCAATATATGGTTAATATACTGGTCACGTAAATTTGATATATTTTTATATATCTTATAGATATAGATTGTAAAGAATGAAAAAAAGAGGGGGAAAGTGTTACAGTATGAATGTATGTCTGTCTGTATAAAAATATAAATTTATGTAAAAAATAAAAATCAAGTCGAAGAACTAAATTATTTCATTTCTTCAGTACGCTCTGTAGTTTAAACGGCTTGATAGATTTTAACATATTACATGTGCAGCGTTCAGGCGTCTTATAGCCATCCTGCAGCTATGTTATTATTTTAACCCGAATGGGTAAACTCGATCAAGGAAGGACAACGCTCTCACAGAATACTACCGTGAAATAGCAACTTATAAGTAGCGGATGACGATGCATCTGCATTTTGTTTCTTAATCGAGGTTAGATGTAGGTGTCTATGGACCACAGCATCCACTTACCATCAGGTGGACTGTTAGTTCATTTTCTATAAAAAAGGGGTATTTTATAATTCTATAAAAACTGAGAAACATTCTGTCCCATCGATTGTCGACTCTTGGTCCTATGACTGGTCAATGGCCACTTCAGCTTACTGATTCGTTGGACTATATAGGTTACTGTGGTTATAATGTGGATATCCTCAATAAGAAGGCGCTGAGTGACCTTGAGCTTTCTCATAAGGCCTACTACTACCTAGTAAATTGTTCTTTTAATGTTTTAGTTAATTTATTAATCCCGGACTCAAAATCAAAGTTTCTATCACCTAAGTAACGTATAAAAGGTTCCGTGCGATCCATCTAGAGTGAAGGTAGTAATATAAAGTTTGATTGGATACTCACTGTTGTCTCGAGTGTAACAAGAGTTTTCCGTGTAAAACATGGAAAAATAAAACTATAATAATGTTTAAAAAGGCATTCGTGTGAATTCAAAATGCCTGAAACTACTATTAGTGGTAACACTGAATCCCGTTTTTTCAGTATCTTTTGGATCTAAATAAATTTGATGAAATCCAGAGGCTAAATCTAGTGTACTAAAATATTTTGAATGACCTAGTTGATCGAGAATATCCGTAATGTGGGGAAAGATAAATTTCAGAAACAGTGACGTCATTTAGTCGGCGATATCAATAAGAATTCGCCACTTTTGCTTGCTGGAAGCATCTAATTTTTTTGGGAAAACCCAAACTGGGTCATTTCAAGGCGAAGTGGAGGTTATAATAATATTTTGGTCAAGCATTTTCTTAATCTGCTTTTCAATTTCATATTTATGTATCTCTGGAAAGCGTTATGACTTTACATGTATAGGGGGTGCCTTCCCAGTATTAATAAAATGTCGAATAATGTTTGTATGAGTTAAGAATTCGACATCAAGATGAAATATATCCGTGTATTTTGAGATAAAAGTCATTAGTGCTTTTCTTTCTTGAGACTTTAAGTGAGAGCATCGTATTTGTTTAAGTAACTTTTGAGAACGATCAATATTTAAAGAATTTAAGTTATGAATAATTTCTTTGTGAGAATTATCTAGTTATGACGACATAGGTTGGTATAGAGTCAATTGAACTTGAAAGTTTTTTATTTCGATTTCATTTTCCGTATTGTTGAAGACGGCAACGTTAATTCAATTATTCGGCTTTAAACTTACAATACAATTAGCCAAAAATACGCCTCCGCAAACTTTCTGATCTAATACTAAAGCTTCTTTACAATCACTTACTTCTAATAAATTGGCTACTTGGCACTCAATTACCATCTCCGACCATGGAGGTGTAAAGTATAATGGTTTACTAAAATAAAAAGATATTGTATGACCTTGTAAATTAAGAGACCTAATAGAGTACTGTATATCTACATTAAAATGTTGTATAAAATCACTAACTATGATATCGTCATAATGTAAGTTAATTGTGTCGTCAATCGCATGAAATAAAAATTTAAATACAACACTACTCTAAGAAGAAATCTGGTATTCAAAATCAATCCTAATAGATCCGTGAGATGTGCAAGTAATATCAGTCCCTAGAACATGTTGATTTAATAAACTAGAATATTTCACAATAGAAATTGTAGAACCAGTATCGATAAGAAAACAGGCTTTTCATTAAAATTAGTCTTTAACATAACGTGAGGCAGAGAAATATTATTATTAATATTATTTATTGTATAAGCTTTTTCACGTGTGCCAACCCTAGAGAGTGTCGTAAATTTTTCACAATTTATGACGTTACGTTGATAACCTTATGACCTTACCTTTGATTAAATTTTTTATTATATTATTAGAAATTGAGACATTATTTTCAACCTTTTGAGTCTCTGATTTTTAGTGCCCTGTATTAAAAATAACTTAGGAACACAGGAATCGAGTCTTTTATTTGAAGTGGAACATAGATACATGAGACGAAGATGCAATAAAATTAGAACCCTGTGCAACCGAGAATTGACCACAGGTGCGACCTTGAAACTCCATTGAAGAGTCATTGAACGTAGTATTTAAAACATGGTCATCAATATTTTTGTCATCCGTATTTTATAACATAATCTAGGAACACGGGATTTAGAAAGTTTAATAGTTTTCGTGTCATTTAAATTAATACAACGTTTCGGCAGACACGGCACCGAAACCGTACTTAGTTTAAATCGTCATTATTATTTTCAGAGGCGCAAACAACGTGTATATTACAACGATTATTGTCCGGCACATTATAAGTGCTCGGTATTTGTGCACTTGATAGTGCAGCGTTACGTTGATTGAGGCGCATGTTATTGTTTTTAAACTTAAGTTTGCAACACTCGCAACATTATTAAATGACTTCTCTTTTTGCAATATGCACATATTTTATTAGGATTAAAATTAGAATGAGGTTTATTATAATAATTATTTGGATTATTTGAATTTTTATGATGCGATGAATTAGAATGTAGAGTTAATATGATGGAGGTTAGGATAGGAAACCTTTGATTTATTTTTATAACACTCGGAAGAACTATGTCCGAGCTTGTGACAAATTGAGCACGATTTGGGTGAGTGCTGCGATAATTTACTTAATTGAAATAATTTTACTTCCTCCATAGCATGTGTAATCGCTTCGGATAAAGTTCAAGGGTTCCTACAGCGTACAATATGCGAATAACTAGGATTCATGCCTAATAAGAAAGTGTTTATGGCTAAGTCTTCCATTGCTGCAAGTCTACATAAAAGTTATTTTTCATCCTCACAGCTGTAGTGAATATAGGATTGGATCCGCGTAAGGCACGATTTAATCTTTAATGAATATTGTGTCACATCTTCAGAAGGCAACTGTTTACAATTTTGTAGGTTTACGAGTAAATGTGTCGAATGTTTTTTCTCTAAATTAACTTTTTTAACTCTAAATTAAAAATTTTAGCTAAATTAAATATTTAAAAATTTAAATAAATTGTTATGTAAGAAATTGGCCACTAATAACTTTCTTTAAGCAACAAGCTAATTGTGAGTTTCCTTCAAGTTGAGACACAATATATTTAAACAAAAAAATTTGTTGGTCTGTACTTCCTAATGAAATTGCGTTTTCGCAGTTTGTAAGAAATGTGGGCAAAGACTCTAAATAAATTTGGTTAGGACCGAAAGAGTGATTTTTTCAGACATTCTTGATTTAATATATTTCGGTGTTGGATTTGGTCCTGACTATGAAATATATGAGGAGTCAGAATTAGAAATATTAACTTCTTCAGCTTTTACCTTTTTAGAAAATGTTAATTAATAGGGAATATTTTTTTAAATGCAGTACAGATCATCATAAATACAAGAAAATATGTTAAAAAGATATAAATATTCAATGACTTAATGATAAAATAAATGTCTTATAATTGATTACTTTTTTAAATTAAATCACTTTCACTTGTACATTCACTTTAATTAATAACTTTTGAAAACTTTAATTTAATATTATATAAAATTACTCACAAAATAGAGATTCTCACGAACATCTCGGTTTTCCACAACGTATCCGTTAATTCGACACTGCAGCGCGCGGTGTGTGCAGCGATGACGTCAATGGCAGCAGTTGCTTTTGAGTGTCCGACGACTCAAGAAGTCTTAAATTACAGCGCTACCTCGAAGTCACGGTACGTTGTCCGCGAGGAGAACTTACACGTAGTGATGATGATGGTGATGCAAGGTCTGATGTTGGTGGCGAGTCAAACTGTCCGGTGATCCGATGGTGCAAGGGGTTGTGACGCTGGCTCACACTCGAAAGCGTATCGTGATGCGCCTAAGACCTAAGAATCCCAGTACTTTAATTGCTTTCCCAGGACATCCCAGTACTTCAATTGTTTTCCCAGGACATCCGACTTCTGACACCAAAATTGTTAGGATGGCTCACCTTGGGTCCTTTTAAAAAAAAATGCACTTTTACTGCTGCAAGACTAATTTAATTTAATTACACATCGGAATTTTATAAGTTACAAGAAAGTTGTGTACCAAACAAAGGTTAGAGTTTCACTACCTAAATAATATGAAAAATCACTTTTATATACTTGACATAATGCTTAAAATAGCAATTACTGACTTATACATCGCTTCATAACAGTGCAACAGCTGGGCTCAAGATTCCTCACATTTTTGTGAGGGTTTTAGGGCAGGGAAGTATCAGCCGCACTGCTCCAATGAGTGTTTGCAGTCTGAAAATGTCTTCTAAATATTATTTTTAATTTTTCAGACATGCAGGTTGTTTACTTCACTACCGAACACGTATATTGACGTATATAAGTCAGCACTGAAAATTGCAATTAACAATTTCATTGGTTCGGGAATCGAGCGCGGGTACTAGCGCAATGTGAAATTTACGGCGAGCGGCAAAGCGCGATAAAGCGCTTACCTCGAAGATTATTTTGTGAAATTATATCTCGAAGGTAAATAAACACTGCTGCCTCAATAGATTTATGTTCCCCAAAATGTGTCCGGTCATGCCGTTCCATTTGTGTTGATGTAACAATATTTCAATTAATTTGGATAAGTTTATTACACGTAGTTCATGTTGGAGCGCCACATTTACATCCCCTATATTCGGATTGTATTAGAAATTGCACACCGCATAGCGACAATGTAGTGGCGGTGATTTATTATCAACAACAATAAGTTTGTTTTGGCTCTCTAAGATGTGAAACATTATTGTTAGCGTTTTGTGAGTGTAAGCGAGAAGTATGGTACAAACTGGTAATATGGACACAATCTAATATGAGTATAGATTAAGTCCTAATAAGACTGAAGTGTCTGTCTGTATATTGAAATAACTGCCTTTTATTGAGCTGAGGAGTTATTTGCATAAATTTAGTGCATGACATGAAAAACATTTTAAAGAATATTTTGAATTTTAATAAATCTAAATAACACTACAATAATAAATCTTACCTGGGCTGGGGTCTAGGCGGGATTTATTACTTAGATTATTACATAGAGCCATGCTGAAGCTATAGTATTATTATTGTAGCACGAATAGGTCGGACAACTGAGGAGACCACGCTCTCATATAATACTAGCGGGAAATAGCAGCTTAATGCTGCTGTGTTTCGTATGGTGAGTATAGCGAACCGGAGATCCTTTTTATTTGAAAAGAGGCATTCCACCTTAGTCCTCATGGATGACAACGCATCTGTAATTTACAAAGACTCTTAATCGGAGATAAATTCAGATGTCTATGAGCCACAGCATTCACTAACCTTCAGGAGGACTGTGAGCTCGTTTGTCAACTATCTATTATATAAAAAGAACCATCTTCCTACAATGAAGAGGCCCATATTCAGCTCAGCAGTGAACTGCCAAAAGTGGTTTAATTCTTAGCAAAAATTCCTTTTTAATAATGTTTTCCACTTAAATAGATAAAAAAAAATATATTCTAATTAAGGAAATTTAAACAATACGCGTTGATCTAGAGCTGTTATTATTCTAGTGTGATTACCAGGTCGTAGTCATGAATTTATAGTATTGTCTGTCCATCCATTACAGCCCATAAAAGTCCACTACTGATTTTGCCATAGTTGCCACTCTTGACAGACGGTTTGGCAACCACAGTTTTTTATAATTTTGAGTAGGTGGTTATGAGTAAGGTGCTGCTGCTCATCTCCTGTTTTAGTTTCCTTCTGTCGCCTCTTACTCGTAGACACCCATGAGACTATATAGGGTAGTGGATGTTCTTACACCGCCACTACATAGTTAAATAATTGTATTGAATTTTATTGACATCGGTTCGTAATATGTCCGCAAAATTGTAGATTATTTAGATATCTAGAAGTGAGTGAAAACTGAATAACGAAATTCCTATACGTTCGTTCATACATAATAAGTGTACAGGTCAAGGTAATATAAAGCGTGTAAAATAAAAGTGTTAAGCTCGGCTCAGGTAAGAAAGTAATTTCAGCGTCACCAACATCATCATTATAACCATACACAAGTCGACTACTGTACATGGGCCTCCCCAAGGAATACCACAAATCCATCCATCCATCCACGTCACGTGAATCATCCACCTTGCAAGAGGATGATGCATATCCTCCAGCGTCTCTTACCTAGTTGTCACTCATATAGTGGTGGCGGCCCTGTATTTCGCTTTCCGGTACGTAGCTATCACTTGAGAACATTTCTTCCCACCGTTTTTCGTTTCATAGAGTCATATGCCCAGCCCATTGCCACTTCAGTTTACTGATCCGTTAGGTTATGTCAGGTCAGTTAATCTGGTTCTACTGCGGTTATCCTCATTTCCAAGTCTATCACACAGATAAACTCCGAGCATAACGCTTTCCATAATTCGCTAAAGAATTCTTTTTTTTTATAGAACAATAGTGACAAACGAGCACATAGTCTACCTGATGGTAAGTGGATGCTGTGCCCATAGACATCTACATTTATCCGCTATTAATAATCATAATTCAGGTGTTTTGTCACCCCTGAGGACTTAAATGAAATGCCTTATTTCTAGTAAAAAGGGTCTCCGGTTCTCTACACTCACCATACGAAACACAATAGCATTAACCTGCTATTTTATGCTGGTATTTTGTTAGAGCGTGGTCCTTCTCCGGTCGAGCCGAGCCATTCGTACTACTACCACAACTTAGCTGCAGCGTGGCTCTACCACGTTAAAAAATTGCGTCTGCATTTGGATAATCGCAACATATACTCGTAACCTTGTGAAATTTCGTTCATTTTCATGAATTACGCTCAAAAAATAATAGACATACATAGATACAAATGTGTTTTCGTAAGTGTTTCGTTTTTTTTTTAAATATGATACGAAAACACTAAATAGGCACAGGCATATTTTATTTGAAATGTTTGATTTCTGGATTATTGTAAAAATAAGTAAATTGAACCATACTACCTATATTTGAATATTATCTGAAAATATTTAGTAAAGAAATTATGATTTTTATTTATAATTCTTAAGGCTTTAAGAAGCCTGAATGACCTTGATGAAACGGCGACCGCAGAGATTTTAGCTGACGTCAACACCGTCTAGTGACTGCTTTCTGTGTTACTTAGAAAAGTGCAAAGATTAATAGACTGCAGAGGTGTCAAGTATATAAGTGATATACTGCCTATTATGCTTGCGTGTCACTGAGAGTTATATCACGGTTAAGCATCTTCAATTACATTGCACGATGTGGTGCTGTAGCTTCGTCCGGTAGGCATCACGAGCTATCAATTGTTTAAGTTTTAAGTACGTAAGAGTTTTTATTATATTCGTTGAATCGTACTTATTTGTGTTGTATTAGTAGCTCTGGATCTAAGCGCTCGATGTAAATTTCGCCCGGGTTTGATCCGCGGCAGCATCAATGAAATTTTTAATTGCAATTTTAAGTGCTGATTTAGGACGTGCTCGGCTGTAAAGGAAAACATCGTGAGAAGACATGCATATGTCTGAGGAATAAGAAAAAGAATTCGTAAACATTTGAAGTTCGCCAACATGTATTGGGGCAGCGCGCGGACATTTCCTTGCCCTAAAACACTCTCAGAATTAATAGGCCTGTGCCTGGCATAGCGACTTTAGCCTGTTACTTTACTTTTGTATCGTATACATTTGCAATATTCATATTCCTTTCAGATACAGAAGGGTACCTAATGCTGACAAAAATATCATGTGGAGGCCAAAACGTAAAACATCTTTGTGCCTAGATAAAATGTTCTAGTGATTGTCAGTCATGTCATACGCCACATTTTCTATAGAATTTAGAACGTTTCAGATAGGGAAAAATAAAAATAATACAAAATATTATGGGAATGATTTATTAATAATATATACATTTATAGGTATTTATAATAAAAATAATGAAGAAGCTGCAAGGTTCAACTGATAGTGTTTTTGTAAACACAATTTAAAATTTGTGTTCTCATTTTATCAATGGTGAATTGATGAAACGTAGTAGATCACTTTATATAAAATATATTAAATTTAATAGGACATATGTATTTCTACTTAAAACTCGGTGGAAATTTGAAAGAAAGATTTTGTCTGTTCTTAATTCTTGTGTACACCACTTTTCAAGTATTGTTTACAATGGCGTGGTTTCAAAGCATGATTAATAGTCAGCTATATCGTCAATCAGATCCTGAACTTTTTGATATTTATTTTGGTGTCTTTTTGTTATATCTTGTAACCTTTTTAAAAACTGACACAAACTCATTAGTTTATTATTTGTTATATTTTTTCTGCTAAGTATTACGTATCTTGGATATGTTTGTATGTTTTTTATCACAAAATTTTTGCAATAAATTATTACTTTTTCTACAGTGATTCTCTCTTCTTAGTTTTGGCGTGACTGCAGGATGTTATATAGGTACTGAGTAACCGTCAGTTACTAAGCGGCTATAAATCAATATATGTATGTATAAACATACAGATCTAAATTTATTGATTTTATTATTTTTGATTTTTGATTGATTTTTTGAAACCTGGTAAAACTACATTTTTTCCATATAATTTGATGGGCCTGAGTATAATGCCATTTGTGCTCTTTGACTGAAGTTATTTTTTATTTTAAGCACAATTGCAGACAAAACAAACTCTAAAAAAAAATTAACCTCTTCCCCTTTAATAATAGCTCCTGCACCTGACACGGCGGAATAATTTTTTCTATAAGACCATTTACAATAACAATTTTTGTTAACAGTTATGAGTGTAACATTTTTATCAGCTGCTTTATTCATAGTGCTTGAGCAACACTTTACCGGGTTCTGTACAGAAAATAATAGTTTAAAAAAACTAAAAGAACAGGTGTTTGTAGATAAAGACCCGCGTGGGGTGCTTTTTCAGATATTTTTATGATGACGCTAATTTTATAAATATCCACAAAAATATTTACAACAAATTACATCAAGCACCCCACGCTTCTTTACAATAAAATGATTTTTTATGTTAATCAGTATTTTCTTATTTTAAGCTTATTGAAAATTATTTTCTACTTTTTAGTTCGGTTATCTACAAAATCGTGTTTATTTGTTTTTTGTAAACCATTATTTAATTTCTATTTTTTAGTGCGGCAAACTACAAAAGCGTGTTTTTTTTGGACCGAAGTTCTTTTACGCGGCTTACAGTAGATTGAACTGGCAAAAATCGTTGTTGTTTTATGAATTAATTGCAAATCCTGAGCATCCTGGCAAGGATAATAAACTATTTAAATTATTGCATTGTCATCGGTCCTTGATATAAGTGTGCGAAGTTTCAAATCAATGTGATGTTTTGAAGGGGATGAAAACCACATTTAAAAATTCCGTTACATAGATACATCATTACATCATCATTACAACCCTTCACAAGTCCCCTGCTGAACATAGGCCTTCCCCACGGAATGCCACAAAGCACGGTCCCGTGCCACCTGCATCCATTGACTTCCTTACCAGGTCGAAGGAGTGGTCTGGGGCCTTGCCGTTTTTAAGGTGCTGAAGAGCCATTATAATCTCGCTCAGACTGACGTCCGGAATATCATCGGAATGGTGTCGGATAAGACTTGCTCTTGGATCGTTACTCACACTTGCGTGTGGCTCCAACGATGATGTGTACAACTGCCCATAGAACCTCTCAATCTCACTCAAAATCTCAGGTGTCCCGGAAACGACGCTGCCACACTCGGTCTTCAGCTTCGACAGTTGGCTCTTTCTGGCAGACAGATCTCTAGCAAAGATTTTGAGCCCTGTTCCGCCTCGATCGCTTGTTATAGCGGTTGAGCAGAAAGTTGTAAGGTCCGCCGCATGCATTTGAAAATGTATGCATGCGGCGGGACTTACGCAACTTTAATACTGTACTACTACATAGATACATATCAAGCTAATAAGAGCGTATTAAGAATGATGCTGGCTTTGGTATTTCTTATTTGAAATAATTCGTAGGTGTAGTGCTGCAGAAAACTGTCCCAAATATGAATGGCCGCTACCGATGAATATAAAAGCTGCTATGTTACACCTATTTCATAGAAACTTTAATTATCTTATTATATTAAATTCTAAATAGCACTTTTTACACAAGAAAGTAAACATTGAGATCAGTCCATCTTGTTTTTCGCTAATTAAGTGAATAGTAAAACAAACCAAGAGGTCCGTGATTTAAAATTTCTTGCCGCTTTTTACAGAAAAGCATGACCTTATCATAAAATGTTAGTTAATATTTAGCAATCTGATCTGAAAACTTTTAAGTATGATATAATAATATGATATTTGGGTCATTATACTGGAAATAGTCTATTAAATATTTTATAATACAATTAATCATCTTCAGTATGATTGACCGTGTGTGTGAATTTTATAATTCTATGCTAATTTGATGAAAATTATTATGGCAGATAAAGACTATATATTATAGTTTTTAACGAAAATAAGGTACCTATTTATACATCGCATCCCACGAAGAATTTCTAATGTAAGCTAAACTGTGATAATAACTGTAAACAATTGAATAACAAAATAATGAAAACATTTGTAAATACTTGTTTTACAACATTTAACCGTAATAAAATAGAACAAGATAGTCTTCGGCATGAAAGTAATAATAAATATTTTCGATAATTTTTGCAATACCTTAACAACCGGGTCAGCGCGCGATTCAGATCCGTTTATAGACGCTAAATTTCAGCGAGCACTGTCAATGGTCGTAGGAGTGACAGAAAAAACGCTACTTGGTATAGAAGGGCAAAATAAATTATTTAAATTAAAGTAAAATCACTTTATTAAAAATCAAAATAGCCCAATAGCCTCATTAACACGTGACACATAATTGTACTTATTATACTCAACATTATTTTATGGAAATCTGAGAAAATTTATTTATAAGATTGATATATTAAATTTTAAGTATTTAAGATTGATATATTAAATTTAAATATTCATATATTAAAATTTAAGTATTTTCAGAAGCTACTTTGCAATTATTCTATTGAGTGAATTTTGTGGAATCGTGTTTTGAAAACCGCCACCTGGAATACACTCAATTGTAAGTACAATTTTTTTCGATAACGATGTGAAATCATAAAACAATCCTTATGCAGATCAATTTAGCTCTATTCAGCCTTTTAATATGGACATACCTCGGGATTCAGAGATTTTAAAAGTTTTTATGCTTAGGTACTGAAAGATATAATATAATAAATAAATTATTACTGTCCCGTGTGTGACAACCTTTATTCTTATATACATATTCCCATCATACGTAACACATTTTTATGGTTGTTAGAAAAATAATATTTCTTTTTTTCATTCTTAACCAGCGCTAACTACAATGAAACCTGATGGTAAGTGGTATGTAGCCTAAGATGGTGAAGCGCACTGACTTAACAAAAGCGTATTCACTTTTGTCTAACGACCTCTTTGTGTGTGTGTGTGTGTGTGTATGTGTGTGTGTGTGTGTGTGTGTGTGTGTGTGTGTGTGTGTGTGTGTGTGTGTGTGTGTGTGTGTGTGTGCGTGAGTGAGAAAAGCGTATGAGAATACGGGAAGAGGAATAAAGATTGAGTATTCGTAGTAAGTACATTTGGCTTCATTATCATTATCATTACAGCCCTTCACAGGGCCTATATATATATATATATATATATATATATATATATATATATATATATATATATATATATATATATATATATATATATATATATATATATATATATATATATATATATATATATATATAAATATAGGCTTTCCAAGGAATGGCACAAAGCATGGTGTTAGGCCGCCTGCATCTATCGTCTTCCAGAGGGAAGACATGGTAAGATATGCCATGGTAAGATATGCAGTCTTACCATGTCTTCCCTCCATATAGTATCTCGAAGTTGCGACCAGTCTGACCCACGTAAACGGCGTGTTGAAAAACCATTAGAGACCGCATTTTGATAAATTACGTTAAGCTCTTTTAAATATTTTTTTTTACTTATTGGGACAGTAAACAAACGATTAATATAACAATAAAAAGCGGCAAATTTATGTTGTCAAGGATGACACGATGACGCGGGGATGACTGTGTCGGTATGAATTGGCTTTCGGAAAATTTTGAAAACATGCAACGACTCTTTTCTTGTTATTAGTCGAGGAAATTAAGGGAACAATCTTGTTCCAATTCAAGCTTAAATTTAGTTTTATCGTGCACTGTATTTATTTTATTAAGGAAAACATCCAGTTGTGTCCTTGTGCCAGTCCAGCAAATAATTATGTCATCTACATATCTATAATAGTACAAGATATTTTCGATACCTCCTAAGTATAATGAGTCAACTACATAATTCAAATTTTACAGGAGCGCCTGTCAAAAATTAATTGTTTATAACTTTTCAGTTTTGGTCCTAGAATGTTGTTTTTTTTTAATTCGTACTATTTTAAGATTTGAGACCCTTAGATAATAAAAGAGTAGACCTATTTTAGTGAGTTTCCAAGATAATGTAGTTGACTTAGTATACATCATATAAACTATGGTCTATAATGAGCTAACTGCCACATACACTCGTTTACAATGTATTTGTATATTTACCATATCTTGAGGAAAAAGTATTAGGTTTATAAAAACACAAATACAGAATTGTATTTCATTTTTTTGGATTAATTTGCTGACATTTTATCTACAGTATAAACGATAATAAATTAGTTGACTCATTACACACTGATTTTAATGTCCGAAATCGGTTTGATGGAGTAGCAGTAAATTGATATATCTGCAAAATAATCAAGCTTTAAGCTTGTTTATTTTTCATATAAAAGAAAATAACTTTATTTCTTGTTAGTTATTATTTATTAGAACCTGTACATTTCATAATCAAGCGGTTAAAGTATGTATACCTTCCATAGAACATTGCTTAATACACCACGCATAAAGGTATAAAACAAAATTTTAATCTTTTTTAGTATTAAAACTAATTAACAAAATAAAACGTCTTATTCCTTTTCTTAATCCAATGAATTTTTTGGAAGTATCTGTTTTGTTAGTAAAATTCATTAAAATAAAATATCTTCACGATAAAACAATATCTGAGTAGATGAATAAGGTTCTTGTAGTCACAGTCAGACTCAACATTATTAATATTGCCTGTAATCAGACTATTATAAAATAAATGATATTCTTTTGGTATCTGACGTGACTTTTACCAAGATCCATAAGGTCTTTGTGTTTATTTTTGTCAATTGGCAGGAGTTTTTCATAAGCACTGACTAGAAGCAGATACACCTTTTCTTTTTTTGTTTTGTGTGTTCTTCGGTTTATTCATGCAGTTAATCCATTTAACAGCATCGTCTTCATAGTTGTACTTAAATATAATTTTAAAGTGATCATTTCGTTGTATTTTAAATTAACTTACATTATTCATGACATTTTAGTTCCATAGCTAGTAGTTGTCAAATTATTGCAGTGCTTGAAATGTGTTTTAAAATCAAGAATCAACTCCTGTTACATTTCAATGACATTATAGGGCTTGCCACCTGTTTTATGTCTGGGGTATAAATAATCCTGTCTTTAGTCTGTCTCTCAATCAAGGCATGCACGCTGTCCCTTTCGTTTCTGGTACGACCAAAGACAAGGAAAGGATGAATAATACTTATATTAAATTTGTTACATACTTACATAATATACATTAAAAATACGACTCTGTTTCAATTCTAGCCTCCACAATTGTCAGACCAGAAGCGATACTCTTTTATACCTTTGGGTATAGTCATTTCAATAAATTTATAAACACAGCTTGCAATTTAATTAGCTCCCCTTTTAGCTGTCTGTTGATTCCAAGAATAGCAAACCTTGTAAAGATACCATATCGAAAATGGTAGAATTTTACATGGACGATTTTCTTTTACAATAGAATGTACATTTAACATTTCTGTAAATCAAAAGTACATGCTGAAACCTCTTTATTTGCATTGCTAATTCCTTGTCTTTTTTATTGAATTTTCTAGCTGTTTCCTTTTCTTTCAAATGATTTCTTTGTTTTTGTATTTCTTCTTCGGTAGCCTGTGTTTTATTTCCAAATGTGTGACATTTTTCGCATGCGACTTTTTTGGGCTTATGAAAGGCAATATTTATATATTTGTTTACAATATCACGATATTGTCGTACATTAGACGCTTTGCCAGAATAGACATTTGAATCAAACCACTCTTCGTAATGCTTGTACATCTTGGGAAATGGCAATGAGCCATCCAAATACTTACATTTCGAATCTTTGCGAGTGTAATGAGCTTCAAAAGGCGCGGGAGATTCAATAATACGATCAATCACACCATGTACCATATTGAATGTTATAGTTTTAGGATGGTGATCGGATTCTACAAACACTTTTCCACGATCAAATTTTTCTAAAGCGGTATAAACAAAGTTGAAACTTATCTAAGAAACATTGTTTTACAAACAGATATTCTTGTTATCTCTGCATTGTCATTTGATTCCAACCATGGTAAATAAAATTAAATAGTATAAAGCTGCTTCAAATTTTCAGAAACAGTAAAACGCACTTTTGGTATTTTCATAACCTACTTAGTGATAAAATCCCATTGTCGTGAATGATTGCCAATCCTCCTTAACATCTCAAAAAATATTTTTCGGTTCTCTTCAGATATCCTATCATAACATTTTTGACGGCAGCATTTAGGACCAGGGCAGGATGTATTTTTCCATTTCTACTGGTGTACTCCATACATCCATTCATTTTGTATTTTCTCTGGCTATCCTTCCATGCTTGCTTAAATTACTCCCTTAAGCAACCCTTGTCCTTTTTAATATTTGAACTTCGCTTACGTCGATCGCTTGGCTGATTAGGAGTACTTACTGCAGAATCGGTATCTTCTATGTAAGACCAATCGCTGGTATGATTATCAGGTACAGTAAAACTAAAGTTTATGTAACTATTTGGACTAGAAAACGAAATGGCTGGTCCATTTACAGGTATCTCGATAGATGAGGATTCTCTTGAATTTTCTATTATTGATGGCGAATAGACTGATTCAGGTGACGTATCAATAATACTATCAGGAAATGTGGAGGCTTTGGATGGCAAAATTTCTAGAATACGTTCACTATATTTTAGGTCTACGTGATCGATAATTGACAGTTCATCTTTGGTAAAGTAAGCACCAGGTTTCAAAGGGGACATGTCATTAATGAGGCAAATTATGGCAGCATAGACTGACAGACAGATGGCTGTTTAAAATTAATCCCTTTATTACTAAAAATTAGAATACTAAGTCATGTGTAATATTACTGCAAACTATCACGACGTATACTGGTCTATCTCAACTAATAATCTAAAAATAATGTGATTCTTTACTGTCATAATTATAATTTACATAAGCTAAATTAATGAAAAACTTAAACTACTTACCATTTTTATGAAAAGATTCCACTGATGCGTTATTTTAAAATTTTTTGTGAATACCTAATATAATTTGAGTGTCTTAAATCTACCAAATTAAGCACAAGTTTTGCTCTAGCATTTTATATTTATTTACATTATAAAATATAATGATTTTATAAATCAAATTTAATTATTGATCGCAAAAATATACACCTAAATTGACATACTCAAGTGCCACGCGAACGCTGTATACTAATCCAGTTTGCACATGTCGCTCAAAGTACCCCACCCGCGTCCCGCGTTTACTGAATCCGAGTAGTTAGCTTAGAATACGTCGTAATTAAATTTTAAATAACACTACATGAACCAGTATACGTTAGATTATTTCAAAAATTAATAAAAATTAAAACCTTTTTGATAGTAGGTTCTGCGCATTTTCTGGAACTTTGTTGTAAAATCGTATACATTGCCCCATCGAGAAATTACTGACTCTTTTTAGTCAAGTATCAGTTTAATAATTGAAGGTAATATAACCGAAACACATATATTAATTTAAGTTAAGAACTTTCTAACTATGCCTCCGCTAGAGTAATGAGCAACGTCGGCTTAAACCGAGGCTATTAACAATTTTCCGAAAACCTAGCAATTAGTGCAACACCAGAGCTGCTCATTTATTATATGGATAGGTTAACCTACGAAACATCTAACGTTGCTGTGCAATCGTCAAACCACTGAGTTTCGTAACTGTCAGTGTAAAAACTGAATAACCTCTTAAAGCCAATATATTTTTTATTAAAAATTTACTTTTACAAAGTACTTTTTGAAAGTTAAGAAAGACGAGCCATCTCTTCAACCAATACCTACATCGGAAGACTTTGTGAAAACAGGCGGCAAAAAAACTCACAATTATGAGACTATTTTCCTCCCAACAGTTCCAATTTTATCTCACAAAATATAACAAATATATAAGTTAATAATAATATATTAATAAAAATATATAGGCGTAAGGAAGTGAAGACCCCATCGCCCGCTGACGTAACGGTTGTGTGACAAAACTGCTACGTCAGCGCAGTCAGTCAGCACCTTGCCAAGAGGTGTTAGCAACGTGCCTCGGCAAAATTGAAGGTGCAAAGGCCCGCTTGTGGACATGGCCTCACCATGAAACGGTGCCAGGTCTGGGCGTCTGAATGATGTAATTGAGGAATACGCGCAAAGGGCCGCTGCCTGGAGGTCACCAGGGCGCGTCTAAAGCTGGCACTAGACGCGACAGCATGCGAACGGCCAGCCGAGCAAGAGGAGTTGCACGACCACCCAGCAGCCCCTCGCATCCATCATAACCACCAGCTGGCTCGGCAGGGTCTTTGCGGGCCCAGCAATCGGCACCCGCCACTGGTGGAGTGCGCCGCATGCGATGGACAACGCCGGTGAACAGCAACGCATTGCGGGCGTATTTTAGGGCAAAAGTGGGAAAAGTTGGAGGTTTTGCTTAACTGGCTAGGATGCATCGACTTTTTGCTGAGCTGGAGCCATCTATAACCGTCACCGAGCAAAACCTGGCAGACCGAGTTCGGTATATCTTGCGTTCAAACATATTTGATGGCACTGAACTCGAACGGCTACGACGTGAGGCTGTTCCCTCATCGGATGAAAATACTACGGCTGAGAATTCGGCGCCACAAGTTGCAGAGCAACCCGCACACGTAGATACCGCCGTGAATCCCCCAATTGTGGTTGATTCAGACGATGATGAAATAGTCGCCCAGGAACTAGAACTAGAGGAAATGAGGAGTACATTGAAAGAAGCGATTATGGAAATGCGCAGTACGCCTCTCGAAAATCGACCGCTACTTCCCAGCATAACCCTAAGCAAGTGGAATCGGGCTATCGTGAGGGCTTTAAACCCAATGCTGGGGACCTACTTGGAAGCCAGCCGGAACCTTTGCGAGACGGACTCAAATATTTTGGAGCCACACTGGCAGTATGCCGTATTATTGGTGCTCTAGACAAAGTACCGCCATCCTAGCCTGGAGAATAAGAATTAAGGAACGTATCGCAAAGGCTAGCGTCCTCATCGGCAGACTGATATGCTTCAGGTCCGGCAATAACAGGCCAAGGATAGTGCGCACCGTCAGAATGGCATTTGCTGGGACAAATGTCAGTTTGTCACTCACTCTCAAGTTGGAGAGGTCACGTTTAATGAAGTCAAATCCAAAACCCCGAAAACTTTCAGCTCAAGAGACAAAATCGTTTTCAGTTCCAAGAAGACTGCAATTAAAAGGACGATATTAATGACAAGCTTGTGGAAACTGTCCATGCGGTCAGAGCTAAGTTCTGTAAGACCCGTCGCAGAAGAACACAAAACTCTCCGATCACACTCTTAATCACATGGATGTTAAACGGGAGATGTAGCTGCAGTCTTCAGCAGATTTGACAGCATACAGGCAACTGAACAGACAGATCTCCGAATGCATGCGGCTTGACTTGCGCAACTTCAATACACCTCGTTTTAAAGACGCGATCGAGCGGAAACAGGGCTCCAAAGTCTTTGCCAAAGATCTGTCCGTCGATAAGAGCCAACTGTCGAAAATGAAGACCGAATGTGGCAACATCGTTTCCGCGACACCTGAGATTTTGAGTGAGATTGAGAGGTTCTATGAGCCACACGCGAGTGTGAGTAACGATCAAAGGTCAATTCTTATCCGACACTATTCCGATGATATCCCGGACGTCAGTCTAAGTGAGATTAGAATGGCTCTCCATCACCTTAAAAACTGCAATTCCTCGGGCGAGGATCGAATTCATTCTGAAATCGCGTGGAAAACCGGTACTTAAAGTCCTTCAAAATCTCTTTAATTCCGTCCTCCATGGTGGTACTACTCCAGGGGCGTGGAGCAGAAGTTTTGTTCTTCAAGAAAGGCGACAACGCTCTCTTGAAGAACTACACACCGATTTCCCTTCTGAACCACGTCTACGTGCTGTTTTCGAGAGTCATTACAAATCGTCTCGCAAGCAGACTCGACGACTTTAAGCCTCCTGTCTTTTCTCTTCGAACCTCGGATAATCATATAACATTCCAGCGCAACTTGTCTAAGTATATCTTCTTTCAGCTCCAGGATATTCTCGTCAGTCCTAAGGGTGCGTGTGTTATATGTTGCTAGGTCGAGTCATCGTAGGTGGCAGCCGGACCTCCACCGGAGATTCTTAGCACCCCCTGCCCCGCCGTTACCGTAGTCGTCATCGTAGCTAGAAATTGTGGGGCCGCCGGGGACTGGGGGCCGTTAAGTTGTGTCTTTGCTCATCGGGGGTATATTGCCATAGTTTCCACGCTCGGCGAGTGGATTGGCACCGCAGTTTTTTATTGCTTTTTGCTGTTATCAGAGAGATGCTGCTGCCCATCTTATGCCTCAGTTTTGCTCTGTCGCCTCTTATGACACCCACGAGAAGAAATGGGGTAGTGGGTATTCTTACCCACCACTACACGGGCTGGCCGTATGAGGAAGCTCAAAGTCGCTCAGCGAGCTATGGAGGAGGCTATGCTCGGCTCGGTTAGGCGGGTAAAGTCGGTGGCGTCCCCCCACTAGATCGAGTGAAGACCTGGTAAGACATGCATGAAGTCAATGGATGCAGGTGGCTTAGGACCGTGCTTTGTGGCATTTCTTGGGGGAGGCCTATGATCAGCAATAGACTTGTGAATGGCTGTAATGATGATGATGATGATGACATCATCGATAGTAATGCATATCACAATTCTAATGCCACAAAACACGGTCCTGAGTCACCTACATCTACTGACCTTCTCGTCGTCACTTCATGAAAGTGGGGGCCGTCCTACATCTCGCCTGGCGGCATGATGTTTTGTTTTTACTTTTTTTACTCCAAAAGTCGGCTTTGCGAACTATATGGCTGGCCAATTTGCCACTTCAGCTTACTAATTTTTTGGGCTACGTCAGTTACTCTTAACTCGTTAAAATGCATATAAAAATAATTTATTTTGTTATAACATGCTTAAACATATATGATAATAATATCGTTATGCCCTCACTTTCGAATATCTTGCTAAATAATTTATTTCTAACATTTTTAGGACTGATTTGACAATCATTAGAGAAAAATGATACATAATGTAATGCCTCTATACTACATATATAAAAATATCAAATAATATAAATTACGTGATCAAGCTAACAATATATTGATTTTTCCCAAGGATTTTATTCAAGGTTTAGTTATAGTCCGTTTAATAAATTTATTCAGTGATCGTCTTACATAGTTAGGAACCTTATTTACGTTGTGTTTGTTTAGTAACTTAGTTCTTTAGGTGTCGTAGGAAGAATGAATATTCACTAGAGCAATCGAGAACCGTTAATAGTGCCTTATAAATATTTTAAGCTGAAACACCCCGTTCACTAAGAAATGGCTCAAAAAGGTTAAGAACTTTAAATCGTCCCTTTTCCTTTTGTATCAGGTTCACATCATTCAATTTCTTATAATTAAACCATTCCCGCTTAGAAAAAGGCTCACAATATTTATATAAAAATACCCAATACAAGGGCTTCGTTCTCCCACATTAAAAATGCGGGAGGTACACGGCCTCACACAGGCCTGCGCGGTCTGCGGTGAGCGCCAACCAACCAAGGCGCTCTCCCCGAAGAGGGACGAGAAGTTGGGAACTGGACTATAGTCCACAGCAAAATAACTGGCAAACCAGTAAAAGAGAGCTTGACCTCTTGGTTATGTGCAAATGCAAACATGGACCAAATTCGCGCATGTCAATGCGTGTAACCATATAGAATACAATCAAATCCAGGTACAGTGAATGTACGTCATACGGTTAAGCAATAAGTCGAATAATAGGCATATAAGCTCTCCGTGAGCGCCACCACCTGCCAGACCATTGCTCCTGCAGACGTGAAGTAAGTGTAAGGTATCACCACCGATTGCATTTTCAGCACGGTTTCTAACCGTAGAGCGTGTCATGAGTCTATCGCTCACCTCAAAGGAATGGGATCCCACGATGAGCGGCTTTCGGCCGCAGCCTTGAAATTCTCTTCTTTCCAGTTACCACCCTCATGAGGTCAACACATATGCTCCACCAACCAAAACAAAGGTGAATATAGCCAAAGGCAGTTATAAAATAATAAGTATAATATAATTCAGCCATCAGAAAGGGTTTGTGTCACTGAGGTTGAGTATTCCCTTGGATCCCAGCAGACATCCATACTCACATGACTTCATCGAGCAGAACCACAAGAAGTAAGAGCGTTATCACCAAAGCTGTTTCTTCTGCATAACAATGATATGTTGCAAACCGGTAAACACCGCACACAGCCTTGTGGAACACCAGCGTTAATAGGCTTATATTCGGAACATACAGCGTCTAATACGACTTTGTTGCTCCGATCAGCCAGAAAACTGGTGATCCAATTGCACAATTTCTCGGGAAACCCATAGGAAGGAAGCTTCGAAAGTAGCGCTTTGTACCAAACCCGATCGAAGGCCTTCGCTATGTCCTAATTAACCGCCAAAGGACTCGATAGACCCGTGGACTTGATCGCCTGCGCCCATCTATGTGTTAGGTAAACAAGAAGATCACCAGCTGAGCGACCCCGACGGAAACCGTCCTGGCGGTCACTAATCAGCTGGTGTTCCACAATGCACGCATGAGCTGGCAGTTAATAATGGACTCCATTATTTTCGAGAACAAGGAGGTGATGGCAATAGGCCTGTAGTTTAACTGATCAGAGCGGGATCGGATGACGGAAAGCTGTCTTCCGTGAATGTGGGACAACGCCTCAAGACTAGGAGTACCGGAAAAGACGCGTTAGAACCGGTGCCAACTCTGGATCACACGTCCTAAACACAACTGGGGGGATCCCGTCAGGCCCACTCGACTTGTGGATGTCCAGGGAGAGAAGTGCTTTGCTTTTAAATAAAACTAGTTTTACGGATTTTATCGCGTATATTAACTTATTTTATATTCCCGACGTTTCGAGTACTTTACAGCACACATGGTCACGGGGGGGGTATGAGGTATTTGACGTCCCAATGTCATAGTTAACCACGGTTACCCCCAGATTAAAAATTTGTAATTTTTGTTCCGATCTACGCAGTATGAACTTACAGTATCTTGAAGTCTTGCAGTTGTATGCTTGGGTTGGGATTTAATTTTCCTCCAGCCTTCTAGTTACAATCGAGATGCAGTCTTCAACAGGTAAGCATGTGAACAGGGACTGCACATCAAAACTGACCATAGTTTCATTGTCTGCCAGATGTAGATCTTTAATATCGCTGACAAAATGGTAGGAATCCTTTGTGTGTGCTCTAACACGTCAAGCAAGTTTTGCACGACAATAAGCTTCGGGTCCCGCGCCTAAGTCACAGTGAACGAGTGAAGGCGGCCACAGTCGAGCGAGTGCCTGCTGTACTGCCATATGTCAGAGGTGTCACTGACAAGATTGGCTACATCCTGAAGCGTGCTTCTATTAAAACATACTTCAAGCCGCCGAAGAAGATTAGTCAGTTTTACCATCAGTCAAGTGTAATGTCCTCTGCAAGATGCAGGAGTGCAAGTTTGATTGTGAATGTGGTCTCTCTTATATAGGACAAACTAAAAGATCAATAAAACCTGCGTTAAAGAACACATAGCTGATGTGAAGAATCGACGCTCCGGGAAGTCTGCAGTCTGTGAACATGTACAGGATCGCCCCCGTCACTACATTAGATTTGATAGACCACAAATCCTAGCTAAAGAACACCGATTCCTTCCAAGGATGATTCGCGAGGCTATTGAAATCAAAAAACATCCTAATTTTAATAGAGAAGATGGCTGGGTGCTACCATCTGCTTGGGATCCTATAATTAATAAAATTAAATCCCAACCCAAGCATACATCTGCAAGACATCAAGATACTGTAAGTTCATACTGCGTAGATCGGAACAAAAATTACAAATTTTTAATCTGGAGGTAACCGTGGTTAACTATGAAATTGGGACGTCAAATACCTCAGTCCCCCCCGTGACCATGGGTGCTGTAAAGAACTCGAAACATCGGGAATATAAAATAAGTTAATATACGCGATAAAATCCGTAAAACTAGTTTTATTTAAATGTATAGTGTTTGTGTAAATATAAGAAACCATTATAGTGCTTTGCTTACTGAATACTGTGTGAATTGCACATCAGGTATAGTGCACTCATACCGCGGTATGGTCGGCGTAGTGTTCCCCCGTCATTGAAAGTGGAGTTGAACGCAAAATGGGAGCCTAAAAGGTGGGCTTTATCTTTTGCGGCATGGGCCAGTAAGTTGTCCTCCCTGAGCGTAGATGGTAGTGATGGCTTATAGAAATTCCCTTGGAGAGCCGTGGCGAGAGACCAGAATGCACAGGTTCCCGAAGGGAGGAGACGAACTGATTTCTCGCCGATTCTGCCAATGTGCTCATATATTGTCTTGACAATAACTCTTTTGAAGGACCTGTATGCGAAGTTATACTTCTTTTTAAGCATGCTGGTGTTTACATCTTGAGCCACCAAAGCGTCAACCCACGCCTGATAACACTCCTGCTTACTGCATAATGCAGTCTTACAGGAGCGACCAAACCTAGGCTGAGATCTGTCTCCGATGGGTACCATAGATATTGTAATAAATATTTAAATTCCCTGTGGCATCACATCAGTGACAGAGTCAGCAACAGTGCTGGGATCATCCAGCGAGAAGCTAACCAGCTCCCATGGATAGATGTAAAGAAAGACCGCATTCCGTCCCAATCCTGTAATGCCAAACACGGTGGCAGCGTGCAGAACGCACTCGCGAAGGGAGCGTGAGTGGCACCACACTCCGGATCTGATATCCGTCCGGATGAGAGTTCAGCAGAAGGTACAACAGGGAAGATGTATGATCCTCCACATCTGGAATCCGCGTAGGCGAAGTAACCAGTTGTGTCAGACCATATGCCAAGGCAAATTCATAAACATATCTACTCGCATGATTGGTTAAACGTGAATTGAGCCATTCAGCGTGGTGGGCATTAAAATCCCCAAGTATCACGATCTCTGCGGTAATCATCCATACCATCTGGATGATTAGCGGTCCACCACTGTGCCCCTTGTAAATCAAGGGGTTTTCTTCCTCGCACTACTTCCTTGTGGAATCGACTACCACCAGCGATTTTTTCGGACCGATAGGACTTAGGGCCCTTCAAGAAAAGAGTCTACTCTTTTTTTTTTAAACCGGCAATGCATCTGCAATTCCCTTGTGCTGCAGTTGTTTATGAGCGGCGGTAGTCACGGTAGTCACTATAATAATCTTCAAGTCCCATTATAATCAATTTAAAGCTTTTATATATTTGAGATCTTCCACATATTTGCCTTATTTCATAGACCTTACTATTATGTCTTTTCCATATGGGACTTCAAGTCATAACTCTGCTATAATAATGCTTATGAATCATAAAGACCTTCCTTATTAATGCTTTTGTTCCATAGACCTTTCTAATGCTTATGCTTCTTAAAGGCCTGCTATATTATTGCTTTTGTATTATAGAGCCTTACTATGATAAGTACTTAATATGGGAATATTTATTATACAGTACTTCGGTAGTCTATATGTATGACTGCAGGTGTGTGTCTCCGGCAACTCCCTCATAAAATCAATTATTACATGTACACGCTTCAGCATTGCACGAATACGCTCTAGCTTTACACGAACACGCTCAGTTACTTAGAAATATTTTGAATCTTTTCAAGCAGTTACTATAAAATTTACGGCGAGCGCTTAACTTCCGAGCTGTTACGGCTTTTACTCTTTAAACGGATTAAACTGTTGGCCAACATTATCCCATGCTGAAATATACAAAGTAGCAAAGTAAGCTGTATGAAAACGAAATTGTTAATTAAGATAGTTAAACTAACAACTCGATGACTACAAAAATGGGCTATTGACTTCTTACAAATTTGTACATAAGTCATAATTCATAACTATTTATATTAATTTTATTATTTTTGTCGCCAAATAGTAGATATTGCACTGCAGTGTTCCGGTCTGAAGGGTAAAGAGAGTCAGTATAATTATAGCGGTCTATCTTTCTCAGAGGTGACAACGCATCTATAGCCTTCTTTGTTAGAATATATTAAAATATGACTGCAAGGTTATGTACAGCCGCAGCCACTTACCATCAAGTGGACTGTAAGTTAGTTTGTCATTTCAGTTATGAAAAAACATATTTATTTGAAACCATTACTGAGTTAAGTTATATGTAAAGACCTTACATAAAATACAGTACATTTAATCCTAAAATAAAACACATCATAATTAATTATATTGTTTCTAACGAAACGCTTTTTAATGATAACTTTTCTTCACAGGAAACAATTTTCAAAAAGACAAAAAATATGTACGAATCAAAAGGTGAGGAATTCAAAATATTACATCATTCTAATTGCTCCTTCATTTTTCACTATCTTGGATGGTGTCCAAGTCAAAAATTGCAGTTTTTATTTCCTTCTTGAAATATAATATGTTTATACGAGTATTGAATAGCCCTTATCTTTGTTCTGGTAAAACTAAAACAATCCTTCATACTAATGTGAATGTTCTTTATCTGTAAAGTACGAGTAGATAAGAAGAAAATAAAAGAGTTTTTTTATTTATTTATTGCTTGAATAACCTTTTTTATATATTATATTCATAAAATCATTTATTTAATTATGCCTTATTTTAAAGAATAAGGGTGACAAAAGAGCATGAAGTCCACGTGATAGTAAGTGGATGGTGTTATGTGGCAGAGACAAAAACTCTTTAAAAATAAATTTACTTAATACTTTTAAACTAACTTAAAATATAGTAGTTGATACAGAGAACTTGGGAATGGAATTATGTTGAGATTTGGTTTAAATGGTGTAGGAAGCTAGGAGGTGGGGATTAACATAAGGGAACAACAATGTTCTTGGTGTTATGGTTAACTTATGGTAAACTATAAACATTAGCATATAATATTACAAACGAATAAGTGTGGTTTCTAAGGAAGTAAACAATATGATTTATAAAGTATACAGGTCTTATAACATAAAATAAATAGTATCCTATGACATAACATTAGTTTGGCTTCTAAGAAAGTAATTTAGCTTTTAAGTAAATAAACAATATAAAGTATACGGGTCTTATAACATAAAGTAAATAGTATCTATGACATAACAATGGTGTGACTCATAGATACTTACTTAAGAATAAAAATGCAGATGCGTTGTCATCCCTGTGGATTTAGGTGGAATGCCTCAGTTCCAGTAAAAAAGGTCTCTGGTTCTCTACACTCAACATATAAAACACATCAGCATTAATCTGCTATTTTACGCTGTCTGTGAGTGCGTGGTCCCTCCCCGTTGAGCCAAACCTTTCCTGCTAAAACCATATTATAGCTGTAGCTTGGCCCTACTACGTATAAAATATACCACTTATTTAATTATTATAATAGCACAATAACCACTAATATTTAGGTAAATACAAAATGTCAACAATAACCTTATAAAAGTTCCCACAATGTTATAACAACAACTTAGCTTATACCAGCAGAAATAATGGAACTGATACACATTTTAATTAATTATCCTTATTATAAGTTGAATATAAATTAAGTATATTCAAAAATTATTAACAAAACATTTATATAATAAGCAACTGCTACAAAACAAATCTAAGTTATTATCGCCTTAATTTCTCTTTCGTTAGGTACTAGCTCATGTCAAAGACGTGTTCTGTCTGTAGTTCGTACGAGATAGCGGCACAAATAAAATTTTATGTCGAGAAGTTTTACAAGACACTTTAAAACTAAATTTGCTGAGTAATTCTTGACAATAAACAAAACCTTGTGCTATTTTGGTTTGAAAGTTTATGTTAACTTTCAAAAACAGAAACAGAAATAGAAACTTTTTTATTTAATATAGATTATAAATAATACTTATTGGAAGTCATTCTTTTGTATAATTATCAATGGTTTGAAATAAAAAACTTCTGTCCTGGGATCCTTGGAAGAACCAGCAAGAAACCCAGAAACAAATTTTGTATATTTTCTGGGATTTTGTTGTAAAAGCGTATCACATCGCCCAAGAATGAATTACTGACTCGGTGGAGTCAAGTAACTGGTACTACTGGCTCGTGTCTGTTCTTAGTATTTACAGAATGAATATCACTTATTTTTGTGTAACTACTTTTATTTTCGTGTACGTTCATTACATTTTCATAAAATGTAATGAGAGGCCAAAGTTAATATATTAATTTCCTTAAATTTTTGTCGCAGCGACTCTTTAGGCTTTAAATTATAAATTGCTCTTATGGTCCTCTTCTGAAAAAAATAATAATTTTAGTGTCAGTCGCGTGTCTCCATAGCAAAATACCATACGACATTATGCTATGGAAATAGCTAAAGTAAACAAGTCTAGCTATTTCAACACTGGTAAGATTTCTAATCTTTTTTACAGCATATGCTGCAGAACTAAGTCTGCTTGCTAATTTTGATATATGGTGACCCCATTGAAGCTTCGCGTCTAGTGTTATTTCAAGAAAAATGGTGGTATCGACAAGACTCAGTTCCTCCCCATTTAGTATTACATTATTATTTAAATGTTTGACATTTGGAAATGAACTTCATACATTTCGATTTAGTGCCATTTAAATGCAAGTTATTAACATTAAACCAATTTACTAATTTATGTATAGCATTAATCACTTTGTCATATTTTAATAATTGTCATTTTAATTTGAAAATTAATGACAGTACGACAAAACATTAATTACATATGAAATTAGCATTTTGTCGTACTGACTACTTTGATCTGAATTATCTCCTCTTTGGTTAAGAATTCCAAATTCAAATTCATAAATTCATTTAGCTCGTACATTTGAGTTTTGAAAACAGTCATACATTTGTTTTTTCCTCATTATTTTATTCTTTGGCGTCGCTTATTACCGCACAATGGAAAACATGAAATATTGGAATATTTACGAGTACGAGTTCCACCGTGGCACCAGTGCTGCAGAAACAGCTCGAAGGATTAATGATGTGTACAGCGCTGGTGTCGCAAAAGAAAGCACGGTACGTTTTTGGTTTCAACGTTTTCGTTCTGGAAATTTCGACCTTCAGAACCAACCCCGTGGACGGCCGGAGACCAAAGTGGAAAATGAAGAATTAAAGGCCATGTATTGAGTGAATCGAACTTGCAAACACGCGTCGACTGCTGTGTTACTTTGCTCAACCGACACAATAATGAAGGGATTTTAAATCGAATCATTACTTGTGATGAAAAATGGATACTGTACGATAATCGGAAGCGCTAGTCGCAATGGCTGAACCCTGGAGACCCAGCCAAATCCTGCCCTAAACGAAAATTGAGTCAGAAAAAGTTACTTATAACTCTCATAAACTATAAAATTATAAACTTCAACCTCTAATGTTACCAACCACGTCAGTTCGGAAGATCAACAAGTTTTACTGACCACTATCCAGTGTAATGTGAAGAACTCTGAGGGAATTTAGAAATTACATAACATAATGCACGCTGCTAGATCAAGACTCACAGTTATAACCGAAAACTTCGCACAGAGATTGAGACTACGACGTCGCTAGATGAGCGCTGTCGTCTCAAGGTTTGGTGCCGCCTTCGGAAGCTGCAATAACTTTAGAATGCAGGTCTATCCACTCTGATTTCAAATTTGAAACTCAAGTTCTTATCATGAAGAAGCTTATCAGCAACTTACCCAAAACAACTTTAAAAACAACAGAATGGGACTATTTGTTGAACTTAAAAGTAGCGGACCCGGATTACGACATACCTGTCCCCATAGACATCTTGATGGGTGCCGATATCTACTCCCAAATAATATACGATGGTGATCTAAAACATGGCCTTAACTCTCCGGTGGCACAACATAAATACTATAGAAAGAACAAGAACCGGCCGGTACATCGTGAAAATACAACTGAATAGCGACATTCAGGAAAAGCTCGAAAAAACTAAGCCTCAAACTATTTCTCGATTATTACAGCTCGAGAGAAAAATGGCTAAACATAAACATTTTGCTAAGCTCTATAAAGCTTTTATCCAAGATTACATCGACGTTAAACATATAAAACCAACTACAAACCCGCCAAACACCAAACTTGAAGCTTGGTTACCTCATCGTGGCATTTTACGCAAGGGGTCAACGACCTCAAAGCTTAGAACTGTTTTTAATGCGTCGATGCCAACGAGTATTAAATATAGCGTAAACGATCTCATGGAAAAGGGCCCCAATCTACAAAAAGACATATTTATGCTTATAATAACTTGGAGGACTCACAAATATGCCCAAACAGTTAGGACTATTTTACTCCATGAAGAGTAACAAAATTCACAAAAGATAATCTGGCGATTTACTCCGAGCGACCGTCTTCAAGAATGGCAGTTATGCCCCGTCACTAACGGGACAAAAGCTGCACCCTTCCTCGCAATGCACACGCTCCGGCAACTAGCTAAAGTTGAAGGCCATCAGTACCAGCTAGCCCAAAAAGTATTAGAAAACAAAGTATATATTATGGATAACGTCATCACTGGTCACGATATTATGAAGAAGAGAAGGCATTGCGAAATGGGCTGCTACAGAGAGGCGATTTCAATTTACATAAGCGTTCTAGCAACGAAACGATACTTGATGAGTTAACAGAACAACAGAAAAGCAAAGAAACTGCGTAAAATACCAGCGTAAAATAGAAGCTCAATGCTGCTGTGTGTTCGTATGGTAAGTGTAGAGAACCGGAGACTATTTTACTGGATATGAGGCATTCTATCGTAGACCTCAGGGGTGACAACGCATCTGAATTTTGTTTCTTAATCGAGAATAGATGTAGATGTCTATGGGCCACAGCATCCACTTACCATCAGGTGGACTGTGTGCTCGCTTGTCATCCTAATTCTAAAAAAAAATGTAAAGATTCAGCAACTGCAACAATGCACGCTATTTATAAGTTACGTGCACAATATAATGCTAAAAAGTAAAAAAAATCATGTATCAGAACGTGCCTCATTAAAATTCAATGACAATGAATTTATGTTGCGCAGAACACGCAGCTGAGAGAAAAGAACTCTTTCTATTCAGTTTAAATAAAAGAGCGTTTGTAATTTTAAAATAGTGATGAAATATTCAAAGTTATACAGTATATCGATTAGCATATTATTTACCTATTTTAAACCACTGAAAAGGGAATATGTTCTAAATTCGAATGCATTGATGTCAAGAGTTTATGAATATAATATCAGAACCTCTGAAATATAACTAAAGCAATATAATTTAATATATTTGACGTTAGTTAACCGATTGCACCGTGTAGTGGCGGCGTAACAATATCCACCTACCCCATATCGGCCCGTGGGTTTCGTAGGAAGCGAAAGAGGGAAACAAACCAGGAGATGGGCAGCGGCGTCTTCCTAATAACAATTACAAAATAAGAAAACTGCGGTTGCCAACCCGCATGGCAAGCGTGGCAACTATGACAAATATCCACCCTATGAGGCAATCTATGGGTGAAGGCTATGTTCAGCAGTGGACTTTTGATAGGCCGTATTGGTAATAGTTTTTACTTATAATTCCTAAGCATATCCTAAAATGAGTTAAATTTCGTTTATATATTTCTAAAATTTTTGCTACGACACTAAAAGCATAAAAGTATAAACTAACAGAAAAAATTATAAAATCGGTAGCTAAATGCTTGAAGGTACATTGTGCAATACAAGTGCACATTTTGACATCATGTCCGCGCTAAACGCGTCAAACAAGCCGAACGAAACGAATTTTAGTATTAATATTTCATACGAGTATATTCTATCGAGTAAAACATCGCTCACCAAGCCGTGCAGTAAAAATATTGGACAATGTAGTAACAATCTAAGGTCACAAATCAGTTGTAATAATCTAAGGTTGGATTCTAGCTGGAGTCGCGATAAAACTCAACATTTTTTTTATAAAACTGAAGTGTCAAACACAAAAAAAAAACACTTTTTTACCTTACATATAACATGCTACTTTAAGTTATACGAATAACGTTAAAAGATATTTCTCTTAAAAGAACTTCAGAATTGCAAACACTTATTAAAACTCGATATCAGGTCCCCTTCTCCGTGAAGTTATTGACAACAAAGTTCACAATACGAGAATATCGCACGACAAATTGTATGATTGAGATGGCTTTGTACACGACTCTTAAACTTTTCTTTGAAATTAACAAGTTTGCATGAATATTCCTTTTTTATTTATAAAAGCTTTTAAACACGATAAAGTTTAATTTCACTGATTATATAAATAAAATATAAAAACCTTTTAATTCTTGCAAAACATAACAAAATAAGTTAACTAAGCTTCATCTTATTATTATAACTAATTAGTCTACAAGAACCCAGGTGAAGGCCTCCTCCAAAGAGTCCCAACTTTCTCTATCTTGGGCTTTTTGCATCCAGCTTGGACCGGCCGCTTTGCTTATATCATTCGCCGATCTCGTAACCGGTCTTCCTCTGTAGCATTTTCCACTTGGGCCTCTCCACTGTGGTCTACCGTTCGTCTGACAGTCTCGCCACATGCTCTGCCCACTGCCAATTCAGTTTTTTGGCATAATTTAGAGCATCAGTAGCTGCAGATATACTTTTTATTTTTGTGTGTCGTATGTTTTTTTTTCGGATTTTCTTATTTTTAGCATGTTTTGTTCTAGGCTTCGTTAACACGTGGTAATTTATTTCTTTATTTTGTCTGTGTATTTCCAAGTCTGAAAAGCATAAGATAGGCACGGTAGAAGGCAGCTCGAAATGGCTTTAGTTTTAATTTTTACTGGCATATTACTTTCAAAATTTCCTTTAAGCTCCAGTACTAATTCCATGTAAGTTAAATACGCCTCTCAATTTCTGAATAGTTGCTCTCCTTTTCGAAGCCAATTTGTTTGCCTAAGTATATAAATATTTTTTCGTATATTTCAATATTTCGTTATCGATAGATATTGTTTTTTCCATGCTGTTTGTCATTACTATAATTTTTGTAAAGTTCATCTCTAATCGTACCTCCTTACTAGCCACATTAAGTGATTGGATTATGACTTGTAATTGCGAGCTTGATTCCGATAAAAGCACCAAGTCGTCCGCAAATGAAGGTGGCTCAAGTATTTTCCGTCTATGCTTAGGCCGCTAGTTTTCCAATCCAGCTTTCTTATCATCGACTGTAGGATGGCAATGAACAGCTTCGGGGAGGTCGGGTCACCTTGTCTCACTCCTCTTTTAATTGGAAAGCTTGGGCCGACTCTTTCCAATTTAACTCTGCCTATGTTGTTATTATAAATACTTTTTATAACCTGTATATACGTTCCTACCTATCCTTCACTACCTCTTGCTCTGTTAGCGCTGTGGCGGGTGGAAGGAAAAGGGGAGATCTCCCGCCGGGCAAGGTGTTCTGCCCGGGGAGCGGCCAGCGCTCCGAGTGGTAGTTCGGAGCTATTGTATATATACTGTTTTTAATTCGGAACTTTGATATCGCGATTTAGGCTTCGATTTATTTCGCTTGTGGCGCGACGACAGCGCCGCCACATCACCCCCCTGCTCAGACCGGAGGTCGATAGTGCAGTCTAGATGTCGACGAATTTGCAAGTGCCAGGGAATTGCCTTGTAGTCTGCGGTGAGTCGAGAAGAAGGCAAGTAATCTGCGAGAGTGCCCGTGAAGCAGAGGCGAGCAGTAAGGCTCAGAGCCGTGCCGAACACTGTAGCGTAGAGAGTAGCTTGAAGGAACAGGAAGCATTATTATAGTGCTGCGATGAACCTTTGTAAAGCTAGATGGCTTGCAGGATGTGAAGACTGCAGACAATATCTGCTCGGGAGCGAATGAATGGGGTATGGAGGTTTGAAGTTGTAGTTTCCGAAGGTTGTTGATTGCGTGTTCATATCACGTCGGTTGGTCACCACTGTGGCGGGTGGAAGGAAAAGGGGAGATCTCCCGCCGGGCAAGGTGTTCTGCCCGGGGAGCGGCCAGCGCTCCGAGTGGTAGTTCGGAGCTATTGTATATATACTGTTTTTAATTCGGAACTTTGATATCGCGATTTAGGCTTCGATTTATTTCGCTTGTGGCGCGACGACAGCGCCGCCACATCACCCCCCTGCTCAGACCGGAGGTCGATAGTGCAGTCTAGATGTCGACGAATGTGCAAGTGCCAGGGAATTGCCTTGTAGTCTGCGGTGAGTCGAGAAGAAGGCAAGTAATCTGCGAGAGTGCCCGTGAAGCAGAGACGAGCAGTAAGGCTCAGAGCCGTGCCGAACACTGTAGCGTAGAGAGTAGCTTGAAGGAACAGGAAGCATTATTATAGTGCTGCGATGAACCTTTGTAAAGCTAGATGGCTTGCAGGATGTGAAGACTGCAGACAATATCTGCTCGGGAGCGAATGAATGGGGTATGGAGGTTTGAAGTTGTAGTTTCCGAAGGTTGTTGATTGCGTGTTCATATCACGTCGGTTGGTCACCACTGTGGCGGGTGGAAGGAAAAGGGGAGATCTCCCGCCGGGCAAGGTGTTCTGCCCGGGGAGCGGCCAGCGCTCCGAGTGGTAGTTCGGAGCTATTGTATATATACTGTTTTTAATTCGGAACTTTGATAGCGCGATTTAGGCTTCGATGTATTTCGCTTGTGGCGCGACGACAGCGCCGCCACAGCGCTGTTCAGGTATTAAATGTGATACGGTATCGAAGGTTTTTTGTAGTTAATGTAGGCAGCATATAGAGCTCTATGTTTTTCTTGATATTTACGTGGTAGAGCCATGCTGCAGCTATATTAATAGTATAGTTGTAGCACGAATGGGTGGGCTCGACCGGGGAAGGACCACGCTCTCACAGAATACCAGCGTAAAATAGCAGCTTAATGCTGATGTGTTTCTTATGGTGAGTGTAGAGAACCGGAGACCCTTTTACTGGAAAAGAGGCATTCTATCTTGGTCTTCACGGCTGACAACGCATCTGCATTTAAATTCGCAAACGAAGATAGATGTAGATGTCTATGGGCCACAGTAACCACTTACCATCAGGTGGACTGTGTGCTCGTTTGTCACCCTTTCTATTAAAAAAAATATATTTTTCAATCAGTATTTCCAGAGTGTGGATATGGTCTATAGTCGGGAAACTCTTCCTGAATACCGCTTGTTCCATTGATTGTTCCGCTTCCAGTGGAATACTTATTCTTTGGTTTATGATAGAAGAGAATAATTTATATATACAAGTTCTAGTAGGTTTGGTAGGTGGGTTGAAATGCACTCTTTAAATCTGCTCATTTCTTCTTCGTTCTTTACAACCATGGGAAATGCCAGAAAAAATTATAGCTTCCCATAGATGGCGGTATAAACTAAACTTATCGTTTACACCAGACGTAAGTTTCTTAGATCAGGGACGGGCAGCAGTATCAAAGATGCTCACGTCTGGTACTGTGATCGTTAATCTAGGTAGATTGACAGGGTTCACGCGCGATATTTTTTTTAAAAAAAAGGGTGACAACGAGCACACAGTCCACCTGATGGAAAGTGGATGATGTGGCTCATAGACATCTATATTTATCCTCAGTTACAGCTTAAAATTTCTATCCTCCATAAAGAATCAAACTGCACATGTAATACCATACAATAATGTTCTAAACACGTTAATAAAAATAATAAATGTCAAAAAATTACTAACACAAACAAAAAAAAGTCGGACAAATTTAACGGGTCATTTTTACATTATAATTTTTAAAATTTTACATAGCAATTTAATAAACAATGGCAACTGTGCTATCATAGCTGCTTGTCATTCAAGTAGTCGTGAATACAGTAATAATATTTCTGTATCAGCGGTTTTTTTTAAATTATTTAATTACTTAAGTTGAAAACGAGAATTATTTTGTGGAGATATTTCATTTTTTTTTAATTTAATATTGTCCCAAAAGATGGAACTAATATTCCAAATGAAATTATGAAAATCGGATAACTGGTTTAGAAGATAGGAGCAAAGTTGTATAAGAGAAAAGATAAAACTGTATTATTTATTTATTTTTTATAGGATAAGGGTGATAAGCATGCACACAGTCCACCTGATGGTAAGTGGTTGCTGTGGCCCATAGACATCTACATCTATCCTTGTTTGCAATTATTTAAAGTTTATGTTCTAGAAACTTTTGAGTTATATAAAATATTATTGTTATATATGTGAAAGTGATACATAAGGAAATTCTTATGATAAAAATAATAAATAAATCTATAATCTGAAAAAAAATGAAATATCTCTAAATATCTGAAAAAAATGAAAACTAAAATACTCATTTTCAACTTGCGTAATTATACAAAAATTGTAACAACCTTCAAAATTCTCTTCAAGCTTACTTTAGTCAGTCTAAATAGATTACAATAGGAAATCCAATAGCAAAAAGTTAAATAGTCCGATTAGAGTAAAATAAACATAATATCCATCAAATATCTTTACATTCTAATCAATAACTTATAAAACTTTCTGACTCGATACGTAACGAACGTGATCGGGTCTCAATAGGCAAATATATCGCGTAACATTTTTTTGTAACGCTATTTTTGTAGGTTAGTTGCATTGTTGGTTTATAAAACACGGAGAGACAATTTAGATCTTGAATTTCGCTATTTTGAATACCTAAGTTTAATTGTTAAAATATTTTTATAGGACAGTATTATTTCAGTAAAACCATTTTAATGATACCGCACATTGACTTAGTTAAAGAGAAAATACATAAAAATATATTTTTATACCATATATTTTTATAATAAATATTATAGACATTCATAGATCTTCAGTGTTGTTATTATCTAAAAGTTGAACTTTAATTCGGTAAAATTTTATATAGGCTATAGTTTATATGAGTTATAATTTTAAGTTTACGTGGTAGAGCCATGCTGCAGCTATATTATGGTTGTATCACGAATGGGTCGGCTATGCCGGAGAAGGACCACGTTTTCACAGTATAACGTCGTAAAATAGCAACTCAATGCTGCTGTGTTTCGTATGGTGAGTGTAGAGAACTGACTTTTCAGAGGTGGCAACGCATCTGCGTTTTGGTTTTTAATCGAGTATAGATCTAGGATGTCTATGGGCCATTGCATCCACTTACCATCAGGTGGACTGTGTGCTCGTTTGCCACCCTTATTCTTTAAAAAAAAAGGTTGTCGTGTGAAGATAAACGGCCGAAGCGAAAATATAAGGGTTGTTTGAGAGTGGAACCATAAAATCAAGAGAAAAGTTTAACCCATAATTGTACAACTTTACCCATATTAACATTTAGTAATACTCAAGTTAACGTTCTGTAAACAAACTACAAATCGTCGTATCATAACATCATACCCTCTTTTCGATCGTAATTTTAAGTACGTTTGCTCTGGAATTAATCCTTAAAGATTATTGTTCTTCAATTAAAATGCGGACTAATAGACTTATGAATATTTTTTATGGATTTTGTTCATTGAAATTCGTTTTCATAAAGTATTAGATTCAATAGTGCACTGCAACTACATCTCTTCCTTAATTGATTTTGAACAAAACGAAGAGGATAATATTTGTTTGCATTTTCCTTTGTCAGCTTAGCACAGGCTTTAAAACAAGAAAAAGTATTGCATAAATTCAAGTAATTTTTAATTTATAACTTCAATCGTGTGTCATTATTTACGTGTCACTCTTCATTTCACTTTTTACCTGAAATTTTTACCTAGCGGCTTTGTCACTAAATAGCAGTACTTGCACTGATATGTCAGGCATTTCATCTTAGTCCTCAGAGGTGACAATGCATCTTTAGTTTTATTTCTTGCATCGGTTGATTTTTATCTGGCGGACTGTGAGTTCGTTTGTTGCTTTAGTTTTATAAAAATAAAAACTACCTCTAGGAAAAATAAATAAATTTGAATAATATCTATGCCATAGTCTTCTACCTTGTAAAACAACATATTAACGTATGACTAAAAAAATTGCGTATACCGTTCAGCCTATTAAAGTCCACTGCTAAACATAGGTTAACCAAAGATTGCCTCGTGCTAGTGTTGCTATGCTTGGCAAACGGGTTGGCAACCGCAGTTTTTTTTAATCCTTATTAGTATGACGCTGCTGCCCATCTCCTGATTTGTTTCCTTCTGTTGCCTCTTACGACCTCCACAGGATGATATGGGGTAGTGGATATTGTTACATCGCCATTACACGGTAAAAAAGTGTATAACTATATGACAATTTTCAAATATTTTGCTTAAGTTTAAAATATTATATGCTCCTGGAACTCGAAAAGTATTTTACAAAATACTCAAAAAGTAATAAATCGTAAGTTGTGCCTCAATTACGTTAGTACTATTATTTATTCTGGGCCTCAGTTTTAAACGTGGTAGAGCCACTCTCAAGCTCCGGCCCAACCGTGGAAGGACTACGACCTCATACTAACGTTAAATAGCAGCTTCATGCTGTTGCGTTACGTATGGTAAGTGTAGAGGACTGGGGACCCTTTTTATGGAAACGAGGCATTTTATCTTAGTCCTCAGGGGTAAAAACGAATCTGCATTTGATTGATCGAGTATAGATTTTGATACTTACAGACCACAGCATCCACTTGCCATCAGGTTTATTCTAATAACAAAAAACTACTGATTCATATTTTATTTTCTTAATCGGTTTTTAATTGTTCTTCAAAACATACTAATATTAATAATATACATATTATTTTTTAATCATTTGAAATACATTATTTTTATATGCATTCATGATATTTGATGAGTAGTTAAAATAATAAAATTTAAACACGAGTGAATATTCTTTTAGTAGTAAGCGATACTTCGTTGTTAACAAAACTGCGAGACCGTAGGCTATTTGTATAATACATCAAACGGTGAAATACGCTAATGCAATTTGCTTTTCAAACAAATACAACATTGAGCCAATTTAGCGAGGCTTATACAGGAAGCAATACCATGCATGAGCGACGAGCAACTGCGATTTGCGATAAACGGATACAGGCCATCAACACTGCTGCTGTTTAATGTGATCTGATGAGAGTATTACGTCTGGTAAAATAGTACGGAAAAAATAAAAGTTTGTGGCTATTTAAAACACAAATCCTCTTTGATTTATTCTCTATAGTTTGAATTTATTAATTCAATCAAAACATTGAAATGTTTTGGATTTTTTCATTCTTTCATTACAGCTCCATAAAGTCCACTCACTGCTGGACAAAGAATTCCAAAGATTGTGGGTTGGCAAATACAGGTTTCTTTATTATTATTAAACTGTTTTCCTTTATTGTATCTTCCTGATAACAACCGAACAACCGAACCATAGCGCAGTGGCTTAGCAATGAGTTGCAGCGCTAAGGGTTGCGGGTCCTGCACGGAACAAGTATTTGTATGGCCTACAAACAATTTTTCTTGTTCTGGATGTTTGTCCTTGTGAAATCTATGTATGTGAACTGCCCCCGCGATACAGGAGAAAATCCTAGTGTGGAGGTAACGTTTTGTAATGTTTTGTTTTAATTATATTTGGTTTTTATTATATTAGATTTTTAAACCTTATATTTACTCTTAATATTGTTTTACAAAATAAACATACGTCAATCACGTCTTTTGATGAATAAATTTAACCTATTTTATTTTGTTTTAATTGTAATTGGTTTTTATTGAGATTTTTAAACCTTATATTTACTCTTAATATTATTTCACAAAATAAACATACGTCAATCACGTCTTTTGATGGATAAATTTAACCTATTTTATATTTTTAAAGATATAAATACTCGTATATTAACGATTTTACATCATTATGCAGAGAATGCAAAACTGCGATACAATCTCAACGCTTAAGTTTGTTTGCAAAACTTTTATAATTTTGTTTTGCAAAACTTTTACAGTTTTGTTTTGCAAAAATTTAATATACTGCAAATCAATATTATTATTTTTTTCTTATGTGCATGGAAATAAAATCACTTAATTCTAATATATTTTGAAGTGTCAGAGAATTTTTATTATATAAATATAATAAATATGTTGAATTATTTTAGATCCTATACTTTCTTTTGAGCATGTACATTTTTTAACTTTTTTCTTTGTCTATTATTTTTCTCTTTTATTTACATATTTTCAATACCATTGATTGATGTCAATCAAAGATCACTTATCAAAACTACACTGGACTGAAACTTTTGGACATCTAACAGATGTAAATGAAATGGTTAAGGTCTTCTACCATGTTTTATGGGAAGCCATACGTAAATTTGTGCCTTATAAATGTTTTAGAAAGTCCGTCCTTTTGAACGCCTTGTGAACTTCCTTTACGTTACCCACCATGGTTTGACTGTAATTTAATTCGTAGGCTTAAAGAAAAGAATAATCTTCGATGGTGTTATAAGTTGTACGGAAACCCGCGCGACAAATTGGAACTTGAAATTGTAAGTAAGCGTTGTGAAGCTTTGGCTATTGACAAGTATAACTTTTACATTAAGAAATTGGAAAAGGATCTTATTTCTAACCCAAAACTCTTCTGGACATTCGTTAAAAGTAAGCGTGGGGGAAAAGTGTCCTACCCTGCTACAATGAGTGACGAGATTATTACTACATCTGACGGCCCTACTATATGTGGTATATTTGACAAGAAATTTTTGTTAGTTTATAATGATAATAACTGTCGCAGTAACAACGTGTGTGAACGCTATCATCACCCCTCATTAAATGCTATTAATAATTACTGTCAGACTGTTTTTGTACCGGTGATTACAGAGAAAACGCTCTTGAGTAAACTACAACGGTTGGATCGATCTAAAAGGGCTAGGCCAGACGGCATTCCACCGTTTTTCATAGCGTTGTGTGCCCCCATTTTAGTCACCTCGCTGTGTAACATATATAATATATCATTACGCACTGGTATATTTCCTAAACAATGGAAAAAAGCTAAAGTGGTACCGATATACAAGTCTGATGATGCATTTTTGGTTAGCAATTACAAAAGACCTATCTCGATCTTGTCTACTTTTGCAAAGATCGTTGAGGCTGTATGTCCCTCAATTCAAAATCACCTTAAGTTTTACATTAAAGACAAACAGCATGGATTTGTTGAATCCAGGTCTACATGCACAAATTTAACAAGCTTCGTCGAGAATCTGGCCCAAGCCTTCGACCGTAAACAGCAGATCGATGTCCTGTATACTGATTTTAGCAAAGTTTTGGACAAAGTGCCTCATGATATTCTGCTCAATAAACTAGCATGTTATGGGTTTGCTGGTTCTTTTTTAACATGGTTGTCATCATATCTAGAGGATCGGATTTTTTACGTTGTAGTCAACTGCTTTCGATCTGATAATATTAGTATAACCTAATGTGTGCCGCAAAGATCACATCTTAGCCCTATGCTTTTTAACTTTAACTTTAACTTTTTTACTAACGACATCAAAGACTACTAAACTAACTCTTATGTTTTTATATATGCCAATGACCTGAAATTCTTAAGACATGAATTCAATAGAAGACTCAATATTATTACAAAGGGATCTAAAAAATCTTATTGATTGGTGCAGAGACAATCGAATGACACTAAATCCGAAAAAATGTTACATCAAATTTACCAGAAAAGTAAACATTATTTCATTTAATTATAAAATATATGAGTATATTATTCAAAAGGTCAAAGTTATAAAAGATTTGGGGGTTATTTTTGACAGGAAGCTGACATTTATACCAATGATTTGAATTATCATACTGCTTTAGATGTGGTACATCAAATAAATTTTCATAAAATTGAAAACTCAACATGAACCATAGACTTATAATATACTGGCGTATAGATAAACACAGTGTGCAAGGGAGAAGAAAATTTCTTATGGCAAAAATGCAAGATCGAAAAAGATACCAAATCTCATGATTCTGTAACCGATTTTGAATAACAGGTCGGCATAAGTCGGCACGCAAGAAATAAGCTCCTAGGTATTTTGTAATTTTTTAGATTATAATAGTTTTAATGTTTATAACTCATAGTTTTCCAAAATACTTACATGTTTCGTGAGTGACTGTGGTCAACAATAGAAATAATCCTGAGGGTTGCACATTTCACAGGTAAATTCGCAAGACGTCATCAATAATAAGACGCGTCTATTTTTGGTTAACATTTATGTTATATACTGTTAAAAACATAGAATATTTTCATTTATTTTATTAATTTTGATATTTTGTAAAGAAAACAGTCACGTTGTTGATCATTTGTATGATTTTGGTGAATTTATTTTTAAACAAAATATTTTACATGTACGCTAGGGATTGAATCAACTATATCAAAATTAATGTCGATATTTATCTTGAATGTTTATAATGAATCGGTAGACTTGCCCACACAACAAGGAGAGGAATGTAAATAAATGCTCAATTTGCGTTCTAAAAACGTAATTTTATATTGCCATTTGTCAAACAGATGGATAGAATAAAAAATGGATAAGGTTAATTGGGCCGGTTGGTTGGAATCCAAAGATGAAATCTACAATTTGTAACAAACATTTTCTTGAGAAATATAAAAGAAAAGGCAGAATAAAAACAATTTTACTAAAAGGAGCCATTCCTATATTATTTGTACCAGTAAGTATAATAATGTTAACGTAAGATTTACCGTAAGAATTTTACTTCAAAATTTTAGGTAAAAATAGAGATAGATTTTTATACATTTTAAAACAGTAGTATATTAAAAATAAAAACATCTTGAGTTTATCCTATTTAAGCAATTATGAACCCAACTGAGTATCTATTTACCAAAGAAAAAGAAAATGTATAACCTTACTTAACCACCCGCACCTCACGGTAACACTAGTATAATATTTATAGCATCACGCTTTTTTCCCCAAGGGGTTGAGTGGAGCTTCGGATTATATTCCCAAGTCACAATGATAAAACTTTTAGTGTAGTTAGGTATAAATATTTAGTAGTGCTCCTGAAGCGCCGCTAGATGCCCGCGCATGAGACGCGCGGTTCAGTGTGCATTTGATACTCACAACGCCCGATGCCCGATTTATACTTGATGCCCAACGATAGTGTGCCGAGGTTTGATAGCGTAATTAATCGCCTATAGCGTTAATCGTAGAGAAGAGAAACTCGTGGTTAAACGTTTCAATAGATCTGCGAGAGTAAGCTGCACTTGTCGCAGTCAGTTCATGGATGGGTGACCGTTTTCTTAACATACCTTTAGGAGCTGACTCCATAAGGGTCCCTACGGGTGACCATAATAAAAGATTGAGTTATTTTTACGACATATTTATTTTATAGGATAGGAACGCGCAATACAGTTGGTGGGCAAATAGCTACTGACTGCAATTCTTAATAATAAGTAGAGAGGTACAACATTACTAAGTATACATATATGTGGTAGATAGGTACAAAATTACTAAGTATATACATGTGTGTGTGCGCAGCACACCTACAATACTTCCCCCTTTATAAAAAAAGAATACAAAAAAACTTAAAACTATACAAACACTTGTTAATGCGCTGTGGCGCAGAGCTGTACGGAGACCCCCGCGAAGGGAGCGGCCGCCGCGGCGGACGCGGGCACGTGCTGCAGACTAGAGGCGCCTATCATCTGACCCATATTCTGGCCTGACATCGGAACGCTGGCCATGAACACTTGGTGGCGAAGCCAGCTTTTGAACTTCTTATTAAACTTCACCCAAATAGTATACAACATTATTGCTCCCATAAAATTGGCTATCACATATAGCCATATTTGAAAATTATCTACTTTATTCTCTACAGTATTCTGAGCCTGAGAAACAATAACTGTTTTTTTTTTGATAATTACCCATAGTAAAAATCGTAAAACCTTTCGCACTAATGCTTATTATTATTGAAATATTTCAAATGAAACGAAATACATTATAACTAAACTAACTACCTAAACCTAAATGAAACTGCAGTACGCGCAAAATACAAAACACAATACATCTAAAATTACATTCAACTTAAATAATGTAACTTGAATATTCTGAGTGAAAATATTCTGCACCTGACAATGCAAATAATACTTTCACATCCATAGTAACTAACCTGATTATAATCTAAACATGTAATTGTATAACATATTGTTGCGCGCCACTATTAAAATCTTGCACATGGCAACACTAGTTACCACTAGCGCCCTCTAGTATCGAGTAGCAGAACTAGGAGAGTCAAGATCCTTCTAGAAATTTCGGGACCGATATGTACTCGAACATTCTAGATGTTTCTACAGTAGAAGGTTCTGGAAAGTATCTGAGGCGCTATATAAGGCCGGTATAGACCACGACCGAGTCAGTATTGAATTGGCGATCCAAGCGAGGACTTCGAAGCAATACAACTACGAACTTAAGCGATCTGTAGTAAAATTGTATTTTGTTATTAGTGTGGTTTTAGTTGTAATTAGTGTTGTATAATTAAAGTGTCAATTTTGTAATTCAATCGGCAGTTTTAATTGTCTCGAACCCCAAGCTCGTAACAATTGGTGTCAGAAGTGGATCAGATCATGCCGATTTTACCAAAGGACGACACGGAGGGTATCCGTACCCGAAGTCAACGCCAGCAAGAGACGGACCAGAGACGATTTGGTAATGCAACGCCGCAAACGTCGGAGGGCCAGCTGCCGACCACGGAGGCCGGCCGTCAGCAGCTCCTGCATCTGCAGCACCTGACTTAGGTGCTCTGATGATGATGCTGCAGGAGCAGGCTCGCTGACAGGAGGAACAGGCCCGCCGACAGGAGGAACAGGCCCGCCGACAGGAGGAACAGGCCCGTCGGTTGGAAGAGCAGCTGCAGCGTGGACAGGAGGAACAGGCCCGCCAACAGGAAGAGCAGATGCTCCTCGCGAAGGACCTTCACGCTACCTTCGGGAAAGAGATAGGAGGTGAAAGATAGGATTGCTCAACATGACAACCGCCTGTCGGAAGCTGAAACCCGAATCGACCAAGTGAACAATCGGGTTGACAACGTGATTGCTGACGTGAAGAAAACGCTGGAAGACCTCAAACTTGGAATGGAGTTACAGCTCCCGTGGTAGCTACAACACCTTCGCTACGTGGATTCAAAGTGCCGCCGTTCGACGGGACTCTTCCTGGTCGGCGTACAGAATCCAGTTCGAGGCTGTCATGAAGGCGAACGACTGGAATAAAAGTCAGGCCATGACTGCTCTCACCCTAGGCCTGCGCGACCAGGCCTTAACTGTTCTGGAAGCTCTCGGTAAGGAAGTGACTTACGAGCAGCTCCTTGAGGCATTGAGGCGAGATATGGCGACGCTCACCTGGAACACGTCTTTCGTGCGCAGCTCAAAGATCGCGCAGCGCAGCAACGAAAACCTGCAGCAGTGGGCTCTTGAGGTGAAAAGCTGGTTCGAAAAGCATACCAGTCTGTACCTGCGCTCATTGTAGGAACCTGGTGCAGACATTCATCGACGGCATCCGCGACCTTGAAGTCAGAGCTGCTGTGAGGCTCGGCACCACCAGACGCTTAAGGCCGCGTTGGCCCATGCACTGGAGGTGGAAGCCGTGCGACAGGATCATCGTTCCCATCGCGTCAGGAGGTTGCAGCAGCTACAGTTCGCGACCGCAATAAAGGATACAGGCCTAGGTGCTACGGCTGTGGGGAAAGGGCCATCTTCGATCCAGCTGCCTAAGCGAAAGGAAGAGGGTGAACTATCTCGAGGGGCAGTGCGGCTATCAGCACCGCCCAGCACAGCGGGAAATCTCATGGCAACGCAGATGCATTGTCAAGAAGACCTTGTCCTGAAGATTGCAAGCATTGTACTAGGAAGAGGGTAAAGAAGTGGTGTCTGTGAGGATGCTCAGGACAGACCAGCTCAGCGATGAGTGGAAGGACAGCCTACAACATGCACAGCAGGAAGATCCGGACATCAAGCCGATTCTGGAATGGATGAAGGCCAGTGCTCCTAAGCCCAAGTGGAGTGACGTCTCAGCGATGAGTTCGACCACGAAAAGCTATTGGGCCCAATGGGACAGCTTGCTGATTCAGGATGGAGTCTTGTGCCGTAAATGGGAAAATGGTCGGGGAGACAGTTGTCATTTGCAAATGGTTGTCCCTAAAGCTAAAGTACCGGATGTTCTACAGCTGTACCATAATGGTTGTTCAGGAGGCCACCTGGGAGTTAAACGAACTCTACTGAAGATCCGAGAACGGTTTTACTGGGTCCACTGTCGTGACGATGTCGAGGACTGGTGTCGCAAAATGAACAACAAAGGTTTGACGAAGGTTCACTAGTGTGGTTACACAATCCAGTTCGCAGCAGAAATCTCCTAAGCTTCAAGCTAAATGGGACGGACCGTACCGGATTGTGACAAGGATCAATGACGTAACCTACCGGATACAGAAAGGTGCAAGAGGTACTCCTAAGATCGTCCATGTGGATCGACTGGCGCGTCATTATGGGGCCAATAATGCTCGGGACGAGCATGTCTTAGGAGGGGGCAGTGTTGCGCGCCACTATTAAAATCTTGCACATGGCAACACTAGTTACCACTAGCGCCCTCTAGTATCGAGTAGCAGAACTAGGAGAGTCAAGATCCTTCTAGAAATTTCGGGACCGATATGTACTCGAACATTCTAGATGTTTCTACAGTAGAAGGTTCTGGAAAGTATCTGAGGCGCTATATAAGGCCGGTATAGACCACGACCGAGTCAGTATTGAATTGGCGATCCAAGCGAGGACTTCGAAGCGATACAACTACGAACTTAAGCGATCTGTAGTAAAATTGTATTTTGTTATTAGTGTGGTTTTTAGTTGTAATTAGTGTTGTATAATTAAAGTGTCAATTTTGGTAATTCAATCGGCAGTTTTTAATTGTCTCGAACCCCAAGCTCGTAACAATATATTATATGTTAAAACTAACTTATATTAAATCGTGAATGTAACTTAACAATGCGACCACTCCGCGTTGTTTTCACGGTTATCGGGTTGCTAGGGCCGGGCGACGACGACGTCACCGGCGTGGGCGGCGGTAACGCGAACCGTACATGCGCAGGTACCACATCCGCTGCATTGTCAGCGTTACTGCTGTGTGGCGTTGCTATGCTACCATCGCATTCCTTTAACATATATGCAGGCTTTAATCTGTCAATAGAAATATGTACTTGCCTATCGGGTAACTGAATTAGGTAAACCTTTGAAGCCCTTTTTATCACGCGATATCGACCGTCGTAGGGTGGTTTGAAAGGTTTACGTATTGAATCGTCCCGAACAAAGACATATTCACAGTTACGTAAGTCTTTGTGCACAAAAAACTTTTACAGTTACGTGAATCTTCAGATGTAGGCTTACAACTACGAATTCTCTAATCTTATCTACTAAACAATAGTCGTTGACGTTACGGTTGTTCGAAGAGCTGTCATAAAAGTCTCCTGGTAGACGTTTGTTTCGTCCGAAAGTTAACTCGGCGGCACTAACCTCTGAGTCGCTGCGGCCGGCCGCGCGAAGCTCCAGTAATACCGTAGGTAGCTCTTCCACCCAAGAACCATGTGACAGGCGAACCGAAAGTGCTGTCTTTAAAAAACGATGCCAACGTTCGACTGCGCCATTATTTTGTGGGTGATAAGGAGTAGTTCGAATTCTATTAACCCCCAACGTTTTTAACAGCTGGTTAAAAAGACTACTCTCAAACTGGTGACCTTGGTCGCTAGTTAACTTCATCGGGCAACCGTAACGACAAATCCAACCCTCATATAAATGTTTGGCAACAGTTTCTGCCGTAATGTCGCGTAACGGAAAAGCTTCGGCCTACCTAGTCCTCCTATCAATTATCGTGAGTAAGTATCTATAAACATCTGGTGAAATCTCAAGAGGGCCAACGATATCGATGTGCATATGCTCAAATCGATCTACTTCCGGAAACTTAGTCAAATTCGATACCGTATGTCTGTTAACTTTAGAACGTTGACATTGTATGCACGTTTTTTCCCATAAAGAAACATCACGATTCATACTCGGCCAGAAATACTTTTTAGCTAACATCTTTCGTGTAGACCGAATTTCAGGATGGCTCAAATTATGCAAAGTATCAAAAGCTAGGCGTCGAAACTTTTCCTGTAGGAACGGATGAGCTATATCAGTAGACATCTTACAAAAAATAGGCTTGTCTAACATAGGTATAACCAGTTCCTGCAACAAAATATTATCGGTATTTAAACCAGACATAACATTCGTAATATAACTATCGCTACGCTGTTCGTTTGCAATGTCATCGAAATTTATCGCAAGTGGCATGATCAAGGCTTCAACGCGTGATAAGGTGTCAGCTACAATGTTATTCTTACCGGTTATATGTTTTATATTTGTATTGAACTCGCTTATGAAAGCTAAATGTCACTATTTCCGAGGCGTTTCGCTTTCATCGCGTCCTACCTTTTGAACTGCAAAAGTTAAAGATTTATAGTCTGTATACACGGTTATTTCTTAACCTTCAAATAATTTCCGAAAATATTTTATAGCTAAGTATATAGCGAGCAACTCGCGATCGTAGGTGCTATATCGCTGTTGGGTGGTGGTCAATTTTTTTGAGAAATAACCCAATTTCCAGCTATCTCCTTCTTTTTGTTGCAAGACTGCTCCCACGCATGTATTAGATGCGTCAGTCATTATAGCGAGTGCGGAATCCACTCTAGGGTACATCAATGTAGCGGCCTGTGTGAGACCTGCCTTACATTGCGTAAATGCTTCGTTCGCACTATCAGTCCAGACGGTGGGAGTTTTATCCTTTTTCTTTGAGCTTTTAAGATATTTATTTAATTCTTTTAGATATAAAATAGCATTGGGGAGATGAGCTCGATAAAAATTGACCATGCCGAGAAAACGTCTTAGCTCTGAAACATTTTTCGGCTTCGAAAATTCCACAATTGCCTGAACCTTATCTTGCAACGGCCTGACACCCTCGGTACCAATTTCGTGTCCCGAAAATTCTAGTTTAGTTTGTCCGAAACGACATTTTGCCAAATTAATTGAAATTCCATATTCATTACACTTTTTGATATTTATTTCTAAATGTTGCCTGTGTTGAACTTCGTTGTCACTAGCGATAAGTAAATCGTCTAAATAACAAAAGACAAAATCAAGCCCTTGTAAAATGGAATTCATAAAATGCTGGATGGTTTGCGCTGCTCCTCGTAAACCGAAGGTTATTCGGGGAAACTCGAAAAGCCCGAATGTTGTTATGATAGCAGTTTTCTCCACGTCACCTGGCGCGACAGGTATAAAATGATAACTTCTATTGATGTGTAATTTAGAAAATATCTTTTTATACGCGAGAATAAAAGTAAAGTCATTCAAGCGAGGAATCGGGTATCTGTCGGGCTTTGTTATCGCATTCAGCTGGCGATAGTCCCCACAAGGTCTTATATCTCCATTGTTTTTAGGAAGTACATGGAGTGGACTAGCCCACGCGCTCTTCGAACGACGACAGATGCCCAGTTCCTGCATGATGCGAAATTCTTCTTTAACCTTTTTATACCTATCGGGTGGCAACGGGTGCGCTTTCGCGTGCACGGGTGGACCAGAGGTCTCGATATGGTGGACGACATCGTGTTTCGCGGTTTCTCGGAATGACGCCGGTTTAGTAATGTTCGGGTACTTTAACAATAAATCCTGATACGGATGATTCAAATCAATCGTTATAATACTAGGTTGAGATACATTGACAACAGATGCCGAAACATTCAATTCTGTGGTTTTATCTATTAATTTACGCGCGTTTAAATCAACTAATAACCTGTGATACGCTAAAAAATCTGCGCCCAAAATTGGTTGTTTGATATCTGCTACCACGAATTCCCAATGATAAGGTCGACGTAAGTTTAAGTTTAACACTAGTGTCTTGGTACCGTAAGTTGCGATTTCACTACCGTTAGCTGCGTATAATTTATATTCACTTCACTGGTTTGCACGAATTTTTCTCACGGCTGGTAAAACAGACACATTGGCACCCGTGTCGACTAAAAATTTAAGCCCAGAGTTACTATACTATACACACAAACGATTAAATGGAAAAATGGTACAGACCTCAAGATCCTCGGACTGTACCTCGCTGCTCAGTTTTCCGGCTGCTTTGGTTTCCACGCGCACGGCTCCGTACATTTGTTGGCCTTTTCTCTGAACCGATAGTGGTAGAAGCACAAGTAGTTCTCCTTCCGGGGCCGGCAGAAACCGCTACGGCGCCGTGACTGCGAACGATGACGGTTGCGATCAGGGACGTGAGACCGCGACCTCCGCTGGTCGATCTGGTCCACGGTAGCCTTTATTTTAGCCACTTCAGCCCTTAACAGGGCCAAGTCAAGGGCAGCAGTAGATGCTGGCGCTGGCGCAGCGTAGGTAGCGGCGGCGGCATAGGAAGGCCGCATAGCCTCCATGACGTTATCTGCGACTGCTGCTAGGTTGTCCAGGTCCTTGGAGTCGGACACGGTGAGCACGGCTCGCACCTGTGTCGGAAGACGATTCTGCCACAGCACGCGAAGGGTTTCATCTGGAACCTTGTCAGTAGCAAGCTCGCGCATCCGACGGAGCAGCTGGGATGGTTTTTGCTCGCCCAGCTCTAGCTCGCTCATAAGCTTCTCGATCTGCCTCGACATTGACTTCTCATAGATGTGGAGCAGCCGAGCTTTAAGTGCGTCGTACTTGTGGGTAGGAGGCGGATTTAGTAATATGTCTGTCACTTGCGCGATGACCTCCTTACTCAGCTTGGACACGACCAGGTCAAACTTCGCCTCATCGCTCATCCTCTGAGGTGTGAGGATAACTTCTGTGCGTACGAACCACACGCGCGGCTGGTCCGTCCAAAAGTCCGAGAGCCGGGAATGTAGAGACACTGAATCTATACCCGGCGCCATAATGGGCGGTGGTGCGGGCGGCTGGATGTCCTGGACGAGTGGCACATTAACAAGGGGCACGTTCTGTGGTGGTGGCGGAAGCGGCACACTCATGTTACTAATATAAATTGTCCGTCCGATCACAACTCACGCGAAAATTGCCCACTACTGTGTTAACATCACGTCGAAGTCACCAGTTTAGGAGCTGACTCCATAGGAGGGACCCTCCCTACGGGTGACCATAACGAAGGATTGAGTTATTTTTACGACATATTTATTTTATAGGATAGTAACGCGCAATACAGTTGGTGGGCAACTAGCTACTTGACTGCAATTCTTAATAATGATTTCTTATATTTACGCGTACACTACACATTGAATAAAACTACTTTTACGGTTTATATCGCGTTAAATTAACTTATTTTTATTAATTCCCGACGTTAAGGATGCTTTGCAGCACCCATGGTCACGGGGGACTGAGGTGATTGACGTCCCGATGTCAGAGTTAATCCGGAGTAACTTCAGCATTTTTAATTATTAATTTTGGTCCGATCTACGCAGAATGAATTGTGTCTTGAATTCTTGCAGTGGTATGCTTGGGTTTTGTTTTAATTTTATTAATTACAGGATCCCAAGCAGGTGGTAGTACCCAGCCTCCCTCTCTATTGAAATAAGGATGTTTTTTAATTTCAATAACCTCACGTATCATCCTTGGCAGGAATCGATGTTCTTTCGCGAGAATCTGTGGTTTACGAGTATCAAATCTAATGTAATGGCGGGGGCCGTCTAGGATATGATCACAAACTGCAGACTTTCCAGAACGTTGGTGCTTCACGTCAGCTATGTGTTCTTTTACGCGGGTTTTGATAGATCGTTTTATTTGCCCTATATATGAGAGACCACATTCACAATCAAGATGGCACACTCCTGCATCCTGTAGAGGAATATTGCACTTGACGGATGTTAAGAACTGACTAATCTTCCTCGGCGGCTTGAAGAATGTTCTAATAGAAGCTCGCTTCAAGATGTAGCCAATCTTGTCTGTGACACCTCTGACATATGGTAGTACAGCAGGCACACGCTCGACTGTGGCCGGCTTCACTCGGTCACTGTGACGTAGGCGCGGGACCCGAAGCTTGTTGTCGTGCAGAACCTGCTTGACGTGCTGAAGCTCGGTGGCTAGGTGTTTGCTGTCACAAATCCCACGTAAAGCATCCGAAACGTCGGGAATTAATAAAAGTAAGTTTATTAAACGCGATATAATCCGTAAAAGTAGTTTTATTCAATGTGCAATTCTTAATTTATTTAATCATTGTGTTTTTAAATGTATGCAGCTAAAATGATAAAAAGTTTATTATTTTTCAGGGACAGATGAAAGAGAGAGTGGCCTCGAAAAAATATTGGCCTTTAAACAAAGTAATCTTATTTAACAGATTCCTACAAGTTTTCTTGCTTAAATTATTAAGTTCAAATTCATATTCAAGTCGAATGTTAAAAATAATTTCTATAATGTAATTATTTAAAAGTAATAGCCAAATAAAAAATAAAACAACCATTATATACTCCGTGTCCCCGTTTTTGTTTCAACAGTAAAACATTTATTAAAATATTTAAAGTATAAATAAGTGTACACTTCATTAAGTATCTACTTATTTATAGTTTATTAACGTTATGTTAAAAAAGGAATTCCGGGGAAACTGTCCATGGCAGTAAAGTTTTCTCCAAAATTCATAGTTTGAAAATACAACTTTCCGATCTGATCTTTGGGGGAAATTGTTTAAGTTTATCCGTAGACTCAACTCTTCGGAGATTATTGTTACTTTGTACATTTTGAATTAAAATCCAACAAAAGGTAGGTAGGTGCACCTTATTCCCAGGAACATAGGAACACTAAACAAGTCGTCTATACGCCAGTATATTCTAAGTCTATGACATGAACACGCTATCATTATTGTTTAATTTGACAAGTGTCATGGCGGTTGTACACGCTCGCCTCGTTGCCTCGCGTACCTCTCGTCGCGTAAAGGCTAGACACGAGAGCACACCATGTACACACTCTTTGTATCGCTAGAACTACGGATGCCCGCTGCGATGGACCTAGAGGAAACTGTTGCTGCGTTTTGCCTTTGTGCTAATCGTTATTATAATTTCTACACATTTAGCATAAAAAGAAAATTAATAAACCTAAAAATAAAAATTAATAAATAAGCCATGACGAAGAAGATGGTGAATGGTTTCTATTCACCGTAACTGAACCATGTAACTACCTATATTTTATTTAACAATATTGAACCCTACAGTACATGTGTACAGGCGCGCTCTCGTTTTCATCACGAGACCCACGAGACCCTTTGACTCGAACGCAAAAAACCGACACGCTTCCCAGAGCAAACGAGGGCCGCGACACGCGACGCGACGAGGACACCATGTACACGCTCGTACTTGGCCTGTCTCGTGGTGTCTCGACGAGCGTGTACAGCCGCCATAACAAATAGGTAATTTGAACGATTTAAAATGGCTTTTGCTTTTTCTTACCTATAGCGGTACGTAAGAACGTGGTAGGAACAGAACCACTATGCAATTTTTTTTGACCAGAAAAGCTGTTCGCGACGACAAAAAGTGATTAAAACATAGTGATCAAAAAACAATACTTAAATTATAATTAGGAAAAGTATTAGTGACAAACCTAAGTGAAAGGTGATGTGATGATATAAAAAAAATGTTACGATATACGTGATAAATGAGATGGGTCATGTTTCCGAACTTGAAAAAAGATAGGAGGGTAGGAAATTGTGACGGACGGCGGAGGGCCGCAGTCGCGATCGCGAGAAGCGGTAATTCTTATCAGACATTGGAAATTTAATGCGCAAAAGTTTACGTATATATTATAGCTGTGTATCAGTAAAACCTGGTTTTTGCTGCACCACCCCATATAGGAATACAGTGGCCTACCGTTGACCAATTTTCCAACACTCGCTGAAATGCTTCTGTTATCAGATGAGAGTCAGTTGGGTGTCGAGCGGTCGGCAATTTCTCTCGGTAAATTCGTAATGTACGCAAAGCATTCCCGCAAGCTTCACCAAGGCACATTAACATGTTGCCGCATTCACGAGCACTATAAACGTACGCGTTAGGCATTATTAAAACAAATCAAGAAACACAAAACGTAACAACAAGAATAATGTCGAAGAGGATAGCTCTGATCATGAAACAAATCTTCAAAGCTCTGAACAAGATTTTGTAGAGGATAATGTCCAGGTTAGAATTACAAATTCACCAGTAACAGTCCTAGAAGTACCCGAAGTTTTGCTAGGTAAAGGAAGAAAAAAGCAAAGTAGTAGCGAAAAATTTGTATGGTATAGGTCTCTTCCTCGATCATCGCGAACTCCACAAAGAAATATAATATTTCATGCACCAGGAAACAAAGGTCCTACTAAATACATTACAAGCACTTTAGATGTTGGAAATTGTTTTTTAATGATGAGATTCTGCAAAGTATAGTTATTAACACCAGTCAAGAGATTTCTGAACAGCGCAAGAAGTTTAAGTCAGACAGGCCAATAGTATCTGAAAATGAAAATGATAGATAATTCTGTTCCCACAAACATTTGATATCCCTTTGTGCGCGATGTGACAGTTACCGAGTTGAAAGCTCTGTTTGGCTTATACTATTTAGCTGGAGAATTAAAAATGGCATCAACTATTTTCGATCTACTACGAGTGAGAAACGATTTGAATTATTAACAAATTGTCTTCGATTTGATAACCGTTCGACTAGAGCTGAGAGAAGGCAGTATAATAGATTGGCGCCGATAAAAGAATTATTTGATCATATTGTTGAAACTTCAAAAAATCTCTATTCACCTTCAGATTGCATAACAATTGACGAGCAATTACTTGGGTTCCGCAGTAGATGCCCATTCCGTATGTATATACCGTCAAAACCGGATAAATATGGTATAAAATTGTTAATGCTATGCGATTCAAAATCATTTTATAAGATAAATAGTATTACATATATATACAGGAAAAGATTCTACACCACGAGGATTACCAGTTGCTGAGTATTATGCATTGGAGCTGTCAACTCCTATTCATGGGTCTAACAGAAATACCACGTATGATAACTGGTTTACTTCAATCCCTGCTGCTGAAAAACTGCTATCAAAAATATTACAACAGTTGGAACACTGAAATAAAACAAAACAGAAATAACCCGCCTATTTCTTGGAAACAAAAGACCGTAACAAGAACACATCAATGTTCGCTTTTCATAATGAACTTACTTTACTATCATATTTGCCTCCAAAGCTAAACAAAGGAAAAAAGAAAAACGTGCTTATGCTTTCCACTATGCACTGTCAACCAGACCAAGACAAAACTGTTAATTTACCGGAAATAATAAGTTTTTACAACCAAACGAAGGGGGTGATAATTTTAATCAACTTTGCCATACGTACAGTGTCTCGTAAAACTCGCCGCTGGAGCCTTTGTGTCTTCTACGGAATTTTAAATATTGTTGGAATCAATCCAATGATATTACTGTATTCATCTAACGCCACCGGTAAGCAAGTTTTCAAGAATAGACGAACATATCTGAAAACTCTAGCATTTGATCATATAAAATCTCACTTGGAGGAACGATTTCACTACAAAACTTTGCCGACGCATCTCCAAATAGGTATTGGCGGTATAATAGGAAAATAGCGGTTTTCTGAAGCTCCAACTCCTTCAGATGCCAAATCTGGAAGATGTTTATTTTGTCCCAGGGCAAAAGACCGTAAATCGCGCACGTGTTTAGAGCAAAAAAAAAAGTTTGTCAAAACTTTTAAGAAAAGTTTCTTTTATTTGGGTTTAAAAAAAGACTTAAAAAAAAAGGTTTAAAGACTGAAATAAGTGCCATTAAAGTCTATGTAATTTGATTATTAAAAAATGTTAATTCTTATGTCATAAAGATGTTTTATTTACTGGGGTATTCCAGTACCCCTGGGTACTGTTGTTTAAGGCCTTGAGCATTCGTTCTCTCTTTGCCGCACCCAGCCTCTACAATACTTCGTAAAATACTACTAACGCCATATGGCGAACAACTTACGAATATAAGTAAAAATCACAGACCTTAGAATGCACAGACACGGCATTCAATAAAAAAAAATATTTTAAAGAAAGGAACGTGCACGTAAATAATTTTGGTCATGAATTCAGTGACTATACTAATAACGTCCATGAATACTTTCATCTTTTATTCTAATAGAAGTATTCATGGCTCTATAATAAACATTGTGCGGCGTTTACTTTTTAGATTGATCATGAGTTACCTATTATTCTAACAGTGATAAAGTAGGAAAGTAAAATATAAACAACAAAGTAAATTTTATTATCATTTACTGTTTTAAAGTATGTACCTATACAGGGTCAAATTAAATTAGCTAGTGCAACTCAGCTGATGTGATGGGTATCGTTATGTAAATACTATAATAATTGTAAAGGCAATGATTAAATGAGGCCAGTAGACGGCAATAGGCGTTCCCTAATATTGTGTAGGACTGGTAATATAAGATGCCTGCCTAAACTTTCGGAAAATCACGTGACCAAAATACATAATATAATAATCTCTATATATAAAAATCAATTGCTGTCCGTTAGTCTCGGTAAAACTGAAAATGTTTGTGTTCCATCTAGGGACCCACTAGATGGCTTAGATTCACATTTGGACCCGGTAGGTGACGCTGTTGTCGAGATCCAGAAATCACCCGTGCGAAACCGGAGCAGATCGCTAGTCAAATAATATAGTCATACATATATTATATTATTAGATAAGTATATCATTTTTTTAAACGTAACCTCCACACTTGTATTTTCTCCTGTATCGTGGGGGCAGTTTACAAACATAAATTGCACAAGGTAAAACATCCAGACCCGGAGCAATTATTATTTGTAGGCCATACAAATACTTGTTCCGTGTGGGATTCGAATCCGCGGCCCTTAGCGATACAACTCAATTACTAAGCCCCTGCGCCACGGAGCCGTCTATTATTAGGTAAGTTATTAATTAAATAAAATATAAAAGTGAATTTATTAAACTATTTAATATTCAAACAAAATAAAATAATAATTTTCAAACAAATACATAGTACAATTGTTTAAAATTATTAAGCAGTGGAGAAGAGTTAGATAGATACTCCTACAAGTTATTCCGCCAGTCTCAGTTTTTTGTACTCGGATGACATTATCGACGCCGTAAGTAAAGTAAGTAGGTAGGTACTCATATAATATTATAAATTTTTGAGGCGAAGGACGACGACGAGAGCGACACGGCTTCCTCATACGAAAGCATCCAGCACACTGCCGGCCAGTACCGCCCGTACACTGCGCACGCCCCTTTATTATAGAATTCACACAGTTTTTGGAATTATTTTAATTAAAAAAGAATAGCGATCTTTGAAATTAAATAAAACGTGAATAATACAGCTTTTTAAATTATCTATCCATTGGTGTAATCCTCAAATGATTGGAGTGTTGCCTTTAGCAACAGATGCATGCAATCAATAATTTTAGTCATTTTTAAAAATAGATTTTAAATGTGTTTATAACACATAAAAACACATTAGAACGTGGTATGTGATGATAGAATATCGAACATTAATAATGTGCTTTTAAATTTAGTTTATTTCTCATAACTAATGAGTTAATAGTCTCTGAATAACGAAGAAAACGCACTATGGCAAGTTTTTGGTCAGGGTATCGCCTAAAAGTCTATTATGGATACGGCTTTAGGTTTAAATTCCCCGCAATTTGGAGAATTCCCCACATGTTGGCAACGCTGCATGTGTAAATTACATAGCGCGAGGCAACACGAGTCGGCCGGGCGGTGGCAGCGAATGTGTGAAAGGGAAGGGTAGAGTGAGTAGTAATGCCTAATGCATTGTTTCGTACCGAGCTAGATAAAAGAGTTCTGCATCCGCGCGAATATTGACCCTATTGTCAGCTGATTTAATCATTTTAAATTCCACTGCTGGTTTTATGTTTTTCATGATTCTTTTAATGAAATTATTGTTTCATTGAGCTGTACTTACATGATGGAGCGTGAATAAAGCTAATAAAACGTTGTGAAAAGATGATTTTTTTTCATCGGGATAGATTTTCTTTCTGACATATCATCAAAAGTATCGTTAGTACTGTCGTCTGTCTTCATTTTCGGGAGCGTTTCACAAACACCCGTTATATATATATATATATTATTAGCCACTGTACCGTTAGGGGTTCAGAAGTAGGTGGGTTCTTAATAAAGTCAAGGTTTATAGCTAATTATTTTTTATTTATCTTACTTCCGCACACGTGCAAATAGGTTCTAGGAAGGGGATCACTGGCCTGACGTAGGGGGCGAAGTCCGAGCGCTGTTCAGTCAGGATCGTAGACAGCCAGCTAGCAGAAGGAGCCTATGATACCCGAGCCCGACGGTGATGGTTACAATGTTTAAATAAATAAGAACTCACCCCAGCGGAATCAACTGCACTTTGAATAATTTCAATTTTGAATGAAGGTAGCAAGTTCAACGGTCGTTCGTTTAGGGTAGGCTCACGCGCGTTGCGAACTTTAAGCAGTCTCAGGTAGAATGAACAATATATATATATATCTATATCTATGTATATATATATGTGGGATAATTTAGCAATGAGTAGTTTGTTTTATTGTTTGTTGTAGAATATTGACCTCCTTGGTTTATTGAACTGAAAATAAAATTGTAAGATGTCACTTTAGAAAAATGTCATTGTAATCAAGATAGCAAGATGTAATGTGTTTTTTGTTACTTAATGAAAATAAAAGAAGCAGTATAAAAGTGAGTGTTTCGTCTCAAATTCTTGAAATATCACCACAACTTTAGGGCTCGTCCGGGATAGCCAAAATTTGAGGCGAGACGACGACTAAAGATTCAATTTATTACAAGTCATTCAACAGAAAGTGCCGTTTTGGAATTTGGATATGAAAATTTATTTTAAGGACTGAAGACTTAATGAGTTCAAATAAGCTATCATTTTGCACGACTAGAAAAGAAAGACTAATACTAGTTTGACAACCACAATTCCGCCGAAGAAAGATGTAAAAGAAAGTGAAGATGAAGAGCAGGAGTTAGATATACAGATTTCATTTAAAGACTTGGAAGTCAATGAACATTTTACCGGAGATGACACCTATCCTATTGAGACATTTATTGGCGAATTTGAAGATACTACCGAAATTATGAAGTGGACTAAATTCGAGAAGATGGTCTATGCAAAGACTTTTAGACGGTACTGCCAAGCTATTTTTACGATCTTTGGGAAGAGAAGGACTACGCGAGTTTGAAAAGTCACTTAAGGAAAAATTTGGCCCCAAGATTAATAGCGCAATCATACATAAGAAACTTGCATCGCGTAAGATGAAGAACGATGAAACTTACCAACAATATTTCCTGTCTATGAAAAATTAACTTCATGTGAGGTTGAAGACGCTGCGCTGATTGAGTATGTCATTGATGGTATTCGTGATCTAGAACCAATAAAGTTATTTTATATGGCGCTACAGACATAAAGGATTTTCGCAGGAAGTTGGAAATCTACAGTGCTTTTAGAACGAGGTGCCTAACAAATCGGCACAGTCTGGCCAATCACATGGGCATCATTCAACCCGTAAGATGACTCATGTAAAAAGATGTTACAACTGTGGCGAACTGGATCATCAATCGCCCACCTGTCCAAAGGGAGTCAAATGCTTTAAATGCAATGAATTTGGTCACAAATCAACTGAATGTACAAGCAAACCTAAGAAGACGCTGAAAATTAGAAATAAAAGTGAAGAAGAGAAAGTACCCTACAAAAAGATAAAGATTAATGGTAAAGAATTTGTTACCTTAATAGATACTGGAAGTGATATTAACCTCATAACAAAATCAGAATTCGAGAAGGTTAAAGAGGGAATTAAAGATTATAAAACAGAATCAACGTGTATAACAGGAATAGCCGAAAAACAAATTCTTACTGAAGGAATGTTTACAGCCAATGTTCAAATTGAAATTTACTGAATGTCAAGTTTCATCTTATCCTTAAAGATTTCGAAGTGTTTCACTCTGAAGGTGTCTTTATACAAAAGATTATGCATCTTACTTCTAATGGAGGAAAGGATAATGAACAAGTATATGATATAGGAGATTCTAAATACGCGGAAAAGATTCGTAAGATGTGTGAAGACTACAGACCTAATGAAAAGAAGAAAGAAAGTAACGTTGAATTGAAAATAATACTTACCGATGAAGAACCAGTTTTTCAGAATCCCCGACGTTTGTCATCCTTAGAAATGAATGCCGTGAATATGCAAATAAAGAATGGTTAGAAAAAGGAATAATCAAACCTAGCAAATCTGATTTCGCCTGTCCTGTAGTTCTGGCTGATAAAAAAGATGGGTCACGTAGAATGTGTATGATTATCGACGATTAAATAAAAAGGTAATTAAGCAAGATTTCCCTACCTATAATAGAAGACCAGATAGACAAGTTGAAGTAGGCCAAAATGTTCACGTCACTTGATCTGAAGAATGGCTTTTACATGTGAAAGTACACAAAGATAGTCAAAAGTACCTCATTCGTAACACCCAAGGTCAGTACAATTTCAAAGAATGCCTTATGGATTATGTACAGCGCCATTTGTGTTTCAAAGATTTATTAACGATATCTTCAGCTATCTAATTACCGATGGGACACTGCTAGTGTACCTTGATGATTTAATCATACCCTCGATAACAGAAGAAGAAGGAATAAGTAAGCTAGAAAGTATTTAAAAGAAGCGAAGAATTCGGTCTAGAGTTTAATTGGAAGAAATGCCATTTTCTAAAGAAGGAAATCAATATCTTCGATACATTATTTGTGACAACGAAGCGACCGTCTCCAGAAAAGATTAAGGCTGTGGCAATTTCAAAAACCAAACAATATAAAACTGTGCAGTCATTCCTTGGACTGACAGGGTATTTCAGAAAGTTTATAAAAACTATTCCCTGATTGCAAAACCGATGACAGATTTGTTAAAGAAAGATGCTGTATTCAATTTTGATGAAAGGTGTGAGAAAGTTTTATAGAATTGAAACAAATATTGTGTAACTCACCAGTTCTCCGAATATTCAATCCAGATTTAGAGACAGAATTACACACCGACGCAAGTACTGACGGTTATGGAGCTGTTCTTCTACAAAAGCCCTAAAGACAATCAATTTCACCTTACTATATATGAGTAAAAAACAACTCCAGCTGAAAGAAAATACCATAGTTATTACTTAGAAATTTTAGCTATTGTTGCTGCCATAAAGAAGTTCCGAGTTTATCTTCTTGGGATAAAATTTAAAATAGTTACAGATTGCTCTGCTCTTACTATGACACTACATAAAAAGGACTTACCACCCAGAGTTGCTCGTTGGGCCTTGCTTCTAGAAGAATACGACTACAAGATCGAACACAGACCAGGAACACGAATGAGACACGCCGACGCACTGAGCAGATATCATCTGTATGATACTTACTGAAACTACAGCTCGTTTAAAGAAAGCACAGAATGAAGACGACTATGGAGACTGATTAAAAATTTTAGAAACAGAAAATACGAGGATTATATCATACAGAACGAAATACTATATAAAGAAAGATGGAAGTAAATTGATTGTTGTGCCTAAGAAAATGCAGTATAAGATAATCAGGAAAAATCACGAAAAGGACATTTTGGAATCTTAAAACTGAAGAACTGATTAATAGGAATATTTCATTGAAAATTTAACTGAAAAATAAAAAGTCATAAGTAATTGTAAAATACATTCTCATGTCACAAAAGAGGTAAAAAAGATTCCTACACCCGATAGACAAAGGTAATGTCCCACTATCGACATACCATGTGGATCATCTAGGACCAATGACTTCGACTCACAAGAGTTACAAATACATCCATACCGTCGTGGATGCTTATACGAAATTTACATGGATTTACCCTGTTAAGACTTTAATCACGGAAGAGACTTTAGAGAAACTAAGACTACAACAACAAACCTTTGGAGCACCTGAAAGATTTTTACTGATCGAAACGCTGCTTTTACTTCAAGAGACTTCCAGGAGTATTGTAAGAGTGAAAATATAACGCACTATACAATTACTACGGACAACCCAGAGGAAACGGTCAAGTTGAGCGCATCCATCAGATTATCATAGCCGTGTTGAGCAAACTAAGTGCTGATGACCTGACTAAACGGTATCGCCGTGTGTCCAAAGTACAACGATGTTTGAATGGAACATACCAAAGAAGTATAAGAATGACACCATTTGAACTGCTTTTAGGCACTAAAATGAGAGATAAAGATGATGAACTTCAGAAATTAATAGAAGAAGAAAGCATACAGAATTTTAACGAGAAAAGAAAGAACTTAGAAAGAAGGCCAAAGAATCTATACAGAAAGTACAAGAAGAGAACATAAAAGCTATAATAAAAAGCGAAGGCAGCAATACCCTTTAATATTGGGTTTTGGTAGCCATAAAAAAGACACAGTTCTCACAAGGGAGTAAATTATATCCTAAGTACTTAGGACCCTATGAAGTTGTTAAATGCAATTCAAACGATCGTTATGTTGTAAAGAAGATTGGTATCAGCGAAGGCCCGATTAATACAACCACCTCAGCTGATCTCATGAAGCCGTGGATTTCGCCGGAAGACGATTCATCTGGGTCAGATGAATGATCAGGACGGCCGTGTGGGATAATTTAGCAATGAGTAGTTTGTTTTTATTGTTTGTTGTAGAATATTGACCTCCTTGGTTTATTGAACTGAAAATAAAATTGTAAGATGTCAGTTTAAAAAATGTCATTGTAATCAAGATAGCAAGATGTAATGTGTTTTTTGTGACTTAATGAAAATAAAAGAAGCAGTATAAAAGTGGGTGTTTCGTCTCAAATTCTTGAAATATCACCATATTATATATATATATATATATATATATATATATATATATATATATATATATATATATATATATATATATATATATATATATATATATATATATATATATATAAAATGCTCGGTTTACTTAATTCATAAAACATTTCTATACGGAATAACGTTGCTGCAACTAAGCTGATCTCTCTAATGACGCTTTAACACTAATTGATAGGAGCACGGACGTAATTAATGCACGAGAATGTCTTTTTGCTATGAAATAATTGTTAGATTAGTAAACAGTTTAAACAGTGGGAATTCCATTATTATTATAATACCTTAATTAGTTTGATGTTTAAAGATAGGAACTAAAGATAATTTGCAATAATTACAAATAAAAACTCCCAAATTTTTATTGCGGAAAAGAGGGTCTATCGGGTATTTATCGGTACGGTTTTTTTTTTTATAGGAGAGGGGGCAAACGAGCATGCGGCTCACCTGATGGTAAGTGACTACCGTCGCCCATGAACAACTGCAACACCAGGGGAACCAGAGGAATTGCAGATGCGTTGCCGGCCTTTTAAAATTTAAATATGGTACTTTACCGTACTAGTAGCGGTGTTAGAATATCCACTACCCCATATCAACCCGTAGGTGTCGTAAGAGGCGACAGACGGAAACAAATCAGGAGATGGGCAGCAGCGTCTTCTTAATAACGACTAAAAATAACCAATCCGCTTGCCAACCATGGCAACTATGGCAAATATCTCCCCTATGAGGAAATCTATGGGGAAGGCATTAATAGGCTATAACGGTAATGTAAGGAAATGTTATTTAACAACTTCCATTCAGCAGTGGACATTAATAGGATATAACGGTAATGTAAGGAAATGTTATTTAACAACTTCCCTGTCCGAGAAATAGACACAATAGTTAAACAATTGAAATTTAATATATGACTCATGGGACAGTGAAATGGTTAATGTAATATAATGTAAAATGATATGGCATTATGATTTTTATATTTATGTAATTTTTTTTGGTAATTTATATTATTTTGCATGCCATATGACTAAATACAGAAGAGCTTAATATATAATATTATAAAACACATTTGTTTACAGCTGTAATCGCAAATAATGATTTGATTGATTGATTGATTGAAAAGTTTTTATACGTCCCAAACAGACCAGAGTTATATAGAAATACATCGCAAGATGATGTATGCAGAAAATAATAGATTACTTTAAATTTAATTTATTTTGTATATAAATTAAAGTTGCCTCATTCGTTTATTCACCAGTCGAGCAAGCAATATAGGATGTAATTTTGTACCTTTGATCTGTTTGCATAAACAGATTGGCAAGAAACACGCCTTTTATACTTGATTGACTTGTTACGGTACTTTTCGAGGCGTGGAACTAATTATTGCAAAATTGAACAATGCAAATAAATTTATAAATATGTGGTTTGATGATATAAAGAGTCCTTGAGGTCTTCAATGACTCAATTAATATATACAATAGAATCAATGAGTTTTTTTATATCCTCAAATTGAGGATATAAAAACTCATTGATGCCGGTGAAAAGAGGGTTGGATATATTCTCGCTTAAATGCATAGATAAATGACATTGGCATTCTATTAATCGAGGAAAAGCTGCCATCGTTCTTGGTATTCTGCTATAGGGAGTAGAGCTATAGTATAATTTCAGTTTTTATTTTTTTAACCATTTATAAGCTAGTGTTGGTTACCTAACCACCTGACGGTAAGTAGTGATTCAGCCGAAAATGAAAGAACGCACCGACTTAGCATAATACAAGCTTATTCACTCTTGTCTTGATGACACTCACATTTTAATCAAATGGAAAGATAAATTATGGCAAGGAATTCGAAGTAAGTATAATTCCAAATAAATATTTCCAAAATGGTATGACAAGAACTTACGTATGGAGACTAGCCGATGTCCAATTGTCCGATGTTGGAAGGGAGAGGAAGAAACTAAGTCATACGATTCAAGCACAAACTGTTCAAATGTAACCTGTAGAACACCGAAAGGCTGGCAACTTTGCACCTGTGCTCGGGACTGGTAAGATTTGCTATGGCCATAAATTGAGGTCAACAGTAAGCACTCTCTCTTACCACGCCTTTCAATTATACACATACAGATAACTTTGGAAGACCCTGCTGTAGAGACTATCGGTCGGTGAAATTCCTAAAAGAACTATATCCTTGGATTTTCCTTAATGCTGGTGATAGGAGGGTTGGTTCTTTTTCGTTCAAAGGTTAAAAGGTAAAGTATATCCATTCGGCTCAAACTCGCAGCCAGCGTTGTTAATATACCGCAGGGAGAAAGGCTATATAACATGATAATTTCACTTTTTATTTTTTATCCTTATAAAAATTATAATATTGTGTTTTGTAAAATTAGTGATTCATGGCCAGTACAAGTATACAAAATTTCCATAAAACTTTAAATAGTGGAGGGCTTACTAAGTCCTTACAAATAGCGATGCCTTACCTGATTTCCGAGCACGGACATCAGTTGTACGAGGGGAGGTCAAAAAGTTCGCGGAATAAAAGGGAAAGGGGGTGAAATTAAACATGACGTTATTTTTCCTTTTGGATATATTCTCCATTAACCCTAATACACTTCTCAGACCGTTCAAGTAACCTATTTATACCTTCGAAAAAAAATGTTTTGTCAAGGCCCTTAAAACAGGCAGAAATTGCCGAATTCACTTCTTCGTTATCTGTAAATTTCTTTCCGAAGCTCTTTTTTTCATATTTGGGAACATTAAGCTCGAACTCTAGCTAATAGATCTGAATTGAGATTAGTTTGATAGAAGTAAAGGTGACAAATTCCAACATTTATCCTCGATTGAGTATTAAAATATCGGCGTTCTCACCTCTGAGACTCACTGTACGATATTGATACATTTTGCTGATATTATATGCTGGTGTTATAAGTGATATTTAATGGTTTACTAGATAATATGACGTAGCCTAATCGTTAAGGGTACCGACTGCGAAACCAATAACCATGTTTTAATATTTTATTCCATAACTAGCGACCTTCCCTGGGTTCACCTAGGTAAGATCTACTAATGTGGCGTTATTTAAATTTAAAGTACCATTTATTTTGTTTTTGAACATTTTTTTAAATAACAATTTTCCTTTTTTTTCAATAACCCTAAGTATTTCGGATAAAATACACTCAAGATCACTCCGGGTATTGCACTCTATCTGTTTGAATTTTTGAATTTTTTTAATTTTTGGAAATCTCAAAAAAGGTTCATATTTAGTAAGAAAATTACTGTTTTTACGAGTAATCTGAACCGCCTTTAGAAAGAGCAGGGCAAATAAGGTACACATTCTTTTTTAAATTTTGGACTGTTGCTTTCTTATTTTAACTGTTTTTAGATAGTTTGTACATACTATTTTGTCTTAGATTAAGCGATTATAAATCACTGAGTTTACATGTTGTACACGCTAGAGAACCTTACGGCTCAATTTAAATATTAGTTCCTTACATATGAAATTAGCGTTTTGTACGGGAGGAATATAAAGTCAATTTTTTTTTGTAAAATATATTTAATTAATCAAAGTATACACCGTTGTTATCTATGCACTTTTGCTATCTCATAGGTAGTTCATTGATCCCTTTACCAAAAAAACCATGGGGGCGAGAATCAATAAACTCTTTGAAGGCGGTTTGGACTGCCGCATAGGAGTTGAATTTTTTTCCTTGTAAGAAGTTGTCCAAGTTCCGGAAAAAATGGTAATCTGTTGGAGCTAGGTCCGAGGAGTACGGTGGATGTTGCAGACATTCCAATTGTAGCTCATCTAACTTAGTGGTTGTTTGTTGTGCAGAGTGTGGTCTTGCGTTGTCGTGAAGCAGCAGTGGCCTACAACGATTGACCAATCTCGGTTGTTTAGCAGCTAGTTCTTCCTTCATGGTTTGCAGTTACTGACAATAGATATCTGCCGTAATCGTTTGGCCAGATTTTAGAAAGCTGTAGTGAACGACACCGGCGCTAGTCCACCAATCACTCACAAGTAATTTTTTTGAGTCAATTTTCGTTTAGGGCAGGATTTGGCTGGGTCTCCAGGGTTCAGCCATTGCGAAGAGCACTTCCGATTATCGTACAGTATCCATTTTTCATTACAAGTAATTATTCGATTTAAAATCCCTTCATTATTGTGTCGGTTGAGCAAAGTAACACAGCAGCCGACGCGTGTTGCAAGTTCGATTCACTCAATTCATGAGGTACCCATCGTTAAAGTTTTTTTACTTTCCCGATTTGCTTCAAGTGGATTAATACAGTTTTATCGCTTACCCCAAAGCCTGCAGCTATCTCTGAAGTACTTCATTTTCGACTTTGGTCTCCGGCCGTCCACGGGGTTGGTTCTGAAGGTCGAAATTTCCAGAACGAAAACGTTCAAACCAAAAACGTACCGTGGTTTCTTTTGCGACATCAGCGACGTACACATCATTAATCCTTCGAGCTGTTTCTGCAGCACTGGTGCCACGGTAGAACTCGTACTCGTAAATATACCGATATTTCATGTTTTTCATTGTGCGGTAATAAGCGACGCCAAAGAATAAAATAATGAGGATAAAAACAAATGAATGACTGCTTTCAAAATTCAAATATACCAGCTAAATGAATTTATAAATTTGAATTTGGAATTCTTAACCAAAGAGGAGATATTTCAGATCAAATTGGTCAGTACGACAAAACGCTAATTTCATATGTAAAGACCTAATACTGCACTGCAGTCACTACTAATTGTTTCATAAATTTTTGTAGTTAGCTACTTAATTTCATCACAATAAAATACTTTATTTATTTTTTTAATAAATATTATTGGATTATTTAATATTTTATCTCATCAAAAACTTATATTTGCATCGATTCCGGTAACCATGAGCTAAAACAACAAGTTAGATTGTAGACTAATCTCGAAAATATCGACTCTTAGTAGGACTATTTTTTTGTCCAGAAGTCTGTCTGCTCTACTACCTTTCATTCTAGAATGGTATAGAGCGTCAGTATAATTACAGGCTGTGAGGCATCTTAGTCCTCAGAAGTGACGACGCATATATAGCCTTCTTTATTTGAAGTGGTCAAGATGTATATAATCTAAAGTAGCCATATATTATCATCAGGTGAACTGTAAGTTCGTTTGTTACTTTAATAAAATTAAAAAGAAAAATATTTTGTATGTACATTCAAAATACCGTTAAACTCATAACCTCCTCTTTTTTAAATCAGTTTAAGTTATTTATTTTTAACCAATTTTTTTTAAACATAGAAAGTTTTCAAAAGAGTAAAGCCATAATAATACGAGGATTAAAAAGGATCGAGATTAAGAATGGCGATTAAGGTCTATTATATAGAAAAGGAAGTTTAGGAAAGACGCTATATTTAACGTTGTTTGTACAGTAGCAATAAAATGACTTTAAAAATGAGTGGATATTGTATTAAAAATACTTTATGTATTTCATTTCTATGATTGTGCACTGGAATTGCATTTTATTCCTCCTTTTCTCTTTTATAATCGGTCGGAAATACACATGAAGATATTTCATACTTTTATTGTGAAGTTTCACAAAGTCGCACAAAGAGTTTGCAACTTCATTTTTAATTCTTTGAAAAGACCTGGAATTTCTTGTCACCCTCTGTTTTCTCAGACCTATACGATATTAGACTCTTTATTTCAAAACAAAAAAGGCTTCCGTTAGCCTAAATATTTTTATTTTGTATATTCTTGTTACTCCCATGTGAAGAAACTATGGCAAATTACTCCCATGTGAAGAAATCTATGGGAGAGGTCTATTATTTTATAGATTACGGGTAACAGACGAGCATACAGTCCATCTGATAGTAAGTGGGAGCTGTGGCTCATAGACATCTACATTTATATACGAAGTGAAAAACTACTCAACAGATGCCGAAAAACAAATAACACTGTCAGGAAAGCCATAAGAATCTTACGGGTACAACTTCGATGAAATCCAAAAGTAGACTTTGATGAATTATAAATAATTAGTGAAATCACACGAAACATATTTTATATAAAAATACATGTTTTTTTTTACGAATAAGTGTAAATCTTTAAAACATATAATAATATATATGTCAGTTGCTCTTGTCTGTACATTGAATATTTTTGTAAAAAAAATATTGAGAGGTATTAAAAATAAGTAATTACAGTAAATAAATACATTTCTATTATTTCCAGAAGTGTCTGACAGTAAGTCGGTATGTTAATGATTGCATCACGTCTAAATCACTAGGATATATTTTTTAAATAATAATCATTAGAAAATAATAAAGCGTATCTTCGAATAGACGTTGTTCTATTAAAATTGGTTCATTCTATCAAAAGTCATAAGTATTGTTATAAAGTGTTGTTACAAATTTTTTCAATGTTGGCAATGAGTCAATAAGTGCATTTCAATCTTATCTAAGATCAAATAATAGAAACTTGATGTTATGATAACTTGATGATACTAGGACAAAGTGGTACTTACTCCAACGTTGGATAATTTGAAATCAAACTGATTTCAAAAATAAATAAGTAAGTAATTTAAATTAAAACTTATTGTGATTTTATATGTGAATGAATTTGTTTTGACCAACTTCAGTCACTAATAACATTAATATTAAAACTCTTTTATTTTTTGAAATTTAGTTCGGGTGTGGTATGTCGATACAGTTGATACATCAATAGTTATGGATTTTTTTCGTTCTGTTTGTCTGGTAGTCTGTCGGAACGCGCATTACACAAAAACTTAAAAAGGTTTGGATGGGATACATAATCTAATACATCGCGCAATGGTTTTCATTGCGCGATGTATTAGATTATGTATACATTGTATACTCGTACAGCCATTTTTTTATGTGTTTAGGGTTAAGTGTCAATGGGCAATATCATTTTTTATATAAGAGGGGAAAACGAGCATGCGGCTCATCTGATGGCAAGTGACCACCACCGCCCATAAGCTACTGCAATACCAGGGGAATTCAATTCAGTCATCATCAGGTTCCTCCTGATTCTATAATTTTATGCTCTTACTTTATTTGTCTAAACTTATACTAATAAAATATACCTTAGTTAATTGTACTCATGTCAAGGGACATTCAAGATAGTAAAAACTTAAAAAATAATGTAAAACCGACTTCAAAAAACTAATAAGACTAAAATGATTTCCATATATTTTAACTGTTTCTGATACATAGTTTATCTTAAGACTTCTCCGTTGGGAGGCAATACTGAGGTCATTGACAATAGTGCTTAGGTCCTCCAGCGATTCTGATATAAGGACTACGTCGTTGGCAAATCGAAGGTGAGTGATGTACTCGCCATTAATTTTAACACCGTATCCTTTCCAGTCCAATAGCTTGAGGACTTCTTCAAATGCAGCGGTGAAAAGTTTCGGGGATATAACGTCACCTTGTCTTACACCTCTCTGCAGTTGGGTGGATTTCGTACTCTGGTTCTGTACTCGGATAGCCATCGTAGCCCTACGGTAACAAATACTACATCACTTTCATATATCGACAGTCAACTTGGCACCGCTGAACGGACTGCAGCATCGCTCAAATTTCGACGGAATCAAAGGCTTTCTCATAGTCCACATACGCAAGGCAAAATGGCAGATTTTTTTTTATAGGATAGGGTGACAAACGAGCACACAGTCCACCTCATGGTAAGTGGTTGCTGTAACCCATAGACATCTACATCTATCCTTAATAAAGAATCAAAATGCAGATGCATTGTCACCCGGGAGGACTAAGATGGAATGCCTCTTTTCCAGTAAAAAGGGTCTCCGGTTCTCTACACTCACCATACGAAATACAGCAGTGTTAAGCTGCTATTTTACGCTGGTATTCTGTGAGAGCGTGGTCCTTCCCCGGTCGAGCCGAACCATTCGTGCTACAACTATAGTACTAATATAGCTGCAGCATGGCTCTACCACGTACAAAAAAAAAGATCGTACTCTTTGGTCTTCTGAATAATTTGCCGAAGGGTATATATGTGGTATATGGTACTAAAGCATTTTCAGAAACCAGCTTGCTCGGGAGACTGGAAGTCGTTGAGTCAGCGTGCTAGACAATTCGTGATAACTCTCGAAAACAGCATGAAGAAGCGGGTCAGAATGGAAATCGGTCTGTAGTTCTTCAAAAGAGCGTTGTCGCCTTTCTTGAAGAACAAGACCACCGCACTTCTGCTCCACGCCTCTGGAGTAGTTCCACCATGGAGGATGGAATTAAGTAGCTTCAGAAGGACTCCAAGTACCGGTTTTCTACCCGCTTTCAGAAGCTCTGCTGTAATTCCTTCCTTGCCTGGAAAATTGCCGTTTTTAAAGTGCTGGAGAACCATTCTAGTCTCGCTCAGACTGACGTCCGGAATATCATTCGAATAGTGTTGGATAAGACACAATTCCGATGATATTCGTACGACGAGGGTTTGCGTCTACGTACTCGGTTGGAATCACACCTGTAATACTTTGCTCCGTAATTTTTAGTGAATAATCATTATTAAAGTGCTTATTTTACGTCAAAATTACCACTAATTTGAAGAAGATAAACGAACAAAGATTGTAGTGAAAATTAGAATCCGAAAATTCATTGGTCCATCAGGTTAAAAGCAAAAATATTTCTAAATATTTATAATGGCTGGAACTGCACTGACCTACGACAACTCGTTCACCGACTGCATCTGCCGTGAGGTGAGTCATTACGCCCTCACTGTTTAACGCACATCGACTCGCTCAAACTATCTAAGTCTACCGTACGCACCTAAAATTTATTTTGTCCCTTTACTAGGCGGCCTGCGTTTAAAATGTCTACGACTTGCAGCGGTTGTAACAAAAAAATTCGCAATCTTGGATTCATGAAATGTTCCAAGTGTAGTAAACTATATGACTTAATGTGTCTTAATATAACGGCGGAACACTTTAACACGCTTTCACAAAAGGACAGGGACGAATGGATTTGCCCGTCATGTGTTTACTCCCTACCAAAAAAAAGTAACCTGTTAACGCCAGTGCGTTCCCCGGCAGCTTCCCTGAACGACAAATACACAATGAGCCTCAATGTCAACACCACAAGAGGGAATAAACAATAGGCAAAAAGCTCTGAGTTGCTTTCAAACGAAGACGTCGACTTAACTACATTAATTGCGGAAATACGCGAGTTCAGGAACGAAGTTAAAGACATAGTACGCCAAGAACTGAAAGTGCAGACATCAACCATTACCAAATGCTTTGAAGAAAGGCTAGGCGAATTTTCGAAGGCACTTCAGTTCAGAGACTTGAAAATCGCTTCATTTAATGAAACGATTTCCAAGTCTTTGGACTCTCGTCGTAATTTATTACCCGTAGGTGTCGGCTTTAAAATTTTTAATTTCAATATTAGGAGCCTTCAACAAAATTTTGACGGTTTTCTGATTTCGCTAGCCCGACTTAATGCTGATCCAGATGTGATTATACTAACGGAGTGCTGGCTCGGTGTAAACCCCACGATTCCACAAATACTTGGATATATTTCCTTCCACACAAAAAATAACCTTAATAAAAGTGGAGGTGTCACCGGATATGTTAAAAATTCATGGAGTGTAATATCTTATGAACCGTTAAGTGATCAGTGCTATTGTCTAAACTTAAATTTAAATAATCAAATTACTATTTTAGGGATATATAGGTCTCCTTCTTTTAAGAATGTGAATAACTTTCTAGCCATTCTAGCCATTCTCGATAAATCGTTATCGGAAATTAACAACAGGCATGCCGTGGTCTTGACAGGTGATTTAAATATAAATATAAACGGAGACCCACTTGGTGATCAGTGCTCCGAGTATCTATGCTTGTTAGCAAGTCATCAACTGCTCTCTGCTATCTCGGAGCCAACCAGGGGCTCGGCCTGCCTGGACCACATCTTTTTTAGGGTACAGATTCTGCTGTTAGTATAGTGTGCCATACAGATCTTACTGATCATGACATTTGTTTACTTGGTGCTACTATCAACCAGGCGAATCACCCATCTCCTCGAAACCACGGTAAGTACAAAATGGATTTTAATCGGTTTGTTGACAAGCTTGAGTCGACTGATTGGTCTTTGATAATGAATATGGAAGACGCTAATGAGGCTGCTGATAAATTTAACTCGATCTTAGAAATTGCAATAAACGAAAACACAAGTAATGTGGTGCCCAAACGGCCAGATCGAGTTATAAAGCCATGGATAACTCCAGGCTTAATGAGATGGCAAAAACACCGAGACAGTCTGCATCTCGAAGCCAGTAGAAACCCTTATAACACATCGATCCAAATAACTTATAAACGATACAGAAACTTCCTTTATGCGCTACAACGAAAATTAAAGACCGAATACGAGAATAGCCAAATTCAGCAAAATAAAGATAACCCAAAAAAACTGTGGAAAACGCTCTTTTGAGCGTATATATGTAATCTCTCACGTAAGACAACCGAGGCTACCGAATTGTTGACCATAGACCCAGATTCTTCTTTAAACGCTTGTAACGAGTACTTTTCTAGAGTTGGCAGAGAACTGACAGATGACACGCTCAGTAGATTAAACATCCAAGAAGACCTGCTAGCTGCAGAATACAAACCAAGAGTGCTTTGCAAGGACTCCGTCTTTCTGCAGCCAACGGATCCTTATGAAATTGGTACTCTTAGTGATCAGCTAAGAAACGAAAGTGTACCGGGTATCGACGGCTGCACCCCAAGGTTGATTAAACACATAAAACACACAGTTCTGCAACTACTTACTCACACATTTAATCTAAGTTTGTCATGTGGCATTTTTCCCAATTGTTGGAAATTAGCAATTGTTACTCCAATACACAAAGATGAGGATAAAAACTGTCCTAGCAATTACAGGCCCATATCTTTGCTAAGTATATTTTCCAAGTTACTGGAAAAAATTGTAAGCAAGCACCTCACCAACTTTATAGAAAGTAATAATCTGCTCTCTGTATATCAGTTTGGCTTCAGGAGGGGCAAGTCCAAGGAAGATGCGGTAGTTCTACGACTAGGTAGTATTTGGACAATAAACGCAGCTGTGTAGGTATCTTCCTGGATCTTACTAGGGCCTTCGACACCGTGTCGGTCCCCATACTGCTGCAGAAGCTTGAAACAAAAGGATTTAGAGGAGTGGCGCTGGCTTGGTTCCGTAGCTATCTTGTAAATCAGCATCAATGCATAAGAGTGGGCTCACATACAAGTAAGCAATTAAAAATCAGTATTGGAGTTCCTCAAGGAAGTATTCTTGGTCCAATCCTCTTCTGCATTTGCATTAATGACGTCCTACAAGTATCCATACAAAGAGCATACTGCTATGCGGATGATACAACCATTATATTTAATGATTTGACTTGGGATAGCGTACTCTGAACGGCTCAAAAAGGCATGGTAGTGTTGAATAAATGGTTAAGTCCTAATTTGATAACTCTAAACTACAAAAAACTAAGTTCATATCCTTTCACAAAACTCTCGCATCAAAACCATTTTCGCTGGTAAACTTAGTAATTCACACTTGCGAATCTGAAGTACCCTCTTGCGGCTGTAATATAATCAGCAACATAGATAACATCAGGTATCTAGGAGTGATCATTGATGATAAACTATCATTTAAAACCATAATCATAATCATCATAATTTTATATAACACATTGATTATTTAAGTAAAACTTTAGAATTATACATAGGCAGGAACAACACATATTACTATGTTACGATCCACTTCGGCCACGATCGCGTGATAGTGGCTTTTGATAAATTTCTGTTACAAATGTATTGATAAATTAATAACAATTTACAAACTATATGTACTCTATATACTTATTCCCATGATAGAGGATGGTTTAAGTATTGTGTGTCCTAAAATTATAATAAAGATACATTCTAAAAGAAAAGTTATGTCTTATCTAATATTTCGGTGAAAAAATTACAGGACTTCCATCTCAAATTTCATAGTATGCAAACAGCCAAGTTCTATATCTGGTACCTACACCAACGATTTAAATGGCTCTTTATAATTCTGCTAGGCGATAAAGGTAAACAACAGAAGTAAATAATTTGTAAATAAAAAATAATATATTATTTTGATACATTAAGTCCATCATCACTGGGACATTCATGTTTAACGTTTTGTCCTATCTTGTAACCGCGTAGAAGTGTTTTCTTTTATATGAATAATTTCATTGAACAATCATTTTACAATTTGAAAACCAAAAAAAAATATATTACAAAATCACCATCCATTCCGTTTTATTATAATTAAAATTGTTATAGTACAGAAATTTTTCTTTCAGCTTTTGTTTTGTAATAAAAAGCTCTGATAATTAAGTAATTAACCAGAAGGGTTTAATTTTTTTTCCTTTTCATTATAGACTGGATCTTTATACAAACTTGACATGTCAAATCATATTATATAAATGTATGTTTATCTTACTTATTCAAAGTAGTTCATCAATCTATATTTTAACATTACAAGCCGTTTTAAAAGAAGAGTTTATTTGAGTGTATGTTTTGTATTTTTAAATTCTATGATTTGTGATTTGTGATTGTCCACAAGCAAAGTCAAGCACAAAATAACAACCTGGTTGCTCCATGCTTCTTATTCAGGAAACGCAACACTTACTTTCTTTTCATATCTGACCCCATACATACGCACGCGTAGACTTACACTCACTTGCACACACGCACACGCACGCACAGACACACACACACACACACACACCTACAGTAAATAAGCTATTTTTTTCCTTCATGCAATAATTTATACAAAAATTTTAGCAATATTTTAACTTAATCGCATTCCTATGTATTTATCGGTGTAAACGGTGTCAGTAAATGTGCTTGGTTCCTGCGATACAAGCCTAGAGCTTAGTGCAGAAACCAGTGTTATTGTTTAATTATGTAATGTTTTTTGGTTAAATAAATATATTTCTATTTCTATTTCTAAGACTTGCTCTTGGATCGTTACTCACACTTGCGTGTGGCTCAAACGATGACGTGTACAGTTGCCCATAGAACCTCTCAATATCATTCAAAATCACAGGTGTCTCGGAAACGATGCTGCCACACTCAGTATTCAGCTTCGACAGTTGGCTCTTTCTGGTAGACAGATCTCTGGCAAAAACTTTGCCCTGGTTCCGCTCGATCGCTTCTACAATACGAGCTATATTGAAGTTGCATAAGTCCCGCCGCATGCGTTTGGAGATCTGTCTGTTCAGTTGCCTGTATGCTATCAAATCTGCTGAAGACTGCAGCTTCATTTCCCGTCAGCCATGTGATTAAAACTATGATCGGAGAGTTTTTGTTTTCTTTTGTGATGTATTTTAACTGTTTTTCTTTCGAAACACTATGTCTTAGCACCGACTTCAGATCCTTATAAATTGTGTGGAAATTATTATATAAGTTGTATTTGTTTTAAAAAAGGGTTTACTTTTTTTTAAATATTTAAGGTATTTCATCCTTTTGAGTGGACTGAGCAATATCACAACGTCAAGGCAACAACTCAAATGTCGCTTTAATAATAAAATTACCAATTTTAACACCTATTTTACTACCTTTTGAGTGGAGTATTTGTTTATGGGACCACCATTGAGGTATAGCTCATTTTTAAAATAATCATAGAATTTAAAAATACAAAAACATACACTCAAATAAACTCTTCTTTTAAAACGGCTTGTAATGTTAAAAATATAGATTGATGAACTACTTTTAATAAGTAAGATAAACATACATTTATATAATATGATTTGACATGTCAAGTTTGTATAAAGATCCAGTCTATAATGAAAAGGAAAAAAATTAAACCCTTCTGGTTAATTACTTAATTATCAGAGCTTTTTATTACAAAACAAAAGCTGAAAGAAAAATTTCTGTACTATAACAATTTTAATTATAATAAAACGGAATGGATGGTGATTTTGTAATATATTTTTTTTTGGTTTTCAAATTGTAAAATGATTGTTCAATGAAATTATTCATATAAAAGAAAACACTTCTACATGATTTTTAAGATAGGACAAAACGTTAAACATGAATGTCCCAGTGATGATGGACTTAATGTATCAAAATAATATATTATTTTTTATTTCCAAATTATTTACTTCTGTTGTTTACTTTTATCGCCTAGCAGAATTATAAAGAGCCATTTAAATCGTTGGTGTAGGTACCAGATATAGAACTTGGCTGTTTGTTTACGTCCCAGTATATTACAACTTAATTTTTTATAGAAAACTAATCTGTCACTTAAACATAGAAATTGTTATTATTTTTAATTTATTACATGTAATGCTATCATCAGCACCTGCGGTCTTTTTGTCTGCAAGCGATCAATCACAAGACGTTGAAGGAAAAATATAATTTTGAATAAACTGTCGCTTAAGTTATGGTAACATAATGTTTTTATTCGGTAACCTTTAAAAACGTTATTATAAATGTAAAGTTGCAGCATATAGACATCCCACAGCTGGGCTTAGGCATGCTCTCATTATCGAGGAGTTATTAAGGTATCTGCTAAAGTTAGGAGACTTCGCATGTCCAATATTTTATTTCTCATACATGCCGGTTTTGAGATGTTTTCCTTCCTTTTCCTTTTTTCTTTTGCGCTAAGTACGTGGCAAATCAGCTCATCTAATTGCAATTAGCAGTTTTATCATGTAAGTGTAATTTTACTTTGAAAATATTCCCGCTGGGTTTCTTGCTGGTCCTTCCCAGGACAGAGGTTTTTGTCGAACAAGTGGTAAAAGTGAAAAAATGACTTTGTACCTATAATAATTACTTATTGAAATTACTAATTTGAATAAAAATTATTAATATAAATGTGTAATTAAATCCTTTCAATTATGGTGCTATTTAAGATTGTATTCTGTGGGAACATGGTCTTTTCCACGGTTTAGCGAACTTATTTGTCCTACCACACCTTACATAATAGGTGATTATACTAACATTGAAGAGCAAAAACTTTCCCGAATGACAAACTCTTATTGGCAAGGAAAATATAGACCAAGCAGACATTAGTTGCAGTAACGACCTAAGAAATTCAGAATTTCAGAAGAATTCCAGAAGCTCAGGATTTTCTGGAGTATGTTTAATGATGGTCTTATTATGGATTGTAATGAAGAAAAAATTAAACAAGAGAAAAGTGTTCAAAATGTTTAAGGTATCACACAAATAGAAAGCCAGACGATTAATGCTTATTAGGAATCTAGAAATTGAGCACAATTTTTAAAAATAATTGGTATAAAATTTTACCCCCGCATCCTACTTTACTAATTTACCTCCACTTCTTGGAGGCCGTTTCTCGTAAAAGGAGGCATTCGGAAAAGTATACATCCAGAACAATTATTTGTAGGATATACAAACATTTATTCAGTGCGGGATTCAAACCCCCGGTCCTGCAGCATATCAAATACTTAGCCACTGGGCTACGGGGTAGTGCGACGGAATTTTTATTCCTTCTTATTGCTTATTTGCTAAACTGTGCGTATTTATTTATGTATGAGGTATGCCTCAAGCATTTGGATATATTATAATAATTAATCTAATTTAAGATATTTTAAGTCAATTGTTTAAGTTAAGTCAACGGTATTTATCTATGATAACTTCTAAATTATAGTCTTAAAATTGAACGTTCAAGAACTTTCATTTTGTAAGTCTAATAATGAAAAATTGTAAATAGAAATGGTTTGATACCCCTGGAAGTTTGTTCATTATTGTTAGCTACATTGCCATATATACGCGTATAACCTACTTCTTCTTTCATCTTTTATGTCCGTTAAAGTCCACTGTTGGACATGAGTCTCTCCCGCTACAGGCAGGATTTGGATTTGAGAAATACCACGTATTATACGCGGATGAGTGATGGCAGTACTAGACGTGTTTTGACGTTACTTTCCGCCGTCAATCTAAATATTTTACGTCTAGAGCTAACGAGGTAGTTATAACGACATCTGTGGGAAGCCATAAAATCTTTCTGGCATATCCCATAGTCACCTCTTGTGACACCCCGGGATGAAAAGGTGTGATGGATTTTTGAGTCGCCGTGTACTTACCGCCGTGGACGCTTACCTCACTAACTCTTACGGCACGTCATTCAAATTGACTTTAAATTGGTTTTTGATTATTCATACTAAGTGAAACTTACACTAAATGAGAACAAAAACCGAATGTTATTAACATTTACAAATTAGTAGTACCTTTTCTGTCTAGAGGACCGTCAGGGTTTGTTTCACATTTTGCCTTTTTCTGCGAACAAGCAGATATTATCCCCTGCCAAGTTCAGATGTGAAAGTAAACAGCCACGGTAAAAGTTATAGGCTGTGTGGCATTTCAAGGTTGACTACGCTTCTGTACCTTCTTTATTTGAAGTTAATTGCAAGGGTAACTGAAATTAGAAGTCACTTTCCGTGAGGATCGTTGACTCATTTCCATCCATCCATTACAGTCCTTCACAAGTCCACTGATGAATATAGGTGTCCCCCAAAGAATGCCACAAAATACCAACTGAGCCACCTGGATCCATCAACTTTCTGCATGTCTTCACTTGCCTGCCGCTCGAGAACTTTTCTTCCCCATCAGTTTTTTTGAAATATATAGCTGGCCCATTGCCACTGCAGATTGTTGATCTGTTAGGCTATTTGTCACTATTATATTAATATGAAAAAAAATTAGCCAGTACAGCCACCATGTGGTGGCAGTCCTCTGTGTAGTGGCCTTAGGTGTCGAAAGAAGTGATAGAGGGAAATGAAACAGACGACAACTCAAAATAATAAAAAAACTGCGGTTGCCAATCCGCTTGCCAAGCTAGGCAACTACAGCAAAAATCCTACCGTATGAAGCAATCTATGGGGGAGGCCTATGTTCAGCAGTGGACATTTGACAGTCTGTAATAGTAATGGTAGATAGTATGGTGTAAGAAATCAAACTATGCGTGAAACATTTATTTCGAAATAAATGAGAATTAATGAGACGTAAGATAAAAAAGTAACAAAATCGGACAAAACAAACAAATAAAAACCGAGAATAATGATGTTTGTAGCACAATTATTCTACTACTTATGATTTATCACGCGTCTAACTACTTTCGTGTTTTGTATCCGTAAAAGTTCGTAAGGAAAACAACAATTTTTGTGCGTTTTTTCTCCATTTTATTCCGTTTTATCCGTCCTCGACAATGGTTATCGTTTCGTTTGTGATTTATATTATATAATTATGTATTGAGTTAAAATAGTGAGTAATTATGATTTAAAATGTAGTTTAATGAAGATCGTATTATATTCAAATTTAGTATATTATTTTGATATTTTGAGGTTTAGTAAAATCTTCAGTTACTAAACCTGCTAAATATTTTCTATATTTTTTTAATACTAAATTATGGTGCACCATTATTAAAAAAAAATGGAAATATAGTCGACGCCCATTTACCTGGCGAACGAAACGAAAATGATGTTAGGTGTTTGGAAACAGGTGAGCCGTGATGACTCAGGGTCTAAGCACACGTAGTGAATTTCACAGTACATGACCAGCCAGGTTTTTCAAGTACTGACTTACCACGTGCTTGTCTAGGAAGGAAAACAGCGTAAGGAAACTTGCATGTGTGAGAAATAAAATATTTTGAACACGTAAAGTCCGCGAACAGGCACTAGAGCAGCGTGGCGGACTAATTGACCCTCAGAAATGACCTCCCCTCATTTGCCTATCAGCAGAACGTATATAGGTTGTAGCCAATGATATTTCTATATAAAAAAGGTAGATAAGTTACTAGAACGCCAAAATTGAAGCCTTGGAAAGTGGTCAATTAGCCATTCCAACCCTTGTCTTACATATGACGCCATGATTACATAAGCTTAAAGAGAAGGACAGCAAAAGACGTTCCAAAACTGGCGCAATAAGAACAGGAAGAGCGAGAGAAAATGTAGTGAAATGTAAGTAAAACATTAAAATGAGTATATGTGTTGTCGCTGGGGCGGCCGAGTTCGGAACATTTTTTTCGGTGGTTTTGTGAGCATATAACTTATCTATAAAAATATCATTGGTTATATTAGGTCCTTACATACGAAAAAATATATTTAAGTAATCAAAGTATGCACCGTTGTTATCTATGCACTTTTGCCATCTCATAGGTAGTTCAATGATCCCTTTACTAAAAATCCCATGGGGGCGATAATCAATAAACTCTTTGAAGGCGGTTTGGACTGCCGCATCGGAGTTGATTTTTTCCTTGTGAAGTTGTCCAAATTCCGGAAAAATGGTAATCTGTTGGAGCAAGGTTCGGAAGTACGGTGGATATCGCAGACATTCAATTGTAGCTCATCTAACTTAGTGGTTGTTTGTTGTGCAGTGTGTGGTCTTGCGTTGTCGTGAAGCAGCAGTAGCCTAGAGCGATTGACCAATCTTGGTTGTTTAGCAGCTAGTTCTTCCTTAATGGTTTGTAGTTGCTGACAATAGATATCTGTCGTAATCGTTTTTTAGAAAGCTGTAGCAAACGACGCCGGCGCTAGTCCACCAAACACTCGCAAGTAACTTTTTCTGACTCAATTTTCGTTTAGTGCAGGATTTGGCTGGGTCTCCAGGGTGCAGCCATTGCAACGAGCGCTTCCGATTATCGTACAGTATCCACTTTTCATCACAAGTAATAATTCGATTTAAAATCCCATTATTATGCCGGTTGAGCAAAGTAACACAGCAGTCGACGCGTGTTTGCAAGTTCGATTCACTCAATTCATGAATTGAGTGAATCGAACTTGCAGGTGAGGCTTGAGGTACCCATCGTTCAAGTTTTTTTACTTTCCCGATTTGCTTCAAGTGGATTAATACAGTTTTATCACTTACCCCGAAGCCTGCAGCTATCTCTGAAGTGCTTTGTGATGGATCCGCTTCACAATAACCTTTAATTCTTCATTTTCCACTTTGGTCTCCGTTCGTCCACGGGTTGGTTCTGAAGGTTGAAATTTCCAGAACGAAAACGTTCAAATCAAAAACGTACCGTACTTTTTGCAACATCAGCGCCGTACACATCATTAATCCTTCGAGCTGTTTCTGCAGCACTGGTGCCACGGTAGAACTCGTAATCGTAAATATACCGATATTTCATATTTTCCATTGTGCGGTTACGCAAAAGAAATAAAAAAATAATGAGGAAAAAACAAATGAATGACTGTTTTCAATACTCAAATGTACCAGCTAAATGAATTTATAAATTTGATTTTGGAATTCTTAACCAAAGAGGAGATATTTCAGATCAAAGTGGTCAGTACGACAAAACGCTAATTTCATATGTAAGGACCTAATAATTTGAATTCACTTTGTACTCTTTTCAAGCAGAATTAAATAGATTAGAATAAAATATTTTTTATTAAATATTCCATAATACTAATTGAAAGTCATTTTTTTATTTATCACTGGTTCGGAAAATACCTCTGTCCTGGGAAAAATCAGCAAGAGCGGGACTTTTTTTTAAACATGTTGCATTTTACAATAATTTTATTATTTTGTTTGTACAAATTTTAAATGAGTTTTAATAGGACCAGCATGGTGGTGATCACCTCATTCCCAGGGGTTTTTTTCACATGTGTATTCTTTGATATTATAATAACCCTTTTTGTACAATTTTTCTTTAATCAAATATTTAAACTAATTTATTGACAAATTTTGTATATTTTTTGGGATTTTGTTGTAAAAGTAAAATTGATTCATAAATGAATTACTAATTCTGTGGAGTCTAGTAACTGGTATTACAAGCTGTTTATTCCTTGTGTTTAAAGTATGAACATCTTTATTCTTATCAAATCTATTTATGTTTTTATGTACATAAATTACATTTTCATAAAAATATTGCGATGCCAAATTTAATATGATTATTTCTTTAAGGGACTCATTACAACTTAAGTTATAAATTGCCCGTATGGCTTTCTTTTGCAAAACAAATAGAGCTTCGATGTCAGTCGAATTACCCCATAGCAAATTTCCATAAGACATCACGCTATGAAAGTAACTAAAATAAACTAATCTAGCTGTCTCAACATTGGTGAGACATCTAATCTTTCTTACAGCATATGCTGCAGAACTAAGTCTGCTTGCTAATTTAGATATATGGGGACCCCATTGAAGCTTCGCGTCAATAGTAATACCAAGAAAAACAGTGTTATCCACAAGACTTAATTCCTCCCCATTTAAGAGCACATTGGTATTTGAATTTTGAACATTAGGTATTGTAAATTTAATATATTTTGTCTTATTACCGTTTAAGAGCAAATTGTTGGCGTTATCTAATGTACTAATTTCGATAGAGCATTATTAACATTGTCAAAATTAATTGACTGTTTTTTGAGTTTAGAAATTAAAGAGGTATCATCAGCAAATAATACTGTATCATGATTGTCCCCTAGAAGACAAGGTAAGTCATTAATATATACTAAGAATAGGAATGGGCCAAGAATCGAGCCCTGAGGAACGCCCATTGATACTACTGATCCGGAGGAACCTTTACCATTGATAACGACTTTTTAGGGTCTGTTATTTAAATATTAAATAATAAGTCTAATCGCAATATTTTTACACCGTAATGTTGTAGTTTCCTGATTAATATCTCATGATGGACGCAATCTAAAGCCTTGGAAAGATCACAAAAAATACCTAAGGCATTTTGTGAACTCTCCCAGGCATTAAGAATATTTCGACACCTGCGTCAGTCATCGAGCGACCCTATGAAACCAGATTGATTTTAATGGAGTAATTTATTTTTATTAAAAAAAAATAACATTATCTAAAATTATCTTTTCAAAAATTTCACTGAGAGTTGGCAGTACATAGGTATAAAATTGCGGAGTCCAATGTACTACCAGATTTAAATAAAGGTATTACTTTACTATGTTTCATTAAATCAGGAAACACGCCAGATTCGATACTAGTATTAAAATAACAAGATGAGGTGCAATTAAATCTATCATGGACGCAATAACTGTAACTGAAATCCCCATTCATCTGCGGTTTTTACATCAAGGGTTTTGAAATATTTTACAATATCTTGTGGTAATAATTTTTCAAATCTAAATTCTTTTAAACAGGTATTAACAATCTGTTTGAGTAATGAATCGGCGACTGTTGGAGAAGTATTCTATGACTTTGTTGTCAAAATATGTACGTCAGTGAAATATTTCTCAAGCACCGCTGCAACTTCTTGATTTGATCTAGTCAATTCATTATTAATTTTCAATTGATAATTTTTGTTACGAGGTTTGTCTTTACCGGTTACGCTATTAATTATACTGCACGTCGTTTTAATTTTATTTTTAGTGGTCTTAATTTTGTTGCTAATATGTAAAGATTTCACTGTAGCGCACATTTTTTTAAACATTTTAGAATAATTTTGACATATTCTCTACAAGTATCGAAAATATTATATGATCTTTCATGGTAAAGTTCATATAATCTTTGTCTGCTCTTATGAATTCCTACTGTCGCCCACTCACTAAATGCCTTGCGATTGTTACTGGAGAATGTTTGAGAAGGAAATGTTTTATTCAATTCATTGCTTATAAGTTTAAATAATACTCCATATTATAAATAGTCTGAATTGTTCTTGTAAGAATGTGATGGAAGATTTTTTTTTTACCATATTACTTCTAAATCTCTCCAGACGTTTTGCATTAATCGGAACAAACACAATTTTCTCAATTTCCTATTCTTTTCTTGCACATATGGTAATGAAACCAGTTGTCCACAATGATCTGAAGTTAGTTTTTGAATAACGAATTTCTTGATAGGTAGAACATCTGTAAAAATATTATCAATACAAGTTGTACTACACCCTGCAATACGTGTAGTTTCAAATAATGAATTATCAAGTTTGTATGATTTGAACAATAAGCAAAATTTCATACTGATGGAAGAAGCTTCTAGGAGATTGATATTAAAATCTCCGCATACTACAAGAGATTTATTTTGTTTATTAAGCTGAACTAAAACTTATTCCATAATTTTTTAAAAGGTATCATACCTTGAACATGGGGGTCTGTAAACACTAACAACAATAAGGTGCTCAAGCTCAACACATGCCATTTCTACAGTTCGCTCAACAGAGAGGCTCACAATATCTTTACGTTCTTTACGTGATATGGATTTATTAGCTAATATTAAGGACCCACCACGTAATTTAGTATCTCTATTGAAAGAACTGACCACCTGCTGATTATTGAAATTAAATATGGATATTAATATTTCAGCCAATGTTCAGTAATACATAAAATATGTATATGGTTACTATTTAAAAATAATTCAATTTCTAGTTCTTTGCCTAACATACCTTGTATATTTTGATGCACCAGGTTAAAACAGTTTTTATTATTGCTATTTTGTGAAATTACAGTTTAGTTGGTGAGTTTTATTCTAAGTTATTTAAATTATCTTTGCTAGAGATTACCTCTATTGTCTTATTATCTAATTTAAATTACTTGGAACTGATTCCAAATCATTTGTAAAATTATTTTGCCGCTCAATAAAAGCAGGTTTCAATGTAGCTAAAAATTTTGCGGTGTTAAAATATAAATAATAAGATAGCGTATTTGCTACAAGTCTTAAACTCAACTTTGATAGGTAATACCTATCTCTTGTCAAAAACTTCTTAGTTAAATTATTAATATCAATCAAATGAAATTTATCATTATTATTCTTACAATAAAATATCAAATTGAAATTATTATTAAATGTCAAATTATGCATTATTAAATTTAAATTATATCTTAGTTTATTTTCCTGTGACCACCCCTCTATGTAAGGCAATGTAAACAATTTAAATATATGCACATTTTTGTTATTGAGATATTCAATCTATTTTAATAATTGATTATTGTTCATATTGCCCAACAAAAATTATTAATATACGAGCTATTAGGGCTAAATTTACTAGTTAACATTTTATTCATAATATCACTGAATGATGCTCCAGGCATGCAGTAGTTACTTATCTGTTGCACTTTTAAACAGATATTTAATGATATTCCCAATTTTTCCCTATGTCATCACTATACACAATAACATTATTTTTTCTTTATATGAATTACTTTTTAAATTTATCTGCTTGTTATAGTACTGTTATAGAGTGTAGGTAAAGAAAATGAAGTATTACTCCTTGTCATATTATTAACACACACTGTCCCTAAAGAACCTTGCATTGAGCGCTGATATTCAAAAATTCAGAAAAACTTTTTCTTGCAGTAGAATAATAACTGTCTTGGGCGACAGCTTTACTTTAAAGAATATATGGTGAGTCTAATATGGTAATAGTTATACGAATATGGCAGTCGAATGTTAGTTGAACGGATTTTTTGAGGTGGTAGAGCCATGTTGCAGTTATATTACGGTTGTAGTATGAATGAGTCAACTCGACCGGGGTAAGACTACGTTCTTATCGAATACCAACGTAAAACCCAACTTTATGCTGCTGCGTTACATATAGTGAGAACCGGAGACTCTTTTCACTGAAAACGAAGCATGTCATCTGAGTCCTCAGGGTTGACAATGCATCCGCATTTTGGTTCTTAATCTAAGATAGATGTCGATTTCTATGGGCCAGAATACTTTTCTACCATCAGATGGACCGTGTGCTCGTTTGTCGCCCTTATTCTACATAAAAACACTAGTAAATGGACGCTTAAGTGAATAAATCAAGTAACAAAGGTAAATAAAAAAAAGTTTTTCTGACCCAAAACAAAAACAAAACATGGTATAAATATTTAACACGAAGTTTTCAAGAGACGAACGAACGAGAATTCTCTTAATTACATACCAAAAATAAAAACGAAAATAAAACGAATTCGAAGACAACTCGTATGTGTAGTTTTTAGAGTAAAGGAGTTTTTGCCAGAGTCTGTCTTTCCACCCGGTAATTAAAGTGGATGTCTGCAAGGCAATAGTTAATGGGCTTTCGTCTAGCTAACTAAGTTAAAATCTTCGGCTACATCATAGCTTATCATCAGGAATAATGGTCAAACACTAACTTTGACGAATAAGTTTATTATAAAAGACACAACACACGACAACAACGACACAATATATTTCTCACGGCTGGGCACAAAGCTCCGCTCATTTCTAAAACGATTAAATGAAAAAATTATATATAAATGTAAAATATGTAAAAAAAAATCCTAGGAGTCCGTAAAGAACTTTTGTCTAGGATTCCGTCTAGTTGGGTACCACCTTCTTACCTATTTCCCGTCAAGCATGCGTGTTCTGCTGTCTGTGTCATGTCTGTGTTACAGTCCCAAAGGGAGCCAATATAATTACAGGCTGTGAGGCATTCCATCTTAGTCGTCAGAGGTGACAACGCATCGCTAGCCTCACTTGTTTGAAGTTTGTTGCAGGTTCCTATGGACTGCAGTAGCCACTTACCATCAGGTGAAATGTGAGCTCGTTTTTCACTTCAGTTTTATTAATAAAAAGTTATTCAAGTAGGCACTTCTTTTCTATTCTGGTAGTTTTTAACAGATGACTTTGGATCGCATCAAAATAAACAAAATCCATGACAAAGAACCTGTTTCGTTAGTCATCGCGTCGTCCGGCGCACATGCTCACTTACGTCATCTTATCAGTAGATAATATTATTATTTATTAGGTTAGTTATAGGTTATAGTTATTATTAGTTAGTATTATTTGTTTATTTTGGGTATAGTTTTTTGTATTAGTTATATATTTGTTGTGTTTTTTACAGCGTGAAGAAGCTTTTTGTGTGTATTTTTTTGAAGTAAATGCAAATTAAAAAAAAAATGAAGCACCATTAGCATGTAAGGTTCGAATCCATAATTAACATTTTGACAAATATTATAATTTACACTATAAAAAGCTAATTCAATATTAGCAGTATAGTATATAGTTAAAATAATCCTAATACCTAACCACAATATCTTAGTAGGTATAGTAATGAGGTAAAAAGTATGTATTAATATACACAGCCAGTATAACTAATTACAATAGGTACCTATGTAGGTATTATGATTAGATAAAAGGTACTTATCTAAATAGTTACCTACTATAGCATATAATGTACCTACTTACTATGTATATTATATATACATAATACCTACCCAGACATTTAATTACAACCCAAAAACCCCTATAACTAAGCTCACCATTTATTTTTAACTCAAAACGGGACGTTTAACGGGGGTTAATTCCAGTTAAGCAGGTTAACAATAAAAATAAACACAACTTTTTAATGTTATTTATTTTGAAAAACTGTAACTTTATACAATTAGTATTCACATTAATTATAATTATTTTTATTATAACAAATTGTGAAAAATAAAAATTGATCACCAGTTCACCAGCTTCATTAAAGCAAAGTTCCTCAGACAGTAATTATTAAATGCAACATATTTTTTAATTATATTTATATTTGTCAGTAAAGTTGGTGATGATTTTAAAGAAGAATAAAATTCTGGGAATGTTTTTTTTTATTGTTACCTTTGTTATCAAAATCGTCTTTAGAATTGGAACATAAGTAATTTTTTTCAAACGTCCACAATTTATTCAAAATAGAAAAATACTCTTTCTACTGGAGCATTTGTACCAGGTAGACATAAAATATATTCGATTAAAATGAAAAAGAAAATATGTTGAAGATTGTTGGTGCTAAAGAGTTTGAATAATTCCATCCAACGAGTTTTTGCGGAAACTTTTAAATTATCCCATTCGGTTATTTTTGGTCGGTCCCGCTCTCGCACTGACGTGAGGTCTGACAAACTTCATAATTTTAAATTTTCACGCGGTTTCGGAAAACGGGACAATTTTGTGTCCCGGAGCTTTGTTTGGGGACAACGGGACAGGTGACCGAGAAAAGGGACAGTCCCGTTCAAAACGGGACGTATGGTCACTTTACCTATAACCCTTATACTTCTTGTTGGTTTTTGTTTTTAAATTACCTTTATTATAACCCTTATGTTTAAATAAATATAATTACGTATGTAGAAATAAAATTGAATAATAATAAAAACAAACATGTTTTTTTTCATCCTCATCAATCATTGGGGTGAGGATAATGTCAGCAAGCATGTAAGTAATAAGCAGGCTAAGTTACAAGGTCCTCAGTTCAAAAATGTTACTTTTCAATACGTGACACGTAAAAATTAACCATAATAAAAAAAACACATCTGCGAAACATCTACTAAATATAATATACCTACCTAACTACCTATTTACCTATAGTGAATAGGTATCTTTTAAACTCACTATTTTCAATGCCTCATTTTCTCATGTTAGATACCTTCCCGGGCGTTCGAAATGAATGATGTAATTTTTATTAATTAGATAATATGTGAGAATACATAATTCTAATATAATGAAACTAATATACCGAATTTTAAAAAATGAAAATACATTTATCATTGTCTGCCGTGTCCATTTCCATAAAATAGTTTATTGATGTTGAAAAAATAATACTACGTTTGTACAGTAGGTGGCGTCTTCCAGATTTCTTACGCGATATATTGTAGCGAGAGTCGGCGGACCGAATGCTCAAGGTCGTTCGCTAGGAGTAGCGCCTTAAGCTGCTATATTACGCTGGTATTCTGCTAGAGCGTGGTTCTTCCCATGCTGAGTAGACCCATTCATGCTACAACCATAATATAGAAGCAGCGTGACTCTACCACGTTACAAAGTTGATTATATTTATTTAATGATTTAATACGTGTTTCAATGCTTTATATTTATCCTTCCGCAAAAGTTATAATTGCAAAATTCAATTTCATGTTACACGCGAACACATAACTGAAATTCATAATAGTTCTAAATTAAGGCGGAACCTCACTCTAAATAATTACATTTGTAGCGAGTTTTTAATATCATCACTTATAAATATAGAGATTCCAGGATCAAAAAATATTTGTTGTTAGCATCGCTTTAATATTTCGACAAATAAAAGATATGATTAATATCAATAATATTTATATATTTTATAATTCTTCTGTACGTGTGTTTGTATTGAACTCCTCTTAAACAAAAGAATGATTTAGATAAATTTTTATGGGTGCATTAGATGGATGGTTTAGATTCACAATTGGAACCGATAGTTCCAGAAATCACCCGCGCGGAGACGGGGCGGATCGCTAGTATTATGTTATATTTTGATTTTGAATCGAACTCCAGACCTCATACCACCACTAGACCAACGAGCCAGTCAATGTAATTTTAATGTAAGTGCCAGCACCAATACAAACCGTTTTGCGGTTTAATGGTGCTGTACTGTAAGGGGCGTCCATTAATTGCGTGAGGTGAATCTCACGCAATCAAAAGCATTTTTTTAAATAAATCCAACGCAATCAAGCACACTTTAACATATATATGTTACTGTAAAAGCCCGTATTGGGGTAAATCTTAAGATTTTGTTTTAAATCTTAGGATTTACCAACATGGGCTGGTAAATGTAACGTTTGGTATAAAATGAGACGATTTTTGGGCTTTTACCATTAGAGTTTGGTACATGCTAGGTTTTACCAATGACTATTAGTAAATGTTGGTTTTGGAAATAAAAATATATAATATAAGTAGAAAGTATTTATTAAACATCGAATCATGTTACCGACAAAATTACAAAATATTTTATGATGAGTTTTTAACGTATAATACAGGAGAATATATTTGTATTCTTCTCACAAACATAATATCTACGTTGGCTAAGCTTACTATTCATTAATTTTTCTTATGAGATTATTGTCAGTACAAATTCAATCTCTTATGGTATTGACTCTATAGTTACAAGAACTTCCTGCAATTGTCTCGTGATTTCTTTCTTCGAATCAATATCGCATTTTCTAGTGACATTATCATCAGTAGTTACATTAGAATCATCTTTTTTTTCTTAGCCTTCACCTTCTCCGTAATAATCTTTTCTTGTATTTTATTCTTGACAGCGTTATTGGGCAATGCCTTTTATAACTATTTCTCAACATCAATATCTTTTTGTCATGTTCAATTACATTTTCGGCGGTAATATATTGTTCCGCATTTATCTGCGAATGCAACAAATTCTCCAAATCTTCTTCAGATCTAACAACTCTAATCATATCTCTAAAGATCGCTGAAGTTGCGATGCCCATTTTCATTGGAAAACCAAACATTAGTTCGTACGAGGTTCTTTTGACTCTCTCGTGATAGGTATGCTCTATTTTTCATTGCCTGGGTGAATGTTAAGCCCTCTGAACATTTCAGCCTTTAATTTCTCTAAACACTACTCATTTATTCCTATCGAGATAAAAGTTATTGTCTTTCTTACTTGTCACGAGTTCGTCCAGTATTCCATAAAATCTTTGTATCACACTCATTTTGTCTCATAAATACTTCTAGATAACAAAAACGTACGTACTAATCGATCGACTGTGCCGAGTGGAGAGAGGTGACACTGCACACTGTCCGCGAGCACGATAATGCGCCAAACACTTTTAGATATGACAATTTTTCAACATTTTACGTATCTTTGAGGTAAAACCGAAGATTTACTAAGTTTATAGTAGTAAAAGTCAGAAATTAACGATTACCAGAGAACAGTTCGGACTTTTACCATTAAGACTTGGTAAATCCTAGGTTTTACTGGAAAATAGTAGTTTGCGCTTTTACAGTAACATATACAAAAAAATACGCATTTTGAAAAATATCACGTGAGATTTGGTGGTGAGTGTGAGGAGGTCGAGCCATATCTCACGACTACTCACCAGGGGGAGAGGAAAGGTAGAAAAATCGTCAAAATCATCTCACGTAATTAATGGATGCCAACCAACCTATTTTGTTAATTAGTTTTACGAGTTTCCTTAATTGAAAAAAATATCTGCGATAACATCAACTTTACTTTGTGGTTTAAACATTATAGAAACCGCTGAAGATGAATATTATTATAAATCATTATATAAAAAGGTAAGTTAATAATTTAGGCTTTTATCACTTTTATCGATGTTATTCTTTCTGTCTGTTTATCCGTCTGTCTGTCCGGGCTAAGCTTTGGAAAAGCTGAACCGGTTGTAGCGAAACTTCACGAATAGATACAAAGGAATGATATGAGTTGGTTTTTTAATCAATTTAAAAAAAAATCATTAAATAAATGGTCTTTAATAATTATTTTAAATCTAAATAATACCTTATCAATAGATACCACCAAGGCGAAGCCATGGCGGGTCGGTAGTAGAAAATGCTTATAGAAAATTGTGTATTGGATTTTGTAATAAAAAACCTTTCAAATATTTAAGCTGTTCGGTAAAATTATAAACTCAAAAAAAAGTAAAGTTTCTTCCGCTACTTAATAGTTGCTTTGAAAAGTTATTCAAGTTTAATGGATACTCTAGAATTTCCCTTGGTAAGAGCTTAGAATTATACGTCTGTAAAATATACAACTTTTTAAAGATTACATAATTTACGTCATAATGTTTACAGCCGTTTGCATCATAATGCAGTACTCTTATAAAGCATTTTTTTAAAGAATAAATGTGCCTAACGAATCCAATGTTTACCTGATGGTTGATGGGTGCTATGGCCCGTAGACATCTAAATCTATCCTCGATCAAGAATCAAAATGCGAAATGCGTTGTCACCACAGAAGACTAAGATGGAATGCCTCGTTACCAGTAAAACGGATCTAAATATTAAGAAAAAAAAATCTTAATACAAAATTGTAAATCAATCAAGAAATAATAACCACCATCATCATCGCCCGTATAGTGGCGGGTAAGAATACCCACTACCCCATATCTTCCCGTGGGTGTCGTAAGAGGCGACAAAGGGAAACTGATGCAGAGGATGGGCAGCAGCATCTTTCTGATAAAAGCCAAAAAACAATAAAAAACTGCGGTTGCCAACCCGCTCGCCAAGCGTGGCAACTATGGCAATATACCCCCGATGAGCGACGACACAAATAAACGGCCCCCAGTCCCCGGCGGCCCCGCTATTCCTGGCTACGGTGGCGACCATGGTAACGGCGGGGCAGGGGGTGCTAAGAATCTCCGGTGGAGGTTCGGTTGCCACCTACGATGACTCGACCTGGCAACATATAACGCACGCACCCTGAGGACTGACGAGAAGATCCTGGAGCTGGAAGAAGAGATAGATAAGTTACGCTGGAATATAATAGGACTATCCGAGGTCCGAAGAGAGGGGGAGGACACGGTAATCCTCGAATCCGGCAACTTATTCTATCACCGGGAGGGCGACCATCTGTCCCAAGGAGGTGTCGGATTTATCGTCCACAAGTCTCTCGTTAACAACGTTGTAAAGATCGGGAGTATGTCGACAGTCATACAGGTTTACGCACCAACCTCGGCACACCCCGATGAGGAGGTGGAGGAAATGTATGCGGATATCTCTAGAGCCATGCATTCCTCCAAAACCCACTATACGGTGTTAATGGGAGACTTCAACGCAAAACTAGGCACAAGAGAGAGCGGTGAGCTGAAATTAGGAAATCCGGAATAGGGCAACGGAACCCATAACAGCAGCTGGCCGACTTTATGGAGAAAGAGGGACTTTTATGATGAACTCTTTCTTCCAAAAGCGGCCCCACAGAAAGTGGACCTGGTCGAGCCCCGACGGTTCGACAAAAAATGAGATTGACTTCATTATGACGACCAGACGACAACTGTTCAGTGATGTTTCAGTGATCGCGAGGGTGAAAACTGACAGCGATCACCGAATGGTGAGAGGCACACTGAAACTAAACGTTAAGTTGGAGAGGTCACGTCTAATGAAGTCTACTCTCCGTCCCCCTCGTGCTCTAATTCAAAGTCCCGAAAACTTTCAGCTCGAGTTACAAAATCGTTTTCAGTGCCTAGAATTTTGCAATGAAGTGGACGATATGAATGACAAGCTTGTGGAAACTGTCCATGCGGTCGGAGCTAAGTTCTGTAAGACCCGTCGCAGAAGAACACAAAAACTCTGATCACACCTTAATCTCATGGTTGTTAGACGGAAGATGAAGCTGCAGTCTTCAGCAGATTTGACAGCATACAGGCAACTGAACAGACAGATCTCCAAATGCATGCGGCGGGACTTGCGCAACTTCAATACAGCTCGTTTGAAGAAGCGATCGAGCGGAACCAGGGCTCCAAAGTCTTTGCCAGAGATCTGTCTGCCAGAAAGAGCCAACTGTCGAAGCTGAAGACCGTTTGTGGCAGCATCGTTTCCGGGACACCTGAGATTTTGAGTGAGATTGAGAGGTTCTATGGGCAGCTGTACACGTCATCGTTGCCACGCGCAAGTGTGAGTAACGATCCAAGAGCAAGTCTTATCCGACACTATTCCGATGATATCCCGGACGTCAGTCTGATGGAGATTAGAATGGCTCTCCAGCACCTTAAAAACGGCAAGGCCCCAGGCAAGGATGGAATTACAGCGGAGCTTCTGAAAGCGGGTGGAAAACCGGTACTTGAAGTCCTTCAGAAGCTCTTTAATTCCGTCCTCCATGGTGGCATTATACCGGAGGCGTGGAGCAGAAGTGTGGTGGTCTTGTTCTTTAAGAAAGGCGACAACGCTCTCTTGAAGAACTACAGACCGATTTCCCTTCTGAGCCGCGTCTACGTGCTGTTTTCGAGAGTCATTACGAATCGTCTCGCATGCAGACTCGACGACTTCCAGCCTCCCGAACAAGCCGGTTTCCGAAAGGCTTTAGCACCATAGACCATACATACTCTTCGGCAAATTGTACAGAAGACCGACGAGTACAATCTGCCACTTTGCCTTGCGTATGTGGACTATGAGAAAGCCTTTGATTCCGTCGAAATTTGGGCGGTGCTGCAGTCCCTTCAGCGGTGCCAAGTGGACTGTCGGTATATCGAGGTGCTGAAGTGTTTGTACAGTAGGGCTACGATGGCTATCCGAGTACAGAACCAGAGCACGAAACCTATCCAACTGCAGAGAGGTGTAAGACAGGGTGACGTAATATCCCCCGAAACTCTTCACCGCTGCATTGGAATACGTTTTCAAGCTACTGGACTGGAAAGGATACGGTATTAACATCAATGGCGAGTACATCACTCACCTTCGATTTGCCGACGATATAGTCCTTATGGCAGAATCGCTGGAGGACCTAAGCAATGACCTCAATAGTGTCTCCCAACGGATAGGTCTCAAGATGAACATGGACAAAACAAAAAATCATGTTTAATGTCCATGTCACACCTATGCCGGTAGTTGTTGGGAGCACTAAGCTCGAAGTTGTTGACGAATATGTTTACCTGGGACAAATAGTCCGACTAGGTAAGTCCAACTTCGACCGAGAGGTCAATCGACGGATTCAACTCGGCTGGGCAGCGTTCGGGAGATTACGACCCATCTTCTCGTCAGGCATACCTCAAAACCTCAAAACTAAATTGTACAACCAGTGCGTGTTGCCAGTGATGACATACGGAACTGAGACGTGGTCCTTCACTGCTGGCCGTATGAGGAAGCTCAAGGTCGCTCAGCGAGCTATGGAGAGGCTATGCTCGGGGTTTCTCTGCGTGATAAACTTAGAAATGAGGATATCCGCAGTAGAACCAGAGTAACCGACATAGCCCAAAAGATTAGTAAGCTGAAGTGGCAATGGGCCGGCCATATAGCTCGAAGAACCGACAACCGATGGGGAAGAAAGGTTCTCGAGTGGCAGCCTCATACCGGCAGGCGAAGTGTAGGGCGTCCCCCCACTAGATGGAGTGACGACCTGGTAAGACATGCAGGAAGTCAATGGATGCAGGTGGCTTGGGACCGTGCTTTGTGGCATTCCGTGGGGGAGGCCTATGTTCAGCAGTGGACTTGTGAAGGGCTGTAATGAATGAAAAAGAAAAATCATCATCACCATCCTTACAAGTCCACTGTTGAACATAGAGCTTCACTATAGATTGCCTTATATTTGCCAGTTGCCTCGTTTGGGAGGTAGGTTGCCAACGGCAATTTTTTTATTATTTCATTGAGTTGTCATCAAAAAAATGCTGCTAGCCATCTCCTGTTTATATTTTTCCATCTGAGCCTCTTACGAAACTCACGAAATAATAGAGGGTAGTAGATTGGCGAGGTGGTAGTGACTTAGTATAGGTGGTATGCCTCCTTTTCTGCTTAGGAATTCAGGTAGGTACTTCTTTATTACCTATTTCTGTGGCCAAATAGCACTTCCTTCACTTCTGTGTTCCGGTCTGAAGGGTATAGAGAGCGACTATAATTACAGGCTGAAAGGTATTCCATCCTAGTCCTCAGAGATGACAACGCTTCTGCTCTATCTGTTTTTGTAGTTATTTTCAGGTATCCATGGACTTCAGTAGGCATTTACCATAAGGTGGACTATTCGTTTGTCATTTCATGTTCAAACTCAGCCATGACATAGAGGAGAGGACTGCAAGTTCTGCAGGGAGTTTCGGTGGCCACAACTGTATACTGAGTACCGAGCCACCTCCGCAGTTCTACAATGAACCATCTTACACCCTACGTACGCGATAAATGGCTCACTTTTTTGTTTTGTTTAATAATAGACTATATAATTATCCTTATTAAACTTCATTTAAAATTCTTTATTCGTTGATTCTGAGCGTTGAACACTTCAGTTTTATATTTAAAAAAACATGATTAGCTCAATCGTTTGCGCCTCTTTCAGGAATATATATAAAATACATAAATAAACACGATTGCACACTGCGTAATTTGTTTCCATTCAATTGTCCAAACAAATTATTTGCCTCAGATGTCACGAGTAATTTCCGTCGCCATTAGCTTTTTCATGGCGACTCCGTAATCTGATTCATTACAACAATTCAAAACTTTCACGAAAGCAGGCACTGATTTATAGGCTTTAGTGAATAGTTCGTTCGTGGGACTTTTTTATTATGATATAATATGTTTTTGGAATGGTCAGAAGTTGCAAAGTACGATATTATTTATCTAAAGTGAGTCTTGTTTTGTTTTACTACTTAACCGTTTTTTATAAAAGGGTGATTAACCAACATATAGTCCACCTGATAGTAAGTGGATGTTGTGAGCATAGACGCCTTCATAATCCTCGATTAAAAATGGTAAATGCAGATGCGTTGTCGCCATTGAATACTAAAATAAAATACCTGGCTATTAGTAGAAAGAAGCTCTGGTCGATCGTTTACATTAATTTTTTCATTATTAGGTATTCTGTGTAAATGTTTTCTATCCCCGGTTGAGCCGATCCATTACATGCTCATACATACATACTAACATGTTGCTGCGTGGCTCAACTACGTATAATTTTACTATTTTTAATCTTAATACCATATTTATTAATATTTTTCTCAGGGATTTCGACTATGCTGCCAATTTACGAGTGTAAAGAGTTTAGACCCGTATTGAGACGGTTATATGCTGTTACTTTTAGAAAAATTCCAGCGTCTTTTTCATTCACTATACTACAAAAATATGAGCCATCAATTAAAGTATTGAGAGCTTTTGAAAATATAAAAATAACTAAATGGAAGTGTGCAAAATTGTGGAAATCTAGTATCATTTAGCTTGTGCTCATTAGGAAAACATGATAAATATTGAGAATAGAATGAAAACCGCATAAAGAGTTATTCAAAAACAGATAATGTTTATTCATTCATAAAATTATTTTATGAATAAATTATGGTCGAGTGTTGCGAAGATTAATTATTATTTTATGCGATAGAAATTACTGTAGAGTTCAGTCTTCAAAAAATTCATATTTCTGTACGCAGAAAATACAATATTATGAAAAATATTATATGACTTTTAATGACTTAAGACTTTTTGCACACGTGGGTGTGAAATGTCGTGCAAAGCCTTAAAAGGCACATAACATACAAACATACATACATTATAAATCTGTAGTGGACACGGAAGTGCCACGCTGCAACCATATAACAGCTGTAGCGTGGCAGTGTAAGAATATGTGGTGGGATATAAGGAGTAGAAATAATATCTATTTAGTTCAGTAATATCATATTATATTTAAAGAAGAAGACGCCATTCATGTGTCTCTACCTGGAACCACGTAATACACACCCTACCCCCTACCTATGTACCTACGTCACAATTACTGTATATAAGTCTCCCCAAATCAATAAAGAGAAAGTTATTAATCTGCATGAGTGAGTTAAATTTAATGCATTGTCCTGTTGGGATAATGCATTAATATTACATGGCGACCCTGTCAGGCGGTGCGCTGCTACAATGCACGCGCACCGCCGGGCCTACAAGAATGGAATATTAAAAAAAATCATCATGGATTGACTTCTAAACATTATTAAAAATATATATATTACAATAACGCAATGGACGCAAAACCGGATGTGACAAGAAAACTATAATATGAAAAACACGAGGAGAGGCCACAAAATATATTGTTTTAGAAGCTCACTGAAAAATTAAAACTGGCGGATTAATTGAAAAGGGAAAGACGCAGTTGTATTCTAGCGAGCATTACCCAGAAGAATGTGAAAATTGTGTGTGTACGTGTTTAAAAAAAAGTTGACGAAAAGTAACAACCAAGAAGATGGGCGGTTCTCAGACTAAAGAAGAGACCATGATTGTACAAAATGCAGTGGTAAGCAATAAGGAAGGAGCTGAACAATTGCAATTTCACCTGAGTACCAGTAATATTTTGCTGTCTATCACTGTTATGGTACTTCTACTGGTGTCCTTGTATTGCTTGTACCGGACATACAGGCGATGTCATGTAAAGTGGAATACTACAGAGATAAATCCAAGAAAAACGAGAGTAAAACTAAGGGCGTATTAACCGAATTACTATTATGTTAAATATTTCGTTAAATTATATAAAGTGTACTCTAGTTAAATAAGTTATGAATATGTTTTTAGAACAGTTATATGAGAAATTAAAAGAAGTGAGAGCATATTTAATTAAAATTGGACCGAATAGACGTGAAGGAAAAATTTTATATACTAAACTTAAAGAGGCCAATGACATATTTAGTGATTATTCTAAGTGGTTAATAAATTTTAATAGTAAAGTAAAAGAAGATTAGATTAAATCTACTGATATTACATTCAAAACCTTAATAATTGATATTTTTCATATTGTTTTGCTATTATATATATATTTTAAAAGTTATGTATTAACTATTCTGTATTTAATATAATATGTATGATTAAGTTGAAAATATTTATCAGACCCTTAACGATTTAATAGCATTTTTATTGGTTTTATTACTGTGTCTAAATGGGAATCATAACGCAATATTATAAATTAAGTTACGTATACACTTATGTGGCACTTCTATTAAGGCGCAAGACATTTTATATTCACTTTTATTCAGTTATAGTTTTAAATTATTTTATTAATGTGTCCTGCATAAAATTAATGAAATAATGATATAATAGATTACATTTTTACGTACTTGATTTCTCCATAATTTATAGTTAAATAACACTGTGATATATTTTGTCGTTTTTATTATTCGAATCCAAATTTTGAAAAGGGTTATAAATAATTAGTTTTTTTTTTTAATTTTCTTAATGCCTTAAAGTTATATTAGGTTAAATTGTTTTTTTTTTCAATATTTTAAATACATACATTAATGTTTTGTTATATATAAACTCGATAGCTGTTACAGCGATTGTTTAAATTATTTTTAGTATGCGATATAATTAACATCATAATATTTCTAACAACGTAAAATTTTTAAGATCCAATGAGTTATATGATGTATGTAATATAACTATGAATGACGAAACTATTTAAATTTCTGTGTAAATTTAAAAAAAATTGTTAGAATCTCATTTTAAGGTACATTTTCCTTGCATTATACTATATTGTACAAGTTATCTTAAAATTAGGTATGAATCACACCGTGTGATCATAGTTCGATGCAATCGCAAACGTTTCCATATAATTACTTTCGAATTTAAAACAAAGGTGTCTCAAATTGCTTGTGCTGCTAAGAGTACAATTTGTATTTTGATCTGTCTGTTGTTATGATAGTGATGACGACTTATGTTCCCATTATTATTTCTTTGTGTTGTTCATTTTCATATGAAATGTAGTAATTTATTTTCGGTTTAATATTGTTTGAACTTTTTAAGCTTTTAAACTATTATAATTTATTATTTTCTCGGAAAATAGTACTTACTTGTGTGAATAATGAAAATTATTTCTTCGCTTTATATGATTTTGGAACTCATTACATAAGGTATACAATTAATCGATTTAAATTTTGTTGTGCCCATATTGTGAGCCTCAATCCTTGAATGACAATGATGTAACTAAATATTTTAGGAGACTATATGATATTTGTAAAAGATGTAAGTAAATTTTTGGATAAGTAACAAAAGTATATAAGTTTTGGATAAGTAAAAAGTAATGATAATGTTGTAGGTTTGAGTGACATAGGTATAAATCAATGGACATAGGTAAAGAAAATTGTCGGTGGTTAGCATATCCAAATACAATCAGCCTGATCAGCTGAGAGTTTGGAAAAACTAATAACCGATATATTTTTTAAGGTTGTTCGGATGCGATTAAAGACGTAATGAGTTTTAATGAGGGAATGAGAATTTATTATGAATTGTATAGAAATATTGTCCATAATCTTGAGTACAATTAAAAATTGATTAATAAATACTATAAATGTAAAGAAATAAATAGAAATAAAACAAAAGTTGACCTGCATAAATAAGTAAAGAGATACGGGAACTTCCATCACTGGTAAAGCATATAGTCTTCGAGCAGGGTATGTTTACATGATTGGATGATAAAATCGGAAGTAACGGGTACTAGGGAACAATACCTTCGGTACAAGTGATGTGAACAATTTTACTCATATTAATAGTGTTGGGGACAAGAGAAGTCTTAAATTTATTACCCTTAATAATGGTACATTGAGGTCACTTCCTTCATTGGGTCATAGTGTGAACTTAGTTTCCTCCGTGATAATTGTTGGAGTCCTTTTGAAATGACTTAAACGTAGACCTCAAGATTGTGCGCACAACCCAAGGTACACTTTTACCTTGATATAGTATGAAAAAAAAAAGTTTATGTGCCAATAAAATTAAATAAATGTAGTAAAAATGTAATATCATACCCAAATAAATATTATAAATATTATATAGCCCATATTTATAAAGTACCCGCGTGATAAATATCATGAAATAAAATATAAATGAAATGAATTAATACTCCGATTCCCGGTATCTAATTAATAAATAAATATATAAGTGAATAGAATACTAAAAGAAATAAAGCTAGCTAAATCTCAAAAATATTAAGAAATAAAAGAAAGTAGGTACAATAATTATGAAAAAAAAAAGGCCTGACAATCGAAAACCAAGGATATGAGAGTAGTGTTAGTATGAAAATAATTAACATGCAAGGACATGAGAACAATTAAAATGAGGTAATAAGGGGCTCTCTGAACAAATCTGAAAAGTGAGATATTATGTAGTTATTTTGCATTTCTGTATTAGAGTGCTACCTATAATGCTACTTGAAATGCTACTTACAAGCTACACGTCTAGTAACTATAGGATCGATCCACACAACCACACGTAAAAAACAATTAAATTTGATAAATGCATTTTCGCGTAGATTTACATGAATTTACAAGATTTTTTTTCATATTATAACTATGAATCAATGTGCCTAACATTGATTCATAGTTACAATAACTCTACCTTAAATTTATTTTTGTGTTATGTTTCTTTTGTTTGTGTATAATTTGTACAATTTAAAACTAAATTTTGTTTATATATTGCTTATTAAAATCAAGTCGAAACGGTATCGATTCGCTATTATTATAAGTTTCATAATGTAATTTTTTTTTTCTTTTATTTTAGACATTGAAACCAAAAATTATGTTATTACATACTTAAAATACTTATAACAACAAATACAACATATAATTTGCTATACAAACTTATACATATTTGTGTAATAGCCTTTTTTTATAAATTTATGTTTCAAATAAGATTAACATATTCCTTAGCAGTAATGAAATCTTAAAAAAAGGTAATAATGCGTTTTAGACTGTTATAAAAACACTTTTGTATGTATGTAAATGTATTATGACACAATGCCATGTAACGATCTTAACTACGTAAATTAAAAAGTGTTTAATTCTATATTTTTGAGATACATTTTAAGTGTATTCATAATTAAACATTTTGTAAGTTATGTTGAATTAGATATTATGTATGTGTCATACGATGTAATTGCAAATCTTTCCTTATTCGTGCTTTGGACTTTATAAAAAAGGTGTCTGTCAAAAACCGCTTACGCGGCTGGGATTGCAAAATGTATTTTGATATCTGTTGTTATGTTAATGATCATGATTACGTTGCATTATTGGACGCGCCAGTAACGTGGGTTTCTTCGATAAAGATTTGAGGACTGTATTGGTACATACAACAAGCAGAGCAAGGGAAGTGGATGAGAGCGGAATGCACGCACTAACCTTGTGAGGGACTGCCTCGCCTTCCTCCTGGAGTATCAGCTAGCACAGCAGGTCCACTACGTGTATCGGCGCACGCACTCTTAGATCAGTTCTAGGATGTCACACACTCCTTAACTCTCGACTTATTGTAATCGCGGAAGGCGTGTCATATTCACGAAATTACTAGGACTCAATTTCCGGTGATAATAAATATTAAAGAGGAGATCGAAGGACGTAATGTCCCTCGCGCGGTTGCGGTTATTAATCGATTGCAAGTAATATTAATAAAAATTGTTTTTTATCTTTTATTTTTTTGTCAGTGTAGTGTAGCCCCCACGACTATATAGTTAGTATATTAGAGTTAAATTAAGAATAGAGAACTTATAATATTTTTTTTATAATTGTTATCATTACATAAATTATAAGACATATAGAAGAAGTAATAATAATTACATTATGAATTTGAAGTGAATGATTTTAAGAAAGTATTTAGTATTTTATAGCATCATATGTTTTAAATTTAAAATTTAACAGAATTTAATTTTTTTTAAATAGGGAAGGAGATGTGGTGTAGGTACTATGACAAAGCAATGTATTTAAGGACGCGTTTGCAAAATTGATAGGTATAGAATCGAACTATTACATTGACACGGGTCACACACACAAGTGTACGCACGGTTAGCTGCGGGTGTGGGAATCGTAATCAAGTAAAAACATTTTGATAATTTGAAAGATTGATTTTTTTTCTCATTTATTATACCTACAAAAATATATTACATACGAAATACGAATAGCTGCTCCAGAGACTGCTAGGCACTAGAAGCCCACTACTAGCAGTGAGATGGTGGCTGTGGACTTTGGGCTGGTTTTGTTAGTTATGATAAGACTTTAGCTTCGGACTTGGTAAAGGGACTTGAAGGTATACTTCGGTGACAGCTACTGGAACTCCTCGACGAGTAGTACTAGGTGTGCCGAGTTTGGGCTCGTTTTGTTAGTCATGATGAGAGCTTACCTCCGGACTTGATAGAGTGACCTGATGGTGTACTTCGGTGACTACTGCTGGAATTCCTGGACGAGTAGAACTAGGTATGCCGAGTTTGGGCTCGTTTTGTTAGTCATGATGAGAGCTTACCTCCGGACTTGATAGAGTGACCTGATGGTGTACTTCGGTGACTACTGCTGGAATTCCTGGACGAGTAGAACTAGGTGTGCCGAGTTTGGGCTCGTTTTGTTAGTTATGATTAGACCTAACCTCCGGGCTTGATGGAGAGACTTGATGGTGTACTTCGGTGACTACTGCTGGAATTCCTGGACGAGTAGAACTAGGTGTGCCGAGTTTGGGCTCGTTTTGTTAGTTATGATAAGACTTTAGCTTCGGACTTGGTAAGGGACTTGAAGGTATACTTCGGTGACAGCTACTGGAACTCCTCGACGAGTAGTACTAGGTGTGCTGAGTTTGGGCTCGTTTTGTTAGTCATGATGAGAGCTTACCTCTGGACTTGATAGAGTGACCTGATGGTGTACTTTGGTGACTACTGCTGAATTCCTGGACGAGTAGAACAAGGTGTGCTGAGTTTGGGCTCGTTTTGTTAGTTATTATGAGACCCAACGTCCAGGCTTGATGGAGAGACTTGATGGTACTTCGGTGACTACTGGAATTCCTGGACAGGTAGAACTAGGTGTGCCGAGTTTGGGCTCGTTTTGTTAGTTATGATAAGACTTTAGCTTCGGACTTGGTAAGGGACTTGAAGGTATACTTCGGTGACAGCTACTGGAACTCCTCGACGAGTAGTACTAGGTGTGCTGAGTTTGGGCTCGTTTTGTTAGTCATGATGAGAGCTTACCTCTGGACTTGATAGAGTGACCTGATGGTGTACTTTGGTGACTACTGCTGGAATTCTGGACGAGTAGAACAAGGTGTGCTGAGTTTGGGCTCGTTTTGTTAGTTATTATGAGACCTAACGTCCAGGCTTGATGGAGAGACTTGATGGTGTACTTCGGTGACTACTGCTGGAATTCCAGGACGAGTAGAACTTGGTGTGCCGAGTTTGGGCTCGTTTTGTTAGTCATAATGAGAGCTTACCTCCGGACTTGATAGAGTGACCTGATGGTGTACTTCGGTGACTACTGCTGGAATTCCTGGACGAGTAGAACAAGGTGCCGAGTTTGGGCTCGTTTTGTTAGTCATGATGAGAGTTTACCTCCAGACTTGATAGAGTGACCTGATGGTGTACTTCGGTGACTACTGCTGGAATTCCTGGACGAGTAGAACAAGGTGTGCCGAGTTTGGGCTCGTTTTGTTAGTCATAATGAGAGCTTACCTCCGGACTTGATAGAGTGACCTGATGGTGTACTTCGGTGACTACTGCTGGAATTCCTGGACGAGTAGAACTAGGTGTATCGAGTTTGTATATATAAATCAAAACAGGCACCAAAAATAAAATAACCCTTATTGCAATCTATTATGATTCATCCGTATTAGCAAAATATGTGAAAAAATAAGCATCAGTTTTTATTTTTATTACGACTATTTGTGACATTTTAATAAAAAGTAAACACCACTATTTTTTATTGAATATGTCTGCCTACTTATAGTATTTTTAGAAATCTTAACATATGTTGATAATAGAACAAAAATGTACCTAAACATGAGCCGGTATCGTTAATTTTGTAGAAAATGGCTAGGGAAGATCGTATCTACAATATAAAAAACTATTATTTTCAACAAAAAAGTCACCACCATTTGAAGATGAAGAACAATTCTATACGTGGTAGCAATTAGCTATGTTTGATTTGGTTTAATTTGTCACAAAATGTACCGAAAAACAGCATAATTTCGCCCGATTTGCAAACGCACCCTTAACTGTAATATTAAATTATATCATCACTCAATGTGGACTCCATATAAGGAGTAGAAATAATATCTATTTAGTACAGTAATATCATATTATATTTAAAGAAGAAGACACCATTCATGTGCCTCTATCTGGAACCACGTAACACAAACCCTACCCCCTACCTATGTACCTACGTCACAAATACTGTATATAAGTTTCCACCAAATCAATAAAGAGAGAGTTATTAAACTGCATGAGCGAGTTAAATTTATTGCATTGTCCCAACATTACAAATATCAAATACCGCATATCGTCCCGACGTAAGAGGCGAAGAGGGAAATAAAACAGTAGTTGGGCAGTAGCGTCTTCATAATAACATCTAGGAAATAAAAACTGCGGTTTGCTGCAAATATTCCTACTATGACGCAATATTTGGGGAGGCTTGTGTTCAGCAGTGGATTTTGGTTAATAATATATTGATGATAATAATGATGAAGCTGCAAGGAATATAATCGAAATGTAAAATTTTTTTGGTTTTTGAAATATATTTAACAGTAAATATTCTTAAGACTATTTTTTATAATAAATTGGAAAGTATTGATTTATCTAAATACAAAATACCATCCAAATCGTTAGAGTCGTTTCCGAGAAACCTATAACATACCGATTTGTGCATTAATGAAAACTAGGTATTTAATATTATTAATAGGTATTAGCTTTCATCATCATCACAACCATATCAAAGTCCACTGCTGAATATAGGCCTTCTCCCTAAATTGCCTCATAGGTGAGATATTTGGCATATGTGCCACGCTTGGCTGGAGCATTTTAATAATTTGAGTTGTCATCAGAAAGATGCTTCTGCACAACTCCTATTTCATTGCGCTCTGTCGCCTCTGTCGACGCACGAGGGAGGATATGGGGTTGTGGATATTCTTAAACCGGCAATACATGGCCAAGCCTCAGCCAACGCGAGCGTAGGCAAATTGATACAAGGCGAGTGCTATAGTCCACATGTTGGTCAATTTTGAAGGTGTTAACATACAGACATGGCCGCTTAACACGTGGACACGACTTGCCGAACGCAAATGAGCGCCTTTGATTTGAGCAGAAAAACCAACATTGTTCCGAAGTAGGAAAATATCCCGAGTGGTGGCAACGCAAGCCAAACGAACCATATATACGTTGGCGCTAGCCTGCACTCGGCCAGCTAGGCGAGCGATGACTAGTAATGGTGAAGCTAGACAAATGAGCTGTCTACACATTGGTACACGACTTCGCTCGGCGAGCTATGGCCAACATGTATAGCCAGATTTACACTGCAGTACTACATATATATTTGCTATATTTTGCTTTGACTCTTTGTTTTTATGCGTATTATTTTATGTACAGTTTTGGAAATTGATTAAAAGAATATAATATTTTAAAATATTTATTTTATCTTGTACTTAGAATAAAATTATGAGTAGGAGTTAAGAAAATATAAGATTGAAAAATAATATTACTTACTTCGTAACACTTCCCTCGGGCAAGTCATTCTAGCATAATGGATTATATCATATTCCACTCAGTATTTTACTATGTAACATCGATAAAAGTGATAAAGGCCAATAATATAAGCTTACATCTTTATATAATGATGATATAATTTATAATAATTTTCATCTTGAGCGGTTTCTATAATGTTTAAAACACAAAGTAAAGCTGATGCTATCGTAGATTTTTTTTTTAAATTAAGGAAACTCGTAAAACTAATTACAAAAATAGCATTAGGGGCATCCATTAATTACGTGAGGCGCTTTTGGCGATTTTTCTACCCTCCCCCTTCCCCTGGTGAGATGTCGTGTGATATGGCTCGACCTCCTCACACTCACCACCAAATCTCTCGTGATATTTTTCAAAATGCGTATTTTTGTATATATGTTAAAGTGTGCTTGATTACTTTGGATTTATTTAAAAAAATTGCTTTTGATTGGGTAAGATTCTGCTTGACCCCTCTCCCTCCCGCCATCACCTCACGCAATTAATGGACGCCCCCTTACAGTACAGCACCACTAAAACGCAAAACGGTTTGTATTGCACTTACATTACAATTACATTGACTGGCTCGTTGGTCTAGTGGTGGTATGAGGTCTCGAGTTCGAATCAAAATCAAAATATCGGGCAAAATCAGTTATTGTGATTTTCTGTTAAGAAATTCTCAGTAGCAGCCTGAAGTCAGGGAGTTGACAGTATTTCAGCGCAGTGCCTTGGAAGCACGTAAATCGTGTCGCGTCGTGTCGGAATACCGTCCTTGTTCGTGCTTGCGCATACACTCGGGCACTATAATCCGGTCCTGCGCTGATGGTTAATGTTCATAGAGACTTATCGCTGTTACCGAAATTCGGTCTAGAGGATATTATATTTACAATTACATTATTTACTTACAATTATTACCACAATTAGATTACTGGCCTTATAATACCTCCTTAAGAATATGGGATATTAAAAAATAAACCTTTTTTATAAAGCCCTGAAATACGGTCCTGACCGAGTTTTATGGGGAGCTACCACAGGAATTCCATAAAACTCTGACTCTCAGAAATAGGTAATAAAGTAGTCCTTACCTGAATTCCTAGGCAGAAAAGGAGACATACCACCTATACTAAATCACCACTACCACCTCGCCAATCCACTATCCTCTATCATTCCGTGAGTTTCGTAAGAGGCTCAGAGGGAAAAATATAAACAGGAGATGGCTAGCCGCATTTTTCTGATGACAACTCAATGAAATAATAAAAAAAATCCCGTTGGCAACCTACCTCCCAAGCGAGGCAACTGGCAAATATAAGGCAATCTATAGTGAAGGTCTATGTTCAACAGTGGACTTGCAAGGATGGTGATGATGATGGTGGTTATTATTTCTTGATTGATTTCCAATTTTGTATTACGAGTTTTTTTCTTAATATTTAGATCCTTTTTACTGGTAACGAGGCATTCCATCTTAGTCTTCTGGGGTGACAACGCATTTCGCATTTTGATTCTTGATCGATGATAAATTTAGATGTCTACGGGCCATAGCATCCATCAACCATCAGGTAGACATTAGATTCGTTAGGCACACTTATTTAAAAAAAATGCTTTATAAGAGTGCTGCATTATGATACAAACGGCTGTAAACATTATGACGTAAATTATGTAATTTTTAAAAAGTTGTATATTTTACAGACGTATAATTCTAAGCTCTTACCAAGGGAAATACTAGAGTATCCATTAAACTTGAATAACTTTTCAAAGCAACTACTAAGTAGCGGAAGAAACTTTACTTTTTTTTAAGTTTATAATTTCACCGAACAGCTTAAATATTTAAAAGGTTTTCTTTATTAGAAAATCCAACACACGATTTTCTATAAGCACACTATGTTTTCAAATACCGACGCGCCATGGCTTTGCCTTGGTGGTATCTATTAATAAGGTGTTATTTAGATTTAAAATAATTATTAAACCATTTATTTAATAAATGTTTCGATAAAAAAATCAATTCCACTTAGCAAAGTTGACCGATTAATTAGTTATACCCGTAAAAGTCTACGGCTGGACATGGTTTCCGCCCATTGTAGACAGGATTTGGCCTTATTTGCTAATCTAGGTAGTCAAGTTGGCAACCGTTGAGCTTATTATTGACTATCCGGAAGATTTAACAGTGGTAGAGTCACGTGGTAGCCATTGTTTTTGCACGCATGGGCCGGCTCGAACCAGGGTGGTACCACGACCTCACAGAAGGCCAGCGTGAAGTAGAAGCTTTGCTTTTGCATTTCGTTTGGTGAGTGCAGGTGGACGGATGCCCAATTATCCCCCTTAAAATGGTAGCGGAGTTAAATAAAATACTACCCCAGGAGGGTACCAGCACCCCGGGTAACGGAGAATCCCTCGCTGAGCATCCACGCTCAAGCACCCTACTCTTCCTGATCGTGGGTGCTCAGGCTGCCCCGCGTATTCTGGGGGGTGAATTTCGCTCGAGACTAAACCTGCTCGGGGCAAACGGAGCAATAAGTCAAAGGCACCTCCTGCCACGCTATCCGTGAATTTCTGCAATATCAGGGGACTTCATTCAACCTTAACGCCGTCTACTACCATCCGGAAACGGCGAAGGCGGCCTTGCTCTTTCTAACCGAGACACAGGTGTCCTCCTGATACTTCGTATCTCTCCTACCCGAGGTACAAATTAGAACACTCCTTTGTGCCCCGGGCTGGAGTTTGCGTGTACGTCAGAGAGGACGTATGTTTTCGACGCCTCGGCAGGTCGGAACTGTCCATCTTACCACCACTCACGCTCCCATCACGGTTGCATTCTGCAGGTTGCCGCCGTGTTTGCCGTGTTTGGTCAGCCGATTGGGACGGGATGCGATCTTTTTTTGCATCCTACCCTTGGATGCGGCTTTGCTTCTCGCCGGATGATCCCAGCGTTGTTGCTGATTCTGTCGCTGATGTGGTGTTACTGGGAATGGAACGATTTATTCCATCATCTGTGGCACCTATCGGAGGCAGAACCCAGCCATGGTTTGGTCGCTCCTGCAAAATTGCATTACGCCATAAGCAAGAGTGCTACCAGGCCTGAGCTCACGCATGGACTTCTCGGGATGCAAATACCAGCGCTCTTAAAAATAAGTATAATTCCGCCTCCAGGTCCTTCAAAAGTGTCATTGTCAAGGCAAAGTCAGAGCACATCGGCAGAATTGGCGAGAAACTAGTTCGTCTTCCTTCGGGAACACATGCATTCTGGTCTCTCGCCAAGGCTGTCCCAGGGGACTTCTGTCAGCCATCGCTCCCATCTCTGCACAGGTAAGACGACTCACTGGCCCATGCCGCAAAGGACAAAACCGATCTGCTGTGCTCTCTCTTTGCGTCCAACTCGACTCTTGATGACGGGGCGAACACACCGCCGACCATCCCGCGGTATGAGTGCTCCATGCAGGATGTGCTGTTTACCCAACGCTCGGTGCGCAGAGCACTCCTCTCCTGGACGTCAACAAGTCGAGTGGACCTGATGGCGTCCCTCCTATTGTGCTGAAGACGTGTGCACCTACTCACTAGGCATAGTCCCAAAATCATGGAAGACAGCTTTCGTACACTTGATCCCTAAAAAAGGTAACCGCTATGATTCGTCTAACTATAGGCCTATCGCCATCACCTCCTTGTTCTCTAAAATAACGGAGTCCATTATCAACAGCCAGCTCATGCGGTACCTTGAGGATCACCTTCTGATTAGTGACCGCCAGTACGATTTCCGTCGCGGTCGCTCGGCTGGTGATCTTCTAGGTTACCTAACTCATAAATGGGCGGAGGCAGTAGAGTCGAAGGGGGAGGCGTTGGCCGTTTGTTTAGACATATCGAAGGCCTTCGATCGGGTTTGCCACAAAGCGCTTCTTACGAAGCTTCCTTCCTATGGGCTTCCCGAGAAATTGTGCAATTGGATCAACAGTTTTCTGGCTGATCGGAGCATCAAGGTCGTAGTAGACGGTGCGTGCTCCGATTACAAGCCTATTAACGCTGGTAGGTTCCACAAGGCTGCGTGCTATCACCAACGCTGTTTCTTCTGCATATCAATGATATGTTGCGAACCAGTAACATTCATTGCTATGCGGATGACAGCACTGGTGATGCTCTATACACCGGCCGTGCCAATATTTCTCGGGAAAACGTCGCCGAGTACCGGAATAAACTTGTGTCTGAAGTCGAGAATTTGTTGGACAAAGTCTCGGACTGGGGGCGACTAGATCTAGTTCAGTTTAATCCCCGGAGTACACAAGTTTGCGCATTTACTGCTAAAAAGAACCTCTTCGTCGTATCCCCTCAGTTTCAAGGCACTCCCCTTGTTGCCTCAGCCAGTATCGGAATCCTCGGCGTCGACATATCGTGTGACGTGCAGTTTCGTGGTCACTTGGAAGAGAAGGCCGAATTGGCCTCTAAAAAGCTTGGCGTGCTCAGCAAAGCGGGACAGTATTTCATGACGGCACACCGCCTTCAACTTTACAAGGCGCAGGTTTGGCCGCACATGGAATACTGTTCCCATCTCTGGGCTGGAACTCCCCAGTGCCAGCTCCTTCCATTTGATCGCATCCATCACAGAGCTGTTCGAATCGTCGGCGACCAAACTCTTTCCGATCAGCTTGACTCACTGGCACTACGAAGAGATGTTGCATCTCTTTGCGTATTTTATCGCATTTACCGCGGGGAGTGCGCTGAGGAATTGTTCGGACTAATTCCAGCCGCACAATTTCTCCATCGCACATCGCGACAAAACTCGCGATACCATCCATACCATCTGGATGACTAGCGGTTAACCACTGTGCGATTTAAAAGAAGTTTTCTTCCTCGCACAACTTCCTTGTGGAATCGACTACCACCAGAGATTTTTCTGGACCGATACGACTAAGGTACCTTCAGGAAAAGAGCATACTCCTTTTTAAAAGGCCGGCAACGCATCTGCAATTCCCCTGGTGTTGCAGTTGTTCATGGGCGGCGGTAATCACTTACCATCAGGTGAGCCATATGCTCATTTACCCCCTCTCCTATAAAAAAAAAGATGCCGCTGTCCATTATCTATTTCAGTACCCTCTATCGTCCTTTACGACACCCATGGGTCCGTGAGAATATTTGAGAAGAGATCCCCTACCCCATAATCACCATTATTATTATAAACTATAAAGAGACCTTAAATCTTAAACCGTGTTGTGACGGTGTAGAAATATCCACTATCACAAATCATCCCTTGGTGTTGTAAAAGCTGACAGAGGGCAAGAAACCAGGAGATGGGCAGCAGCGTCTTCATAATGACAATTAGAACCAACCTAAAATAAAAACTAAACTGCGGTTGCTAAACGATCTATGAAATGAGAGGCACGCAAGTAGCAACCTACACTAGGACTTTACCTCCCTCCCAAGGAACCTTTTTCTTTTAAAAAGAATAAAGGTGACAAATGAGCACACAGTTCACCTGATGGTGAATGGATGCTGTGGCTCAAAAACATTTACATTTATCCTCAATTGAAAATCAAAATACAGATGCGTTGTCACTCCTGAGGACTGAGATGGAATGCCTCATTTCCAGTAAAAAGGGTTCTCGGTTCTCTACACTCGAGCAACAGCATTAAGCTGCTATTACACATGGTATTCCGTGAGGCGTAGTCCTACCCGGACGAGCCGACCCATTCGTGCTGCAACAATATGCTGCAGCATGGCTCTACGCAATAATATCACCTAAGTCATACTCTGGTCTCCTGCTATCGTTTATAAATATTCCACAAGAGTCCAAAACTGGCCATTGACATCTATATTTTTCTCGATTAAGAATCAAAATTCAGACACGTTGTCAGCCCTGAAGACTAAGATAGAATACCTCGTTCCAGTAAAAGAATCCGGTTCTCTACACTCACCATACTCTCACAGAATACCAGTGTAAAATAGCAGCTGAATGCTGTGTTTCGTATGGTGAGTTAGATTATTTTACTGGAAATGACGGTGACTTCTGCATTTTGATTCTTAATCGAGAATAGAATGGATGTCTATGAGACCAACATCCACACACTATCAGTTGGGCTGTGTGTTCCTTATCACTTTTATTCTATAAAATTGTTTCAGCATCGAATATAAACCGATGTCATTTTAAACATATATTTATTTTATTTACAGAATAATGATATATTAAATACTAACAATCCACCCTGGTTTCGCTTAGGTAGGATCTTTTCATGTGGCATTATTTAGGGTGAGGTAATCATCAAAGATCGTCTTTATCAATTATTCGATTTGAAAAATAATCTGAGTTTTCGGATAAAATACAGCCTAGACCGTTCCTTTACTTCCTATCTGTTCGTGCATTTTCAATACAATCGTACAGCCTTTCCCAAGATTATCCTGGGAGACAGACAGACAAATAAAATTTTAAAAATGGTTATCCTTAGTTAGTCATAATAAAATGCAAAGCCCCGCTCAATAAAGACAGTTATTTTGATATTACAGGCAGACAATTCAATTTTATTTATATGAATAATAATGCAGAAACATAATGCAATATCAGGTAATTCCCACCAGAAAACATTTCCACTAGGGTTACATAATAGCATTATTGTTGCGTTGTGATTGTCTTCTTGTCTTCATGTCTGGCACTGCATACTTTTGAGGTAAACCACCGCATATCTGACCCGCAGGACAAGGACAGGTTATGTCGGTCAAGTACCAAGTAAAACCCGCATATTGGAGACCCACGAGAACAATTTCTCATACATCCGCGGCCGCGCGAGGCACCAGCCACCCTTGGTGGCCCATCCACAAGATCAGTGGTAGATCTAGTCAATGGCACCGTTTCCGCTGCGGACAATAGGGATAGCAGCACCGCAATGACAAAACTCCTCGTGCTAACTCACCAGTGCAGTCTCGCCAAAGTACAAATGGATCGTCGACTTATTTACAGTCGACGAAACGAGACTGTTTATCGTTAACGATAAACTAGTTTTTAAAACAGTTTTTTTTTTCGACTAGTTTATGCTGTCGACAAAACATGATCGATGAACAATTTACGTCAATATAAACTACTTGTCCTTCTACGTTGATTCGCTAATTGGTAAACGACGACTAAAGTAACTGATGTTATGTGATGTGATCAACGAGAGACGTCGATCGGCAAGCGATAACATTAGTCTTAGTTAACTAGAAGACTTAAAAGTTTTCTTGTCTTTTTCAAATTGGTGCCATATCACACTACTGTTTTTACGGGCCGGCGCCGACATAATTAATATTTACACTATTTGACCACTTAAATACTTAAGTAACACTATTACTGTTTACACTATTTACTATTACACTATAACACTAGAAGTTAATACTATGAATAATTATTTACATTTTAGTTAATCTATCCAATTAGAAAAGTACTAAATACGTTTAACCTTGACCTATGCAAAGCGCATTTCAATCGAGACTAAAAAATAATGTAAACAAAAGTCAAAAATCTGCACTACTTATATTGACAAGCATATTTCATATCTATCTGCATTATAATAGGCTTAATTTACAAAACACAGCCCTCAATGGTTTGAGAGTCGAGCACGTGGAGAAAGAAAGATGATCGTCGAAACAAGCAGGTGTGAAGAGAAGAATGCTTGATCGACAAGTGGCAGCACAGTTTCGGCAAACGCTCGACGGTGTATGAACTGCGATGCAATATGTCGTTCACGAGATCACGAGTAAACTAGCTTATCAGTAGACTATAAACCGGTCTAACAGTCGACAGCAATCAAAAGTCAAAAATCGAGCTGGTGCATCCATCACCATACCAACACTTCTCTACCCACATCACCTCAAAAAAGTCAAATTATCATTAAATTGTTACTCCGTTTGAAAGGATATGGAATTTTGTTATATTGTTTTAAATCAATGTTTTACGTGAGTGGATTTTGATACGTAACAGTGTATATATGTGTGTGTGTGTGTGTGTGTGTGTGTGTGTGTGTGTGTGTGCGTGTGCGTGTGCGTGTGTGCGTGTGCGTGTGCGGTGTGCGTGTGCGTGTGCGTGTGTGCGTGTGCGTGTGCGTGTGCGTGTGCGTGCGTGCGCGTGCGCGTACGCGTGCGTAATGCGTGTGCGTGTGCGTGTGCGTGTGCGTGTGCGTGTGCGTGTGCGTGTGCGTGTGCGTGTGCGTGTGCGTGCGCGTGCGCCTGCGCGTGCGCGTGCGCGTGCGCGTGCGCGTGAGCGTGAGCGTGAGCGTGTGCGTGTGCGTGTGCGTGTGCGCGTGCCCGTGCGCGTGTACTTTGCAATATGACGCATCAGCACTTTCAACATTGGTTGAATAGATTTTGCCATAAAGTGGCTTCGCGAAAATCTTTTACCCCAACTAGCCGTTGGTAACATAAGAGGCGACAGAGAAATTAAAAAGCAGATGGGCAGCAGTATCTTCCCAATAACTAAAAAATAATAAAAGAGTGCGGTTGCCAAAACGCTCGTAGTTTGCAGACTACCAACGTTGCGGAATCGTCCGGATGCACTTTGAAGTTATAAAGTGCGCATAATTCAACGTGTCTTTGGTATTGAATTAAAATAAAATATAATTTGAGAATATGGTAATGTTCTTGGTCTATCAATTAAGTTGATTTATTCCAAATATTATTGAGAATACGACTATAACCGTGTAGTGGCGGTGTAAGTATATCCACTACCCCATATTCTCCTGTGGGTGTCGTAAGAGGTGGATATTCTTACATTGCCACTACACGGTCAATATAATGTCTTTTTATAATGTACTAGCCATTCGCACGGGTAATTTCTGTATCTCGATATAAGCGCCTTCTACCGGGTCCGATTGTGAATCTAAACAATGCTGAGACGTACTCAAACACACATAATTTTTTCATCAAAATCAGTCGAGCCATTTTCGATTTTGCGAGACTAACGGACGGCACAATTAATTTTTATATGTAGAGATTATCATATATGCATTTATATAATGTATTTATTTACAAAAGATGAAATATGCATAGGGAACATTTTATTATAATTATATGTTTTGGGTACACTTAGAAACAAAATATTTTTCTTTACATAAAATTTGCAAGTGAAAATTAAAAAAATTTCATAATATTTATTCATTTAATATTTCCTGACTACTAATATAATTAAATCGATGGTTCAGAACTTTGCTTTGTTTTTCTGGTGTGTGTAGATATTTTAGCTCTGCAGGAGACTTGGCTTCTGTGACACAGGTTTTATGAACGAGCTCAGTGAGCACTTCAGTTGTTTCGCTAAGTCAGCAGTGGATACTTCGGCGGGCGTACTAAAGGCCGACCGTACAGGGTCTCGCATTGATGTGGCGTAAGTCTTTGTTTCCTAACGTATCAATCATAGACTGCACCTGTGACGGACTAGCGGCCGTGCAAATTGAGTTGGGCGGATGCCATATTCTGGTGATGAGTGCCTGCCTATGACGACGATGAAGAAGACAGTCTAGCGGACCTTATATGTTGTTTGGGTGACATTGAGCTGTTATTAGTGACATTGATGTTGAGGCTATTTACGTCTTAGGTGACTTCAACGCACATTCAGGTACCAGATTCGAAACGAACTTTTAGATTTTGTGTAGATCACTCACTGGTATGTGTTGATAGAAATTTTAGGCCCGGACACTTACGCATGTAAATGACGGCAGTGGTGGTAAGCGTTGGTTAGATCACTGCACAGTGACGGCAGCTGCCCGTGCCACAGTCACCTCCGCGTTTGTGGATCTTGGGTGTACTGGTCTGACCATTATCCCTCTAATAACGTGTGGTAAATATGATTCCAAAAAAATTACTATGTATAGAAGATAAGTCGTTATTCGGTGTTCGCTGGGGCAATAAAATACGAGGTAATTAACCTATATAATAAGAACTGCTGTGATATTTTAAGTGATTTTGTTTTCTAGTCACGTTAAAACTATATACATTGTAACTTTAGTCGTTTTAAAGTATGCGCTACCCATTTGTATTTATTGGATAAATATTATGATAATTTTATTACGGCTTTGCAAATGCTGCAAAATTAGCGTTAGTCGCGATGTGATACAGATATAAAATAGTGCGGGGTTGGAATCAACACGTCCGTGAGTCACCAAGAGAGGTATTATTTTAAATGTTGGCTGTGGTATGGGAAACCTGAGTCTGGTGAGATTTATAAAAACATGGTGGTGAGTCGCAGAGTTTTTAAAAGTAAGTTAAGGTGGTGCCAGAACAACGACGACCAGATAAAATGAACATATTGGCTTCACATCATGAAGATAAAAATTTTGGAAAATTTTGGAAAGCAACAAAACGTCTTGAATATAAATCTAACACCTGCAGTATAAATAGTGTGCACAACCAAGTCAATTGCCGACTTGTTTTCGCACCACTTCAAGTTGATCCTTGCCAACTAGTAATGCAGCAGTCTGTTGCTATTCCCGTTGATATTAACAGCACCGAGCTACCTCTTTATTCACATCGGATGTTGTAGAAAAGTGGTTCAAAAAAATAAAGGGTAAAGCCCCAGGTTTTAATGGACTGAGTTTAGAACATATTTTATTGCAGGTTTGAACATTTATAGTATTTTGGCAGAATTATTTACGTTTTGTGTCAATTCTGGATATTGCCGAAAATGCTCATGCGAACAGTGGTGGTCCCAATCCTAAAAATAAATTCAGTGACCTTTCTAGTATTAAAACTACCGGCCGATTTCTTTAGGGACCATTATAGGTAACATTTTGCAAAGCTATTACACCCAGTATAAGCAACAACATTAGGATTGACGACGCGCAGTTTGGTTTTCGTCCGGACTTTAAACAGATTATGCAATCTTCAGTCTTAAATCCACAGTTAACTACTACATAAACAGAGGTACTCGTACATTTATGTATGCTTGCTTTTAGACCTTAGTCGTGCCTTAGATCTAGTTAATTATCAGTGACTATGGCAAAAACTAATATCATCAAATGTACCCAGAAAGACTGTGAATCTGTTGAGATACTGGTACAGGAACCAGACAAAATTTGTGAAATGGGGCGACGCCATCTCTAATTATTATTTATTAAGTGTGGCGTACGTCAAGGTGAGCTTACCTCTACGGACTTCTTTAAACGCCGTAAACGACCTGATTGAGGAACTTAGAAATACAAAATTGGTTGTCACATAGGTACAATTTCTCTGAATAATCTCAGCTATGCTGACCATGCTGCTACTGAGTCCCTCAATCAGGGGACTTAGAAGGTTGTTAGCCATATGCGAGCATTATGCGCAGGATCATGGCCTGAATTATAATGTTAATAAAACGCAGATGATGGTGTTCCGCTCGGGCAGAGGCAGAGGAGATTCCGTTAGTATTTCTGGACGGTGAAGCTATTGCAAGTGGATCTATTCAGGTACCTGGGACATATCTGACTGAGGATTTGTGATAACCTCGATATAGAACGTGAAAGGAGGGCTCTGGCTGTTCGGTGTAATATGCGCGCACGCCGTTTGCGCAGTGCAGTCCTAAGGCAAGACCCTATTTAGAGCATATTGTCAATGCTTCTATACTTGTCAGCTTGGGTTGGACAGCACCAAAAATGCAAGTAGCAGCATTAGAGTGCAGTATAATAATGCATACCGCATTCTGATGAAACTGCCTAAATACTGCAGTGCGTCGAGCATGTTTGCCGACGACACGGGGTGTCTGATTACTTCATTATTAGATCTCGGGTTGCAGCTTTTGGTCCCGCAACCATGATTCCAAAACAAACCCTCAGGGTGTGCTACAGTGCCCACAGAATCCCATACTAAAATATTGGCGTACCGTGCATCGCGACAATAACTGTAAATAGATAGTACGAACCCCTTTTGAGGCAATTTTAATATTAACTTATGATTTCAGTTGAATTGTCTTTTATTTATTTATTTTATTTATTGTATCCTTATAATTATATTTTCATTTTGTTTTTAACATTTTTGTGTTTAACATTTGTTTGAATGGGGTGTAAAAACTTGAAATAAGTGACTATTATTATTATTATTATTTTGCTTAGAGATATAAGTAGCACGAAAGTCTAGCGGTGACCGTTATGCGCATAAATCACGCTGATTGGCTTGTTGCGCATAGCTCGCGCTGATTGGCTCCGTGCGTATCGTTCGCACGCGCTGATAGGCCTCCAGCTGCATTCGTGCAATTCAATTCGTGCGCGTCTCCTCCACGTTTCGTTCAGCGCTAGACTTACGTGCCGTGACTTGTATCATTGTTCATCAATTTAATTATGGGCATGATAGGTGAATAATAATGGCGTATTATTATTAGAGTCATTTAATATCCTGCCACTTCGGTCAATAAACTACCGTCTTAGGCGTCTCTTGCCGACTCTGACACTCCTTATGAAGTATAAATTTGCTTTGTAACACGTTCCTCATTCATTCATTTTGAAGTTTTGCCAAATTAAAGTACCCTTGTGTTTTATGCGTAGATATTATATCTTTGTATCTTTTTCTTTATCTTTCTTAAAACACCCTCATAATAAATTTTATATTATTATATGGATGATGAAGCGAGGAGGTGAGAGTCCGTCAAACGCCTTCAATTAAGTTTATGAGAAGACTATTTGTAAAATACATTTTTACAGCCTGTACAATATATTGTGAATGATTTCTTATATTTACACGAACACTACACATTAATTAAACTACTTTTACGGATTATATCGCGTTTAATTAACTTATTTTATTAATTCCGGACGTTGGTGCTTTACATATAGATAAATACCAAAACTAACAACTAAATCAAATGTCCAACACCAACGTCAATGTAAGAACGGAACACAACCATTGACAACAGACGCGAGTAATAAACAACGCGCGGTCTATAACCTGTCAAAACAATCTCTGGACAACGCGACAATAAAAGTTTTGGCGGTATGAATTTCACAATAACACCGCGAAAAATCCCGTATGAAAACATTATCTGTGGTGTTGAGGACTGTCTGTATAAAAATAATATTGGTAAGGAAGATTTGAGAATACGTCAAGACATCTCGTCTTTGTTACGTCGAATCAGTGCAAAATTAAATCTTCCGAAGGATGAAATAATGCATTGAAAAACTTACGCAACAGACCAGATTTAACGATTCTCCGCAGATAAAGGTAATGCTACGGTTATAATGGATACGTCGGATTACAATTCTAAAATACAACAACTTTTATCGGATGAAAGTACGTACGTATAGGTCAAAACAGACCTACAACTAATACGCTTAAAACAACTAGCGATCTAATTAAAAATACTCCGAGAAATTGAATCTAGACGTCAATTCAATAATACCTGCGTGTGCCAAACCACCGAAGTTGTATGGGTTACCAAAAATACACAAACCGAACTCCATTACGTCCAATAGTAGGTCAGATCGATCAACTTACAGATTGGCTCAACTCTTAAAAACACTATCACCTCAGAGGACACACAAGCACACACTAAGTTCATACCATTTTGTTAGTGAGATAAAGACCTATGTCTTACTGACAATTAAACTATGGTCAGTTTTGATGTTCAGTCTCTATTTACATGCCTACCTGTTGAAGACTGCATCTCAATTGTAACTAGAAACTAGAGGAAAACAACAAGCTAGCAGAATATGCAGTATTGCTTAGACATTGCCTTACATCTGGCTATCTATTGTGGAAGGAAGAGTTTTACAAGCAAGTAGATGGTGTTGCAATGGGCTCACCAGTATCCCCATTGTCGCCGATATTTTCATGATTGAGGAGAAAGCCCTGTTTACACAGTAACTCAAGGTTCTACAAGCGGTACGTGGACGATACTTTCACAATTTTACCATCAGACAAAGTAACTGCATTTTAGAACATCTTAATTCCATAAACTCTAAAATTCAATTTACTATGGTTAGAGGCAAATAATTCTTTAGCTTTCCTAGATGTATTAGTCATTCGAAATCCTAACAACACCATAGGTCACAGTGTATAGAAAAAGACCCATACAAACAGATATTTAAATGGTGAATCCCACCATCATCCTTCACAGTTGGCTACCGTGGGCAAATCTTTGTTACAGAGAGCACGAGGATCTGTGACAGCAAACACCTGGCCGCCGAGCTTCAGCACGTCAAGCAGGTTCTGCACGACAACAAGCTTCGGGTCCCGCGCCTACGTCACAGTGACCGAGTGAAGCCGGCCACAGTCGAGCGTGTGCCTGCTGTACTACCATATGTCAGGTGTCACAGACAAGATTGGCTACATCCTGAAGCGAGCTTCTATAAGAACATTCTTCAAGCCGCCGAAGAAGATTAGTCAGTTCTTACCATCCGTCAAGTGTATTCTCTCATACAAGGTGCAGGATTGTACAATGAGATGTGGTCTCTCATATAGGGCAAACAAAACGATCTATTAAAACCCGCGTAAAGAACACATAGCTGACGTGAAGCACCAACGTTCCGGAAGTCTGCAGTTTGTGATCATATCTTAGACGGTCCCCGCCATTACATTAGATTTGATAAACCACAGATTCTCGCGAAGAACATCGATTCCTGCCAAGGATGATACGTGAGTATTGAAATTAAAAACATCCTAATTTCAATAGAGGCTGGAGTACTACCACTGCTTGGGATCCTGTAATTAATAAAATTAAAACTAAACCCAAACACCTGCAAGACTTCAAGACACATTAGTTCATTCTGCGTAGATAGGACCTAAATTAATAATTAAGCTGAAGGTACTCCGGATTAACTTTGACATTGGGACGTCAATCACCTCAGTCCCCGTGACCATGGGTGCTGTAAAGCACCCGAAATCGAATTAATAAAATAAGTTCATTAAACGCGATATAATCCGTAAAAGTAGTTTAATTCAATATTGTGAATGGTTAAAAATTATATACTTTTCAAATGTTTCAGATCTGTTTCCCGGACCTTATAAATCCTTTTAACATTAAACAATAATTAATCTGGATAAGTTTCTCCATCTCATTTATAAAGTAGTCTTCACTCGTTGCCTTAACCGTGTTTTGTGGCGTTCCTTGTAGCGTTATGTTAAGGAGTTGACTAACGATGGCCTGTAATGATGATGACGATGACAAGAGGTTCATAATATTTGTAAGAAAGAAAGAAACGTCTTTATTTGACGATATCATAATACGTAATTACAACACACTAATATATTATGTTACATTATGATAAATGCAGCAACAAATAGGCATCCGACTCAGCATTATGCCGCGGTATGATGACCAGGCAAATTCTTGTAAGGTATCTGCCGGTGCTCTTTACAAAATTCTGATAAGATCATCTACTATTTTTCTTTTGTTGAACGTTTTAGACCGTTATAGGTAATTTAAATTCTAACGAAGTTTGAATCTCGGAGATTCAATTTAACTTTTACTAATATTTCGAGTTTCGTCGCTAATTTCATTCCGTAACGTGTAAAGTAAAAATATTCTAGGTGCGACTTGCATTACACTTTCTGTCTTGATTTATTCCTCAATGCGAACGCTCACGCACGTAAAATGTTTTAATAAAATTTCTCCAATTATAAAAGTTTTTAGGACACGTATTATGAATAAAGAGCAAGTGATAGCCGTATAAATGGTATTTCACTATACATGAGTAATATGGTGTCATTCTCCGAGATAACAATGAAATTGTAAAATGTAATTATAAATGCTGATGAACCACGTGCTCGGCGGTGAAGGAAGACCTCATAAGGAAACTTGCATGTCAGACGAATAAAATATCAAGGTTATTTGCAGTCCGCTAAAACGCACTTGAGCAGCGCGACTATCTAATTAATCCATAGCTCTCCCATAAAATCGAAAGAGGCCTGTGCTAAGCGGTTGGACGTGTTAAAACTTCACTTCTGCATATTCTTCTTGTTCATCTTCATCAGCTCGTAAAGTCCTCTACTGAACGGCCTGTCTTATCCTTAAGAAGATTTACCTTAATCATCACGCTTGTCAGGTGGATTGACGATTGCAGTACTTGATTTCTTCCACCCTTGACGTTGTAACACTTTACTTTTCCTTTAGATAAATTTAAAAGCATCAGTAGTTCAATGGTAGTAGACAGAAAACTCGGACAGACGTGGGTTCAGATCCACCATTCGACTACTGTGAACCACTCTTAACAAAGCATTTTAAACTTACTAATTAAAAGCTTAAAATTAAGCGTTACTAGTAATTTTCTTAATAAAAATAATAATGTTTCTCATCCGGCTCCCAAGGCTCCATAGCGCAGCGCCTAGAAATAATTGTTCCGTTCTGGACGTTTTTCCTGTGCGATTTATGTTTGTAAACGCCCTCCACGATACAGGAGAAAATCGAAGTGTGGGGTTACGGTTTTTAGGAAGATATAAGCTAACTACTATTCTTATCATATTTTTCTTTATTTTTGGAGGTTCTATTTATTAAAACTGCCTACATTTTGCATAATCTATCAGTGAAATGCCTATGCTAGTTTTGTGCTTCCAAATTTTTAAGACTCGACACTGAAGAACGGGACTACATTAACTGCTTTGACGTCTGATGGCGGCTGTACACGCTCGTCTCGTCGCCTCACCCTCTCGTCACGTAGAGGCTCGACACGACGGAACACCATGTACACAATCGTTGTATCGCTTGAACTTCGGATGCCCGCTGCGATGGACCTAGAACAAACTGTTGCTGCATTTTGCCTTTGTGCTACTAGTTATTATAATTTTTTACACATTTTCTTTATAGCAGAGGGGGCAAACGAGCATGCGGCTCACCTGATGGTAAGTGACTACCGACGCTCATAAACAACTGCAGCACAAGGTGCAGATGCATTGCCGGCCTTTTAAAATGAGTAGGCTCTTTTCTTGAAGGTCCCAAAGCCGTATGGGTCCGGAAAAATCTCTGGTGGTAGTCGATTCCACAAGGAAGTAGTGCGAGGAAGAAAACTTCTTCGTCACAGTGGTGAACCGCCAATCATCTAGATGGTATGGATGGTATCGCGAATTTTGTCACGATGTGCGATGGTGAAATTGAGCGGCTGGAATTAATCTGGACAATTCCTCAGAGTACTCCCCGTAGATGCAATTAAATACGCAAAGTGATGCAACATCTCTTCGCAGTACCAGTGAGTCAATCCGATCGGAAAGAAATTGGTCGTCGACGATTTGAGCTGCTCTGTGCTGGATGCGGTCAAATGGAAGGACCTGGCACTGGGGAGCCCCTGCGCAGAGATGGGAAATGTGAAATTATTCTGTGAGGTCGTGGTACCACCCCGGTTCGAGTCGGTCCATCCTTGCCACAGCAAAAGCTGCGTGGCTCTACCACTGTTCAAAATTTACCTACTATTATTTTACATTTTATTTATACTAATTTACATTTACCATAAAAAGAAAATTAATAAGCGATGGCGAAGGAGATGGTAGATGGTTTCTATTCACCGTAACAGAACTATGTAAGTACCTATATTTTATTTATCAATATCAAACATTTTTTGATAATTTTATAATTACCAACTACTTAGGTACCTAAGTACCAACAATTAATTACCAAAGAAGTAGTCACTACATGCTGAGCTAAAATCTGTGAAGACCTTATTTTGGTAGTGTATTGAGACAGTAACTTCGCTACTGTTTTTAAATAATTAATATGCTGTCATTTGAGCTGTTGTGATTGGTAATATTTCCAATCTCAATAGCCAAATGACAACGTAATAAACTAAACACTTACTAACTAATGATTTGCCATTTTGAGACCGGAACCTGTGTCCTAGTACAGGTACCTTGAGTTGATTTTCTGAAACAGTAACAGTAAACAGTCTCACAACAGTAGAGTAAAATAGCGCTAAAGTAAACACTCCTTCTCAACGATTATTCTGCATTTTATTATATTAGCCGCTGTCCATTATCTATTTCAATTACCTGTATCGTCCTTTACGACACCCATGGGTCCGTGAGAATATTTGAAAGATCCCTCACCCACAATCACCATTATTATACAAACTATAAAGACCTTAAATCTTAAACCGTGTTGTGGCGGTGTAAAATATCCACTATCACAAATCATCCCTTTGGTGTTGTAAAAGCTGACAGAGGGCGAAACCAGGAGATGGGCAGCAGCGTCTTCATAATGACAATTAGAACCAACCTAAAATAAAAACTAAACTGCAGTTGCTAAACGATCTATGAAATGAATCTACACTAGGTTTTACCTCCATCCAGGAACCTTTCTTTTAAAAGAATAAAGGTGACAAATGAGCACACAGTCCACCTGATGGTGAATGGATGCTGTGGCTCAAAAAAATTTACATTTATCCTCAATTGAGAATCAAAATACAGATGCGTTGTCACTCCTGAGGACTGAGATGGAATGCCTCATTTCCAGTAAAAGGGTTCTCAGTTTCTCACTCGAAACAGCAGCATTAAGCTGCTATTTTACATTGGTATTCCGTGAGAGCGTGGTCCTACCCCGGACGAGCCGACCCATTCGTGCTGCAACAATATAGCTGCAGCATGGCTCTACCACGTAATATCACCTAAGTCATACCGTCTGGTCTCCTGCTATCGTTTATAAATATTCCACAAGAGTCCAAAACTGGCCCATTGACATCTATATTTTTCTCGATTAAGAATCAAAATTCAGACACGTTGTCAGCCCTGAAGACTAAGATAGAATACCACGTTTCCAGTAAAAAGGGAATCCGGTTCTCTACACTCACCATACGCTCTCACAGAATACCAGTGTAAAATAGCAGCTGAATGCTGCTGTATTTCGTATGGTGAGTTAGATTATTTTTACTAGAAATGACGGTGACAAGCTTCTGCATTTTGATTCTTAATCGAGAAAAGATGTAGATGTCTATGGGCCACAGCATCCACACACTATCAGTTGGGCTATGTGTTCGCTTATCACTTTTATTCTATAAAAATTGTTTCAGCATCGAATATAAACCGATGTCATTTTTAAACATATATTAATATTTTATGTTACAGAATAATAATGATATATTAAATACTAGCAATCCACCCTGGTTTCGCTTAGGTAGGATCTTTTCATGTGGCATTATTTAGAATTGAGGTAATCATCAAAGATCGTCTTTATCAATTATTCGATTTGAAAAATAATCTACGAGTTTTTCGGATAAAATACAGCCTAGACCGTTCCTTTACTTCCTATCTGTTCGTGCATTTTCAATACAATCGGTACAGCCTTTCCCAAGATTATCCTGGGAGACAGACAGACAAATAAAATTTTAAAAATGGTTATCCTTAGTTAGTCATAATAAAATGCAAAGCCCCGCTCAATAAAGACAGTTATTTTGATATTACAGGCAGACAATTCAATTTTATTTATATGAATAATAATGCAGAAACATAATGCAATATCGGAGTAATTCCACCAGAAAACATTTCCACTAGGGTTACATAATGGCATTATTGTTGCGTTGTGATTGTCTTCTTGTCTTCATGTCTGGCACTGCATACTTTTGACGGGTAAAGCCTGCATATCTGACCCGCAGGAGCAAGGACAGTTATGTCGGTCAAGTACCAAGTAAAACCCGCATATTGGCAGACCCACGAACAATTTCTCATACATCGCGGCGCGAGCACCAGCCACCCCTTGGTGGCCCATCCACAGAGATCCCAGTGGTAGATCTAGTCAATGGCACCGTTTCATGACAAAACTCCTCGTGCTTAACTCACACCAGCGGTGCTGTCTCGCCAAAGTACAAATGGATCGTCGACTTATTTACAGTGGACGAAACGAGACTGTTTATCGTTAACGATAAACTAGTTTTTAAAACAGTTTTTTTTCGACTAGTTTATGCTGTTGACAAAACATGATCGATGCACAATTTACGTCAATATAAACTACTTGTCCTTCTACGTTGATTCGCTAATTGGTAAACGACGACTAAAGTAACTGATGTTATGTGATGTGATCAACAAGACGTCGATCGGCAAGCGATAACATTAGTCTTAGTTAACTAGAAGACTTAAAGTTTATTGTCTTTTCAAATTGGTGCCATCCACTACTGTTTTTACGGGCCGGCGCCGACATAATTAATATTTACACTATTTGACCACTTAAATACTTAAGTAACACTATTACTGTTTACACTATTTACTATTACACTATAACACTAGAAGTTAATACTATGAATAATTATTTACATTTTAGTTAATTTATTCAATTAGAAAAGTACTAAATACGTTTAACCTTGACCTATGCAAAGCGCATTTCAATCGAGACAAAAAAAATAATGTAAACAAAAGTCAAAAATCTGCCTACGCCTTATATTGACAAGCATATTTCATATCTATCTGCATTATAATAGAGTTTAATTTACAAAACACCGCCCACTCAATGGTTTGAGAGTCGAGCACGTGGAGAAAGAGAGATAGTCGTCGAAACAAGCAGGTGTGAAGAGAACGGAATGCTTGATCGACGAGTGGCAGCACAGTTTCGGCAAACGCTCGACGGTGTATGAACTGCGCGATGCAATATGTCGTTCACGAGATCACGAGTAAACTAGCTTATCAGTAGACTATAAACCGGTCTAACAGTCGACAGCAATCAAAAGTCAAAAATCGAGCTAGCGATGCATCACCATACCAACACTTCTCTTCCCACGACATCACCTCAAGAAAAGTCAAATTATCATTAAATTGTTACTATCCGTTTGAAAGGATATGGAATTTTGTTATATTGTTTTAAATCAATGTTTTAAGTGAAGTGGATTTTGATACGTAAAAGTGTATGTATATGTGTGTGTGTATGTATGTGTATGTGTATGTGTGTGTGTGTGTGTGTGTGTGTGTGTGTGTGTGTGTGTGTGTGTGTGTGTGCGTGTGCGTGTGTGCGTGTGCGTGTGCGTGTGCGTGTGCGTGTGCGTGTGCGTGTGCGCGTGCGTGCGCGTGCGCGTGCGTGTGCGTGTGCGTGTGCGTGTGCGTGTGCGTGTGCGTGTGCGTGTGCGTGTGCGTGTGCGTGTGCGTGTGCGTGCGCGTGCGCGTGCGCGTGCGCGTGCGCGTGCGCGTGCGCGTGCGCGTGCGCGTGCGTGTGCGTGTGCGTGTGCGTGTGCGTGTGCGTGCGCGTGTACTTTGCAATATGACGCATCAGCACTTTCAACATTGGATTTGAATAGATTTTGCCATAAAGTGGCTTCATGAAAAATCTTCTACCCCAACTAGCCGTTGGTAACGTAAGAGGCGACAGAGAGAAATGAAAAAGCAGATGGGCAGCAGTATCTTCCCAATAACTGCCTAAAATAATAAAAGAGTGCGGTTGCCAAAACGCTCGTAGTTTTGCAGACTACCAACGTTGCGGAATCGTCCGGATGCACACTTTGAAGTTATAAAGTGCGCATAATTCAACGTGTCTTTGGTATTGAATTAAAAATAAAGTATAATTTGAGAATATGGTGATGTTCTTGGTCTATCAATTAAGTTGATTTATTCCAAATATTATTGAGAATACGACTATAACCGTGTAGTGGCGGTGTAAGTATATCCTACCCATATTCTCCTGTGGGTGTCGTAAGAGGTGGATATTCTTGTTGCCACTACACGTCAATATAATGTCTTTTTATAATGTACTAGCCATTCGCACGGGTAATTTCTGTATCTCGATATAAGCGCCTTCTACCGGGTCCGCTTGTGAATCTAAACAATGCTGAGACGTACTCAAACACACAAATTTTTTCATCAAAATCAGTCGAGCCATTTTCGATTTTTGCGAGACTAACGGACGGCAATTGAATTTTTTATGTATAGAGATTATCATATATGCATTTATATAATGTATTTATTTACAAAAGAGATGAAATATGCATAGGGAGACATTTTATTATAATTATATGTTTTTAGTACACTTAGAAACAAAATATTTTTCTTTATAAAATTTGCAGTGAAAATTAAAAAAAAATTTCATAATATTTATTCATTTAATATTTCCTTGACTACTAATATAATTAAATCGATGGTTCAGAACTTTGCTTTGTTTGTCTGAGTGTGTAGATATTTTAGCTCTGCAGGAGACTTGGCTTCTGCCGCATGACATGGGTTTTATGAACGAGCTCAGTGAGCACTTCAGTTGTTTCGCTAAGTCAGCAGTGGATACTTCGGCGGGCGTACTAAAAGGCCGACCGTACGGGGGCTCGCATTGATGTGGCGTAAGTCTTTGTTTCCTAACGTATCAATCATAGACTGCACCTGTGACGGACTAGCGGCCGTGCAAATTGAGTTGGGCGGATGCCATATTCTGGTGATGAGTGCCTACTTACCATATGACGATGGAAGTGAAGACAGTCTAGCGGACCTTATATGTTGTTTGGGTGACATTGAAGCTGTTATTAGTGACATTGATGTTGAGGCTATTTACGTCTTAGGCGACTTTAACGCACATTCAGGTACCAGATTCGGAAACGAACTTTTAGATTTTTGTGTAGATCACTCACTGGTATGTGTTGATAGAGAAATTTTAGGCCCGGACACTTTTACGCATGTAAATGACGGCAGTGGTGGTAAGCGTTGGTTAGATCACTGCAGTGACGGCAGCTGCCCGTGCCACATCACCTCCGCGTTTGTGGATCTTGGGTGTGTACTGGTCTGACCATTATCCCCTCTAATAACGTGTGAAGTAAATGATTCCAAAAAATTACTATGTATACAGAAGATAAGTCGTTATTCGGTGTTCGCTGGGGCAATAGAAATTACGAGGTAATTAACCTATATAATAAGAACTGCTGTAATATTTTAAGTAATTTTGTTTTTTCTAGTCACGTTAAAAACTATATACATTGTAACTTTAGTCGTTTTAAAGTATGCGCTACCCATTTGTATTTATTGGATAAATATTATGATAATTTTATTACGGCTTTGCAAAATGCTGCAAAAATTAGCGTTTGTCGCGATGTACGATACAGATATAAAATAGTGCGGGGTTGGAATCAACACGTCCGTGAGAGTCACCAAAGAGCGAGGTATTATTTTAAATGTTGGCTGTGGTATGGGAAACCTGAGTCTGGTGAGATTTATAAAAACATGGTGGTGAGTCGCAGAGTTTTTAAAAGTAAGTTAAGGTGGTGCCAGAACAACGACGACCAGATAAAAATGGACATATTGGCTTCACATCATGAAGATAAAAAATTTGGAAAATTTTGGAAAGCAACAAAACGTCTTGAATATAAATCTAACTTACCTGCGAGTATAAATGGTGTGCACGAACCAATGTATATTGCCGACTTGTTTTCGCACCACTTCAAAGTTGATCCCTTGCCAACTAGTAATGTACAGCAGTCTGTTGCTATGCCCGTTGATATTAACAGCACCGAGGAAGCTACCTCTTTATTCACATCGGATGTTGTAGAAAAAGTGGTTCAAAAAATTAAAAGGGGTAAAGCCCCAGGTTTTGATGGACTGAGTTTAGAACATATTTTATTTGCAGGTTTGAACATTTATAGTATTTTGGCAGAATTATTTACGTTTTGTGTCAATTCTGGATATTTGCCGAAAATGCTCATGCGAACGGTGGTGGTCCCAATCCCTAAAAATAAATTCAGTGACCTTTCTAGTATTAAAAACTACCGGCCGATTTCTTTAGGGACCATTATAGGTAACATTTTGGAAAAAGCTATTACACCCGAGTATAAGCAACAACATTAGGATTGACGACGCGCAGTTTGGTTTTCGTCCCGGACTTTAAACAGATTATGCAATCTTCAGTCTTAAATCCACAGTTAACTACTACATAAACAGAGGTACTCGTACATTTATGTATGCTTGCTTTTTAGACCTTAGTCGTACCTTTGATCTAGTTAATTATCAGTGACTATGGCAAAAACTAATATCATCAAATGTACCCAGAAAGACTGTGAATCTGTTGAGATACTGGTACGGGAACCAGACAAAATTTGTGAAATGGGGCGACGCCATCTCTAATTATTATTTATTAGAGTGTGGCGTACGTCAAGGTGGGCTTACCTCTACGGACCTCTTTAGCTTATACGTAAACGACCTGATTGAGGAACTTAGAAGTACAAAAATTGGTTGTCACATAGGTACAATTTCTCTGAATAATCTCAGCTATGCTGACCACATGGTGCTACCGAGTCCCTCAATCAGGGGACTTAGAAGGTGTTAGCCATATGCGAGCATTATGCAGGATCATGGCCTGAATTATAATGTTAATAAAACGCAGATGATGGTGTTCCGCTCGGGCAGAGGCGGAGAGAGGATCCGTTAGTATTTCTGGACGGTGAAGCTATTGCAAGAGTGGATCTATTCAGGTACCTGGGACATATCCTGACTGAGGATTTACGTGATAACCTCGATATAGAACGTGAAAGGAGGGCTCTGGCTGTTCGGTGTAATATGCGCGCACGCCGGTTTGCGCGGTGCAGTCCTAAGGCAAGGCTGACCCTATTTAGAGCATATTGTCAACTCTTCTGTACTTGTCAGCTTGGGTTGGACAGCACCAAAAATGCAAGTAGCAGCATTAGAGTGCAGTATAATAATGCATACCGCATTCTGATGAAACTGCCTAAATACTGCAGTGCGTCGAGCATGTTTGCCGACGCCGGGGTGTCTGATTACTTCGCCATTATTAGATCTCGGGTTGCAGCTTTTGGTGCAACCATGATTCCAAGAACGAAACCCTCAGGGTGTGCTACAGTGCCCACAGAATCCCATACTAAAATATTGGCGTACCGTGCATCGTGACAATAACTGTAAATAGATAGTACGAACCCCCTTTTGGGGGCAATTTTAGTATTCACTTATGATTTCAGTTGAATTGTCTTTTATTTATTTATTTTATTTATTGTATCCTTATAATTATATTTTCATTTTGTTTTTAACATTTTTGTGTTTAACATTTGAATGGGGTGTAAAAAAGCTTGAATTAAATGACTATTATTATTATTATTATTATTTTGCTTAGAGAGATATAAGTAGCGGCACGAAAGTCTAGCGGTGACCGTTATTGCGCATAAATCACGCTGATTGGCTAATTGCGCATAGCTCGCGCTGATTGGCTCGTGCGTATCGTTCGCACGTGCTGATAGGCTCTCCAGCTGCATTCGTGCAATTCAATTCGTGCGCGTCTCCTCCACGTTTCGTTCAGCGCTAGACTTACGTGCCGTGACTTGTATCATTGTTCATCAATTTAATTTTGTAGGCATGATAGTGAATAATAATGGCGTATTATTATTAGAGTCATTTAATATCCTGCCACTTCGGTCAATAAACTACCGTCTTAGGCGTCTCTTGCCGACTCTGACACTCAATTATGCAGTATAAATTTGCTTTGTAACACGTTCCTCATTCATTCATTTTGAAGTTTTGCCAAATTAAAGAGTACCCTTGTGTTTTATGCGTAGATATTATACCTTTGTATCTTTTTTCTTTATCTTTCTTAAAACACCCTCAAAATAGAATTTTATATTATTATATGGATGATGAAGTGAGGGAGGTGCGAAGTCCGTCAAATGCCTACAATTAAGTTTATGAGAAGACTATTTGTAAAATAATTTTTTACAGCCTGTACAATATATTGTGAATGATTTCTTATATTTACGCGAACACTACACATTGAATTAAACTACTTTTACGGATTATATCGCGTTTAATTAACTTATTTTATTAATTCCGGACGTTTCGGGTGCTTTACATATAGATAAATACCAAAACTAACAACTAAATCAAATGTCCAACACCAACGTCAATGTAAGAACGGAACACAACCATTGACAACAGACGCGAGTAATAAACAACGCGCGGTCTATAACCTGTCAAAACAATCTCTGGACAACGCGACAATAAAAGTTTTGGCCAAAGGTATGAATTTCACAATAACACCGCGAAAAATCCGTATGAAAACATTATCTGTAGTGTTGAGGACTGTCTGTATAAAAATAATATTGGTAAGAAGATTTAGAGGCCATACGTCAAGACATCTCGTCTTTGTTATCGAGCTCAGTGCCAAAATTAAATCTTCCGAAGGATGAAATAATGCATTGAAAAACTTACGCAACAGACCAGATTTAACGATTCTCCACGCAGATAAAGGTAATGCTACGGTTATAATGGATACGTCGGATTACAATTCTAAAATACAACAACTTTTATCGGATGAAAGTACGTACGTATAGGTCAAAACAGACCTACAACTAATACGCTTAAAACAACTAGCGATCTAATTGAAATACTCCGAGAAATTGAATCTAGACGTCAATTCAATAATACCTGCGTGTGCCAAACCACCGAAGTTGTATGGGTTACCAAAAATACAAACCGAACGCTCCATTACGTCCAATAGTGAGTCAGATCGATTCGCCAACTTACAGATTGGCTCAACTCTTAGCAAAACTATCACCACTCAGAGGACACACAAGAGCACACACTAAGGATTCATACCATTTTGTTAGTGAGATAAAGACCTATGTCTTACTGACAATTAAACTATGGTCAGTTTTGATGTTCAGTCTCTATTTACATGCCTACCTGTTGAGACTGCATCTCAATTGTAACTAGGAAACTAGAGGAAAACAACAAGCTAGCAGAATATGCAGTATTGCTTAGACATTGCCTTACATCTGGCTATCTATTGTGGAAGGAAGAGTTTTACAAGCAAGTAGATGGTGTTGCAATGGGCTCACCAGTATCCCCATTGTCGCCGATATTTTCATGATTGAGGAGAAAGCCCTGTTTACTGCACCATAACAAGGTTCTACAAGCGGTACGTGGACGATACTTTCACAATTTTACCATCAGACAAAGTAACTGCATTTTAGAACATCTTAATTCCATAAACTCTAAAATTCAATTTACTATGGAGTTAGAGGCAAATAATTCTTTAGCTTTCCTAGATGTATTAGTCATTCAAAATCCTAACACCATAGGTCACACCGTGTATAGAAAAAGACATACAAACAGATATTTAAATGGTGAATCCCACCATCATCCTTCACATTGGCTACCGTGGGCAAATCTTTGTTACAGAGGCACGAGGATCTGTGACAGCAAACACCACCGCCGAGCTTCAGCACGTCAAGCAGGTTCTGCACGACAACAAGCTTCGGGTCCCGCGCCTACGTCACAGTGACCGAGTGAAGCCGGCCACAGTCGAGCGTGTGCCTGCTGTACTACCATATGTCATAGGTGTCACAGACAAGATTGGCTACATCCTGAAGCGAGCTTCTATTAGAACATCCTTCAAGCCGCCGAAGAAGATTAGTCAGTTCTTACCATCCGTCAAGTGCAATATTCCTCTACAAGATGCAGGAGTGTACAAGCTTGATTGTGAATGTGGTCTCTCATATATAGGGCAAACAAAACGATCTATTAAAACCGCGTAAAGAACACATAGCTGACGTGAAGCACCAACGTTCCGGGAAGTCTGCAGTTTGTGATCATATCTTAGACGGTCCCCGCCATTACATTAGATTTGATAAACCACAGATTCTCGCGAAAGAACATCGATTCCTGCCAAGGATGATACGTGAGGCTATTGAAATTAAAAACATCCTAATTTCAATAGAGGAACTGGGTACTACCTGCTTGGGATCCTGTAATTAATAAAATTAAAACTAAACCCAAGCATACCACTGCAAGACTTCAAGACACAGTTAGTTCATTCTGCGAGATGGGACCTAAATTAATAATTAAGAAAGCTGAAGGTACTCGGATTAACTTTGACATTGGGACGTCAATCACCTCAGTCCCCGTGACCATGGGTGCTGTAAAGCGAAACGTCAATTAATAAAATAAGTTCATTAAACGCGATATAATCCGTAAAAGTAGTTTAATTCAATATTGTGAATGGTTAAAGAAATTATATACTTTTTCAAATGTTTCAGATCTGTTTCCCACGGCCACTTATAAATCCTTTTTAACATTAAGCAATAATTAATCTGGATAAGTTTCTCCATCCCATTTATAAAGTAGTCTTGACCCGTCGCCTTAACCGTGTTTTGTGGCGTTCCTTGTAGGGTTATGTTAAGGAGTTGACTAACGATGGCCTGTAATGATGATGACGATGACAAGAGGTTCATAATATTTGTAAGAAAGAAAGAAACGTCTTTATTTGACGATATCATAATACGTAATTACAACACACTAATATATTATGTTAGATTATGATAAATGCAGCAACAAATAGGCATCCGACTCAGCATTATGCCGCGGTATGATGACCACAGCGGAATTCTTGTAAAGGTATCTGCCGGTGCTCTTTACAAAATTCTGATAAGATCATCTACTATTTTTCTTTTGTTGAACGTTTTAGACCGTTATAGGTAATTTAAATTCTAACGAAGTTTGAATCTCGGAGATTCAATTTAACTTTTACTAATATTTCGAGTTTCGTCGCACTAATTTCATTCCGTAACGTGTAAAGTAAAAATATTCTAGGTGCGACTGCCGCATTACACCTTTCTGTCTTGATTTATTCCTCAATGCGAACTCACGCACGTAAAATGTTTTAATAAAATTTCTCCAATTATAAAAGGTTTTTAGGACACGTATTATGAATAAAGAGCAAGTGATAGCCGTATAAATGGTATTTCACTATACATGAGTAATATGGTGTCATTCTCCGAGAGTAACAATGAATATTAAATGTAATTATAAATGCTGATGAACCACGTGCTCGGCGGTGAAGGAAGACCTCATAAGGAAACTTGCATGTCAGACGAATAAAATATCAAGGTTATTTCCAGTCCGCTAAAACGCACTTGAGCAGCGCGACTATCTAATTAATCCATAGCTCTCCCATAAAATCGAAAGAGGCCTGTGCTAAGCGGTTGGACGTGTTAAAACTTCACTTCTGCATATTCTTCTTGTTCATCTTCATCAGCTCGTAAAAGTCCTCTACTGAACACGGCCTGTCTTGTCGTTAAGAAGATTTACCTTAATCATCACGCTTGTCAGGTGGATTGAGGATTGCAGTACTTGACTTCTTCCACCCTTGACGTTGTAACTTACTTTACTTTTACTTTTAGATAAATTTAAAAGCATCAGTAGTTCAATGGTAGTGAACCAAATGAAAACTCGGACAGACGTGGGTTCGAATCCACCATTCGACTACTGTGGCGAACCACTCTTAACACAAGCATTTTTAAGCTTACTAATTAAAAGCTTAAAATTAAGCGTTACTAGTAATTTTCTTAATAAAAAAATAATAATGTTTCTCATCCGGCTCCGAAGGCTCCGTAGCGCAGCGCCTAGAAATAATTGTTCCGGTTCTGGACGTTTTTCCCTGTGCGATTTATGTTTGTAAACGCCCTCCACGATACAGGAGAAAATCGAAGTTAATGGGGTTACGGTTTTTTAGGAAGATATAAGCTACCTACTATTCTTATCATATTTTTTCTTTATTTTTTGGAGGGTCTATTTATTAAAACTGCCTACATTTTGCATAATCTATCAGTGAAATGCCTATGCTAGTTTTGTGCTTCCAAATTTTTAAGACTCGACACTGAAGAACGGGACTACATTAACTGCTTTGACGTCTGATGGCGGCTGTACACGCTCGTCTCGTCGCCTCGCATGCCTCTCGTCGCGTAGAGGCTCGACACGAGAGCACACCATGTACACAATCGTTGTATCGCTTGAACTTCGGATGCCCGCTGCGATGGACCTAGAACAAACTGTTGCTGCATTTTGCCTTTGTGCTACTAGTTATTATAATTTTTTACACATTTTCTTTATAGCAGAGGGGGCAAACGAGCATGCGGCTCACCTGATGGTAAGTGACTACCGCCGCTCATAAACAACTGTAGCACAAGGGGAATTGCAGATGCATTGCCGGCCTTTTAAAATAAGCAAGCTCTTTTCTTGAAGTTCCCAAAGCCGTATGGGTCCGGAAAGATCTCTGGTGGTAGTCGATTCCACAAGGAAGTAGTGCGAGGAAGAAAACTTCTTAAATCGCACAGTGATGAACCGCCAATCATCTAGATGGTATGGATGGTATCGCGAATTTTGTCACGATGTGCGATGGTGAAATTGAGCGGCTGGAATTAATCTGAACAATTCCTCAGAGTACTCCCCGTGGTAGATGCAATAAAATACGCAAAGTGATGCAACATCTCTTCGCAGTACCAGTGAGTCAATCCGATCGGAAAGAACTTGGTCGTCGACGATTTGAGCTGCTCTGTGCTGGATGCGGTCAAATGGAAGGACCTGGCACTGGGGAGCCCCTGCGCAGAGATGGGAACTGTGAAATTATTCTGTGAGGTCGTGGTACCACCCCGGTTCGAGCCGGCCCATCCGTGCGACAGCAAAAGCTGCGGCGTGGCTCTACCACTGTTCGAAATTTACCTTTACTATTATTTTACATTTTATTTATACTAATTTACATTTACCATAAAAAGAAAATTAATAAGCGATGGCGAAGGAGAAGATGGTAGATGGTTTCTATTCACCGTAACAGAACTATGTAAGTACCTATATTTTATTTATCTATATCGAACCATTTTTTTGATAATTTTTATAATTACCAACTACTTAGGTACCTAAGTACCAACAATTAATTAGTAATTACCAACGAGTAGTAGAATCACTACATGCTGAGCTAAAATCTGTGAAGACCTTATTTTGGTAGTGCAGTAGTATTGAGACAGTAACTTCGCTACTGTATTTTTTAAATAATTAATATGCTGTCATTTGAGCTGTTGTGATTGGTAATATTTCCAATCAATAGCCCAAAGACAACGTAATAATAAACTGCCACCTAACTAATGATTTGCCATTTTGAGAGACCGGAACCTGTACTAGGATACCCTGAGTTACAGTTTTCTGAAACAGTAACAGTAAACAGTCTCGCAATAGTAGAGTAAAATAGCACTAAAGTAAACACTCGTTTCTCAACGATTATTCTGCATTTTTATATATTAGCCGCTGTCCATTATCTATTTCAGTACCCTGTATCGTCCTTTACGACACCCATGGGTCCGTGAGAATATTTGAAGAGATCCCCACCCACATAATCACCATTATTATTATAAACTATAAAGAGACCTTAAATCTTAAACCGTGTTGTGCGGTGTAGAAATATCCACTATCACAAATCATCCCTTTGGTGTTGTAAAAGCTGACAGAGCAAGAAACCAGGAGATGGGCAGCAGCGTCTTCATAATGACAATTAGAACCAACCTAAAATAAAAACTAAACTGCGGTTGCTAAACGATCTATGAAATGAACCTACACTAGGATTTTACCTCCATCCCAAGAACCTTTTTCTTTTAAAAAGAATAAAGGTGACAAATGAGCACACAGTCCACCTGATGGTGAATGGATGCTGTGGCTCAAAAACATTTACATTTATCCTCAATTGAAAATCAAAATACAGATGCGTTGTCACTCCTGAGGACTGAGATGGAATGCCTCATTTCCAGTAAAAAGGGTTCTCGGTTCTCTACACTCGAAACAGCAGCATTAAGCTGCTATTTTACATTGGTATTCCGTGAGAGCGTGGTCCTACCCCGGACGAGCCGACCCATTCGTGCTGCAACAATATAGCTGCAGCATGGCTCTACCACGTAATATCACCTAAGTCATACCGTCTGGTCTCCTGCTATCGTTTTTAAATATTCCACAAGAGTCCAAAACTGGCCCATTGACATCTATATGTTTTGTCGATTAAGAATCAAAATTCAGACACGTTGTCAGCCCTGAAGACTAAGATAGAATACCTCGTTTCCAGTAAAGGAATCCGGTTCTCTACACTCACCATACGCTCTCACAGAACCAGTGTAAAATAGCAGCTGAATGCTGCTGTATTCGTATGGTGAGTTAGATTATTTTACTGGAAGACAGTGACAAGCTTCTGCATTTTGATTCTTAATCGAGAATAGATATAGATGTCTATAGACAACATCCACACACTATCAGTTGGGCTATGTGTTCGCTTATCACTTTTATTCTATAAAAATTGTTTCAGCATCGAATATAAACCGATGTCATTTTTAAACATATATTAATATTTTATGTTACAGAATAATAATGATATATTAAATACTAGCAATCCACCCTGGTTTCGCTTAGGTAGGATCTTTTCATGTGGCATTATTTAGAATTGAGGTAATCATTAAAGATCGTCTTTATCAATTATTCGATTTGAAAAATAATCTACGAGTTTTTCGGATAAAATACAGCCTAGACCGTTCCTTTACTTCCTATGTGTTCGTGCATTTCCAATACAATCGGTTCAGCCTTTCCCAAGATTATCCTGGAGAGACAGACAGACAAATAAAAATTTTAAAAATGGTTATCGTTAGTTAGTCATAATAAAATGCAAAGAGCCCCGCTCAATAAAAGGCAGTTATTTTGATATTACAGGCAGACAATTCAATTTTATTTATATGAATAATAATGCAGAAACATAATGCAATATCGGAGTAATTCCCACCAGGAAACATTTCCCACTAGGGTTACATAACGGCATTATTGTTGCGTTGTGATTGTCTTCTTGTCTTCATGTCTGGCACTGCATACTTTTTGACGGTGTAAAGCCTACGCATATCTGACCCGCAGGAGCAAGGACGGGTTATGTCGGTCAAGTACCAAGTAAAACGCCGCATATTGGCAGACCCACGGGAACAATTTCTCATACATCCGCGGCCGCTCGAGCACCAGCCACCCCTTGGTGGCCCATCCACAGAGATCCCAGTGGTAGATCTAGTCAATGGCACCGTTTCCGCTGCGGACAATAGGGATAGCAGCACCTCGCAATGACAAAACTCCTCGTGCTTAACTCACACCAGCGGTGCTGTCTCGCCAAAGTACAAATGGATCGTCGACTTATTTACAGTGGACGAAACGAGACTGTTTATCGTTAACGATAAACTAGTTTTTAAAACAGTTTTTCGACTAGTTTGCTGTTGACAAAACATGATCGATGCACAATTTACGTCAATATAAACTACTTGTCCTTCTACGTTGATTCGCTAATTGGTAAACGACGACTAAAGTAACTGATGTTATGTGATGTGATCAACGAGAGACGTCGATCGGCAAGCGATAACATTAGTCTTAGTTAACTAGAAGACTTAAAAGTTTTATTGTCTTTTTCAAATTGGTGCCATATCACACTACTGTTTTTACGGGCCGGCGCCGACATAATTAATACTTACACTATTTGACCACTTAAATACCTAAGTAACAATATTACTGTTTACACTATTTACTATGACACTATAACACTAGAAGTTAATACTATGAATAATTATTTACATTTTAGTTAATCTATCCAATTAGAAAAGTACTAAATACGTTTAACCTTGACCTATGCAAAGCGCATTTCAATCGAGACTAAAAAAATAATGTAAACAAAAGTCAAAAATCTGCCTACGCCTTATATTGACAAGCATATTTCATATCTATCTGCAAAAGATCTTAAGAAAAGAGCTTAATTTACAAAACACAGCCCACTCAATGGTTTGAGAGTCGAGCACGTGGAGAAAGAAAGATAGTTGTCGAAACAAGCAGGTGTGAAGAGAACGGAATGCTTGATCGACAAGTGGCAGCATAGTTTCGGCAAACGCTCGACGGTGTATGAACTGCGCGATGCAATATGTCGTTCACGAGATCACGAGTAAACTAGCTTATCAGTAGACTATAAACCGGTCTAACAGTCGACAGCAATCAAAAGTCAAAAATCGAGCTAGCGATGCATCACCATACCAACACTTCTCTACCCGACATCACCTCAAGAAAAGTCAAATTATCATTAAATTGTTACTATCCGTTTGAAAGGATATGGAATTTTGTTATATTGTTTTAAATCAATGTTTTACGTGAAGTGGATTTTGATACGTAACAGTATGTATGTGTGTGTGTGTGTGTGTGTGTGTGTGTGTGTGTGTGTGCGTGTGCGTGTGCGTGTGCGTGTGCGTGTGCGTGTGCGTGTGCGTGTGCGTGTGCGTGTGCGTGTGCGTGTGCGTGTGCGTGTGCGTGCGCGTGCGCGTGCGCGTGTGCGTGTGCGTGTGCGTGTGCGTGTGCGTGTGCGTGTGCGTGTGCGTGTGCGTGTGCGTGTGCGTGTGCGTGTGCGTGTGCGTGTGCGTGCGCGTGCGCGTGCGCGTGCGCGTGCGCGTGCGCGTGCGCGTGTGCGTGTGCGTGTGCGTGTGCGTGTGTGTGTGTGTGCGCGTGTGCTGCACAATGACGCATCAGCACTTTCAACATTGGATTTGAATAGATTTTGCCATAAAGTGGCTTCATGAAAAATCTTCTACCCCAACTAGCCGTTGGTAACGTAAGAGGCGACAGAGAAAAATGAAAAAGCAGATGGGCAGCAGTATCTTCCCAATAACTGCCTAAAATAATAAAAGAGTGCGGTTGCCAAGTCGCTCGTAGTTTTGCAGACTACCAACGTTGCGGAATCGTCGGGATGCACACTTTGAAGTTGTAAAGTGCGCATAATTCAACGTGTCTTTGGTATTGAACTAAAAATAAAGTGTAATTTGAGAATATGGTGATGTTCTTGGTCTATCAATTAAGTTGATTTATTCCAAATATTATTGAGAATACGACTATAACCGTGTAGTGGCGGTGTAAGTATATCCACTACCCCATATTCTCCTGTGGGTGTCGTAAGAGGTGGATATTCTTACATTGCCACTACACGGTCAATATAATGTCTTTTTATAATGTACTAGCCATTCGCACGGGTAATTTCTGTATCTCGATATAAGCGCCTTCTACCGGGTCCGCTTGTGAATCTAAACAATGCTGAGACACTCAAACACACATAAAATTTTCATCAAAATCAGTCGAGCCATTTTCGATTTTGCGAGACTAACGGACGCAATTAATTTTTATATGTAGAGATTATCATATATGCATTTATATAATGTATTTATTTACAAAAGAGATGAAATATGCATAGGGGGACATTTTATTATAATTATATGTTTTGGGGTACACTTAGAAACAAAATATTTTTCTTTACATAAAATTTGCAAGTGAAAATTAAAAAAATAATTCATAATATTTATTCATTTAATATTTCCTTGACTACTAATATAATTAAATCGATGGTTCAGAACTTTGCTTTGTTTGTCTGAGTGTGTAGATATTTTAGCTCTGCAGGAGACTTGGCTTCTGCCGCATGACTTGGGTTTTATGAACGAGCTCAGTGAGCACTTCAGTTGTTTCGCTAAGTCAGCAGTGGATACTTCGGCGGGCGTACTAAAAGGCCGACCGCAGGGGTCTCGCATTGATGTGGCGTAAGTCTTTGTTTCCTAACGTATCAATCATAGACTGCACCTGTGACGGACTGGCCGCCAAATTGAGTTGGGCGGATGCCATATTCTGGTGATGAGTGCCTACCACGTATGACGATGGAAGTGAAGACAGTCTAGCGGACCTTATATGTTGTTTGGGTGACATTGAAGCTGTTATTAGTGACATTGATGTTGAGGCTATTTACGTCTTAGGTGACTTCAACACATTCAGGTACCAGATTCGGAAACGAACTTTTAGATTTTGTAGATCACTCACTGGTATGTGTTGATAGAAATTTTAGGCCCGGACACTTTTACGCATATGTAGACGGCAGTGGTGGTAAGCGTTGGTTAGATCACTGCACAGTGACGGCAGCTGCCCGTGCCACAGTCACCTCCGCGTTTGTGGATCTTGGGTGTACTGGTCTGACCATTATCCCTTCCTAATAACGTGTGAAGTAAATATGCTTCCAAAAAAAATTACTATGTATACAGAAGATAAGTCGTTATTCGGTGTTCGCTGGGGCAATAGAAATTACGGTAATTAACCTATATAATAAGAACTGCTGTGATATTTTAAGTGATTTTGTTTTTTAGTCACGTTAAAACTATATACATTGTAACAGTCGTTTTAAATATGCGCTACCCATTTGTATTTATTGGATAAATATTATGATAATTTTATTACGGCTTTGCAAAATGCTGCAAAATTAGCGTTAGTCGCGATGTACGATACAGATATAAAATAGTGCGGGTTGGAATCAACACGTCCGTGAGAGTCACCAAAGAGCGAGGTATTATTTTAAATGTTGGCTGTGGTATAGGAAACCTGAGTCTGGTGATTTATAAAAACATGGTGGTGAGTCGCAGAGTTTTTAAAAGTAAGTTAAGGTGGTGCCAGAACAACGACGACCAGATAAAATGAACATATTGGCTTCACATCATGAAGATAAAAATTTTGGAAAATTTTGGAAAGCAACAAAACGTCTTGAATATAAATCTAACACCTGCAGTATAAATAGTGTGCACGAACCAAAGTCAATTGCCGACTTGTTTCGCACCACTTCAAAGTTGATCCTTGCCAACTAATAATACAGCAGTCTGTTGCTATTCCGTTGATATTAACAGCACCAGAAAGCTACCTCTTTATTCACATCGGATGTTGTAGAAAAAGTGGTTCAAAAAATTAAGGGTAAAGCCCAGGTTTTAATGGACTGAGTTTAGAACATATTTTATTTGCAGGTTTGAACATTTATAGTATTTTGCAGAAATTATTTTTGTGTCAATTCTGGATATTTGCCGAAAATGCTCATGCGAACAGTGGTGGTCCCAATCCTAAAATAAATTCGGTGACCTTTCTAGTATTAAAAACTACCGGCCGATTTCTTTAGGGGCCATTATAGGTAACATTTTGCAAAGGCTAGTACACCCGAGTATAAGCAACAACATTAGGATTGACGACGCGCAGTTTGGTTTTCGTCCCGGACTTTAAACAGATTATGCAATCTTCAGTCTTAAATCCACAGTTAACTACTACATAAACAGAGGTACTCGTACATTTATGTATGCTTGCTTTTTAGACCTTAGTCGTGCCTTAGATCTAGTTAATTATCAGTGACTATGGCAAAAACTAATATCATCAAATTTACCCAGAAAGACTGTGAATCTGTTGAGATACTGGTACGGGAACCAGACAAAATTTGTGAAATGGGGCGACGCCATCTCTAATTATTATTTATTAGAGTGTGGCGTACGTCAAGGTGAACTTACCTCTACGGACCTCTTTAGCTTATACGTAAACGACCTGATTGAGGAACTTAGAAATACAAAATTGGTTGTCACATAGGTACAATTTCTCTGAATAATCTCAGCTATGCTGACCACATGCTGCTACTGAGTCCCTCAATCAGGACTTAGAAGTTATTTAGCCATATGCGAGCATTATGCGCAGGATCATGGCCTGAATTATAATGTTAATAAAACGCAGATGATGGTGTTCCGCTCAGGCAGAGGCCGGAGAGGATTCCGTTAGTATTTCTGGACGGTGAAGCTATTGCAAGTGGATCTATTCAGGTACCTGGGACATATCCTGACTGAGGATTTACGTGATAACCTCGATATAGAACGTGAAAGGAGGGCTCTGGCTGTTCGGTGTAATATGCGCGCGCCGGTTTGCGCAGTGCAGTCCTAAGGCAAGGCTGACCCTATTTAGAGCATATTGTCAATGCTTCTATACTTGTCAGCTGGGTTGGACAGCACCAAAATACAAGTAGCAGCATTAGAGTGCAGTATAATAATGCATACCGCATTCTGATGAAACTGCCTAAATACTGCAGTGCGTCGAGCATGTTTGCCGACGCCGGGGTGTCTGATTACTTCGCCATTATTAGATCTCGGGTTGCAGCTTTTGGTCCGCAACCATGATTCCAAGAACGAAACCCTCAGGGTGTGCTACAGTGCCCACAGAATCCCATACTAAAATATTGGCGTACCGTGCATCGTGACAATAACTGTAAATAGATAGTACGAACCCCTTTGGGGCAATTTTAGTATTAATTTATGATTTCAGTTGAATTGTCTTTTATTTATTTATTTTATTTATTGTATCCTTATAATTATATTTTCATTTTGTTTTTAACATTTTTGTGTTTAACATTTGAATGGGGTGTAAAAAAGCTTGAAATAAATGACTATTATTATTATTATTATTTTGCTTAGAGAGATATAAGTAGCGGCACGAAAGTCTAGCGGTGACCGTTGTGCATAAATCACGCTGATTGGCTTGTGCGCATAGCTCGCGCTGATTGGCTCGTGCGTATCGTTCACACGCGCGCTGATGAGGCTCTCCAGCTGCATTCGTGCAATTCAATTCGTGCGCGTCTCCTCCACGTTTCGTTCAGCGCTAGACTTACGTGCCGTGACTTGTATCATTGTTCATCAATTTAATTATGTAGGCATGATAGTGAATAATAATGGCGTATTATTAAAGTAATTTAATATCCTGCCACTTCGGTCAATAAACTACCGTCTTGGGCGTCTCTTGCCGACTCTGACTCACTTATGCAGTATAAATGCTTTTGTAACACGTTCCTCATTCATTCATTTTGAAGTTTTGCCAAATTAAAGTACCCTTGTGTTTTATGCGTAGATATTATATCTTTGTATCTTTTTCTTTATCTTTCTTAAAACACCTCATAATAAATTTTATATTATTATATGGATGATGAAGCGAGGAGGTGCAAAGTCCGTCAAACGCCTTCAATTAAGTTTATGAGAAGACTATTTGTAAAATACATTTTTACAGCCTGTACAATATATTGTGAATGATTTCTTATATTACATGAACACTACATTGAATTAAACTACTTTTACGGATTATATCGCGTTTAATTAACTTATTTTATTAATTCGGACGTTTCGGGTGCTACATATGATAAATACCAAAACTAACAACTAAATCAAATGTCCAACACCAACGTCAATGTAAGAACGGAACACAACCATTGACAACAGACGCGAGTAATAAACAACGCGCGGTCTATAACCTGTCAAAACAATCTCTGGACAACGCGACAATAAAAGTTTTGGCCAAAGGTATGAATTTCGCAATAACACCGCGAAAAATCCCGTATGAAAACATTATCTGTAGTGTTGAGGACTGTCTGTATAAAAATAATATTGGTAATGAAGATTTAGAGGCTATACGTCAAGACATCTCGTCTTTGTTACGTCGAAGCTCAGTGCCAAAATTAAATCTTCCGAAGGATGAAATTAATGCATTGAAAAACTTACGCAACAGACCAGATTTAACGATTCTCCACGCAGATAAAGGTAATGCTACGGTTATAATGGATACGTCGGATTACAATTTTAAAACACAACAACTTTTATCAGATGAAAGTACGTACGTATAGGTCAAAACAGACCCTACAACTAATACGCTTAAAACAACTAGCGATCTAATTAAAATACTCGAGAATTGAATCTAGACGTCAATTCAATAATACCTGCGTGTGCCAAACCACCGAAGTTGTATGGGTTACCAAAATACACAAACCGAACGCTCCATTACGTCCAATAGTGGTCAGATCGATTCGCCAACACAGATTGGCTCAACTCTTAGCAAAAACACTATCACCACTCAGAGGACACACAAGAGCACACACTAAGGATTCATACCATTTTGTTAGTGAGATAAAGACCTATGTCTTACTGACAATTAAACTATAGTCAGTTTTGATGTTCAGTCTCTATTACATGCCTACCTGTTGAGACTGCATCTCAATTGTAACTAGAAACTAGAGGAAAACAACAAGCTAGCAGAATATGCAGTATTGCTTAGACATTGCCTTACATCTGGCTATCTATTGTGGAAGGAAGAGTTTTACAAGCAAGTAGATGGTGTTGCAATGGGCTCACCGGTATCCCCATTGTCGCCGATATTTTCATGATTGAGGAAAGCCTGTTTACTGCACCAGTAACTCAAGGTTCTACAAGCGGTACGTGGACGATACTTTCACAATTTTACCATCAGACAAAGTAACTGCATTTTAGAACATCTTAATTCCATAAACTCTAAAATTCAATTTACTATGGAGTTAGAGGCAAATAATTCTTTAGCTTTCCTAGATGTATTAGTCATTCGAAATCTAACAACACCATAGGTCACACCGTGTATAGAAAAAGACCCATACAAACAGATATTTAAATGGTGAATCCCACCATCATCCTTCACAGTTGGCTACCGTGGGCAAATCTTTGTTACAGAGAGCACGAGGATCTGTGACAGCAAACACCTGGCCGCCGAGCTTCAGCACGTCAAGCAGGTTCTGCACGACAACAAGCTTGGTCCCGCCTACGTCACAGTGACCGAGTGAAGCCGGCCACAGTCGAGCGTGTGCCTGCTGTACTACCATATGTCATAGGTGTCACAGACAAGATTGGCTACATCCTGAAGCGAGCTTCTATAGAACATTCTTCAAGCCGCCGAAGAAGATTAGTCAGTTCTTACCATCCGTCAAGTGCAATATTCCTCTACAAGATGCAGGTGTACAAGCTTGATTGTGATGGTGGTCTCTCATATAGGGCAAACAAAACGATCTATTAAAACCCGCGTAAAGAACACATAGCTGACGTGAAGCACCAACGTTCCGGGAAGTCTGCAGTTTGTGATCATATCTTAGACGGTCCCCGCATTACATTAGATTTGATAAACCACAGATTCTCGCGAAGAACATCGATTCCTGCCAAGGATGATACGTGAGGCTATTGAAATTAAAAACATCCTAATTTCAATAGAGAGGAGGCTGGGTACTACACCTGCTTGGGATCCTGTAATTAATAAAATTAAAACTAAACCCAAGCATACCACTGCAAGACTTCAAGACACAGTTAGTTCATTCTGCGTAGATAGGACCTAAATTAATAATTAAAGAAAGCTGAAGGTACTCCGGATTAACTTTGACATTGGGACGTCAATCACCTCAGTCCCCGTGACCATGGGTGCTGTAAAGCACCCGAAACGTCAGGAATTAAAAATATAGTTCATTAAACGCGATATAATCCGTAAAAGTAGTTTAATTCAATATTGTGAATGGTTAAAAATTATATACTTTTCAAATGTTTCAGATCTGTTTCCGGCCACTTATAAATCCTTTTTAACATTAAACAATAATTAATCTGGATAAGTTTCTCCATCCCATTTATAAAGTAGTCTTGACCGTCCTTATAACCGTGTTTTGTGGCGTTCCTTGTAGGGTTATGTTAAGGAGTTGACTAACGATGGCCTGTAATGATGATGACGATGACAAGAGGTTCATAATATTTGTGAAAAGAAAAAACGTCTTTATTTGACGATATCATAATACGTAATTACAACACTAATATATTATATTTACATTATGATAAATGCAGCAACAAATAGGCATCCGACTCAGCATTATGCCGCGGTATGATGACCACAGCGGAATTCTTGTAAAGGGTATCTGCCGGTGCTCTTTACAAGAATTCTGATAAGAATCTACTATTTTCTTTGTTGAACGTTTTTAGACCGTTATAGGTAATTTAAATTCTAACGAAGTTTGAATCTCGGAGATTCAATTTAACTTTTTACTAATATTTCGAGTTTCGTCGCACTGATTTCGTTCCGTAACGTGTAAAGTAAAAAATATTCTAGGTGCGACTGCCGCATTACACCTTTCTGTCTTGATTTATTCCCTCAATGCGAACGCTCACGCACGTAAAATGTTTTAATAAAATTTCTCCAATTATAAAAGGTTTTTAGGACACGTATTATGAATAAAAAGCAAGTGATAGCCGTATAAATGGTATTTCACTGTACGCGAGTAATATGGTGTCATTCTCCGAGAGTAGCAATGAAATTGTAAAATGTAATTATAAATGCTGATGAACTACGTGCTCGGCGGTGAAGGAAGACCTCATAAGGAAACTTGCATGTCAGACGAATAAAATATCAAGGTTATTTGCAGTGCGCTAAAACGCACTTGAGCAGCGCGACTATCTAATTAATCCATAGCTCTCCCATAAAATCGAAAGAGGCCTGTGCTAAGCAGTTGGACGTGTTAAAACTTCACTTCTGCATATTCTTCTTGTTCATCTTCATCAGCTCGTAAAAGTCCACTACTGAACACGGCCTGTCTTGTCGTTAAGAAGATTTACCTTAATCATCACGCTTGTCAGGTGGATTGACGATTGCAGTACTTGACTTCTTCCACCCTTGACGTTGTAACTTACTTTACTTTTACTTTTAGATAAATTTAAAAACATCAGTAGTTCAATGGTAGTGAACGAAATGAAAACTCGGACAGACGTGGGTTCGAATCCACCATTCGACTACTGTGGCGAACCACTCTTAACACAAGCATTTTTAAGCTTACTAATTAAAAGCTTAAAATTAAGCGTTACTAGTAATTTTCTTAATAAAAAAATAATAATGTTTCTCATCCGGCTCCGAAGGCTCCGTAGCGCAGCGCCTAGAAATAATTGTTCCGGTTCTGGACGTTTTTCCCTGTGCGATTTATGTTTGTAAACGCCCTCCACGATACAGGAGAAAATCGAAGTGTGGGGGTTACGGTTTTTTAGGAAGATATAAGCTACCTACTATTCTTATCATATTTTTTCTTTATTTTTTGGAGGTTCTATTTATTAAAACTGCCTACATTTTGCATAATCTATCAGAGAAATGCCTATGCTAGTTTTGTGCTTCCAAATTTTTAAGACTCGACACTGAAGAACGGGACTACATTAACTGCTTTGACGTCTGATGGCGGCTGTACACGCTCGTCTCGTCGCCTCGCATGCCTCTCGTCGCGTAGAGGCTCGACACGAGAGCACACCATGTACACAATCGTTGTATCGCTTGAACTTCGGATGCCCGCTGCGATGGACCTAGAACAAACTGTTGCTGCATTTTACCTTTGTGCTACTAGTTATTATAATTTTTTACACATTTTCTTTATATCAGAGGGGCAAACGAGCATGCGGCTCACCTGATGGTAAGTGACTACCGACGCTCATAAACAACTGCAGCAAAGAATTGCAGATGCATTGCCAGCCTTTTAAAAATGAGTAGGCTCTTTTCTTGAAGGTCCCAAAGCCGTATGGGTCCGGAAAAATCTCTGGTGGTAGTCGATTCCACAAGGAAGTAGTGCGGAAGAAAACTTCAAAATCGCACAGTGGTGAACCGCCAATCATCTAGATGGTATGGATGGTATCGCGAATTTTGTCACGATGTGCGATGGTGAAATTGAGCGGCTGGAATTAATCTGGACAATTCCTCAGAGTACTCCCGTAGTAGATGCAATTAAATACGCAAAGTGATGCAACATCTCTTCGCAGTACCAGTGAGTCAATCCGATCGGAAAGAAATTGGTCGTCGACGATTTGAGCTGCTCTGTGCTGGATGCGGTAAAATGGAAGGACCTGGCACTGGGGCCTGCGCAGAGATGGGAACTGTGACATTATTCTGTGAGGTCGTGGTACCACCCGGTTCGACCAGGCCCATCCGTGCGACAGCAAAAGCTGCGGCGTGGCTCTACCACTGTTCGAAATTTACCTTTACTATTATTTTACATTTTATTTATACTAATTTACATTTACCATAAAAAGAAAATTAATAAGCGATGGCGAAGGAGAAGATGGTAGATGGTTTCTATTCACCGTAACAGAACTATGTAAGTACCTATATTTTATTTATCTATATCGAACCATTTTTTTGATAATTTTTATAATTACCAACTACTTAGGTACCTAAGTACCAACAATTAATTAGTAATTACCAACGAGTAGTAGAATCACTACATGCTGAGCTAAAATCTGTGAAGACCTTATTTTGGTAGTGCAGTAGTATTGAGACAGTAACTTCGCTACTGTATTTTTTAAATAATTAATATGCTGTCATTTGAGCTGTTGTGATTGGTAATATTTCCAATCTCACTAGCTCAAATGACAGCGTATTAATTAAACTAAACACTTACCTAACCAATGATTTTCCATTTTGAGAGACCGGAACCTGTACTAGGATACCCTGAGTTACAGTTTTCTGAAACAGTAACAGTAAACAGTCTCGCAATAGTAGAGTAAAATAGCGCTAAAGTAAACACTCGTTTCTCAACGATTATTCTGCATTTTTATTATATTAGCCACATTTTCAAGAAACAAGCGCAATAAAAATCTTTGCAAAAATCTCAAGCTTTCCTTTAAAATAGTTAAAAAAAACTTGCGCACAAAAACAGTGACCATTTCACTTCACCACAAAATTAACATAGATTCTACTTAATTACGGCACCTATAATGCAGCTACCATAAGCAAGACATATTTAGTGATCCATTTAAAATATATACATCCACAAAACATGAAGCTAACAAACTGTTATCGAATATTGGTTTCGCTACTTTCGTTGTAAAAGTATGTTATTGCATAAAATTATAAAAATATTTAAAATTACATTATTAAATACCCTTTACCGTTACCCTTACAGCCTACTAAAGTCCACTGCTGAACATAGGCCTCCCCCATAGATTGCCTCATAGGGGAGATATTTGCCATAGTTGCCACGCTTGGCAATCGGGTTGGCAACCACATTTTTTTATTTTTAGTCGTTACTGGGGAGTCGCTGCTGCCCATCTTCTGATTTGTTTCCCTCTGTTGCTTCTTACGACACCCACGGGACGATACAGGGTAGTGGATATTCTTACACCGCCACTAGCACTTTAGCATTACTTAATGTGCATAGATTTATATGATTATATCATAAGAATTATTTAGCCAGTAACTAACACATGTTTTCCAAAAAATCACGGGGTACCAAACGGCACGGAGGTTTTAGACAATTTTTCTAAATTTTTTGATAAAAATAATTAATTTACTTCAATGTATCCTTTATTTTAAAACTTTGACTTCATGTCATGCTTGATAATAACAATATAGTAGTTTTAATAAAAAAATTATAAAATTTCTTTCTTTGTTAGTAACTTTCTAAGAAAAACCTGTCATTTTAAAGGTCTTGAAAAAGTGCCAATATCTGCGACTCCACCCATGTAAAGATATATAGATTACAGACAGATACTGAAATATTTTATTAACATGTATAGATAAATGTTTTAAAAATTTTAATTTTAATATTTACGTTTAAGCTATCTTATTATAAAAAAATAAGGTGAAATTTCATTTAATTTATTCTTAAATATAAAAACATGAATTTAATTTAAGAATCTGTAATATTAATGAATATCTAACCACTGTGGATGACATAGAGATTAGCTTTTAATTAAAAACTGTTTTTGATATTCATAGTAAATCCGCGGCTAACATTCAATTTATTTAAAAACAGAAAAGATCCGGTGTTTTATTACAAGTACTGTTTTATTTCACAAATGATTGCTTTATACTATCGTGATTCTTTATTTTATGTTTTTGACTGGTAGAGAATGCCCGATGACAAAAGCCTTCCTTTGTATTCTTCTGTTATAGGGAATCCAATAAAGAATAAATAAATCAAACAAATCAAACATGATTTCCTAATAATATTTTCCTTTACTCTATGTTCTTTATCATTGTTAGAAAATCTGGTAGTAAAATTTAAACATATTTCGACAAAAATTGTAATTCCGTAACCCTCTAACCCTCTCAAGAATGAAAGGCAGTGTGACCATCTGTGGGGTGTTTGCAGTCTTTAGATAATTTATTATTAGTCCTTATAGATGACAACACATATCTGCATTATTTATTTGCAGATCCCGTGAGCTTTTGCCCTTTTTGTCATTTAAATTGTAAGCATATCTAAACAAGTTGCGATTCAAATGACTTTTAATATAAAATTATTAAATGGGTATTGCATAATATAACTCAGTTATTAAAAGAGGAAAAAATACACTGGTATAATTTTACCCTATTATATATTATAATTTAGACCCTTATTACTGGAGACGAGGCATTCAATCTTAGTCCTCAGGGGTGACAACATAATATTTAAATTTTGATTCTTAATCGAGAATAAATGTTGATGTATATGGGCCACAGCATCCATTTACCATCAGGTAGACTGTGTTCCCATTTGTCACCTTTATTCTATAAAATAATCCTCAACAGTCTGCAATCGGTTCTCTGCAGAACATGGGCCTTATTATTGATTAGGTGGCGAGTGAAGATGTTAACGCTAGCAAATACAACGGTAGAATTTGAATGAGATGCAATAATAAGGCGACTGGACACAATTTTAAGAATAAAGTAAGTTGGTGAAATACATCTCAGACATGAAGTCGATCTATATACATCATAGTCCAAGATCCCACAGCGTGACTCACGTTCATGTGCGCGAATAATGCCCACGCGCTCATATCCACAGAAGCATTGGGTCTAGGGGATGATTGACCCTTGGAATGGTCTGCCTTCTTTATGACGTTTTAAAATTGTTGTCTAGCTAACATAATAATATATAAAAATGTAGCTTCAGAATGTAAGTGAAATTGAGTAATTTTTTGAGCGGCTGCAAAGCGATACTGCCGACGGAAAGTGCCCACAGAATCCCATTCTAAAATATTGGCGTGCCGTGCACCGCGACAATAACTGTAAATAGATAGTACGAACCCCCTTTTGGGGCCAATTTTAGTATTAACTTATGATTTCAGTTGAATTGTCTTTTATTTATTTATTTTATTTATTGTATCCTTATAATTATATTTTCATTTTGTTTTTAACATTTAGTGATATTTGAATGGGGTGTAAAAAAGCCTGAAATAAATGATTTTTTTGCTTAGAGAGATATAAGTAGCGGCACGAAAGTCTAGCGGTGACCGTTATTGCGCATAAGTCACGCTGATTGGCTTATTGCGCATAAGTCGCGCTGATAGGCTCTCCAGCTGCATTCGTGCAATTCAATTCGTGCGCGTCTCCTTCACGTTTCGTTCAGCGCTGGACTTACGTGCCGCGACTTGTATCATTGTTCATCAATTTAATTTTGTAGGCATGATAGTGAATAATAATGGCGTATTATTATTAGAGTCATTTAATATCTTGCCACTTCGGTCAATAAACTTCCATCTTGGGCGTCTCTTGCCGACTCTGACACTTACTTATGCAGTATAAATTTGCTATGTAACACTTTCCTCATTCATTCATATTGAAGTTTTGCCAAATTAAAAGGTACCCTTGTGTTGTATGCGTAGATATTATACATTTGTATCTTTTTTCTTTATCTTTCTTAAAACACCCTCATAATAGAATTTTATATTATTATATGGATGATGAAGCGAGGGAGGTGCGAAGTCCGTCAAATGCCTTCAATTAAGTTTATGAGAAGACTATTTGTAAAATACATTTTTTACAGCCTGTACAATATTATTGTGAATGGTTAAAAAAATTATATACTTTTTCAAATGTTTCAGATCTGTTTCCCACGGCCATTTATAAATCCTTTTTAACATTAAGCAATAAGTAATCTGGATAAGTTTGTCCATCCCCTTTATAAAGTAGCCTTGACTCGTCGCCTTAACCGTCTTTTGTGGCGTTTCTTGTAGGATTATGTTAAGGAGTTTACTAACGATGGCCTGTAATGATGATGACGATGACAAGAGGTTCATAATATTTGTAAGAAAGAAAGAAACGTCTTTATTTGACGACATCATAATACGTGATTACAACACACTAATATATTATGTTACATTATGATAAATGCAGCAACAAATAGGCATCCGACTCAGCATTATGCCGCGGTATGATGACCACAGCGGAATTCTTGTAAAGGGTATCTGCCGGTGCTCTTTACAAGAATTCTGATAAGGATCATCTACTGTTTTTCTTTTGTTGAACGTTTTTAGACCGTTATAGGTAATTTAAATTCTAACGAAGTTTGAATCTCGGAGATTCAATTTAACTTTTTACTAATATTTCGAGTTTCGTCGCACTGATTTCGTTCCGTAACGTGTAAAGTAAAAAATATTCTAGGCGCGCCTGCCGCATTACACCCTTCTGTCTTGATTTATTCCCTCAATGCGAACGATCACGCACGTAAAATGTTTCAATAAAATTTCTCTAATTATAAAAGGTTTTTGGGACACGTATTTTGAATAAAGAGCAAGAGATAGCCGTATAAATGGTATTTCACTGTACGCGAGTAATATGGTGTCATTCTCCGAGAGTAGGAATAAAATTGTAAAATGTAATTATAAATGCTGATGAACTACTCCATAGCTCTCCCATAAAATCGCATAGACGAGCATTTTTACGTGGTAGAGCCATGCTGCACGTATATTAGTAGTATAGTTGTAGCAGAAATGGGTTGGCTCGACCGGTAAAGGACCACGCTCTCACAGAATACCAGCGTAAAATAGCAGTTTAACACTGCTGTGTTTTGTGTGGTGAGTGTAGAGAACCGGAGACCCTTTTTACTGGAAACAAGGCATACCTTCTTAGTTCTCTCGGGTGACAAGGCATCTCCATTTTGATTCTTTTTTGAGGATAGATGTATATGTCTATGGATCACAGCAACCACTTACCATCAGGTGGACTATGTGCTCGATTGTCACCTTATACTATTAAAAAAATAAAAATAAAAACTCGCTTAAAATCACAACTTAGACTATGATTACGTTGGTCATTTCAGTTTAAAAAATATATTTTTATTGTAAATACGACATAAAAATGAAATTAGTAGTTGCTAGCATAATTATAATATAATAATATACTGAAATGTTAAAAAATCTGCCATCACATGCTCCATTAACTTAACTTTCTTTTATTACGATACATCCGTCTTTATTATTCTGTAGGTACTTTCATTTAATGTTAAAAGTATTGCCGCCTGGAACCAGAAAAGAATACAATTTTAAAATTCCGTTTACAATTTCCTTCCACTTAAGGCGACAGCAAAAGTTACTAAATCTCGCTTGTTAGACTTTTCGCGAACTATTTGCGTGTTTCAGTACTTGAAAAACAAATTAAATTTTTAGCAAAATGCAGTTTAAATTTTTAATTACTCGTCGTATTATAATTTCTTTCGTTATTGATAGCAAACTTTTTACAATATATTATAATCTTAGAATGTTCACGCTTAAATGTTTTATGTCCAATAATCGTTCAGTTACAAAACTTAGCCTACATACGACCCACAGCTGGTTACACGTTTTCTTTCATTTCGGCGAGGGTTTTAGGCCAGGAATAGTCGCGTTGCCCTACCACAATATCAGACTTCTATGTTACAATGTTTACCAGGTCGTCAATCTATTTAGTGGGGTGCCGAAACCGTGCTAGTATTAATTAAATGTTATTAAAAAGATAGGTTACGTTAGCTTTTGTCAATAAATACTCTTAGCAAAAAGGTGTTGGCGACCAGAAAATGGCGGAATCAATATTATTAGTCCACAAATGGTCACTGCTGGATGTGGGCCTCTCCCGTTGCTGAAAGGGTGTGTTACAACCGTCATGTTTGTAGGCAGATACAAGATGGCAGTTGTGAATGGTCACTAGACCCTCGCTTCATTGACGCAGTTCCCCATCGCTCGAATGCATATTAAACGTGAAACTTAACATGATGATGGTGTTTTCTTTCAAGAAATTGAAGTGGCAAGCGAACTGATAGATCACCTCTCTTTTGCAGTCCATGGACACTTGCAATCAACTTTAAACAATGAAGGCGTCGCCATGCTTTGCCACCTCTGAGGGATTCAGCCTGTAGTTATACGGGCACTCTCTTTGCAAGCGCTGTTGTTAGGTATATATTTTTAATATATATATACTCGTATATATCGCTCTAACAATCTGGACGAAATCCTGTACCCAAACAATGTTTTATCTTGACTATATATATATATATATATATATATATATAACATTATGACACCTTTATCATTCCTTAGCTTTTTTAACGCCGATATGCACTTACAATACAGAAAATTTCCTAGGGTAATATTTTTTAAAATAAAACAAATGATCTGTAACAATTATACCTATAACTTGGAACGAACCCACATATGAAATCATTGATTTCTCAAAACATTAACTATACCAGTATTTTTGAAAATAAGAACAACGATCACTTAATTTCGGTTATATCCGAGTAGAAATTCATACTATATATGTACATACGAAAGTATTAATTGCGTATTAAAATGGATTATATCTCCATTTTAGTGAAACACTTTGCCTAGTGTAGGGTAAGGACTGTAATTTATATAAGCTTACTCATCGAAAATTCAATTAGTTATCCTACATCCGGAGTATCGATTTATGGAAATTAGTGAGGTAAATGGCCACTCTAGTTATGATCACACTCCAATTTTAACCAAATCGCAATATCACATCGACCGTTGATAAGTGATACGTTATTGATATAAATATAATTTATGGTTCAGTAAATCGATTTTTTTTATAAAACTGAAGTCACAAACGGAATTCAGTCCATCTGAAGGTAATTTGCTGCTGCAGTCCTCGGGCTCTGCATCCAATTTAAAAAAAAGAAGACTAAAGATGCGTTGTCACATCTGGGGACCAAGATGGAATACCTCAGTCTGTAATTGTACTGGCTCCCTATACCCATCAGTCGGAACACAGGAGTGCAAGCACTGCTACTTGGCGATAGTAATCGTAAGAGGGTGTTACATACTTGATGGGTTCCTAGGGAGAAAAGAATTCCTTTCACATATTTAACATTTTCAAAAAAAACTCTTGATTATTTTTAATAAAGTAAAGGCGTTAAACAAGAATACATCCCACCTGCTGTAAAGTAAATGAATGATATGGACCACCGATACCTATATCTTAAGCAAATATCAAAATGCAGTTAAGAATCAAAGGGCGTTATTTATCATCATTACAGCCATTCACAAGTTGCTGAACATAGACCTCCCCAAAGGTTACCATAAAGCATGGTAAGCCACCCGCATCCATCGACTTGATGCATTTCTCACCAGGTCATCACTCCATCTAGTGGGGGCCGCCCAACACTTCGCTTACCGGTACGATGCTGCCACCCAAGAACCTTTCTTCCCTATCGATTGTCGGTCCTTCGAGCTATATGGCTGGCAAATTATCACTTCAGCCATAGCCCATAGTCCACATAGCCCAACCGATCAGTCGTTGGGCTATGTTGGTTACTCTGGTTCTACTGCAATTATCCTCATTTCTAAGTCTATCACGTAGAGAAATTCCGAGTATAGCCCTCTCCATAGCTCGCTGAGCAACCTTCAGCTTCCTCATACGGCCAGCAGTGAGGGTTCAAGCATCAGACTCATATGTCTTAACTGGCAACACTCACTGATACAATCTGTATTCAAGTTTTGAAGTTATACGTGACAAGAAGATGCGTCATAATCTCCCGAACTGACCAGCCGACTTGGTGCGTTATTACGCCTAAGGAATTAGATTGAATGCGATTTTACTAGTAAAAAGGGCTCTGAATCTCAATCTCTATCTATGTGATTATGCTTTATGTAGGCATTTTAGCGCGTTACACAACAATATTTCAGTGTAATGTGTTAAATATAAAAAAATTAAAACCTCCAATGTGGTTAATCACTTTTATTACATATCTCTATAATATAAAAATCAATTGCTGTCCGTTAGTCTCGCTGAAACTCAAAAACGACTCGACCGATTTCGATGAAATTTTTGTGTGTGTTTGAATGGGTCCCTAGATGGTTTAGATTCACATTTGTACTCAGTAGGTGGCGCAGTTGCCGAATTCCAGAAATCACCCGTGCTAAGCCGGGGCGGATCGCTAGTATTTAATGTAATACAATAGAATATAACGTTTATTATAAAAAAAATATCTATCGTGAGGTGGTGTTGTGAGAAATACTTATCATCCTTTAACAAAATGTTATTACGTAGTTGCTTGTTAAGCATTTTTGTAGAGCGACTGTAGTGCGCTACCCTTCCGCCGGCAATAGTCACTAAAATGAGACTGCACTAAAATGTTATAATTTAATTTTTTATTAATAATTACAAAATACGTCAAAAAATTTTAACTGTCAAAAGCTACGTATATTTAACTTATTCTATTTTGTTATTTAGAGGCCAATTTTGGCTTACAAATTTCAACAAAAAATCAGTTAATATATAAGACAGTTATTGTAAATTGTTTCCTGATTTCAGACATAATACTCATTTATAAAGGAAAATATTTCTGCTGCGTCGTTGTCAGCTGTCAAAGCATAACGACTATATACAATTTTTATCAATATGGAATAAATCCAGGGAAGTATTATGATAATATTAAATTTCATTTATAGAGCAAAATGCTTTTATTTAGGCCGTAAATGATTGTGTTTCAGGAAAAGATGCGGGGTACAGCACATTTCAAGTCAATATGAAGCTACTCGTATGTAACTTTTGAGTGCTGTAGAGATCTGTTTAGATTTTTTAATGAATAGCTCCGCTCCGCTACATTTACTGCCGGATTTCCTACAGTGTCAATTGTACCAACGGTAGGCTGTTTAAAGGTAAAAGGGGATTAAATATACATATTAAACGATGCCTTAGTAAAAGTATTAGTAATTCCTCTAATGACACAAATTTTTCCCTTTTCTCGGAGCAAATTTACAATTATCATCGTAATGTACCAGTGGTTAAAAGAATTCCTAGAGGTGCAAGGATGCAGCTTGCTAAAGCATTGTCATGCACTATTCAAAATTGTTTCACTAATAGTGAAAAGAGTTGGCAAAAATTATTTACTTTCGCGTATTCCCATTTTCATTTTGATAAAACACATAACTATATCCACAACCGCTACATCCAATCAAAAGCCCATTGCTGAACATAGACCTTCCCTCAGATTTCCTCAAAGGAGGATACTTGCTATAGTTGCCATGCTTAGTAGACGAGTCAGCAACCACAGTTTTTATTGGTAGTTGTTAATAGGAAGACCTTGCTTAAATTCAGAAGGAATGTACATTCCTTCTGAATTTAATATTATAGATATAGATAACATAAAATAAATGGATGTTATTAGGGAATACATATTAGTGTTAATATTTGATTAAATACATCTACTATTTATGTTTATTATATTTAAACTCCATCAGGGAAGCAAGAATTTTGTTTACATTATTTTTATTTTATTTTGTTGATTGTAGGTAATGTACATTCTTTCTGAATTTAATATTTCTTTACTTCTTTATTTTTTATTTGCAATCCCAATTTTTTCAGTTACACCTACTTGATGCAGTTTGTTGTAACTGCCTAAGAATATTGCAAGAAAGTATTGAAACTGCTCATTCCATTAGAAGATTTGTATTCCATGTGGATCTTCAATTTTAGAGCTCACACACAGGCTGTGCCAATTAACTCAGCAGAAAGAGATATTATTTTGCAGTGGATACCATCACACCAGGTACTTACTTTACTTTAACAGCCTGTAAGTGATCCTCTGCCTGAAATAGGCTTGCCCGGAGCAGTTGGCATAATCGCTTTGGCACACAGATTGATGTTTGTAGTATCATACACCTCACTACAAACAATTTGGCTATTCACCACCAGGTTATCTTTAACTTTACAGCCTATCAAAAGTCTACTGCTGAACATAGACCTCCCCCACAGATTGCCTTATAGGGGAGATATTCGATAACCACAGTTTTTTTTCTTTAGTTGTTATTAGATAGATGCTACTTCTTCCTTACCTTACCCCATATTTGTATGCCTTTGTACTTAATACACAAGTAATATTTTTTACCTTAAATGAAATTAGTGTAAATAAAACGTCTAAGAACTTGTACTTAGTCAAATAATGTTATAATTCTAAAATAACTACTTCACTTGTTTACCTTTCTGATTTGATGTATTTTTATTTCTTTTTACCTTAGTGGAATCTGGTTTACTACAAAAGTATTATGAAGGGAAACGAGTACATGCTATTTATATATAATTTAAGAGGCATTAAGACTGTTTATTAGTAATAAAGATTGAAATAAATAAAATATTAATAAATAATATTATTTAGGTGGTACACACTGTAAAACTATAGTCTATTCGGTTAGTTGATGAAAAAAAAAACACTTTTCAGGTGGATCATTTAGAATGAGTCTGCAATCTTGTCGGCCGAGAGCTTCTACAACTGTATGAAGACACAAATGATAACAGGTATATGGAATTACAATCCATGAATATTGAAGACATCGGTAACATCCCACAACCACCCCTTATGCCTGTAACTGTAACTCCTGCCATTTCCAGAGCGGTATCAACAACTACTATAATAATATGCAGACCTTTTCTATCAAAAGGTTTAAATTATTTCTTAAGCAAAAATTGTCTAGTAAGGGTTATTATACTACTAGAGAGTACATGACCGATAATAACCCCTGGGAATGAGGTGATCGCTACCATGCTGTTTCTAAATGTTTTCAAAACAATTGTATAAAATATTATATTGTAAAATGTGCTTTTTTTAAAAAAAAAACTCTCGCTGGGTTTCTTGCTGGTTCTCCCCAGGACAAAGGTTTTTTTGCGAACCAGTGGTAAAAGTAAAAAATGACTTTTAATAAGTATTATGTATTGTAATCTATATTGAATAAAAATTATTCTATTCTATTCTGTGGCTAGTTATATAAGCTTCTACTTCCCGTCACTGTATTTTTAAGTTATGTAATCATTTATCTAGATTCTTAATACCTAAACTAAAAAGAACTACTAACCTAAAAGAGAGATTGCTGATTGATAACTCATTTTATGTGCCACTGTGCGCTCGTATTTGTGAATACCACTTAAATGAACCTCACAATGATTGGAATAATTTATACACAAGTAGTAATGATGCATATTTATATAGTAATATAAATATGCATCATTACTATATAATAGTTTTTGCCACAGTTGCTACGCTTGTGGCAACCAAAGCTTTTTGTGGTATTCTATAGGGAGATGTTGCTGCTCATCTCCTGGTATCTTTATTTTACTCTGTTACGACTTTTACGACACCATACGGGACGAAACGCGATGGCAGTTGACGGAAGGGCTATACAATATTTTACATTATATATTTAATTTAGGGAAGACCTATGTTCAGCAGCGAATTGTTGTAATGATGACGAATAATAATCAATAAAACTTGTAATTATTGTTGCTTACTTGACCTGTTTCTACTATGTGCCTTATTATAAATAAAGCGCCTAATTTATAAATAAACGCCGAGTAAGTTGAATAGATCCTCTGGTACCTTTTCGTATCTCTTTCAATTGACAATCTCCTTTTTTTTATAGAATAAGTGTGACAAACGAGCGCACGGTCCACCTGATGGTAAGTAGATGCTCTGGCTCATAGACATCTACATTTATCCTCGTTTAAGAATCAAAATGCAGATGCATTGTCACCCCTGAGGACTAAGATGGAATGCTTCGTTTCCAGTAAAAAAGGACTCCGGTTCTCTACACTCACCATACGAAACACAGGAGCATTAACCTTCTATTTTACGCTGGTAGCGTTTTCCGTGAGAGCGTTTACTACCCCGGTCGAGCCGTATCCGTACACAACTAGTTTAAACCTTCTTCATCATTACAGCCCTACACAAGTCCACTGCTGAACATAGGCCTCCCCAAAGGAATTATACAAAGCACGGTCCTGAGCCACCTGCATCCATCGACTTTTTGAATGTCTTACCAGGTCGTCACTCCATCTAGAGGGTAGCCGCCTCACACTGAGCTTACCGGTACGAGACTGCTACTCGAGAATTTTACATTTTAGCTTCAATTGTGGTTGAATGTAAACATGTTAATCAATCAACACATATTAAAAGAATGTCCTGGCACTGCACCTCGCGGCCTGTGATACTTATAATAGACTGCTTCAAGAATTTGATGATTTTACAATAATAAACAATAAAAATGCAGTGTTAATACAGTGTTTCTTTTTATCCTAACACAAATAGTTCAAAACACCTTACATGCTATTTATTTTTCGTCGTTAATATCGTAAAACTCGGATATGTTACTATCCATTCATTTTGGTTTTAATGGTGCTTGGAATGTAAATATGTTATTCAATCAATACATATTAATAACAATGTCCTGACACTGCACCTGGTGGCATGTGTCACTTTTAATACTGCTTTAAGAATGTGATGATTTTACAATAACAAATACAATGACAATACAAAGTTTTTTTTAAATCCTAACACGATCAGTTCAAAACATCTTACGTGCTATTTATTTTCTCAATCGCTGTAGAGGTAATACTCGCAAAACACCCCTTAAAAGTTCACTGTTGGAAGCACACATGCACCTAAAACCGTGTTACTGGTTGCAAATGATATTAGATAAATAAGTACATGTGTGCTTGTTTTTAGAATTAGTTGAGCATAGTTTTGGCTTACTTTTTGCTTCACTTGAATACACTTGTAATGTATTCTGTGCTTAGTATTCAATACACCACAATAAATAATAAATACAGTTAAGAATCAATACATCACCGCGTCTGTTTATTCGTACTGTTTACTCGGTACTACTAAAAAATTCCATCCACCAAGTAGTACTTAAGAATTCGAAGAACCTACAACTTTTATACTTTTTATTATTCACAGTGCACTATTATAACATAGGATATCAATAAAAAGCTATTAGACAGTCGCCCGTATGGGATTTTAGGTTATAATGAGATTGCCGTTTGATTGTTATTTTCTCAGTATTCCCTTTATATATGGTACAACTAATATTACTATAGTAATCTAGAGATTAAAAGGAATAAATCTACATACATTTCATTACGAGTCATCACAGTTTTTGGTGGGCCCATTCTCCATACAAAAAGAAACTGTCTCCTTTCGACGCTTAACTTCAAACTTAGCTTGCAGGCACATAATCTCTAACCTTAAGACAAAATTTCAGCCTAGGCTTTGGCACTAGAGGTAACTGTGAGGCGGCGGTACATTCAGTACATTTTTAACAAACTCTGATGCAGATGTTCTTGTGAAGGTTGATCTAAGAAATGCTTTTAACTCTATCGATAGGGTAATCCTGCTGAAACAAGTGGCTAACAATACTCCCGAAATGTATCATTACGTTTGGCAATGTTACAGTCAAAATATTAACTTGTTTTACGAAAACCATATTATCGATTCGGCTGTCGGTGTTCAGCAGGGTAACCCACTAACTCCAGCACTTTTCAGCTTGGGAATTCAACCCATTATTTCAAATTTGAAATCCATGCTGAATGTCTGGTACCTGGATGAAGGTACACTGGGAGGTAGAGTAGATGACGTCCTCAGTGATCTTACCCATTTTTTTCGAAATTTTAAAAATATTGGTCTTGAACCAAATAGCAATAAATGTGAAATATTTTTTTTCCAATAATTTATCTAGTTCTAACAGAGAAACTATAATTGAAAATTTCAATCATATTTCTCCAGGAATAAAAATTGTCAGTACGGAATTGCTATATCTGCTAGTTGCCCTGTTATTTTTCAAAAGTATGAAACCTGTTTTAAAATCAAAATTTGAGCAGTTTTTAAACCACGTTGACAAATTGTATAACTTAAGCCCCCACATTGCTCTTACTATTTTAAAATATTGTCTGCTTGTACTTAGATTTACATACTTACTCCGCTCTAGTTCAGTCTGGTAATGTTCGGATATTTTAAAAGATATTGATAATAATCTTAAAATAGCTATAGAAAAAATTCAAAATTTAACTTTAAATACAACAGCCTTGACTCTAGCTACTTTACCTATAAAATTTGGTGGTATAGGTGTGAGAAATCTTTCTAGCGTTGCATTGCCTGCTTTCCTTGCTTCCGTGTATAGTGTCAGTGACTTATGTAACATAATTTTAAATAATAAAGTCGACCTGTGCTTTGCTCCGGTGGCAGGGCAGACATGGCGAACGCTCTGTCCCGGCGAAAATGTTTCACTGGAAGTTAAACAACAAAAACAGTGGGATATTCCGTTGGTACAGAGCGTGCATAAAGATTTGTTTCATAATTTTCATAGTGATCAAGATCAGGCCCGTCTTCTAGCTGTTTCGACTAAGGAATCTAGTCACTGGTTACACACTTTACTATCAAGTAATCTCGGCACATTACTTGATGGGGAAAGCTTGCGCATTGCCGTAGGAATTCGACTAGGAGCGGCGATTTGTCAACCCCATCAGTCCACGTGCGGTGAAGTTCCTAAAGGAACTCTATGGTTAGTTGCTGCTGGTGATAAGAGGGCTGGTTCTTTTCTCGCTCAAAAGCTAAGTATAGCCATTCAGCGAGGAAACGCAGCCAGCGTTCTTGGCAATATACCACAGGGAGTAGGACTGTATGATAATTAAGTTATTTGTTTTAGTTTTTTTTAATTATAGTTTTATAATATTGTATATAATAAAAATTAAATATTTATGCAAGTATTTAATTACTAAGAGTTCGGTTGTTAATTTTGATTATCCACTTAGACACTTGGGAAATGCATACCAAGATACCTTAGACCCGTTTTGTCCCTTGAGTGTTGTAAATGACAGCTCTGTGTAAATACCACCAAGAACATCATCGCTTCGAACAGATTGCGGTATAACTATCCCTTTGCATCGGCAAAAGGGCGCAACTTCAAAGGTGCAAGACGTCCGGTATGTACTATGATCTTATATCCGCCTGCAAAACGTGAAGATTAGGGCAAATCCTTCCTACAGAAGGAATAAAGGCCCATTTCCAGTAGTGAAGCTTAACGTAACGTTCTGATGAAAATAATCGACCGAGTAAGGACCACGCTCCCGCAGAATACCAGCGTAAAATAGCAGCTCAACGCAGTTGTGTTTCGTATGGTGGTGCAGAGACCCTTTTTATTGGAGGCATGTGAGAGCGTGATCCTTCCCTGGTCGAGCCGACACATTCAAAACTATTATCAGTACCTCTAAACCACCGGCACATTACAGTGTAAACTACGCTGACAGTAACTCGCTCACTGATAAAGCTGTATGACTAACGTAACTTTTTCTTAGAACAATATGAACAGTGGTAGATCAAAGTAGATCAAAAGGAAGTAATTATAAACTCTACATTGTAATTCCTGTGAAATTTAGTGTGTTCATATAATATAAAACCATTATATACTACGAGTAGGAACTACTATATAGCCGTGTATGTAGCCTCGAGTTTGCGTCACGGGTCCGATATCAAAATTAGTTATTGGGTTTTTCGGTCAAGTAATATTCAGTAGCAGCCCGAAGGCGGGAGGTTGACGGTGCTACCGTTGGTCCTGCGCTCGATCGAGTTGGATTGCCATCCCATCAGACCACGAAAGTTAGAAAATAGAGAGTGCACTTGTGCTTGCGCACACACTCGTGGACTATAACTAGTAAGCTAGTTTCTGATCAGACCGGCCGCTATGACCAAAATTTGGTCTGGAGGATATATTAGGCGGTAGGACTAGGATTCAGTCTGTTTCGGCACAAAACTAGGTAGGAGATAGGTAAAATTTCTGTCACTAAATAGCAGTGCGTGCACTGGTTTTCTGGTCTGAAGAACATAGAGAGCCAGTATAACTATAATGTAAAAATTCCAAGTGTAAGAAGAAGTGCTTGGTATTTTTTCAATATTAGAAAAGAAGAACGAAATGTTGCCAACTCAGTCTTATAACACTGGTAAAACAACTTAAATTATAAAATGAGAAGAGCTTATACAGGCGCTAGGGTACAAACCGCTTTTCATAAATAACGAAATTCAGAGCATATTTTGCCGCAGCGCGCTGTTGAATATATGACGTGCGGGATTTTTCTGTTTTCTTTACCAACGAACTAAAGAAAAATATACACAAAAGCATACCACTTAAATCTCTAGTTTACACGTTGAAAATTGAAATAGCTCATGAATTTCCTTTAACGACGCTCGAAAAAAGAAATAACTTATTATTTTTACCAAATTCTTCTGTCTATTTTATCTAGGATCGTATGATGTTTCGAAAGCAGTGTCATAGAAATGACTTATTTTGACTTAAGTTTGAACCTGGTACCATTGTCTGTAAGCAGCAGAAGTTTGGACATTTGCATCAAGACTTATAAATTAGGTCTGTCATACTTAGGGATTACATACATATATATTATCTGAAGAAAACTCTATCTTTTCAAGGCAATCACGAGCTTATGCTTAAATTGTACAATTTGAAATTTGTATAACCAATTATGGGTTAGTATTCAAATACCGACCATAAATCGTACCCTCTAAATATTATTTTGATGTTAGAAATTTGCCCCGACCTAAATCAATAACTGTTAATCGTTCTCCATATCGGCTTAGAAACATTCTTGTATGTACTCACTATCGATATTTCCTTTAGTAGGGATTTTTTGTGATTGCCACCCATGTCAAGCGGACAGGCTTGACCGGTGGTCATACTGATGATACGGATTGATGATAATAAACGTCTTGCAACTTTGACTTTCTTTCCGTCGGCGGATTTCATCGAATCTTATGGTCACCCTGTAAAATAACTACACGATAATTATGGTTGAAGCACGGTAGGCTTGATTTGGCAAAGACCACATGTTCTTAGAGAATACAAACATAAAATTGCAGCATAATATATGATGATATGAGAACCAGATAACCTTTTTTTTGGTAACGAGCTATTCATACTCCCAAGAAGTAAGAAATTGCAATGTTGTAGGTGTTTCGTTATGAGCAAATTCGTGGAAAACAAAACCCCTCACCAACTTCATCATCACAGTACGCTCTCACAGAATACCAGCGTAAAATAGCAGCTTAAAGCTGCTGTGTTTCGTTCGGTGAGTGTAGAGATCCGGAGAACCTTTTTACTGGAAAAGAGGCATTCCGTCTTAGTCCTCACGGCTGACAACGCATCTGCATTTTATTCGAAAACTAGATGTAGATGTCTATGGGCCACAGCAACCACGTACGATCAGGTGGACTATGTGCTCGCTTGTCACCCTTATCTGTGTTTATTAAGTTATTTTAAGAAACAACTAATTTCAGCCGCTTAATCTTTTAAAGATTTCAGAATAATAAAATGCAAATGGCTGACTGTTTCTTTTGTTTCTTTATTTTATTCTTTAACGTTACCACGCTATACTAGGAATTTCTCCTGTATTGTGAAGTAATTTTATATACATAAATTACAGATGAATAATAATAGTAATATAAATAATCAAGATGTAAGGATAAATGACTGGCAAATATAAATGGATAAAATGAGGACAAAAGTCATTTGTGAGCAATAGATTTTTTTCACTATTATAAGCCAGTGCTTGATTACTGTCCCATCTACAGGTAAGTACATAAGTACCAAAGATGGTAAAGCGCACTGATTTAGCTTATCATAAGACTATTCGTTCTTACCTTGCAGACACCCACATTATAATTATATTTCGTTAGAGTTTCGTATCTATGGCTTCATACGGCACTTGGAAAAAAGTTAGTATTTTCTCAGGCCTAAACTTAAGAAAAATAACTTCAGACGCAGACTTTTATTTCTATTACATGGGATAGAATACATTATCTTAGACTGCGTTTAAACTTTAATTTTTGTAACTTAATTAAGTTTTTAAAACTAATTTCATCGGAAATTTCAAAAAACTAATTTTACAAAAGTTTAAAAATTAACAATGAGTCTTACGTCTTTAGACTATCGAAGATGCTCGTCAAGCAGCTAGTAAAATTAGTCAATAAAAAAGTCAGTAAAGGTAAATATGAAAAAAAAACTGAACACGAAACACTGGAGAGGCTAGCTATATTTAGTCAATTTTAATAAATAATTCATAACTGATACCTTATAATCTTTCCTGCGCCCAACTTTGTACTTTATCATAAATTTAAATATGAAACTTTTCCATGCAAATTTAATCAACGGAAATTTAGAGGTTAGTTCTGGTACTATCAGTGTAACAGAAATAGGCTCTATCATAAGTTACTTTATTCTTAAAATCTATACTTATTTATATAATAAAGCGGAAGAGATTTTTATTTTTTTGTTTGTTTAAACACGCTAATCTCTGAAACTTCCAGTCCGATTTGAAAAGTTCTTTTTGTATATTAATCTATCATTAGGCTACACCTATCAGATAGCCTTAAATATTTTATTTTTGTTCAGCAAGTTAGAATAAAAAGCGTTCCTGAAAATTTGAGCAAAAAAAATGGATAAATGATAAAAAATGTAGATATTTATATGCTTTTATATATAAGAGTTTGATAGCAAATTTATCAACGATCATTTTGTACCCAAACAATTTTCATGTATCGTGTACGGTTTTCTTTAAAACTGGAAACAACCGCGCTTCGGGACGCTTTCTGGGGCCGGGGGTGACGCTCGCCCGGGAGGAGCAGGAAGAGTAGATAAAATTTAACTTCGCTCTATAAGGGACATATGCCTATAGATAAAAGTACTCCATTAATTTTTCCAAACATTGCTATCTAAAATGCTTGAATTAGGTGTCATGTCATGTCGCGCGGCTCAGATATGTGATATACACGGGTATATGAATAAGTAAGCAGTGTAGACAGAGAACTACTACATGATGTTGATAATAAAAAAAATGTTTCTTTATTTAAATCTGACGTCCCATAAGAAATTTCTAGGAATTAAGGCTAGATTTTGAAATATCAAGTTTCACGTTATACTGTATGATTCTTCTCCTACTATACTAAATATGCAGAAAACCCCCCCTTGCTTAATAATTTTGTGAGACTTTTAGATAGTATAAGAGATAATTACGAGATAAGATAAGAGATAATCAAGCGGTAGTAACCTAATGGTTTAGGGTATGGACCGCAGGCTCGAGAAGTCGTAGGTTCGAATCCGCCATTCGACTATTGTCGTAAAACACTTCTAACAAAATCATTTTAAACTTACTTGGAGTGGTTAACGCTGCCTTACATAGGTGTAATCCATCCCCGATACGAGATTTCTCGTCGATTCTCGTAGATTCGATCCATAGGTGCTGAAGTACTAATACTAGTATAATATAATGATACAACCTGGCTCTAAATTGTGTTAGCGATGAGCGATTGCTTATGGCAACGGCAAAAAGTCATAAATTCTGACAGAAAAACTCTATATAATGATTTCTTATATTTAAGCGAACACTACACATCGAATAAAACTACTTTTACGGATTCTATCGCGTTTAATTAACTTATTTTTATTAACTCCGTTACGTTTCGGGTGCTTTACAGCACCCATGGTCACGGGGGACTGAGGTGATTGACGTCCCGATGTCAGAGTTAACCCGGAGTGAGTACCTTCAGATTTTTTAATTATTAATTTTGGTCCGATCTACGCAGAATGAACTTACTGTGTCTTGAAGTCTTGCAGTGGTATGCTTGGGTTTAGTTTTAATTTTATTAATTACCGGATCCCAAGCAGGTGGTTGTACCCAGCCTCCCCTCTATTGAAATTAGGATGTATTTTAATTTCAATAGCCTCACGTATCATCCTTGGCAGGAATCGATGTTCTTTCGCGAGAATTTGTGGTTTATCAAGTCTAATGTAATAGCGGGGGCCGTCTAGGATATGATCACTAACTGCAGACTTGCCGGAACGTTGGTGCTTCACGTCAGCTATATGTCCTTTTACGCGGGTTTTTATTGATCGTTTTGTTTGCCCTATATATGAGAGACCACATTCAAAATCAAGCTTGTGCACTCCTGCATCTTGTAGAGGAATATTGCACTTGACGAACGGTAAGAACTGACTAATCTTCTTCGGCGCCTTGAAGAATGTTCTAATAGAAGCTCGCTTCAAGATGTGTGAGAGCGCGAGAGATCTGTGACAGAAAACACCTGGCCGCCGAGCTTCAGCAAGTCAAGCAGGTTCTGCACGACAAGTCCCGCGCCTACGTCACAGTAACCGAGTGAAGCCGGCCACAGTTGAGCGTGTAACTGCTGTACTAGCATATGTCAGAGGTGTCACAGACAAGATACATCTTGTCTGTAACACCTCCAAGGATGATACGTGAGGCTATTGAAATTAAAAAACATCCTAATTTCAATAGAGAGGGAGGCTGGGTACTACCACCTGCTTGAGATCTGGTAATTAATAAAATTTAAACTAAAACCAAGCATACCAATGCACGACTTCAAGACACAGTAAGTTTATTCTGCGTAGATCAGACCAAAATTAATAATTAAAAAAGCTCAAGGTACTCTGACATCGGGACGTCAATCACCTCAGTCCCCCGTGACCATGGGTGCTGTAAAGCACCCGAAACTTTGGCAATTAATAAAAATAAACTAATTAAACGCGATAGAAACCGTAAAAGTAGTTTTATTCAAAAAAACTCTATAGTAACTGTGCAATATGAAATAAAAAAAAAACACGAACTTACTCTTTGCTTTAAGAATGATTTAGGACATTCCCTTCTACTTACAAAACAGGATTTTAAATGACCTGGAATTGTTATTTATTGTAATAAACTTAAGTTTTATACGCAATGACTTTTCCTCGGTCACGTGTAGCTTGAGGTAAAAATGGCATGATCGAACGACGAATGCTTAGTTTTTATTTCGTAGTCGATTGCGCCAACGACGAACTTTCTAATAAAAGTAGAAATTTTTAAATCTGCAGGAGATATCGTGCCAAAATTAAGCTTGGCCCGAAAACCAAGTTTTTTCATACGAATGTTAGTTCAACTTCTATTTAAAAACAAAAATAGTACCAATAAAATTCCCAGTAACTACTCCAAAGAACCTAAAATGTATGAGCTAGGATTGATTCACTATAGCAGTCGAATAGTGGATTTGAATCCACAATTGAGCTACGTAGTCTAAGCCTTTGACCAATAAGCAACTGTTTATTAATTATTACGATTTGCAATAAAGATTGCGATGGCAATGATGTCGTTTTCAAAGTTTGAAAGTAACGTATAAAAAATAATTTTGTACAGCATATCTAACAAAAAAGTTGTAGAAAATTAAAATTTTCGTGTAAATTATATTTGTCTGTTTTAATTTTCTAATAAAACGACCGTGTTGTGATTGATTCAAAAGAGAACTATTTTTTTTTTAATAGACATGACACAGATAATGTAGCGAAGAGTTTACGAACTACGACAACAGTGGTCACTACTTTGTATATGAATTATTATTTTAGATACATTTTAACAAATTAAAAAAAATCGCTTTTCCCTTATTTTTGTACTTTATAGCCTTTTAAAGTATGAAATGAAATTGACACATCCAGTTTAAACCGCTAATCACAATGGCTGGAAATTACTCAATTTTATTTTTATTAATTAAAATGTACTTCCTTTTTATGCTAAAATGTGTGTATCAACAGGGTATCCACAAAAACTCTTTTATAGTTTGAAAGTTTAAAAAATATTATTTTTTACAGGAAGACAGTGAATAGATGTTACGATGTTACTAATGTATATTAACGATTTCGTGACCAAATTTTTATAAAATTAAAGTGATAAAAGGGCTAAGAACCCACCTGTTGGATAAGGCTAGGCAAGAACAATAAGAACTAAAATACAGATGTGCTGTCACCCCTGAGGACTAAGATAGAATGCCTCATTTCCATTAATGACGGTCTCCAGTTCTCTACATTACGGCATTACACATTACATACAAAACACAGCAGTATTAAGCTGCTATTTTACGCTGGTATTCTCTGAGAGCGTAGTCTTACCACATTTAAGCGTGGCTCTGTCAGATTTAAGCGTGCCTTTGACATGTTTAAGCTTAGCTCTACCACGTTTAAGCGTGGCTATACCACGTTTAAGCATGGCTCAACTACGTTTAAGCGCGTATACGTCCCACATACCTCTCATTTCTGAAAGGGTTTTAGAGTAATTAGTTTGTCGTGCCGCTACAATGCGTATTGGTGAATTTTACATGTTTACGTATTATTTTTATTTCTCAGACATGCAGGTTTTCTTTACGCTGCTTTTCCATAAAGCACGTGATAAATCATCAACGACGACTCGCAGTGGCTTAGCAATGAGTTGCAGCGCTAAGTGCCGTAGGATCGAATCCCAACGGTACAAGTATTTGTATTGTTGACAGATAATTTTTCCGGGTCTGGATGTTTGTCCTTTTGGAGTTCATGTACTCCTACCTACTACCTAGCCTACTCCTATACTGTGGTTGCACACTGTATAGGAGTTCTCCACGATACAGGAGAAATTTCTAGTGTGGAGGTCATTTTTAAAATAAAGAAAGAATTAAAATCAGGTTACTCGCAAAATGTGAAAATGAGGTCGAGCATGTAGCCTCTCAACTAACACGGCTCTATTTTAATAGAATTAGGATGACAAACGAGCACACAGTCCACCTGATGGTAAGTGGATGCTGAGGCCCATAGACATCTACATCTATCCTCGATTAAGAATCAAAATATAATTTCGTCATCGCCCCTGAGGACTAAGATGGAAAGCCTCGTTACTAGTAAAAAGGGTTTCTGATTCTCTACATTCACCATACGAAACACAGCAGCTTATCTTACCACGTTTTATTTTTAATTATCTTTTTGCTTCACTAAAATCTTACATGGTAATCAGTAGCGATGTAGTTCTAGGTGGTAAATCATAGTATATCAACAGCTCCAGCCTATTCACTCTTGTCTTTGAGGCATCTACAATGTAATCAGACGGAAAGACAGACGCAGGCAAATTGCCAGCGTCCGTCTTCCACTCCTAAACACTCCTCCGTTGTAAAGTAAATTTGGTTTTATAATTTTTATATATTATTTGTATATAACTATATATGATTATATGATATACATATTACAGACTAGTATTCTGAAGTGGCAATGGGGCGGCCGTATAGCTCGAAAAACAGACATCCGATGGGTAAGAAAGAGAGTCTGGTAAGATTCACGAAGTCGATGATTGCAGGTGGCTTAGGACCTTTCTTTGTGGCATTTACTGGGGGAGGCCTATATTCAGCAGTGGACTTGTGAAGGGCTGTAATTATGATAATAATAATTATTATTTACCATTCAAAAGATACTGTTACATCAGATGTGCAAAAAAATGTATGTGCCATAAGGGCAACACACATGATTATGAACATGATTTTGCGCTTAAACGTGATATATATAAAAAGTATTTTCATCATGTTTATAGCTGAATAAAAGGGATCTTGCCTTTGGCTTTCCCTGCAAAGGAAAACATTACAAAAAAGTTATGCATATAAATACTTAGCGTTGTTTTAAGAGAATTTGTCGAAATTCAGCCACAGGCGATACTAGTACCGATAATGATATAAATGTTGATTGTCATTCTACTGGGACTATGGGAATTCAGACCTCATTCGATTTACCACGCTCGCCTTTTAATTAATCAACTCTTTCGTTATTCAGTCGTCTGATCCAATGCTGAACAGTGGAGTAAATTTGACAATGGGTAAGTGTTATTCGTTAATAATTATATTTTTATAAACCTTAATGTTAATTTTTATATTTTGAACTGATAAATTTATAATTTATTTTTAAAGGAATTTTTATTATGAATTATGGTATTTCGACTCCTATTGTAATAAATTACTTTAATTTATAAATTTATAAGATATAGTATATTAGAGTTGTTCACGTCTTATACTTACTTGAATTCAGAATATTTTTAATGAAGTATGATTGTTTAATGTTAAAATTACTAGATTAACGGTGTACTTAATTGAACGGTAGTATATTTAAGGAAATTGTTATATCTAGAATCACCAATTTTTCCTATTAATTATATTATTTTCTAGGTGTTACCTGTAATAATAAAGAATATGGTGATAAAATAAAATAGAACTATAGTACGTATATTGCAAATTAATATTTTATTTTTAAAGAAATAATTTTTGCTACTTTGAGCCCACTTTAGAATTTAATACCATAATTCTAACCAAATATATACAAGTCAATGTTACAAAAGAAGAAAAAAGGATATTCAATGAAACATAATATATATTTAATTTAACAACATTTAATTATCATTATAATATAGCTCGAAGAACCGACAACCAATGGGGAAAAAAGGTTCTCGAGTGGCAGCCTCGTACCGGTAGGCAAAGTGTAGGGCGACCCCCAATAGATGGAGTGACGACCTGGTAAGACATGCAGGAAGTCGATGGATGCAGGCGGCTCAGGAAAGTGCTTTGTGGTATTCCTTGGGGGAGGCCTATGTTCAGCAGTGGACTTGTAAAGAGCTGTAATGATGATGATGATGATAATATGTGTATTTATACTGATGCGATTCGGTCTGCATTGGTTACCAAATTTCACTGTCAATATCTGTGACTTTCATACTCTAACCTCAACAGAATCGATATCAATGTGATCTTAATCAGGTATATTATGCAATTACTTAATACTTAATAATCGACAGCACATCAGTTTAGGTTGCGGACTGCAAACTCAGAAGGTCGAGGGTTTGACTTTGCCAATCGACATCACACAAGCATTTAGTAGCCAATTTGATTTCAAGATATGCGAGTCGAAATATGTTGATTAACGTACAAACGCAAACACATATTCCTGCATACATTGAAATCTTTAATAAATAAATAGAATAACAAATACGATATAATGGAAATTTTTAAAAATACTATGTACGACATCATACCATGGATATCGTTGATCATTATAGCAAATAGTAATCAAAATAGAGAATTTAAATTATTTACATTACCATTATTAGGTACAAGATCAAAGTAAGGCTAAGTTCATATGACCACGCGAAGCTGCGCGTTACCGCGCGGTTGGAGCATTTGCATGACGGTATATGTATGCGCGGCAGTCTGGAATCAACATTGCTTGAGAATGGACGTAGAGGAGACAATTTGCTTATGGATTTTATACCGAAGGCTGAGAGGCCGCAGAAGAAGACAAAGACGATACTGGGTGCATCTTATTTTAAGTGAAATACTTTCTTCAAGCCTGTTTGTCACTTTATATCTCAACCTGAGACTACTTGAAGATTTTTTTTAACTATTTCAGGATGTCGGTTACATCCTTTGATTTTTTATTGATTTTTGATACGATATCATCTTCACTACTCATTTTTCCTGCATCTATACGTCTGTCCGTCTCAACTCGCACGGATTAACTGAACAGGTCGTTACAGGTTCGTAAAACTTGAACCGCGCGGTGACTCGCGGTTCAAAATCTTGCGCGCGGGTCGAGCGCGCCGCGCGTTGTCGCGCGGTACCGCGCGGTAATGTAGTACGGTGATGTAGTAGTCTTATACCGCGCGGTCGGTGGTTAAGTGCGGTATCGCGCGGTCGTATGAACTTTGCCTTAACTATAGACACGCACATCAACTGAAAACCACACATCGAACATATTAAAAAAAACTATCTCGATTCACATACGCTCTATTCTAACTTAAATGCAGCACAAACGAAAAAACCGCACTGTCAGCATACTACGCATATGCATACTCCTGGTTAAGATACGATGTTATGTTGTGGGGAAATAGTGTACACTTTCAGGATTTTTTTTTTTATACGAGAGGGGGCAAACGAGCATGCGGCTCACCTGATGGTAAGTGACTACCGCCGCCCATGAACAACTGCAACACCAGGGGAACCAGAGGAAATGCAGATGCGTTGCCGGCCTTTTAAAAAGGAGTAGGCTCTTTTCTTGAAGGTCCCTAAGTCGTATCGGTCCGGAAAAATCGCTGGTGGTAAACTATTCCACAAGGAAGTTGTGCGAGGAAGAAAACATCTTCTAAATCGCACAGTGGTGGACCGCCAATCATCCAGATGGTGTGGATGGTATCGGAAGTTCTGCCGCGATGTGCGTTCGTGAAATTTGGCGGCTGGGATTAATCCGAACAAAAACAGGATCTATTTATACTGCAAAAGAAATGTATTAGAATCATCGGCCAAATTGAAAATCTTGACAGTTGTAGTGTAGACTCTATTTCATTAAAAATAACATCATCACACTACCATCATTACACATATTTGACATTTGCATATTTGTATTCAAGAACATAAATCACTTCACAAAAGTAAGAGACAATCACAATGTAAACACACGCCACAGAGACAGACTATACCTACCACCATCAAGAATTAAAATGCTAAACAAGAGTCCCTACTACATGGCTATAAAAATATACAAATTAAATTTACCAATCCACATAAAATCTGAAAATAAGATTACACTTTTCATTAAAAAACTAAAAACTTTCTTAATAGAAAAATGTTTCTACTTAGTTAAAGAATACATTGAAGCAAAACACGAATAACAAATTACATATCTTTTACACAAATAACAGAACTAATATACCTAAACATTAAGTCAACAAAAATACATAAAAAAAAGAAAAAAAGCGGTTTTGATACACAAAAAATATGATGGACAGTATCAGTATAAGAATAAATATTGTTTTTATATAAAATGTCATAAATGCCTTTATATTTTGCGCGATTTAATACTGTTAAACTATTGGACTATATTATAAATTCATTCATCTAATTACTCTATAATGTTTGTATTTAATAACTTATTTTATCTCCCTTTCTCAAATTTGCAATGCCTGAAAAAGGCTACTAAGTTGGGACAAATTGTTATTATTATAAGACCATTTATGTACACTTGGTTGGCAAATAAAGATTGATTGATTGATTGAACCTAAATGACGATTATCATCTACATCACCGCGCGGTACCGCGCGGCAACGCGTGGCGCGCTCTGGCCCGTGCGTAAGATTTTGAACCGCGAGTCACCGCGGGGTACCGCGTGGTTCAAGTTCTACGAACCTGTAACCACCTGTTCAGTTGATTCGCGCGTGTTGACACGGTGAGACGCATAGACGAGCATTTTTTACGTGGTAGAGCCATGCTGCAGGTATATTAGTAGAATAGTTGTAGCACGAATGGGTTGGCTCGACCGGGAAAGGACCACGCTCTCACAGAATACCAGTGTAAAATAGCAGCTTAACACTGCTGTGTTTTGTGTAGTGAGTGTAGAGAACCGGAGACCCTTTTTACTGGAAAAGAGGCATTCCATCTTAGTCCTCACGGGTGAAAACGCATCTGCATTTTGATTCTTTATTGAGGATAGATGTAGATATCTATGGGTCACTGCAACCACTTACCATCAGGAGGACTGTGTGTTCGTTTGTCACCCTATTGTATAAAAAAAAGATGCAGGAAAAATGAGTAGCGAAGACTACATCGCGACCGCGCGTACATATGCCGTCATGTGAAAGCTCCAACCGCGCGGTTTCGCACGGTCATATGAACTTAGCCTTAGGTGAGTAACGTATTAGTGCATTTAAAGATTTTTAACACTGTTTACGTTAATTGATCTTTTGTAAATACTTGTTTAAATAGTTTTATTTATTGCTTAGCGTATTTAGTTATAGGCTACACTTCCTATAAATATATTTATATGTATATCATAGAAAATACATTCAAAAATATTGAAAACATAACAATGAACAAACCAGCTAACAGTTTACTAAAATTGCAAAGCCATACCGACACTCGCGCGCAGCGATAAAGTTTAATTAAAACTTGCATTGTACTATTATTTACTCTACGATAGAAATTCTGTTCTATTCTATTCTATTCATCAGTCCGTAAAAGTCTACTCCTGGACATAGGTCGGTCTCGTTGTAGGTAGGATATGTCTTATTCCTAATTCTATCGTCAATCTGCCTGCGTTGTTGGCGTTAAGTTAAATGGGATGTATAAAATATTAAAATATTTTTTTTATGTTAAACAAGTGTACACATATGTAAATGTGAGTTTGTAAACAGGACTTTAATTTTAACGGGAAATTACGCTGTATCATTTGAGCAGGCAACGCTTACGAGGTGCTTGTCTGCTTCGGTAATGACATAAGCATAAATCGACGTAACCTTTTAAAGAGTTTTACACATATTGGGTTTTAATATTGAAGTAGATAGAAGGTTCACAAGGTTTTTTTTTTCAATAAATTTATTCATGATTAAACACATGCTTGCTCATGGATAAGTCGCCTTTAGATATCATCGGTAGCGGTCTACATTCGGTTCCTGGTGCCAGCACCAATTACAGTATTGACTTGGTTATATATAATTGAACTTTCTGAAAAAAATCATGACCATGTATGTCATTTATTGTGTGTGCTCATGACAATTTTTTTCTTTTTTTTAAACGTTACCTAACAAAATGATTTATCCTGTATCGTAGAGGCAGTTTACATACATAACTGCACAAGGAAAACCATCCAGACCCGGAACAATTATCTGTAGGCCATACAAATACTTATTCCGTGCGGAATTTAAACCCGCGGCTCGCAGTACCCCAAATCAATGCTTAGCCATTGCGCCATTTTTATATATTATTTTTAAAATAATCCAATGCAATAAACAAATAAATAACCGAATGCAATCATATCGTTAAATGGTTTTAATAAATAAAACACATTTTACAATTTATGTTGGAATATACCGTCACTGTTACAGCCTCTTAAAGTCCACTGTTGAACATAGGCCTCCCCCATAGATCGCCTTATATAGATATTTGCCATAGTTGCCACGCTTTGCAATCCGGTTTAAACCGCTGTTTTATTTTTATTTTTAGTAGTTATTAGGAAGACGCTGCTGTCTGTTTCGCTTTTACAACAAAATTCCAGAAAATGCACAAAATTTTTCAATAAACAAGTTTAAATGTTTTATTAAAGAAAAATTGTACAAAAAGGGTTATTATAATATTAAAGAATACATAATAGGTCGAGGAAAAGTTTCTTTGTATTTTATACTTATACAAATTCAAGACATTTTTTTCCAAAGTTCAATTACGTTTAACTATAATATCGACGCTTGAAAGGCAAAAATTACCAAGCGACATGTTGGGCGATATTGAGTTATATACTTCATTGAAATCAGCGAAAAATTCTGAGGGTGCATTAACATTGAATTTTCACCAATTCTACCGTTTTCTTTTTTTTCAATTTCTTACTTGAGTCTCATTAGTTGTTGGCAATAGAGATTCGAATGGATGGTGGCAGTAAAAGCTCATAATAAACGATGCCCTTCCAATCCCACTATACACACAGCATCACCTTATTGCGTGTTAATCCGGGTTTCGCTAAAGTGTGTGGAGCTTGACTACCCTTTGACCATAATATTTTTCGCACGTTCTTATCATAGGTGATCCACTTTGCATCACCAGTGATCAATCATTTCAAAAATGGTTCGGTTTCATTACGTTTCAATAGAGAATTGCAAATGAGTACACGATTCATTAGGTTTCTTTCAGTGAGTTCGTTTTGTATCCAAATATCGAGGTTTTTTGTATAGCCAAACTTTTTCAAATGGGTTTAAACTGTTTTGTGGTCAATTCTCAATTCCTCGGCTATGTCGTAACTACTAATATGCCGATCTTGCTCCACTTTTTCAAAAATGGCATCGACTTTATCTGTATGAGGGAGACCAGAGCAAGCTGCATCTTTGATATCAAAATTCCTAGGCTGAAAACACTTGAACTTACTTTGGGCTATTCGTACTGATACTGCATTAGGTCCTTAAATGTCACAAATTTTAAACGCGGCTCGAGTCGCATTTCTCCCTTTTTGTAATAGAACTTCAGAATGTTTCGAATTTCTTCGTTAGATTTACTCATTTTGACGGAGAGAAAAACAGTTAAAAATGGCGGGAAAGTGTATTTTACTTTTTGTTTTTCTGTTTCTTAATGTCCTATAAGAATTGATATTAAAACCAGCCAGGTACAAACAGTACAACCAAAGAGATTTTTATTCAATTTTATACAAACAAAATACGAAGAAACTTTTCCCCGACCTATTAAATGAAAATAACCCCTGGGAATGAGGTGATCGCCACCATGCTAGATCTATTAAAATTTATATAAAAATTGTAAAAACAAAATTATTGTAAAGTGAAATATGTTTTAAAAAAAGTCCCGCTGGGTTTCTTGCTGGTTCTTCCCAGGACAGAAATATTTTCAGAACCAGTGGTAAATAAAAAAAAACCTTCAAGAAGTATTATGTAATAATCTATTTTGAATAAAAATTATTGTATTCTATTCCGTCCATCTCCTGATTTGTTTCCCTCTGTCGCCTCTTACAAAACCCTCGGATGATATTAGGTAGTGGATGCTAGAATCGACGTTACCATTTAAAGAGTTTTATTAACATACATGTTGCATTTTAATATTGAAGTAGATAGAAGTTACACAAAGTGTTTTTTTTTTTAAATTATATTTAGTGTTTTATATCTAGTGCTGTACTTCTAGCTATAGGTATTTGGAAACAAAGGTCAATTAATAACAATGGAATGCCAAACTCAATCGAAGCATTAAAATAACAAAATAAACAAGTGAGGAACGATGTTGTTTGTTCAGGTTGGTAAACAAACTTGCTTCGAGTGGGACGCGAACGGGCGTATTAAACGAACTTACATTTTCATCTCAGGGGAAAATTTGACATAAAAGCAACAAGGAAACAGCCAAAAATTTTAAAACTATTCTAGCAAAAATTTGCGTTAACAAGTCGAAAATTGTACAATGAAAATTATTTCCTTGATTCATATGCGATCACTTACTGTTTTATTTGCAGGATAGAAGATATCGTAGCAAAGTGACGCAGTTGAATCATGGCTGCAGCACGAATGGGTCAATTCGACTGAGGAGAGACAAAACTCACAGAGTATTAATGTGAAATTAAAACCTGCAGCTGCCGAGTTTCATATCATATGGCTAGTGCAGAGATCCATCTATCCCTTACAGTTTGTCACTTCAGTTTTTTTTTATATAGAATATTGGTGACAAACGAGCACACAGTACACCCGATGGTAAATGGATGCTGTGGCCCAATTACATCTTCATTTATCAAAATGCAGATGCGTTGTCATCCCTGAGAACTTAGATGGAATGCCTCGTTTTCAGTAAAATAGGCTCCGGTTATCACTCCCCGTACGATACACATCAGCATTAAGTTGCTATTTTACGCTGGTATTCTGTGAGGGCGTGTTCCTTCCCTGTTCGAGCAGACTTATTCGTGCTAGAACAATAATATAGCTGCAGCGTGGCTCTACCACGTATGAACCAAAAAAAACGTTTGTCATTTTAGTTTATAAATAAAACGGAATAAGTTTCCAGTTACAATAAAAAATAATTATTTTCGACCTCTTGTGCAAATTAAAATCCAGTTGGAAATATTTTTACGGAAACAAACACCTTCGTAACAATGTCACAAAAATGTTTCTAGTAAAGCGAAAGTTACGTGACATTTTCCATTTAAATGAATTAAGCGGCAGTTCTGATAGAATCACGGAACTAACGCCCATACATGCGCTCCCATTTACTAATTATGGTGTGACCTAATAACTTAAACCATTAACAGTGTAATAAAGCAAAAAAGAAAAACATTTTTTTCCTTTTTATATAGCTAATAAATTAAGAGTCTTTATATAGAAGTATTTTATATCACTATGATATGAAATATCACTATGATATGAAATACTTCTATTATATTGTCCTTTAATATTTGTTTAATGTTTTTTATTTCTTTCCCCTTCGAATTGTTTTTTTAATTGTATGCTTTTAGTTACTATTTTGGGGAAGGGACCACCTTCAGTTGAAAGATATCAATTTGCCTTGTCTTTCCGGCAACAACTCAAACAACAACAACAAATATCAGAAATGGTCAAGTATGTTGACCGTTATATATAAACATTCAACCCGCGCGCAAAAGGTTTTCTGATAACGTCATGAAGTCACGCGTACACCGAAGGCTTGCTAGCTGTACTGAGCAAACCTTTGACAGCTTTGAGCGCCAATTTTAGACGTAGACACAAAATTTCTCTTTATATTATATCCCCTGTTACCTGATTTCTTCGTAAAGCTTATGTGATTATTTAATTGGTAAGTTTAGATGCATTTTGGGGACGCAGAAATAATCATTATAAATTCACTCCTGAACGTAGAAAGTTTGTGAACAAATAGTTCCAACTAAAACTCGTATTTGACCAATCAGATATTGTGACCGTAAAACGACTCACACAAACTATTTCCCAATTATTATATTCGTGATGTTATGTTCAATTTATATTATTTTGTACATGTAACCAGTATTTGTATTCATTTGATTGGCCCTTATAAAATCTCAAATTAAAAAAAATTAAGACCCTCGAAAAAAAAAGAGCTCATGATATTCAAACGGCTGAACTGATTTTCTTGAAACATAGCTAAGTACTCTCTCGATTGAGACACCTTTCGAATGAAAAAAAAAAAACTTAATCACAATCTGTTCATCTGTTCAAGAGCTATGATGCCACAGACCGACATACAGATACACACTACAAACTTATGACACGGCTCTGTTTTCGTCGGGGGTTAGTTAAATAAGAAAAATTTAAATTAGAAAAAGTTACAGACTATATACGTCTCACTGCTAGACACATCCCGCTTTTATTTTTGCTCGACTGCCCCAGAAGGAGGGTAATGTTTGTCGAGAGTATGTATGTATGTATGTCTATTTCTTTGGCACGCTCTGTAGCCTAAATGTCTTGATGAATTTTAACTTATGAGATTTCGTTAGATTTGTCTTATTAGTGGGAGTGACATAGGTTATAAAATATTTATATATTGCACCCCCAAATATAAAAAAGGGAGGGAAAGTATTTTATGTCAAACTTCTTAAAGCGCACGGGGTTTCTTAATTTCTTGTTTGAATGGGTTATTGAGAAATTAGTTCGGCAGGCTGCTCCAGTGCGTATTGGCCGAATTCACGTGTTCTCAATTCTCAAAACCTCAAATTTAGGTTTCGGATGAAATTCTCAAAAACTCTTATTCCTTAGACATGCCTCATGATATTTTTTTTCACCTTATACATAATATGGGGTTACATTTTTTATATAAAATCAAAACGTTAAATAATATTTTTGGTATACCATTTCATCTGTTTTCTTTTTCTTTAAAGATTGGGGGTGATAAACGAGCACACAGTCCACCTGGTGGTAAATTGATGCTGTGGTTCATAGTCATCTACATTTATCCTCGATTAAGAATCAAAATGCAGATGCGTAGTCACCACAGAGGACTAAGATTGAATGATCGTTTCCAGTAAAAAAGGTCTCTGGCTTTCTACACTCACCATACGAAGCACAGTAGCATTAAGCTGCAATTTTTCGCGGATATTCTGTGAAAGCGTGGTTTTAACCTGGTCGAACAGACTAATTCGTGCTACAACCATAATACAGCTGCTGTGTGTTTCTATCACGCATATTTTTTTATATTAGATGAGGCAAACGAGCATGCGGCTCACCTGATGATAAGTGTTCGCCGCCGCCCATGAAGAACGGCAACATAAAGGGAATCGCAGGTGCATTGCCGGCATTTAAAAAAGAGTTTGCTCTTTTCTTGAAAGTCCCTAAGTCTGCTGTTCTATTTACATTTACATTTTACCGTATTTAATGAGTGCAGAAAAGTTCACTGGAACATAAGCTCTTACTTAGGCACACCTAAGCATTTTAAACGTTTCTAACTGTGCAAGTTGAAGTGGGTATTAACGTGTTTGAGTTTTAGTGAATAGCTAATAATTACCTCACTTTTTGTAAGCCGTAAAAGCTTGTAATACTTGAGTTTGTATGAAGGTTTTACAAGCCGTAATAAAGATGGTATAACCATCTCTCTTTAACACCGGACAGAAAAATAAACTTTTAATAAAAATTAAAAGCCGATGTGTGCGCAAGTATGCAAATATGTAAGGCAGTGCAGTTCAGTACGAGTAAATGCTGTTGAAGAGTACCACTCAAATACTGAGACTGTAGGATGCAAAATAAAACCTTGGTACTAAATATATTGTAAAACAAAATATTAGTACAATGCAGTAAACTGACGTCAAACACTCGCTCCATTTACGCTAACATGTAAAAATGGACGGGTTTACTCGTACAGCCGACATCAAGGAAGAGAAATATGACTGAATAAAATGATTTCAGTGACACAATAATTTCGTTTAGGGGTGTAATTTTTCTCCAAATTTTTATAAATCACCCCCGAAGAAAAATCATCAAATTCGGTTCACAATTGACGAAGATATCGGGAAACATATGTTCAAATAACCGGCTAAGTGCGAGTCAGACTCGCGCATGAAGGGTTCCGTACCATCGTAAACACGTTCCTACGCGTAGTAGGGAAGGCCCCTTTAATTTTTAATTTATATTATTTTTGTTATAGCAACAACAGAACTCAGCTCCGTGGCGCAGTGGCTTAGCAATAAGTTACTGCGCTGAGGGCCGCGGGTATGAATCCCGCACGGAACAAGTATTTGTATGAACTGCAAGTAATTTTTCCGGGTCTGGATGTTTGTCCTTGTGCAATTTATGTTTGTAAACTGCCTCCACGATACAGGAAAAAACACAGAATGTGTATTTCTTTTTTTTTTTTAAAGAACGTTACCCCCACACTAGGATTTTCTCCTGTATCGTGGGGGTAGTTTACATATATAAATTTCACAAATACAAACATCCAGATCCGGAACAATTATTTGTAGACCATACAAACACTTGTTTCGTGCGAGATTCGAACCCGCGGCGCTTAGCGCAGCAACTCATTGCTAAGTCACTGCGCCACGTTTCATTTAGAGGTAAAATTTTTTTCAAATTATTAGATGACACCTAAAGTAAAACCTACTTAATAAAAATATCGTCAAAGATACAACGATTGCCAATACACCTGTCATGGGTGGTGATTATGGCAAAGCTGGATCTGATGAATAAAGAGCAGACGTAACTTTTCAGAAATAACTTTCAAGATTAGACCTTGTAATACGAAATGAGGAGAATAATATAGTTTTAATTTCTTACTACTATTCTTTATAAAAAAAAAATGTAGAAATCATGAATAGTTTGTGTTTTATCACACTGACTTGCCCTACCCCTTTTTTTGGCAATTCTTTCCATTCTTTGATTGTCTGGAAGAAATTGTTGTTAGCAATAAGACTGACCATTGCACACTTCTTTTGTATTAACATTCTTTGCATGTTTTGTATGATGTGCAATAAATAATATTAAATAAATAAATACTTTGTAAGCTTATGTAATATGAGAACTGTACACTTCAATTTAGAATCCCCATTTGACATATATTTCAGAGAGATATGAAAAAAGCAAAATATGGTGTTCGTAAAAATGTTTCACTTTGTCACATTAGGCACATAACGTGGGTCTTCCAAGCGTGTACTTAAAAGGACTGTTACAAACGTTCTGTAACATTTGTAAAATACTCTAAAAAGCACGTGTAATAAAAGTTTATTCATTTTCACAGCTTATTATGACGCTGGCAACAGATAAAATAAGTTTTATACTGTCGGATTGCATGGGAAAGAAAGAGAAGCGCGATGACACGTTTATTACTATAAAACTATTAATTACTTAAAAATAAGTTGAGTACTCTAATATATACAGAATAGTGTTTGTTTGTTCGTATTTTATCCATTCATTTTCATCAGATTCATCAGATTGCGGTCAAACATTGAAACTTATTACTTGCACTTGCTCGAAGGATATAGGCATAGTATAATTAACCTACAGTAGCTGACGCGTGTATCTTACTGACAAATTTATTTGAAAGTTATAATATATCATTCAATTACAATGAATTTATTATAATTCCCAATTAAAAAATATACCTCTTCCAAATTTAAAATGATATTTCCACATTTATTTCTTCTGTGGCAGCAACGCACCGGTTACCAGCTAGTCAAAATAAAAATAAAAATCTTCTGTATTTAAATAAAATAGCCGTGGTAGTTCAGATGGTTAGCGCTCGCTGTAAGCTTCACAGTACGCGAGCAACCCGGGTTTGATCCCCGCCGGCACCAATGAAATTGTTTGCAATTTTAAGTGCTGATTTACCACGTGCTCGGCGGTGAAGAAAACATCGTGAGGAAACCTGTATGTCTGAGAAATAAAAAAAAAATATTTCGTAGATATGTGAAGTTCGCCAATTGGGGCAGCGCGGCGGACATTTCCTTGACCTAAAACACTCTCAGAAATGAGAGGAGGCCTGTGCCCAGCAGTGGGACGTAAATAGGCTGCAAAATTTTTAATAAAATACGTTATTGTTGTTTAAATAAGATAAGTACAGATATTTTTGCTAGGAAATTATTTTAAGACCTATGCCTTTTTTCACCGAGAAACTTTTTAAAATAGTATTATGGACACAACAGTTAAAATTATATAGAGCCATATTATACTAAATAGATTTGTTTAAAAAGCCTTCTGGTTCTTGGCACCACCTTGAGACTGCATCACAAATAGGTCAGCTCGATCAAGAAAGGACCACAGAATACCTACGTAGGACAGCAACTTATTGCTGCTGAGTCTCTAATGGCTGATAACGAGACATTCCAACTTATTTATGTTTTTATTTATATACTAGCTGGTACCTGGCGCGTTGCTGCCACAGAAGCAATAATTGTGGAAATATCATTTTAAATTTGGAAGAGGTATATTGTTTAATTGGGAATTATAATAAATTCATTGAATTTGAATGAAATATAGTTTTCAAATAAATTTGTCGGTACCATACGCGCCCACCTACTGTAAGTTAATTGTACTGTGCCTATATCCTTCGCGCATGTGCAAGCAATAAGTCGACAAAGTTTTACCGCAATCTGATGAACGGTATAGCAGCGCATAAAATACTAACACACAAACATTAATTTTTATATATTAGATTTTTGTTATCTTTACCTATTTTGTTATTTACCTTCGGGGTGATAGCGCATATTTTCATTCCTAATCAAAGATATACAGCCACAGCATCCACTTACAATCAGGGATCGAGTGTGCTCATTTTTGTCCTTGTTTCTCTAAACAAGCTATTTTCTGCTTCAAAACTATAGCAATAACTTTTTTTTATTACTTAAAATTACAGTCGTTTGTTTCTTAACCATTTTGCTGTACCGTGAAACAGATATGAAAATTTCGATTGTTTTATTATTGTGTCTACTCGCAGTTCGTGGACAGGGAAACTGTTTAACTACTTTCGCTAAAATTCAGGGCAGATTGTTGGCAAACACATCACCTACTTACATCCTAAGAACCTCCTGTAATATTAATATTTTAATCTTGAATATAAACTTAAAACATTACATTTAAACTTAAATTAGTATGTAATTTTATGCACGTATCTACTACACCTATCATCAGGCCGGCACCAGAAATTCCTCAATACTAGTCGGATGCAGAATATGGGGTTGTTCACATCACATTTCGTCTCGTATAATTATCTAGTAACCAGATTTTCAACTTTCTTTTAAATATTTCTTTAATGCCACATGCACAGATGAGTATAAGTTGTTGGAATAATGAATTTTTATACAAGATGGTCTGAAAATACTGTATTAAACTTATAAAAGTAGCAAGAGCGAAATCATCGTTAAAGTCTGCGATGACGCATTATGAATTTTGTGATCCGAATTTCTTTCAAATATTTCAGACGCCTAGTAAAATCTGCAATGTCGCTTTCATCTCTGTACACTTCGATTCACTGCGCCGTATCATCGAATTTTTACGTAATTTAATATTCTTATAGTCAATATGTGTGTGTGTGTGTGTGTTTGCGCGTACTTACATGCGTGCGTGTGTATACATAATAGTTTGGATCGTCAGCCTTTTTAAAAACTAATTCTTCACATTTACTTTACTAGATGGTAGGACTCTCCTCCCCGAACGGGTTCCCGCGTTGTCGTGGCGGAGGGGCTTAATAGCCGCGGCTTGGTCACCCGCTGTGAACAAAAAGGAACCCACTTGACTGGCCCGTAGTGTAGGGCCGGCCCGAGGTGGACACTCCGAGTGGGCTTGGCGAGCCAACTTCGGATGTGTGTTGGTGGGCTGCGGCGAGAGGGGTGTCTTCTCCCCCTAACGCTGCAGCCGAGGTGGAGTCGCGGAGGAAGAGGAGTGTTGGTATGGCGATGCGCCACTCGCCCTATCCTCCGCGACTCTGACGGGATGCGGTGGTGGTAGGGCTGCAAGGGGAGAAAAGGAGTGTCAGTTTTTTTTTCTAGTTCCCCCTAACATAGAGATCAGGGACTTTTTTCCTCTTTTTATATTTTTTATTTCATTTCTTTTTCTTTTCTTTATAAATTTTTTGTTTTATGTTTTTTGTTTTTTCCTCTTTACTGTCTTTTAAACTCTTACATACTGTAGTGTTCTTATTTCTGTTTTACATATGTCTTACATTTCTAATACATTTTTACTTATCATTATATCTTAATCTACTTTTATTTTATTTTTTACAAGTTTAACGGGACTGTTTACATATGCCTATATATAATTTACAGTTCCCTTTTTATACTTTTATTTATTCTTTTGTACTACCTTATTAGCTATAACCTTACAATAGTTCAAAAACCTATTTCTTATATATTTGTTTCTTATTATTTTAAATATGTTGTCTTTGCTTATTTTTATTTGTAATTCTATTACTATGTCGTTTCTATCTTTACTATATAGTGGACATTCCGTTATAATACGTATTATACTTTCTTCCTTCATCGGATCGCAGTCGCATGCCGGGCTCTCCTTACACTTGAATCGGTGCAAATATTCTGAGAACCCGCCATGACCTGTCATCACTTGTACCGTCAGCAAGTCCATGTGTACTTTTCTTATTATGGGATAGGCGCTTAAGGCGTCTGGGAAAAATACCTTCGTTACGGACGCCGTTTCGCCTTCCATGTAGCGTCGGTTCCATTCATCAAGCGAATCTAGACGAATCTGTCGCTTGACGAATGAAATCGGGCACTTCTCATAGTCCGATTTACGTTTTATTTTTAAGGCGGCTTCTTTTACTAACTTATCTGCTCTCTCGTTTCCCTCAATCCTGCGTGTACCTTAATCCAAAACAATTTGAGCAATTTTCCTTTTTTGTTTATTTCCGAAATATTTTTTCTAATTTTTGCCGTTAGGGGATTTAGGGAAACGCTCTGGACAACTGTCTGGAGAGCAGATCTTGAGTCGCTGTAGTAGTTGTAGCTCGGTGCCGGATCTTTCAGGGCATACTTTGTTGCTTCATACATAGCCAGCAACTCCGCCTGGTAGACAGTGCAGAAGTCTTCCAATTTAAATTTTCGGCTACTTGTCTCCGCTGCGTCATTCCAAATGGATAACGCAGCGCCGACTTTCCCCTCGATTTTACTTCCGTCCGTAAATATTTTTAGAACTTTATTGTTGTGTTGGTCAACTTATGCACCATCCTTCAGGCATACAAACTGCAGCCCAACCTGATTCGCGGGGTGAGGTGTCTTCGTGTACTCTAATTTCCGTTCCACGTCCCGATCTCCTACTATTCGCTGGGAGAAACCTTTCTTTATTTCATAAAGTGAGGCTGCTTCCCGAACTCTAAGGTCCAGTAAGGGAGTGTCAGTACTTCAAGGCGCCACTGTCCCTACCCCCCACAGCCGAATCATGTTGGTGGCGGAGCCATAGACCAGATCCGCCGCAGGGGTCGGGAAAGCTAGTGCTTCCAAGTGCTCGTTTTTCCTGGCCCCATGGCGACCGCGTATCGGACTCGGGGGAGTCCGTTTCGCAGTTGCAGTAAGAGGCCGCGGAGGAAGGCGTGCCTTGTGTTCCTGTTGCGCCTTACCTGAAAAGGAAGGGGGGAAGGAGAAGTCCTCCCCGAGGAGGGGTTGCCATGGGGTGGTCGGCGCTGGTAGGGCCGCGGATGTGTGCGAAAGCGCTCCTGTGGCCCTGCCAATATGCGGTGAAGGTGGCACACCTACGGTTTTAGTCGGTGCGAGTCCGATATAACCCGTCCATGCCCCCGCGAGACGGGTATGCGTAGGCATTTCCCCATGAAAAAGAAAGTTGATAGGACTCTTTTTTTGGCTATAATTCCGCCTAAGTAGGTACCACTACCTATTTCTACTATCACTTCTACTATCAACATAACAGTGCACCGCTTATCAGTAGTGCACTGTTATGTTCCGGTCGGAAGGTAGTATAATTACAGGCTGTGAGGCAAGGCATTCCATCAAAGTCCTCAAAGGTTACAATGCATCTGCTGCCTTCTTCGTTTAAAGTTGGTTGCAGGTTTAAATACATAATGTTTGTATTTTTTGAGATGAATATGATATACATATATAATACGATAACGGTACGAAAGTAAGATTAAAGGATGACCTAATAAATAGAATTAGGCTTTACTTTGTCAAAATTGATTAACTTAATGGTAAAATCTGTATTACTTAGTTTGAAGAAAACTTTTCTTTCAACCGGTAGCCAGTACGGTATTCTGGTAAGGTATTTATTTTGATGATACACTTTTTATAGAATAAAGGTGATAAACAAGCACACAATCCAACTGATAGTAAGTGTATGCTGTGGCCCATGGTCACTTACATCTATCATCGATTAAGAGTCTTAATTTCCCTGAGGACTAAGATGGAATGCCTCGTTTCCAGTAAATAGGGTCTTCGGTTCTCCACACTTACATGTTGAAAATTCAGTCTGCAGGATATTAACAAACGTCAATCTTAAGGTAAATTAATGCTGCCACCACGAAAATATATTAAATTAAGAATATAAAATCAGAGGCGTCATCGCCCTCTTCGGACTAAGATGGAGTGACTCGTTATCAATATGATGTGTATCAGGTTATCTTCATTCAACATACGAAACACATTAGCATTATATTTTTACGTAGGTCTAACGAATAAGTTGAGCCGACCCGTGCTTCAGCCATAATACAGATGTAGTGTGGCTCTACTATGTACAAATTGAGGTAAATTGTGACTTCACATACAGCTTCGTAAATTTCGATATTTTGTATAAAACTGAAGTGACAAACGAACTTACAGTCCCCTGATAGTAAGTGCCTACTACAGTCCATGGACACCAATGACTATTATACAAGTTTTCTTTACACTAACAAATCATGCGTTCGGTTACGGCCATTAATGTCTTCATCTTATTTTAAATTATGGCTTCTCTTGATAGAATTCTGCCAGTGTCAAGTCAGGGCCAATAATGTTAACATTGTAATATTAGCACAGGCAAAAATCAAATTAAATTTCGCGTACCTACTTTATTAGTGAAAATTATTTTATTTGATTATATTTTTTAAGTGAGAATTTTTAATGTATAATTAAACTTTTAAAAAAAAAGTTAAAACCGATTTCAAAGAAATATAACATAACTCAAAAAAAAACCCGAAACAAAAAAGCCGAAGATCTTCAAACAGCTAAAAAATTTTCTTGAGTCACAGCTAAGAACACTCTCGATCAAGTCACCTTTCAAACAAAAAATAATAATAAATCTAAATCGGTTCATTCGTTTGGGAGCTACGATGCAACAGACAGACACGCAGATACACAGATATATACGTTACACATATAACACCCTCTTTTCGTCGGGGGTTAAAGAAGAATATCATCGAAATCGGTTGACGTGGTAAAAATTAAATTGCCTGTAAGTCGTGCTGCCTTTGCAAATTGAAGAGTTTATTGATTTTTCTCATCGATCCCATCTTCAGATCTTGACCAAATTTATATGAGACCACCCCTGAGGTTACCTTATTAAAAATAATCATAGAAATCGGACAACATGGTCAATAAATATCGCTGAACATATATAAAAAAATATTCCGACGAAATTGGAAACCTCCTGCTTTTTTTGAAGTCGATTGAAAATATAAAAAGCGGTTGTAAAAGCTAAACAGCGTTTAACGTGTTATAACAGTGTTATTTAATTCAGTTTGAAAAACTTGGACGTGTATATTCAAAATCTGGCTAAACAATTGAAATTCGTGTCATGTTTCTATTTTACCCTGTAGGCGTTTCCAGAGAACATACAGTCATTTAAAAGTGTCCCAAATGAGTCGTTTGCGGAATGATCCCCAGTGAGCCACAGTGTATCAAACTTTCAACAAGAGTGTCGGAATTAATGCAGTACACTCATATGTCTGTACGTATGTAACTTTAAAAGATGAAATCTGTAGCTTATCGTCAGACTCATACTATCCTATTCAGTTTCAGTGCTTTTCGAGCTTTCATAGAGGATAGACGTACTCTGATTTTGGAATTCTGGCACGGTTTTTCCGCGACGTAAAGAGCGATGATTACGTTTTGTTTTTATCTATTATAAAATTAGAATACACTTGAATTATGAATAAGAAATAAAAATAAAATATTATATAATGGATTTACTTATGTTTAATTGACAAAAAAGAGTAATTTAATTAGAAGTGTAGTGTAAATTTAAGTGACGGTGTGTTACCGAAGATGGTTGAGCGGGGCATACTGACATTTTCATCGTTTTTCATAGTACTTTTCGGAGGTATGTACCTAAGCATTTAATTAATTGTGCTCTTTAATATATTTCGTCGCTTTAGGAATTATTTGATTAAAAATATTTATAAATGCGGACTTGTTTAAAAAAACACTTATAAGGATTTAATAATTTAATTACTATCTCGGTTATAGGATAGGGTGTGTGTTTCGGTTGATGTAAAATTAATCGATGTAATTATTACGCGATATGTATATAGTACTTTTTATTTATTATCGATTGAAACAATACGAATATTTACTTTTTTGAAGTGAAACCTTTTTATCGCTATAGTGGAGTACGGTTATAGAATAAAATCACTTTTATTTAATATAGATTTCATTTTTTAACTTTTACCACTGGTTCGGAAAAAAAATTCTGTGATAGAACATCTTAAAAACATGTTAAAAATCAAAAACGTCATGTTTTCTTATAACGTTTTCTTGTAACGTTTCACCGGCGGGGTTTCTCTTCGTACGGGTGTACGTAATTACACGCACAATTTTTTTATTACTAAGTATTATACATAAAATATTGCCAATTATTTTAATACAGTGATTTAAGAGTTTTTTTTTAAATTAAATAATTGTTTGTAATAATAAAATTTATATAAGTATCTAATAATTATCACAAAAATAAGAGCATTTTAACCATTAAATCATTTAGTATAAAATATGTATCCATGATAGTTTTAATCTCAAATTTCCCCTTCGGTATATAATTGGAAGCCACGATTTAAAACTTCAGCATTTAATTAACTCGTTCGCCTAAAATCACGTTCACGAGAAATATCTTTCTCTTAACTCAAAGTTGAAATGGTATGAAATGTCATACTAAAAAAAAACTAGCATTGCAGATGTCATGATACTCCTCTTGTTCGTTGAAATTGTTTGAGGATTAATATGACATAATATTTAACTATATTAAAGAATATGTAGATAAAGAGAATATGTCGGAAATTCTTTAAGGTTCTCTAATTTTATTACTTATGTGTTTTCACTTTTATAGGGATCTCTAAGACTGGACTGGACTTCAAATAGAATATTTAATTACTAATCTAATAATAATTACACGCAAACAGTCCAAATTCAGTCACCACTGGCACCACTTAAATCATGATCATCATCATAACAGCCCTTCACAAGACCACTGCTTAACATAACCCTCCCCCAAAGCATGTCGCAAAACACGTTCCCGAGCCCCTGCATCTATCAACTTCCTGTATCTCTCTTACCAGGTCGGCATCCCTTCTAGCAGGCGGCTGTCCTATATTCCGCAGTCTGCCACGAGGCTACGAGGCTGCCAACCGGGTACCTTTCTTCCCATCGATTGTTGGTACTTCGAGCTATATGTATCGCCCACTGCCTCTTCAGCTTATAATCCGATGGGCGATGTCAGTTACTCTTGTCCTATTGCGTATATCTTCATTATAAAATCGATGTCGCAGAGAAACTCTGAGCACACTCCTCTCCATAGATCGTAGCTTATCTTAAGCTTCCTCTTGCGGCTAGCAGTAAAGGATCACGTCGCAAATCCATATGCCATCACTTAAGTAGGAGTTCATAATCCCAATTTTAAGTTCTTATTACCGCGGAAGTGCAATATCTGACTGGCTGATATAATACATTTTAGCTTAAAAAAAAGTAAACACTCGTACGACGAATCATAAAATTAAAATTTCCAAATATTAAATAGCCTCTGAAGTTGGTGCTAAGACAATGTATCGAAGAATTATAGACCCGCCTTCAGAATCTGCTATTTGGAAACATTTTATGTTTTTTAATTTTTGAAGCCGATTGTTATATTCATCCATTCATTACAGCCTATAAATGTCCAGTGTTGAACATAGGCCTCCCTCATGGATTGCTTGATGGGGGGATTTTGCCATAGTTGCCACGCTTGGCAAGCGGGTTGGCAACCGCAGTCTTTTATTATTTTGAGTTGTTATCAGGAAGATGCTGATGCCCATCTCCGGTTTTATTTTCCCTCTAAAGGCCTCTTACGACACTCTCGGAACGATATGGGGAAAGAACGGTGTAAGAACATCCAAGTTCTTACACCGCCTCTACAGATTGTTATATATAGAAAGTTTAATTATTTGACCCTTTGCAATGGACTAAGCATGATTACAACCTCAATGTAACAACGAGAACGTTTTTCTAAATGTTATAATAAAACTTCATTCCCTATTTTTCTACTCTTAAATAAAATATATACATTAAATTTATAATGAAAAGGAATAATTGAAATCGTTTTCACAATTAACAAAAGTATTACGTAACATACGCACAAAAAAGAAAGAAAAAAAAACAGCCGAATTGAGAACCTCGTCTTTTTGAAGTCTGCTAAAAAGAAGTTTCTCAATTCCACTGTTATTGTATGTATGTTATATCTTCGTCAGTCGTGAGCCGATTTTAATATTTCCTATTTTAGGAGCTTGTATAATAGTATTTTACTAAGGGTTGTATAAGAGTACCTTAGCTTTTGAGTAAATTTCACAGTACGCGAGTAACCCGGGTTCGATTCCCGCCGGCATCAATGAAATTGTTTACTGCAATTTTAAATACTGATTCAGAACGTGCTCGGCGGTGAAGGAAAACATCGTGAGGAAACTTGCATATCAGAGAAAAAAGAAAAAATAATATTTCAAAGACATGTGAAGTTCGCCATTACGCATCTGGGTAGTGCGGCGGACATTTCCTTTACCTAAAATCCTCTCAGAAATGAGAGGAGGCCTGTGCCCAGCAGTGGAACGTATATAGGCTGTAACTTTAACTTCTTTTCCTTAGCTTTTCCTTTGTTGGATAAGGCTAGAAAACTTAATAAATTAGCATTGTTGAAAAGGTAACCTTTTATTATTGTTGATTATGTGAATTTATCATTGTCTGATTATGTGTATTTGATTTGTACCTATGAGGGCGACATGATCTAGTAGATCGAACTCTCCATAATCACCCAAGATTAAAAAAATGTAAGTCAGTGGCGGTCCCATATAAATTTGGAGAAAAATTCCTCCCTGAGTGTGCAAAAATAGGATGAAAGTTTTAATGTAACTACTTAGATAACATTTTTGTTGTTACCTTGAGCTTATTATATTCCTGAGACCAGTCAAAAGTGTAAAAAATTTAAAATTTAATCAGAAGTAAAAGCAAACCCCAAGGAACTTAAACTTAAAGTTTAAGTTTAAAGATACGCCATGTACCATCACTGACTACAGAAGCTATTAAATGATGTGCATATCATTTTGTTCTTTTTAGTTCCTCGAACTCTGCTTCTTCTTATTATTACTTATCTTTACAAGCATTGGCAACAAAAACTTTATAAACATTTTTTTATAGAATAAACATGTATAAATGAGCACATAGTTCACCTAATGGTAAGCGGATATTGTGACCTATAGATATCGACATCTATCTTCGATTAAGAATCAAAATTATAATGCGTTATAGACCCTGAAGTCTAAGATAGAATGCTTCGGTTTCAATATAAAGGGTCTTCGGTTCTCTACACTCACCTTACGAAACACAAAAGCATTAAGCTGCTATTTTACGCTGGTATTCTGTAGGAGCGTGATACCTTCCCCGGTCGAGTCGACCTATTACGGCTACAACTATACCATTTATAAAAAGCATAAGCGGATTACTTAAAATAAATACACAATTTTAGTCAATTTATTCGAGAAATATTTCGGTTGACCATTGAAGCTTTATATGCGATAATACCTAGATGTGGAGCTAAATAAGACCCTTGGGAAATTATTTTCCTCGTAAAAGCTGCCGCACTTTATTCGTTCGATAACTTTAATTGATCATGTGACGTCATTAACGACTCGTAAAATTCCTCTCCCAGATGGAAACTTTGGCTGTAATTAGCGATCGGTATTGACGATTTCAGAATAATCAGCTTCGCATCTCCGACGTCATCATTATCCTTTGCCTTTGGTGTAAAACCAGCACACAGACCAACGAGTGATTTTTTTTAAATTAATTTGCACGGATAAATCTATAACATTTATCAGTTTTGAGGTACATACATACAAATTTTTAAGTACCTATATTATCAAATAGTTTTAATTTGTTTAATATTAGCTGTAAATTAACTTATTTGTGGAATATTATCCCACTTTCCTTTTCGTAACGAGTTTTATATATTACGCACACTCTCACTATTACTAAAAATTATTCTTATTATGTAACTAAAATCAAACACAATCAAACCATATAAAATACTTTCATTTTTTATTTTAATGTTCAAAATACAGAGATACGATTTAAATAACACAACAGACTTTGGCATATTATGTCAATTTTAGTTCCCGGTACGTTCAATGAGGGCGCTTCAAATCGGCAGAAGCATTTTGTATGGTATAGCCAATCCTGCGTACTTGTATATATAGAGGTCAGTGACCCATATCTGTTAACAACCAAAGTCGCCGACTACAGATAATTATCAAATGTTTGTTAACTAACAGGTTTCCAACTTAACCTAGACTTAAAAAGTACAAAAATTGAGAATTGGCGTCCGAAACAAAATGATTATTATCTTTGTTCTAAACACTTCACATACGACTGTTTTATTGGACGTGAGAAAGGCACCCCTTTGAAAATGTGCAGTATACCCACAATATTTTCTGGTAGTACCAGTTTCAGTAAGTATAAAAGTATTAGATTATTATTTCGAATGTTTTTTTTTTCTTCTCTCCTTGGTTTCCCCCAGCCTCAAGGGCCATAGCCAAGGGTCGTCTGATGATGACTTTGTGTTTACAAGACGTAAATTTGTTAAATCTGTTTAAATGTGACCAATATATTATATCAAGGGAATACATTTATATTGGGACTGCAAAATTATTAATGTCCTTAGTGAGTTTTTTTTTATAGAATAAGGGTGACAAACGAGCACACACGGTGGACACCTGATGGTAAGTGGTTGCTGTGGGTGGCCCATAGACATCTACATCTATCTTCGTTTGCGAATTTAAATGCAGATGCGTTGTCAGCCGTGAGGACTAAGATAGAACGCCTCTCTTCCAGTAAAAAGGGTCTCCGGTTCTCTAAACTCACCATACGAAACACAGCAGCATTAAGCTGATATTTTACGCTGGTACTCTGTGACAGCGTGGTCCTTCCCCGGTCGAGCCGACCCATTCGTGCTACAACTATACTATTAATATAGCTGCAGCAATAGTTTGCGTGAGTTTTGGGGGAGGGGGGGTTAGTAGCCGTGGCATGGTAAACGTGGGGCGACTTACATGGGTGTGTTAGTGGACTGCGGCTAGAGGAGAGTCCTCTCTCTACTCGTATATCGTAGAGTTGTAAGGGAAGAGGATTGTTGGTATGGCGATGTGCCACTCGACTACCCTCCGCTATTTTGGCGAGGCTATATCGTTTGAAAGCATTTCCGTGGCCCTGGCAATGTGTGGCGAAGGTAGAACACCATGGGGTTTTAGTAGGTGCGAGTCCGACATAATCCGTTCTTGCCATCGCGAAGCGGGTATGCGTACGCATTTCCTCATTTGAAACCCGGAACAAAATCCGTTCTGTAGTTACGAATAAAAACATAGATAGACCAACGCAGCGTTGATCTTGGTATTATATGAAGTATAAAGCTTGCGTCTAAGGCCTATGTATTAATTTATACATTTATTTATTGTATGGCATTATATTAATATGATACATAAATAGAATGGACGTTACGGGTAGGCCTGGTTATAGAATTTTTATCAATATATTTTGTCACACTGTCTTATCTCTATTATTCATTCCGTGGGCGTTCACTTCTGCTGTCAGCGCCAAAATGGCGAAAATCAAATCGCCTCATTATGTCACGGTGTATAGCCAGTCCATATATAGAGGTCAGTGAGCATAAGTCACTCCTGACATTGCTTTCTATATGTTTGTAAAGTTGCATTACAATCGATGTAGCCATTCCAAAGGCGGACAGACAGACTGATAATTTTTTTAAATAGTTATTCATGTCATATTGGCGTGCAAATAACCCCCTCAGCTCAACAAAAGGCAGTAATTTCAATATTACAGATATACACTTCTTCACTTATATGTATAGATTCAGGTACTTAGTTCACAGTACCGCCAGTATTTCGACAAAAATCGCCTTATATTAATCCGCAAATAAACACGCATCCAGGTGCAGGTTCCAACAAGGCATTTAGGCATATGGTATGAGTAGCGATATGGGTAACCTAGATCTAGCTAGACAATCTGACAAATCAGAATAACTAACTGCTTGTGCTTCCTTCTACGACGGTATCTGTCCGGTACATAAAGTCTACACGACTCATTATTTAAATCTGGAACATCCAACATCCTCCAAGAATTTTACCCATAGTTATTAAGTGATGGTAAGTCAATGCTGTAGCCCATAGATACCTACAACTATCACCTACAACACAAAATGCAGATGCGTTTTTCTCCCGGAGAACTAGTATGGTTCGATACAATAAAAAAATCTCCGATTGTCTTAACTCACATTCAAAACACATCAGCATTATACTGCTATTTCACATTGGTATTCAGTTCGAACGTATTCTTTTCCCGTTCCAGGCGACCCTTCCGTAATTGCTATAACTGCAGTGTGGCTCTACCTCGTAATATGGTCATTGGTGAAATACGCATTACATAATCTTGGTATATAAAGCGAAAAAAAAAGATGTTCTAAACAGAAACCTTTACGAAGAAAATATATTTATTTGCTTTTAGACCATTATTTTCTAGTATTCTTCTTTCTCGTGATAATTATTGTAAAGAAACACCACGGTATAGGATAAACTTACGAAAAATAAATTAGTATAAAATAAAATATTGCTTTCTTCGAAATTCAATCACTTAAATCGTAAGCTATCCACAGTTAGACATGGATATAGGCTTTCCGAAGATTGCCGTTACTACCATTCTCGATTAGTAAATTAAAAGACATTAACACGTACAATTGTTAAAATATTAGTTAATATTTACTAAATTAAATTTAAAAGAATAAATAATTCCATCTACAGCTTTTTTATATAATAGGGTTGGCAAACGAGCTTACAGTTAACTTAATGACATTATGTGTAGTTTGTGGCTCATATACATCTTCGTTTCTCCTTTATTAAGAATCAAAATTTCATCCAGTAAAAAGGTATTCGGTTCTCTACACTTACGTGGTAGAGCCACGCTGCAGCTATATTATGGTTGTAGAACGAATAGGTCAACTCGACCGGGATAGGACCATGCTTTCAATTCTGAGAATACCAGCGTAAAATAGAAGCTTAATGCTGCTGTGTTTCATATGGTGAGTGTAGAGAACCGGGAACCCTTTTTACTGGAAACGAGGCATTCTATCTTAGTCCTCAGGGGTGACAACGCATGTGCATTTTGATTCTTAATCGAGGATAAGTGTAGATGTCTGTAGACCACAGCATCCACTCACCATCAGGTTGACTGTGCGCTTATTTTGGCACCTTTATTCTATAAAAAAGATGCTTAAATCGTAACGATAAAATATATCTCATAGCTAAAATTCATTATAAAATTGCAGTATGACGATGCAGTAGTATTGCTCAAGTCTTGCCATTTCAACATGGATATAATTGGGAATAATAGCCGGGGTACCTTAAGGGCTGGTCCGAGCGCCCAGAAACGAGTGTAAGAGCAAATCAAGGTCAAACTCTGTCGGAACTGCTAAAACTATAAACTTTTAGCTTAAATTGTCTCAAGGGCGCGACAGTGATAGAAAACATCCAGAGAAAATCTGAATGACTAGAACGAATTAAAATATTTGTTGGACAGGTGAAGTCTACTAGTTCATAGTATATCTGAAATAATGCGGCGGTCTCTACTAATACTCTCAGAAATATATGTAAGATTTTGTGGAAGAGGTAAAATCGAGTTTCTCAAATTTTAAATATGTTTTCATTACAATAAAACATATATATACTTATTGCAAATGACACGCTAGTATTAGCATAATACCTAATCACATATTTAAATAAAACAGTAACGTGGGCAGACGTTACGTAACGTTATTATTATTGGAACAAAGTTCCTTATCGGACGGTACGGATTTGGCGAATGGGGCTGGGCAACAAAAAGTGTAAGATTCTTCCGTCACGACCCCGTCTGACGTAGTGTAGACGGCCTTGGCGGCTATAAGGAAGCGAGATGGAATAATATCCATCTCCCTCGCAATTCTTCTTATCTTGCCATGAAAGAAATATTATTTTATTTTAAATGACGATTCATTTTAATAGACGCTAGTAATACATTTATTTGTATTTGTTAATCAATAATATAATACGTTTATCAATAATATTATACTAAAAAAGAAACTTCGTTCCAACCGAGTGTTCCACGACACTCACGCATGTTTTTGTTTACTATGTTGAAATTGTTAAGTATCTTGAAATAAAAATGAATTTATTTTATTTTATGGTAATTCTCAAACGGGTTTCATATGATATATTTAAATTATTATTATTATTATTTCTTTCTATTCCAATCTAGATCAGTAAAAGCCAGCACTCGAAAGTAAAGAAAAAATTGAATTTAGCTTTCTAACAAATTGAGATATTTCAAGAAATGTTGAAGCCCGCCATTTCGCTTTCTTAAATCGTAAACTTCGCAGAATTGGGAGGAAAAAATTAATTTATAACAGGAAGGAAGTCGATGAATGTAGGTGGCTCAGGGCTGTACTTTATAGGAATATATGTGGGTGTTCAGCAATGGGCTGTAGCATAAATGTGTGTGTGTGTGTGCGTGTGTGTGTGTGTGTGTGTGCGTGTGTGTGTGTGTGTGCGTGCGTGCGTGCGCGCGTGTGTGCGTGTTTGTGTGTGTGTGTGTCTCTGTGTGTGTGTGTCTCTGTGTGTGTGTGTGTGTGTGTGTGTGTGTGTGTGTGATGAAACTTCTTTCCTTTTGCCGTGAGAGTGGTTTAGGCTTCCAACCTTGGTTGCGATTCATAAACTAAATTTAATATCCGCCCGGGTTGTAATAATTTATTCCAATTATCAGTGTTGTTGACAAGTTAGTTAATATCGAACAATGTTTATAAGCTAAAGACTTTCAAACCAAAAAGATTTAGAATACGAAAAAGTGAGACAAGGGTTTCAAAATCGCATGTCGTACCAGAATTAGTTAATGGGTTTTTCTGTCAATAAATTCTCAGTAGCAGACTGTCAGAAAGTTGGCGATTTATCACCGCTATGCCTCGGAAATTACATAAAACCGTTGGTTCTGCACCTCACCTCTATCCGGTCGTATCGGATTGCCGTACCATTGGACTATGATAGTGGAAGAGGAGGAGAGCTCACCTGTGTCTGTGCACATACTTGTGCACTTTATTTCTTTCCTGAGCAGAGGGCTAGTCTCCGTTGTGAGTAATCGCCGTGACCGAAGTTCGGTCTGGAGGTCGTTATACAGTTTTTCATATAAAAGACTATAGCGTCTCGTTTCCTCATATTGTGTATGCATTTTATAAATTTTGCTGATTTTTGCGTAGTAGAGCCACGGTGACGCTGTATTATGTCTGCAGCAAGAATGGGTCGACTCGACCGGGGCATTTTGTTTCGTATGGTGAGTGCAGGGAAACGGAGACCTTTTTTTACTTGTAATGAGGCATTCCATCGTAACCCTCAGAGGTGACAACGTTTGAATTGCTTTTTAATTTTTAATCAAATCATAGATACATAGACATCTATGATTTCACATCCCATCTCATCTATTTACCATCAGTTGGACTGTTTATTCGTTTGTCATCTTTATTTCTATAAAAAGAAAAAAGATATCCTGGCAGATGTTGTTCTGCCCTTTCCGGTAAGTGACAAGATGAGTTTTACTCCAAATTCACTCCACACTTGACAAAGTTGTACTTAAATATAAAATTAATTAATTAATCGAACACAGTGCTACCTGTTGAGTCCGGACTTAGTGATTTTATTTTAGGCACTTTTTTTTTAAATCATTACCCCCACAATATGATTTTCTTCGATATCGTGGTGGCATAAATCTTCTATCTATCTTTTTAATATATTTTTACAAACATACATCGCACAAGGACAAACATCCAGACCTATAAAGCTACTTGTAGATCATACAAATACTTGTTCCGTGCCGTATTCGAACTGCCGAAAACGTCAATATTTTTTGAATATGTGTCACTTTGATCCATAAATATAGAAGAAAGTCGTTAGTAACTTGAATACAGCCCCACCTATCAGATCCTAAGACTTCTATAAAACATCGTCATGCCAAGCATATTGTGTGAATATAATCTTAATCTGTCAAGTCTTTGAGAAATTACATTCATTTACGGTCGCAATAACGACCATAATATATAATAAAGATAATTTTAGCTCTGATTTTCCTCTTCTGGTTGGTTTTGATTTTGATCGTGTGATGTTGTAGTATTCGATGTCGTGTAAATGAGTATTTAGTCCAGTCACTTAAGCATAAAAAAGAGGTCAACCTCGGAATGAGAGATAATAAGCTGAATTTTCGAATATACCTTCATTTTGGCGTCCTAAAAGTTGTCTCAAAAGTCTCAAAAAATTTTTTGTCTGCGTCGTAAGTTATTCAAGGTCAAAGGTAAAAAAAACAGTTTTTCGAGATTATATATATATCTCGATTTCTGTTGCTCCAATGATTTTAACATTTATTATAAAAGTTATAGAACATAAAATTTGCGATAAATTTTATCTGGAACATTTTTTCATGCGCTCAACTGTTTTTGCGATAGAGGGCGGTGAGCGCGCAGCGCTCTGCCATACGTACTGTAATGCAAGGTCAACCGTGAATATCTGTGAATACTACCTTGAATTTTGAATAATTTGTATTATTTATCAGTTAATACATTGTATTTAATAACATTTTACATATTTTAGTATATTAATTTAATAATACTTACCTGTTTTGTGTAATTTAAAAACTCATTAAATTAAATACTTATTGTGTAATATCTTAAATTATTGAAACTATAGTTTAAGTAGAAAAATAATTAAGTATTTTATCTTTAAAATGTGTAAGATTTCAGATATAAGATAATATATTATACTTATTATATATCTTAAAGTTGTATAATTTATTCAGAGTAAATTTTAAGAAGAAGTAAATGAGTTATCACCTTCGTCGCCCTGAATTTTTGTTTCCAGACCTTCCAGAATTTCAGGGTCAAAAGAAACAGCATTGAGGCAAGCTTGCCCATTACACTGGCCACAAGCTTAAGTGCGTTGCAATTCCGATTTTCTACATCCGCACCGTGGACCACATGCATTCTTACAATTACAAAAAACAGTATTAAATAATTCATCGGGAGCTGGTGGTGATATTGTTGTCATTGGCTCCAGGAATTTATTTTGGTAAGGTATTGTCATCAAGATAGTATTCACAGATATTCACGGTTGACATTGCATTACAGTACTTATTGCTGAGCGCTGCGCGCTCACCGCCCACTAACCTCAAAACTGTTGAGCGCAAGAAAAAATTTTCTAATAATATTTGTCGCAAATTTTATGTTCTACAATTTTTATATTGAAAATTAACATCATTGGAGATTTTACCTTCGACCTTGAATAACTTACAACGCAGACACGAAGTTTTATGAGACTTTTGACACAAGTTTTAGAACGCCAAAATGAAGGTACATTCAAAAATTCAGCCTATTATCACTGGCAACACGCACTGGTTGTCAATCTCGTTTTCAGGTTTAGAGGTATACCTGACGAGAAGATGTGTCGTAATTTCCCGAACGCTGCCAAGCCGAGTTGGATCCGTCGATTGACCTCTCGGTCGAAGTTGGACTTACCTAGTCGGACTATTTGTCCTAGGTAAACATATTCGTCAACAACTTCGAGCGTAGTGTTCCCAACAACTACCGGCATAGGTGTGACATGTACATTACACATGATCTTTGTATTGTCCATGTTCATTTTAAGACGCATCCGTTGGGCGACACTATTGAGATCATTGAGCATAGTGCTTAGGTCCTCCAGCGATTCTTTCATAAGGACTATATCGTCATTTCCAGTCCAGTAGCTTGAAACGTCTTCTAATGCAGCAATCAAATTGAGCACCTCCTCCTCCTTTTTGAGGTTGGTTATAAATAGTATAGCGCGCAACCTTTTTACGTGAATAAATAATTAATTACAATGTGAGAAATGGAAGTGTATCATAAATAATACAAGATTGGATTCCAAATATCTTATGTGTGTATGAGTTGACAAGTAGAAAATGCCTAATAGCAGAAATTTCACCCTTTGTTTCCTTTTCTAGGAATGCAATAAATATTAAATAAACAAATTGCGTGGGTCTGATGGAAATAGTGGTTAACTTACTTTATTTGGTTTCGTTGTATGATTTATGTCTCAGTATCGATCATAAGTAGATATTATTTTTTTAAATTAATATTATTATTTTAGATTCCAGTGTAATTATATAACATCGCGTGGCGGTATTTTACGCCCCTGCCTCGGAAAGCACATAAAGCCGTTGGTTCTGCGCCTGAGCTCCCTTCGCTCGTATCGTATTAGTCGTCTCATCGGACTATGAGAGTGAGGAAATAGAGAATATGACTAGTCTGTCGCTTATTACACGCCTATTACTAGATCTCGTACGCTCAAACCAACACCACTGTATCAAATCGCTGCGGTGTTTGTAATTACCCGTCTCTATAGAATAAGCTTGAATTTGTTTTAAAACTATATTAAAAATGTGAAACATTAGTCAATAAACGGCCACTAGGGATGGTGTAATCTCTGGTGGAAAATCAAAAAAAAGTATGGCTAGTCTCCGTTGAGACTGGCCACCTTGAAGGAATTCGGTCTAAAGGACATTATTATTATTATTATAACATTTTGAATTTTCGGAGTGATTCCTACCACGGTTTCATGGTCAGTTCATCAATATGTTAATTTGTATAAATGTTGCTGCTTTGGCGGATCTAGCTGCTGCGTGTCTCTACCACATCTTTGGATATATTTAATCAATCACACATCAATTAAACGTATTTGGATTAAATTTTGCACACAGATACACCACGTCCCGTATATAATACATGGGTTTGTCACATGAAAATCAAAAATAAATACAAAGTGTAAAGAAGACTTAAAACCCCGACTACATGATGTGAAATTATTTCATATTCTTTTAAGTTATATGAAGTCGACCTTTACTTATTATTAAAAGTAATTTTCACCATTGCGATAAGGAAAATGGTTATAAACAAAGTAAATACTAAACATATTAAGAAAAAACATCAAAACACAACCTTTGTTACATAAGAGAGAATTGCTCACGTATTTTGTTTCAGATGGTATGTGGCGGGTTTTGTGGATTGTTACTTTAAGAAAAAATATTATAAGAACCAGTAATTTCATTCAATGTCACATAGTACCAAATAATATCGTGTTATTATAAACTCGCCTCCTTGGATTTTGTAATATTATTTTTTCTCAGGTATTTTCCTTTGAATACGTTATTGCCCATATTTTCCGCGGGAAGCACATAAAGGGGTAAATATATATTTATACATGTAGGAAAAATTATTATCAAGTAATTTTCGTTGCTTTATAACGACCGTTGGTTCGAATCCCGTAAAGAACAAGTGTATGGCCTACAAATAATTGTTCCTGTAGCACACACATCCAGACTAGAAAAACCTACTGTGGGGAGTAACGGTTCTCATAAGAAATAAAAAGGTAAGGGTTACAACTGACATTCAAGCACTTATTTTAACTAAAGATAAGGAGATGCTGTGGCTCATAGACATACAATAGTCGTGATAGGTCAGGGGCTAAGCTTTCATCCATTCATCATTCATAACAGCCTCTTAAAAGTCCACTGCTGAACAAAGGCCATCTCCATAGACTGTCTCATAGGTGTAATACGAGGGTGGATTGAAAAGTACTCGGCCTAACACAGATCCATTCAATTTAAAATCAAATCTACCCACATTATTTAGTTCAGTTCAGACTAGTTCATTGTGTGAAGTTCGAAACGTGTGCGATAATTAGTTGTGATTTTATAAATTTATTAACAAAGTAATCGGACATAATTTCTGCGAATGGAGCAAATCGAGCAGCGTGCCGTCATTAAGTACCTCCATAAGAAGGCTATCATCAAAAGCCATCCATGATGACATGGTCAGTACATTAGGCGATTGTGCTCTGTCATATTCATCCGTCAAAAATGGATAGCAGAATTTAAGCGTGGTAGAGAGGTGAAAGATGAACCCCGCTCTGAAGGCCTTCGACGTCAACTACTGACGAAAATATTAAAAAGTACTTGATTTAATAATGGGAGACTGCAGATTAAAAATTAGAGATAGCCGAGATTATAGGCATCTCTTATGAACGAACTCAAAACATCATTGTCAACGAGTTGGGTTTCCACAAGGTGTCTGCGAGGTGGGTTCCTGACTGCTTTCAGTTGAACAAAAAGGACGCGATTGACTATTTCACTCGACTGTTTGGAGTTATTTGAAGTCGATGCAGATGATTTTTGAATCGTTTTGTTACTATGGACGAAACATGGGTTCATTACTGTACACCGGAAACAAAACAACAATCAAAACAGTGGAGAAGACCTGGTTCACCACCCCTAAAAGGCTAAGTCGATTTGTCGGCAAATAAGGTGATGGCTTCAGTATTCTGGGACTCGAAAGGTGTGATTATGATTGATTATCTTGAAAGGGTCAGACTATAAACTCTGATTACTACTGCACCTTACTACGTCGTTTACGAGAGGAAATAAAAGAAAACGTCGAGGAATGCTCAGAAGAAAAGTCCTGTTTCATCAAGATAACGCCCGTGTTCACACGTCAGTACAGTCAATGGCTGAAATTCACAACTGTGGCTTTGAACTGTTACCGCATCCGCCGTATTCACCTGATCTGGCACCATCAGACTTCTTTCTGTTCCCTAACCTAAAAAGCACTTGGGAGGTCAAAGATTTTCGACAAACGACGAGGTCAAAGCAGCTGTAGACGCATATTTTGACTCTAAGGAAGAATCATTTTTTTCAACGGTCTAAATGCTTGGAAGGAGGTGGCAAAAGTGTATTGAACTTGATGGTGATTATGTAGAAAATAAAAATATTACTGATTTAGTATGTGTTTATTTTCTTGGTTAGGTGAATACTTTCAATCCACCTCGTATTTGCCAAATTTACCACACTTTGTAGACGGGTCGCCAACAGCAGTTTTTTTAATTTTTTTGTTTTGTTATCAGTTAGTTGAAAAATTTTGAATTGTTATCAGACTCTGAAGCCTCTTACGGCACCCATAAGGGGTAGTGGATTTTATAAGGCCATTAAACGCCGGGAGGCCAGGCCTCTGTCACTCTTGCTATCTGCGTGAAATAATTACCTACAATCGCGAGGCACCCCAGGGGTAGATAGCAGTTGGGGCTAGCGCGTTCTAGCCGATTGAATGTTAAAGTTTCTTTAACGCTGTTTACGTAAATAGTATTTTGTAAATACTTGTTGAAATACTCGTCGAAATAGTTTTCGTTTAGTGTTTAGTATATTTAATTGTAGGATAAAATAGTTGAAAAAGTTTTAATGTAATTTAAGAATAATATATATGTATATTACCTATCTATTTGATAAATTATAATAGCAAAACGTCGTTCCTACTATAATTGTTGCGGGGATGGATGCTTAATAAGCAATTAAATGATACAATAAAAATCTCATTAAAGCAATTTTAGAGTTTTAGAACACAGATACACCAAGTCCCGTATATAATATATGGGTTTGTCACATGAAATGAAAGTTACCGCGACAAAAAAATTTAATAAAAAGAAGTATCAAAAATAAATACAAAGTTTATAGAAGACTTAAAACCCCGACTACATGATGTGAAATTATTTCATATTCTTTTAAGTTATTTGAAGTCGGCCTTTACTTATTATTAAAAGTAATTTTTACCATTGCGATAAGGAAAATCCCAATTTCATCGTCGTTTTTTTTTTATAGTATAGGGTGACAAACGAGCACACAGTCCACCTGATGGTAAGTGGATACCGAGGCCCATAGACATCTACATTTATTCTCAATTAGGAATCAAAATGCAGATGCGTTGTCACCCGTGAGGACTTAGATGGAATGCCTCGTTTCCAGTAAAAGGGTCTCCGGTCTCACTCATACATATGAAACACAGCAGCATTACGCTGCTATTTTACGCTGGTTTTCTGTGAGAGCGTGGTCCTACCCCGGTCGAGCCGACCCATTCGCGCTACAACCATAATATATTTGCAGCGTGGCTCTACCACGTAAAAAAAGTTACATTAAAAACTTCATCCATTATTTTGCTACCACTATTACTACTACTACCTAACCTAATCTACTAACATACTACTACTAACTTAACCTGACCTCCACTTAGAGGTGGAATGTTTTTGTACAAATTTATATATTACCCCTAAAGTATAACCTATTTAATGAAAAAAGATAAATCAAAATCGGTTAACAATTGATGAGGATATCGCGTAGCATACAAAAAAACATTCAGACGAATTGTAAGCCTCCCGTCGTCGTAGTCGTTTCGTTACAGAAAGTAGTCATTGATATTTCAATCACGACTTATGAAGATATTTTAGAGAAAATTGTTATAAACAAAGTAAATACTTTTTTTCATATAACTTCATATAATTTAGAGAAAATGGTTATAAACAAAGTAAATACTAAACATATTAAGAAAAAACATCAAAACACAACCTTTGTTACATAAGAGAGAATTGCTCACGTATTTTGTTTCAGATGGTATGTGGCGGGTTTTGTGGATTGTTACTTTAAGAAAAAATATTATAAGAACCAGTAATTTCATTGCACGTCACATAGTACCAAACAATATCGTGTTATTATAAACTCGCCTCCTTGGATTTTGTAATATTATTTTTTCTCAGGTATTTTCCTTTGAATACGTTATTGCCCATATTTTCCTCGGGAAGCACATAAAGGGGTAAATATATATTTATACATGTAGGAAAAATTATTATCAAGTAATTTTCGTTGCTTTATAACGACCGTTGGTTCGAATCCCGTAAAGAACAAGTGTATGGCCTACAAATAATTGTTCCTGTAGCACACACATCCAGACTAGTAAAACCTACTGTGGGGAGAAACGGTTCTCATAAGAAATAAAAAGGTAAGGGTTACAACTGTCATTCAAGCACTTATTTTAACTAAAGATAAGGAGATGCTGTGGCTCATAGACATACAATAGTCGTGATAGGTCAGGGGCTAAGCATTCATCCATTCATCATTCATGACAGCCTCTTAAGGGTACGTTTGCAAATCGGGCGAAATTATGCTGTTTTTCGGTACATTTTGTGACAAAACTAAACCAAATCAAACATAGCTAATTGCTACCACGTATAGAATGGTTCTTCATCTTCAAATGGTGGTGACTTTTTTGTTGAAAATAATAGTTTTTTATATTGTAAATACGATCTTCCTAGCCATTTTCACAAAATTAACGATACCGGCTCATGTTTAGGTACATTTTTGTTCTATTATCAACATATATTAAGATTTCTAAAAATACTATAAGTAGGCAGACATATTCAATAAAAAATAGTGGTGATTACTTTTTATCAAAATGTCACAAATAGTCGTAAAAAAAATAAAAACTGATGCTTATTTTTTCACATATTTTGCTAATACGGATGAATCATAATGGATTGCAATAAGGGTTATTTTATTTTTGGTGCCTGTTTTGATTTATTGTACAAAAATTTCGATGAAACCTCAGTCCGCGCTCGGTCGCCGTCATGAGTGGATACTGTATCGCCTGCCTGATTGCAGCAGTCAAAAAGATCGCTGTACATACACAAAATATTCGAATTTGATACATAGGTACTTGACAAGGCCTGTCAAGGTGTAGTAAAATGTGTGATTATAAGAATAATATTATTATTTTATAATCACACATTTTGTTATAATATTTTGTTTCGCTGAAAGTAAGTGGGATTTATATATAAATAATTATATAAATGCCTATTCGTCTTGGACTTTATGGAGTGATCTGAAAGTGTTCATCGGTGACTGCTACTGGAACTCCTAGTCGAGTAGAACTAGATGTGCCGAGTTTGGGCTCGTTTTGTTAGTTATGATGAGACTTTACCTCCGGACTTGATGGAGAGACCTGATGGTGTACTTCGGTGACCATTACTGGAACTCCTGGACGAGTAGAACTAGGTGTGCATAGTTTGGGCTCGTTTTGTTAGTTATGATGAGACTTTACCTCCGGACTTGATGGAGAGACCTGATGGTGTACTTCGGTGACCATTACTGGAACTCCTGGACGAGTAGAACTAGGTGTGCAAAGTTTGGGCTCGTTTTGTTAGTTATGATGAGTTTACCTCCAGACTTGATGGAGACCTGATGGTGTACTTCGGTGACCATTACTGGAACTCCTGGACGAGTAGAACTAGGTGTGTCAAGTTTGGGCTCGTTTTGTTAGTTATGATGAGACTTTACCTCCGGACTTGATGGAGACCTGATGGTGTGCTGGTGACCATTACTGGAACTCCTGGACGAGTAGAACTAGGTGTGCAAAGTTTAGGCTCGTTTTGTTAGTTATGATGAGACTTTACCTCCGGACTTGATGGAGAGACCTGATGGTGTGCTGGTGACCATTACTGGAACTCCTGGACGAGTAGAACTAGGTGTGCCAAGTTGGGCTCGTTTTGTTAGTTATGATGAGACTTTACCTCCGGACTTGATGGAGAGACCTGATGGTGTACTTCGGTGACCATTACTGGAACCCTGGACGAGTAGAACTAGGTGTGTCAAGTTTGGGCTCGTTTTGTTAGTTATGATGAGTTTACCTCCAGACTTGATGGAGAGACCTGATGGTGTACTTCGGTGACCATTACTGGAACCCTGGACGAGTAGAACTAGGTGTGCAAAGTTTGGGCTCGTTTTGTTAGTTATGATGAGACTTTACCTCCGGACTTGATGGAGACCTGATGGTGTACTTCGGTGACCATTACTGGAACCCTGGACGAGTAGAACTAGGTGTGCAAAGTTTAGGCTCGTTTTGTTAGTTATGATGAGACTTTACCTCGGACTTGATGGAGAGACCTGATGGTGTACTTCGGTGACCATTACTGGAACTCCTGGACGAGTAGAACTAGGTGTGTCAAGTTTGGGCTCGTTTTGTTAGTTATGATGAGACTTTACAAACTCAAGTTATCGAAGAAGAATTTGATCTTAAACAATTTTGGGAAATCGAATCTGATCAATGTCTTTTCAACAAAACTTACCACACACCTGAGGAACAAAGATGTGAAGAATTCTACAAGAAAACAACCACAAGAGTCCCTTCAGGACGATATATCGTCAAACTACCAATCAAGGAGGAAAACCCGAGCTGCAAATCAGGGAATTCGCGGCAAATTGCAGTGAGTAGATTCCTTATGCAAGAAAAGCGTTTACTACGGTCACCACTGCTTAAAGATCTCTATTTCAGCGTTATTGATGAGTACCTGGAACTTGGCTACATGAAGAAGGTACCAAAGGATGAGATCAACAAATCAGACAGTGTGTACTTACCTCATCACGCTGTAGTGAAGCTTAACAAAACAACATCCAAACTGAGACTTGTCTTTGACGCTTCGTGTCGCGACAACAACGGTGTATCTCTCAAAAGTGAATTGATGGTAGGTCCAACTCTTCAATCGGATCTGCGTCACTTGGTGATGAGGTGGAGACTTCACCCTGTAAGTTTGTTTGCCGACATAGTTAACCGCCAAATATTGATGGCTAGTGAAGATGTAGATTACCAACGATTGGTTTGGCGAGCCACGCCGAAACAACTTTTTGAAAATTTTCGATTGTTGCGAGTTAAATTTGGCACTGCTGCAGCTCCATATCTCGCAGTTAGAACACTGCAACAGCTCGTGTATGATGAAGGAAAATCGTTTCTATTAGCATCTGATAGAACCTTAAATGATTATTATATAGATGACTTCCTTACCGGCTGCGAAACAGTCCTGGAAGGAAAACAAATCTATAAAGAGATCAACGAATTACTATATTATACTAAGCAAAGGGGGTTTGAACTTCAAAAATGGTCAAGCAACAATGAAACTCTGTTAAAGGAAATAAGCAAAGAAATAAAAACAACAGAAAGCAATTTGGAACTCAAAAGAGATGAAATCATTTAAATACTCGGACTTATCGACGACTTGGAATCGACGTACCGACGACTTCGAATACTCCGTGCAGCTACCACCACTCGTAGAACCTATAACAAAAAGAAAGGTTTTATCAGATATTGCAAAACTGTTCGATCCTATGGGATGGATTGCTCCAGCCATCATAAAAGCAAAAATATTCATTCAACAGCTGTGGCTAGCAGGGATCGGTTGGGATAAAGAGCTCCCACCGAAACTATTCAATAATTGGATTACCTACCGAGGTAAACTGACAGCACTTACTCAATTTCGCCTGCCGCGCTGGATTGGTATGTGCAAGACATGTATGAAACTGGAGTTACACAGATTCAGCGACGCCTCTGCTGATGCGTATGCTGCTGTGGTTTACGCCCGTGTGGTAGATGAAACCTAACCTCCGGGCATGATGGACAGACCTGATGGTGCACTTTGGTGACTACTTCTGGAACTCCTGGACGAGTAGAACTAGGTGTGTCTGTCACTCCATCAAGTCCGGGAGTAAGTTATTATCACAACTAACAAAACGAGCCCAAACTCGGCACACCTAGTTCTACTCGTCCAGGAATTCCAGCAGTAGTCACCAAAGTACACCATCATTTCACTCTATCAAGTCCGGAGGTAAGCTCTCATCATGACTAACAAAACGAGCCCAAACTCGGCACACCTAGTTCTACTCGTCCAGGAATTCCAGCAGTAGTCACCGAAGTACACCATCAGGTCACTTATCAAGTCCGGAGGTAAGCTCATCATGACTAACAAAGGAGCCCAAACTCGGCACACCAAGTTCTACTCGTCCAGGAATTCCAGCAGTAGTCACCGAAGTACACCATAAAGTCTCTCCATCAAGCCTGGACGTTAGGTCTCATAATAACTAACAAAACGAGCCCAAACTCGGCACACCTAGTTCTACTCGTCCAGGAATTCCAGCAGTAGTCACCAAAGTACACCATCAGGTCTCTCCATCAAGCCCGGAGGTTAGGTCTAACCATAACTAACAAAACGAGCCCAAACTCGGCACACCTAGTTTTACTCGTCCAGGAATCCCAGCAGTAGTCACCGAAGTACACCATCAGGTCACTCTATCAAGTCCGGAGGTGAGCTCTCATCATGACTAACAAAACGAGCCCAAACTCGGTGTACTTAGTTCTACTCGTCCAGGAATTCCAGCAGTAGTCACCGAAGTACGCCATCAGGTCACTCTATCAAGTCCGGAAGTAAGCTCTCTTCATGACTAACAAAACGAGCCCAAACTCGGCACACCTAATACTACTCGTCCAGGAATTCCAGTAGCTGTCACCGAAGTATACCTTCAAGTCACTTCACCAAGTCCGAAGCTAAAGTCTTATCATAACTAACAAAACCAGCCCAAAGTCCACAGCCACCATCGCACTGCTAGTAGTGGGCTTCTAGTGCCTAGCAGTCTCTGGAGCAGCTATTCGTATTTCGTATGTAATATATTTTTGTATGGTATAAGAAATGAGAAAAAAAAATCAATCTTTCAAATTATCAAAATGTTTTTACTTGATTACGATTCCCACACCCGCAGCTAACCGTGCGTACACTTGTGTGTGTGACCCGTGTCAATGTAATAGTTCGATTCTATACCTATCAATTTTGCAAACGCGTCCTTAAAAGTCCACTGCTGAACAAAGGCCATCTCCATAGACTGTCTCAAAGGTGTAATATTTGCCATATTTGCCACACTTTGTAGACGGGTCGCCAACCGCAGTTTTTTTAATGTTTTTGTGTTGTTATCAGTTAGTTGAAAAATTTTGAATTGTTATCAGACTCTGAAGCCTCTTACGGCACCCAGATGAGAGTAGCAAGAGTGACTGAGGCCAGGCCTCTGTCACTCTTGCTACCTGCGTGAAATAATTACCTACAATTGCGAGGCACCCCAGGGGTAGATAGCAGTCGGGGCTAGCGCGTTCTAGCCGATTGAATGTTAAAATTTCTTTAACGCTGTTTACGTAATTAGTTTTTTGTAAATACTTGTTGAAATACTCGTCGAAATAGTTTTTGTTTAGTGTTTAGTATATTTAATTGTAGGATAGAATAGTTGAAAAAGTTTTAATGTAATTTAAGAATAATATATATGTATATTACCTATCTATTTGATAAATTATAATGGTAAAACGTCGTTCCTACTATAATTGTTGCGGGGATGGATGCTTAATGAGCAATTAAAATGATTCAGATATATCATTTTTTAAGTTACCGAAGGATAATGAAAGGTGAATTTATTTCATTTATTTGTTAGATAGGTACTTATAGCGAAAAAATAATTAAGTAATAATTTAACTATAGAATTAATACCTAAGTACATTATTACAAAACTTAGTTGATATTTACTTCACTATCCAAGTACCTACTTACATACCTATACTTTTCTTTGTAATTAAAATATTTTAAGTTATAATAGCATAAAATACTGAAATTAAAACTTTGTATACAAGATTTTTAACTAAGTAGATTACGATCATATTTCTGTAAGAAATCGTATTTCTGGTTTATTTGTTGTTTACGCTATCTACCTATACGAACCAAGCATAGCGATTCCCGACGAATGGCCTTGCAAGTTGCATGCGTTGGGCATCACAGAACTCACATAGTCGCGGAAATATGGTCAAATTTAGTCAGCATAGGTACTTTATCTTAGTAACTTACCATTTCACAATGTATTTTTTTAGTCTTTATTAACAGCCCTTAGTAACCACGGAAAGTCCGTTGTGACGTAGGAAGGGGAAAAGATGCAAAGTAAAACGGACACTCGCGCGCGGCGATAAAGTTTTATTTAGCTTGCGTGCGCGATTTATCTGATTAATAATAACTATGTAGGCTATTAAAACGTCGGCAAGCAGTCAGCATCAAAGGAGTGCAACTTCTGTACGTAGTACTATTATTTATTCAGTGGAGAGGCTATGTGCTTGCCGTAAATTTAACAGTATGAGCCTAGTAGTTGTGTAAAAACAAATATAAATATTAATATTTAATATAAATATTTATATTTGTTTTTATAAATATTTTGCATGTTCGTATACCTCTTACCTCATCCTAGCCTACCCCTTCTTCATTTATATCGACTGGGCGAAGAACGTTGTCTAGTTGTTAAATAAATATCCTAATTATTGTAGATTAAACTAATATCAATTCATTGTAAACAGATAGCTTCATAGTTTCCAACAATATTTAACACGGTATACAGTACGATTATCTTAGTTCTAAAAACTATTCACAGATGGCGCTATCCCTTTGTGAATCGCGCAACCATTTGATTCTTTTCGAAACCACAAGTTAAATATGTTATGAAAATTAATTGTCTGTTTTTTGTCAATGAATGTTGGTGTTTTATTCAAACGTACTGTTCACCGCGGCGGTATGTACAGAACGTTATTCCTGTAAATACACCTGTGATCTCGCGTCAAATTATTAAGTATTCGTGGATTGCGGCTAACTGCTTGCCTGGTTCCTGTGCCGATTGGTAACTTAATACTGTTTTACCTACTATTATCTTTTTGCATTACTTTAATATTATTTCCTTAACTTTCATATCTAAACTAGTATGCGAGCAACTTTAAAGGATAGGAATACCCGAAAAGGTCAGAACACTCGGCTACTGAGCCATAGGTCTGACTTTGAATACAAGTAACCCGAGTGTTACTACACGGCGCCCATATTACTTCTCTACTCTGCATATGTAAATATAGTACTGGGTATACTTCAATGCTTGTAACCAGGTGTGCAAATTCCGTAACGGTCTCGTATAGGGTTTCCTGAGTACAATGACGGCTTACGTGTGTGAATAATGGAGGATCACACTCGCCGTCACAATAATGCTCTCAGCTTCAACGCTAGCATGTTTTACTTGATACCTGAGACATTTCTTTAAACTTGTTCGTAAAGTAAAGCCACTGTTTTCGCGAGATAAATAACATTCGGTTGTTGCAAGATAACGCAGTGTATTGTATGTAACATGCTATTGTATAAAATATTTTTTTAAATGCTTTATTATGTTGTACTTGTGTGTGTTACACACTTGTAGCTGTAGCGCTGCGAATCGCGGATTCCAATCTTGCACAGAACAACTGTTTCTATGGCCTACAAATAATTGTTCTTGGTCAGAATGCTGATCTATTAGAAATTTTTGTATGATTTTTAAATGTATCGCGTAGGTGATAAAACTACAGTTGGAGTAAAAATGTAAAAAGGAAGAAAAAATGTCCTCGAGATTATTTTAATAAATTTTAATTAAATTAATATAATTTCATTTTAATTAAATTTTATAAACGAAATATCTTATAACGAAATTTTCGTTTATAAAATTTTATAATTTTATAAACGAAATTTCTACAGATTGGGTGCTTTACAGCACCCATGGTCATGGGGACGTAGGTGATTGAGGTGTGTACAAGCTTAATTGTGAATGTGGTCTCTCATATATGGGCAAACAAAACGATCAATAAAACCCGCGTAAAAGGACATATAGCTGACGTGAAGCACCAACGTTCCGGTAAGTCTGCAGTTTGTGATCATATCCTAGACGGCCCCCGCTATTACATTAGATTTGATAAACCACAAATTCTCGCGAAAGAACATCGATTCCTGCCAAGGATGATACGAGGCTATTGAAATTAAAAAAACATCCTAATTTCAATAGAGAGGCGGGCTGGTACTACCACCTGGTTGAGATACTGTAATTAATAAAATTAAAACTAAACCCAAGCATACCACTGCAAGACTTCAAGACACAGTTAGTTCATTCTGCGTAGATCGGACCAAAATTAATAATTAAAAAGTTGAATGTACTCCGGATTAATCAGAAATCGGGACGTCAATCACCTCAGTCCCCGTGACTATGGGTGCTGTAAAGCACCCGAAACGTCGGGAATTAATAAAATAAGTTAATTAAACGCGATATAATCCAAAAGTAGTTTTATTCAATGTGTAGTGTTCATAACAATAAAAATCATTATTTATCTAGTTACACTATTTGTTTATATGTATGCCACATTTATGTTATATGTAATAGTTTAAAAATATATATTTGTACTTTTATATATTTATATTTATAAATATTATGTGATATATATATATATATGTGTGTGTGTGTGTGTGTGTGTGTGTGTGTGTGTGTGTGTGTGTGTGTGTGTATATATTACTTATTAATACGTACCTATTAATAAGTAATATATATATATATATATATATATATATATGTACCTAGTCAGGTCATAAATTCTGTCACATGTTTATATAAAATAATTGAAACAAGTTTATTCATTATGTAACCATTTATATACCAAAATGAACTTAACAAAACATAGATTCTTATGACACTAAAGTTTATTCAAAATGACCTCCGTGATTTTGAATACAGCCTTCAATCTGCGCGGCCAGTCGTCTATCGCAGCACGAACGAGGTCCATGTCAATTACGGCTGCCTTAATCAAGGATGTCTTGAGTGACTCCTAAATTGGGATGAGGCTTGAGCACTTTTCCTCCAAGCCATATCTTGTAATCTAACGGATTCAAATCTGACTGAGGAGGCCAGTCTTCGTGCCGGATGAAGTCGATTTCACGCGCCGCCAGCCAGTCTTGTGTGCTCTTCGCTCTATGAGCTGGCGCCGAATCTTGTTGAATACCCAGTGCCTGTTATTGAACATGGTATGAGAAACAGGTTCACAAGGTTCGTCAGGACTGTATTGACACACAATTGTATCTGTTTTACACCTTTCTCACAAAATGTACCTCTGTTAAGCCCCAATAAGAAACTCCCAACCATACCATGAGCGAGGATGGAAAATGACCTCGTTGGACACGCGGAATACGGTTGCTCGCTTCTTCACTACTGTGTGCGTACACCTTATCATTTTGTTTGTTGTAGTTTCTACGGTAAAATTTTTCATCCGAAAAGAATTTCCTGATATTTTTTCCGTACCGCTTCAACAAAGCGCGGCATCTCTTCAGTCTCAGGTCCATTAGACGAGCATTTAAACGATGTACTGTTTTTTTCGATATGCCCAAAGCCCTAAGTCTTCATTTAACACCTTTCACCGTGGTTCTGCTTAACCCCATCTGAAGGGCCACAGTTTCTTGCCACATTTGGGATTTCTTTGAATTGCGCCTTCACAGCTTTTATCACTGCTGAGTCCTAACAGACCGAGGGCGACCACTTTGACCTGTCATCTACACTAGAGTCTTCATTGTATCGTTTGATGGCACGATAAACGAATCTTTTGGTTATATTCAAATTTTTCAGTATGTCAAAATTTGAATTGGCGCGTAACTGCAACGATGCAACGCAATAACTGCAACACGGTCTTCTTTAAGCGTCCACTCCATATTTAAAATGAGTAAAGTTCTAAAACTATCCATAGGTGGCGCTATCCCTTGTGAATCGCGCAACCATTTGATTCTTTTCGAAACCACAAGTTATGTTATGAAAATTAATTGTCTGTTTTTTGTCAATGAATGTTGGTGTTTTATTCAAACGTACTGTTCACCGCGGCGGTATGTATAGAACGTTATTCTTGTAAATACACCTGTGATCTCGCGTCAAATTATTAAGTGTTCGTGAATTGCGGCTAACTGCTTGCCTGGTTCCTGTGCCGATTGGTAACTTAATACCGTTTTACCTACTATTATCTTTTTGCATTACCTTAATATTATTTCCTTAACTTTCATATCTAAACTAGTATGCGAGCAACTTTAAAGGATAGGAATACCCGAAAAGGTCAGAACACCCGGCTACTGAGCCATAGGTCTGACTTTGAATACAAGTAACTCGAGTGTTACTACACGGCGCCCATATTACGTCTCTACTCTGCATATGTAAATATAGTACTGGGTATACTTCAATGCTTGTAACCAGGTGTGCAAACTCCGTAACGGTCTCGTATAGGGTTTCCTGAGTACAATGACGGCTTACGTGTGTGAATAATGGAGGATCACACTCGCCGTCACAATAATGCTCTCAGCTTCAACGCTAGCATGTTTTACTTGATACCTGAGACATTTCTTTAAACTTGTTCGTAAAGTAAAGCCACTGTTTTCGCGAGATAAATAACATTCGGTTGTTGCAAGATAACGCAGTGTATTGTATGTAACATGCTATTGTATAAAATATTTTTTTAAATGCTTTATTATGGCAATAGACTCACTTGTAGCTGTAGCGCTGCGAATCGCGTATTCCAATCTTGCACAGAACAACTGTTTCTATGGCCTACAAATAATTGTTCTTGGTCAGAATGCTGATCTATTAGAAATTTTTGTATGTTTTTTAAATGTATCGCGTAGGTGATAAAACTACAGTTGGAGTAAAAATGTAAAAAGGAAGAAAAAATGTCCTCGAGATTATTTTAATAAATTTTAATTAAATTAATATAATTTCATTTTAATTAAATTTTATAAACGAAATATCTTATAAACGAAATTTTCGTTTATAAAATTCTTATAATTTTATAAACGAAATTCCCCCATGACCATGGGTGCTTTACAGCACCCATGGTCATGGGGGACGTAGGTGATTGAGGTGTGTACAAGCTTAATTGTGAATGTGGTCTGTCATATATAGGGTAAACAAAACGATCTATCAAAACCCGCATAAAAGAACACATAGCTGACGTGAAGCACCAACGTTCCGGGAAGTCTGCAGTTTGTGATCATATCTTAGACGGCCCCCGCCATTACATTAGATTTGATAAACCACAGATTCTCGCGAAAGAACATCGATTCCTGCCAAGGATGATACGTGAGGCTATTGAAATTAAAAAAACATCCTAATTTCAATAGAGAGGCGGGCTGGGTACTACCACCTGGTTGAGATCCTGTAATTAATAAAATTAAAACTAAACCCAAGCATACCACTGCAAGACTTCAAGACACAGTTAGTTCATTCTGCGTAGATCGGACCAAAATTAATAATTAAAAAGCTGAATGTACTCCGGATTAACTGTGAAATCGGGACGTCAATCACCTCAGTCCCCCGTGACTATGGGTGCTGTAAAGCACCCGAAACGTCGGGAATTAATAAAAATAAGTTAATTAAACGCGATATAATCCGTAAAAGTAGTTTTATTCAATGTGTAGTGTTCGCGTAACAATAAAAAATCATTATTTATCTAGTTACACTATTTGTTTATATGTATGCCACATTTATGTTATATGTAATAGTTTAAAAATATATATTTGTACTTTTATATATTTATATTTATAAATATTATGCGTGATATATATATACATATATATGTGTGTGTGTGTGTGTATATATATATATTACTTATTAATACGTACCTATTAATAAGTAATATATATATATATATATATATATATATATATGACAAGTATCATACCTACCTATTAATAAGTATGTATGAATTGTTCTTATCTATGTGTACTTATACATCATTCTACATTATGCATCTTTATTTCTAGTTTTGGTTTATAATAAAAGTTATGTTATTTTTGTCGCCAAACCACATACGTTTTTATTGTTTTCTTCCAATCCTGTCCATCCAAAGGCTGTCTGGAAGAGATCGCTCTTAGCGATAACACCGCCCATTGTACCACAATTCCATCCAATAAAGTGTTATCTATCTATCTCTCTATCTATCTATCAAATCTGTTGCCTACTTTGTTTGTAGGCTACAGGTGTCCATGGGCTGTAGTATCCACTTATCTTCAGGTGGACTGTTAGTTCGTTTGTCTCTTCAGTTATATAAAATTATACTCCATCAACACTATTTAGTAAAAATTCGTTCACACGTTTTCCCTTTACTCTGAAGTAGAGTTAATGCTTTTAATTAAAATTAAACTAGTAGGATATACATTTATGTACTTCGGTCGCCCGTCACCGGATAACGTTTTCACTCCTATCGCATTTCGGGTCAAGTTACCTTTTGTTAGAAAATACAATGTTTTTTTCATTCAAACTGTCATTAAACATGACGGACAGTGTAACCACATTCGTAACCGAACGTGCATTAATACTCTATTGTTGTTAAATTAAGGTAATATTTAAATCATCGTTCATCATTACAGCCCATCACAAGTCCACTGCTGAACATAGGCTTCCCCCAAGGAATGCTACAAGGCACGGTCCTGAGCAACCTGCATCCATCGACTTCCTGCATGTCTTACCAGGTCGTCACTCCATATAGTGGGGGGACGTCCTACATTTTGTCCGCCGGTACGAGGCCGCCACTCGAGAACCTTTTTCCCCGTCGGTTGTCGGTTCTTCACGCTATATGGCCGGCTCATTGCCACTTAAGCTTACTAATCCGTTGGGCTATGTAGGTCACTCTGGTTTTACTGCGGATATCCTCATTTCTAAGTTTATCACGCAGAGAAACCCCGAGCATAGCCCTCTCCATAGCTCGCTGAGCGACGTTGAGCTTCCTCATACGGTCAGCAGTGAAGGACCACGTCTCAGTTCCATAGGTCATCACTGGCAACACGCACTGGTTGTACAGTCTAGTTTTCAAGTTTTGAGGTATACCTGACGAGAAGATGTGCCGTAATTTTCCGAACGCTGACCAGCCGAGTTGAATCCGTCGATTGATCTCTCGGTCGAAGTTGGACTTACCTAGTCGGACTATTTGTCCCAGGTAAGCATACTCGTCAACAACTTCGAGCTTAGTGCACCCAACAACTACCGGCATAGGTGTGACATGGACGTTATACATGATCTTCATTTTGTCCATGTTCATCTTAAGACCTCTCCCGTGTAGTGGCGGGTAAGAATACCCACTAACCCACATCTTCCCGTGGGTGTCATAAGAGGCGACAGAGGGAAATTGAGGCAGAAGATGGGCAGCAGCATCTTTCTGATAACAATAAAAAAAACTGCGGTTGTCAACCCGCTCGGCAAGCGTGGCAACTATGGCAATATACCCCCCAATGAATATATTTATCTAGTAGGGTAGTGGCAATGAAAATAATCTTCTATCTAACTACCCCATATCTCGTGGATGTCCTAAGAAGTCAGTTAAGAAGCAGAAGACTTTTGATAGGCTTTGATGAATAAATGAATGAATATAATTATAATAACCGACATAGCCTAACAGATCTGTGAGTTGAAATGGCAATAGACCGGCTATATAGCTCGAAAAACCACAACAATAGCGCAAGTAAGGTTCTAGAGATACAGTCTTGTACTGGGAAGCCACTTAGTGGGGGACCGCCCTACACTCCTCCACTACGTAGAGTGACGACCTAGTAAGACATACAGAAAGTATATTATGCATACATGTTACTCAATATCGTACTTTGTGGCATTACTAATGAAAGGCCTATGTTCAGCAGTGGACGTGTTAAGGGCCGTAACGACGATGAAATTACTTTGAAGGTTAAATAGTTTGAGTGGTACCTAAATGTTTTAATTAGCTCATAAATATTTCATTTTACAAGCTTATGAATATTTAATCTTTGATTTTGTACTCACTGCCCAGTTTATAACACAATAGTCTCGTTTAATATTCGAGATAAAGAGCTCCTTCATATTGTTGATGACAAGGAAATAATTGCGAGAAAATTAATAAATTTCCCGCTAGCCTCGGGTTAGGGAAACATAGATTTTTGCTTGCATGTCATCGACACAAACTTTTGTCATCAGATCGTAATTATTTTGCTATAAAAAATGTAATGTACTTTTTATAGCTTTAATAATTACGATTTTTTAAAAAAAAACACCCGAAACGTCGGGATTTAAGAAGTTTAAATTAAACGCGATAAAATTCGTAAAATTAGTTTTATTTAATATCTAGTATACGCGTACGGATAGGTCTTAAGATGAACATGGACAAAACAAAGATCATGTTTAACGTCCATGTCACACCTGTGCCGGTAGTTGTTGGGAGCACTAAGCTCGAAGTTGTTGACGTATATACGTAATATGTTTACCTGGGACAAATAGTCCGACTAGTTAAGTCCAACTTTGACCGAGAGGTCAATCGACGGATTCAACACGGCAGGGCAGCACTCGGGAGATTACGACACATCTTCTCGTCAAATTTACCTCAAAACCTCAAAACTAGATTGTATAATCAGTGCGTGTTGCCAGTGATGACATATGGATCTGAGACGTGGTCTTTCACTGCTGGCCGTATGAGGAAGCTCAAAGTCGCTCAGCGAGCTATGGAGAGGGCTATGCTCGGCGTTTCTCTGCGTGATAGACTTAAAAACGAGGATATCCGCAGTAGAACTATAGTAACCGACATAGCCCAAAGAATTAGTATGCTGAAGTGGCAATGGCCGGCCATATAGCTCAAAGACCCGACAACCGATGGGGAAGAAAGGTTCTCGAGTTGCAGCCTCGTACCGGCAAGCGTAGTGTAGGGCGTCCCTCCACTAGAAGGAGTGACGACCCGGTAAGACATGCAGGAAGTCAATGGATGCAGGTGGCTCGGGACCGTGATTTGTGCCGTTCCTTGGGGAGGCTTATGTTCAGCAGTGGACTTGTGAAGGGCTGTAATGATGATGATGATGATACGCGTAAATATATGAAAATCATTTTTTTGTGTAAAATTGAAGTTATAATGAAATTAAAGCCTACCTGATGGTTCGTGGGTACTGCAGCTTATGGACACCTACAAAAAATTTCAAACAAAGAAATATACAGATGCGGGTCGCCCTTTGGAACTAAGATTTATTTTATTTTTTTATTTTATTCTGAACACCAACAGCTTTGATACATTTCACTTATTACAAAATTTTAAATCTACAATGCTATTTAAAGGTATTCGCATAATGAGGAAATATATGTAATGCCTCACAGTCTGTAATTATACTGGCTTTGCATACCCTTCAAACCGAAACACAGCAGTGTACTGCTGTTTGGCAGTAGAAATAGGTAAGAGGGTGGTACCCACACAGAGCTACTCCGGGGCAGAAAAGGAGACCTTCCAGATGGAAGGACTCTTTTGGTAGTAGAAGTTTAAATACCTACCTGCCTTGTCGTTGACTAAGGCGATGAAATGCGTAATGGATTTCAGGGGATAGATAATAGATAAAGATTTCAAATCAGGTTTAAAAGCTTTCAGTTGTGCTAGTCTCTCTTTTATCATGGCTTTTGTTTACTTCTACACTATTTATTATAATATAAACTAATACATTTTTTATTTTTTTCACTAAAAACTTTGTATTGCATGTTATTATCCCACACATAATTTATGTACAAAGACAAAGAGATATTATTTACTGCATTATTTGCAAAGAAAGTAAAATTCCGCCTGATTTTATTCGCATAAAAAGGTCAAATCCATTTAAATTTGACCTTTTTAAAATTTATTAGACACTCATTTTTTGTAGCATATTATATTACTGGGCACAAAATGTCTAAAATATATTTTATAAGTAATGAAATTATCTTTTACGAGATATTAATTGAGTTTGGTATACACGAAGAGGTCTGTTGATTTCATCGAAGAGAAATTCCATCGTTAATTAATGAAATAAATAATTTGTGATTTAATTACAAATACCAATAATTTGTTCAAATAATTCCAGTGAATCTTTTTGCTGTAAAGTTGTGCAACTCAGCGAAATATAAGGTAAATGAAATATTCATTCAAAAGTACAGTACCATGTTTACTTAAATGCACAGACCTGCCTTGTTCCGAAGGCCCCATTGTTCTATCGAATTTTAATTAAGAATCTCAGATGAAGCATCGTAGTCGTGGTCTTTATAGATTTGTTTTTCTTAAACAAGGAGCTTATCTAATCTTTTCTTCTAAACATTTACTATTCAGAACAGTATCTTTTCAAAAAATAATATGTAAACGTTGATGAAAAATATACAACGGACACTTAGTTTTATATCATATTAAAGGGCTTCCAACCATAAACGTTTATTTGAAATAAGTTAAAACACATATTTAGATACCATTGTCCTAATAAAACATTCAGTCCTAAAATCACATAACCGACTTTTAAAATTTAAATAAGTACATTATAATGATATATTTACACCAGTATTTCAAAACAAACAATGTTATTTACAAAGCAAACAATAACCTCCTCCAGATCGAATTTGGGTCACGGCGGCTAGTCTCAACGGAGACAAGACATCTTGCAGGACAAGATTATAGTAAACGTGTGTGTCCGCAATGATAGGTGCACTCTCTGTTCCTTCACTCTCATAGTCCGATGGGACGGTAATCCGATACGAGCGGAGAGAGATCAGGCGCAGGATCAACGTCTTTACGTGCTTCCCCAGGCTCGGTGGTGTAATACCGCATACTTCCTGACTTCGAGCTGCTACTGAAAACTTCTTGACAATAAAGCCCAATAACTAATTTTCGCCCGACTCGTGATTCCAAACGAGGATCTCATTCTCAGTTAGACCATTAGACAAAAAAAGCAGATAAAAAAGCAAAATGGAATGTAATATGACTGGATATTTTAGAAAGGTTATGAAATGTAATCTCGTTAAGACAATCGCAATGTTGGGCTTGGCTTATACACATGCCGTGGCAACCACGATTATTCTCCTTATTATGGCAAAGACCCACATCAAGAGTAGCGAGTTTCCAAAGTCCAGAAATCAATCCTCTATTTGATTGTTTTCTTCTAGGGACAAAATGTGGGTACTTATACATATTTTAACCGAATGGAAAGACATTTGTCTTTCCATTCCGTTAAAATATTACCGGTTTTTTTAATATTTATTTAATTATCTCATTTATTAATAATTATATTACATGTGGTATAGGAACTATATAAATATTACAAAACACAAACATACACATTATACCTCATACCTTAGCAGTAAAGAAGAGAGAGATGCAGACATCTAAATTCTATCTTATGTATGTTCTAATTAATCGTTGACAGTATAATAAGTTTCATTGAGAAGTATGTACTTCTATTATTAATATAATAATTTTCTAAATTTATTTTCCTTCCTTTATTATTGGAGGCAGTTCGATAAACACTTTTATAGATATTGAATGGGGTTCGGACCTGTGTAGTACTAAATTAGATTTCGAATTGGGCAGGTTGTTTTTATAGCACGGTCCGTAGCGACGGGGCATATCTCGGGCGCATTAATTAAAGCTAGAAGTTTCTTCTGAGTCTCCGATTTAGCTTGCACTATATTTTTTCCTAAATGCTTTATGACGCATTTTTTTGTAGAATAAGGGTGACAAAAGAGCACACAGTCCACCTGACGGTAAGTGGATGCCGTGGCCCATAGACGACAAGGGGGATTTGTCTTAACCGTCACGCTTGATAGGCGGATTTACAATCGCAGCACCAAACACCTTGCACATTTAATGCTGCTTCCCGTCGCTAATGAGGGTATTTCACGTCTGGAGTAAACGATATGGTTATACCGCCATATATCGGAAGCGATCTGATCTTTTTGGTGTTTCCCACGGTCGCTCACGGGATAATATATCACGGGTGATTGATTTTTTAACTTCGCCATTTAACGGTTAATAACATTATTATTAAAATATAACCATTTTATGCGCGTTAAAAACAACGTTGCGAGTATAAAATGGTTTTATTGAATATTTGCATTGCATCTAATATTAGCATTAACATTTCCTGAAACAGCAGCTTGTAAAATAATTAATATGCATTTCTGTTTTAACTATCGGGCATAAAGTTGGAAACTTATTTCACATTTGGTTTATTTTATAAATTCACCTACCATTGGATGTGTATTGTATATTTTATAAATCTGGATTGGTATCTAAAAATATTTTATACATACATACATACATACATATAATCACGCCTCTTTCCCGTAGGGGTAGGCAGAGACCACTTCTTTCCACTTGCTACGATCCTTACATACTTGTTTCGCATCGTCCACTTTCATTATTCCCTTCATACATGCTCTTCGGTTTAGGGTACTCTTGACCTGGCCTTTTTTCAAGACGTCCCTGATTTGGTCGAGAAACGTCCTCCTAGGTCTACCCCTTCCAACACTTTCATTCACACCTGCCTTATACAGTTTTTTCAGTTATATTACGGTTGTAGCATGAATGGGTTGGCTTGACCGGGAAAGGACCACGCTTCCACAGAATACCAGTGTAAAATAGCAGTTTAATGCTGATGTGTTTCGTATGGTGAGTTTAGAGAACCGGAGACCCTTTTTACTGGAAACAAGGCATTCCGTCTTAGTCTTCAGGGGTGACAACGCATCTGCATTTTGATTCTTTATCGATAAATGTAGATGTCTATGGGTCACAGCTCCACTTACCACCAGGTGGACTGTGTGCTCGTTTGTACCCTTATTCTATTAAAAAAAGTAATAGTTATGCAACTTCCTTACTAACCACCAGCGCTGTCTACTTCTAAAACAAAACCTGCTTGTCCCCCAGCTCCATCAAATCATGGTGAAAATATCGTGAAGAATTCTGCAAGTCGTAAAAATTAAAACATAACACTAAGACATACAAAGTTATGGCGGGGTGGCGCGGCACTGTTTCTAGCAGTAGGACTAATATTAAAAGCAGCTACCCTTGACTTTACTTTCAAGCAAAGTTTAACATATTATCATGTTGAAGCTGAAGACAATAGAGTATGATGAAACTGAAAATTTATTAAAATAAGTAGATCAATGTACGACATAGCATAAAACTTACAGCAAATACTACAACACAAGCACACACACACACGCACACACACACTCACACGCACACATATACACACACGCGCGCGCACGTACGCACTACACATACTCACTACACACATACACGCGCACACACACGCACACACGTTTAATCTTTATGTATACGATCTTATAAGTATCAAAAAAATTGTTATGGAAGAGCGGGTCCCCTAACAATGTTTAAATAAATTAGTTGTAATTTACATAATATGTAATTGCTTATTATGTCAATATACTCTTTTAAAAGCAAAATCCGATTGTTGCCAAATATCAAGGTTTTTAGAGTATAAGTTATATTAATATTATGAGATAATGTAATTAAAAAAATTAAAACGAGAAATCAATTCATTGAAAACTATTATAGTGGCATTATAAACAACAATTTCCTTTTTTTTTGAAAAATGCCATTCAATAATGTCAATGTATGGAAAATAGATATCTACAGCAAATATGAACACTAATGCCACTATAAAAAATAGCTATTCCGCAATCTTTTACGTTAAATTTGCGCAATGCGTATCTTACACAAACCTGGTGCCAAATTATGGATTTTAACTATTTAAAAATAGCCATTTACTATATTAGAGTAACAAAATTAGACTTAATAATATCTAAGAGCCGACTTCAATTAAGTAAAAATAATAATAATGTAGTTTCCACTTAATAAATTTATTTATTTTACTTCATGTACACTGAAATGTATATAGGCGGACTTAATGCCTGTGGCATTATCTACTAGTCTACCTTAGAGTAGTGCAGGGATAAAAGAGGTAGGTGTAAAAAGAAGTAAGTTCGGAAAGTCTATATACAAACGTATAACTGAACACATATTAACATAATGCACACATATACATATACAAATATATATTAAACATAAAGTTAACAAAGAACGCTGAGTTGATTCTGCCATTTTATTTTCAAGAAGTTTTCGAACTTTGGATTTAAACAAAAACCGGTTTTCAGCCCTCCTGATTTCGGGAGGAAGAGTGTTCCAAAGAAGAACAGATTGGACAAAGAACGAGGATTGAACAAAGACAGTTCTATAAGGGGCACTGAAGCAGAAGGTTACTAGTAGAACGGAGAACTCTATCATTATATATTAAATGTCGGTGCTAAGACATAGTGTATAGTAGTATTAAGGTCTCGACTTAAGAAGCTAAGTGGAATTATTATTTTATTCCATGTAAATTTTTGAAGTCGGCTTTAACTTTTTATAAAAAAAAACTTTTTGAACCTTATGTGTAGAATGAATTATATCACAAGCTCTGATTTCGTATAAATGGTATCGTATAAAAGTTTTATCACCTATTTTTACGCCTATATGAGTACAACTTTTCGTAAATTTAAATGGGACTTTCCCTAATAATAAAAAAACATTAAAATTCATTTTTCATTAACGAAAATACTGCGAAACATTCAAGAAAGAACATAGAGTCGAATTGAGAACTTCATCCTTTTATTGAAGTTGTTTAATAATTATTTATTGTAAGTATTAACATACATATTTAATAAAGAAACACCGGCCTGTTTCCTGAACAGTAGGAAAAATGGACAAAGATATGTACAAAGTACTGTGTTAACGTCTGTGGCAAACGATACATATCGCTCTCTATACATTATTTAATCGCTAACGCTTCTTACCGTATTAATATGTAGTCAGGGTGGGGTGAGATACGCGTTGATTAAGAGATAATAAACCTGTTTTGACATCATTCAGTTGGTCCACGCATCAATGATCAAAGTTTGAAAGAGTCGTGTATGTTTATTGTGAACTGTAATTTTTGTTATTTCTATTTTTGTGTCTTATTTTTGTATTTTATGGATATTCAACATTATAAAACAAAATGAAAGGCTAGTAATAAAATTTATCTATTGATATGCCCAATCTGATATTTAATTGATATCTTAAAATAGTAGGTGTAGATTAGACAGACGGTGGAATAGAGATCAAAGTTGAGGTAAGAAAGATGGAAAAAATCTTGGTAATCCCTACAGTTCGCTCAAACATCATTGTGCATTTTCCGTCTACCCAGGGAAAAACAAAATAAGCTTTCGTAGGTTAGAAATAAAATAAAATAGTTGATTCCTAAAGGGATGAAAGCTTCTTGAGTGGCAGTCTCTTACCGGTAGGCGAAGTGTATGACCACTACATGGAGTGAAGATCTGGTCAGGACACTGCTTTATGGAATTTCTTTACTTTGATGATAATGATGGTGTAATGATAAATGTTAGAGTAATAAACAATGCACTTGATAATGAATAATTATTTAAACAAAGAAAACACCAAATGCGTGGCAATCCTAAATTAAAAAACAAAATGCCAAATAGCCAGTAATTATAATGGCGTTACCTTTTTAACTGACAGCAGTGGAAATGTTGTTGGGCGGTGTAAATATCTAGGAAGATTGTAACAACCCGTCTGAGTTGGAAAACATCATGGTTTGCAATTGTTGACAATACAGATCTGCCGTAATCGTCTGGCCAGATTTTAGGAAGCTGTAGTTGATGTCCACCAGACACTTACCAGTACCTTTTTCTGAGTCAACTTTCGCTTAGGGCAGGATTGGGCCGGTTCTCTTGGGTCCATTTTTCATCACAACAACAATTCGATTAAAAATCCCTCGTTATTGTGACGGTTGAGTAATGTAACGTCACAGCGTGTTTGTTGGTGGGCTTCACTCAATTCATGTGGTACCTAATTTTCGAGCTTTTTCACTCTTCCAATTTGTTTCAAGTGAATTAAAATTGTTTTATCACTCACACCGAAGCCTGCCGCTAACTCTGACGAGGTTTGCGATGGATCCGCTTCCACGATCACTTTTAATTTTTCATCGTCAACTAGGGTCTCCGGCCGTCCACGTGATTTGTTCTGTAGGTCAAAATTTCCAGCACGAAAACGTTAAGGCCAAAACCACACCGCGTTTTCTGTTACAGTAGCTTCTCTATAATCATCATTAATTCTTGGGGCAATTTCTGCAGCGCTGGTGCCACAGTGAAAGTCGTATTCATAAAAGCAAAGTTAGTAAAGTTACAGCCTTTATACGTCATACTGCTGAGCACAGGCCTCCTCTCACTTCTGAGAGGGTTTTTTAATCGTAAATAACGCGATTTTTAAGTTTTCCATATTGTGAACAAATCGATGTCAGACAAAAATAAAACAAATAAATCAATAAATTCGAAGCACAAGCCTAAATTTTAAGTAAATTTGAATTTGGAATCTCTAACCAAGCGACAGATATTTGAGATCAAAGTGGCCAGTTCGACAAAGCGCCAATTTCATATGCAAGGACCTAATATAATATTTTTTATATATAGACTAGCTGGTACCCGGCGCATTGCTGCCGCAGAAGAAATAATTGTGGAAATATCGTTTTAAAATTGGAAGGTTTATAATGTTTAATTTTTTTATAATTTTTTCTAAACTTATATTTACATAACATAATTTGCAATATTTTATTATATATAATATTAAAAAACTATAATAAAAAAAGTAATAACTTAATTATCATACATTGTTTAATTAAGAATGAAATGTCGTCCAAAAACTCTGGTCGACAATGACGAATTAAAGGCGATTTGGAAGCTGATTATATTTATCTATAATCTGCGGCTGAATTGGCAGTAGCTTTTGACGTTGGCATCACAACAATATTGGTCCATTTGTGGCAAATTGGCAAGGTAAGAAAGCTTGATAAATGGGTGTCCCACGAATTCAATGATCGCCAGCGCGAAGTACTCGTCGAGACGTGCCTTGCACTGCTCAACAGGCATACAAACGAAGGAATTTTAAACCGCATTGTTAGCTGTGACGAAAAGTGGATTCTGTTTGACAAGCGCTCAGCAAGTTAATACTAAGCAATGCCTTAAACGATAACTTACTCCTAGAAAAGCGATGGTCACTGTTTGGTGGTCGAGCACCGGTGTGATTCATCACAGCTTCTTACCAAACGGGATGATCATTACTACAGATGTACATATACTGAGAAGGACTGAACATATTAATGATGGAGAAGCTGGCACATCTCCAACAAGATTTGGTCAATCGCTCATCCCCGCTGCTCCTGCACTACAACGCGCGACCTCATATTGCACAACAGACGGTCTCCAACTTACAAGAGATGGGGTTGTAAGCTCTCCGACTTCCGCCGTACTCACCCGACCTTGTGCCTACAGACTTCCATTTTTTCCAGAATTTGGATAACTTTTTGGCGGGAAAAAAATTAAATACCCGAGGGGCAGTACAAAATGCCTTTAAAGAATTTGTTACCTCCCGACCAGCTGATTTGTTCAAGAAGCTCAAGCTTCAAGCTCTTCAATCGATTGCATGGGTGATTAATTTTATTAATAAAAAAAAGATATATAAAAATTACGTTAAATTATTGCATAAAATAACGCAATTTCATAGGTAAAGACTTAATGTATGACTTCCAAATAAATTTGTCGCTAAGATACGAGCGCCACCTACTATAAGTTAATTGTACTATACCTATAACCTTCGCGCAAGTGCGCAAGCAACTTGCAAGTGGAAGCCATAAGTTGACAAAGTTTTAGCGGAATCTGATGAACGGTATGGCAGCGCATAAAATACGAAAAAACAAACATTAATTTTTATATTTTAGATTAGATAATTATATCTATTAGCTTTTATAGCATTTTCTTGATCTAAATGTCATGATGCTGTTACTGTTTTTGTAATAAATAAAATAAAATAAAATAAAACTTCTGACGGAATTCGTAAGCTTTAAGAAAATTTTAACCACTGCACTGTTTTAATTTAACAGTGTAATCAGATTATTTTTAAAATAATTTATGATCTAGATTTAAAACCTGTATATTTAATTATACTATGTTGATACTTAACAATAACAAAAATGGCTGATTGTAAGTGTTGTGGCCCATAGGCGCCTACATATATCATCAATTCAGAATTTAAATGTAAATGCGTTGTCACCCCTGAGGACTAAGATGGAATGCCTGTTACTAGTAAAAAAAGGCTTCCCGGTTCTCTTCACTTACTATGCAGAACATAACAAGATTGTGCTGCTATTTTACACTGGTATTCTGTGAGAGCCATCTCCATTCTGTTTTTTAACCATAATACTAGTAAGCCAGTAGGCACTTGACTAATATCCCACCTGATGATAAGTATTGATGCAGCCGAAGATGGTAAAGCTCACTGACTTAGCTTAACAAAAGCCTATTCAATCTTGCCTTGAAGGCACGCACATTGTAATCGGATTGAAAGACAAATGCTGGTAAATTATTCCACTCCAGTTGATCTAACCTATTCATGCTGGAGCCATGATACAGCTAAAGTGTGGCTCTATTAAGTGTAAACCGTCTACTATAATTTGTACATACGAGTTAAATCAATATATTTATGACAAAGCTTGTTAGTTATGTAAACAACTTTACTTGGTGTTCTAGTTGAAGAAGTCATATCTACCGTATTATTATTAAGTACATAACAAGATACTTCTTGTTCACAGGTGCGAAAGCTTTATAAATGCCACTCGTGTAGGATTTCTCATGTAAAAGCCTTTGTGTTTGAATAACAGAATATCACAAGTTTTATTTATTAAGTATAATGTTTTCTATTAATCAAGATATTTTAACTATGAGACAATGCTTGTAGTTTCGTAGAAACGATCATATTCGACGCCTTATAAATTTACAATTACATTTTTAAGGCATTATAAATAGTCAATTACTGGCAACTTCATTATGTAATAATTTTTACGTCTACACGAATACTTTTTACATGGTAGAGTCATGGTGCAGCTATATTATGGTTGTAGCACGAATAAGTCAGCTCGATCGCGGAAGGAATACGCTCTCATATAATACCAGCGTAATATAGCAGCTCAATGCTGCTGTGTTTCATATGGGGAGAGTAGAGAACCTCAGACCCTTTTTACTGGAAACTGACATTCTATCTTAGTCATTAGGGGGGACAACGCATCTGCATTTTTATCTTTAATCGAGGATAGATGTAGATGTCTATGGGCCATAGCATCCACTTATCATCAGGTGGACTGTATGTTCGTTTGTCATACTAATTCTATAAAAAAATAATTCCTATCGATTTAAAATAACTTTCAAGGATTTTATCAAGTTCAATTTAATTGTCTTAAGTATATATATACCTGTCGATTTTTATATTACCATGCTGTGGCGAGTGGTGATAGCGTAAGAGAATCCAACACCTGATTTCATCTCGTGGCGTGGGTTTCGTAAGAGACGAATATTGGTAAAAATACCAAGAACATTCAATTGCGTCCAATAGATGGCGACACATCCACCCCATTTACGACAGACATAAAATGCCTAAACTGACGGGGATCAGTGTGAAAGGTACAAGACGTCTGGTTCTGCGATCGTTAATCTGATTGCCAAGCGTGACAATTAAGGTAAATTCTCCGTAAACGGGAAAATCCCATAACTTTTAGCAGATATTCTGGAAATTTTGAGTAATATCGAAGTAGCAAGTAAATATAATTTTATAAAAATTTTCCAAAGTGCTTTGATCTGAATCATAGTCTGAACCAACATTTGTGCAATTCATATTATATTCTTAGTTTTTGAGTCTGATAATTTTGAGATTTACTCCTGTCCTTTATACTTATATTTTCGTATTAACTTTTCAGTCTATGCAAAGTCCACTGCTGAACAAAGATTCCTCCCCTATAGATTGTTCATAAGTGGTAGGTAGATCATTGCTATAGTTGTCACGCTTGGTCGTCGACTTTGCAACCGTAGTTTTTTTTTATTATTATTGAGTTCTTATGAGGAAGATGCTGCTGCCCTTTTAGTGTTTTAGTTTCCCTCTGTTGCCTTTTACTTTACCAGTACGTTTTTATATTTCCGGCTTACATTTTGATTGTTTGATATAAGGAAGTAAAAATTTGTTGTATTCAAATTTGACACAGCTCCTTTTTCCGAATGCCAGCCAAAAAAAAATACCAATCATATAATGTTAGGTTTTTTGGGTCTGATTAGATTTATAATGATTTTCGCATGATATCAAATTCGGTTTCTCAAGTACGCTGTCTTTTGTACGTTAGCATATGTGTAATAAATACTAATAGTGGGTCAACTCGTGTTATACCGCAAAAAACCTACAAGGCTGTCTTGACGTTTAGTAGCTAAAAATATGCAAGGGTTGTCACAAAAATATTTCCTTAGATAATAATATCATAACATTATATTTTATCTGTATTTCTTGTAATAATTTATTTTTCTATACAAATATACAAACTAATTACTACTTTACAAAACTAGTTGCATTTCGCAGCTTTACCTGATTCGGCGTGATGGAAACAAAGGATTGTGCTAGTAGGTAGGATCTAATAGCAGTATCTCAGGTATTCCGCTTAAAATATTGGATATGGGGTTGAATAGAATAAATAAAACAGGATAAAATTATACGTTGATTCTGTTAATTCAACCGTTTCATATATATATATATATGCAACTGACAAATATTTACATTTATTATTGGGTTTTTTGATTTTTATTTGTTGAATTTAATTATATAAGGAATTCTCATCCTAACATATAATTCAATTAAAAACGTGATGGAAAGCAGTCACATGGTTATTAGAATTCAATTTTACTTAAAGCGTCATACAATATTTCCCAATATTTCAAAATAGTACTGAGCAACATCATGTTGTTGGCTGAACACCAAACGCGTGCAACTGATTCCGTGTACGTAACACTCCTAGACGGGCGTACCGGTACGTAAGTAAAGCCGACCGGTACTACCGCAGAGGTCACGGGCAGGGGGAGACCCCGCTCTCCTTCATAGCGCGCCCCATCGTTGCTCCGTCTAATCATCGAGTTGACTCACTATTAGTATTTATTACACATATGACGTTAGTAAGTAATTACTTTTATATTTTATTTATTTTATTTGGAACATCAACAATATTGATACATTTCACTTATTACGAGCTCAAACATAGTTTTTTTACGTGGTAGAGCCATGCTATTGTGTTTCGTAAGGTGAGTTTAGAGAACCCGAGACCCTTTTTACTGGATACGAGGCATTCCATTTTAATACTCAGGGTAACAACACATCTGCATTTTGATTCTTAATCCAGGATAAATGTAGACGTCTCTAGGCCACAACATCCACTTACCATCAGGTGTACTGTGTGTTCGTTTATCTCCCTTATTCTATAAAAAGGTGCAGCATTTCGAAAAAGCTTACTTTTATTTTACTTCACTATCCCTTTGCAAATTTACTTCATTCCGGCCTACCGTTCTAATCGCAAAATAACTGTACCTTAGGCACAGTTTGCTAAGAAAGAGTGTACATCTGTGGAACTATAATATGTCCTTTGTTGTATAGCTTAAGACAGGATTTAAAAGATATTGCTGAGAACACAACAAACTCTGATTCAAAATAAATTATTGACATTTGAATATTAGGCTTTATTAACCCAATAAGTCTTTGCGATACCATCACTGGGTACAAACATCACAAACTTGATATAGATCATAAAAAAAATTAAGAAAACCACGTACTTACGAATGGTAAAGTCATCCTGCAGCGATATTATGGTTGTAGCACGAATGAGTCGGCTCGACGGGGCAAGGACCACGCACTCACGTTATACCAGCGTAAAATAGCAGCTTAATGCTGTTGTGAATCATAGTGTAGAGAATTCCGTCTTCTGTTTAGTCCTCAGGGGTGACAACGTATCTGCTTTTAGTTACTTAATCGAGTATAGATGTAGGTAAATAGTGGTAGGTGTCTATGGGCCATAGCATACACTTAACATTAGATCGACTTTGTGCTCGTTTGTCACCCATACTCTAAAAAACAAAAATCATGAAAAATTATTAGTTAGAATTCAACGTTTAGAGAAGTGATTACAAGAAGCAAAGCGCTGTCTGTAGTTAAAATGAAATTATACTTATTCCAAGCGACAGGTATAATTAATACAACAATAGTAATTTATTTAAAAGATTAATAAAATTATAACATTGAAGTATTGTATTTATTTTTACTGTCCATTTAAAACTATGATTTTAATTTAAAACGTCCTGATTAATATTAGAGCGTTGTAAAAATATCAACTAACCTTGTATTTGTAACTGTATACCCAGCCGCCAAATTTCACGATCGCACATCGCGGCAAAATTCCCGATACCATCCACACCATCTGGATGCATGGCGGTCCACCACTGTACGTTTCACTAGGAGTTTTCTTCCGCGTACAACCTCTCTGTGGAATAGCTTACCACCGGCGATTTTTCCGGACCGATACGACGTAAGGACCTTCAAGAAAAGAGCTTACTCCTTTCTAAAAGACCGACAACGCACCTGCAATTCCCCTGGTGTTGGAGTTGTTCATGGGCGGCGGTAGTCATTTACCATCAGGTGTGCCGTATGCTCGTTTGCCCCCTCTCCTATAAAAAATACCTATATTCTATGCTGTAAACTATGATGCACTCTAATTTGGTAGGGAAAGTACCTAAAGTTTAACTACTATGGGGTCAAAATTGGGCTGTGTCAGACTTTTACCATTTGAACACTCAAGAACCGAAAATTCTCGGAAAAGAATAAGGATTATTACAAAGCCCCATCTCTGACTGCGTAATCCCTCCAAGTATTCGTTGCGAGGAAGCCATGGGACCAGGGAAACGAGCACTTGAAACACCAAGATTCCTGTAGTGCTTATATCAACAAAAAAAAAAAAAATGTTTATTCCGTAATAATAAATTTACATCATTCGCAGTACACAGAGTTCTCCTTTTAAGTATTTTTCAAATACTTAGAACTCTGTGTTAAATGTGAGTGCTTATCGTGGAGCATTCTTTATATGAGATCACTCAATTTTATGTCTAGGAGACGGTCTGTGTATGTACCACTCCCTTATCTGCCGCCAAATAACAGTGCTTGTTCCAGTATACAGAGCCAGTATAATTACATGTGTGCAATGTTATTTTAGTTCCCAGAGAATCAAATGCATCTGTAGCCCTTATTTTCATCCCTTTGTTTGAAGTTAGTTGCACGTATACATGGGCAGTAGCGCTAGACGAGCAGTAGCCACTTACCATCAGGCGGACTGCTAGTTTGTTTATCAATTCATTTAAAAAAAAAAGGTTTTCTTTCGATAAATCTAGTAAGGTATCAGGCTACGTATGTCCTACTGATGGGCTCGTGTCTTCACAATAAAGTGAGATAGAGAGTTATGAAGCAGGAATAGGTCATCTTAAGCTGAAAGAATCCGATTGAGCTGAAATTTGGCTCGTGTATGTAACTTCGATGAAAAAGCAATATTACGATACCATGAAGCTGAACATAAGTTCAACGGTGGACTTTAATAAGCTGTAACGGTAACGATAACGGTAGTGACAAACACACGTTAAGAAGAATAATTTTAAATAAAGATTATAGTTTAAGAAATACAGCTTTTCACGCAACGTTTTCCTTCATTCATTTTCGTTACAGCCTATAGTCCACTGCTGAACATGAGCCTCTCCATAGAATGCCTCATAAAGAGGAATATTAGCAGTAATTGTCAAGCTTGGCAGCCGGGTTTTTTCTAGTTGTTATTAGGGAAACGCCGCTGCCCATCTCCTAGTTTGTTTTTCTTTAATCTCGTTGCAAATAGGCATTTAATTGTGATAAACAATTTTGAACGGTTCTTGAACTTAACTTCTGAGTTATTGCGGCTGCCACTTTGCTTTATAAGTTCCATTTTTAAGGAGTTTTGGCGGGAACTTTGTTTTGGTGATGAATTGCTGCTCCCGTATCATTGTTAAAATTATGTTTCGAAGTAGATTTCCATACCTAAAAGTGGTGCAATTTTGTGTATTATATGTCTGCGCATGTGAACTATTAGTGAAAACGATGAAACAAATGCTTCGATGGTGATGTGGACCTCAAGATAATATGTCTGCTAAGGCACCTTGAGATACCATCGTCATCGACTGCATCGACTGTCTGCTGGCTCAAGCTGCCATCAAAATATTTCAATAACTTGACAATGGAACGCATCAACATAATGTGAAGAAGTTTTTAAACAAATTATTATAATGGATTATTTTCTTAAATACTTGACACTGGCAACAGTACGAGTTCATTACAAAAGAAAAACAAAATCCATTTTAAATACTATAATTGTATTTTAGAATTTACAAATGAAGAGCTTATTAAAATGTATGATATGTGGTTTTAACTCGAGTGTCTAGTCTAGCATGAGTTGTTTGCGTAATCTGTTTATATTACAATTAAAATAAGAACTAATTGGCGTCATTAACTTAGTGCTCGGCTTGTGCCGTTGTGAACAGCATTATTGGAATATTTGTGCAATAAATGTTTTGATTTGAGTGTATTTATTTTTAAATTTAGAATACTACTCTTTCTTTTATATCAATAAATATGCAAAAAAATATATTTATAGTGACGTTCGAACGACACATTGTTTTAGTATCTTAATAATATTTTTATTAAACACCATTAACTTTTTATTGACACCTACCTTACATATTTCTTATTTGCTTACTGCCTCCTTGATCTAGCGCTCGTAAACTCGTTCGCTGATACTGAGGTCCCGAGTTCGAATCCTGGGTCAGGCCAAAATCAATTATTGGGTTTTTCTGTCAAGGAATTCTCAATAATCTCACCCCCTGTGCCTCAGAAAGCACGTAAAGCTGTTGGTCCTGCGCCTCATCTCTCTTCGATCGTGTCGGTTTACCGTCCCATCGGACTATGAGAATGAGGGAATAGAGAGTGCACCTCTGCTTGCGCATACACTCGGGCACTATAATCTTATCCTCCGCAGATGGCTAGTTTCCGTTGAGACTGGCCGCCGTGACCGAAGTGGTGACAAATAGGGGGGATAATAGCCGTGGTTCAATCACGCCCGGTGAACCAAGTCACCGACGGATCAGCATTGTGACCCCCCAATGCTGACCTAATGATCTGGACCGGCCCGAGATAACCGATCTTCATGACGTAGTCTTGCGTCTTGTCTACCAAGTCTTGAAATAATTTCCTTAACTTTTTGTATATAATCGACTAGTGTACAAATACTTCATTTGCTCCTCCCATGAAATTTGGTTAAGTTGCTCAGTATCTCTGCTCAACAGTATGGTTTTTTTATTGTAATTTTGTAATGTAAATTTTGCAAATTATCTTACCAGTCCCGAGCATAAGCGCAAAGTAGCCTTTCGATGTTTCATGGTATAAATTTCGGTGTGTGCAAAGGGATTGCAACTTAATTCTTTCCACTATCTGACAACTCGACGCTAGGCCAGTTTTTTTTGACGACATACAAGGCATTTAAACCAAACAATTTGCTTTACCTTTCGTTATACCGCGTAATATATGCGTATACCGAGGAGTGGATTAATTTGCCAGCATCTGAATTACGATCCGATTACACTGTAAGAAGTGTCTTCGAGGCAATAGTACTAATGTCTTCTAGGCTTAGTTTAAAGTAAGACCTATCTTCGCCTCCATCACCACATATCATCTAGTCGGACGGTAGTCAAGCACTGGTTGGAAAAGAGCCTACCTACATTTGAATGTTCATGGACGGCACAATTCACGTATGTGAGCTGTATTCTCATTTGTCCTTCTTCTAAAATTTAAGCAGTATTAAATTTCAATGGACTTAGGTAAGTAAGTTTATAGTTTCATTAAAAAATTAACACAATTTCAAAAAAGGGTTGAGGCTATTGCAAATGTATTAAGTTTTGGAGAAAATAATGACAGAAAAATCTTATGGCACCAAATTCTCCCTACAATGGGGTGGTCTATGTCCAGCAACGGACTTTTAAGAGCCAGTAAAGAAAAAAGAAAGAGAAGCTAAGCGGAGAAACTGAGACAATGTCAGATACACAGGGAAAATCACCATACATTCTAATGGGTCCGCCAAATAACTTTTTTTAAAAAAATGCTATTAAAAAAAACTACTAAATATTTTCAAATTTCTTTTTAATTGAAAGTACAATCCTTCCGGTTAATGATGGAAAATAATTTCATTCAAATGGCTGGCCATGCAGTAGCCTACACGATCGGTCCAATTTTTGAGTACATTATCGATTGTGTGCAGCTGTATTTCACCAATGGCTTCACGAATATTGTCCTTTAAAGCGTCAATTGTCTCTGGCTTGTCGGCGTAACACTTATCTTTGACGGCACCACAAATAATAAATAGTCCAACGGTGTCAAATCGCAGCTCCGAGGTGGCCAAACGACATCAGCTCTGCGGCTGATAATGCGATTTTCAAAAACAGGGCGCAAAACATCAAGTGTAGCGTCGGCTGTGTGGCACGTTGCGCCGTCCTGTTGAAACCAAATGTTGCCAATATCCTCCTCTTCAATTTCTGTGAACAAAAATTCGTTCAACATGGCCCGATAACGATCGCCATTGACTGTAACGGCCACACCTTGCTCATTTTCGAAGAAAAATGGCCCAATTATGCCTCTGGACCAAAATCCGCACCAAACAGTGACTCGTTTTGGGTGCACCGGCTTTTCGATGAATGCGTGCGGGTTTTGCAAATGCGACAAATCTGCTTGTTTACATACCCGCCAAGTTCGAAATTAGCTTCATCTGAAAAGATGATTTTTGGCAAAATCCGCATCTTCTGCAAGTCGATCGCAGGCCCACTTAGCGAAGCGAAAACGCATGGATGGTCAGTTGGCTTCAACTCCTGAACCAATTGGATTTTGTACGGCGTCATACCAAGGTCTTTACGCAAAATTCGTCTCAATGATGTCTCCGAAATGTCCAATTGTTGAGAACGACGGTGAACTGATGTTGATGGCGTTTCACGCACACTTTCGGCCACAGCAGCAATATTCTCGGGTGTACGCACTGTTTTTGGCTTTTCATGCGTTGGTTTATCGATGAGGATGCCAGTTTCTTTCACTTTTCACAAGGTAACGAAAAATACGGAGCTGACGGTGCTTCATTTCTTCCAAAATCCGTACGCAATTTTCGCACACATTCTGCAACATTACCATGATTTTCAAAGTAATGTCGCAATATTTCCCAGCGTTGTTCAAGCGTATACACAACCATATTCGTTCAGCGGAAGGATAAAACTAATTATCTGTCAAATTAGACATGAGCTAAGTGTTGCCATTCACGAAATAAGCACTAGTTGAAAAAAGTTAGATGGCGGACCCTACCTGGCGCAGTACCTTAACAATGAGCTACGACGCTGAGGGCCGCGGGTTCGAGTCCATACTGTGGCCTTCAAATAATTGCACCGTGTGGATTTTTGTTCTTGTGCAATTTATGCATGTAAACTGCCTCCACGATACATAAGAAAATCCTAGTGTGGGGGTAACGTTTTTTTTCAAAGCAAAATAACAAAATAAAAAAGACACCGTAAACCTAATACACATATTAGGTTTTAGCTGTCTTTTTTGCATAATTGTTGGTTCCATTAGTATTTCGAAAACAGGTTCTTGGCCACTAGACTACGCGTCACATAATATTTATAAACAAAATATGAAATAATACTCGAACGTGAAAAACGCACATGAATAAATTCATTTGATAAAATAAATCTGATATCCAAAACCAGGTATAATTTATCCCATTAACATAATCCAGTTTAACGCTCCATTTGTATGAGATTCTGAAGGAATCAGGAAAATTGTTCATTAAAATTGTAACGTTTACCATATTAACAATATTAATAATATCTGATTTAAATAATTGTAATTAAGAAGTGCCTTTATGTCATGCCAATTAGGAAAATGAATGTGAGAAAACTATTAATTTTCCTCTTCGCAAAAGGCATGAAAATAATATGGAATATTCTATGTATGCCACTGGCAGGCGAGTGGATGAATGACCCTTGCGAGGATGGCATGCCGCCCAACCTTTTCATTATCATTTCTTATTGTTTAAGCGTATTTTGAGGTACATGAGGTTTGAATTAAACAATTTATTTATGTCTACATTCTTTAATTTCATTCCTAAGACACAAGGTAGAACGAACTACAGACGACGTTTTCCTCCAGATAATGTTAACGAAACAGATTTTATGAAGTAATTAAAGTACATAATTATGTCATTTTTCAATTATTTCATTCGCCATGTAGTGGCGGCGTAAGAAAGTCAACTAACCCATAACATCCCGTGGCTACTTTAAGAGACATTATAGAGTAATTAAACATGTAATGGGCAGCAGCATCTTCCTGATTACAATTCAAAATAATTAAAAACTACGATTACTAACCCACCAGATAAGCGTGGCAACTATGGCAAATCCCCTACCCTTATATGGCAATCTATGGCAAGGCCTATGTTCAGCGGTGGAATTTTTTAATGAATGAATTTGTGACCAAAATAAACATTTTTATTTAGTGAGATCGCGTCGTAAGATAATCCATCGCCCCATTTCGTCACGTGCACGTTTAGTTTGGGAAAAGCCAGAAATATCACGTTTATTCGATAGATGGCGGAAGAAGTATACTATCTGGTACATAACGGATCCTTAATACCTTAGACCTTAGCAGCATCAAAGAATCGTAAAGCTTAGTCCGGCTATCCCTAATGCGCCTGCTTGGCATTTGCTAGGTACAATGAGCCTACCAATTTTGTATGGAGTAACGGTGAATACCGAGCGCACCTGATCCACCTGATGGTAAGTGGATACTGTGGCCCATAGCCATCTAAATTCATCCCCGATTAAGAATAAAAATGCTGATGCGTTGTCACCCTGAGGACTAAGATGGAATGCCTCGTTGCCACATACAAGCCCCGTTGAACGCTCTCTACCTAATCTTATCCTTAGGCTTAGATATTATCATGCATAGAATTATTTGTTATAGATAAAGTCATTATAGATGATGCTAGTCACTATATAACAGGTATTAAATGTTTTATAAAAAATAATTATATTATTTAAATTCGTAATGACATACCACTTACGATCCATCTGATGGTAAGTGATCGCTGCAGCACATGGGCTCTTGCAACCAATTTCTCTGCTTCTTCTCTTTCCAAATATGAGGAACAATATGGGATATGAGACATGAGAATATGAGCCTGTGATAATACTGGTTCTCTTTACCATTAAGATCGGAACGCAGCCGTACACGCATTACTATTTGGTGGCAAAGTGGGGCAGGTAAGTGTGTGGTACCTACCCAGACAGACTAGTAGGCAAAAAAGGAGGCCTACCACATAGCAAATGCTCGTCTCTAAGCAAAATTTTTCGACATTGAAGAAATAAATCTGGAATTACGCTGCTAAAAATAATCAGGTTTTATCCGTTTCAGTCAGACACTTAATATAAAAGACTAATTAACATTAAATTATTTATAATTATATACGCATTATTTAATTAAATTATTTACAACTCAGCGGAGCCAGACAAAATAAATCTATTTGTTTTGCAAGCGTTCCTTCCACTTGAAGAACCGAAATACACATTTCATTTAAATACCTTTTTGACCTAGTTATAATAAAACTATTTTCCTACTTTTTAATTAAGACGTTAAAATGAACCATCGAACCGCAAGATAGAGCAATGAAAATAAAAATGATACTACCATTTTCTTAAACAAACGAGCAACCTTCTTAACAAGTGTTTTTTTAATGATGTTCGAAGTTGCTTCTTCAAACAAAAAAACCTGGATTTTAATTTAGATTTGTTTAATGTTATGTTGTATTAAAATTATAAATTATATTTAGATTTTATCAGGTATCAATATAGTATATATTATATTGATATTTGATAAAATCAAACTCAGTAGCTAGTAGTACCAGTTACTCGACTCCACCGAGTCAGTAATTCATTCTTGGGGCGATGTATACGCTTTTACAACAGAATCCCAGAAAATGTACAACATTCGACCTGCTCAAAATTCAAAAACTTTATTAAACATAGTTTTGTATAAAAAGGGTTATTATAATATTAAGGAATTTATGGATGATAATAAACCCTGGGAATGAGGTGTCCGCTACCAAGCTATTTCTAATTTGTTTTGTATGTTTAATTGTGTAACATACATGACTGTAAGCTGTTATTTAAAAAAAAAAGTCTCGCTGGGTTTCTTGCTGGTTCTTCCCAGGACAGAGATTTTTTTTCGAACCAGTGGTAATTAAACAAAAGAGTGACTTTCAATAAGTATTATTTATAATCTATATTGAATAAAAAAGTTTTTGTTTCTGTTTACAAAATTTAAATCACGTTATAATCTATAAATTATATATGTACATGTATGTATATTAAAATATCCAAGATGTTTATTTTCATCACTATTCACGCGCTCTCTACTGAACTCGTTCATCCGGGGTGTAGAGGCTACATGGCACTGTCCCGAGTTTACCGTGTAGTGTTACCATGTAGTGGAGGTGTAAGAATATCCACTACCCCATATCATCCCGTGGGTGTCCTAAGAGACAACAGAGGGAAACAAATAATTAGCAGCGTCTTCCTAATAACGACTAAGAATAAAAAATAAAATGCAGTTGCCAACCCGCTTGCTGAGCGCGCCAACTATGGCAAATTTCCCTCCTATGAGGCAATCTATGACGTATGCAGCAGTGGACTTTATTGGACTGTGATGGTAGCTGGCCCGAGCTACCTTCATCCTGTTACTTCATACAAGCCTCATCTAGTAATCACTCATTCTAGTGGCCACCGTACACTTTGTCTTTACGAGGCTACTAACCAAAAACCTACTCCCATTTAGTGTTTAATGAACTTTATGATCAGTTCATTGCCACTTCACGAGGCGATGTCAATGAGCCTTCTTTTTAAATTCAAGAGACAAATAAATTTACTAGACCACTGATGGTAAGTGGCTGTCATTGTTGTTGTAATTGTAACTCACGGTTTATAATTAGCCAATATCTCTCTAAACCATTCGGACCGAAAGGCAGGAATAGATGCACTGTTGCAGAAATAAAAAAAAGCGGTGGTACTTATCTCACCTTAATTATATTATACTCACGTTAATTGTTGGTCTGTTAGTGACCGTGCAACTTTTGACGGAACTGACCGATTGAAGTTATCTTCACACTATATATTTAGTACCTGAGCGACAGAACTTTATTCGGCGTAAGAAAAATAATCACAGGGTTAAAACCTATACAGCTAAACTGGTAGGATAAAGTTTTCATCATCATCATCATCATCATCATCATTACAGCCCTTTACAATTCCACTGCTGAACATTGGCCTTCCCTGTATGGCCGACCCGTTGCCACTTTAGCTTACTAATCCGTGATGCGGATTAGTAAAGCTTTAGTTAAATACAAACAAGCTTATTTTTTGTTCAAACTAATTATTTTAATATAACTTATGTTTTAACATATTTATTTTGAAGAAAATACAAATTAAATATAACTTCATTCAGTCGTGTTGTTGCAGTGTAAGAAAATCTGTTTTTCCGTTGTTTTCGTCCCGTGGGTGTCCTAAGAGGCGACCAGAAAACATCTTATGGCTTCAATAAATGGCATTATAATCAATTTGTTTCCGTCCGACGTAAAATACCCAAACCAGCGAAGCTTGCAACGATATAAAGCGATCGCCTGATCGCCTGCCAAGAGCGGCAGGCAATTTCTTCCTACTAAGGGAGAGACCCATGTCCAACTGTGGGAAACAAAGCTGTCTAACTTTTCTCATAATGTATGTTATGACATAATCTTATCAAACCATAACAATAATGTCCTCCAGACCGAATTACGATCAAGGCTACCAGTCTCATGGGAGACTAGCCATGTGCGCAGGACAGGATTATGGCGCCCAAATATATGCGCAAGTACAGGTGCACGCTCTACACCCTCACTCTCATAGTCCGATAGAACGGCAATTCAAAACGATCGGAAAAAAATCAGGCGCGGGGTCAACGGCTTTACGTGCTTTCTGAGGCACGGGGCGAAACACCGCAAACTTTCCAATACCGCGCTGCTACTGAGAATTCTTGCCACAAAAACTCAATAACTGGTTTTTGGACCGATCCGGAATTCGAACCTGGGGCCTCATGATCAGGAGTCCTGTCTACGACACCAGACCAACATGGCAGTCAATTAAACTATATACAAAATATTAAGGATGCTTAAATTGTTGTTTCATATTTTATTCAATAACATTCACACGCGTTTTTGATTAAATTGAAGTCAAAATATGAATTTCCTGTACTGTTAGAATGTGCAAGTAATTATCATTAATAACCAAAGTAACCACTAAGCAGTCTATAATGGATGCAACGTAAAGAGAAATATCCAAATTTATGCTAAACTTGACTTTAGAGTTAATAGCCTTAATGAATGCCGATATACAATGCTAATAAAGAGTAGAAAATTTACAAAATGTTTTCCTCTTAGGTTTATAAAATGTATCCGTATTAAATATGCAACAGTTTATAATTTTATTAATAATGTAAGTATATTTAATGATATTATTTATTGCGTTTTATAATATTGGGTAGTAAGGTTTTTTATTTACACGTTGATAGTACAAGTGGGTCTTCGGCAGAAAAGAAGCGTTAAAAAGAGCCATACTAGGGCTCCTTATCTACCTGGAGTCCGTCTGAGTAGGTACCACCCTCCTTCCTATTTCTGCCACCAAATAGCAGTGCTTGCACTGCTGCGTTCGGGCTTAAAGGGTATATAGAGAGCCAGTATAATTAAGGGCTGTGAGACATTCTATCTTACTTCTCAGAGGTGACAAGGTATCAGAAGCCTTATTATTTTGAAATTGGTTGCAGTCGTCCATGGGCTGCAGTGGCCACTTACCATCAGATGAACTGTAGATTCGTTAGTTACTTCGGTTTTATAAACATGAATAAATCTATACAAATAAATAAAATTGAAGTGTCTGTTTGTAATGTCAAAATAAAAAAAAATAGGTACTTATAACAAAAAAACAATTTTTAAAATTTTTGTCTGTCTGTCTGTCTGTTTGTTTCGGCTAATCTTCGAAACAGCTGGACCGATTTTAACGGTACTTTCACTAGCAGATAGCTGATATTATAAGAAGTAACTTAGGCTACTTTTATTTTAATAAAAGAATTAGGGTTCCGCGCAAAAAAAATCCATGAAATCCAATCGTAACGCGAGCGAAGACGCGGGGAACAGCTAGTTATAAATAAATTATTGATTAAGAATCAAAATGCAGATTCTTTGTCTCCCCTGAAGATTAAGATGGAATGCTAAATACTTTCCTGCTAAAAGATTTTCTGTTTTTTCGTCACTCACAGAACAAAAGAAAGCTGCATTTAAAATTAAAAGCCCCGAGTTTAAAATAAGAAATTATTTTTTGTTATGTATAATCTATTTAATAATAAATGATCATGTAAATCAATTCACAATTGATGAAGATATCGCGTAAGAAATAAAAAAACATACAGTCGAGTTGTAAGCCTCCTCCTTTACTTTAACTCCATTAAAAAGGCATTGCAACTGCATCTCAGGCATAGCTGGTTCTTTCATGTTAGAGTAGGGTTATATGCCAAGATGTTAGATTCCATTTAATCACTACAGTGTACACACTACAGGCGAGATTGTGCAAAGCGTTTTTAATTAAAGTAGTGGCAGCCTGTAGTCGAAATTCGACCGTAATTCGTTAATTTTAAAGTTTATATGTTAAGCAAGCTGTATTTTACTTTCAACAACAGATTTATATATAAGATACAGATTATTAATACACAAAATATAAAATAAACGCATTTTGTCTTAACCTCTGACTTAGAAGTATATTCAGGCGAAGCCGGGGCTGGTCGCTAGTTAGAAGTAAAACCTCTTATATTATAAAATTTATTAGCTTATACTGGCACACTCAACATGAAACCTATTTACTTAAAATGCACGTATCCCTTATCTCACTAAACGACAGCCCTTTGTAAACATATTTATATAGGTTATGACAATAAAGAATTAAATAAATAAATAAACTTGGGTGTTCTTGAAGAATCTCAATAATACGTTTCTATGACAATATTGAAATACATCGAAGAACTACGCAGTTGTTAGCGGCTTGTAAATAATGATTTTGTGATTTGGATATACACTTGTTTCACAATATTTATTTTGAAATATTAATATAACTATAAAAACCGATCCGGTTTCGCCTCAAGCCATCCAGGGTAGGCCCTGGGTAGGGTGGGGTATACCCTGATAATGCCGTGAAGAGTGTGTATCCAAATCATAAAAATGAAGCTGAAGTTTCACCGAGTAACAACAATTACAAGTATGAATTATAATTATTAAACACAGTGTGATAATTAGTCATTTTCCTTATTTTTTGTAAAAGTATAAAGTATGTCTTGTTAAATCCCATAGATAATAAAAATTTCTTCCCTTTAAGATTTAACTGCTTATACAGTTACTCGTACTAACGATTATTGATTAAGCAGACGTGTATTACCCAGATATAAACCAAAATCTTCTTAACAAGCTAAAACGTCTTTTCTGCAATTGTACAAGATATATTTCAATCTTTATAAATATGACCATATTTCTCAACATCACTCCCGTCTTAAATAGCTTACTAAACAACAGAGATGTGACTCTAAAATGTTGCTTGTTCTCTTCTCTATTTGAAATGATCCTTCCACATCTTCTTGTTTTCTGTATCTTTCCTCCACGCATGACAGAAATCTCCGTTCTCCGGTCATTCAGGCTGCACTTCTTTGGAACTCCTTCCCAAAGCCATTAGAAAAGTACCTAATAAGGCTCCCTACAAAAGATTACTGCGCTAATAATTTTTAAGACATCAAATAGGAGTAAATATAGCCATTATTATATAATATTGTGGATGTCATCAGATGTAAGTTTATATGGCAAGTGTTTCAACATAATGTTTTGTAGTGATACCGTTGTTGTTTTTTCTGATTCACCATTATGCATTTTTTTTTTTGACCGGGAGAGAATGCCAAAATATATTAATTCTATCCTTTATAATATTTTGTATTTGGGTCTTATATACAATAGAGTATTTTGCACTGGACTTGTGAAGGGCCGTAATGATAATAATGAATTCATAAGTCAGTGGTAGCCAAAAAGTGGACAGGTTTCTGGTATGTTTATTTCTACAATGTTTGGTGCGATGGCACCCATGAGGACTAAGTTGGAATTCTTCGTTACTAGAGAAAAGGGTTTCTGATTCTAATCACTCATCACACAATACACAGCAGAATTATACCGCTATTTATACCAATATTATATTTATTTAAGCTATTAATCTGTGCGAGTGTGGTACTTCCACGCTAGAACCAACGCAAGCGTGGCTCTACCACTTACCAAATTTCATTATATATAAAATCGGCATTTATTTTTGTTAGATATAATATAATAATATAATATAATATAATAAAATAACTTTACAAGGCGCAGGTTTGACCTCACATGAAATACTATTCCCATCTCTGGGCTGGGGCTCCCCAGTGCCAGCTCCTTCAACTTGACCGCATCCAGCGCAGAGCGGCTCGAATCGTCGACGAACGAGTCCTTTTGCAATCGGCTCGATTCACTGGCGCTGCGAAGAGATGTTCCATCTCTCTGCATATTTTATCTCATCTACCACGGGGAGTGCTCTGAGGAATTGTTCGGACTAATTCCAGCCGCTCAATTTCACCATCGCACATCGCGACAAAACTCGCGATAGCATCCATACCATCTGGATGAGTGGCGGTTCACCACTGTGCGATTTAGAAGAAGTTTTCTTCCTCGCACAACTTCTCTTCTTGGAATCGATTACCAACAGCGATATTTCCGGACCGATACGACTTAGAGATCTTCAAGAAAAGAGCCTACTCCTTTCTAAAAGGCCGGCAACGCATCTACAATTCCCCTGGTGTTGCAGTTGTTCATGGGCGGCGGTAGTCACTTACCATCAGGTGAGCCGCATGCTCGTTTGCCCCCTCTCCTATAAAAAAAACCTAGCTTATGACATGTTTTACACATTCTTAAAACACACGAAATCTATTAATTTAATTATTCATCTACATTCTTACAAACGTAAATACGTATGACGATGTAGGTCCGATTTCATACAGTGCAGATAAGGAAGAGCGCCAGATTATTCAAATATTGGTTTTGGCTAGATTCCAAACAGTGGCCCTTTATAGCTTATTTGATTTGAAGTACCTAATGTATAGAGTAAGATCTTGGAACCGGTACTGGGTGCACGCCTAGAAATATTTAGTTTGTGATAAATCAGAGCTTGATTTCTTTCGACATTATTGATATTTACAATTTTTTCTTTCTGGTTTTCCTCACAACTTGTAATTATATTGGCTCTCTACTTTCTTCACGCACTACTATATGATGGCAAAAATACGTAAGACTATTTGAAACTTAAAGAAACCTACCTGCGAACTCCGATGTTATCGCCTGAAGGGGTACTCTAATTTGATAGGTTGAAATGACTGAATACTGACACTATAATGAATACCTTATATTCAGTTGATTGAACCGTATTCAACAATTATTGCAGTTGCGTTAGGACTAAGATCGTCTGATTCGAATCAGTTGTTGATCATCAGTACTTTTGGAGAGGCGTGACGAATAAAATAATAGACATGATTTTTTTTTAAATAATGTCCGACCCTGACCGTGTAGAGTCGGTGTAAGAAAATCCATTATTCTATATTGTCCCGTGAGTGTCGCAAGTGGTGACATAGATGTAACGAGCCAGATGATGGGCCACAGCGTTTTCCCAATAACAAGTCGAAAATAAAATATCTGCGGCTGCCAACCCACCTGCCAAGCTTGGCAACTATGGCAAATATTTTACTTAGGAGACAATCTAGGGGAGACCTATGCTTAGCAGTGGACTATGATAGTCTATAATGAATGTTCACTCACTGACAAAGTGTCAACAAATTTACGAACTCTTTTTTTATATATTGTTCGAGATTGACAATAAAGCGGTGTGAAAACGACAATGCTTTTTGGCAACAGGTTAAAAGAGTACTCTACAAAAATAAGCCTGATGGCCTTACCTTTTTAGAGAAAGGCATTTTACGATAACAAAAAAACTGTACTATATTATACTCCCTCATTTCCATACCTTAGTTCCGCTGCAATGATTTATATTAGCAAGTTTGCCGATGAATAAGAACAAAAAATTATTTTAAATCTATGTTATTGATTTATTTATCATTTAATGGTGTAGTTTAGTTGTAGTTTTATAAAGTGGTGGAACCGTTGCAGCTATGTTATGGTTGCAACATGAATGGTCTCGTACAGGGAAGGACCACGCTCTCACGGAATACCAGCATTAAATAGCAGCTTAATGCTACTATGTTTCGTATTGTGAGTGTAGAGAACCGGTGACCCTTTTTTTACTTCATACGAGGCAATTCATATTAGTCTTTAGAATTAACAACGCATCTGCATTTTGATTCTTAAGCGTGGATAGATGTAGGTGTCTATGAGGTGGACTATGTGCTTGTTTGTCACCCTTATTCTTTACAAAAAAGAATGTTGTAGAGTTATCATGAAAAACTGAAGATAGACATGACAGGTATAAAGCTTAAAATTTTATTGAATATCAGATACAGAATATCGAGATTCTAATTTGTATTCACCCTCAAGGTTGATTTGGCTTTACGAGCAAAACAGGTAAAAAATTACCGAAAGTGATTTGAAGATTCCTAAAGCCTGAAGAGGTCGTAAAAAGTTTGAGTGTCTATCACTCGCATATTATATTTATAGCATACGATAATACAAGAAAAAATATGAATCTAAACGGAATTAACATAATATAAGTTGCATGTACATGAGTTTTTTAGGACTTGAATTACTTCAAAACATCAACTTATTAATAGATCAGTAAACTTAAGTGGCAACGGGCTGGCCATACATCCTCCAGATACATCTATCCTTAATTAAGAATCATATTGCAAGTGCGTTGTCAAACCTGAGAAATAAGATGGAATATCTCGTTTCGAGTAAAAAGGGAATCCGATTCTCTGACACTCACCATGCGAAACAACAGAATTAAGCTGCTTTTTTATGCTATTTTATGCTGGTTGTTGTTGAGCGTAATCCTTCCCTCGTTGAGGTAGTCTATTCGTGCTGTAGCCACAGTACGTGACAAATGGCTTACACACATTGAGCTGCTTTAAGCGTTTAGCTGCTCTTTTACGCTGATATTCTGTGATAGTGTGAATTAACCTGCTAAGCATTAAGGTGTGAAAGTGTGATTTAAAGAATGTGCTAACTGCATTACTTGCTAAGCACGTCGTAAAATGCGACTAATGGGATCATTGGTTTGTGATTGTGATGGGCTAGCCACCTAACACTTCTTTCACAGTTTTCCATCCTTTTTTTTTGGCTATACTTTGTCCGTATGGCTTGCTGTTCTTTGGACTCTGCCTACCTCCTCGAGGGTAACAGACGTGACGTAAATATATAAACCCGCAAAATAAACCAATAATACATATAACAGAAGTATTATGCTCATGTTCCTGGCTTTAAATTACCAGCAATAATTTTCCTTCTAATGCGTTGCGTTGCGTTGTTTCAATAAACTCCTAACCACCTATATTGCTTCACGACTTATTTGCTTTCTCGGTCAGCCATTGTTAACTTCCGAGGGGCTATCCCATGTATAGCTATGCCAGGGAGCACTGATAAACCATTTATATTTTGTCCAATGAAATAAGATAAAGAGTTGATTAATAGAAAAACATTTGATAAGTTCAATCTTCAGTATTTTTACTAAAAATTATAATTTGGAAATAGTACACTAATTAATTAAATAAAACTACTGATACCGCTTTTACCGCGTTTAAAGTTAAAAAAGTTAAAGTTACAGACTATATACAGTCCCACAGCTGGGCACAGGCCTCCTATAATTTTTGAGAGGATTTTAGGGCAAGGAAATGTCCGCTGCGCTCCCCCAGAGCGTGTTGGCGAACTTCACATGTCTTCGTAATATTTTTTTCTTATTTCTCAGACATGCAGGTTTCCTCGCGATGTTTTCCTTCACCGCCGAGCACGTGGTAAATCAGCACTTAACATTGCAATTAACAATTTCATTGGTGCCGGCGGGGATCGAACCCGGGTTGCTCGCGTACTCTGAAATTAACAGCAAGCGCTAACCATCTCAGTTAGCACGGCTTTTCTTTTCTGAGTTAGCTATTTCTAGCATCAACGATTAGAGTGCTTTGCAGTCTTTAGCCAAGTGACGTCCCGATGTCATATTTAACGCCTAGGGAGTTAAGAATTAATGAAATGAAAAAGGTGAAATCCATAAAAGTAATTTTATTCAATGTGTAGTGTTCGCTTAAATATAACAAATAATATAATACTTAATTTTGAGTCCATCCCATACTGTGATAGGCGAGAAAGTACAAATTAAATTATAAGTTTACATTTGCTAATGGGTGTGTAATTTCACATTGTTATTATTGGTCGACCCAAAATGTAGTACAATAAATTATTTGATTCGAGAAAGTTTCCAAAATTTGTATTCTTATTAATATACATCCTCAAAAAGGTTCATAAAAAGTTCATAAATAATGTGCCGAACTTTCCCTTTAGAAACTTTTTAATGAATGAAACTTTTCGGTTGTGCTTTATTTTAAGCGTCACCTAAAAATATATAGGAATTTCTTTTGTATTGTGAAGGCGTTTTACATGCGTGAAACCTCACAATTATCCAGGCCCCCAACAATTATTTATGTAGGTCATACAAAAATAAGAAAGGACACGACACACACAGATGGATAAACTATCTGCATAGATACTTAAATCTTTTCGGAAACTTCAGGGCGCGAGACCTACTCGCCATTTTCCAATTTTTATAATGGTTAATGAAATAAAAAATCGCACTAATCAGACGAAAAATAATTGTAACAAAATATCCAAATATTAAATTAAATAATAAAACGGTTTTTCTCACTGATCCTGAGGGCGGTTAGAAAACGTTCAAAAATAATTATTTACCTCAAAATTATATCCATATACTACGTACATTAACAATCACAGCTTCCAACAGAAAACTATCGATAAATAACTTTTTATTGTGTTAAATGACAAAAGCACGCACTGATCAAAAGGAAAATATTTTTAACGAGTTTTTAGCAGCGTAAAGATATTAAGAAATTACAAAGTATTAAATACAATTTTTCCAACTCAATATTTCGTTTTTTATTGGAAACAAAGAAAATGCTATAGCAAAAGTGATATTAAGGCCAAATGATTTTAATGTTTTCAGGGTGCAAGTTAATTTTCCTTTAGCAATGTTTGAAGGCTAACTGTTGAAATAAGATCTATTATTACTAAACTCAAATTTTACATACTGATGATAGAGTGCTGTAGACATGAATAGTTTGCGAGCGGGTGAAGAGAATAGACTACTTTGTTGAGAAAATGAAATGCGGAGACAATAATTACTCAAAGAGATATATATATATATATATATATATATATATATATATATATATATATATATATATATATATATATATATATATATATATTTAAATCGATTTATACGAGGGTGACACTAAAAGATCTTAGAAAAACAAAAACTGAACAAACTAGCAAGTGACATGTTTTATTATATATTTTCAATATAGTGTCGATTTACATCAACACATCGCTGCATCCGATGGAACCACTGACAAAAGCACTTTGCCCACTCGTCCTTAAGGGTCTCTTCGACGGCAGTTTGAAACGCAGACACTGCTTCCTCGGCGTCCATAAAACGTTTTCCTCGAAGTTTTTCTTTTATTTTCGGAAATAAATAAAAATCACAAGGTGCGAGGTCGGGGCTATAGGGCGGGTGATACAGTAATTCCACGTCTGACGTCGCCAAGTAGTCGATTGTTTGCTTGGCGGTGTGCGACGAGGCGTTGTTTTTGTGAAGGAGGATCCTACTGCGAGGTCGTTTATCCCTAAATTTTTCCAAAACAAGTGGCAAACAATTGTTAGTGTACCACTCTGCAGTAACTGTTTTTCGATCCTCTGAAACAATTGTTGCGTAATGGCCTGTCCTTCCGAAGAACGAGGCCACCATCTTTTTTCCCACGCTTCGACCTCTCTTCACTTTATTTGGCAATTTCTCGGAAGGAAACACCCAGAAATCAGACTGTCTCTTAGTTTCAGGATCATAACAATAAATCAAGCTTTCGTCATCCGTAAGTATGTCGAACACAGCATTTGAGTCACCTCCATTAAATCTTTGAACCATTTTACGACACCAATCAACACGATGGAGTTTTTGGGCCTCTGTCAAATTATGAGGTATCCACCGGGCACAAAGCATCCTGACCGCTTAATGTTCTCATATGACCACAATATCGCCTCCCAACGGATAGGTCTTAAGATGAACATGGGCAAAACAAAGATCATGTTTAACGTCCATGTAACACATATGCCGGTATTGGTTGGGAGCACTAAGCTCAAAGTTGTTGACGAGTATATTTACCTGGGACAAATAGTCCGACTAGGTAAGTCCAACTTCGACCGAAAGGTCAATCGACGGATTCAACTCGGCTGGGCAGCGTTCGAGAAATTACGGCACATCTTCTCGTCAGGTATACCTCAAAACTTGAAAACATGACTGCGTGTTGCCAGTGATGACCTATGGAACTGAGACGTGGTCCTTCACTGCTGGCTGGATGAGGAAGCTCAAGGTCGCTCAGCAAGCTATGGAGAGGGCTATGATCGGAATTTCTCTGCGTGATAAACTTATAAAGGAGGATATCCGCAGTAGAACCAGAGTGACCGACATAGCCCAACGGATTAGTAAGCTGAAGTGGCAATAAGCCGGCCATATAGCACAAAGAACCGACAATCGGTGAGGAAAAAAGGTTCTCGAGTGGCGGCCTCGTCCTGGCGGACGAAGTGTATGACGTCCCCACACTAGATGGAGTGACGACCTGGTAAGATATGCAGAAAGTCGATGGATACAGATGGCTCAGAACCGTGGTTTGTGGCATTCCTTGGGGGAGGCCTATGTTCAGCAGTGGACTTCTGAAGGACTGTAATGATGATGATGATGATGATAGGTTTGAGAGTGGTACCCACCCAGACGGACTCCTTGGCAGAAAAGTCTTACCATCGGAAATTGTATAAATTTTTCAAATAATACATTAATTTAAATTATTGTATAGGTAATGATTTCTTATATTTACGCGAACACTACACATTGAATAAAACTATTTTTACGGATTTTATCGCGTTTAATTTTACTAATTTTGATTCCCGACGTTTCGGGTGCTTTACAGCACCCATGGACATAGGACAAACAAAAAGATCCATTAAAACCCGCGTGAAAGAACATATAGCTGACGTGAGGCACCGACGCTCTGGGAAGTCTGCAGTCTGTGAACATGTTCAAGATCGTCCCCGCCATTATATCAGATTTGATAGACCACAAATCCTCGCAAAAGAACATCGATTCCTACCAAGGATGATACGCGAGGCTATTGAAATTAAAAACATCCTAATTTCAATAGAGAAGATGGATGGGTGCTGCCATCTGCTTGGGGTCCTATAATTAACAAAATTAAATCCAAACCCAAGCATACCACTGCAAGACTTCAAGATACTGTAAGCTCATTCTGCGTAGATCGGACCAAAAATTAATATTCAAAAAACTGAAGGTAGCCGAGCTAACTATGACATTGGGACGTCAAAACCTCAGTCCCCCCCGTGACCATGGGTGCTGTAAAGCACCCGGAACGTCGGGAATCAAAATTAGTAAAATTAAACGCGATAAAATCCGTAAAAATAGTTTTATTCAATATTGTATAGGTATTTTTAAAATACCTCGTTCAACCGTGCAATGAAAGAGGATGTAGCTAATGAGATCTCGATATTTAATACAAAGAAGCTGCTTTTAGCCACGTTTTTATTAAGTCACTTTTTTGTTCATCTGTTGTTCCGTGTGGAATTTAGTTGTTGATTTTAAATTAACTTCCCGATGAGATGGAAACTTAAAATTTACCTGGAATAAAGCTCAAATACGGATGAAAATATGATAAAAAACGTGGTACATATTTAAAAAAAATACTTGTTATATATACTCAATCGATTTCCAAAATTGAATTTAAATTACGCCAAACCTAACATAATATATACATAACATAAACTCACGCCTGTCACCCAGAGGGGTAGGCAGAGACTATGGACTTCCATTTACCATGATTCTGACACACCTCTCTCGTCTCCTCCACATCCATATACCTACGGATACACGCTCGTCGGTTAAGGGTACTCTTATTTTGGCCTATTTTCAATATATCGACAATTTGGTCGATAAATTTTCGCCTAAGGTGTCCCATCCAGACTCTGCCGTTCACCTCCGCCACATAAATTTGCTTTGTCACCCTTTCCTCATTCATTTTTTCTACATGCCCTAACCACCGAAGCATTCCTTTTTTAATCCTGGTTACAACATCACCTTGCAAACCACAATCTTCTCTTATCACACAATTTCTCACTCTGTCATTTAGATTCAGCCCTAACATACTACTTAATGACCGCATTTCTACAGCATTTATTCTACTCTCGTGCTTCTTCTGCTACACCTAACTTTCACTACCATACATTAAAGTAGGGACTAACACAGCATTGTGAATTGCCATACGTGCCTTTCTGGACACATTCTGACTTTCCACAATAGAGTGTAGAGCCCCATTTACTCTATTTACTGCGTTGACTCGTCGTTCTATATATCCTTATCATATCTACCATCCCAGCAAAATACACATCCCAAATACACAAACTCATCTAGTTGCTCGACCAATTTCCCTTCTATTCTTATTTCACATATCGTTTTACTTTCTTCTCTTTCAAAAACCATAACTTTCGTCTTAATTGCGTTCACTTTCATTCCCCTTTCTTTTAATGACATGTTCATTAATGTAACCATCATTTGCAACTCGGCCGCCGACGACGCAAGTACGACTTGATCATCGGCGTACAAAAGGCATTTGACGGTTAACTCACCCATTCTTAACCCGCATTCTTCAACTTTCAAATTTTCCAAACAACTGTCCATAAATAGGTTGAACAGCCACGGGGAAGACACACAGCCCTGTCTGACACCTTTATGGATGCCAAACTAGTCCGAGTAGGCCCCGTTGATCCTGACACAAGCACTGGAGTCCCTATACAGAGACTTCAATGCCTGTATCAACCCAGCGCTCAACCCAAATGAGTTCAGTTTTTGCCATAACACATCCCTGTCCACTCTGTCATAAGCCTTTTGCAAGTCCACGAACGCACAAAAAATCTTTTGGTTTTTGGCCAAAAACTTCTCCGCGATCATGCACATGGAAAAGACCTGATCCGTACATCCCATTCCCTTTCTAAATCGTGCTAGCACATCCCAAATTTTTCCATCAGTATCTTTAATAACTATTTCAATTAGCACATTAGCATACAGTTTTCCCACAATGCTAAAAGGCTGATACCACGGTATTTTTACAGTCCTACTGCGCGATCCTTTTCCCTTATATATTGGGACTATCACGGCTTTGCACCAGTCTCCTGGTACCCGCTTAATTTCCCAACACAAATTACACAAGGTGTACAGCAGGTCTGCCACCACTCCCTCTCCAGCCCTTAGAATTTCGAGTGATACTCTATCATATCCGGCTGCCTTACCTGCTTTCATACTTTTCATTGCTTTCATTATTTCATCTATACCTATCTCTCTATCTCTTTCCTCTTCTTTTCTGAATTTCTATTTCATTCTCATAAAAACTCTCATCTCTCATCATCAGTCTCATCACTCATAAAAATGCTTTCAAAGTATTCCTTCCATCCCTTAAACTCGAAACTTCGTAATTCAGAATACAGCCATTCTGGTCTCGTATAGCATTCATTCTAGGCTGTTTTGAATGTACCCTGGCAGTTCTTACGAGTTTCCAGAACATTTTAATGTTTACCTTGAAGTTATCCGTTATTCTTTCATTATTCTTATCCGTTCTTTCTTGCTTTTTCCTTTCAACTACTTCTTTTACTCTATTATTTAGATGTCTAAAGACTGCTTTTTTTCTTTCAATGTCATCATTCATACCGCTAGAATGACTAGCCTTGGTTGCTAGTAAATCTAGCCATGCTCTCTTCTTTGCTTCAACTTCCATCCAAACCTTATCATCCCACCATAAAGTGTTATTTTTCCTTTCATTCCTTCTCTTAGTTACACCACATACTTCGGTAGCTGCATCCACCAAACCTTTCTTGACATTATACTACACAGTCTCCAAGTCTAAATCATTCATACACAATTCATCCACACCACTTATATGTATAACTTCTCTTTCACACCTTCATCTTGTAACCTCTCTGTTCTTATACGCTGTAACGCAGTGGTAGACACAGATGTCCGATGCCGCCAACGTCTGAATAGACCATTAATTCGGCATAAGACCAAGTAATGATCCGTCCCTACGTTGGACCCCGGTAAACCCCTGTATCTACCACTGCGCTGCTCATTCTTTCATCCACAATTATGAAATCTATCATGCTTTTACCACCTCTTTCCCATGTACACATGTGAATATTCTTATGACTAAAAGTGTTCGTCACAAAAGATTCTTTCCACACATACGGTGAGGAGGCTTTCACCATTCTCATTTATGCTTTCATCACCAAACGTTCCTAATACCCTTTTATAACCAAGCCTCTTCACGCCAACCTACCATTAAAATCTCCTAATATAACAATATTTTCATTACCCTTGCATTTCATTAGCACCATCCTTACCATCTCCCAAAACTGCTCTCGGATATAAGTGGGCTTAGACATGTCCGTGAGCTTCGACCATCTAATCATAGGCCCACCCTATACGTGTCCCCAGGTGGTGCTAAAGAAACGTACGTAGGCTTCGAGCGACTCATCCCCTATTGGAAGTGGCTGCTATGGCCTAATAATATATCTGATAATGAAATAATAATTGTTCACAGAAGTGAAAAACTTACGGTAAGTTGATACTGTCACCCTATATCTATCCTCGTTTCAAAAAACAAACAGATAGATTCAGACGTTCATCTGGGTGAGCACAACATTCTTATCTGTTCCTAACTCTAAGCAGTAACACACATACTACTGTAATCTGTTACCTAGTTTAGAAAGAAAATAGAATCAGTACTCAGAGTGGCATCGCATGTGTTGCCTTATTATTAGGTGTTTCATATCAGTACCACGCACTCACGGAATGCCAGCAGAAAAGAGTAAAAACATTTTACTGCTGTTTCGTTTAGTTAGAGACGGGAACTTGAGATCCCTTTAAACTGGTGAAGAGAGATTTCATCTTTATACTTAGGAGTGAAAAACCACCCGCATTTTGATCTTAATGAAGGTTAAGTGTCTTTGGGCCATAGCACCCACTTCCAATAGGTGTACTGTGAAATTTTTGTAACACTTACACAACCCTTACATGTATAAAAACAGGTGACCTTAATGCATGTCTCACACTTTCTTAATAGATTTTTGAATGGATTATTAAGAAATAAAATTTGCTAAAATTGTTACGTTTGTAAAGAGCTGTCATCATAAAATACAATATATTGTCAATAAAATCAACCTATTTTCATCTATATCTACCAATAAAGATAATTTTACGCACTAGTATGCAATACATTTACTATTCATGGGTACTAATCAAATTGGTATTATATTTATTTTAACAAGCGTTTATGGATTAATACGATTGTTTAGTTTCTTTTGTTGTATTGCTTTATCGGCAATTATTACATTTCTGAAATAATTTGAAAATTGCGCATAAAGTGATTATGGTACTTATTATGTAAAGCGCCAATATTTATAATCCTGTATTGTGTAGAATACCAAGATATTAAACATTCAGGAAATGTATAAAATATTATATATTTCATACATTACCTAGGCATTCTATACAACACCGAATGTTAAATCGGCAATGTATTGAATAAGAGGTACCGGAATAGCGGAAGTGTAGTTCACGGTTTGTTTTAAGATACTAATTAGTGAAATTGACGTCCCCAGTCAAGACATGACTTAACCTAACTTTTTTTTTTACGTGGGAAAATCCTCATGGATGCCGGCCTGTTGCAAAGGCGGCAGACGGGTTATACTGGACTCCTACCAGCTAAAACCCCACGGAGTTAAGTTGTTATTGTTTTGAGTTGTTATTTGTTGGTTCTGCCCATCTCCTGCTTCATTCGCCTCTGTCACCTCTTACGACGCCCATGGATGGTGTAGTGTATTTTTTTTACTTCGAAACTACATATTACCGTTACCGTTACATCCTATTAAAGTCCACTGTTAAACACAGCCCCCCCCCCCCCACCATTACCCCAAATTACGGTACAATTTTGTACAAAAGGTAACCAAACCTACTACGCAAACACTGCGGCTTACAATATCGTCGTACAATAGCAAGTAAAAGAACCTGCAGGCGTAACTCCGAAAATATATTTTAGTTACTGAAATAATATGAGCCTTAAAATTACATTTTTGTTTACTATAGCTGAATTTTGAAATATTGTCGAAATTGTTTTCATTCATATTCATCATTTTAGTTTCATGATATTAAAAATATTTCCTTAAATTTTTTAGATTTGCTTATAGTTTAAGTGGATGTCAAAATTTATCTTTTATATCCATTTTATATTGCCAAATGTTCTTTCTTGTAAAATAAACGTGCTACTTTCTAATAATATAGGAGTTTCGACATCGTTGTAGATTAAGTTAATTTTATTCTTCGTAGACGGCCTGGTTTCCACTAATTTTCAGAAAGTCGTAAATTAGCGTGATATCTATTTGATGATCCTTCACGAATATTCTTGTAAAATTACTGGCAAATTAACGGTCATTATTTTTGTACAGCGTTGTCCTTAGATTATCGAAGCGGACGGTATGAGTAATCTCGTGCGAGTAAGACGATATTATCTATAAATTAATACGTGAAGGGAAAATTTTGGACCCCTTTTTAGGCATATTCCGCGCACGGAGGAATGTGAAATTGGTATAGTAAATTTATATATATATATATATATATATATATATATATATATATATATATATATATATATATGTGTGTGTGTGTGTGTGTGTGTGTGTGTGTGTGTGTGTGTGTGTGTGTGTGTGTGTCACAGAGAAAGTACAAGCATAATAGGTATTTTACTACCTACTCTAAGGCCAATGTCACAATAGTCAGTGATCAAACCTTAGGGTAATTACATATGTGTAATAAATACTAATAGTGAGTCAACTAATAGTAATTTCAATAGCCTCGATTAATAATTTAAAAAAAACACCCTAATTTCAATAGAGAAGATGGCAGCACCCTGCTTGGGATCCTATAATTAATAAAATTAAATCCAAACTCAAGCATACCACTGCAAGACTTCAAGATACTATAAGCTATAATTCTGGGTAGATCGGACCAAAAATTAATATTCAAAAACTGAAGGTAGCCGAGATAACTATGACCTCAGGACGTTAAACACCTCAGTCTTCCCAGTGACTATGGGTGCTGTAACGCACCCGAAACGTCGGGAACTAAAAAGTTAAATTAAATGCGATAGAATCCGTAAAAATTTGTTTCATTTAATGTATAGTGTTCGCGTCATTATAAGAAATAATTACACACATGGTAATTACATACATACGTAGATCAAACAGTCAAATATTGCGCATAAATAATTACTGACAGGTTGACTAAAAAGCCGAAAATTTTGTGTGATATCAAATGTTTCTTTTTCAATAGTATGTGGAATGTATTTCAAGGCAAAAAGCGTTCATTTTATATTTTGTTTGTGTAGATTAAATACCTTTGTTTAATTTATTAATGTACAGTTGAAAGTGGAATACGGCTTATATAATATGCAAAACTCAAAATTTTATGAATAATAGTCCAATTTCGACTACTAGGCGACCACTAGTCTTAATAAAAAATTTTGGTAAGATGATGATTCGTTTATACATCGGTATACGTCGTAGTGGTATTACATTATTAGTCACGTAAGCTATCTTTTATGCTAAAGCTGCCGCGATTAGTTCCAAAAAAGGTTCTAGGATTCTCTACACTTACCATACGAATCACAGCAGGTATCTGTTAGAGCGTGGTCCTACCCCGGTCGAGCCGACCCATTTGTGTTACAACTATATATATTTGCAGCGTGGCTCTACCACTTTAAAAACTATTTATTACTTGTGATACGATGGTTGATTATTCAGTATTATGTTTCTATAGTATATAATTTGCACTTAAACATTTTTATCGTATTCTACATTTTATCAAATTATTGCAGTTACAATCTTGATTATTCTGAAAGTCTCAACTGCAAAGTTTTGAGCTCAGTTCTATTTAATTATTTCACTGGTATTTACAAATGAATAGATGGGAATAAAATAATACTTGTAGCGTATTCAATTTCAAATAATAAAATATATCTCCCATAGCATAAAAACTAGTGAACACCAATATTTATTTTCAATTAAAATATGGATAACAACTGGGATTACGGTATTCATTGAATACCGTAAATTCACACTATTTCTAAAAAAAAAATGTAGAAAAATATCCTTAATTGGTAAATAACAAGAGATGAATTTTATGTACGTAAAAATATTGAAAACATAACTAATTGAATGGGTATTATTATTTGAAAGGAAATGTAGAGCTTTACACTGTTATTACATATTACACCTGTACACTTTTTTAATATTTATTTAATTTATATGTCCGATGATCCAACCTATTCATGCTACAGTCATGATACAGCTAAAGCGTGGCTCTATCATGCGTATACCGTCTACCATATTTTGTACACACGCGTTAAATCAATATATTTATGACAACGCTTATTAGTTATGTAAACAACTTTACTTAGAGATGTTCTAGTTGACGAAGTCTTATCTACTGTATTATTAGTAAGCACATAACAAGGTACTTGTTGTTCACAGGTGCGAAAGCTTTATAAATGTCACTGGCGTAGGATTTCTGATGTAAAATACTTTGTGTTTTAACAACATCATATCACAAGTTTTATTAATTAAGTATAATTTTTTCTATTAATCAAGATATTTTAACTATGATACGCTTGTAGTTTCATGAAAACGGTCATATTTGACGCCTTGTAAATTTACAACTATATTTTTAACGCATGATATAATAAGCAACTTCATCATGTAAAAATTTTTACGACTACGCCAATACTTTTTTACTTGGTAGAGCCATGCTGCAGCTATATTATGGTTGAAGCATGAATAGGCCAGCTCGACCGGGAAAGGAATACGCCCTCATAGAATACGAGCTTAAAATAGCAGCTCAATGCTGCTGTGTTTCGTATGGGGAGTGTAGAGAACCTCAGACCCTTCTTACTGTAAAACGTGGATTTCATCTTAGTCGTTAGGGATGACAACGCATCTGCATTTTGGTCTTTAATCGAAGATAGATGTAGATGTCAATGGGCCACGGCATCCCTTTATCATCAGGTGGAATGTATGGCCGTTTGTAAACAATTTCTATAAAATATATGTCCTGTTAATTTAAAATAACTTTCACGGATTTTATCGAGTTTAATTTAATTGTTTTTAGATATTTATTTACCTGTGGATATTCATATTACCATGCTGTAGCGAGTGGTGACAGCGTATGAGAATCCAACACCTGATTTCATCTCGTGGCGTGGGTTTCGTAAGAGTCGACTATTGGTAAAATTGCCAGGAATATTTCATTGCGTTCAATAGATGGCGACACATACACCCCATTTACGACACATAAAATGCCTAGACTGATCAGTATGAAAGGTACAAGACGTCTGGTTCTACAATCGTTAATCTGATTGCCTAGCGTGACAATTAAGCCAAATTCTCCCTAAATCGGGAAAGGCCGATGCATTAGAAGATATTCTGGACATTTTGAATAATCTCGAAGTGGCAAGTAAATATAATTTTATTCTAATAGAACCAACATTTGTGCAAATCATATTATATTGTAAGTTATTGAGTCTGATAATTTTTGAATTTACTCCTGTCCTTAATATTTATATTTTCCTATTAATTTTTCAGTCTAAGCAAAGTCCCCTGCTGAACAAAGCCTCCTCCCTTATACTGCTCATAAGTGGCAGGTAGATCATTTGATATAGTTGTCACGCTTGGGTAGTTATTTAATTAATAATGAGTTTTTATGAGGAAGATACTGCTGCCCATATCCTGTTTTAGTTTCCTTCTGTTGCTTCTTACGTTACAAGAACGTTTTTATATTTCCGACTTAATACATTTCGATTGTTTGATTTAAGGAAGTAAAAATTTGTTGAATTCAAATATTACACAACCCCTTTCTCCGATTCTCAGCCAAAAAAAAAGTGCAAATCATATAATGTTGGTTTTTGTGTCTCATTAGATTTGTAATAATTTTCGCATAATATCAAATTCGGTTTCTTAAGTATGCTGTCTTTTGTACGTTAGTAAGTAATTACTTTTATATTTTATTTATTTTATTTGGAACGCCAACAGCATTGATACATTTCACTTATTACAAAATATAAAATTGACTTAGCTCTTGCAATGTATTTGCATATAGATTACGAGACAAGGAGAGCTCAAACAATTTTTTTCTCGTGCTATTGTGTTTCGTAAGGTGAGTGTAGAGAACCTGAGACCCTATTTACAGGATACGAGGCATTCTATTTTAGTCCTCAGGGGTAACAACACATCTGCATTTTGATTCTTAATCCAGGATAAATGTAGACGTCTATGGGCCACCACATCCACTTACCATCAGGTGGACTGTGTGTTCGTTTATCATTGTTATTTTATAAAAAAGGTACAGCATTTCGAAAAGGCTTACTGTATTTTTTACTTCACTATCCACTGCGAATTTACTTCATTCTGACCTACCGTTCTAATCGCAAAATCACTACCTTGGGCACAGTTTGCTACGAAAGAGTGTACATCTATTGAACTATAAAATGTCCTTTGTAGTATAGCTTACGACAAAATAAATTATTGAAATTTGAATATTAGGCTTTATTAACCTAATAAGTCAGTGCAGTATCATCACTAGCTACAAACATCACAAAGTAAATCATTAAAATCATTAAAAATTAAGACAAATACCTATTTACGAATGGTAGAGTCATGCTGTAGCTATATTATTGTAGCACAAATTAGTCGCCTCGACGAGGAAAGGACCACACTCTCACATAATACCAGCGTAAAATAACAGCTTAATGCTGCTGTGAATCGTATGATTAATGTAGAGAATCCCGTCTTAGTCCTCAGGGGTGACAACACAACTGCATTTTGTTTCTTAATCGAGTATAGATGTAGGTGTATATGGGCCACATCATCCACTTAACATAAGATCAACTGTATGCTAGTTTGTCCCCCTTATTCTATAAAAAAAAGAATAAAATCAATCGCATGAAAAGTTATTACTTAAAATTCAACGTTAAGAGAAGTAATTACAAGAAGCAAAGCGTTGTCTGTAGTTAAAATGAAATTATTCAGTTTCCAAGCGACAGGTATAATTAATTCAACAATAGTAATTTGATTAAACGATAAATAAAATTATAACATAGAAGCATTTAACACTGTCCATTTAAAACTGTGATTTTAATTTAAAACGTCCTCATTAATATTAGATTGTTGTCAAATTATCAACTAACCTTGCTTCGTTACTGTATACTTATATTCTATGCTGTAAAATACGGATGCTCCCTAATTTGGTAGAAAAAATGCCTAAAGTTTAACTACCATGGGGTCAAACTTGGGCTGTGTCAGATTTTTACTATTAGAACACTCCAATGTTACCGAAACTTTTTGGAAAAGAACAAAGATTCTTACAAAGCCACATCTCTTACTGCGTAATCCCTTCGAGTATTTATTATGAGGAAGCTATGGGGCCAGGAAAACGAGCACTTGAAACACCAAGATACATGTAGTGTTTATATGTGAGTTCTTATCATGGAACATTTTATGTGAAAGGACTAAATTTTTGGCCTAGGAATTGGTCAGGGTATGTACCACCCTCTTACCTATTTCGATGAAACTATGAAACATATGCTGATGTGGTGATGATGGTGATGTGGACCTCAAGATAATATGTCAGCTAAAGCGCCTTTAGATACCATCGTCATCGACTGCATCAACTGTCTTCTAGCTCAAGCTGCCATCAAAATCTCTCAAAAACGTCAAAATGTAACATATCAACATACTGTGTAGAAGATTTAAAACTAATTGTAATAATGGATAATTTCTTAAATTCTTGACTATAGCAAAAGTACAACAGTACGAGTTCATTATCAAAGAAAAAAAAGGTACCATTTTAAGTATTATAATTGTATTTTAGAATTTACCAAACGTAGCTAATTAAAACGTATGATATACGGTTTTAGCTCGAGTGTCTAGTCTAGCGTGAGTTGTTTGCGGAATAAAGGACAGCATAATCTGTTTATATTAAAATGCAAATAAGAACTAATTGGCGACATTGGCTAAGTGCTCGACTTGTGCTGTAGTGAACAGCATTATTGCAATATTTTTGCAATAAATGTTTTAATTTGAGTCGTCATAATATATAATTACTATCCTCGGATTTCGTACTGTATATTTATTTTTAAATTTCGAATTCTAATATTTCTTTATATCAATGAATATGCAAAACATTATATTTATAGTGAAGTTAGAACGACACATTGTTTTAGTATTTTAATAATATTTTTATTAAACACCATTAACAACATGTCTCTTTATTGACACCTAGCTAACATATTTCTTATTTGCTTACTGCATTCTTGGTCTAGCGCTCGTAAACTCGGTTGCTGATACAGAGGTCCCGGGTTCGAACCCTGGGTCAAGCCAAAATCAATAATTTGGTTTTTCTGTCAAGGAATTCTCAGTAGCAGCCCGGAGTCAGGAAGTTGGCGGTGTCTCACCCCCTTCGCCTTAGAAAACACGTAAGGCCATTGGTTGGCCAGCGTTTAATCTCTCTTCGGTCGTGTCGGATTACCGTCCCATACTGTGAGAGTGATGGGATAGAGAGTGTATTTGTGATTGCGCATACACTCGGGCACCGTAAACTTACCCTGTGCAGATGACTAGTTTCCGTTGAGACTGGCTACCGTGACCGAAAGGGTGACAAAGTGGGGGGATAATGGCCGTGTCATAGCCTCATAGCCTCAAGCCTCATAGCTGCCGAAAATCATGTTCTGTAAACCCCTTTTAAAGTCACTAACGAATCATAAGGTCACCATTGGGAACCCCAATGCTGACCTAATAATACGGCCGGCGCAAGATAACCGATCTTCATGAAATAACATTGAGTCTTGTCTCTCAAGTCTTGAAATAATATCTACTAGTGTACAAATACTTTATTTGCTCCTCCAATTCTGAATCCTCCTGAAATTTGGTTAAGTTGCTCAGTAATTCTGCTTAATAAATTTTTTATTGTAAAATTTGCAAATTATCTTACCAGTCTCGAGCATAAGTGCAAAGTCGCCTTTTGATGTTCCACGGGATACATTTCGGGTGTGCATAGCGATTGCAACTTAATTCCTTCCTCTTCCTTCCACCATCTGATAACTCGACGCTCGGCTCGAGATTTCATTTTAACGACATACCAGTAACCAAACTATTTGCTTTTCCTTTCGTTTGCGTATACCGAAGAATTGGAATAATTTGACATTATCTGAATTTCCATCCGATTACATTGTGTCTTCGAGGCAATACTACTAACGTCTTTTAGGCTTAGTTTAAATTAAGGCAGTGCGATTTACCATCTTCGCCTGCATCACAACATACCATCTAGTCAGACGGTAAAAAGCCACTGGCTTGAAATAAAGTCTACCTACATTGGATGCTCTAATTACCTATTGCGAATGTTCATGGACGGCACAAGTCGCGTTTGTGAGCTGTATGCTTATTTGCCCTTCTTCTGAAATTAAAGCACTATATATACATAAAACTTCAATGGACTTAGGTAAGTAAATTTATAGATTCATTGAAAAGTAACGCAATTTCTAAAAAGGTTTAAGCTTGTTGCAAATGTATTAAGTTTTGGAAAAAATAATGCCAGAAAAATCTTATGGCTCCAAATTCTCCCTACAATGAGAGATGTCCATGTCCAGCACCGAACTTTCAAGAGCCAGTAAAGAAAAAAGAAAGAGAAGCTAAGCGGAGAAACTGAGACAATGTCAGATACACGGGGACAATCACCATATATTCTACCTGGCGCAGTGCCTTAACAATAAGTTTTACGACGCTGAGGGCCGCGACGCGGGTTCGAATCCATTCTGTGGCCTACAAATAATTGCTCCGTGTGTGGATTTTTGTTCTTGTGCAATTTATGTATGTAAACGTTTTTTTAAGCAAAATAACAAAAAAAAAGACACCGAAAACCTAAAAGACATATTAGGTTTTCGCTGCCTTTTTTTGCATATTTGTTGGTTCCAGAAGTATTTCGAAAACAGGGTCTTGGCCACTAGATTACGCGTCACATAATATTTTAAAGCAAAATATGAAATAACTCTCGAACGAAAAAAAACGCACATGAAAAATTTCATTTGATAAAATAAATCTGAATTGGAAAACCAGGTATAATTTATCCCATTAACATAATCCAGTTTAACGCTCCATTTGTATGAGATTCTGAACGAATCAGGAAAATTGTTCATTAAAATTGTAACATTTACCATAATAACAGTATTAATAATGCAGTAGGCTTAATCTGGTAAAAAAACGGATGTATCAGATATATTGACGACCCACAGACATACGTAATATAATTATGTAAATTCGCAAATATCTTTTTTTAGTAAGCGTGACAAACGAGCCACCGTCCACCTGATTGTTAAATAACTAAAAAATATATTTCAAATTCTGAAGTAGGTATTGAAGATATATTGTATAGAACAAATAAATCTCCGATTTCATTTTATAAAAAAAATATAATTTCTTGACAATGATTTAATTTTAACCCGGGATTCTAACCCGTGACCACATGATCAGCGGTCGCGCATACCACCGTGGCAGTCAATTATTATAATATTTTAATAGCATTTTAACTTCTGAAACATTTTGTTCAATCTGGCGTGATGTTCATTTAACATTATGTGATTTAAATAATTGTAATTAATATGTGCCTTTATGTCGTGCCAATTAAGAAAATGAATGTGAGAAAACTATTAATTTTCCTCTTCGCAAAAGGCGAGAAAATAATATGGAATATTCTATGTATGCCACTGGCAGGCGAGTGGATGAATGACCCTTGCGAGGATGGCATGCCGCCCAACCTTTTCATTATCATTTCTTATTATTTAAGCGTATTTTGAGGTACATGAGGTTTGAATTAAACAATTTATTTATGTCTACATTCTTTAATTTAATTCCTAAGACACAAAGGAGAAGGAACTAAAGACGTCGTTTTCCTCCAGATAATGTTAACGAAGCAGGTTTTATTTTATTTTATTTTATTCGGAAAACTTACAGCAATTGGTTATTATTAAATAAAAAAAATATAATAATATACTATTAAGCCATTTACAAGTTTCAATTTTTAGAATTAAAAATAAAAGGTATAAACAAAAGCCAGTTCAAAGATAAATAAACTAGTGAACAATAGGTACCTTATAGTTAAAAAGCTATGTGTATTATGAATATTTTAAGAATTAATAACTACAAAGATTTTAAGCAAAATATTCACAGGTTAAGGTACTCTTGGCCACACTCGGGGAAGTATTAAATGGATCAATATTAAAGTTAAGCGATTTTATAAATTTAGCAGTTCTAATCATTAAAGAATTACGTCTATAGTTCGTATGAGCTCTGTTTATGTAAAGTTTGCGTTTCCTCTTATTTGATATTAGAACATTTAAAGTAACATCAGATAATAATTCCGGAGAGTAAATTAAACCATTACAAATTTTTACATAAAAACATACGTCATTAATATTACGTCGAACAGATAAAGGAAGAAAGTGATATCGTTTGCACCTCTCTTAATAATCAAGATAGTTTAAAAACCTTTTCTGGATACCCTCAATACGACACTTATAAACCTTACATTGTGGGTTGCAGACCTGTGGTGCATATTCAAGAATAGGCCGTACAAATGAAAAAGACTCATAATCACCTAGATTGCCATAGGTGTTGTACTTACGAAGGTATTTGTGTTTATTACGTAGTATCTTTATCAGAGGCTGGCTATACCAAGGCGGGTAACGAGAGCATTTAACAATTTTAATCGGTATGTATAAATTTCTTAATTCGTATATTTTATTATAAAATAATTTTGTCGCATTATCCAAATTATCTACATTAAGTTGAGAGTACCAATCAAAGCCATTTAATTCAGCCCATATCTTGTTAAACCTATCCTTAGAATAAATGTATTTGATTTGATTTAAAACTGGCAGTACATTGACCTTCACAGATTTTATAAGAATAGATAAAGCTTTGTGATGAGCATCTTCCGGAATAAGCGGGTCGCAAGCTATTACACAGGTGTCAGAATTGCTCAACACAAGATCTAAAATCACATTATTTACATTATATACACAATTGTATTGTCGTAATCCTAAATAATTCAGAGTGTTAATAAATAAATCATAAAGATCACTCATATAGCTAGTCGCCGTCATCTCCGAATTATCTGGGCTTGTTTCCTATTTAACAGCAGGCACATTAAAATCGCCAGCAAAAAAAATTGTCACAAAAATTACGTAATTATAAGTCAAATGAGTTACCTCTATTTTCTTTACATAAGTAGATAGTACATACGTGTATACGACATCGGTTAATAATTATGCTCACCCAAATGTCTTCGGCAGAAGATTGCCATTCGGTTACCTCAACAGAAGTAAACTCACGTTTGATCGCTATTAAGACTCCACCGCCCAATTTTTGTCCTGTTCGTAAATAATTACGATCCAATCTCCAAACAATGTACCTGTCATCAAACAGCTCAGAACTATATATGCTATCAATTAGCCAAGTTTCAGTCAGGCATATAATATCATAATTATTTAATCGTATATTTCTACAAAATTTATCCGTTTTCGACCGAAGGCCTCTTACATTCTGATAGTAAACGTTTAAAGATATTATTTACAATAACAAAAACAATATTTTCCTAAATATCTTACTATAGTAAAATGTAAAATGTCGAGGCGGGACGTTGAAATATAAACAAGTCATAAGTATACTTGTAATTAAGTATGTAAGTATTCGACAACAGCATATATCTTTAATTAATTTCTGTAGGGTGTATAAAGAGTGTGTCTGCAGTGTATATAGATAGGTACAATTTAAAAATAATGTTAATATAAACCAGTTTATAGGGCGCAGTTTACCCCTTCGGAACATTAGTGTGACTATTCTGACATAATATAGATTTATAAATATGTAAGCGATTAAGTACCGTAAAATAACATTTAAATTATTTGTGCGATCCCAAATAGGGTATAGCAAAATTTTCAATAGAAAAAATATTCTCTGTTTGTACATAACAAACAAGTAGTAAACTATGTAACGAGATATCAACTTTATAGTATTACTTGTTCGGGTAAAAATTGTTAAGCATAGGGCTAATTTACCTGCCTTGAGCCTGCCTGTTTGAGCTCATATGGATAATAGAAAAAGTGAATCATACGGACCCAACCAGTGGTTTCAAAACATTTTATAGTTTTAATAGATTTTGTTGCAACTTTTTCAAATACATGACATGAACTTATATCATTTTCTGAAGGTCCCTTTCTGTCTTTATCGATAGGATGGGAGATGTCGTATTTTTCCGTGCAAGGATTTTCGAGTTCTTCACACATACGACCTGGAAGTTTTTTCTTGAGCAACAAACTTAGTCTTATTAAGTAAAGTTTTGTTGTAGGCAGTTAGGTGATCATTCACAAAGATACGGTTGTTGCCTTGTAGACCTATACCAATGGTGGTGAGCGCAGACATGGAAGAATATTTTCTGGCAGCAACGACGAAGTCCTCCTTTACAAAACGATTGTTGAAACATACAATTATAGGCTTAGTTCTGTTTGGATCTCGATTAGGCACCCTAGTGACGTAGTTAATTTGGCTTTTAGAGAGTGTGAAATCAACTTTAGAGCCAATGGAAATAACAATATCCAAAAGTTTTTGCCTATTTTCGTGGGCACTCCTTTTATTTCCGCATTATTTAATCGTGCTCATTGATCTTTAAACTATATTTGAGTCTCAAGTTTCTGGCAAAGGCAAACAACTTTCTCTTTCTCACATTTGACTACTTTGACACGTGATTCATAGTGCACAATTTTTTTGGAGAGTTCTTGGATGACGTTGTTCGTTTGGACGTTAGATTTTTGGAGCTGAGTGAGATCATCCTTCAGGTACTTAATGCCCTCAACAATAGAATCAAGAGAATTTAGTTTATTTGCAATATCCTTGATTTCCTTCATCAATTGTGTTGGAGTTATCTCTTGGTGTCCGAAATCGGTTGGGCCTGAAGGCTTAGTAATTGATGCCTGCGAGGGAGATTTACCTTGTCCTTGTCCTTGTTTGCACTTTGGACACGGCCAGGTCATTTTTCGATCACCTAATTTACGGTAAATGCGCAATGGAAGTGAAGACAACTCTTACAAAGGCAGCAGTCCGCTCCATCTGCAACTTGTTCTTTGCATTTACTGCAGGTCGGCATAGTAAGCAATTCACGTAGTTTGAGAATCAATAACAACAAAACGTAATTTCAATCAATATGCACGTTCACTATTATTGAATACGTTATAGAAAGTTCAACTTTGCGAGTGTCGAGTATACGGTCGTTTTTTATTTAGAAACGTTTAGGAAATGATTTTAAATTGGAATAAGGTAGTGCGCAGAACTGTTTCGCTCGTTGGCGTACAAGAGACTGATTATGAAGCAGTTAAAGTACATATTTATGTCATTTTGTAGTTGTGTAGTGGCGGCGTCAGAAAATAAACTAACCCATAACACCCCGTGCCTACTTTAAGAGACATTATAGAGAAATAAAACAGGCAATGGGCAGCAGCATATTCCTGATTAAAATTCAAAATAATTAACAACTACGATTACCAACCCGCCCGATAAGCGTGGCAACTATGACAAATCCCCTACCACTATGTGGCAATCTATGCGGGAGGTCTATGTTCAGCAGTTGAATTTTTTAATAAATGAATTTTTGTTCAAAATAAAAAAATTACATTTTTACTTCAATCGACGTTAGTATTCAGTATGTAGCATCAGTGAGTTCGCATCGTAAGATAATCCATCGCCCCATTTGGTCATGTTGTAAAAGGTCACTATTAGAAAAGCCAGAAATATCACGATTCCTCCTATGGGGGTCTCCAGGTCTTAGGTATTAACAGACCCTCAATACCTAAGACCTGAGCAGCATCAAAAGTTCGTAAAGTTTGGTCCTGCTATCGCTAATGCGCTTGCTTTGCTTTTGTTACCTAAGTTATAAACAATCAAGGTACAATGAGCCTACCTATTTTTTATGGAGTAACAGTGAAAACCGAGCGCACCTGATCTAACTGATTGTAAGTGGATGCTGTAGCCCATAGCCATCTGCAGTCATCCCCGATTAAGAATAAAAATGCAGATGCGTTGTCACCCCTGGGGACTAAGATGGAATGCCTCGTTGCCAGTAAAAAGGGTTTCCGGTTGTCTACACACACCATAAGAAACATAGCAGCATTAAGCTGCTATTTTACGCTGGTATTTTGTGAGAGTGTGATCCTTCCCCGGTCGAGCCGACCCATTCCTGCTAAAACTATATCTGCAGAATGGCTCTACCACGTAAAGATATATATAAATAGATAAATCTACCTAGCATTATTACTCCTTTATCTGATCGTCTTTTAGAGAGAGACCAAATATTACGATTTTATAAACTAGTTAATAACCTTGTTGATAAGTCATTTTTATTACAAATCTTAACTACGTGCTTCATAAAACAAACAACTCATTTTTGGGTAGATGTATAGCTCTTTGTAACAAGACTCCCAGCATTAATGAGCTGCCTTGGCATAAATTCAAGGCACATTCAAATAACATTTTAATAAAATAAGGATATAAATTATATGATTATATAAGTGATAAAAATGATTGGACATATTAAGCTTTCTTAGACTTTCTTGATTTGTGTATATGTTTTTTTAATGATTATATTGTAACTTTTGGATAAAAATAGTACTTTTGAGTTCCTTGGCGCTTTTTCTCATAAGGTCTCCAAGGCAATAAGGACTTATTGAAGAGATGCCGTAGCTTTTTTGACTTTAAAAAAGTGCTTTATAAAGGCCAATTTTGAAAAAAAAAAATTTGATTTTGACTTTGACTGTGACATGCAATTTTATGTATCTTTGATTGAGTTCTCCGTAAAACAAAGATTGTATTTTTGATATAAAACGGGTTATTGTACTATGAATTCAAGGATGTTAATAACCCCTGGGAATTAAGTTATCACTACCAAGTTATTTGAAATCATATAAATTATATAGTACTAATATACTAATTATTTGTATAGCATAATGTGTAACATAACATTTGATTGTAAACTTCTTTTTTCAAAAATATGTCCCCATAAGGTTCTTCCCATGATTTCTAAACCAGTAGTTAATTAAAAAGATTTTCCATTAGTATTATTTATAATCTACATAAAATAAAATAAAAATATTTCTATTTCTGTGTGAATTATGTCAACCTGTACGCCCCGTTGAACGCTCTCTACTGGATCTTACCCTTAGGCTTAGATAATAAGTCTTTACCTATGAAACTTCCGTTTTGCAGTACCTACTGGCAATTTCAAATCATAATAATTTTTGTTTGGCTAAGAATTCTAATTTCAAATTAATTTTATTTTAAAAAGATGGAATTTTTTTTTTCAAAATTAGTCATTTTTTTATTAGTTAGCGTTATGTTTTCATCGCATTTAAACATTGTCATCATGGAAACATTAATAATTCGAGTAATTATGGAACATAATTGTGACAGCAACGCGGCACAAGCGGCACGCAACATCAACGATGTTTACGGAGCGTATACTACAAACGAACGCACCACCTGTTATTGGTTTTCCCGCTTCCGTTCTGGAAATTTCAACCTGTAAAATGAACCTCGTGGTCGTCTGAAAAAATTGGTCGACAATGAAGAATTAAAGGCGATTGTGGAAGCTGATGATACTCAATCTACGGCTGAATTAGCAGCAGCTATCGACGTTAGCATCAAAACAATATTGGTCTATTTGGTTCAAATTAGCAATGAAAAAAGCTTGACAAATGGGTGCTACAAGTTAAGCTCTCCGTCATCCGCCGTATTTACCAGACCTTGTGCCTACAGACTTCTATTTTTTTCAATACACGAGAGGTAGTACAAAATGGTTTTGAAGAATTTGTTGCCTCCCGTCCAGCTGATTTCTTCAAGAAGGGCATAAATAAACTGCCACTGCGTTGGCAATGATGCATCGAGTGCATATGTGTTAACTATGATCAAAAGAAACAAAAATATAGAAAAAAAAATTACCTTAACTTATTTCATAAGAAACGGCAATTTCATAGGTAAAGACCTAATATCATGCATAGAATTATTCGTTATAAATATGGTCGTTATAGATAATTCTGGTCATCATAAAACAGGTATAAACATTAAATATTTTATAAAAAAAATAATTATATTATTAAAATTCGTAATGAAAAACCACTTACGGTCCACCTGATGGTAAGTGCCCACTGCAGCCCGTGGACACTTGCAACCAATTTCAAATAAATCTGAGGATTATTATTAGCCTGTAATCATACTGGTTCTCTATACCGTTCAGAATGGAACACAGCAGTGCACGCATTACTATTTGGCGGCAAAGTGTATCTTCCCAGACGGACTAGTAGGCAGAAAAGGAGTCCATCCACCCAGTAGTGCTCGTCTCTAAGCAAAATTTTTCGACATAGAAGAAATAAATCTGGAATTACGCTGCCAAAAATAAACAGGTTTTGTCAGGTTTAGACACTTAATATAAAAGACTAATTGACAATTACCTTATTTACGTTTCAGTGGAGCCCAGACACAATTAATCTATTTGTTACGCAAGCGTTCCTTCCACTTGAAGAATTGAAATACACATTTCATTTAAATACCTTTTTGACCTAGTTCTCCTACTTTTTAATTAAGACGTTAAAATAAACCATCAAACCGCAAGATTATACTCATCTTCTTAAATTAACAAGTTTTTTTAATGATTTTCAAAGTCGCTTCTTCAAACAAACAAGACCAGGATTTCAATTTACATTAGTGTTTAATGTTATGATATATTAAAATTTTGAATCATATTTAGATTTTATCAGATATCAATATATTATATTGATATTTAATAAAATCAAACTCAGATACTCACCCCCTTATTGTTACCAAATTTAAACCATGTTATAATCTACAAATTATGTATGTATATGTATCTATATTAAAATATCCAAGATGTTGATTTTCATCAGTACCCACGCGCTCTCTACTGTACTCGTTCATACATTACTACAAGGCACTGTCCCGGGCTTACCGTGTAGTGTTATCATGTAGTGGAGGTGTAAGAATATCCACTACCCCATATCATCCCGTGGGTTTCGTAAGAGGCAACAGAGGGAAACAAATCATTAGATGGGCTGCAGCGTCTTCTTAATAACGACTAAAAAAACTGCGGTTGCCTACCCGCTTGCCAAGCGGCAACTATGGCAAATATCAAATGTATGTAACGGTAGCTGTCCCGAGCTACCTACGTCCTATTACTTCAAACAAGCCTCATCTAGTAATCACTCATTCTAGTGACCACCGTACACTTTGTCTTTACGAGGCTGCCAACTAAAAACTTACTCCAATTTAGTATTTAATGAACTTTATGATAAATTCTTTGCCACTTCGCGATATGATGTCAGTGAGCTTTTTTTCAAAAACGGAAATGACAAATAAACTTTCAATCTGGTGGTAAGTGACCGTCATAGTTGTTGTAATTGTAACTCACGGTTTATAATAAGCCAATATCTCTCTAAGCCATTCGGACCGAAAGGCAGCAGATCTCTGCACTGTTACTGGCAGAAATGAGAAAGCGGTGGTACTTATCGTATACCTTATTTTTATACTAGCATTAATTGTTGGTGTAAGTGACCGGGTAACTTTTGAGCGAATTGACCGATTAAAGTTATCTTCACACTATATTTTTAGTATCTGCGACAGAACTTTGCTTGGCGTAAAAAAAATCATCATCATCATCATCATTACAGCCCTTTACAATTCTACTGCTGAACATTGGCCTACCCTGTATGAACGGCCTGTTGCCACTCCAGCTTACTAATACGTAATGCGAACTAGTAAAGTTTTAGTTAAATACAAACAATCTTATATTTTAAAACTACGTATTTTAAAAATAATATATTTTTAATATATTTGAAGAAAATACAAATTAAATATAACGTCAAGCAGCCGTGTACTCGTAGTTGCGGTGTAAGAAAATCCATTTTTCCGTTGTTTCCGTGCCGTGGGTGTCCTACGAGGCAACCAGAAAATATCACATGGCTTCAATAAATGACATTATAATCATTTTGTCTCCGTTAGACGTAAAACACCAAAACCATTTTCGCAAAAATTTTGGAAGGCAATTTCTTCCTATAATGGGAGAGGACCATGTCCAACTGTGGGAAATAAAACTGACTAACTTTTCTCATAAAGTATTATGTATATTACGATATAATGTTATTTTTATTTATTTATTTAAACTTTTATGCACAAAAAAAAATCGTACATATGGCGGACTTAATGCCTTAATGCATTCTCTCCCAGTCAACCATTACGCTAAGCAGAGATAAACATATAAATAAACATATGTTATCAAACCATAATAATAATGTCCTCCAGACCGAATTTCGATAAAGGCAGCCAGTCTCATGGGAGAATATCTATGTGCGCAGGACAGGATTATGGTGCCCAAATATATGCGCAAGTACAGGTGCACGCTCTACATCCTCACTCTCATAGTCCGATAGAACAGCAATCCAAAACGATCGGAGCAAAATCAGGCGCAGGGTCAACGGCTTTACGTGCTTTCCGAAGCAAAATTTCCTTGCCAAAAAACTTAATAACTGGTTTTTGGCCCGATTCAGAATTCGAGACCAACGAGGCAGTCAATCAAACTATATTATACATAATATGTATAAATAAATACGAATTAAGGACGCTTAAATTGTTTTTTCATATTTCATTCAATATAGCTATTCAGCGGGGAAATGCAGCCAGCGTTCTTGGCACGATACCGCGGGGAGTAGGATTGTATGATAATTAAGTTACTAGTTTTATTTTTTTATTTTTTATTATAGTTTATAATATAGTATATAATAAAATATTAAAATAAAGTAAAAAAAAATATAACATTCACACGCGTTTTTGATTAAATTGAAATCAAAATGTGATTTTCCTGTACTGTTAGAATGTGCAAGTAATTATCATTAATAACCAAAGTAACCACTAAGCAGTCTATAATGGATGCAACGTAAAGAAATATCCAAATTTATGCTAAACTTGACTTTAGAGTTAATAGCCGTAATGAATGCCGATATACAATGCTAATAAAGAGTAGAAAATTTGCAAAATGTTATCCTCTTAGGTTTATAAAATGTATCAACATTTGCAACATTTTATAATTTTAATAATAATGTAAGTATATTTAATGATATTATTTATTGCGTTTTATAATATTGGATAGTGAATTTGTATTTGAATTTGAAGGTTTTTTATTTTCACGTTGATAGCACAAGTGGCTCCTCGGCGGAAAAGGAGTCCAAGAAGGAGCTATACTAGGGCTCCTTTTCTGCCTAGAATCCGTCTACGTAGGTACCACACTCCTTCCTATTTCTGCCACCAAGTAGCAGTGCTTACATTGCTGCGTTAGGGTTTAAAGGGTATAGAGCGCCAGCATAATTAAGGGCTGTGAGGCATTCCATCTTACTCCTCAGAAATGAAAAGGTACCAGAAGCCCTATTTGTTTGAAGTTGGTTGCAAGTGTCCATGGGCTGCAGTAGCCACTTACCATACCACACTATAATATAAATATAAAAATATAACAAGTACAGAGTCAACATGATGATGAGTAGATGTTTTGAGATACTATCCATTACCCATCTTCAAATTAATCAAATTGCACGGTCAATTTACGCGCTAGTGTTTCCCGTTACTCACCATAAAAAAAACATTAAGATGTTATTAATCACTGACGTACACATTTCAATTACAAGCACATTCCAGGTGTACCTGCTTTTTTCTGTTTGCTGGGCCAATGTCACTTGTAAGTTACAGTGGCCCAGCAAACTCTGTTTTCGAAATGTCTTGGTTTCGAATCCGTCATTCGAGTACTGTCGTACACTACTTCTAACACATGTTTAAGAATTCTTGGAGTGGTTAAAAGTAGTGGTTTAAATATTCGCGAGTATAATAATGTTACTAGAAACGCTATTAATATAGTATATTTTTTTATTGTTTTTGTAGAATAAGGGTTACAAGAGCAGAAAAATGCTTGCTGTAGCCCATAAATATCTGCATTTATCCTCAAATAATTATTCAAGTGTTGTCACCCCTGAGCACCAAAATGGAATGCCTCGTTTCCAGTAAAGGGTCTCCGGTTCTCTACATTCACCGTACGAAACAGTATTTGCTATTTTATGCTGGTATTCTGTGAGAGTATGGCGGTATCCGCGCGACCAGGGTTCCTACCATTCGTGTAACAATTATAATATAGCTACAGCGTGGCTCTACCACAAAAACCTTATCCACGTGCCAACTGCTCTAAGTGGTAGTCATCCTTTAACTATTTCAAAAAAACCTTGTGACGCACAAAATATATGGCGGTGTTTCCTTTCGAAAATGTCTAACCGAAATCTCACAGACTGGAAATGGGAAGTAACAAAAATAATACTCCTATTATTTCGGTATTAGGTGACGAAACCACTTATTGTAACGGTGAGTGATGTAATTGAATAGTGTAAATGCTATGAAAATACTGTAGCAAATAAGATGTCGGTCAAGGAAAGTATTTCTAATTTTAGTAGGAAAATAACTAGTGGTAGACGTTTTAGGAACTTTTTTTATAGAAATACAGATTAAAACGAACACACAGTCCATCGATTTGTAAGTGAAATCTGTGGCAGACAGACACATATATTTATTAAATTATTGATTAAGATTCTTTTTTATTATATTTATATATACTGATCACTTTGCTGGTAAAGGTGTTCCGGTTTTTTCGTCACTTACCAAACAAAAGACATTTAAAATTAAAAGCCCCGAATTTAAAACGAGAAATTATTTTTTGTAATGTATAATCTATTTAATAATAAATAATCATGCAAATCAATTCACAATTGATGAAGATATCGAGTAAGAAATAAGAAACAATACCGTCGAATTGTTAGTCTCCTGCTTTACTTTAACTCCATTAAAAAGATATTGCAACTGCATCTCAGGCATAGCTAGCCATTTCATGTTAGAGTAGCATTATATGTCAAAATATTAGATTCCTAATGATTTCTTATATTTACGCGAACACTACACATTTAAATAAAACTAGTTTTACGAATTTTATCGCATATATTAAATTGGTGCTGTAAAGTACTCGAAACGTCGGGAATATAAAATAAGTTAATATACGCGATAAAATCCGTAAAACTAGTTTTATTTAAATATTAGATTCCGTTTTGTCACAACAGTACGATCATAGGCGAGATTATGCAAAGCATTTTTAATTAAACTAGTAGCAGCCTGTAGTCGATATTCGACCGTAATTCGTTAATTTAAAGGTTTATATGTTAAGCAAGCTGTATTTTACTTTCAACAACAGATCACTATATTTCTAGAACCATAAGGCCTAGAGACTTGAAATTTGGTAGGAATATTCCTTTGGCCGAGTAGAGGTCAGTTAAGAAATTATTTTATGAAATCCCCCCGCAAGCGGGGGCGTTAATTTAAAATAAATCACATTTTCAATTTCACTATAGCTCTTATAGGTTTAAAACTTGGCCAGAATATTCTTTTTGTACTACACTTAATAATTTGGATTCATGATTAGAACCGGTAGGTAGGCACTGTTGTCGATATCCAGAAATAAACCGTGGAAGCCAGGGCAGATCGAATATGGGATATTTTTGCATAAATAATTAATCAGCATTGGTCGCGGGACACTCTCATTTATCCTATAATCCTATAATATATTCTATATATCTTTATATTTATATTATATAATTCTACTGTCCGTGTGTATGTGACTGAAGTCCTCCTAAACGACTGGACCGATTTTGATGAGATTTTGTGTGCGTGTGTGTGATTCAGTTCATTTGAGAAGTGTTTAGATTCACAATTGGACCCGACAGCTGGCGCTGTTGTCAAGATATAGAAATCCCTGTACGAAGCCGGGGCGAACCGCTTGTTAATATATAAAACACAAATTATGTCCCACATTTTGTCTTAACATACACTCCACAGACTATTAAAAAAGGAACATTCAGAAATCACACAAAATTCATTAAATCTGACTCTAATAATTTGGTAACATTTAGCAACATTTTAAAATTCTTCGGCAACAACCTCAACTCTGTGCGACTATTTGACCACAGATTATTATGTGTTTTATATTGTATAACGGGAAGTTTTTAGGTAGAAATAATTAATAATTTTATTAAAATTATATTTCTGTGCATGTCACAGAATAATAATTTTAGTTTAAATTTAAGAATAATAAATTTAGTAGTATTACAAAGATGCCCGTGGCAAGGTCAGGGTTAAGGGTCTACGTTTTACTTGAAATAAAGTTTGCACTTATATTACGCCAATGGTAGAGGTGGTAGAGTGCGATTGCGTGATAACAATGAATAAGTTTTATTACTCCCACTCACACATTTACAAATCTTGAGAGCAAACACTAATGAACATAAGTTTAATAGATTGGTTGTCGCCGTAGAAGTTTTACTGTAACAAACTCCCAACTGCTTTGTCCAAGTCGTAAAAGCAAAGGATTAATTTAACGTCCACAGTGCGCGAAGAAACTTGTTGACGCCTTATGAATGTAGTTCTTTTTGTTTTCAACTCATTTTCATGTGTTTGTAAAAGCATTTTATTCTCTTTACTTTGTTAATATATTTTGATAAGTAAAATGACAAATGAAATTACAGTCCACCTGATAGTACTGCAGTCCATGGACACTTACAGCCAACTTCAAGCAAAGAAGGCTTCAGATGCGTCGTTACCTTTGATCAAATGCCTCACAGATTGTTATTTTACTGGCTCTCCCCTACTTTCAGACCGGAACGCAGTAGTGGAAGCATTTCTATTTGGCGCCATAGTAGAGCCATGCTGCAGCTATATTAGTAGTATAGTTGTAGCACGAATGGATCAAGCTCGACCGGGGAAGGACCACGCTCTCACAGAATACCAGCATAAAATAGCAGCTTAACGATGCTGTGTTTCTTATGGTGAGTGTAGAGAACCGGAGACCCATTTAAATAAAACTAGTTTTACGGATTTTATCGCGTATATTAACTTATTTTATATTCCCGACGTTTCGAGTACTTTACAGCACCCATAGTCACGGGGGGGACTGAGATATTTGACGTCCCAATGTCATAGTTAACCACGGTTACCTCCAGATTTAAAAAAAATATTAATTTTTGTTCCGATCTATGCAGTATGAACTTACAGTATCTTGAAGTCTTGCAGTTGTATGCTTGGGTTGGGATTTAATTATATTAATTATAGGATCCCAAGCAGATGGTAGCACCCAGCCATCTTCTCTGTTGAAATTAGGATGTTTTTTGATTTCAATAGCCTTGCGAATCATCCTTGGAAGGAATCGATGTTCTTTAGCGAGGATTTGTGGTCTATCAAATCTAATGTAGTGACGGGGGCTATCCTGTACATGTTCACAGACTGCAGACTTCCCGGAGCGTCGATTCTTCACATCAGCTATGTGTTCTTTAACGCGGGTTTTCATTGATCTTTTTTTGGTTTGTCCTATATAAGAGAGACCACATTCACAATCAAGCTTGTACACTCCTGCATCTTGCAGAGGGACATTACACTTAACTGATGGTAAAAACTGACTAATCTTCTTCGGCGGCTTGAAATATGTTTTAATAGAAGTACGCTTCAGGATGTAGCCAATCTTGTCAGTGACGCCTCTGACATATGGCAGTACAGCAGGCACTCGCTCGACTGTGGCCGGCTTCACTCGTTCAGTGTGACGTAGGCGCGGGACCCGAAGCTTATTGTCGTGCAAAACTTGCTTGACGTGTTGGAGCTCGGCGGCCAGGTGTTTACTGTCACAGATCCCTCGTGCTCTCTAAAATAAAGATTTACCCACGGTAGCTAACTGTGAAGGATGGTGATGAGAGACACCGTTTAAATATCTATCTGTATGGGTATTTTTTCTATACACAGTGTGGCTCAAGGTGTTATCAGGATTCCGAATTACTAACACATCTAGAAAAGCTAAAGAGTTATTTGCCTCTAACTCCATTGTGAACTGAATTTTAGAATTTATGGAGTTAAGATGGTCTAAAAATGCAGTTACTTTATCTAAAGGTAGAATTATGAAATTGTTTTTTTTTAATCTGGAGGTAACCGTGGTTAACTATGACATTGGGACGTCAAATATCCCCGTGACCATGGGTGCTGTAAAGTACTTGAAACGTCGGGAATATAAAATAAGTTAATATACGCGATAAAATCCGTAAAACTAGTTTTATTTAAATGTGTAGTGTTCGCGTAAATATAAGAAATCATTAACCGGAGACCCATTTTACTGGAAACGAGGCACTCCCTCTTAGTCCTCAGGGGTGACAACAGCATTGCATCTGCATTTTGATTCATAAAGGATAAATGTAGATGTATGCTCATCCGATCCTGTTACGACTAACGCCGGTGTTCCTTAGGGTCCGTTCTCTCCGCAACTCTCTTCCTGCTGCATATTAATGATCTGCTTATGCCCGGTATCTATGGGTATGCAGACGATAGCCCAGTTGTGGAGGCCAGTCGAGTCAAATCCAGTCCTAAAGGAAACTATGGTAGAGCGTGTGAACACTACAGGCAGTCTCCGAATGGGGCGATGCCAATTCTGTGAAATTCAACGCCTCCAAAACAGAAGCGTGTCTCTTCACTGCAAAAACGAGCCAGCTCATCGTGGCTCCTTCTTTCCGAAATGTATCGCTGGAATACACCGACCGCCTTCAGTTCTTGGGGAATGAGAAATCCTCAAATCTGAACTTTGGGCGATTCATTGAGTCCAATGCCAAAGCAGCTGCAAGAAAGCTGAGAGTCCTTGCAAAGATGCGGCGATACTTCACACCGAGACGGCTGCTTATTTTATATAAAGCGTAAGTCCGGTCGTGCATTGATTATTGCTGCCATATATGGGCTGGTACTGCAAAATGTCACCTAGCAACACCTAGCACTACGCATTCGAACAAAATGGTTTGCTACATCGTTCATCATGCGTACAGCAAAGGAGTGGAATAAGTTGCCAGCATCTGTGTTTCCATCCGATTACAATGTGGGTGTCTTCAAGGCAAGAAGCTTTCAACAACACGGTTTCGTCAAGGGTCGGTCAACAACTACTAATCTTATATTATGTAGTGACTACTTATCGGAATATATGTCAGAGCCCTCACAAGCCGATGTGATTTACACAGACTATAGTAAATGCTTTGATCGAATAGACCATTTGCTACTATTACACAAAATTCAATCAGTAGGAATACGAGGTAATTTATATCGGTGGTTCACCTCCTACGTCCAAAATCGGAGTCAGACAGTTGCCTTAAATGGTTACACCTCTAAGGCCATGCCAATACCATCTGTTGTCCTACAGGGCTCCTTGCTAGGGCCTTTACTCTTTAATATTTTTGTTAATGATATCATCACATGTTTCAAGTACTCAAAAATCCTACTTTACGCCGATGATATGAAAATATTAAGTCCTATAACATCCCTCGAAAGCGCATATCATTTGCAAGAAGACTTGAATAGCTTTGAAAATTACTGTCTGTACAACAAATTAGACTTAAATGTTTCTAAATGCTATATTTGTACATACACACGGAAGACTAAACCTATAATTTTCCGCTACACTATAAAACATATAGATATAACTAGAGTCAACACTATCAGCGATTTGGGAGTAATTTTTGACTCCAAATTACTGTTTAATAAACATATTGACAATATTATAAACAAAGCCTCTAAAGCGCTTGGCTTTATTTTAAGAATGTCTTCTGATTTCAATTCTATTAAAACCTTCAAAATTCTTTACTTTGCTTTCATACGAAGTCATCTAGAGTATGCCTCTCAAATATGGAATCCTACTTATAATATTTATTCTACGCGTATTGAACGGATTCAGAAAAAAATTCTTCGCTATCTTCAATTTAGAGCTAAGATCTTTCTACCGGATTACACAACACGTTGCCGAATGTTTCACATTTTGCCGCTATATGAAAGAAGGCACTTAGCGGATCTATCTTTTCTAATTAATATAGCAAATAGCACGATCGACTGTCCCGAACTGTTGGTGCAAATACGTTTACAAGTTCCATACGCATCTTCACGCAAGCCGTGCAAACTATATGTGCCGGGAGTAAATACAAACTACAGGCAAAATTCTTATTTAATAAGAGTGAGCAAGTGTTTCAATGACGTGGCAAAAATACAAAATGTAGACTTATTTAACACCTCTAGCAGGCAACTTAAGCGTCTACTGAGTAATAAGTTTTTCGTTTACTGATGTGTATTGCATTTACCATGCTTTGTTATTTATTTCATTTTACTTCTTAAATCATCTTTTATTGTGTAATTAAGTCTACGTCTACGTTACTTGTGCAATTTTTCTCTGTACTTTATCTATAAGTGGGAACTTTTAATTGACCTTCAGTACATTTATTTTTTATTGTTCATTCATTATAATTAGCTGTAAGTTCTCCTAAAATCATAATAAATAAATAAATAAAAATAAATAAGAGTGAATAGGCTTTTATTAAGTCAGTGCGCTTCACCTTCTTAGACTGCATCATCTCTTACCAACAGGTGGTATTGTTGGCTTAGTATAATATAAAAAAAATGTAATCGTGGTAAAACTATTGTAAAAATATTATTAATTATTTTTATGTGGATCTGTTAACAGGTGTAAGTTTCTACAAATTGTAAGCTGAAGATTTGAAATGAAATAAAATAAAATAATACAAAATGAAATAAATAAAAACTTTGAAAAAAACCAGTGTCGAGGTGTCAGTTTTACTCGGCAATCTTGCGCTCGTCTTTGCTTACTCAGGTCCGTGTTGTAAAGAGGAGGATCTTGTCGACAACTCATTTAGCAAACGTAAAACGAAGTAGTTTTGTGTCTTTTCGCGAAATGGCTGACTTCACTTTATTATTTAAAAGTGAGCAAATAAATGAACAACTGGGTCATTCTTTATACAGATGAACATTAACTTTAAAACAGGGTATAGCTTACTCGTATACATATAAATTATAAACATATAAATAAAGTTATACATAATATTCTGTAATATTGAAATAACTAGCTTCTGTTAGTCTCAGGGGGCTATTTGTAAGCTATTAAAATATAAATAATTAGTTTTGTTTGTCTGCCTATCTGTCAGTCCGTCCCGGCTAATCTTCGAAATGCCTGGACCGATTTGTATGAAACTTTATAAACCCTCTTATTTATACTCTAACATCCAGACCCGGAAAAATTATTTGTAGGCCATACAAATACTTGTTCCATGCGGGATTCGAACCCACGGCCTTTAGCGCTGCAACTCATTGCTAAGCCACTGTTTTAGTCAAACTGTTAGGGGAAAATGTCAGGAGGGATCCAGGATAGACTATATTCTATCCAAAAAACTTGAAGATTTTTTTTGAAAAATCTAAATATTTATCAAATAAATCGTAATAATAATAATAATATAGAATAAAAATCAAATCATTTTAAATCACATAACACATATTAAACGCAACATTATAATATCCAGGCGAAGCTGGGGCGGGGTAGAAGAAAAACCTCTTATATTATAAAATTTATTACTTTATAATGGCACACTCAACATGAAACCTATTTACTTAAATAAATTACACCTATCCCGTTTTCTCACCGTATCCGCCCTTTGTAAACCTATTTTATAGGTTATTACAATAAAGAATTAAATAAATAAATAAACTTTGTTGATCTTGAAGAATCCTTTCTTGAAAGATGCTGGTATGTCTTTGGAACTCCTTCCCAAAACCATTAGAAAAGTACCTAATAAGAGAGCCTTTATAAGATTGCTGCGCGAATAATTTTTAAGATATCAAATAGGCGTAAATATGACCAATGTTATATAATATTGTGATGTCGTCAGATGTAAGCTAATCTGGAAAATGTTTTAGTATAGTGTTTTAAGTAATACCGTTGTTTTTTTTCTGATTCACATTTATTAACTTTTCATTTTTGGCACCTATCACGTTATTTTCACACGTCGCGGGTTGACTGGGAGAGAATACCAAAAGGCATTAATTCCACCCTTTGTAATATTTATACAATATAGTGTAAATATATGATATAATACATATATAAATGTAGATATCGCCATTTTATTTATTTCTGCCCATAAGAAATATAGAATACCTAATATGTAAGTTATTCCGACTTAGTATTTAGGCGTGCATCGCATTTGTAACTTTCATTACTTGGGGTTGAATGCTGGTATACATGGTACACATGGATATCACAGGAATATCTCCTCGCTCATGTTTAGCACTGGACTTGTGAAAAGCTGTAATGATATTATTATGGGATATTTATGAAGTATTCTCATTTGGTTGGGCTGAATAAATATATAAAATAAATATAGTAAATAAATATACATAAATATAAATCTATATATATTAAATATACTAACACAAATAATACATAAATAAATAAAAACCCAACCAAATGGAAGCCCTCGGCAGGGGAGACCAAACGGCCGAGGGTTAGGGGGAAAGGGAAAGAAACCGGCGGACGATGCGGGCGGTGTCGAGGAGCACCGCCTTCTGCATTTGAGCACGGAGCGGTCCTTCACGGAGTCCCAGTCGCCTCAGATGACCCGAGAGGCTGACCGGGATTAGCCCGTTCGCACAAACGACCACAGGAATAATTTCAGTCGGCAGACCACCCCACATGTCGGTCACCTCGTGAGCCAGGTCCAGATATTTTGTCAGCTTATCTGTTTCGGCTTTCACGAGGTTCTCGTCATAAGGAATGGTAATATCGACCAAAAATATCCTTGACTGTGCCCGGTCCATCAGCACAATATCAGGCTTATTCGCAAGAATGGTCCTGTCTGTGATGACAGCCCGGTCCCAGTAGAGCCTGGCGCGGTCATTTTTTGAGCACGGCTTCCGGCAAGTACTTATAATATGGCATTTTCCTATCCACGAGACCGTATTTCAGAGCGAGCTCCTGGTGTAGAATCCTGGCTACTAGGTTGTGTCTGTGCAAATACTCAGTGTTAGAAAGCGCCGAACAACCGGAGATGACATGCCTAAGTGACTCGCCGGGATGGCGACAAGCTCGACAGATGTCGACGGCGCCATCCTTTAGGATGTATCTCCGATAATTGTTGGTCTTAATAACCTGTTCCTGTATCGCACAGACAAAACCCTCGGTTTCCCCAAAGAGGTCACCAAAACGTAGCCAGTGGAGGGAGGCAACTGTGTCTACGAAAGGCACATGTAGAGCCTTGTAGAACCTCCCGTGGAGCTCCTTCTCCTTCCATACGGTCTCCCGGTCGGAAATGCTCTGTACTGCCGGGTCTTGCCATTGCTCGTTGGCCAAGGATAGAGGGGTAAGTCCTTTATCACAAGAAATGACGTCCCTATAGAATGGATCATCCGATCTCGTCAGAAAGTAATTACGGAGGCTGCACACTTCGCGATTATGCATGGTAAGAGCGCTTAAAAAGCCACGCCCACCATGTTTCCGCGGCAAGTACAGCCTCATAATCGACGATCTCGGGTGATGCATCCTATGGGACGTCATAGTAGTGCGGACTTTTCTATCCAGGGCGTTAAGTTCGGTTTGAGTCCACCTAAGTATGCCAAAGGTATATATGAGAACAGGCATGACCCAACCGTTATATGCGTGTCTTATTCACACCGGACAAAAGGCTGTTAAGCACTTTGGTCAAGCGTGCATAAAACATATCGCAAACTGACTGCTTCATACCCGCCTCATCGATACCGATGTTCTGTGACATACCCAGGTATCGGTATGTTTCAGCCTCAGAAAGGGTCCTTATGTTGATGGGCATAGATAAGTCTATGCCCTCAGAGTTAGCAACCTTCCCTTTAACATGGAGGACCGCACACTTATCCGTCCCCAGCTCCATTCTAATAGAATTACTAAAATCACAAGTGATGTTTAGCAAATCCATAAGATGGGAGCGACTGGAGGCGAATAATTTGAGATCATCCATATAGAAAAGGTGGGTCACATTTGTACCTCCTTTCCGAAGCTGAAATCCCCTCCCGGAGTCCTCCAGTAAGGTACTGAGAGGGTTCAGGGAGAGGCAAAACCAGATTGGACTCAAACAATCGCCCTGGAAGATACCCCTTCTTATCCTTATGTGGTTCTCCGCAGCCGTCATCCGCTCGCCTAGATGACAAAGGATCGTACTCCACTGCCCCATACACTGCCTGAGGAAGTCTCGAACTGTACAGTCAACCTTGTACAGCTCGAGGACCCTCTTAAGCCATGTATGAGGCACCGAGTCGAATGCCTTTTTGTAGTCTATCCATGCGGCGGAGAGGTTCCGACGGCTACGTTTAACCACCTTGCCAATGACCGCGTCAATGAGGAGTGGTTCCTTGGTTCCACGACCACCGCCCGACATCCGTTTTGAGCGCGACATCACCTGATTTGCGTTCAGGTGACGAGTGATTCTCGCGCTCAAAACGGATGTTAGTGTCTTGTATATGGTAGGTAGACAGGTTATGGGGCGGTATTTGCTCGGGTCTGTGGAATCCCGGTCTTTAGGAACCAAATGAGTGATCCCAGTAGTGAAGAGGCTCGGGAGTGACTTTTGGTCGAGAGCCTCTTGAAACTGTCGGGCGAGCACAGCGTGACACACCACGAACCCTTCAGCCAGTAGTGATGCAATCCGTCGAGTCCGGACTTTTCCAGTTCGGGGCCCTACGGACCGCCTCAGCTACGTCATCCGGCGTTATGATGACGGGGTCCATGGGCGTAACACTCGCACACTGACTCGCCACAACTTCCGTCCAAGGGCCCTCGCTGTGGTTTACGGGCTCTGACCACAGGCCGCGCCAGAATGCGATAGTGTCAGCCTGATTTGGTGCTGAGCCCGTTCCACGTACCATCGGCCGCTCAATGATTCATAGAGCCTCTTCTGATCACTCTGGAAGAGACGATTCTGGTTGAACCGTGTCGACCTCTCGGTATATTGCCGAATCCGCTTCCCCCAAGCAGCGATTCTCTGCTTCAGGTCGTCTATGCGCTCCGTCAGTTTTTGCGTTATATCCGGCTGAGACAAACTGATATTTGTCCCAGCAAACGCCATCCTGACGGTGCGCACAATTCTCGGCCTATTATTGCCCGACCTGAAGCTTATCAGTCTGCCGATGAGGGCCCTTGCCTTTGCGATACGGTCCTCAATCCTTCTTCGCCAGGCTGGGATAGCGCTACTTTGCCCAGTAGCACGTCCAGACGTGGGAAGTTTGGCACCAACAATACGGCAAACTGCCAATGCGGCGCCAAAGAGTATTGAGTCCGTATCGCAAAGGTCCCGGCTGGTTTCCAAAAAGGTTGCCAGCAATGGGTTCAGGGCCGTCACGACAACCCGATTCCGCTTGCTTAGGGTTATAAGCGGGAGTCGCGGTCGATTTTCGAAAGGGGTACAGCACGTTTCCACAATCGCCTCCTCCAATTTACTCCTCATCTGCTCTAGTTCGTGGGTGACCATTCCATCATCAGCTGAATCAACCAAAGGGAAGATCCATGGCGGCTTCCACATGTAGCTGCTGGTCTATGGCCTTAGGAGCCGCATCCCCAGCTACAGCTGGTTCATTCGATGAGGGAATAGCCTCACTCCGTAGTCGTTCGAGTTCGGCATCATCAAATATTTTCGAGCATATGATATACCGAACTCGGTCTGCCAGGTTTTGCTCTGTGACGGGAACAGACGGCTCCAGCTCAGCAAAAAGCGGGCATACGAGCCCGATACGCTGTTCCTCCAGTTTCTTCCCTTTCGCCCTATAGTACGCCCGCAATGCGTTTATGTTCATATATTTTGTCCAACGTATGCGGCGTACTCCACCAGCGGCGGGTGCCGCTTGCCGAGTCCGAGAGGACCCTGCCGACACCAAGCCATCTGGTGGATGATGGATGCGAGGGACTGCTAGGTGGTCGTGCAGTACTCGCGCTCGGCTGGCGGCCCGCATGCTGTCGCGTCCAGCGCCAGCTCCAGACGCGCCCGGCGACCCCAGGCAGCGGCCTATGCGCTTTATTCTTTTCCATCATCCATAAAATGGGCGTCAATTAACGGGAGACGCCCAGGCCGGCACCGTTTAATAGTGTGGCCGTAAGCACAAACGGCTTTGCACCTCAATTCTGCCGAGGCACGGCGCTCACACCTCTTGGCAAGGTGCTGACTGACTGCGCCGACATAGCAGTTTTGTCACTTAACTGTTACGTCAGCGGGCGATGGGGTCGTCACTTCCCTACGCCGTTATTATTATTATTATTACTAGCCTAAAATGTCCCACTGCAGGGCAAAGGCCTCCCTACTCTCTTTCCACTTCTCTCTCTCCAGAGCCACCATATACCAGTCCTTGATGAAGGAGTCCCGCCATCTCCGCCTGGGTCTGCCCCGCTGACGTTTGTAATGATAATAATGAATTCATAAATCAGTGGTAGCCAAAACGTAGACAGGTTGCTGGTATGTTTATCACTACAATGTTTGGTGCGATGGCACCCATGAGGACTAAGTTGGAATTCTTCGTTATTAGTAAGAAGGGTTTCTGATTCTGATATCTCATCACACAATACACAGCAGTGTTATGCTGCTATTTTATGCTATTAATCTGTGCGAGTGGCATACTTCCACGGTAGAGCCGACACAAGCGTGGCTCTACCACTTACCTAATATTTTATTATATATTAGGTCCTTACATATGAAATTGGCGTTTTGTACGGGAGGAATATGAAGTCATTTTTTTTGTAAAATATATTTAATTAATCAAAGTATGCACCGTTGTTATCTATGCACTTTTGCCATCTCATAGGTAGTTCATTGATCCCTTTACTAAAAAAACCATGGGGGCGAGAATCAATAAACTCTTTGAAGGCGGTTTGGACTGCCGCATCGGAGTTGAATTTTTTTCCCTGTAAGAAGTTGTCCGAATTCCGGAAAAAATGGTAATCTGTTGGAACAAAGTCCGGAGAGTATGGTGGATGTCGCAGACATTCCAATTGTAGCTCATCTAACTTAGTGGTTGTTTGTTGTGCAGTGTGTGGTCTTGCGTTGTCGTGAAGCAGCAGTGGCTTAGAGCGATTGACCAATCTCAGTTGTTTAGCACCTAGTTCTTCCTTCATGGTTTGGAGTTGCTGACAATAGATATCTGCCGTAATCGTTTGGCCAGATTTTAGAAAGCTTTAGTGAATGACACCGGCGCTAGTCCACCAAACATTCACAAGTAACTTTTTCTGTTTTTGACTCAATTTTCGTTTAGGGCAGGATTTGGCTGGGTCTCCAGGGTTCAGCCATTGCGACGAGCGTTTCCGATTATTGTACAGTATCCATTTTTTATCATAAGTAATGATTCGATTTAAAATCCCTTCATTATTGTGTCGGTTGAGCAAAGTAACACAACAGTCGACGCGTGTTTGCAAGTTCGATTCACTCATTTCATGAGGTACCCATCGTTCAAGTTTTTTTACTTTCCCGATTTGCTTCAAGTGGATTAATACAGTTTTATCACTTACCCCGAAGCCTGCAGCTATCCCTGAAGTGCTTTGTGATGGATCCGCTTCCACAATAGCCTTTAATTCTTTATTTTCCACTTTGGTCTCCGGCCGTCCACGGGGTTGGTTCTGAAGGTTGAAATTTCCAGAACGAAAACATTGAAACCAAAAACGTATCGTGGTTTCTTTTGCGACACCAGCACCGTACACATCATTAATCCTTCGAGCTGTTTCTGCAGCATTGGTGCCACGGTAGAACTCGTACTCGTAAATATACCGATATTTCATGTTTTCCATTGTGCGGTAATAAGCGACGCCAAAGAATAATATAATGAGGAAAAAACAAATGTACCAGCTAAATGAATTTATAAATTTGAATTTGGAATTCTTAACCAAAGAGGAGATATTTCAGATCAAAGTGGTCAGTACGACAAAACGCTAATTTCATATGTAAGGACCTAATATAAAAATCGGCATTTTTGCCGTTAACACCGTTAGATATAGAATATATAATATATATTCTATTTATATTTATTATACCTAGTTTATGCCATGTAACTGTTCTTCAAACATACGATTTATTTTAATTTATTTATACATCGGTATACGTACAAACATAATTACGTATCTACATCTACTGTAGGTACGATTTCATACAGTCCAGATAAGGAAGAGCACCAGATTATTCAAATATTGGTTTTGGCTAGATTCCAAACAGTGGCACTTTATAGCTTATTTCTTTTAAAGTACCTAATGTACAGAGTGAGATCTTGGAATTCCCGGTTCAGGGCGCACGCCTCGAAATATTTAGTTTGAGAAAAATCAGACTTTGATTCCTGTCAACATTATTGAAATTGGACAGTTGTAGATCATCGGTACTTTTGGAGAGGCGTGACGAATAAAATAATAGTCACAGATTTTTATATATAATATTTGTTCCTGATCGTGTAGAGTCGATGTAAGAAAATCCATTACTCTATATTGTCCCGTGAGTGTCGACAAAGGAAAACAGACCAGGAGATGGGCCACAGCGGCTTGGAAATGACCAGTAGAAAATAAAAACTACAGTCGCCAACCCGGCTGCCAAGCGTGGCAACTTTGGAAAATACCCTGAATTGAGGCAATCTATGAGGACGGCCATGTTGAGCAGTGGACTTTGATAGTCTGTAATGAATGTTCGATCCAAAACTCACTGACAGCTTATCAACAAATTTACGAACGTTTTTCGAGATTGACAATAAAAGCGGTGTGAAAACGACAAAGCATTTCAGCAACAGGTTAAAAGAGAACTCTACAAAAATAAACCCGCTGGCCGTATTTTATTCGAGAAAGGTATTTTAGGATAACTAAAAAAACTATATTTTATACTTCTTCATTTTCATACCTAAATTCTGTTGCCATAATTTATGTTAGCAAGATTTATGATATTATTTTCATAAAAACAAAAAATTATTTAAAATCATTTTAATTAATTATTTGTAATTTATTGCAGTGATGTAAATGTAGTTTTATAATGCGGTAGAACCATTGCAGCTATAATATGATTGCAGCACCGTTTGGTCGTCTTGACCAGGGAAAGACCACGCTCTTACGAAATACCAGCGTAAAATAGCAGCTTAATGCGAAGATGAGCTTAATGTGTTTTGTATGGTGAGTGTGAACCGGAGATCCTTGTGAGAAGTGACAAAGCAAATACATTTTGATTCTTAAACGAGGTGTGTTAGGTTTACCTCAGGTTAACGGTATGCTTGTTTTTCAGCCTTAGAGTTTAGAAAAGAAAATATTGTGAGTGATCATTAAATACTGAAGATAGACATGACAAAGCTCCAAATTTTATTGACTATCACATACAGAATATCAGAATTCTAATTTGTATTCACCCTCGAGGTTGATTTGGCTTTACGAGCAAAACAGGTAAAAAATTACCGAAAGTGTTTTGAAGATCGCTAAAGCCTGCAGAGGTCGTAAAAAGTTTGAGTGTCAATAACTCGCATATTATATAGCATACGATAATACAAGTAAAAAATATGAAAATCCTTGGAATTAACATAATATAAATTGCAGGTTCATGTTTTTTAGGACTTGAATTATTTCAAAACATCAACTTATTATTAGATCAGTAAACTTAAGTGATAACAGGCCGGCCATATATCCTCCATATACATCTATCCTAGATTAAGAATCAAAATGCAGGTGCGTTATGAAACTTGAGGACAAAGTTGATAAACCATTTGTATTTTGTCAAATGAAACAAGATAAAGAGTTGATAGTAGAAAAACATTTGATACGTGTATCTATATAATAATGATTTTGAGTACATTAAGTAAACATGTAAACGTTCATACTTCCGTCTTTTTTAAATAAAAATTATGATATTATGGAAATAATACACTACTTAATTAAATAAAACTACTGATACTGGTTTTATCGCGTTTAATATTACATATTTCTAGCATCAATGATTAGAGTGCTTTGCAGTGCAACGGGGGGTCTTACGTGCTTGACATCCCGATGTCATAATATACTTCTTAATTTTTGAGTCCGCCCCATACTGTCCCATACATTAGGCAAGAAAGTACAAATTAAATTATAAGTTTACATTTGCTAATGGGTGTGTAATTTCACATTGTTATTATTGGTAGACCCAAAATGTAGTACAATAAATTACTTGATTCGGGAAAGTTTCCGAAATTTGTATTTTTATTAAATACATCCTCAAAAAGGTTCATAAAAAAGTTTATAAATAATGTGCTGAATTTTCCCTTTAGAAACTTTTTTCATGAATGTAACTTTTCGGTTGTGCTTTATTTTAAGCGCCACCTAAAATATAATAGGAATTTCTTTTGTATTGTGAAGGCGTTTTACATGCGTGAAATCTCACAATTATCCAGACCCCCAACAATTATTTAGGTCATACAAAAAATAAGAAAGGACATGACACATACAGATGAATGAACTATCTGTATAGATACTTACGAGTAAATATATTCGGAACCTTCAGGGCGCGTGACCTACTCGCGTTTTAACAATTTTTATAATGTTTTGAAATAAAAGAACGCGCTGATCAGAAGAAAAATAATTCTAACGAGATTTCGCACCGTAAGGATTTACAGAATGTACTAAATATTAAATTAAATTAAAAAACCGGTTCTACTCACTGATCCAGAGGACAGTTACAAAACGTTCAATAATAATTATTTACCTTAAAATTATGTCCATATACTACGTATATTAACAATCACAGTTTCCCGCAGTATGACTTTACGTTTTACTTGCTTTTCGGTTACGCATTGTGAGCTTAGACCCTTTGGATATCGATGAATCCCTTTTTATTGTGTTAAATGACAACAGCACGCACTGATCAGACGGAAAATACGAGCTTTTAGCAGCGTAAAGATATTTAGAATTTACAAAGTATTAAATACAAATTTTCCAACTCAATATTTAGTTTTTTATTGGAAACAAAGAAAATGCTCTAGCAAAAGTGATGTTAAGGCGAAATGATTGTAATGTTTTCTACGTGGAAGTTAATTTTCCTTTAACAATGTTTCAAGGCTAACTGTTGGAGTAAGATCCATTATTACTAAACTCAAATTTTACGTACTGATGATAGAGTGCTGTAGACATGAATAGTTTGCGAGCGGGTGAAGAGAATAGACTATTTTGTTGAGAAAATGAAATGCGGAGATAATAATTACTATATACGACTACATTGACGGCTCCGTGGCCTAGTTAGTGAGTTAGCAATAAATTGCAGCTCTGGGGTCCGCTGCTTCTCATCCTACATGGAACAAGTATTTGTATGACCTACAAATAATTGTTTCTGCTAGGGATGTTTGTCCTTGTGCAATTTATGTTTGTAAACAGCTTCCACGGTACTCGAGAAAATCCTAGAGCGGAGGCTCTCCTTCATACTGGCATATAGCAGTACAAGCATTCATCATCATCACCGTTACAGCCCTTCACAAGTCCACTGCTGAAAAAAGGCCTCCCCCAAGAAATGTCACAAAGCACGGTCCTAAGCCACCTGCATCCATTGACTTCCTGCATGTCTTAATAGGTCGTCACTCCATCTAGTCCCAATCGGTTGTCGGTTCTTCGAGCCATATTTCCGGCCCATTTCCAATTTATCTTACTAATCCGTTGGGCTATATCGGTTACTCTGGTTCTACTGCGGATATGATCATTTCTAAGTTTATAACGCAGAGAAACCCCGAGCATAGTCGCTCAGGGAGCTATGGAGAGCCATAGCTCGCTGAGCGACCTTGAGCGTCCTCATACGGCCAGCAGTGAAGGACCACGTCCCAGATCCAAAAGTCATCACTGGCAACACGCACTGGTTGTACAATTATTATTATTGCTATTATTTATTAGCGGCTGAAATAGTTTAGATGGTGGTACCTACCCAAACGGACTCTAGCAGAAAAAAATCTTACCATCTATACACTTTTTTAAAATATTTTTTTTCTTTTTTAAAAACGTAACCTCCACACAAGGATTTTCTTCTGTATCATAAGGGCAGTTTACATACATACATTTCATAAGGGCAAACATCCAAACCCGGAACAATTATTTTTAGGCCATGCAAATACTTGTTCCGTGCTGGATTTGGACCCGTGGCCCCTAGCGCTGCAACTCATTGCTAAGCCACTGCGCCACGGAGCCGCCGGCAATTTTAATTGTTGTATGAGTATTTTCAAAAGGCCTCATTCAATCGATCACTGAAAGAGGATGTAGACAATGAGATCTCGATAGTACATAAATGCAAAGAAGATGCTTTTTACCACGTTTTCATTAATTCACTTTCTTGTTTGTCTGTCGTTCCGATTGGAATTTGCTGATTGTTTCAAAAAACAAATAGATGGACAACACGCACAACATTCTTACCTGTTTCTAACGCTAAGCAGTAACACACGTAGTACTGTTATCTGTAACCTAGTTTTGAAGGAAAATAGAATCAGTACTCAGAGTGACATTGCATGTGTTGCTTTACTATTAGGTGTTTCATATCAGTACCGCGCACTCAGGAAATGCCAGCAGAAAATAGCAAAAACATTTTACTGCTATGTTTCGTATAGTTAGAGACGGGAACTGGAGATATTTTTAAACTCGTAAGCAGAAATTTCATCTTTTTTTTAACTAATTATAAGCCAGTGCTTGACCGCAATTCCACCTCGTGGTACGTAGGTCCCTCAATAAGTTTTGAGATGCTCGAAATTTAAAAATGGAACGCACCCGTGTTATATGTTTCAAAAAGCAAATTTATTTAAAAATAGAACTCCATTAGCCAATTGCTCAATATTAGAAAAAAACAAAGTTCTATTAATTTTCCTGCAACGATTCCCGCACTTTTCATTTAAAACGATGGATCTTAACCGTGAACATTTGCGCGTTATGATATATTATGATTTTAAATTTGGTTTAACCGAACAATTAAGTTTACAACGATTACAATCAACATTAGGAGACTCAGCTCCATCACGTGCAACAATTTTTAGGTGGTTTTCTGAATTCAAAAGTGATAAAATTAATCTTAAATATGACCAAAGAACCGGGGCCCCGCAAACAGCGATAACGGCAGAAAATGTATGGACTACTGAAATGTTGGTGCGAGAAGACCCACGAATCACATATACGGACATAAAAAAGATTGTAGGCATTAGTTTGGGGAGCATTCATACCATCCTACATCAACATCTTGGAGTGAGGAAGCTTTGTTGTCGATGGATCCCTCGTTTGCTCTCTGAAAGTGAAAAACAGACTCGTGTGGATTGGTGCCATGAAATGCGTCTACGTTTTGAAAACGGGGCATCTAGGCATATTTCAGAAATTTTTACTGGTGACGAGACATGGATCTATCAATATGATCCGGAAAATAAAAGGCAATCATCGGTATGGGTCTACTCAGAAGGACAGTTACCTACAAAACTGCAAAGATCTTGCAACGTCGGCAAAAAAATGGTGGCTAGTTTTTTTTCGCGGAGCGGACATTTGTCGACATCAATGCTGGAAAATTGTAGGTCAGTTAACTCTGAATGGTATACTACAGTTGCATTACCCAAAGCTTTTCAAGCTGTGCGGGAGAAGACCAAAGACCGGGCTTGGGGAATCATGCTGCGTCGATAACGCCTCTTCACATACCTCCTTAGAACAAAAATATTTATTGAGGAATCTGGTGTTGAAACTCTAAGTCACCCACCTTACAGCCCTGACTTAACTCCTTGTGATTTTTTTGTTCCCAAGAGTCAAAGAAAAATAAAAGGCAAGTTTTTCAAGCACCGAAGAAGCCGTGGCTGCCTACGAAGAAGCGATTTCCGACCTGTCAGATCAAGACTGGCAAAAGTGTTTTCAGAGTTGGTTTAGGCGAATGGAACTTTGTATAGAGCATGATGGAGAATATTTTGAAAAGATGTAAAATAAATATTATTAGTATCTAGAATACTTTTTGTACATCTCAAAACTTATTGAGTGACCTACGTATGTGATGATGTAGCCTTAGATTGTAAATTGCACTGTCTCAGCGTAACAGAAGCCTATTCACTCTTGCCTTGAAGACGCCCAGATTGTATTCGGACGGAAAGATCCCTCCTATGGATTAAGACGCCGGCACCTTAATCCCTAGAAGGTAAAAAGCATCTGCATTTTGTTCCTTAATCAAGGATAATTATTTTTGCACCATAAGAAGATAAAAATTTGAAGTAAAATATATTGAAAAAACCAAGGCATGAAGATAAAAGTATTCCATCCATTTACGAAAAATAGAAAAAAAATTACATTTTGGCAATGTATAAAATATTATTTATTTCATGCATTACCTAGGCATTCTATACAATACTGAATGTTTAACCGGCAATGTATTCAATAAGAATAGTGGGAGTGTAGTTCATGCTTAAGATACTAATTTATCAAATTGACGTCCCCAGTCAAGACATGACTAAACCTCACCTAACCTAATCTAACCTAAAACCTTTTTTTAACATGGGGAAATGACTACACATACCCGCATTGCGGGGGCAAGACGAGTTATGTCGGAGTCGCACTGACGAAAACCCCATCGTGCTCCACCTTCGTTGTATATTGGCAGGGCCACGGGAACTCTTTCGCACACATCCGCGGCCTCACCAGCGCCGGCCGCCGCATGGCGGCTCCTCCTTGGGAGAGGACTACTTCTCCCCCATCTCCTTCGTACCAAAACACATGGCGCGCCTTCTTGGGTAGACCCAGGACACCCCTCTCGCCGCAGCCCACCAACACGCATCCGAAGTGGGCTCGCCAAGCCCATTCTAGTAGAGGAGATCGTGGGAGATCGACCTCCACCCATGAGATGAGACCTATTTTTTATAAAATTTTATTGATTTTTTTATAGAATAAGGGTGACAAATTAGCACATAGTCCACCTGATGGTACGTGGTTGCTGTGGTCCATAGACATCTACATCTAGTTTGCGAATAAAATGCAGACGCGTTGTCAGCCGTGAGGACTAAGACGGATTGCCTCTTTTCCAGTAAAAAGGGTCTCCGGTTCTCTACACTCACCGAACGAAACACAGCAGCATTAAGCTGCTATTTTACGCTGGTATTCTGAGAGAGCGTGGTCCTTCCCCGGTCGAGCCGACCCATTCGTGCTACAAATATACTATTAATATAGCTGCAGCATGGCTCTACCACGTGTAAAATTTATTTAGAACCGGTTCTGGGGAGGAACTAACCTAAAACCAAGCGTAACCAAGTCTAAAACCTAACTATATATCTAAAAGTTATCTTTATATATATATATATATATATATATATATATATATATATATATATATGTATATGTATATACTGCTGGCCGTATGAGGAAGCTCAAGGTCGCTCAGCGAGCTATGGAGAGGGCTATGCTCGGGGTTTCTCTGCGTGATAAACTTAGAAATGAGGATATTCGCAGTAGAACCAGAGTAATCGACATAGCCCAAAGGATTAGTAAGCTGAAGTGGCAATGGGCCGGCCATATAGCTCAACGAACCGACAACAATAGAAAAGAAAGGTTCTCGAGTGGCAGCCTCGTACCGGCAGGCGAAGTGTGGGGCGTCCCCCACTAGATGGAGTGACGACCTGGTAAGACATGCAGGAAGTCAATGGATGCAGGTGGCTCGGGACCGTGCTTTGTGGCATTCCGTGGGGGAGGCCTATGTTCAGCAGTGGACTTGTGAAGGGCTGTAATGATGATATATATATATATATATATATATTTCTTATACCGCCACTACACGGCTAAGTTACAATTATCGAAAAGAAGTACCAATGCCTTTCTAGTTAATATTAAATATGAGATCTATAAAAACCTACCAAGGAAGAAAATCATAGCTTTACCGACAAATTACAGTACAATTTTGTATAAAAGGCAACTTGACCTACTACGCAAACACAATATCGTCGTACAATAGCAAGTAAATAAACCTGTAGGCGTAACACCGAAAATAGATTTTAGTTAAAGAAATAATATGACCGTTAATATTAAATTTTTGTTTACTAAAGCTTGGGCGTTGAATTGTGAAATATTGTCCAAATTGTTTTCATTTGATATAGATTTCGTAACTAATATTTATGCTAGTTTTATATTTCCATCCATCCATCGATTACAGCATATAGTCAACTGCTGAACTCTCCTTAGAATGTCTCATAAGAGAGATATTTGCAAATAATTTCCACGCTTCACAGACGGCTTGATAACCGTATTTTTTATTGTAAAGAGGACACTACTGCTCTTCTGATTTGTTTCCCCCTGTCACCTCTCACGATAGCCACGAGACGATAAGGGCCATTAGATATTCTTACACCGCCACTACACGGTGGTCTTAAATCAAAACATTAATATTGATGCAGCGACAAATTTTGAAGATTTGGAAGCTATTTACTGCACAGCAAATAATATAGTGCTATTTTTATACATAGGCGCTCTTCCATTCAAATCTACTCGTGCCTGATGTTTTTCATGCGGTAAAGTTGGGGATAGGTTGGAATGTCAGAGATATCTTCATCTTCATCGTCATCGGTCCGTAAAACTTTACTAGTCATGGGCCCAGCATTGGACTTTTATCCAAACTTTGCTTGTGGTCACGTCACGTGTAGATAAGATTTACCTTAATCGTCATGCTGGGTAGACGGATTATACGATCACAGTACCAGACGTTACCATCTCATCTTTGACTCTGCTTCCCTTCACCGGGGTCTGATGTAAGCGAAGTGGCTATAACGCCATCTTTCAGAAGCCAACAGATTTTGTGGTATATCTCAGGATCGCCTCTTCCGATAACCACGGGACGAAATAGGGTAATGGATTTTCATACGCCACTACCAGAAGGCCGGTCAAAGATACGGCTTTAATCATTCATATTACCTCTGGTGTTGCAAATTTTCATAGCAGCGGTGTTAATTTACCACTACAAGGGTCATAAATATGTCCTCTCCTCTTCTATTAGTATATTAACGAAAACCGCATATCATTTTACCCAAATTCTTGGTATTTACATATAACAGGGCCCTGCTGGCAATGCTTGGGGAGTTAAAGGAGGATTTGACTTTAAGGCTGGCCATGTTTAGTGGGTTAGCGGTCGCAGTAGCATGGGGGGGTGGGGCAACATCAAGAGTGCAAATCATCTGGTACGGTGTTCAACAATCGATCTGCCAATTGTAGCTATTAAAGTAAATCAGAAAGGATTTACCGTCACCGTTACCGTTACAGCCTATTAAAGTCTACTGCTGAACTGTATTTTATTTTTATTTTTTGGTTGTTATAATGAAGACGCTGCTGCCCATAGCTTAACTTGTTTCCTTCTGTAGCCTATTACATCACCTATGAGACGATATGGAGTAGTGAATATTCTTACACCGCCACTTCACGGTAAAGGGAGGATTTGCCTTAAAATATTTATTAATTTAACTACGTGAGAGCTCCATATCCAGCATTAGTTTAGTTGACGAAGAAGACACTCCGTTTTACTAAACTAAAAGTAAATAGACGATTTTAATTTCTTTAAAATGTTTTTTTTAATGATATTAAAAATCTTTTCTTAAATTCTTTAGATTTGTTTATATTTTAAGTTGATGTTAAAATTTATCTTTTATATTCGTTTTCTATTGCTAAATTTTCTTTCTTGTAAAATAAACGCACTACTTTCTAAGTTAATTTTATTCTTCGTTGACGACCTCGTTTCTACTAATTTTCAGAAAGTAAATTAGCGTGATATCTATTTCACGATCAATATTCACGAATATTCTCGTAAAATTACTGGCAAGTTTACGGTAAAAAAATTGTACAATGTTATCCTGAGATTATTATAGTTGACGGTATGAATGATTTCGTGGAAGAAAGACGATATTATCTTTATATTAATACGTGAAAGGAAATCTTTGTACTCCTTTTAAGCATATCGCGCACAGAGGAGTGTGAGATTTGGCATAGTAAAAGTTTATATAGAGAAAAAGTGGTCAGAGAAATATTTTTATAAAACATGTGCTACAAATACAGATTTCGTATTTGCGCGATTAGCTTTAGAGTAGCCGTGGTATTCACGAACAATATAAATTCTGTTTTAACTATTTACGACTGTTCGTCATTACTTTTTTTATGTAGAATATGGTGATAAACGAGCACTCAGTCCTCTGAAGGTAAGTGGATACTGTGACCCATAGACATTTATCTTCAACTAAGGATCAGAATGTAGATGCGTTGTTTCCCTGAGGACTAAGCTACAAAGCCTCGTTTCCAAATAAATTAAAAAGGTTTCTACGTTTCTCTACACTCACCATAAGAAACACAGCAGCATTAAGCTGCTATTTCACGCTGGTATTCTGTGAGAACGTGGTTCTTCCCCGGTCGAGCCGACCAAATCGTGCCACATATTTATTTTACGTGGTAGAGCCATGCTGCAGCTATATTAATAGTATAGTTGTAGCTCGAATGGGTCGGCTCGACCGGGGAAGGACCACACTCTCACAGAATACCAGCGTAAAATAGCAGCTTAATGCTGCTGTGTTTCGTATGGTGAGTGTAGAGAACCGGAGACCCTTTTTACTGGAATAGAGGCATTCTACCTTAGTCCTCACGGCTGACAACGCATTTGCATTTAAGTTCGCAAACGAAGATAGATGTAGATGTCTATGGGCCACTGCAACCACTTACCATCAGGTGAACTGTGTGCTCGTTTGTCACCCTTATTCTATAAAAAAAAAACATAATTCAGTTGCAGCGTAGCTCCACCACGCTAAAAACTATTTGTTGCTTATCATACGAAGGCTGGTTATTTTATTTTGTTTTCTTAGTATATAATTCCACCTAAATATTTTGATCATATTCCATATATTATCAAATTATTTCAGTTAAAATCTTGGTTATTCTGAAAGTCTCAAAATAAAATTGTAGTGTGTGGTATGTAGTGCTTTGTGAGCTCAATTCTACTCAATTCTTTTATTGGTATTTATAAATTAATAGACGAGCATTAAAACAATTTCGCTAGCACATATATTTCAAAATAATAAAATATATCTCCAAACGCATAAAGATTAGAAAACACGAATTTTTATTTTCAACGAAAATATGGATAACAAGTGGGATTTTACAGCATTCGCTGAATGTAGAAATATCGTTAATTGATCAGTAACGATGAATAAGAGATGAGTTTTAGGTACGTAAAAACATTCAAAACATAACCATTTCAATGGATATTATTATTTGATAGGAAATAAAATGCACTATTACTTACCTTGACGCTTCCTTAATATATTTAATTTAGATGTCCCACACAGGCTATTGTTAGTCTGGGATTTAGAAGTCCCAAGTTTATGTGGGACTTCTTTTGTATCAATAGTGTTACTAACTTGTAAACGTCGATTAAGTTAAGTCGATTATGTAAGGATATTGAGGTTGTGAATAAATGCAAATCCGAAATATATAACGGGCATATTAGTAAGGTTAAAAGCATTGTTAATATTTTTTATTAACAAAATCAAATCGATTTTATTGTAATCGACGGGTTATAAACTGTTTCCAAGGAAAAAATTTAGTAAAGCTGTGATCCATTTGGTGTACGATAATAAAGAATAGGATACTATTAATTCATTAAATCCACAAGAATCAGTAAGCTGAAGTGGCAATGGGGTGGTCATACAGCATACCTTTGGGGAAGTATGGATCTTGAGTGGCTGCCTCGTACCGTTAAGCGAAGCTCGGTTATTGGCGACAAATATAGGTAAAAGTAAAATTTAAGTAGGTTATCTAATAAACCAGGAAGTGGATGAGTGTAGGTGGCTCTGGATAGCAGTTAGCTTGTACCAGTTCTGGCTCGCTGAGCCAGAACCTCACCCCTCATCGGCTGACGGTGGGTCTACGGATCCTAAAAAAAAAGGTTTTGACATGCTCTGATCACGAATTTGCGGTCCGTTTTTGCGTAGGATGCGCGGTTTTGGAGACGTGCAGATCAATTAACTAATATCTAATTGATATCCGGTGGGCCTGCACCCTCATTAGCGTTCCATTGTTCACCCTTTTCTCTTATCTATTGTTCCTTGAACACCGTCATTGCCGCTCTTATCTATTACTCGTTGTAGATCCTGCTTATTAGTGCTATTGTATTATACTTCTTTGTTCATTAGTATATTCTGAATCATCAATAAAACACATTCCTTAACTTTTGTTACAATTTTTATTTCCAAAATGTTATTGCTTATTATCTATAAAATAGGAGCGAAACATCTCATCCACTAAAATATCGTTGTACAGTATGTTCCCTGTAAATATGCTCGTAAAACTATGCATTGAACATCCCTGAAACTTATATAGGAAATACATTAAGCAATATTCACCACAAACTGAAGTCCACTCATTCTCAATCCTATCAACATTCCAGTCCCATCTTTTACAATTCCTTTTTAAAAGCTCTAGATGATATCGTAGAGTTGATCGTCCATATGAATTAAAATATTGACCGATGCCATTCGTATCGATTTATAAAGCTATTCAATGTGAGCCTGATTTATCATCCATATCCAAATTGCATATTATATACGTTGATACATGGGTATACATGGGCAGTCTATTAGCAGCATAAACATTATTTTCTAGACTGGGATGAATCTTTTTCAGTTGTTGTTGTACATCTAGTGTATCCATGATATTATTGCTATTAGTAGAATATTACAGTACCAATCTATTCAATGGTTAACATAGGAATGATCAATTATAGTGATTTGTAAATATGAAATCGCATTATTTTGTGATGATTTCATCATTTTTGTCATCGGTGTAGCGATAAATTCGAACACGAAAGAATGCGAGATAAGCTTGTTGACTCATAAAGTTACTCTCAGTTTCACTGCGGAAATGCTTTAGATTAAGATTATTAGAACTTACTCTTGCTATATAAGACCGAGCAGCTGCAGTCATGGAGTCAGTGTATGGTCGTTTGACCACAGTGGATCTACCAATACTACGTTTGTGTTACTTCAACGCATCAAATGTCATGGACGTAAGTGTTTATTCTATTGACAAACTTACTTTTCTTTCTGTTGTTTTCTTACGTGTGAGTGTGTTTAGTGTAAACAAAATTTCATTCTACAGGTAAAGTCATTTTATCGAACAAAAACTGATTGACTTTCAGGTTGGTCCATAAATCGGTAAGATATAAAAGCGAGGATTAATAAGAATGGTTTGCATATGATAATTTAATTCAATATAATTAATTTTATTTATTTGATAAGTTTGTAAATTTTTTAATTCTTTTTCCATATTTACAGTTAAAAGTTATACTAACAATTTTTAAAGCACACACACAGATAATAGGAAACACTTTCTACTGTACTAGCTATGCCCCGCGATTTCACCCGCCGTCTGCGCCACGCGACATTACACCCTGCTTATTTTTAGATTTTCATCGGGTGGCTAGGCGTTGTTCACGCGCAGAGCCTAGTGTCGAATTATTGTAATTTTTCATTATCTCTTAAACTATGCGTCCAAATAATATGCAATGAAGAGCAAAATTTATCTTCATGAAATTGTCTTGATGATAATAAGGATTAACATGTCATGCCTAATAATAACGCTCAAAAATCACTTTTTGACAATATTTTTTTGTCATAAAATAGCTTTATTGTGGCTCACGTATAAGAAATAGGCCTATGGTATCGCGGACTATTTTTAAGATGGAGGAAAGATCTATATTTTTGTTTGTTGAACATTGTATTTACGTATCACTAAACATTACCCCAGCGCACGCGGATAAAGCATTTATTCAGCGCTTTTTCTTCCAACTTGTTTAACAAAATTCAATATTTAAGGCTAGCTAAGATGTGTAGCCTAATGCTGGATAGCTTATACTACGAGGGGTGATCCAAAAGTAATGATAATGAAAATAAAACACGGTAATTAAAGTTAAAATAATAATTTATTTTTCTACATAGTCTCCTAACAAATCAATACATTTAGTCCATCTTTTTCTAAACCCAGGATTCCTTTGAAAAATTATTTGTCTTGACCTCCCAAAACGCTTCAACAGCGGCCATTACTTCGCTATCGTCTTCGAATTTCTTGCCTCGGAGGCGTTCCTTGAGCCGAGGAAAGAGGTAGAAATCACTAGGAGCTAGATCTGGCGAATAGGAGCTGTTCGAGCAGTTCGAATCCCGTTTCTTGAATGGCAGCCATCGCAACTGCGGCTTTGTGAGCCGGTGCGTTGTCTTGGTGAAACAGCACTCCAGCTCGCAGTTTGCCGCGTCTTTTTTCCTTAATGGCCTCCCGTAATCTTCTTATTTGGTCTGCGTAGTAAGAGCCCGTAATAGTGGCTCCCTTTTCCAAATATTCCATCATAATTATGCCTTGAGCGTCCCAAAAAACAGATGCCATAACCTTTCCCGCCGAACTTGAAACTTTGAATTTCTTTGGCGTCGGTGAGGAGGCTCGCTTCCAAGTCATCGATTGTTGTTTCGTTTTAGGATCAAAATGGTGGATCTAGATCTCGTCCATAGTCACAAAACGGAACAAAAAATTTTCTTGATCTGCTTGGAACTTTTCGAGATTGACCCTCGAAATGTCAACTCGATTTTTCTTTTGCTCGTCGGTTAACATTCTGGGTACCCAACGCGCAGAGACCTTTTTCATATACAACTCGTTCGCAAGGATTCTTTGAACGCTGCCATATGAGATCCCTGTGACCTCAGCTACATGCTTGATGGTCACTCTTCGATCTGCCAACACAACATCTTCGACTTTTTTCACGTTGTCTTCAGTGAGGGACGTGGATGGGCGTCCTTCGCGATGTTCATCTTCAGTGGATGTTCTGCCCAGTTTAAACTCCTTGGCCCAGCGTGCAACTGTAGAATATGGAGGAAAAGAGTCCCCCAATGTTTCCACTAAGTCACTGTGTATGTCTTTTGAAGACATTTTTTTCAAACAGAGGTACTTGATGACAGCTCTAATTTCATTTTTCTCCATGTTGATGTTATCTCTTTGACAGTTCGTATTCAAATGAATGTATCTCCCGGAAATCGTGATCTATTTATATGATTTTTTTAGGCTAACGTAGTGAGCATATAAGCAAGCAAAAAAATTTTTTTTGGATTTTTATGCGGACCTGAAGTAATCGATTATCATTACTTTTGGATCACCCCTCGTATTTCTCATGAATCTGGCTATCATATACAAAAATAATTTATCAAATCGGACAGACAGTTCCAGAGATTAGCGTGTTTAAACAAACAAAATACATCTTACGCTTTATTATATTAAGTATAGATTCTATCTCATTCTTTCGCAGGCTAAATCATGTAGATGTATGTTTGTCTCTTTTTAGTGTCGTTTTTTCGTTTCATTGCGTTTTAAACCACAACGATACTAAAGAAGTTTCACTATATATAAATACTCAAGTAATTTAAGAGAGGGAGGTCAGCTACCTCACGTTCGGAAACTATTTAATATCAAATTAGGAAAAATTGATATTAACCCTTAACTGGAATCGCTATTTTAATCAACGTAACTGGAATCGTGGGTCATTTTGGACCCAGAAATAAAAAGTCATATATTTCATAAATTACTTCAGGTAACAACCTAAACGGGTCAGCATATTAATATAACAGGTCTATTAAAGATTATCAAACAACATTTATTACTAAAGTTATTAAAATTAACATGTTTTTCAAATTTAACACTTAGGCGCTATATTTGGTAGGTATTTTTGAATATCTCACATAATATAAAAAAACACTTAAAATTAAAAAAAAAAAACTGTTTCACTGGGTTTTATGTATCTTCCCCTTCAATAAATGACATCCTATCAAAAAACAACAAAAAATCGTCAATCAGTCTTTGAAATCTATGTATGGCACTTGAGGCATAACAATTTTTTTGTGCGTGATCTTTGCAGATGTATTTAGAACATTTGTCACACTTTTGTGACTGTTTATTATCTTTTTTTGGACCACATAAAAAGCATCTTCCCCTTTTTCGTGTTCCAGTTTGAGAGGAAGAGGCATTTTCTTGTAGCAAGTTATGTTGCTTTTCAACTGGCGCTAAGAAATTGTCAATCCTACTCTTCAAATCTATTGAAAACGATTGATACTCAGCCTTTCTCTCCTTGACTGGCTTGATCAAATCCAGTCCTATTTGTTTTATGTACTGATTACGTTTCATTCGTTTACCACGATTTGAAGCTTTCCACAAAACAAATCCGTTTGCACTTGCAATATTCAGAATGGCTGAAAATATTACGCATGGCCATCGTTGAATTCTTCTGGAAACGGTATAGTTGGCGCATTTTTGATCTAAAGCATCAACGCCACTTTCCGTGCTGTTATAAAATTCAATTATTTCTGGTTTTCCACTTACTTCATTGATCGATTTGTCGTGATGCATTGATGAGATCACTACTACGCTTTGATTATTTTTTGGGACATATGATGCCAAAGTTTTATCTTTGACGAATCCAAAAATGTCGAGCCTATCTCCCTCTGTCGATTAGGTAAAAAGTCAGGTGGTATCTCTCTTTTATTTTTTGCGCACTGTCCCAACATAAGTCAAACCCTTTTCGATAAGTTTGTCAACCAGTTCAATTGAAGAAAACCAATTGTCAGCAGTTATATTTCTGTTTGTTCCAAATAACGACTCAGCCAACTGTAGCACATTTTGTGTTGCAATAAAAACTTGGTTTCTTTGGTTGGAATCTGACTTTCCCGTGTAAGTAAAAGCATTATACAAATAACGCGTTTTAGCATCACAAAGGCACATAATTTTTATGCCATATCTGGCAGGCTTGGATTTCATATAAATTCTGAAGAAACACCTCCCTCTAAAAGGACAAAGCATTTCATCAATTGTCACATACTCAGAACAACTATAGTTTTTCTGACAGTTCTCAATTAAATTGCCAAATATTCCAGAGATAAGAGCAGCCCGATCATTTATTCTTCTTTCTTTTCTAGATTTGATATCATCAAATCTCAAAGCAGACAAGAGGAACATAAACCGTTTCACAGTCATTGTTATTCGGAATATATCTCTTCCTGTTCCATCTGTTGCCCATAAACTTTCAATATCTTCATGACCAGATTTGAATACACCTGATAAAATCAGTAAACCAATGAATGCTTTCATTTCCACAATGCTCACGTGATTAGTGTAAGTTGCGTCGGTCCGATACTCTTCAGAATATTCTGTTATTTTTTGGTTCGTATGTGTGCATATAGTGTCGATCATCTCATTTGATATCAGTAATTGCCATGATTCAATTGGTGACATATTCTGTTTTTCACGGGCAGGACCCACAATACCAGGCAGGTGTGACATGATGTTGTGACTTTTGATTCTGGAGCTACTTGGAGGATTTTTGGACCACTTGAATCTATTTTTACCTCGGTAATATGTACCACTTGATGGTTGAGCATCTTCATGTTCCTCTTCGCCTAATATATCGCTGTCAGATAATGAATCACTTGAGTTAGATGAAATTTTAGGTTGTGGAACTTCGTTGTCGCTTATGTTTTCATCATCACATGGCTGAAAATCGCTCAAATATTCTGGTTCCGAATCAATTTCGTCTAATAATAATTCGCTTATATCATTATCATTTAAATTACGCGCCATTATTTAAACAAAATGCCTGAAACAATGCAAAATTTAAAAGTATACAATCAGAGAAATAGTTACGTAATTGGAATCGTGGGTCCACTTGGACCCAGTGAAAGCACTTACCACCACTTCCAGTAAACTTTAAGAGCCGAACGTCCGCCTCCCGCCGCACCTCGCGACGTAATGAGATTACATGGAAGCGCAAGCGTCTAGCTTCATGCGTTTAAAAATAAAATCGATTTTTTGTCGCCTTTGGGTCCAAATGGACACAATTCCGGTTAAGGGTTTAAAAGTTTTATGAAATTGGTGTATAACAACAGGTCATCTACACTTATGCACAAGGAAGACCTTTTTTCTTGGCATTAAAGTAAATTACAAAGTTAATTATGGTGCCCGAACAACAGTAGCAGTAGCGCATGCCTACCTCAAAATTTGTCTGCTCTTTTGGACTCCTACTGTCGCCCATTCATTGAAAGCCTTTCGACTGTTCAAGGAGAACGTTTTAGAAGTAAAATATTATCAAATTCATTGCAAATAAGTTTAAACACTGTTCCATACAAAAAAATTGGATCATTTTGGTATGAAAGTGATGGAAGTTTCTTCACTATGTTACTTCTAAACTTCTCCAAGCGACGTGCATTTACAGGAACAAACACAATTTTCTCATCTACTTGCTTTTTGTGAACATAAGGTAACGAAACTAACTGTCCACAGTGATCAGAACTCAATTTTTGAATTATACATTTATGCAACGGCTTAAATTTTATAAAAAATGTTATCTACACATGTTGCACTACATTCAGTAATACGCGTTGGCTCTAAAAATAAATTAAAAAGATCATATGATTTAAACAATGATCTAAAATTAATATTGGTGGAGGAAGCTTCTAGGAGATTGATATTAAAGTCCTCCACATATTACAACAGATTTATTCTGTTTATTAAGCTTAACAAAAACTTCCTCCATAATTTTCAAAAGTATTGTATATAGAACATGGGGGTCTGTAGACACTCACAACAATGAGGTGCTTAAACTCAACACATGCCATTTCTACAGTTCGCTCAACAGAGAGGCTCACAATATCTTTACGCTCTTTACATGATAATTATTTTGCTAGCTAATATTAACGAGCCACTTCTTAAAACCGTTTCTCTATTGAATGAACTGACCACCTGGTGATTACTGAAATTAAACATTATGTTATAAGCTTTTAACCAATGTTCAGTAATACATAAAATATGAATATTGTTGCTATTTAAGAACAATTCAATTTCTAGCTCTTTGCCTATCATGCACCAGGTGTAAACAATTTTTATTATCACTCTGTGGAGTCATACAATTAAGGTTTTGTAACCTACATTCTGAATTATTTAAATTATTATAACTGCTAGAGATTACCTCTATTGTCTCATTTTCTAATTTAAATCACTTGGAACTGATTCCAAATTACATATCAAGTCATTACACTGCTCAAAAGAAGCAGATGTCGGTGTAGCCAAGTCCTTGGCTGAGTTAATTTATAAACAATAAGATAGCACATTTACTATCTGTCTTATATTATATTTGGATAGGTAATACCTATCTCTAGTCAAAAATTTCTTAATGAAATTATTTATGTCTATTAAATTAATTAAATTATTAAAATTATAACAATTAGATGTCAAGTTTAAATTGTTATTAAATGAAAAGTTATCCATTAATAAATTTAAATTGTATCTTATTTTATTTTCCTGTGGCCAAACCTGTATGTAAGGCAATGTAAACAAGATAATTTTATGTAGATTTAAAGTATTTAGATGATCAATATATTTTAATAATTGTGTTTTGTTTATATTGCCTCTTCTCCCAACAAGAATTATCAATGTGCTATTAGGGCAAAACTTACTAGTTAAAACTTTATTCATTATATGACTAAAGGATGCTCCAGGCATACAACAATTACTAACCTGATGTCCTTTTAAACAGTTATTTAACATCGTGCCCAAATTTTTGCATATTTCATCACAATACATAATAATTTTATTTTTATTAATATTTAAATTACTTTTTTAAATTACATAAACATAAACACTCACGCCTGTCACCTAGAGGGGTAGGCAGAGACTACGGACTTCCATTTGGCACGATACTGACACACTTCTCTCGCCTCCTTTACATCCATATATCTACGCATACACGCTCGTCGGTTAAGGGTACTCCTAATTTGGCCCATTTTCAATATACCGCCAATTTGGTCGATAAAACTTCGTCTTGTCCGTCCCTTCCAGACTCTTCCGTTCACTTCTGCAACATAAATTTCTCTCAGACTCTGCTGTTCACAACTGCAATATACATTTACTTTGTCACTCTTTCTTCGTTCATTCTTTCTACATGAACAAACCACCGAAGCATTCCTTTCTTAATCCTGGTCACAACTTTTTAAGTTAATATTCTTTGTTATGGCACTGTCATAGAGTGTAGGTGAAAATAATGAATCCTTACTGTTATCATTATTATTTACACATATTGTCCCCGATGAACCTGGTGTGGAACGCTGATACTCACTCTGATGTTTTATTAAGGAGTCAAAGCGCTCCTCATTATACTTACATGACTTTACCAGATCATTCGTGGCCAATATGTGTTCTCTTATCTCATCCTGAGCCGATGCATATTTATTTGATATAATTTGTAGGGAGTTTTGAAGTGATAAAATTGTTGAATTTAGACACTATATCAATCTCATAACAGTTATTCATATTTTCCACCTCAATTGAATATAATTTAAGTTTATTAATTAATTCTTGCTTTTCTTTACATACATTTATATAATTTTTGACATTAATTTTAGTTTTAATTAACTTTTGTACTTTCCTAATATATTTATTATTTTTTATGTATTTCTTTAATTTTCTTCTACTGCAGGTAATCCTTGCTGCTGTTCTTGATGTGACATAATCATCACCAGTCAAGTCGATTGTTATAGAGGATTGCAATGCTTTAGAAGATTCACATTCTATGAGCTCATTGAACAGACTTTGAGTTTGAGACGCTTTCAAGTTATCTACGTATTGTTTTAATTGCACAATCTGCTCATTAGCCTCACTTAACTGTAACTGCAATGCAGCAATTAATCTGAGGGATTCCTCATATTCCTTGCTGCATTGGTCAAACTCATCAACTGTTCTCTGAAATTGATCCTTTTCTTTTAAAACAAATGTATATTCTTTATGCAACTTAACCATATCACTTTTTAGCTCAGTATTTTTAGCAATTATATTTATTATTTCCCTTTCGTTGACAGAAGTGTGAATTATGTTTATGGACCTCAGCATTCACCCACCATTAGGTAGACTATCTTTTTTTTAATGAATGAGAGTGATAAACGGGCGCACAGTCTACTTGATGGTAAGTGGGTACTGTAGCCCATTGACATCTACATTTTTCCGATGGAAAATCAAAACATAGCCCGTTATCACCTTTGAGGACTAAGATAGAATCCATCGTTACCCTTAAAACATTATCGCAAAAGAAATATTAGTTGCATTGTGATTTGTAAAACCATGTATATGTCAGTTATAATTATGAAAGGGTTTTAACTATTCAGCACATTCAAAAGGATGGAGGACGTACAATCCTCTCCATAGACCATTCTGAATCGCCTGCCAGTGACATGAAAAGAAAACTCTATATGGATGTATTATTCCGACTAGCGGGTATTTTAATTTACTTGGCTTTTATTTATTTTCATTGTAATGAAGGCTTAATTATAATACTGGCAGTATTGTAATAATAACTCTTGACAAAAATATATCTGTTATTTTCATAAGCGTCATTGAATAATATCAAATAAAAATTAAATATATTTTTTTATTTGGTAAGTAGAGCGTAGGTTGAGGAAACAAAATATTAAGCTTGTTTAACCAATAAAAAGATCAAAAGAATAAATAACTATCCATTATCTATAAACGAAAGACTTGTAGCTACTTCTTTTAGAATAAAATAAATTGAGATATATATTGAGTTAGTTCTTTTTATAGTATCATGTTTTAATAAAATTAACTATATCTCGAGGGTGGTAAGATTTGAAATGGTAAGGTTTAATTATACTTATTTTATTTCCCCAAGTTTTGGGTGCTTTACAGAATCAATAATCACGGAGGGGACTGTGACCTCCTGACGTCATATTTAACCAAGGTTACGTTCAGCTTCATACGTAGTAGAGCCACGCTGCAGCTATATTATGGTTGTAACACGAATGGATCGGTTCGACCGGGGTAGTACCACGCCTTTACAGAATACGAGCGTTAAATAGCAGCTTAATGTTGCTGTGAGTGTAGAGAACCGTAGACCAAACAAGGACTTCTATCTTAGTCCTTAGGGCTGAAAACGCATCTGCATTTTGATTCTTAATCGAATATAAGAATGTAGATGTCTATGGGCCACAGCATCCACTTACCATCAGGTAGATTGTATGCTCGTTTGTCACCCTTATTATATATATAAAAAAACTTTTGAATATTAATTTTCATTCAAAGTTGCAGCTTTACTCAACCTATACATCATGCCATACATTTGCATCTATCTTTGTAAAAAATGAAAATGTAGGCACTCAACGTAATTTTCATATCACACAATAAACCCGCGTTCAATTTCCACCGGTGACTATAAAATTCGTTATGAATTATATTTTTAAGTATTTTTGCCAGGTGGTTTTTGCTGAAGGTAAATATAGTGAGGAATCCTATAAGCTTAAGGTATAAAATTTTCGAGTACACGTGTAGTCCGCCAACACGCAGTAGAGGAGCTGAACTAATTCCTTCATAGTAAACGCTAAAGTACGAAGAGGCAAGGCAGGCATTGCTGTGCCCAGCATACGTAGGCTATATTTTTTTAAAGAATAAAGGGTAACAAACGTGCACATAATCCACCTGACGTTAAGTGGATACTGTCGTACATAGACATGTACATTTGTCCTCGATTAAGAATCAAAATAATAATAATAATAATATATTAATATTATATTATAATAATAATAATAATAATAAAACGGAAACATTTTCACGGGATATTGGAATGGAATTTGGTATTGATAAGTGCAACATCAATTCGGTTAGAGCTGGACAGTATTATGAACATAATAACCAATTGCAAACAGGACACCAAATCAAATCTTTAGAAGAGAATGAAGTGTATAAGTATTTAGGATATAATCAGTCGAAACAAATACACCACAAAGAAATTAAAAATACATTAACAGATGAGTTCCGATATAGACTTCGCTTAGTATTAACATCTCAATTAAATTCTAAAAATATATTTAAAGCTATTAACACGTTTGCAATTCCCATACTAACTTATTCTTTTGGCATAATACACTGGTCCAAAACTGAACTTAAACAACTACAACGCACAATAAATACATCTCTTACGAAGCACCGTAAACACCATCCAAGATCGTGCATACAAAGACTAACATTGCCACGAAATGAAGGAGGAAGAGGTGTAATAGACATAGTTAACTTACATAACAGACAAATAACAACACTGAGAAATTACTTTTATCATAAAACTACAATATCATCACTACACAATGCTATAGTACAGAATGATCATAAATTGACACCGCTTAATATGTATGATAAAACATTGCAAAAAAATGAGGTACTTACAGATAATAACAAAAAAATTTACATATGGACTCAAAGTCTCTACATGGAAGACATCGCCAAGAGTTGAACCAACCTACTGTAGACAAATTAGCGTCGAACGCATGGCTTCAACGTGGTGAGCTTTTCCCTGAGACTGAGGGTTTTATGTGCGCGATTCAGGACCAAGTCATAGAGACACGTAATTATCAAAAGCACATCATTAAAATAAAAAATCTACATGCCGACACATGTAGACGCTGTTGTAATACTTCAGAAACAATTCAACACATCACTGGTGCTTGTAAAGCGATTGTTCAGACGGATTATAAGTATCGGCATGATCAAGTAGCCAATATCATTCACCAAAAACTTGCCCTTAAGTGGAAACTAACTGACCAGCCAACTCAAGTATACTATAAATATAAACCTGAAATAATCCTTGAAAATACCACTCACAAAATGTATTTTGACAGAGCTATACTTACCAACAAAACAATACACTATAATAGACCGGATATAACATTAATAGACAAAGTGAATAAATGTGCTTTTATTATTGACATTGCTATACCTAATTCACATAACTTACAGACTACAATTAATGAAAAATTTTCCAAATTACACTGATTTGAAACATGAAATTATTAGAATGTGGAACTTACATAATGCCATTATAATACCTATAGTCCTCTCTACAACTGGTGTAATACCAAAAACGCTTCATCAATCATTAAAAACTCTTGATTTACCAAAACTTACATAAATTCAATTGCAAAAAGCAGTTTTACTTAATACTTGTAGAATAGTTAGAAAATTTATCTCAACAGAAAACTACCCATAACCAAACACGCTCATGGTACCCACTTGGCTAAGTCCCTTGGTAGTAACCATTAATCCAGTTTTGTTAAAAACAAACTGAGAAAACGTAAAAACTTTAACAAAAAATAATAATAATAATATTAATAATCGCTGACGTAACAGTTAAGTGACAAAACTGCTACGTCGGCGCAGTCAGTCAGCACCTTGCCAAGAGGTGTGAGCGCCGTGCCTCGGCAGAATTGAGGGTGCAAAAGCCCGTTTGTGCTTACGGCCACACTATTAAACGGTGCCGGGTTTCTTTTCCATCATCCATAAAAAACGCCCATTTTTATGGATGATGGAAAAGAATAGAAAGCGCATAGGGCCGCTGCCTGGGGGTCGCCGGGGCGCGTCTGGAGCTGGCGCTGGACGCGACAGCATGCGGGCCGCCAGCCGAGCGCGAGGTACTGCACGACCACCTAGCAGTCCCTCGCATCCATCATCCCCACCAGATGGCTTGGTGTCGGCAGGGTCCTCTCGGACTCGGCAAGCGGCACCCGCCGCTGGTGGAGTACGCCGCATGCGTTGGACAAAATATATGAACATAAACGCATTGCGGGCGTACTAAGAAACTGGAGGAACAGCGTATCGGGCTCGTATGCACCGCTTTTTTGCTGAGCTGGAGCCGTCTGTTCCCGTCACAGAGCAAAACCTGGCAGACCGAGTTCGGTACATCATACGCTCGAAAATATTTGATGATGCCGAACTCGAACGACTACGGCGTGAGGCTATTCCCTCATCGAATGAACCAGCTATAGCTGGGATGCGGCTCCTAAGGCCATAGACCAGCAGCCATATGTGGAAGCCGCCATGGATCTTCCCGCTTTGGTTGATTCAGGCGATGATGGAATGGTCACCCAAGAACTAGAGCAGATGAGGAGTAAATTGGAGGAGGCGATTGTGGAAACGCGCTGTACGCCTCTTGAAAATCGACCGCGACTCCACGTATAACCCTAAGCAAGCGGAATCGGGATGTCGTGACGGCCCTGAACCCATTGCTGGCAACCTTTGGAAACCAGCCGGGACCTTTGCGATACGGACTCAATACTCTTTGGCGCCGCATTGGCAGTTTGCCGTATTGTTGGTGCCAAACTTCCCACGTCTGGACGTGTTACTGGGCAAAGTAGTGCTATCCTAGCCTGGCGAAGAAGGATTGAGGACCGTATCGCAAAGGCAAGGGCCCTCATCGGCAGACTGATAAGCTTCAGGTCGGGCAATAATAGGCCGAGAATTGTGCGCACCGTCAGGATGGCGTTTGCTGGGACAAATATCAGTTTGTCTCAGCCGGATATAACGCAAAAACTGACGGAGCGCATAGACGACCTGAAGCAGAGAATCGCTGCTTGGGGGAAGCGGATTCGGCAATATACCGAGAGGTCGACACGGTTCAACCAGAATCGTCTCTTCCAGAGTGATCAGAAGAGGCTCTATGAATCATTGGAGCGGCCGATGGTACGTGGAACGGGCTCAGCACCAAATCAGGCCGACACTATCGCATTCTGGCGCGGCCTGTGGTCAGAGCCCGTAAACCACAGCGAGGACCCTTGGACGGAAGTTGTGGCGAGTCAGTGTGCGAGTGTTACGCCCATGGACCCCGTCATCATAACGCCGGATGACGTAGCTGAGGCGGTCCGTAGGGCCCCGAACTGGAAAAGTCCGGGACTCGACGGACTGCATCACTACTGGCTGAAGGGGTTCGTGGTGTGTCACGCTGTGCTCGCCCGACAGTTTCAAGAGGCTCGACCAAAAGTCACTCGAGCCTCTTCACTACTGGGATCACTCATTTGGTTCCTAAAGACCAGGATTCCACAGACCGAGCAAATACCGCCCCATAACCTGTCTACCTACCATATACAAGACACTAACATCCGTTTTGAGCGCGAGAATCACTCGTCACCTGAACGCAAATCAGGTGATGTCGCGCGCTCAAAACGGATGTCGGGGCGGTGGTCGTGGAACCAAGGAACCACTCCTCATTGACGCAGTCATTGGCAAGGTGGTTAAACGTAACCGTCGGAACCTCTCCGCCGCCTGGATAGACTACAAAAAGGCATTCGACTCGGTGCCTCATACATAGCTTAAGAGGGTCCTCGAGCTGTACAAGGTTGACTGAGTACTTGCACAGGCACAACTTAGTAGCCAGAATTCTACACCAGGAGCTCGCTCTGAAATACGGTCTCGTGGACCGGAAATTGCCGTATTACAAGTACTTGTCGGAAGCCGTGCTCGAAAATGACCGCGCCAGGCTCTACTGGGACCGGGCCATCATCACAGACAGGACTATTCTTGCGAATAAGCCTGATATTGTGCTGATGGACCGGGCACATTCAAGGATATTTTTGGTCGACATCACCATTCCGTATGACGAGAACCTCATGAAAGCCGAAACAGATAAGCGAACAAAATATCTGGACCTGGCTCACGAGGTGACCGACATGTGGGTCTGCCGACCGAAATTATACCTGTAGTCGTCTCTGCGAACGGGTCAATCCCAGTCAGCCTCTCGGGTCATCTGAGGCGACTGGGACTCCGTGACGGACCGCTCAAGCTCAAATGCAGAAGGCGGTGCTCCTCGATACCGCCCGCATCATCCGCCGGTTTCTTTCCCTTTCCCCCTAACCCTCGGCCGTTTGGTCTCCCCTGCCGAGGGTTTCCATCTGGTTGGGTTTTAATTTATTTATGTATTATTTATTTATTTATGTTAGTATATTAAATATATATTTATGTTTATTTATTATTTCCTTTAAAATATTTATTCAGCCCAACCAGATGAGAATACTATATAAATACCCCAAAATAATATTAATAATAATAATATAATAATAATAATTTATTCTCTCTTCACAAATAGTTCTTTTAGAGTTAACAATTTGCCATAATTACGTTTCAGCTTTGTGAGAGACTGGTGCCTGAAGTAGGTTTTTGTAAAAAAATCCTGTGTTCACCAGAGCCCCAACCCGCGGACAGAATTAGTGGCATAATTAAAACTAATAAAAGCCATTGATATAAAAATAAAGTATAAAATGTTGCAGAAATTATAAGTTTGTTAAAGTTGGTGTGAAGTGTCAATAAGTATGTGAGTGCAAACGTATGAACAAAGCAATTTTTGGGAGTGTAAATGTGTAAATATGTGTATGTGTGATGCGAGTATGGAATTAACGGCTTTGAGTAGATATATCTTGGATTTAGGATTATTTAAGTACAGTCAAAAAGTTCTCTGTTTTTTTGTAATCTAGATTTTTAAATAGTTTTTTAATGTTTTTTTACAGTTAAATTTGGTTTTAGGATATATATTAAGGATGCTATTTAATTTGTTGTATAGTTTTTGTCCTAGAAAGCAAAAGAACTTATGCGAGAAAGATGTTTTAAGTTGTAGGGAATGAGTATGGAGTATGGAGTGAGTAGGGAATCGGAAGGGTAGAGCAGCACTTACCTTAAGTATGGCGCACTGTGCCCTCTCTACTTCGATTAGATGAGTTTAGGCAGCACCCCCCCCCCCCCCCACGATGTGATGCAGTATTCGATTAGGGATTAGCATAATGCATAGTAAACCATCTTCAAAATCTTTCGGTCAGCAGAATGTCTTAGGATTTTAAAAATAAAGATCAATTTTCGGAGTCTGGTTATAAGAGTCTCAATGTGCGGTTTAAAGTAAAGGATGTTGATCAATTATGACCCCAAGATATTTAATATGCTCGGCTCTTTCAAGAGTGGTACATGAGCACATGGTTTTGGAATCACAGGCATGGGCAGATATAACAAAGGAGGTCGGTGGGAGTAGTACTCCTATGGGCAAAGGTTATATATTTAGTTTTAGACACGTTGAGTGTTAGAACATTATTTTGCAGCCAGCTCCTGACTTTATTGAGACCAGCTTGTGCAACATCAAATACCTCTTCCCAGCGATCCCCACTGAAGAACAAGGCGGTATCGTCAACAAATGAAAAAGTTTTGCCTTTATGAAGGGAAGTTTGGCATAACATAACAAAATGCAGATGCGTTGTCACCCCTGAGTACTAAGATGGAATGCCTCGTATCCAGTAAAAGTTTCAGCGGTTATCTACAATCACTACACTACTTCAAAACACAGCAGCACTTAGCTGCTATTTTGTGATGATATTCGATGAGAGCGTGGTGCTTCCTCGGTCGAGCCGACTCATTCGTGCTATAACCATAAAGCTGGAGCATGGCTCTATCACGAAAAATTAACGTACCTATAGGCTCATTAACACGTCTATACTTGTGTGATTTGTATATTTTAACGCATAACTTTAAGGAAGATAATACAAAGAGTTTAAGGTCTCCTTGAAATTAACACAGGCACACAGAGAAAAATTCTATTTTCTGCTACATTAGCCGAGTCAATCCCGATACTGTTCGAGTGCCCTTTTTCCTCCATCTCTGTGTGCTAACGAATATCGTGAATGAAATACGCTGTTATTTTCGGGTTATAAGGAAAAAACACGTTTCATTTCTCAATCTTTGGCTGGAAATACGCTATTTAGTATTATTCGCTTTTTTTCTGCGAACATATTTTTTATGAAGTCGAAGTTATTAAAAATTTTACTAACTCATTATAAAATTGTTAAACCAATTTCATAGACGTGTAATGCACGTTACAACTGTATAATGTACGCGTCTTAAGCTGCGTATCGAATACGCGCTCCTGGCGTGCGCGCCTTGAATGACCGCGCCGACCTGTGCGCTCCGCGGAACGCGCTCCAAATGTTCGAAGTGTATCAACTAAGCGCTCCTGGTGCGCGCGGCACCCGCTCCAGTGTTTGAACGTTCAACATGGATGTCGGTCGTGTACGAGCATCTGCCGCTTTCATAGTTTCATGCATCTTCTCTGAGCGCTTTATTATTATAATAGCGACTTTTGCTATCCACAGCAGTTATTTTGAACCATATAATTTTATCAATTTACGGCAACTCTGGTTATCCATAGCTCGGAACGCAACGAACACATGAATGATGAAAACAACCGTCCTAACTGGCGCGCGCGCCAAAATTTAAACTACTTTGATGCGCGGTAAAAAACCGACATGAGATGGAGCGGCCCGCTCCACGTTTGAGCGCTCCAACGAAGCTCCAGCAGCGCGAAATGGATACCGCGCTCCAAGGCGGTATCCATTTCGCGCGGCTAGAGCGCGCGCCAATGTTCGTCCTCTTGGAGCGCATAATCGATACGCGGCTATAGGTTTGTATTCTAAAGTAAAAATTTTTCAAAGGACATAGTTCTGCGCCCATACATTGTTCGCCCTGTAACGAAGAGCATCGGAAAATTATATGATGTATTTTAGATAATTAGTAAATTCCTATATGATCTTATTTTTATAGCTGTACGTTACACCTAAGATGCGGCTGCTGATAATATAAATAAAATATGCTGATTTTGGCGATTTGTGCGGTTGCACCGTACAATAGCGGACAAGCTGCAGAATAGATATATTTCAAAAAAAGTATTAGATTTTGAGGTTATAATCGAACCACGAACATTATGGTTTTTCATAGCTCCGAGTGATTTTTAAGAAACTGAAAAACAATATCCAAAACATTTAGCTATTTTTAGTTCCTACCTAGATAATTGGGTATAGAGTTTTAGTTCTAAAGCCTAAATGTAAGTAAGTGCAACATAAATGCCATAGAATATAGTCGCGTCTACTATCTAGTGCATTTGCAAGCTTTTGCGTCTGGACGGCGCTGCTAAAACGCGTGACTATGAAACCAGCCTTACCAGTTAGGTAGTAAGTTGTTTTTAAACCTACATAACTTATTATTTTTGAATTAGAAATAAAACACAGATTTAATTTCTTGTTTATTGTTCATCTTCTAAATACATCACGAGACTCGGAGTATGCAGACAAAATAGAAATTTAATTACAAAAAGAGGTGCAGTCCGTTTTTGTACATAGTGACGAATCTGTTCATCTTCCAAGAACATAGAACCAACAGCAGAGCCACAATTTACACAAAATACACTGTCCATTGCGTATGCGTAAGTCCGTTTATGAGTGCCAGGTTATTGTTTGAGCGGTACACAGTTACGAAAATCACAGCCAGGTAAACCGTTTTTGAAAGCAATCAGAGTCCGTTAAAATAGCCAAATCGTAATATTCAATAGATAGTCCCGAAAGTCACCTAAACACCGATATAATTACGAAAAGTGAGTGACAGCGACGCCAATGTAATTGACAGAGTGAGAGACCATAGACTTAGAATATACTGGCGTATTCTAAGTCTATGTGAGAAACTGACAAGTGACAAGTGACCATTTAGTGAAGTCAAAAATAGGGGTGCTAAATACGATACGATTTATCGATATTTAATAAGATTTACTATGGCCATATGTTACAAACAGTATAACATCAACTTTTGTCATACGATAATATTAATACCATAACAAGTATGACAATGTCCTACTTTACTTATAATGACACGATACTTCTCTACTTCTATACGTGTAACAATATTAATAATAACACCTGTATCTAGTCTGCAATATTACTTTTTATAAAGAAAACATTTATAGTTCATGAAGTAACAATAAGTGTTTTTTTTTATATTAATTGTCGTAAATTATTTAGTGATCCTTTATTTAGAAGTAAACCACACACTTTTAACAGTCATTAGAAAGCCCTGAATAATAATGATCATGATGAAATATGTAGGTTTTGTTCACTTCAGCATTATTCTAACTACCCGTAATTTAAAATCGAGTATGACCTCATTCATTAGGTATAGAAGGTTTTTTAAATCATACTTTAAGGGAATAACAATAAAGGAATGGTAATTGAATGTTTTTATTCAAGCTTCTATTTGCACTTTATTCGAAATAAATTCAAAATGTGTATTCAAAATATGACATTGTCATTTAGGTTAGGTTTTATGTAAAGGTGAACGTTAACTGTTGTGTACATCTAATAAATAAATAAATGAATTCATAGCCCAACTGATGGTAGGTGACTACTGCAGCCCATGAATACCTGCAACCAATTTCAAACGAAGAAAGTTACAGATTCGTTCTCACCTCTGAGGAATAAGACGGAATGCTTCACAGTCACAGCCTGTAACAATACTGGTTATCTTTTTTGACATGCATTATACTGAATATGTATGTATCCATTTATGTATGTATGTAATGGAATTTTATAATTTAGTTTTCATCCATTTCCAGGCGTCTGAATAATCTGAAATTTTGTAGAAATATTTTTTTACAAAAGTAAAGTAACATACGAAATTACTGTCCACGTGATGTTACATGGCTTCTGCAGTTCACTAACAGCTGCAGCTAACTTAAAATAAGCAGATACATTGTCCTTCCTCTGGTGCCTAAGATTATCATTAATTATAATAATTTTCAAATATTACGATTATCTAAATCTTTATCAAAAATATCATTTATAGATCAAATCTTATAATAGAATCAAATGTTACTCATTTGCTTATACTGGCTTTCATACCATTTAGATTGAAACACAGCATTGTAAGCCCTGCTTTTAATCGGCAAACGGACTCATTGGCAGAAAGAGTCCTCTCACCGAGAGAGCACGTGGTAAATCAGTACTTAAAATTTCAATTAACAATTTCATTGGTGCCGGCGGGGATAGAACCTGGGTTTACCACGTGCTTGGCGGTGAAGTAAAACACCTTGAGGAAACCTGGATGTCTGAGAAACAAGAAAAAATATTTCGAAGACATGTGAAGTTCTCTAACACACATTGGGGCAGCGCGGCGGATACTTCCTTGTTCCTAAAACCCGCTCAAAAATGAGAGGAGGCCTGTGCACAGCAGTGGGACGTATATAGACTGTAACGTTAACTTTTAAATTTAACTGCGAGACAACTACAAGAAACCGATGACAATACAATAATTTCATGTGAAAATGACTGATAGATGCGTAATATATATTTAATATATAATGAGAGGAGGAAGGTTACCCAGAAGAGGTAGCCGTGGTAGAGCCATGCAGCAGCTATATTAGTAGTATAGTTGTAGCACGAATACGTCGGCTACTGGAAACGAGGCATTTCATCTTAGTCCTCATGGGTGACAACGCATCTGCATTTTGATTCGTAGTCGAGGATAGATGTAGATGTCTACGGACCACAGCATATACTTACAATCAGGTGTACTGTGTGCTCGTTTGTCACCTAAATAATATAAAAAGTGGCACAGTTTTAGAGTTGTTTATATGTCACTAAATTTCATAATTATTAAGCTAGCGATCTGTCCAGGCTAAGTTTGGGAAGGATAGAAATGTGGCGATGATTAGATTTAAGGTTATAAGACCATTTATTTTGTCAATTTATCGTTTTTTTTAATTCCAAATTTTTCGGAATTAACATATAGCCTTGATCACTCCTGGCATTGCTCACTATCTGTTCATGAAGTTTCATTAAAATTTATTTAGCTATTCCGAAGATTAGCTCGGACAGACAGACAGACAATCTAACTATCAATTACCGTACATTACAAATATTTGTAAGCACATTCATTATGTTACATTATAGCCCTTTTGAGCCACATCATAAATCGACTTCCACCATCTCTTCAGTTTCCGCATCTCATCTTATCGCGATTTTAATTTTCAACAATTGAGTAACTTGTAAAATTTTTAAGTAAATGATAATAAGAACCTACGAGCCATTAACGGATAAAATTTTCGTAAATAAAAAATTAAGGTGATTAAAGAGTGTACTGTTCTTATGTATGGCATAAAGCAGTACATGTTAAAATTATTGAAACATTTATTACTAACCGAGAGCGTGTTATTGACCAGAGATAATGAGACCAATAATTATTCAGCCAAAAAAGATAATAAGCAATTTAAATAAACTTAATAATTCAATAAAAAAATTATAAATGCTTCAAGATATGAGATTATCAGGAAACTCGATCTGAGAAGGTCAATGTAAGTCGGGATCTTGTACTATCTAAGATATAATTAAGTTGTAAGCTAAATACTAAGCACGGGCACCTTTTTTTTTTTTTTTTGCGGATGGAAAATCATCTAATGACTTTCGCTGTGGGTGGAGCGGAAGGGTGTCGACTTTACTGACTAAAACCATCCGTGTTCCTTCAGTGCCCTTACGTTCCGGAGCCGCGGTATCTCTTTCGAACAGCCCGCAGCCCCGGCAGTATCGTTGCAGGCCTTCACGCTGCTGACAGCTCTAAGCACGGGCACCTTGATCGGGCACCTTGATTGCATATTTTAATAACACGATTATAACCATCTATAATCGTGTTATTAATAAGAGCCCTAAGATATAATTAAGTTGTAAGCTAAATACTAAGCACGGGCACCTTGATTGCATATTTTAATAACACGATTATAACTATTTATAATCGTGTTATTAATAACAGCCCTAAGATATAATTAAGTTGTAAGCTAAATACTAAGCACGGGCACCTTGATTGCATATTTTAATAACACGATTATAACTATTTATAATTGTGTTATTAAACTATTTATAATCGTGTTATTAATAACAGCCCTAAGATATAATTAAGTTGTAAGCTAAATACTAAGCACGGGCACCTTGACTGCATATTTTAATGACACGATTATAGCTATTTATATTGGCCTAGTTGCTCACAGCATTTAATAATAAACCAGCGAGTGCTTAAATAAAAAAGTAACTAATGCTTTGATAAACAGCAGCTCCGCTTTGAGAAATAGTTCGCGGTTGCTAAATGAGTTACCGACAATTTCTTTGGTGTTTGACAGTGCTCTGAAAATGTTGGCACTTTCAAATCAAATTATTTCAAACTTCACGGAGACGGATCTTGAAGTCACATTAATTACTGGTTTGCTTACGGACTTTTTGATTTATTTCTTTCTGTATTTTCTTGGTGTTATTAAAACTACAATCGAGTTTTTGATTTGTACAACACAAACCAATTTTATTGTTATATCCACTTTTACGTTGACATCGATTTCTTTACCTAATTTGACATACTAGTGCGAGTTTCATAAGCTTTGCACACTAAAAGCTCAATCCAACAAAAAAAGAAAGACGGAAAGTTGCGTATATTTCAAGTGATGCAAGAGTCAAACGATGCTCAACTTATTGCAAGAATTACGTAATTATGCATCTTAAAACATTTGCAATCAACAACATGGATTTAGATGCATATATGTGCGTCCAGTAGTGAACTTTCACAAGCTGATAAAGAAAGAAAGATGAATGATGTGTGTCACGTGTCAAGAAGTTGAGCATGGTTGAAATGTACAAAGTGCTCCGTCTATATTATATATTTGTTTCAATGTCATATGAAATTGCCTTCATGGAATTAAAACAAAGCAACACACAAGTTCACTCATACATGTTTCCTTACGAGTTTCAAATGCTCCTATCTCTTGATAGATCTACACTTAAAATTACAATTAATAGTTTCAGTGTTGCCGACGGGTACTGAATTGGAGTAGTTTGAAGTTTATATGGGCTCAACGTTATTTAGTTTGCAAATAATTTTAAATTGCGTGATCCTATTTACATGGTACATGGCCCCACCATGTAAGAGCTTTAGATCTCATTCATATCATACCGTACCATATCAAACGCCCACTGCTGAATACAGGCCTTCCACATAAATTGTCTCATCGGGGCGATATTTGCAGGTTGAGCAGGTGGTTTGTGGACCACAGTTTTTTTTAAAATTATTTTAAGTTATTATCAAATAGATGCATGACCATCCTCTGTTTCATTTCACTCTGCCGCCTCTTACGACACCCACGGAATATTGGGGAGTAGATGCTCTTACGCAACCACTCCACAATAATCTATCTAATCCATAATTTAAAAAAAAACCAAATTCCTTTTGAACAGTCATTTATGGTGTATGCTCGGAGTTTCTCTACCTGATAGACTTATAAATGAGGATAACCGCAATATAACCAGCGTAACCTATATAATAGGCCGTCCATATAGTTCATAGAAGCGACAACCAATGGGAAATAAAGTTGGTTGATAGGCAACCTCTTACCCGTATGCGAAGTGTAGTGCGGCCCTCCACTAGATACAGTGTTGACGTAGTAAGAGATGCAGGAAGTCCATGGATGCAAGTGACTAAGTATCGTGCTTTGTGGCATTCCTTGGTGGAGTTTAAGGTTCAGCAGTGGAATTGTGAAGGGTTGTAACTATGATGATGATGATGATGATGATGATATGCATTTTAAGGTTTCTTGAGGGTGTTTTTTTTTACTTATTTTATTTGGCAATTCTGTATTTAACATATATACGCATTGATTTTATTCTCTTAACCACGTCTGCAATTACGTTTAACTCAACCTTTTCACTAAAGTTTAACTAACTATATGCAACTCTAGCATAGTTTCCGAAAGTTGAGTCAGTAACCAAGTTGTGCGGTTGATATCTATGATAATATGTAACCTTCTGGTCTACGTAATCATTTTATGAAAAGGTAACCATTTAGTGAAATTATCTTTTGTCATATAGTACATAGCCATGATATCACAAGGTCAGGGTGCGTTTAAGTATTGGGTTATAGACGGGACATAGTCAAGAACAAAACAGACAAAACTATTCTTGCGTATAAACTCATATTGGATTCTAGACTGGGCATATTCAAGGACATTTTTAAGTTGATATCACCGTTCCATATGACGAAAACGTCGTGAAAGCCAAAACGGATACAAAGACGAAATATTATGTCGTGTTAATCTCAGTCAGTCATTTAGTATAACTGTGGCGACTGGGACTCCGTGACGGACCGCTCCGGGCTGAAATGAAAAGGGGATGCTTCATGATACCGCTCGCATCGTCGGTCTCTTTCCATTTCACCCTAACCCTCGGTCTCCCAGTCTAAAGGCTTTCGTCTAGTTGGGTTTTATTTAGTAAAGAAGAAAAAACTATTTGTAGCTATAACACAATACAGCACAATAAAATAAATACAAAGAGAAAAACGTGGTAGAGACATGTTTCAGCTACATTATGGTAGTAGCACGGATGAATTGGCTCGAAAATAGCAGCTTAATGTTGGTATGTTTCGTATGGTGAGTGTAGAGAACCGGAGACCTATGAGATGACTATGGGCCACAGCGTCCGCTTACCATTAGGTGGGCTGTGTGCTCGATTTTTACCCTTATTCAATTTAAAAAATATATTTTTAATATTGGGCTGCTGCATTGAAACGGTCACCGACTTAAGCTTAATAGCAAAATTGCCACATCACTGTTATTTTGCACCTTGGACAAAAAAAAACATATTTATTCATAAACTTTATTGCAATCGATGTATTTGTAAAGCATATCTCTCTCCTTCTTATATTATATTAACGTTTGTAATATATTTTTATTTATTTTAATAGTATTAATTTGTTTATGCACCTCATTCATCAAGTTCTAGATTCAAATCCAAAACAATGCACTTTCAAATCCAGATTTTAGTTATTGGGCTCTCGAGGAATTTAAATATATTATGTATCCTTGAATGGTAACAAGATTAAACTTTTAAAACAGTAATAACAGTCTTCAAAGAACTAAAACGGATATAATCATTGAAATCGGTTGACATGGTAAAGAATGATTCACCCATATGCCTTTGCGAATTGAAGAGTTTGATGATTTTCTTATGGATTCCATCATTAGATCTTATCCAAATATATTTGGGACCACCCCTAAGGTAGGTACCCACTTTCTAATAAAAATAATTATTGAAATCAGATGTGGTAAAGAATTGTTACTGAACATCATCGTCAACACTATCATCATCATTATCATTACAGCCCTTCACAAGTCGGCTGCTGAACATTGGCCTCTCCCAAGGAATGCCACAAAGCACGGTCGTGAGCCACCTGCATCCATCGACTTCCTTCATATCTTACCAGGACGCCACTCTGCTGTTGCTGAACATAGATAAAAAATATTTCGACGAATTAAAACTCGTCCTTTTTTTGAAGTTGGTTTAAAATAACATCTAGGCATTGTATTTGAATGACGTCATTGTGCTGGTAAAGTAAACAAATAACGAGTACACCCCTTCAAAAATAAAATATATAAGAGTTGTTAAAGTTTCAACAATTTCTATTACAATTAAAAGAATTTCCCTTACTTTTTCGGACAAAAAAAATCGAAAACTGGTTTTCGTTGTTTGTGTAAAATTCAATTAAAATGCTACTGGGTACGGCGAACCGCCACATGGTTTTTCTTTTCAAACTCGCTTAATGGACTTTTTTGTTTTGAGGTAGCAAATGTATTTTAATTTACTTTCAAAATGCAATAAAACTCCAAAAGGCTATTTCAATTAAACTTTTATCTAAATAAATAAAAAAGCGTTATTTTATTACCATAAAAATCGTTATCTTGCTATCTAATGAGAGATATGATACCAACCCTGCAGCTCTACGGTTAGAAAGTGTCCTTAGGTGCTAATCGCCGCCGTACATTTTACAGTATGCGGAAAACCCGGGTTCTGTCCACAGCGTCACCAATAAAACAATTACTTACAATTTTAATTGCTGATTTACGGGGTGCTCAGCGGTGAAGGAAAACGTCGTGAGTAAACCTGTCTGAGGAACAAAATATTTCACAGACTTATATATGAAAGTTCGCTAATAGGGATAAGGACAGCGCGGCGGTCTAATCGCTTCATTATCCTCTCTAAATTGAAATGCGGTCTGTGCTCAGCAGTGGGACGTATTTAAGCTGCAACTTTATTCTAACTTCTAAATTCAGATCAACAGATTTTGACCACAAAATTGGCAACGCCATTTCCGATATTTAGTTTGAAATAATGTGCCCAATGTATGTTTATCACATACATATTTGATGTGCCCTATAGTATAGTATAGTACGTTTAATTTAAGAGTAATTATTGTTAGGATTTTTATTTTACGAGGATTTTTTTATATAATTCCTTTATTTATATAATAGATTTATATAATATCCTTGATTAAGAATGTAGCTGTATTCACCTCTGAGGACTAGAACAGAATGCCTCATTTCCAGATCTCTGCACTCAACACAGTACTTAGCTGCTTGTTCACTTATTCTGTAAGAACGTGGTCCTTTTCCGTTCAAGCCGACTCATGCGAATTCGCCTGTCAAGCCGACCCATTCATGCTGCAACCACAATATAGCAGCATCGTGGCTCTGCCATGTTATATAGGATGGAGCATAAGTAACGTTATGATTTAAAAAATGAAAAATTTTTTTGTTAACGTTTTTTTTTTGGTATTTTTCTCAGAGTTTACTTTGAAAAACTTGGGAAATTTATGGTGGAAAGACTTAGCACAGAACAAAGAACCAAACTTGTTCAATTTTATTTTGAAAGTCAGCATTCGATTATTCAGACACAAAGATTATATCAAAATTTATTTCATGTTCGAAACGCACCTAGCACTCCAACAATTTACCGATTGGTTCAGCGTTCTCAGCAAAAGGGGATGTCTGTGATCTTCTGCGTGCTGAAAGACCTCGTGCAGTTCGAAATGATGTGAACATGTGCTCGGGTGCGAGCAAGCATTGAGGAAAACCCCGAAACTTCCACCAGGCGACGTTCTCAGCAGTTGGTGATGTCTAGGAGGTCTTTACAAAGAATTTTACAAAATTTACCGTAAAAGAATCAATTGGTTCATGAGTAAAAACAAGTGATGCACAAAGACGCATTCAATATAGCACAGTTTGCAAGAATTGTGCCTAGAAAACAACGAGTTTATTCACAAACTCATAATGAGCGATGAGGCCCATTTTCAACTAAATGCGTGACCATTCAAGACAAAATTCAAGAATGATTGTTGAACATCAAATGTACCCACTTAGATGCACAGTATTGTGTGGAATAAATTCAGAAAAGATCATTGGACCAATTTTTTCGAAAGCGATGAACAAGTTGCGGTTAATGTGAATGGCATTAAATACCGGGCAATGATTGAAATTTTTTTAAGGCCCGAGGTAGAGAACAATACAGGATTGCGGTTCCAACAAGATGGAGCCACAGCTCACACAGCTCGTCCAACTATGGCTCTCCTGTGCGAAATTTTTGGCGATCGAATAATATCGTGTTTTTCTGATTTTAACTGGCCACCGCGTTCGCCCGATTTAATGGCTCCCGATTTTTTTGGGTTACCTAAAGGGTAAAGTGTATGCCAATAAGCCAAGAACCATGCAACAGCTTAAGGCAAATATTCGAGAAGAAGTGAGGGCGCTGGGACCAGAAGTTCTAAGAAAAATTATGGGAAATGCTCTGAAAAGAGCACGTCAGGTCGAAGCAAACAATGGGCGCCATTTGAAATATATTATCTTCAAAACATAATGTGAACATATTTCCAAACTATTATCTAAATTTTAATAAGCGCCAACGTTAAATAAAATCAGAAAGAAAAAAGTTATTCTTTTAATAAATCGCAAAGCTCAAAGAGAGCGTTTTAAGGCAAGGAAATGTCCGCCGCGCTGCCCCAATGCCTGTTGGTGAACTTTACACGTCTTAGAAATATATATTTCTTTTATTTCTCAGACATGCAGGTTTCATCACGATGTTTTACTTTACCGCCGAGCACGTGGTAAATCAGCACTGAAAATTGCAATTAACAATTTAATTGGTACTGGCGGGGATCGATCGCGGTTGCTCGCGTACTGTGAAATTTACAACGCTTACTTAGCCCCTGTGCTACCACGGCTCTCCTGAGCTACCACGGCTCACGGAATATGCACTGGGGCAGTCTAATGAACGCAATCTGAAATAGGTAAGAGGTAAAGAGGGTGGTGCCTACCGAGACGGACTCGTTCAGAAGTTATATAATCACTAACAAACACCAACCAATGATTACCTTTACTGTTACAGCCTATTAAAGTCCACTGCTGAACATAGGCTTCCACCATAGATTGCCTCAGAGAGGGGATATTTGACTTAGTTGCCACGCTTATCAAGCGGGTGTGCAACCGTAGTTTTTTGTTTTTAGTAACAAGGATTAAATCTCGTATATAAAGATTTAGAATATTATCAGGTAAGTTTTAAAATATTTCTAATTTTGATTTTATATCTGGTAAAAGTATTTGATGAGCATACTGCCACTTATTGGATGCCATGATTCCTTAAGGGATTTTCTTGAGTCACCGTATACAATCCCTTTTTACCTAGCGTAATGAGGCAGGGTGATAGATTCTTATGTAACGGCGGAGATCGATTGGTATTGTTAAAAAAGGCTTTGTAGATAAATCACCTTTCTAAATATTAAGATACTATTTTTCGCTGCATATTTACTACAAGCAAACTTATAACGAGAAAAATTTTAGAAATTAAAAATGTTTTCTCAGACCGATAATGTAGAGCTTGTTATTAATACTTTTATATTAAACAAGTGGTTAAATTAAAATTTTTGTGTAACCGACTTCCATATAAATAAAATGAGATCATTATCAATGTAGTCGAAGTCAATTAAATATGCATTATTAAGGGTAACTCAAAAACTACTGGTCAAAACTTGATCAAATTTATATGGGAAACACCAGTTTTCAAGAAAAAAAAAGAATCATGTAAATTGATATATATAGAAAAAAGTTCTGAAGTAACACGCTTAAAAACAAATACAGTCGATTTGAGTACTTACCTCCTCCTTTTTTGAAGTCGGTTAAAAAAATGGAATCATCACAATAAATTTTCCATACATTTTCCGTACATACGACTCGATTCTTGAGTATACTAACGTAATTTACGATCACACTATCTCAATACTGTGACTTAGTGTGCTTTGCAAATGACTTCATGTGCTTCCGCAATATTTATATAATAATTAAACATTTAGTGAAGCCTCTGAAGTCTGTGCTAAGACATAGACAAAAGACATGTATCAGAGAATTAAGAGTAAAAGCCTGACGAGAAAAATATATTGTGTGAACGAGACCTCAATTGGCCAATTCATGCAGAAGTTACACAGATGCACCAACAATACAGGGTTATTTTAAAAGAGTAGTCAAGTTTTAAAATTAAGTTCAAATATATAAATTATGATATACCGTTATTGCAGTTTTTGAAAATGCGAGTAAATAAGTCTTCTACATTTATTTGAAATTATCTCAAATTGAATGTGATTTATGGGCAACAACTATGCGTCCGCACTTTTGCCGACCGATCGACCTTTACGAATGTATGTAGATATTTATGAATAACAATCAGATAAAATAATGCATTACCACGCATTTTTTATTTAAAAGATAAAAAGCACAGAATTTTAAGATTTTTTTAGTTAATTTTTCTTCACCATTTGCCTATATTACTTATTCTGAAAATTTGGCCGGTTATTGCAAAATAAGCCTGTATACATACGAGTTAAAAGAATTTCCTTAAAGTAAAAATATAAGAAATTTGGTACTAAATTCAAGATTTTAATAAACACTAGAAGTTATTGCAAAAACTTCACAGTGATAACATTATTTTAAACTATCTTGCAGATAGTATTTTCTAAGATTACTCCATGTGGCACGCAATATTTAGATGATTTGTTTGAATTCACGACCCTGAACAGGGGGATGAGTGACCGCAATGATAAACGCATAATGGTGTATTTTTGTTATAATTATTATTTTTGTATTTATTTAAAAAAATATTCACAATAATGCCTACGAGACCGTATTCCTGGCGTATACCTTTTCTGTTGATCAATTCCAGCCGTTTTTTCTCAATTTCTTGCTTGAGTCTCATTATTTGTTGGCAGTAGAGATCCGTATCGATGGTTTTGCCCGGCGATAAAAGCTCATTATAAAAGATGCCCTTCCAATCCCACCATACACACAGCATCACCTTATTGCGTGTTAATCCGGGTTTCGCTACAGTCTGTGGAGCTTACATACCCTTTGACCATGATCTTTTTCGCACGTTCTTGTTATAAGTGATCCACTTTTCATTACCAGTGATCAATCTTTTCAAAAATGGTTCGGTTTCATTACGTTTCAATAGAGAATCGCAAATAAGTACAGGATTCATTAGGTTTCTTTCAGTGAGTTCGTGTTGTACCCAAATATCGAGGTTTTTTGTATAGCGAAACATTTTCAAATTGGTTTAAACTGTTTTGGAGTCAATCCTTAATTCCTCGGCTATGTCGTAACTACTAATATACCGATATTGTTCCACTTTTTCAGAAATGGCATTGACTTTATGTATATGTATGTATATATTTGTATATACGAGGGGAGGTCATAAAGTTCGCGGAATGACAGGGAAGGATAATGAAATATTAAACTATTTTTCCTTTTCAATTTACTCTCTCTCAACCCTAATACATTTATTAGATCTGTCAAATAACTTATTAATACCGTCTAGAAAAAAAGATTTGTCTTGGGCGTGAAAATAGACCGAAATTGCCGACTTCACTTCATCATCGTCGCCAAATTTTTTCCCACGCAGTTCTTTCTTCATTTTTGGAAACAATAATAGTCACTTGGGGCCAGGTCTGGGCTGTAGGGTGGGTGGCGCAGTTGTTCAAAACCGCATCGGTGAATGGCAGCCGTTGCAACATGGCTTGTGTGCACGAGAGCATTGTCGTACAAAAGGAGCACGCCTTTTGTAAGCTTTCCTCGCCTTTTTATCTTTAATAACTTCCTTTCATTGATCTAGTAAAGAAGCGTAGTATTCTCCCGTTATGGAAACACCACGTTCCTTATAATCAATCAAAAGGATACTTTCTGTATCCCAAAAGATCGTCGCCATGATCTTTCCGTCCGATTGAAGTCCCCTAAGGTACCGCGGACATAAATTCATGTCCGCATTTACGTGACCGTTGAGTGCTGCTATTTTCGTCTTAATTAATATAAAAATACAGTATATTTTCAATTAAAAACTATTTCATTCGATTCTGAACGAACTAAAAAGTATTCCAAAGTATTATACTCACTCGGTTACATAGACAAATTAAAAAATAATAGACAGTCACTTTCGGGTAGTTGGTGCTGTTAGTTGCGTAATTGTTTTCTTTTTGTGTTTGTGATTTTTGTTGGATTTTCTCTCAAAAACTGGTAAGAATGTTAATGATCTTTACTAGATAATTTTTTTGAATGATTTAAGTTACAACAACAGTAAATTTTTGTTTCAATTGATAAAAAAGGAAAAACAAAACACCTCTACGCGAACTATTTATAACGGTCAAGATTTCAAATAAGATCTACCTTCTGAAATATTTAGCTTTTTTATAGATAGTTTATTGCATGTATGTATATTCATAAAAAAAAAATATTTTTTATAAATGTTATATCTTTATTATTGTATAAAAAATTAAGGACGACGCTATAATATTTTTACAAAAAAATTTTGAAAATGAGGTTATAAAACGCGCGTCTAAAGTGTTTATGGTTGAACTTTTAGCAATTTTTTGCGAGTGAAAAAGTAGAATTATTATAATGATTACATGCATAATTTCGGTTCATTTTAGGAAGAGCATGTTATATAGATTATGAAAACATAAAAATAAAATAAAAACTTAAACTTTTTCATTCATAAAACCAAGTTTATTGGCAGTAAATACACTTTTTCATGGTCCCTTAGAAACAAAGAGCTATACAAAACTAAATAAACATCTAAATGTCATTGTTATTGTTTCTATTCATCTACAATCTTATTGGCTTTCAAGGACTGTAACTCAAACTTCTTAAACGTAAACAAAAAAAAGTGACAAAAAAAAGGTTGACTCAAGTGCCGCGCGCCGTGATTATTTCAAGTGCCCCCGGTACATAGGGCCATTTTTTGTTTTAGCGAGTGCGGATCCTCAAGGGTGAAACAACTTATACTTCTTAGGAGGGGGTGTGCCTTTTTTATGCCACTGCATCGACTCTAGCTTTGACTCAGGTTCATAATGGTGAACCCAAGTTTCATCGGCAGTTACAATTCGGGCCTTTGCTCTCCACAGCGGTCCAAAAACTCGCGACAACTTTCGACGCGTTCGTGTTTTTGATGCGCAGAAAGCATTTTCGAAACCCATCTTACATAGACTTTAGTCATGGCAAGATGTTGATGTAGGATGTTTAAAATGGTTGTTTCTGATACTCCAACTAATGCTGCAAGCTGTTTTTTTTTATCCGGGCATCTTCCGATACAAGTTTTTCGATTATTTCTGGCGTGGTAGCCTCAATCAGCCTTCCAGATCGCGGATAGTCTTCAATGGAGTCCCTCCCGTGTTTGAAAAGGGCGTGCCATTTATAAATCGTGGTTTTCCCAGGAGCGGAGTCCCCATAAACAACTTACATCTCTTGCAAAATGGTTTGTGGTGTCTTTCCTTGTTTGGTGAGAAACTTAATGACGCCGCGATATTCAATTTTCTCCATAGTGGCTAGTTTCTTTCCGATTGACTTTTTTACTCGTTGATAACTCAAAAGCTAATGATTCGATTAGTTTTTTCTTTTTGCGCCCAATGCAAGGACACCCTCCGGAAGCGGTGGTGAATGCTCATAGCATACCATGCAGCCAGCTGCGTGGTTATGTAGGACTCACTTTGAAGAAGTGCCTTACCCGCTAAACACCACCTGTGGAAACGGCTTTGGCCTGTATGGCCTTTCCGGGGACGGAAGCGCGGGTCAACCAACACAGCCGCAAAGAGCGGCGGTGCTGGAATGAAGGTGTCGCATGAGCGAGAATGCACTCACCGTACGGGGACGGTGAGCACGGTCTGCTAGCACAACCGCACGGGGCGGCGGCGCTAGCTGAGGCGGGAAGGGAAGGCACTCACCGTACGGGGAAGGTGAGCACGGGCGCACAACACAGCCGCGCGGGGGCGGCGGCGTTAGCGGAGATGGGAGGCTCCCACCGTACAATAAAAGTTTCAGTAGAGAGGGAGGCTGGGTACTACCACCTGCTTGGGATCCTGTAATTAATAAAATTAAAACTAAACCCAAGCATACCACTGCAAGACTTCAAGACACAGTTAGTTCATTCTGCGTAGATCGGACCAAAATTAATAATTAAAAAGCTGAAGGTACTCCAGATTAACTCTGACATCGGGACGTCAATCACCTCAGTACCCTGTGACCATGGGTGCTGTAAAGCACCCGAAACGTCGGGAATTAATAAAATAAGTTAATTAAACACGATATAATCCGTAAAAGTAGTTTTATTCATTGTCACAAAATATGTTTAACACATATAACATTGACGCAGAATTTATATAAACAAAATTTATATCTTTAAGATACGGAAAGTGCTTTGAAAAATATTGCTGTAGGAACTGTGCATAAACTTATGCTTTCAAATTCAGGAGATACAGTCAAGTAGAAAAAGTCGCTTGTAAAATTTATATTCGGAATAACATAATATATATTTCTGAGCAGTAAAATATTTTCATATTATTTTGTTCTCATATTTCATATTCAGCCTTTCCTTTTATATGAATTTCAGTATATGAATATGATTGTACAATATTCACGTATTACTGTAATTATTATTATTAATTTTATACCTTCGTACTGCCTTTACCTCGTGCAACTGACTGCCTCCACTTTCCCCCTTCACTGCTGCTATTCTCATGAAATTAATTTACCAAATAAATATGTATTTATTCATTCTTTAATGAATTTCTTAGAACAAAATAATACAAAGGGCGGATTTAATGCCTTGAGGCATTCTTTACCAGTCATCTTTACCAGTCTTTACCAGTCAGTCCAGTGAGGATTTGACGTAGGTGTTAAAGTTAAAGTTAAAGTTACAGCCTATCCCACTAGTCCCACTGCTGAGCACAGGCCTCCCCTCATTTCTGAGAGGGTTTTAGGGCAAGGAAGTGTCCGCCACGCTGCCCCAATGCGTGTTGTCTTCGAAATATATTTTTTTTTAATTTCTCAGACATGCAGGTTTCCTCACGATGTTTTCCTACACCGCCGAGCACGTGGTAAATCAGCACTTAAAATTGCAATTATCAATTTCATTGGTGCCGGCGGGGATCGAACCCGATTTGCTCGAGTACTGTGAAATTTATAGCGAGCGCTAACCATCTGAGCTACCACGGCTCCTACGAGACGATACGACGTAGGTGTAGCAATATAGAGTAAAAGAAAAACAAATTAAAAATGGTAATTAATTACGTACACATTTAACTAATGGATAGACCATACAAATATAACCTATACGTACTACATACGAGGGGAGGCCAAAAATTTTATTCAATGTGTAGTGTTCGCGTAAATATAAGAAATCATTATATTTTGTGACACTTTATATTCAAAATAATACCGCACAAAAAGAGTGAGGTTAAATAGTTTAAATGTTATAAAATAATATTATAATAATTTATATAGCTTATTTGAAAACACACCGAATGTTAAAATTATAATATTAACTATAAATTGCCATGTGATAGTGGCGTAAGTGAATCCATCACACTATTTCGTCTCGTAGATGCCGTAAGAGGTATTTTTTATAGAATAAGGGTAACTAACAAGTACACAGTCCACATGATGGTAATTGGATACTATGGCCCATAGACATCAACATACATATATCCTCGATTAAAAATCAAAGGGCAAATCGTTGCCACCGCTGAGGACTAAGAAAAAACACACACATACTCATCATAAGAAACACAGCAGCATTAAGCTGCTATTTTAGTGTAGCGTAATATTCTGTGAGAGCGTTGTCCTTCTCCGGTAGAGCCGACCCATTTGTGCTATTACAATATTATAGCTGCAGCATGGCTCTCTCCCGTAAAAGGTATGTCAAAAAGATCTTATGACTTCCAATGGATAGTGGTATAGCCATTTCATTCACACCAGGCGTAGTTGACACATCGGGTATTGCGCTCCTCAATCTAACCACATACAATATGCGATCCTATATATGATGATGACAAATCTTCTCTACAATGAAAGAAGTCTTTGTTCAGCAGTGGACTTATGTGGCCAGATGAAAAAGAAGAAATGGTTCAGGATGCAGTAACCTGTATTAAACTTATATTTAACATGTTTTCTGTAAAGATAAAAGAGTTCAGTGCTGTGCTGTGCTGCTTTTTATATAAGCACCTGGTTGACCGTTGTTGTTGTTTTTTTTTTAAATATACTTAGATACGAATTAGATGCGTTGACAAAGGGCTTCCAATAATAGTTTTTCTCACTAAAGAAGGAACTTGAAAAAAAAGGGAAAAAAATATTCGCACATCAGGACTCGAAACGGGGTCTTCTGGTTACGGGACCGCCCGATTTCCCAACAGAGCTATTATACTCTTGTAGATGTAGCAGTTTTTCATTGCCTATAAACACGAATAAAACGACATTTTCTTAAAATGAATCCTAGCTAGATCGATTTATCGCCCCTGAAAGCCCCTGCATACTAAATATCATGAAAATCGTTGGAGCCGTTAACGAGATTACGATTATAACATATATATATATATATATATAAGAATTGCTGGTTTAAATGTATTAGATAGCTGACAGGTTAAAACAAAAGGCAATAAACCGGTGTAAGAGTCGAACACGATTATATTTTTTTAACCTAAAGTTGATGTTGGCATAGTTAATCATTGCGATTTAAGTTCAAAAGTAAAGCCTGTTCCTCAACATTTAGTTCAAAGCTCAGTAAAACCTTTTGGTCACAAGGTGCAAAATGAAATGTGTATAGTGTGGAAAAATAAAATCCTTAAATGTTCAACTCGAAAAAATTCCTTTATTTTTACAGAATAAAATGAAACGTGACACTAGTCGTTTCCTTTAACTATGTTTATACTGCTGGAATATAAATAAAGTAAAAGTAAAGTAAATTTACAGACTATATACCTCCTACTATTGGGCAAATGCCTGCTCTAATTGCTAAGAGGGTTTGAGAGTAAGAAAGTGTTCACCACACTGACCCAATGCTTGTTGGCGAATTTCACGTGTCATCGATTTCTTTTTTTGCCACAGGAGATTAAATCCCGGGTTGCTCACTTACTGTGAAATTCAACCTTACCCTGCCGTTACCCCATGTCAAAGAACTCCATGTAGGTAGTATGTGTCACTCTCTTGTTTGTCGTAAAAATCTGACAATAATGAGAGAAATATATGAATCCATAAAACTATAGAACTATATCATTAAAATAGAATAAAATTATTATATCAATACCGTAACCGTTACAGCCTACGTAACGTCCACTTCTGAACATAGATTACCCTGTAGGTGGGATATTTGCCATAGTTGCCACACTTGGCAAGCAGGTTGACAACCGGAGTTTATTTTTATTTTTAGTCGTTATTATTACGACGCCCGTGCCCATCTTCTGATTTGTTTCCCTCCGTCGCTTCTTACGACACCAACGGGATGATATGGGGTATTGGATATTCGTACAATGTCACTAAAAAGTAATAAGTACGTGAACATTAAAACTGTCCTATGTTACTGTACTTATTATTAATGGAGGGAAATGAAACTGAATTATTCGAGAGGTACTGTGGCATAGATATGCCGAAAAGGCAACATACAGCCTTTTCGGCAGATCAATGAGGCCAGTATACAAGCATTATGATTTCATACAAAATGTTTTTAGCCAATTAAATGGTGAAATTTCGACCTGAGGCGATATTAATTATCAAAATTACGCAATTTTTGTAAAATTATTGACTAAATATAAATAATTAATTTATAATCACACATAAACCCTACTTATGCATAAACTTACTGAACTATGCACTTCCAATATAAATAGAGTAACTACCTATAGTTAAATCGGGTCAAATGATTCAATGCGCTTGGTGACAGCTCATTATGAAGACGTATTATGCAGCTCTTAGTTATTCCTCTACCGTATCTCCATGATATAGTAGCGGAGTCGGACATTTAAAATAAAAGAAAAAAGAGCAAAATTTTAATTAAGTCTTGAGTATCACTAGAGTCAGCCGCCCCATGGCGGCCCCTTCTTGGGAGAGGACTACTCCTCCCCCTGCTCCTTTTTAGACAAAACACAAGGTGCGCTTTCCTCCGCAGCCTCTAACTTCCCCTGTGCAAGGGACCCCCAGTGTCTGATGCGCGGAGGCCATGGGGCCAGAAAAACGAGTGTTCGGAAGCACTAGCCTTTCTAACTCCAGCAACGAATCTGGTCTATGATTCCGCCGCCAACCAAGATTCGACTGCGGAGATTAGGAGAACGGCACCTTACAATACCGTCACACCTTTCCCTCCGCGGTCGCACTACCACCGCGTCAACGGTGCGGCCCCGCCTGAGTCGCGAAGGATAGATCGAGAGGCGTCTTGTCATAGCAACTTATGATTTCTTACATTTTTTAGTCATAATTAAGCAAAAACAATGTAAATATTTCATTTAAGATAAAATACAAGTAACAAATCATGCGAATTATTATTTAACTTTCTCTAGAATTGTCTGTTCGTTGCGATTACAACATTCCAAACAGACATTCCAATAAGTCACCTGGATTGACTGGGTTGACTTACCAAACAAATGAAATTTCTCTGTGACATATCCTTTAACGACTTATAATCATTTATTTTATCCTCTTCCTTATTGAGGCTTATATATTTTCTTATATAAAAACATTCGTGAGTGTCGTGGAACACTCGGTTGGAACGAAGTTCCTATCGTAGTATATTATTATTGATAAACGTATTATATTATTGATTAACAACTACAAATAAATGAATTACTAGCGTTTATTAAAATGAAGCGTCATATAAAATAAAATTACATTTCTTTCATGGCAAGATAAGCAAAAGTGCGAGGGAGATGGATATTATTACATCTCGCTTCCTTATAGCCGCCAAGACCGTCTACACTACCTCAGAAGGGGTCGTCACAGAAAAATCTTACACTTTTTCTCGCCTAGCCCCTATCCGCCAAATTTGTACCGTCCGATAAAGAACTTCGTTCCAAAAATTACGTTTGTTTGTTCATATTTTGTGCGCAGCTATACCGTTCATAGGATGGCGGTAAAACTTTGTTAACTTATTGCTTGCACTTGGGCGAAGGTTATAGGCATTACTATGCTAAATTAAATTACAGTAGGTTGTGCGCGTATCGTGCCGACAAACTTATTTAAAAGTTATAATATATCATTCAATTTATACGTGGAAGAGCCATTTTGTAGCTATATTATAGGTGTAGCACGAATGGGTTGGCTCAGGAAGGACCACGCTTTTACAGAATACCAGCGTAAAATAGCAGCTCAATGCTGCTGTGTTTCGTATGGTCAGTGTAGAGAACTGGAGACCTTTTTTACTGGATAAGAGGCAAGCCATCTAAGTCCTCAAGGGTGACAACGCATCTGCATTTTGATTCTTAATCGATGATAAATGTAGGTATCTATGGGCCACGGCAACCAATTTTCATCCGGTGGGCTGTGTGCACGCTTGTCATCCTTATTAATAAAAAAAAAAACAATGAATTAAATAATAAAACAATAAAACTCTTCCAAATTTAAAACAATATTTCCACAAATATTTCTTCTGCGGCAGCTATGCGCCGGGTACCACAGCTAGTCTATTTATAATATTCTTATGTTATTTACACACGTTTCTAATACCCTTTACTACGTGGTGACACTTCTTTTCTGGGTACGAGTCCGAGTAGGTAGGTACCATCCTCTTACTTATCCCTGCCGCCAAATTGCAGTGCTTGTACTGCTTTGTTCCGGTCTGAAGGGTATAGAGAGCCAGTATTATTACAGGATGCGAGGCATTCCATCTTAGTCCTTAGATACTTAGATGATAACACATCTGAAGTCTTCTTTATTTGAAGTTGGTTGCAAGTGTCCTTGGGCTACAGTAGCAATTTACCATCTGGTGGGACTTAAGTTCGTTAGTTACTTCAACTTAAAAAATCATTGCAACGTACAATACTCATTAGTAATCGGACGTCACTTGAAATGTACACAGCGCTCGGTCTTTCTTTCTTATTGATCCGATTTATTAATATTAAAAACTTTATGGAAATCTCACAGTAGTAACATTTTTATTAACTAGTTCCGTGCTTCAATTCTGAACCGCATAAAAGTTCTCATAACTTAAATTTTATAATAAACAGTACGCGTGACGTTTAAAATTATATTTTTATTACTAGTATACTGTGAAATGAAATGAAATATAAACTCTTTATTTTTCGACGTAAGAAGTTAAATTTCCTTTATCGAACGTCAACATGTTTTATAATCTACTACCGTTTCGAAATGAGGTTCCTCTATCCCGGGAAGAAATGACGAAAGAAACTCCTCAGGTGCTCTCCTTTATGTAATTTAAAAAAAAAACAATAATATGGTAATCCTAATCAATATTAGAAAGGATAATAAAATGTAAAATAATGCATAACAAAAAAAAGTATGAATAATTAAAGCTAATAAATTCGTTGTAAGCCCGAGGAGACTAGTCCTCACAAGCAGCACCTGTTCATAATTATGACGCATGTGGCAGCCATCGCGCTCCTCGACCATTTTAAAAGGAAGTATCAAGTCCACACGACGCTGCCGCTTGCCAACACCATTAAGCGAGCTTGACATACCCTGCTGTGACTCACTGATCAGACTTTTGAAAGGAATACGAAAGTTTATGTTTATACGAGTAAATTTAATTACCAGAGCACGGGATTACAATTACTTTTGCTATGCTAAGAATACAGAGTAATGATAATATTACAACCTGTGCTAAGACGTCGATGAATGAGATGTCTTATTTCAAAATAAAATTAGTGTCAGGCTTAAACTTGTATTTATAGAAGTCCCGTAGAAAATATGCGCACTAAAATGTAATGTATGGGGTTTGACAGCAAATGTCAAATTTCGCGAAGATTGTGGCACTTCGGCTAAGGCACTTCTTTCGTGGCAAACGACTCTTCTTTTAGACTGAGAGTATTTATAAACATAAAACGCATTTTGTATAAGACCGAGTGTTTTGAATAATTAAAGCCCCTGACTTCAGAAGTTATATGTGGAAATTATTTTATTCTACATAATCTCCACGAAGCAGGTTTTTACCTTTCATTGAACATTAAATTTTTCATCGCATAGAGGGTATCATCAACGTACGGATGATGCTGTGATAAACCCTAAATACTAGGAGAGACGGAAATAACAAAATTATTACGGGTACTTTGTCCTTGACAGCAGAACCCTAAAAATGTGTAATTGTCATGTTAAAATTATTAAGAAGTTAATTTTAATTAGATCCTATCAAAAGTAATCACTACTGAACAAAGGCTTCCCACATAGGTTGCCTCATATACAGATGTTTGCTATATTTTCCATGTTTAGCAGTCAGGTTGGTAACCGCAGTTTATAATTGTGTTTGTTATTATTGGGTGGTTATGAAATACGTTACTTATTATACTCTAATTTACTTTTTCACTATATGCATATATATATATATATATTATAAATATTTTCTCCAGCAGTAAACATTGCTAAATTTAGCTTCAAAAGAGTTAATTATTTGTTGAATGTAGCGGTAAAGTGGATATAGAAAGCAATAAACTCGAGCAGAATACTCCGTACATGCACTCAAAGTTAAAATTAGTTTAGCTGCCTTTTATGTATAAAGTAAAGGTTGCAGCTTATTATACCTTGACAGATATAATCATCAGCATTACAGCCTTATAAGTTTACCATTCGAGTTCCAGTCTTAATTCATTTGCATCCATCAACTTCCATGTCTTACCAGATCATCATTTCATTTAGTGAGGATCTCCCTCGATATACACTCCAACCGGCACGAGGCTGACTTATGAGAACTTTTCTTCCTCATCGGTTATCAATAAAATTATTCGATCTATGTGATCTATGTGATGGTTGGCCTATTGCCACTTTAGCTTACTGATCCTGATAACAACTAATTACACAGGATGCAAAATTAAATTGTTATTATGAAGCAACTTCTTTTTTCTTAAAGGTTACGTATTCATCCATAAAAGAAAACGTTTCGTTACAAAAAAATACAAACTAATCACCAGAACTCATACTACTTTCTAGCTCAGGCGAACCTGGTCTATTTATTATACAAGAAATGAGACTAATAATAAAAATTTATGACGAAAAGTTCAGTTGAATGTAAAACGTCTACTGCCTAAATAAACTCATATAATTTAATATTCAAGTCACAATTTTTATTTAAATTTACTCCATTCCTTTTTGAATAAAAATATATAAGATTTACGAGAGGCGTTCAAAAAATAAGTGAGAATTGTACCGCATTCTCACTACAGCATTCCAGAACTCTTTGAAATTTAAAAAAAGTAAATCCTGGTTGGCACAGTTGGAATATTTGTAAGATTTAAAAAACAAACTGTTTTTTTTTTGCTTTTTAAAATAGAAGTTTTTCTTTGCGGTTTGTTGTAGCATGTAGGCGAAAATGGAACTATTCGCTATTATTATCTGTGCTTTTAAAATTTCACTTCGGTGCAAGTCAATCAGGTTGCACGTAGGTGCGCCGAATTTAAACGTGAAATATCATCCACAAAAGATGGCCCTTGCTCAAGACATCTTTCTACAGCAGTGATAGAAGAAATGGTTAAAAAGGTCGTAAAACTTGTTTTAGCTGGTCATCGTGTCACAGTACCCTTTATGGGTGAAGAAACAAAATATTTCGACAGATAGTATGCATTTGCATTATTACTTAAGCGCCGGGGATAAAGAAAGTATCCACGTGTCTCACGGATTTTCTTGAAATTACTTTTGAAATAGAAGCCTTCATCTATATATCTAAATTATCAAGCTGACTTAGTTCTGCAGCAGGTGTTGTAATAAAAATTAGATGTCTCACCAATGTTGAAACACCTGTTGTCACCTTTGAGGGCTAAGATGGAGTCCCTCATTTCCAGTAATAACTGTCTCCGGTTCTCTACACTCACCATACGAAACATAGCAGCATTAAGTTCTTTACGCGTCATCTTTAAGAGTGGTTCTTGCACGCTGGTATTCTGTGAGAGCGTAGTCCCTCTCAGGTCAACCCATTCGTGCTACACCCATAATATAGCTGCAGCTTGGTTCTACCACATGGAAAGCAGAACTGTGCTTTAGCGGGGAATTAAGAAGGGCTTTAATTATGATGGTGATTATTATGATTTTATATAAAATTTCCTAAAGAGAAAAGATTATATTTAACACTTAAATCATTTTAAGAAATACGGATTTTTTAAACTCTTAGATGCTAATGCTTGACTACTATGCGAATTTGGTATAGTGAACTGGCATAGCTTCCAGATGGAGATAACAATTGCAAAAAAGCATCTGTTGTTTTTTGGGCTCGTTGTCTTGGCTCTTATATTTTTGTCCTCACTTATTGTAAAGAAAATTTACTATAATCGCTACCGGCAGTCGGATTGGCAGTTGCATCATCAGTCTGACTATTTCAAATCTGCTATTAACGAATGTTTTGATGATTTTTCAGGCATTTTCCATACTTGCCTATCTAGGGGACGAAATGGAAGAAATAAAAAGAAAAAAGTAAGAAATAAACATTTCACAGTACGCGGGCAAACTGGGTTCGATCCCCGCCGGCACCAATGAAATTGTTGATTGCAATTTTAAGTGCTGATTTACCACGTGCTCGGCGGTGAAGGAAAACATCGTGAGGAAACTTGCATATCTGAGAAATTAAAAAAAAATTTCGAAGACATGTGAAGTACGCCAACACACATTGGGGCAGCGCGGCGGACACTTCCTTGCCCTAAAACCCTCTCAGAAATGAGGGGAGGCCTGTTCTCAGCAGTGAGACGTATATAGGCTGTAACTTTAACTTTAACTTTAACCTGGAAATATAGACTTAGAATCAGAGTCGTACAGTGCAGGAATGTAGTATAGAGTTAACTAGTTAGTTTAATGTAGATAATATACATATAATAGTAATAACTATTAGATTTAATGTTAAGTTAGCTTAATTACTTAGTGATTATAAAGGTAGAGACATACTGGTCCCACGTACGCAACGTATGCAACGCATTATGGCGTCATGACTCTTGATGTTGTATGAAAAACTATGAATTAGAAACACACTTAAGGTAGAGATAGACTGGTCTCACGTATGCAACGTATGCAATGCATTATAACGTCTGGACTCTTGATTTTGTATGAAAAACTATGCATTAGAAACACACTTATCGTATGCAACGCAATCACACGTCCGACGCAACGTCGATCTGCGATGTCTAGATATGCGTGGGAAGGTGGAGGGGATGTTCGTACGCAATCACACGCGTACTACCAGTGTGTTCTTAGCACTTACGCGTAGCACGTCATAAACAAATAGAACCTTGCACCGTACACGCGTTTTGTTGCCAAAATGGGAAATGAAAGCTCATCGATTTAGTAAGACGATATGAATGTACTTATATTGGTCTCTGCAAACGGGCTAATCCCGGTCAGCCTCTCGGATCATCTGAGGCGACTGCGACTCCGTGACGGACCGCTCCGGGCTCAAATGCAGAAGGCGGTGCTCCTCTATACCGCCCGCATCGTCCGCCGGTTTCTTTCCCTTTCTCCCTAACCCTCGGCCGTTTGGTCTCCCCTGCCGAGGCTTCATTCTGGTTGGGGTTTTATTCATTTATTTATGTATTATTTATTTATGTTAGTATATTTTATATATATTTGTGTATATTTATCATTTCCTTTTATATATTTATTCAGTTCAACCAGATATTACTCTATGAATACCCCATAAAAATAATGTTTACTTTATTTGATCACAAGTTTATATTGCCTTATAATAATACTATTGGAGGTAAATAACCATTTAAATTTGTGAGAGCCTGGTGTTAGTACTAGGAAATACCTGTATAACTAATCACCAGACTCTCGTCTCTTAATATTACATTTATCAACATACCTTTAACTTTAGTACACTTCGTACGACAATATGATTTATAATTGATGTTTTTGTAACTAAAGGTACAATAAAAAGAAAAAGTAATAAAAAAAAACTAAAAACTATTTTTAACGTGTGCGCATTTGTGTGTGTGTGTGTGTTTTTTGTATAATATTTTACATAATGGGAGTTATCAGGGATTCTGTTTCTGTGTAGTTTAAGCCCAAAAGCCATTCCGTTACTCTTGTTTTAAGGAATGTTTATTCATCAATATATTGGTCTAGCCTTAATTATCCTATTGTAATTACTACCAACATTACTAAAGAATCTACGAGATAAAATTGAATTACATTTTTGACTTTTACAAACTACCCTATCCCTTCCCGAGATTGGAGAAGACATGTTATTGTATGGTAGCGAAGAATGTTTTTAGAACAGTTTGTAAAATAAACATTTGCCAAACAGTAAGTACCCTGCAAAGTTTGTATAGTTCCGCATGAGCTGAGTCGGTGGCCTTTTTGTTGCTGCAATTTTTTTCTGTATATATTTTGATAAGTGTTTTATTTTTGTTTCTAAAATTAATGTTTTGTAAAAGTAAGTTGCAGCAACAATAAATTTGTTCTTTCTTTTTTCAAACGTTTTTTAATTTATTATTAAAACGAGTTATTAATTTTTATTATTTAATATTGCAACATAATATATTTAACTAACATCGTTTTATAATTCATTTTCCCAATAAATGTTTGTGCGGTGCGATAGCAGTGAAGGGATCAGAATTAGGCACCGGGATTGACCCGAGTAATTTGCCGGAAAATGAAATTTTGCTTCAACCTTTACGTTAATGCCTTGGTTATTTATCCAAAACTACTCTTGTTTACGATGTCTGATTAATATTAAATACTTTAATTTATAAGTGTAAGAATGTAATAATCTGTGTCTTTTTATGTATTAACTAATAACGGATAACAAATTATTATTTTAGGTCAGTAAAACAGTTTAATTTGTCTTAAATAAGTTTTGTACGTAGTTTGTACTAATACCTGTGTTTCTATTGTATAATTTTACTCTGAAAAAAAAAAGTCTCACTGGGATTCTTCCTGGTTCTACTTAGCATAGAGGTTTTTTTTAATACCGGTGGTAAAAGCAAAAAGTGGTGATGTAACCTAAGATGGTGAAGAGCACTGACTTAACAAAAGCCTATTCACTCTTGCCTTGAAGACACCCACATTGTAATCAGATGGAAGCACAGATGCTGGCAACTTATTTCACTCCTTTGCTGTACGCGTCACAAACAATATAGCAAACTGTTTGGCTTGAATGCGTAGTAAGTCAACAACAAAAGGGTGAAGACTGGCCGAACGTCTGGTTGTCCGATGGTGTAAGGGAGAGGGAGGAATTAAATTATGCAATTCCTGCGCACACTCTCCGAAATGTATCTTGTAGAAAACCGAAAGGCTGGCTACTTCGCGCCTATGATTGAGGCTGGTAAGATTGATTTTAACCGCCTTTGCATTGAGTTCAAAGCTACTAGGTGGCATTTTGCAACACCAGCCTATATATGGCAGCAATACTCCTTGCACGACCTGACTTGCGCTTTATATAAAGTAAGCAGCTGTCCCGGCGTGAAGAACCGAAGCAACTTTGCAAGTATTCCTAGCTTCCTTGCAGCTGCTTTAGCCTTTGACTCAATGAACCACCCGAAGTTCAGATTTGAGGATATCCCAACCCCCAATAACTGAGTGCGGTTGGTGTATTCCAGTGACACATTTCGGAAAGAAGGAGTCAAGATGGGCTAGCTCCTTTTTGCAGTGAAGAGACACGCTTGTATTTTCAAGGCGTTGAATTTCACAAAATTGGCATTTCCCAGCTTCTGTTTTTCCATCCGATCACAGTGTGGGTTTCTTCAAGGCAAGAGTGAATAGGCTTTTGTTTAGTCAGTGCGATTCACCATCTTAGGCTACATCACTACTTACCATCAGGTGGGATTGTAGTTAAGCGCTGGCTTAGTAGAATATTTAAAAAAAACATCTCTTTCGGACTGGATTAGATCCCGACTGGCCCGAGGACTTAGTTGGTATTTTTCCACAACTGCGCTATCGTCTGCATACCCATAGATAACGGGCATAAGCAGATCATAACTATGCAGCAGGAAGAGAGTTGCGGAGAGAACGGACTCCTGAGGAACACTGCCGTTAGTCGCCATAGGATCGGATGAGCAGCCATCGACGACGACCCGGAGAGACCATTCACGCAGAAAGTCCTTTACTCATTCAATCAGACCAGGGGATAAGCCGTACGCTGGAAGCTTACCCAAAAGGCTAGTATGCCAAACTCTGTCAAAGGCCTTCGAGACATCAAGGGTAACAGCAAGTGCTTCCCCACTGTTTTCGGGTGCCTCGCCGGTGTGGTATACTCTAGAAGGTCCCCAGCTAACTGATTTTGGCGAAACCCATATTGCCGGTCACTAAGTTGGTCATTCTGTTCTAGGTATGCCACTAAGTGGGCGTTCAATATACGCTCCATAATCTTGCAGAGTATGGAGGTAATTGAGATTGGCCGATAATTGGCAGGGTCGGCACAGCTGCCTTTTTTGGAACAGGCTGCACGTTAGCCAGCTTTCAGGATTTTGGCACTATTCCAGTCCTAAATGAGAGGCGGAACAATCGTCAGCACAGAGACAACTCAGGTGCACAAGCCTTTAGAACTGTATCTTGTATACCATCTGGTACACTAGCTTTATTCACGTCTAGACACCGCAAGGTTTTAAGAACCTCCTTATTTGTTATACGAACCTCCGACATAGAGGTCCCGCAGTAAGGTAATTTAGGATGAACGTTGTTGCCACTGTCCAGGCGTGAATTGTAGGCAAAGAGAGACGCAACCAAGTCCGCTTTCTCTTTAGCCGTATGCGCCAGTGTGCCATCCGGTTTTACCAGCGGAGGCAGTGTAGGCCGACAGAAGTTTGTCTCGATCGCTTTGGCGAGAGAACAAAAAGCTCTAGTGCTGGATGGTCTGGCAGAAAGTTTTGCGCCAATATGTTTAATGCGATCGAGACTAGCTTTACGTAATGCTTTTTTCTAGGACTTGGCAGCCTGGTTGAAAGATCTCTTCTTGGAGATAATATCCGGAGCTTTGCGCTTTCGAGCGTCAACCTAGGATAGGTACGCTAAATGCTTGCGCTTTTCAGCTTGCATCAGAGAAGGGGATAAAATACTCCATAGCTTGACGCAACACATCCGTTATCGCAACCGCGCAGCTCGACGGATCCGCAGAAGAGAAATAGACCTCACACCAAGGATAGGATGCAAAAAAGGTCGCATCTCATCCCAATCAGCTGACTTATACCGCCATATTCGTCGAACACCATGGGACTCGTAATCAGGTGGAAAATATGACGATACAGATTTCACCAGACAGTGGTCAGATGTACCCAAAGGGGAGGTAACCTGTACTTCATACCTGTCTGGTTTGACAGTCAGCAGAAGGTCCAAGCAATTGGCTGTGTGACCGTCTACATCGGGTACCCTAGTCGCTTTAACATCGGGTACCCTAGTCGCTTCAACATCGGGTACCCTAGTCGCTTCAACATCGGGTACCCTAATCGCTTCGAGTTCGCTTCCAGTCGGACGCAAAAACATCACAACATCCCATATTTCTTTTAAGTTTGTTAGACCTATATATATGCATTTGTGTCGGATAAATAAATATATTTTCATTACATTTCATTTTTCATGGAATAAAAAAATATTTGAAAAAATATTTTTAAATATTCTAAATATTCTATTCTAAGAATTTTAAGGAAGTATAACTTTATTCATAAATCTAAACTCATGTTTTACAGATGTGGTACGAGCTACGAACGAATTGGATTGCTAAGCTTATTTTTTGGATTTCACAGAAATAATGACCTCCTATCGAACTGGAAAATCTTTACTTGAAAATAACGTTAATCGCAACATAACTTTGACTTTAGCAGTACCGTACAACGGTAATTGGGCTATAATTTAACGTTTTCCGTTTCCGTATGGATTTTAGCGAGTTTCCTTTTAGTTTCCTCCGTGTGGATAGCGACGACGAGTTCTAGTCTTTGAGATTTCCTTTTTACAATTTAAATTCGCAAATAGGTTTCGCAATGTTTTATTTTTCTTTTAATTATTATACTGTCTACCTTAAATAATAATGAAGCTGTGGTAGCTACGTAATGGTTCGTCTTATAATTTCAATGTACACGAACTAATTGAGTTCAATCCAGTTGATACCAATGTAATGGTTCATTGCAATTTGAATTGATATTTTACTGGGCTAAAGGCTACCTATTATATGAGGAAAACATCGTGAGGAGGCATAAAATAATGCAGATGCATTGTTACCCCAAAGGACTAAGACGAAATGCCTCGTTTTAAGTAAAAAGGGTCTCCGGTTCTCTACACTTACTATACGAAACACAGCATATTTCAGTTGCTATTTTACGCTTGTATTCTGTGAGGGCGTGGTCCTTCCGCGTTCAAGCGGTCTCATTCATGCTACAATTATAATATAGCTGCAGCGTGTTTCTACTACGTGTGAAACGATTTCTTACCATCTACTATCTACTATCTTACTACCTAACGACTATTTTACTTTCTGCTCGAGATGGCAATCTTTGCATTTTACTGAGTAGACTCTTATAATTCTATTTCGTAATAGAGCTGTAAAGTAAAATGGTATGCGACTTGAACAAAAAGCAGTAGAACACTGTGTAGTCATTTTCATGATCAAGTTTCATAAAATATTAGCATCATTAACTTTTCATAAAGTTATAAAATTTCTAATGAAGGTATATTAAATTACGGTACGGTATCATAGCACGGTGAAAAAATAAATTTCTTTTTATGGAACAATATATTTTGTTGGATATTCAATTTAGTGTAACGTTGAATTAATTGCAAACATACGCACACACACAGATTGCCTCCTAAAAATATAAAATACGACTCTCGAGCCATTGAAAATTGTCAAAAGAGGGTTGTAAAATTTAACTAAAACTTTATAACCACTCGCATAGTTTTGAAACGAAAATCTAATATTGTATCACAGTGGTAAGTCCAACTTCGTTATTACATTATCATATGTATATGATTATAGATTTTATATTATGAATAATATAAATGTAAGAAAACTTTGATAGTGTAGTTTTACTGATGAGTCTAATGATCATATCATCAGTATGAAATAAATAATATAACTATGATAGTATACATATGATAGTGTAATAGCGGCCCTAGTACGTGTTTAAAATATCAGTGAAGACTTTACAAAGCTCATTTGATTTCTTTTTCATTGAGTCCTCGGACATTCTCAAGCTTTCCTAGGGGTAAAAATAGGAAATAAAATAAATTCCAGCCACGACATTGTTCACAATTCCTTGCATTAACGTGCCGTACGTGTAGGGAACTTGCCTACTGAAGCACTTTGTGAAATGCCACTTCATTTAATTTAAAAATAGAACTTGATATATATAGATACTCAAGTAATAGTTACAATATATTTTTTATTGTATTAGGTAACTGACTTGTTGATTTTGTAGTTGAAATCTCAAACAGAATCAATATTTTTTTTATCAACGTTCAAATTGGTTCAATAATTTATATTATTTTTTATTTTTAATAAATCGCCTGAAGGTAATGTTAACACTAGGAGTTCTATCGTATCTTAGAGGCATTCAGACAAACATTTAGACAGGAATAGTGGTTTCGTGCGAGAATTATCTACGGCCAGTAGATATTAGTAGCGATGCATGAAACTATTGCGCTACTGCACCGTCGAATGTTTTCATTTTTATATTTTAAATTTGTTTATTACTTAAATTTCTAAACAATGTTAATGTGCCGGACGGGCGAAACTCGGGAGTAAGTGTTATCGAAAGTACTCCGCGAGTCGCTCACGTCCTACACCTATGTATAGGTTCCGGAGGATACTTCTACTGCCGACTTTGTGGGTGCAGCTGGGGTACTGTGGACTGAGGTTAAATCAAAATGCACGAAATAGAATACAAATTGCAAGGCAGTGGCCAGTGGTTCGACTGCTCAACTGTTCGGCGGAAATCTTCTGACTATTGGTTACTGACCACGGTTGTTGAATACGGTTGTTCAACTACGGTTGTTCTATATCGGTTGTTGACTATCGGTTGGTAACTATATTTTTCAGACGATTTCTTCAGTTGACAATTTCTTTAAATTGTTCGGCAGTAACTTACTACTGCTAGTGCTATCTGGTTTTATTATCACTGTTTACTAGCTGCTATTATCAGCTAATATGTTGTACAACTAGCTATTACTATCACTTGTGTAGCTGCTATTATCAGCTACTATGTTGCTAGCTACTATTCACTATGTTCAATATTCTGCTACTTCTTGGTTCTGCTACTAGTCACTTCAGCTACTACAATGTTACTGGGCCCGAAGCCATAAGGTACTCGAGCGTTAATTTAAAGTGAGCCGCTCGCCAATGTCCATTTTGCCTCTTTATTGCATAACATTTTCTCTACACAATTATCTTAAATTACATTTTTTTCTATACACGATTACTTCTTACGCTAATGTACTATACATTATTAAATCGGTAATTCAGATATCTATTAGTATACCGTATAGGTTTCTTAATATATTAACAATGTAAAAAGTTATTAACAAAAATATCCCAAATTTTCATAATATTTGGGTACATTAATTCTTTAATTTTACTATAAGTAGGAAAAAAGTTTCATTACGCTAAATATTCTTATATTTCCTTAATATATAAACCTTAATCTAATTCAATACCATGTTTACAATTCTTCTAGAGCATAAAAATTATTTCCATCATTTTCGGGACTAAATATTACGCAGTTAATTAATAATTTCTAGAATGTTCTATAACGTGTCGCGCTTTGAGTGGTCGACTTTTGTTTGTACAAATAAGAGTTATTATCTTAGCAATTACCAAACGATGCTCTATACTATAATACTAAGGTTGTAAACATGTTGTAAAATTATATACACTTTTACTTAGGTTGGTCACAAATACTTTTCTTAATTACACTTTTAATGTTGTTTCACTTTTCACTACGTTTTTAAACACTTTTCGCCGTCGCGAACGTCTTTCCCGCCGTTCAGCGTCGTGACAATTTTCTTTCAGCGGCGCTACATCCATTTCGGTGAGCGACGTTACGTCTACTTCGGCAGCGGCACGAGTTTCCTGGTTGGCCTTTTAATTAGGCCGTTTGCGGTGCGTACCTCCACAGTGCGGATCATCTGTCCGTCGGCACCGGGGTATACAGCTTCCACCCTTCCCCGTGGCCAGGTGTTACGAGGTAACTGGCCGTCGGCTATTAGGACTCGATCGCCCACCTGGAGATTGGGGCCTAGTCCATGAGGCTCCCGCCGGTTTTGAAGTTCCGGTAGATATTCTCTGACCCAACGCTCCCAGAACATGTCGACGAGTATCTGGGAGCATCGCCAGTGCTTTTTGCCTGCTATGTCCTTCTCATTAAACATTCCAGGTGTCGGCAGTCTCGCAGATCCTCCCAAAAGGAAGTGATTGGGAGTGATGGCCTCGTTGTCGTCGCTGTCTACAGAGATGTGAGTCAATGGAATGCTATTTACTGTGTACTCCACCTCGCATAGCAGTGTGGCTAAGACTTCTTCATGGAGATGTCTCTCATGAAGGACGGTATATAATGCGGTCTTCACGTATCGGACGAGACGTTCCCACACCCTTCCCATGAAAGGCGCGGAGGGGGTGATAAAACGCCACACTATGCCTCGTCGACTGGCTTCTTCTTGAAAAGCCTCCCGAAGTTCCTTATCTGCACCGTGCATGTTGGTGTCGTTGTCGGAATAAATCTCGGTAGGGCACCCTCGACGTGCTGCGAATCTTCTTAAGGCCAGTATTGCGGAGTCTGCGCTGAGACTTGCGACAACTTCCAAGTGGACAGCTCTGGATGTGAGGCAGGTGAAGAGAGCCACGTATCTCTTCTGGTGTTGACGTGGCCCAAAATAGTCCAGGCCGGTGAAGGTGAACGGTCTTTGGTGATGAGTGAGACGTGTGCTGGGATCACCGGTGGCTGGCGCTGATGGTTGCGCTTTTCTAATGCGACACTACGCATTAGCTCACTATATTTTTCGTGGTGGGTCGAAGTCGTATCACCCAGTATTGCTGTCGAACCTCGTCGATGGTACGTTCGGTTCCGCAATAATGCAGGCTACGAATCGTCCAGTCGATGTAAAGTTGCGTGATGTAATGATCACCGTCCAATATAGGTGGCCCCTTCATGTCTTCTGTGACTTCCTACATGGCGGCTATGGGACTTCGTAGAGCGATGATCCCGTCTTTCAATTATATATGGAGCGGTCGTAGGCGGCTATCATGGGCGACCTTTTTATTTTTACGGAGATCGGCTATCTCTTGTTTGAAGGAGTCTTCTTGGATGACACGTATTAGGAGCTTTTAGGCCTCTCTGATGAATTCGGCCTCGAGTGTGATGTAGTTTTTGACTTCTGTACTTTTCACTCGACTGGGAGGTTGCGCGAGGTGTCGCGGATAATTTTTCTATTTCCTCCAGTCGGGATCTTGTTCTTTATTTCTTCTAGTCCTCTTGTAGAAGGTTCTATCTGTGATTTTGCGGCAGAGTGTTATAAATTGTAGCACTCTAGCCGTAGCTCGCAATAAGCGTTCCCATCTAGAAAACTTGACTGGATCGGGGACGGCTTGTTGGAGTTGCGGAGCACGACGCTATTCTGTGGTGGTCAATGATCTTTACTCGCCGGTAGGTTCGGACAACGTAGACGTTGAATTCTTAACTGTCGTTTTGTTGTTGATAGGCATCTCGATATCCTCTTTCTTTCAGAGACGTGCTGTCTCTATGTGCCCGTTTTCTAATTGTGGGGCGCTGCTATTAAGTATACCTTCAGCTTTCTTCTCTGGATCGGAGTATGTTCTTCTCGGGTTGATGATGAGAGATTCTAGCGCGAAATATTCTCCCAGTTGATCATCTATGGTCTCCTCGCTCGTGGGCAGCTCACTGGCCGCGTGGACGCGCTGATACAGGGCTTTAGTGTGTGCCCCGTGTAGCACCCATCCTAATTCGGTGAGCGAGACGATTGGCTGGTGCGGCGCACCTCTGCGAACTTGAGTGGCTATCAGAAGACTCCAATTGTCCTGTACTATCAGAATCCTCGGGTTGCCGAAGTCATATGTCAGCTGCTCCTTTAGGTCTTTTAAGTGATTGCACTTTGCTAAGTCTGCTGCACAAACAGCCTGTGGCCCCAAGTTCAGGCTTGTAACCGTGCGTGCTCTGAACGGCACCTTTCTGCTGTGGAGACTCTTCAGCGTAACTTTAACTCCTTGGGACCCCAGGTGAATCGAGAGTAGTGTGCCCGATAGCGGTGATCTTAAAGGGGTCCAACCGCCCTGTAGCTCCAATCTGTTCGGCGATCTCTTCATCCATTAATGAGACTGTTGTCCATTAATGGATGAATTCAGCAGGGCGTGTGTGTTTACAGCTCCCGCCGGTCCAATTACTCGTACTGGAATTATTTTTAGGTAGGCTTGATGCTTTGACACAGCGAATGAGTTACAGTGGAGAAGTCGGTTGTGTGTCGCGGTGCATCCTTCTATTCCACACTTGATGGTATTGCATCTGTGTGCTTGATTTCTGTAGCGTAGTCAGCGGAAACATAAATTATTTTTCTTTGCGAGTTCCCATCTTTTGTTGACATCTGCTTCTTTAAATTTGTTGCAGTCGGATCCGTATTGACCTACTTTTTCGCACACTCTGCGTCTTGGAGACGGTTCGGTAGTAGCTGCGTGTGCTCTATGTACTGGACGACGGTTGCTCTGCGCTTTGTTGATAATTTCTGGAGGTGCAAATGCACTGCAGAAGCGAGCTTGTTCGGTGATAAAATCGCTGAAGCAGCCGAGGTCTGGTCTGGAGTCGTACTTCTCCGTGTAGATTTTATACCGCTGGGCGCGTATAGATTTTGGAAGTTTGTATTTGAGTTGTCGTAGTAGCTCTGCATTGAATAGGTAATGGTCTCTCTTCAGTGCTCTAAGTGTGACAACACTTCCCCTTACTTTGCTCGCGAATGTGCAGATGTCTCTAGGTGCTTCTGTACAGCGTGCTAATCCTCGTAACCGCTCGCTCTCTTTGTGCGATTGAATCCGGATGTCTCACGCATGATCTCATCTGGCTTAGCATTCCCGATGAGTTCTGAGCTGACTGTTTCCAAGGCTGTTCCTTGTAGACTTCTTCTTAGTTTTGCTGTGTTTTCAATATCATTGAAAACACAAGCAAAACTAACATTCAAGAGCCTCGGGTTGTCTTGTAGATGGCATGGAATGAAAGCCATTCGGTGTGTACTCCGCTGAAGCTTGGCAGTGTCATTATAGCTTTTGACGCTGCGAAAATATGCAACGATAGTGATGCACTCTCTGGTTGTCACCGAGTGCGGCGATAGCGGATGTGAGCTCTGCTATAAATGGTCGGAGCCCCCTGTCTTCATTGGTGGAGGGTTCTGAGTTGAGCTTCTATGGCATGAGATTCTTGGGTACATCTGCTGGATAGGGATCCTGGTGTGTGAGCTCTTGTTGTGACTCACTGAGGTGGACGACTTACGGGGGTGGCTTTGGTACTATTTTAATAAGTGGGGCCTCCCCTCCGGTAGTTGCGTCTTGAGTTGGCTGCTGATTGGCTGCGGCATCTTCCAGACAGGATGGGACGTACTCACTTTTGGAGTGACCATCTTTATCGTAGTCGTCTGATTCTTCTTGTTCAGCCTTCTGTAATGAGATCTGTGTGAGTTCCAGTTTATCTTCAACAGTTTTTCACGAGCTTTCAAAATTCTTCTATTGGGCCGAACAGTCTTCTTTTACTTCGTACTGCTATCAGTGTGGTCCCTCGGTGGCTCTTCGGCGCGGGAGTCTTCCCCGGCAGTCGGCGACGATGCACGGCAAATGTCCTCGTTGCCTTCTATCTTCTGCTGTTCCCTCTGCTTCATAGGCCGGGTTGTAGTGACCGGCGCGGGCAGGGGTACCCCCCCTCGGGAGGCTTACATGGCGTCTCAGCGACCTCTATTGTCGACGGTGAGCGAGGCGGCATCTGGTGGTGGGCAGCGGCGGCTTTGTCCGATGACGGGTGCAGCGACCGAGATACGGCAGCGACTATGTATCAGGTTCCGAAAGACCAACGGATTTACTTGGTTCCGAAGGACCAATGGATTTATCCGGCTTGAAGGACCAGCGTATGTGCCGGACGAGCGAAACTCGGGAGTAAGTGTTATCGAAAATACTCCGCGAGTCGCTCACGTCCTGCACCTATAGGTTCCGGAGGATACTTCATACTAATACTGCCGTCTTTGTGGGTGCAGTTGGGGTACTGTGGACTGAGGTTAAATCAAAATGCACGAAATAGAATACAAATGGCAAGGCAGTGGCCAGCGGTTCGACTGCTTAACTCTTCGGCGGAAATCTTCTGACTATTAGTTATTGACCACGGTTGTTGAATACGGTTGTTCAACTACGATTGTTCTATATCGGTTGTTCACTATCGTCACTATATTTTTCAGACGATTTCTTCAGTTGACTATTTCTTTAAATTGTTCCGTAGTGACTTACTACTACTAGTGCTATGTGCTTTTATTATCACTGTTTATTAGCTGCTATTATCAGCTAATATGTTGTACAACTAGCTATTACTATCACTTGTGTAGCTGTTTTCTTATATTTACGCGAAGACTTTTAATTATTTTTAGAATTAAACGCGACATAATCCGCAAAAATTAGTTTCGTTTAACTTGTGTAGCTGCTATTATCAGCTACTATGTTGCTAGCTACTATTCACTATGTTCAATATTCTGCTACTTCTTGGTTCTGCTACTAGTCACTTCAGCTACTACAATCTTACTGGGCCCCGAAGCCATAAGGTACTCGAGCGTTAATTTAAAGTGAGCCGCTCGCCAATGTCCGTTTTGCATCTTTATTGCATAACATTTTCTCTATACAATTATCTTAAATTACATTTTTTTCTATACACGATTACTTCTTACGCTAATGTACTATACATTGTTAAATCGGTAATTCAGTTGTCTATTAGCACACCGTAAAGGTTTCTTAATATATTAACAATGTAAAAAGTTAATAAAAATATCCAAATTTTCACAATATTTGGGTACATTAATTCTTTAATTTTACTATAAGTAGGAAATAAGTTTCATTGCGCTAAATGTTATTTTGTTTCCTTAGTTTATAAACATTAATCTAATTCAATACCATGTTTACAATTCTTCTAGAGCATAAAAATTATTTCCATCATTTTCGGGATTAATATTACGCAGTTAGTTAATAATTTCTAGAATGTTCTATAACGATGATATAAGATTGGTCGACTTTTTGTTTGTACAAATAAGAGTTATTTTCACAAACAAAATCATAGACATATTCTCGATTATGAATCATCAACTTCGTCGAAGGGGCGGCGAATGAGGAGTAATTTGGGAGTAATGCATTTTCGAGGATATCCAGCTGATTATTATATCTAGGATTTCAATTTATGTCGTACAACTTATCCTTCTGCAACTGAGGTGACTTTGTGATTAACATTCGACTAAGATGTTGTCTGTCAGACGTCACTTTATACAGCATGATTCGTACAAAACTTTCAGAAATAATAAAACTGTAGTTTTATTTTATGATCAACGGGTTTATGTATAATGAAAAAAAAAGTATTCTCAAAATAAAAAAAAACGAGTTATTTGCAATAATTTAATGAGATCAATTTTTAAAGATATTTATGCTTAAACATACAAAACTAAAAAAACGAAATATTCAAATTCCTATAAAACGATTAATGTTAAACTTTTAAGCGTTTTTCTATAGTGCTAATATGAAAGCCTCCCCATAGATTGCCTCATATGGGGGATATTTGACATAGTTGCCACGCTTGGCTTTTATTTTTAGTCGTTATTAGAAATACGCTGCTGCCCATTTCCTGATTTGTATCCTTCTGTCACCTCTTACGACACCCAGGGATGATATGAGGTAGTGGATATTATTATAACGCTACACGGCATTAGTACAAATGCATTAGTACAAGTTAAATCCAAAATTCTGTAAAATATTGCCATAAGCCATTGACGTGTTTTGCGACTGCTGAAATAGTAAAGTTAGTAAAGTTAAAGCTTATAATATACGTTCCACAGCTGGGCACAGGCCTCTTTTCATTTCTGAGAGGGTTTAAGGGCAAGAAAGTGGCCACAGCGCTAATGCGTGTTGGCGAACTCCACATGTCTTCGAAAAGTTTTTTTATTGATGTGTTCCTTCACCACTGAGCACTCAATATTTCCCGGTTTTGACCCGGTTTGCTCGCGTATTGTGAAATTTACAGCGAGCGCTTAGCACCTGAGCTACCACGACTCTCTTCGTCTTCAGAGTCAAAATCACTCTCATTCGATTGGGCATTCTCTTCCTCAAGTTCTTCAAGTACCTCTGTACATTCCTTTCCACATAATTAAGATCTTCTACCAAAACATAAAAACCACCAAACTCGTTTTCTCCTTCTAATTCTTCAAGCCATTGCTCAATCTCCACATCAGTAATTCTAAGTATACTTTCCACTGGTGTCTCGTTTTAGTGGCCTACCGTCTTTACTTTGAGTCTCCACCTAAAAAAATATTGCAGAAAATAACTTTGGCAAATTAAATGTGAGGTTATGCCTGAGACACTATGTTTGTATTAATATTTTACTGATAAAACTACTAACAGACACTATGGATCTAAAACGATATTTATGAGGTGACGTCTATCAGAATCAACGTTTGTTGCTGTACTTACGTCTGTGGGACGCGGGCAGCTTCAAACTCCGTTAGCACGAGCTGTTAAGGTAAGATACTGAGCGAGACAGAGCTACATCACGGGAAGTTGCTATCTGGCAACGTTTTTTGTGTTAGGTGGTGTCCAACAGACTACTACCTCAGTCGCAGAAGGTTAAGTAGGGAGGTAAAATGTTCACTAAATGGGGACCAAGAACTATTAATTTGTACCTACTTAAAGTTAACTTTCCTTCTCATAACCTTGTAGCCTTCAAAATAATAATAAATTAAAAAAACTTAGACAACACGCATTGATAATAAGCTATGATGATGCACTCTCAGAGATGAGGAGAGGCCTGAGCCCAACAGTGGGACGTATATAGGCTGTTATTTTTTGTATTTTTACTTATTATGATGACGCTAATGAGAATACTAGGTCGCAGTCATAATTACATTGTATTTTCACCGGTTTCACACGTTTAAAATTTCAGATTATTCAGACATACGGAAGTTGCTGGAAACTGAATTATAAAATTCAATTCATATATGAATACACCGTCAAGTTCCATTACATACGTATATACACCGCCGTATAATGGCGGCGTCAGAGAATCCTCTAAACCTTATCATATCGTGCGTGTCGTAAAGGGCGCCACAGGGACAACGAAATAGGAGATAGGCAACAGCATCTTCTTAGTAAGAACTCAATCAATTATACAGGTGAAGCCAATAAAAGCTTTTATACGTGGTAGAGCCATGCTGCAGCTATATTACTGGTATAGTTGTAGCACGAATGGGTTGACTCGACCGGGAAAGGACCACGCTCTCACAGAATAAAAGCGTAAAATAGCAGCTTAACGCTGCTGTATTTCGTAATGTAAGTGAAGAGAACCGGAGACCCTTTTTACTGGAAACGAGGCATTTCATCTTATTCCTCACGGGGGACAACGCATAGATGGATACGTCTATGGGCCACAGTAATAACTTACCATCAGGTTGACTGTGTGCTTGTTTGTCACCCTTATCCCAAAAAAAAAATCTTGTTAAAATGATTTGTCCTTCTCTTCAAAATAGAAATTGCGGCTTTGACCTAACCGTTACTCGGAATGTAACCCCAACATTCTTTTCATTTCAAAGACAAATAATAATCGCAAGGTTTGCTTAGCCCTGATGGCTACAGGGTGGGTATTTCAAAACTTCAAGGTCATTTTTTGTATAGCACCCATCGCAACACGCGCCTTGTGCACGGGCTCGTTTTTCTGCAAAGGCCTTTGATCAGTTTTTCTTGCTCTTTTTTATTTACAGCGTCTTTTAAACTTTTAATAATTCCAGTTTAGTGTTCCACCGCTACGGAATTACTTTTCTTTGTAAACAATGAAAATAATTTCTTCTGAATCTCAAAAAGAGGGATGAAACAAAAACCATCTTACTTTTTTCATAAAACTGAAGTGACAAACGAACTTACAGTGTACTTTATGGTAAGTGACTACTGCAGTCCATAAACACCCGCAGCTTACTTCAAACAAAGAAGGATACAGATGCATTTTCAAATTTGACGACTAAGATGGAATTCTTCTGTCTCTAATTAACTATTTGACGGCAGAAATAGGTAAAAGGGTGGTATCCACCCAGACGGATTCCTAGGCGGAAAAGGATTCCTGCGTCCTAGTAGATAGTAAGAAATAATTCACCTTGCAGTGCTGACACTAAGGCTCTAAATCACGAACCTACGGCAACACGTTACGTGTTGCTGTTTTTAGTGCGACTTAAGCATTCTCGACACCCATCTTGCGCACACTTTTGCCAAGACGATTAAGCAGAATATTTAAAATGGTTCTAGCTGATACTCTAACCGTTTCTACAACTTTTTTTCGGTCACATTTAGGCTTCAATTAATTAAAAAAATAATACTTGTAATATTATTTTTTTAATTAATTGTGCTTCGACAGGCCGTCACACCTTTTAATCGCTTTTAAGCTTGTGTCCGCCTCACTTAAAGAGACCTAGCCACTTATAAATCAAAGATAACCCCTTCTTACCGCGGACTTTTGACACGTCTCTGTATAGCAAGTTGATTACTAATAAAACAAAGAACCTTTTTGCAGTTTTTACGTGTTAGAGCCACGATGGAGCTACATTTTATATGGTTGTAGCACGAATTGGTCGGCTCGACCGGGGTGACCACGCTCCCACAGAATACCAGTGTAAAATAGCCACTTAGTGCTGCTCTGTTTCGTATGGTAAGTGTAGAGAACCGGAGGCCCTTTTAACTAGATACGAGACATTTCATCTTAGTCCTCAGGGGTGACAACGGATCTGTAGTTTGATTCTTGATTGAGGATAGATGTAGAAGACTATAGGCCACAGCATCCACTTACCATCAGGTGGTCTGTATGCTTCCTTGTAACCCTTATTCTACAAAAAAATCACAGCATCCGATAGATGGCAGTATATTTTAAAATCCATAATGCGGAATAGGCTGCATAGAATGAAATAAAAAGAAGTAAAATGAAATGAAATGTAAATTACTTTATTTCTCGACTAAAAATTAAAATTTCGTTTGTCGAAATTAAACGTGGTTTTTTTAATCTAATATCGTTTAAAATGAGGTTCCTCCTGATTTCTCTGTCATGTATACAATCATGGGAAATACATAGCCTTACTCTTGAACAATCGGTTAAAAAAGGTGTTAACGTATGCATAATGTATGCAAATACATAGTAAAGTCTCTTCTATTTAGTTTTTTCCTTTGATATTTAAAGGAATTTTATACATAGGGCATGTTTAAAAAGAACTTTGGACAAAACCTTGAAATATGATTTTATTGGAATAAGCAAATGTAAATTTATATGAATTACCGAGTGCTTAAATGTTAAAAGGGTTAAAAGTAAAACACTGACTCCCATGGGCGACAAACAATATTGGACGCAACCCTTTAAAAACTTTGCTCTTTAAGATCATTGTGCTCAAATTCCACAGTGCTAAAAGTTTCAAAGTTACAAATTATTTATACTAGTTTGTTCTCTGCATGAATCAATTCAAATAATAATTTATAATTTAAATGATACAAGCGCTAACGATTCAGTTGTGCAGTAGATTTAAAGGTTCCGGTCCACAAGTTCGAATCCTGCATACAACTACAATTTGTATGGCATGTTTGTTTATTTACGAGTCATGTATGTTCTACAATTCAGAAAAAATTCTAACGCTTAAAACCTTCTTAAAAGTTACAAAGTTACAGTTTACATACGTCCCACTGCTGGGCTAAACGCCTTCTCATCTATAAGAGCGTCCAGTGCGTGTGGGCAGACTAAACATGTACTCAAAATATTATATTTAGACTTACAGGTTTCCTCATGTTTATCTTTGCCTAGCTCCTCGCAATCTCGTTTTTACATGTAATTAGATAATATATCAACATATTAATTGACTACTTATATAACTTAATGGCGAATAACTTGTAGATAACCAAAAACGCAAAACTAAATTTATTGTAAATTGAAATTTAGAAATAAGTTTCTGATACATGTGATATACATACATTGATATATTACGTTTTGAATCTGAAGCCCATTTTTCATTACCTAAATGAGTCTTCAATATTTTCTTCGAAAATCTCCTGAGCGTTCGGAAGTAACGTGTAAAAACACACGGCATCTTTAAAGGAATGTACTTCTTTGAAGAAATAGATTTCTTCGTTTGAATATAAATTACCCTCTCAGATATTTCCATTCGTCTACCTCGATTGAATTTGAAAACCTTATTTCATTCATTGGCCGAACAGTAATATTTTTCAGGACACTTCTCTTGTCCCAAGCATGTGAGGATCGCTGGGACAAATTAGGTCACTTATATCTTGAAATGAGAGTTAAAGAGGGTTTTCTACGATAATGTTATACCTTAATCATTAATTTAAACAATTTATATATATTTTATGTTGATAATAATTAGTAATATTCCAGTTGCAAATTGTTTTGGAAATTTAAATACATTTAAAAAAATTAAAACATCTAATTAAAATTTAAGAAATTTTTTCAAAATCAATAAAAATATATTTCATAATTTACTTATTCTGATCAAAGCTCACGAATCTGTTCATAATTATACAAAAACAATCTGGAATAAACAAATAAGTAGTTTGTTGTTGTAATGTAGAGTGTAGGTTGAAAGGATTCAATTACACTTCTACGTGTTTATCCTGATACGTTTTTAAATTGAATCTAAAAAAATACTGAAAATTATTTCTCACAATTACGGGTGTGCGCCGTGATAGCCGGAGCACTTGCCGTAAACTTTACTCACCGTAAATCTCAAGTACGCGAGCAAACCCAATTCGATTTCCGCAGGCACCACTGAAATTGATAATTGCAATTTTAAGTGCTTTTTTTGCGGTGAGGGAATAAATACATCGTGAGTAAACCAGCATGTCATAGAAAATTTTCGAGAACATAATAATGTCCTCCAGACCGAGTTTCGCTCACAGCGACCAGTCTCAAGTCGGACAAGATTTTAGTTTCCAAGTATATGCGCAAGCACAGGTTCTATTCCTTCACTCTTATATTCCGGAGAGATGCAAGCCGACACGACATGAAAGAGATAAAAGAAACAACTTTAAGTGCTTTCCGAAGCAAAAAAACACATTCCCAACTCCTGCTTCCGGGCGACTACTGAGAATTCTTGACAGAAAATTCAACAACTGATTTTTTCTGGCCCGACTCGGGATTTAAACTCGGGACTTCAAGATTAGCAGTCGCATTGACGAATACTGGACAAATGAGGCAGTTAAACGAGGACATACAAGTAGGAAGTCCACCGAAACGTACTGGAACTAAGCAGCAGACTAACTGCTCCCGAACTAATTACTTTCAAAGAAATTAGAGGAAGCTTGATCTAAACTGTCCAGGCTGTAACTTATCTTACCTTTTTTAATTACAGGTGTAAGCAGTCTACGTGATGTGAAGTTACTGGTTGAACCAGAAACTGTTATCAGGGGACGAACAGCTGCACTTATATGTTCGAGGGACATGCAAGGGGCACCTTTGTATTCAGTGAAATGGTATCGGGGAACCACGAGTTTTTCCGATACACACCCATGGAGGAACCTGACCTCAGAATCTTCGGGTTGCCGGGAATTTACGTTGATGTATGTTTTGACTCTTTATTATTTTATACTTTAAGCTTCTAAGGCTTAAGTAAAAATTTATAAAACTGCAAAAGGCAAAACATAAATTAAGCAAAGAGCAAGTTAATATACTGAAATATAACATAAAAAGACAATGCCACCAACTAGGGGACGCAATGTTTTTTTTATCTATTCACGGTGAGTGACAAACATACATGCATATTTTACTAGCGGATTGGACTTCTTTTCTGCTGTATAATTCGTCTGGAAAAGTACAGGCCTATTTCTGCCGCCAAATAGCAGTTTATGCACTCCAGTGTTCCGGTCTGAAGGGACCCAGTATAACTACAGGCTGTAAGGCATTCCATCTTAGCCTTCAAAGGTGACAACGCATCTGTAGCTTTTTATCTGAAGTTGGTAGTAGATGACTATGGCTTGCATTAGCCACTTGCCTTTAGGTGGACTGTGAGTTTGTTTGACACTGCAGTATTATAAAAAAAAGTAAAAATCATTAAGGAATCAATATGTCGTCCACACATTCTAAACTTTAAATGATCATCTAATTTATAATATAATCTACAAGAATCTCACATAAGGATCAGTGGATAAGAAATATCTTATTTAGTAACCTTCGGTAAATTATTTATAACCCCTTTAAAATGAGTACGCAATTTTTTTGTTGGTGAAGTATAAAGTTACGATATGGTGAGATAGCAAAAAAAGAGCACTTGATAAAAGTAAAGTAAGTATGAAAAGGAGGATTAACCTGACTGAAGAAGGTCTCAACAATGTCCATGGATGCTGGACACGGGAGTTTGATTTATGCTGGTCGCGCGTCGATTCCTTGTGCTGCATGCGGCTCGTAGGACCAAACTTCTTATTGAAGAAAATATAATTTTTTCGATAGCAAACGTATATTGAATTTGAAAACAATTATATAAGATGTAGATGCGTGTACTTTTTCCTTTTGTATTGATAATAATACTTATAAAAAATTTAAAAACGTGAATTCTTTAGCTGTCCGTGGCCATTCCTTCCCTTTGCTCTTTCTCACATGCTGATTGGTGCCTTCACTTAGATGTATGGAAAAAATATTTTCTGTATTTTCTCTACAGAATGATTTGCCTTTAAGAAATTACTTTGATACAAAAAACATTTTCATAAAAAAGCCATTTGGTCTTATAATAGAGCTTTGTCAAAAATTTATTGCTTTGTTTGCACACAAACACGTACCAAAAAACGGATTTAATGCTACTGGGCATTCTTCTCTAATAATATTTTGTAAGGAGATTAGATCTCCTGCAGTGGTAGGTAGTGTATACGCCCTATGTTTTTGGTAAATATTTCCATGGTTTATCGGCTAAAATTCACTATGAAGAAAAATTCAATCAAATATTCCTGAAAAGAAAAAGGCACGCAAGTTTGAACCGTAATTCAGACGTAACGGCTGGTTTCGATACGGGGAGAAATTGACAAAGCGTACCTGACGCCGATGAATTCGAAATTCATATTTGAAGTTATCTGGATTTCGCTCGCCGGCGTATATGGAGAAAATACTTTTCTTTTGTCTTGGAATATATTGAATTACAATAGATCTGAATTGTTCATAAACTTATAAAGCAATAGCAACTCAATTATAGGTGACATGTAGCAGCAAACACCTTTACGTTTTGTGTTCAAGGGTTAATAATATCATACGTTTTTTTTTCAGATAAAATATGACAAAGTGAACTTATATACAACCTATATCACGTCAAGCTTGCAACCGTTAAATGTTTTCGAAATATTTTAATCCCCAGTCATGTAGGTTTCCTCGTGATATTTTCCTTTACCACGTAGCACGTGGTAAATCAACTCTTAAAATTGCAATTAACAATTTCATTGGTACCAATGGGAATCGAAAACAGGTTGCTCTCTTACTGTAAAACTAATAGCGAACGCTCAATATCATGCAATATTTTTTACATGTGAAATGTAATGGTGTCTTAAGATTATTCATCCTGTGGGTGTTATAAGAGAAGATGATATAACTAAGGGAAATTCCAGAAAAGTCTTATGGTTTCCGATAGATGGCATTATAAACACGTCGTTTACACTATACATAAAATACCCAGACCGTCGGTTGGCAGCAGCTTCAATGGTGCCAAATTTCTGGTACTGCGATCGTCAACAATGTGACAAACGAGCACACAGTCCACCTGATGGTAAGTGGTTGCTGTGACCCATAGACATCTACATTTATCCTCAATAAAGAATCAAAATGCAGATGCGTTATCACCCGGGAGGACTAAGATGGAATGCCTCTTTTCCAGTAAAAAGGGTCTCCGGTTCTCTACACTCACCATACGAAACACAGCAGTGTTAAGCTGCTATTTTACGCTGGTATTCTGTGAGAGCGTGGTCCTTCCCCGGTCGAGCCGACCCATTCGTGCTACAACTATACTACTAATATAGCTGCAGCATGACTCTACCACGAATAAAACTGTCGACAATCCATCTGATAATAAAGAATAATAATTGTTTTATATGGTTCTTCTAGTGGGATAGTTTATCATAATTTACCAGTTAAGTTAGTTAGTTAGTTATAGCCTATATACGTTCTACTGCTGGTTACAAGCCCCTCTTATTTAAGGTGTGTTTAGTAAGCCACGCCACTCCAATGCGCGTGTCGGACTTCACATGTTCTCGAAATATTTTATTCCTCAGATATGCATGTTTCCTCATGGTGTTATAGCTGATGATATAAGTTCGGAATCACAGAAAAAATCACAACACATTCATATCCAATACAAATAACATAATAATATAATATAGATCGTCTTATTTTAAACTGCACAAGCCATTCTTGTAATTTTAGTAGATTTTATTACATTTAACAAGTCAAATATAGAAAAAATTCTATAATCTACTGATACACAAAAGAAAGGCTTAAATTTTCTGATAAGTACTTAACACGTTATATATGACAAAATATATCAAAGTATAAGGGAGGCGCATGCAATTTTAAATGAGATGATTTCTGAGATTTTCTTTTAATTAAAACCAAATACTTAAAATTTTCAGATGAACAGATCTAACGGTACACAAGTTCTACTACGTCGCTTAGATCTCGGACTCGCTGGAAACTTTAGCTGTGAAGTCACAGCCGAGTCGCCATCTTTTGCAACTCAAATTGCAACGAAGTTTATCGACGTAATAGGTAAGTTTAAGCCGTAATTTGTATGTTTTTGGTGCAAAGTATTGCAGTTTTTTACTTTATATTATAGCTTATTAAAGTCCACTGCTGAACTTAGGCCTCCCCATAGATTGCCTCACAGGGAGAATTTTGCCATAGTTGCATGCTTGGCAGGCGAGTTGAGAACTGCAGTTTTCTATTTGTGTCATTACCAGGAAGATGCTCCAACTCAGCTCATTTTTCGTTTCCCTAAATCGCCATTTACGATATCCAAGGGACGATGTGCTTTACTTCTTACATCGCGACTACACGGTCAAAGATATATATATATATATATATTAGGTCCTTGCATATGAAGTTAGCGTTTTGTCGTACTGAATTCTTAATTCAAATTTATAAATTCATTTAGCTAATACATTTGAATTTTGAAATCAGTCATTCATTTGTTTTTTCCTTATTATTTTATTCTTAGGCGTCGCTTATTACCGCACAATGGAAAACATGAAATATCGGTATATTTACGAGTACGAGTTCTACCGTGGCACCAGTACTGCAGAAACAGCTTGAAGGATTAATGATGTGTACGGCGCTGGTGTCGCAAAAGAAAGCACGGTACGTTTTTGGTTTCAAAGTTTTCGTTCTGTAAATTTCGACCATCAGAACCAACCCCGTGGACGGCCGGAGACCAAAGTGGGAAATGAAGAATTAAAGGCTATTGTGGAAGCGGATCCATCACAAAGCACTTCAGAGATAGTTGCAGGCGTGCAAGTGATAAAACTGTATTAATCCACTTGAAGCAAATCGGGAAAGTAAAAACTTGAACGATGGTACCTCATGAATATCTATTATCATAGATATCTATTATCAGCAACTGCAAACCATGAAGGAAGAACTAGCTGCTAAGCAACCGAGTTTGGTCAATCGCTCTAGGCCACTGCTGCTTCACGACAACGCAAGACCACACACTGCACAACAAACAACCACTTAGTTAGATGAGCTATAATTGGAATGTCTGCGACATCCACCGTACTTCTCGGACCTTGCTCCAACAGATTACCATTTTTCCGGAATTTGGACAACTTCTTACAAGGAAAAAATTCAACTCCGATGCGGCGGTCCAAACCGCCTTCAAAGAGTTTATTGATTCTCGCCCCATGGTTTTTTAGTAAAGGATCAATGAACTACCTATGAGATGGCAAAAGTGCATAGATAACAACGGTGCATACTTTGATTAATTAAATATATTTTACAAAAAAAAATGACTTTATATTCCTCCCGTACAAAACGCCAATTTCATATGTTAGGACCTAATATATATCTTTGACCGTGTATTTATACAAAAATATTATACAAATTATAATAACAAAATTAGACAAAACATAAGTGATCTATTGCTGGTGACGTGAGAGTCCACCTCGTTACGAAAAACTGGATTTCATATATCCCAGAAATATATTTTACTTTTCAGACATGCAGGTTACTTCATGACGTATTTTTTTACTACTGACTACGCGATGAATCGTGATAATAAACGATTAAGCTACAATGGCTTTTACTCAATCCTCAATTTTAGTCAAGTAACAAATATACAAGAATTTTATTTATTTGCAGTCGCAGCCATTACTTAGTATTACAGAAATAAAATACCGTTGAAGAATGTCCAAGAATTTTCCAACCATATCAAAATGTTTATAATTTTATATAAATTGAAGTGACAAACTAATTTACAGTCCACTTGATGGTAAATGGCTTGTTCAGCACATTGATACCTGCAACCAAGAACCAAGAATGCTAAAGATGCGTTGTCATCTCTAAGGTCTAAGATGGAATGCTTTAAAGCCTGATAATATACTGGCTCACTATAACCTTCACACCGTAACGTCAGTGCACACAATGCTGCTTAGCGGCAGAAATATGTAAGAGGATAGAGGGTGATACCTACATAGACTTAGACCTAGATACTCTTAGGCTGAAATGTGTCCCATCACCGCCACAATATAATATTCTCATGTTTTTATTTATAGGCAATATACAATATTAAAATTTTAGTACATAAAAATACGTAGACATGAAAAAATAAAACAGTACGATATGAATTTAATAGCAGAAATTGTCTTCGTAGCTCAGTAATAACACGTAGCAAGGCCACATCGCCTACCGAAGCATAACACTATTACATGATATATTCGGCAATAGCCCCCCGATCTTGCTGCGATATCTTACCGTGTCGTGATTTACTGTCATAATTTGATTCTGTATTGACCCATAAATCGTCGCCCGTGCCATAGTAACGAGTGTTTTCGTCTCAATAGTCGACTGTATTTCAACAGTTTGATTTATATCTCTGATTTTCCTTTGTTAAGCATTACATTTTATTCGAAAGTTTCATTTTTTATGTATACCGCAGTTATACGTTGTGCTACTTTAAAAATTTTTTTAAAGGTCCTTAATAAATGAACGCTGCTGTGTAGTGAGTATCCCATTTGATCCCACGGGTATCATAAGAGGCTACCATTGAAAATATTAGAAGAACCACAGGACTTCCGATAGAATATCATTTACGTCACACTTAATATACGTAGAATGGCGACGGTGAGCAGCATCAAAGGTGGGAGACATCTGGTACTATTATTCCCAAACCTGGCTACTATTGCTGCCTATAATAGGTAGGCCCATTTTCAACAGTCAACTTTAATAAGCTAATGAAGAACAAAATAATAATAATAATTATAATAGGAAAATAAAATATCTGAACCTGGCTCTTATATGCCGGCCTAAATTATTCCTTTAGTCGTTTCTCCGAACGGCTTAATCCTGGTTAGCCTCTCGGGTCATCCGTAACGAACCGCTCAGGGCTCGGTACCACTTGTATCATCCCCCGGTGTTTACCTTACCTTTTAGTTCGTTATCATCAGCCACTGCCCACTGCTGGGCATAATTATCTCTGATACTTGTAATATTGTATTTGCCCTTTAAATGACAAATGGTTCCTACATTTTTTTGTAATAAAACACGAATCACACAGAAAGTATATTTGTTTTTCTAAAAATGGATAAAAGATCTCCTACTAACATTAAAGTTTCTCACAGAAATATTTAAAGAAAATACAGATATACTAACTTTCAACTCTCGAATTCGGAAAACAAGAGCAGAAAATCGAGTCGCGGAATCAAGATAAATATATACATTTTATAACTAAGAATAAACAAAGTTTTTCGGAATAAATGCATAAAATTTTGCAATAAACTCTCTGTAAATATAGCGAAACAATCTTAAAATTTAAAAATCGTAAGTAAAGTGTTAAAAAGGCCTACTATAAAATAGATCAAAGTATTGAGGACAATGATATTTGAAAATAACTCTTACTCTGCACTTGCTAGTCCCCTTGCTACTGTTATTGACATATAGAAGATTATTAAATAAAAACATTTGACCCTACCCTGAGAAGTACCCTGAGAAGTTCAAGGTCTTGTTTTGCCAACCGGTTTAGATTTTGAAGTTCATAAGATTGAGCTTTAAAAAACCGATATTGGATAAAAAAGTTTTTGAATTTGACTTTGACTTTGAAAGACAAGCTAGAAGAAATGGATAGTAGTGTTATAGTGTCAATGATGAGTAAACAAAATTTGTTATAAAATCACTAACAGTAAGCAGTTATTTACATTAAAAATCTATTTCTGAGCATAACATTGATTCGATTTTTAGACAATTGGCAGTCACAATTTATAACTTTAAGGTATATTATAAGCTTTTAAGGTAAAAAATTATAAATATAGATGTGAGTGCGAGAATTTTTGAGTGTTTGTGTGTGTGTGTGAGAGAGTGAGTGAGTGAGTGATTAGTGTGTGAAGTGTGTGTGCGAGAGTGAGAATATATGAAGAATACAATAGAAAGTTTATTTGAGAATATCAAGAAGACATTCAGTTTCCGTGTACGATTCATTTAAAAGCCATTCTTTCAGAGTGCATTTAAATTTAAAGTGATTTAATGAGTGTAGGAATAATTTCTGATGCAATTTATTATAAAGGTTAGGGCCAAGGAATACAAAAAATCTATGACTGAAATAGGTATTAAGAGGAATCGTTTTGGCGACAAGATGATTGCGTCGTGCAGCGTTCTTATTATATTTAGTTAAGGAGTGCTGTTTAAGAGCTGTATACAATATAAAAAGTTGCCGTACAGTCAACACTTGGCAATGCTCATAAAGTAGTTCTGTAGAATATAAGCGAGGTTTAAAACAACACACCTTTAGTAAAGCTCTCTGGGCCCGTTCAATTTGCATAAATACTGTTTTAGTAGCCCCACCCCAGGTGGATATATAATAACCTAGTACCGATTGGCACAGGGCATAGTAAATAATTTTCATAACATATGTGTAGGCAGAATGTCGAAGGTCTTTAAAAATGTAATTTAACTTTCGTACTCTAGGAGATAAGTGTTCAATATAGTCTTTAAATGTAAAATTAATGTCAATTAATAATCCCATATACTTAATAGAAGTAACTTTTATACATTTATAAATAAATTTATAATAATAATAATTGAATAAATTTTTACAGGAATTTTAACAAAATTTTCATCGTGTAAAGACTCCAAATCAACCAGTATTTGCACAACAAGGCACATAACATACATAACATAATAACATTGTAAAATACTTGTAAAATTCAACACACAGTTTTACGGAAAACAATGTCAATTTGTATTTTGCTGCGTGTTCTGTAGCACTGAATCGAATTTCGAGGAGTAAACAGCGTTTCAGAAATATTTTATGTTTTATCTTAAACTTTCTAAGCAGCTTTTATTTATGCATCTAGTCTTCTAATGTTATTCGATACAGATTGTGTTACGAATAGATTACAGTAACAAGTCTGTATGTACTTAAGTTTTTTTTAATATTTTACTATACTTTTTTGTTAATTCAATACTCAACTTAGACCTACCCAATAGATTTGCACATAGGGATTCTCATTATGGTATTTTTCAAAGTTGCTATGCTTGACAGCTGGGTTTGCAACCAAAGTTTTTTACTACTTTAAGTCATCAGGAAGATGCTGCTGCCCATCTTCTATTTCCTCTGTCGCCTCTAACGACACCTACGGGATAATATAGGATAGTGTATAGATTCTCTACCATCGCCACTACACGGCTAGAAATCATGTTTTCTCAGCATAAGTCATTTTTTAATAGATTTATAAATTTTCACTAATGATCGCGTTAAAGAGTAGACTGACGTCGTTTATCAATCATGGAATAAATTATAATACCTATTTTACGTAAATGTCATATTACTCCAATTCCTTATTATTTTGTGGTTTACACAAGCTAAACAATTTGATTTTTAAATCACTAGATATTGGCATCACTTCTTTCAGAATACTTTATGACGTCATTAAGATGTTAAATAAATGTCAATTAATTTCATGCATTTTTGATACTTTTTATCGTGTTATTAGTTTTTTGGTTATAATTTTCACGTGGTAGAGCCATGCTGCAGCTATATTAATAGTATAGTTGTAGCACGAATAGCAGCTTAATGCTGCTGTGTTTTGTATGGTGAGTGTAGAGAACCGGAGACCCTTTTTACTGGAAAAGAGGCATTCTATCTTAGTCCTCACGGCTGACAACGCATCTGCATTTAAACTCGCAAACGAAGATAGATGTAGATGTCTATGGGCCACAGCAACCACTTACCATCAGGTGGACTGTGTGCTCGTTTGTCACCCTTATTCTATAAAAAAAAAACTAATATCACGGTATAAAACATTATTCATCATTTTATTTCATTCATTGCAGTCCGTCAAAAATTCACTGCCGAACATAGGCCTCCTTCATAGACTGTCTCACAGAGTATTTTGCTACGCGTATTAGGCGGATTAGGAACAAAAGTTTTTTTTTTTAAATTATTAATGCACGATTATCAGAAATATTCTGCCGCTCATCTTCTGTTTCAATATGCCTCTGTGGCAAATTGCGATATCCACGGGATGATATCAGGTAGTGGATTCCCTTATGCCATCACTTTATAGGCAATATGAGTAAATATGACATAATTTGTCAATTTGTTATATCTGGTTATATCACTCATGAATAAGCACCGTGTCAGTAGAAATTAACCTTCGTAATCCTTTCACTATGACGGTTACGGTAAATTTTACATTGAGATATCTGGGTGGAACAATAACTAAACTCTTATAAAAGGAAAAACCGAGTTCAAAAATCTAAAAAAGAATGAAATAATTCCCACAGAATTTAATAGTCTCTGAAGTCGGTGCTAAGATGAAATGTAACGAAAAATTAAAGCCTTTAAAAGCTATGAAAATAGTTATTTATTTTAGTGTTTTAAAGTTGATTTTTACTTTTTTTTAAAGTTTAATCATTTGACCCTCTTTAGTAGACTAAACAATAACAAAAACTCAAGGTGACAACAAGAACGTCGTCTACAAATCACATTAATACATCATCCCCTGTTTCTTACCTTTAGAGGTCGAATTTTATCTTCAATTTTATATACCTGTCCACCACTAAATACCTGTTTAGCTAAATACCTGTTTAACTAAATAAAAATCATTAAAATACCTTGTTTCATAATCGGCGTAGATATCGAATAACGTACATTAAATTACAGCCTATTAAAGTCCACCATATTAACATAGGCCAACATTTTTTTTAAATCATTATCTTCATAATCATCTCGTAAACGTCCACTGCCAGAAATGGGCCGTAAAGAGGTTTGCCTTAAACGTCACGCATGGCAAGCAGGTTGACGACCGCAGTATTATGTTCCATATTTAACGTTGCTTCCAGTCGCCGATTTGGGGATTTTACATCTAATTTAAATGAATTGGGTATACTGCCATCTATCGGCATCATGATTTTTTTATGTAGAATAAGGGTTACAAGGGAGCACACAGACCACCTGATGGTAAGTGGATGCTGTGGCCCATAGTCTTCTACATCTATCCTCAAACCATACGAAACACAGCAGAGTTGAGCTGCTATTTTACGCTTGTATTCATATACATGTAACATAATTAACGCACATCCTGAAAGTAGTTTGTTCAGAATCGTTTACTGAATCGATTTCTATCATTTTAATATAGGTAATTTTTTATCCCAAAAATAATTAAAACTACGTAAATTACAGTCACACTAAACCTGTACAGTCAAAACAAACTGAAATGGACCGTAAGTCAAGGCAATAGGACTTTTAAAAGTGCAGTTTTATTTGTATTAATGCAAATTCCGTCATTCAATACAAAATAAAGAAAAATGAACCTTATTTCAAGCACGTTAAAGTCAGGCAGCCCTGTCCATTGGCCTCCCAGATCAGCTGATTTGAAGCCTCTTGACTTTTTTTTGTGGGGACGTATTAAATCGTTAGTTTATTTTAGTGAGACAACAAGTGCCAAGTACTTAATAAATAGGATAGTGAACGCTCTTGGAATAGTAAAAAATGACACTGAAGTGCTTTCTAAATTAAAATATCAATTAAAAAGTACAATAAACAATCATTATTAATAATACCACGTTTTTACATTAAAATATTCAACCTTGCAACTAACAAAACAAACAACGTGCGTCGCACTGACCCTGAGATTGTTGTCCACTGGCTGTGCCAGCGTAACCGGTTTTTTCCAGTCTCGCCGCGTACGCTACAAGCGGCCAGTGGTCACGCACGCATGCCCCGTGTACTTGTAGTAGTACAACCGATTCGCGCGGTTATATGAAGCTTTATCTCTGTTCCGTTTATGTACTCATGTGGTTGTGTCAAGCGGTGGCGGCGAACGCGAGCGAATACCTACTATGGTATATATACAGCAATCTATGCTACTATGCTAGCAAGACCCTCATACGTATACCTACGTGTGCCACTCTGTGCGTTCGTGGATTTGTACTGTGACCACAACATTCTTCCGGAATTAATATAACTAATTTAATAAATAATCAATGCATAAACATGTTTTACTAAAAATTCAGTGTATGTAATCATAATGATTATAACATAATATACTAATTGGGGTGTCTGAGGGTGTGCGTTAATTACGTTACATGTTGTATATTATATTTTCTGGTATTTTCCTTAGTCTCTTGTTACGCATTAAATTACGTCACTAAATAAGGTGATGAATTTTCTCGAACCGCCAAAAGACGGCTATTATTTTTTTAATGTCATTATCCATTACTTAAATGGCTTTTAATGGCTTTCAGCGCTACCTACTATGGATCCGACGCTTCAAGCAAACAAGGATCGGTATCAGCCTGGTGAAACGATTTCGGCTAATTGCTCGTCGTCCCCTGCGAGGCCTGCCGCAAATCTTACAATTCATGTAAATGAAGAGCCGGTAAGTTAAAATATGAATCTTTTTCTATGTACAAGTTAAGTGTTACGGCTTTACTTAGTGTATAAAATAAAGCCCATGGGCTCTCAGGAAGTATGGAAACACGTCACTTAAACAACACACACACGCACGCACGCACACACACACACACACACACACACGCGCGCGCGCACATGCGCATACACACACATACACACACACACACACACACACACACGCGCGCGCGCACATGCGCATACACACACATACACACACGCACACACACAATAAATATATTAATTAATTGTGTGTGTGCGTGTATAATTTTCGTAAATGGCTACTCAGTATATTTACGAAAATTTTATGTATTTTCATAATGACCTTAATTAAAATTTTTAATAACCCCCAAAACTAAAAGAGCTGATGATCATTAAAGGCTGAAAATATTTTCATAAATCATAGCTGCGAACACTCTCGATCAAGTCATCTTTAAAACAAGAAAATCTGAATCTAAATCGATTGATCCGTTTGGGAACTACGATGCCACAGATAAACACACAAATACACAGATACACACGTTAAACATACGAGTATAACACCCCTCTGTTTGCGTTAAAAACAAAATTAGTTTTTTATAAAAAAATGTGATATACACTGTGTAAGCATTAGGAACAAACTCAAGCTAGTGATACCTATTACTTGATTCCAAAGAGTCAATAATTAATTCATGAGCCAATGCATAGGTACGCTTTTGTAACAAAGTCCCAAAAAATAGACAGGCAAAATACCTTTTTGGCAGCTGCGTATAACTGTGCAGTACAATTGTTTAAACCGCATCATGACGTGAAGAAGTAGATCTACTACAATTTTTGTTATTGGTTTTTTAGAATGTTTTTCTTCATGGCAGCGCCAATTAAAGCCAAAGGGTTAGGCCAGGCGAATGTGTTGACCACAAAATAGGCCTGAATTGGATAATGCACCTATTGGGATACACTGTCCAAGTATCTTCAAATAGGTGTAGCGGATATTATTATATATTGTATACTCATTACTCTAAATTAACATATAAGTTGCATATTTAAGTTGCCTGACACTTCGAATGGACCTATTTACCTTGTGGTAGTTTATTTTATACTGATCTATCCTCACACATCATAAGAGGATTATATAGAGATAATAATCCTCTTATGATGCTTGCTAGTCCCTGGTGTGTCGCTTAGTAAAAATCTAAGCAAGTAACGAAGGTTCAGAAAGTCGTCTCTTTTAGTTGAAGATGTTATATATCAAAAAACTCTGAAGCTTCTTCACTTTAGCCCTTAAAGTTTATCTTTTAAAAATATCTACCCAAGGTTTGTATGATCTCCGACTTACTACAGTTATAAGTTATTCGCGTTATAATTGTTTTAGAAACTACTTATAATTAAAATAAAAAATATTTTGCCTTGTAAAAATTGATATTTTTTTATAGCATAGGGTGACAAACGAGCACACAGTCCACCTGATGGTAAGTGGGTACTGTGGCCCGTAGACATCTACATTTATCCTCAATTAAGAATCAAAATGCAGATGCGTTGTCACCCCTGAGGACTAAGATTTAATGCCTCGTTTCCAGTAAAAAGGGTCTCCGGTCTCTACACTCACCATACGAAACACAGCAGCATTAAGCTGGTATTTTATGCTGGTATTCTGTGAGAGCGTGGTCCTACTCCGGTCGAACCGACCCATTTGTGCTACAACCATAATATGGTTGCAGCGTGGTTCTACCACTTAAAAATATGGTTATTAAAGCTACTCGTAAAACTATGATATGTATAAAATGAAATATTAACTGTAACAATTTGGAGACTATGAGTAGGCATATTATTGTCAGTACTTGGCCACCCAGGTAGCAATCTTTTTTCTTCAACACACATGCTCAAACTTTGTCCCCAAAAACGATAACTGCAAACTTTATATTGTTTTAAGATTTTAAAAAATAAAATGCTGACATCTGTTTTATCTATATATAAGCAATATTTATATATTTCTTTATAATCACATTATCTAAAACGGTTCTAAATATTAAAATAGAATAGAATAGAATAACTTTATTCAACATATTATACTACAAGTCATTCTTATGAAAAGTCATTTTTTTAACATTTATCACTGCTTTGGAAAAATACCCTGGATCCTGGAAAGAATCAGCAAGAAACCCAGTGGGACTTTTTTTCAAATGAAAATTTATACAAAGCACAAGTTTTACTGCAAAATAATTACAAAACATATTTAAGAAACAGCTTAGAAGCGATCACCTCATTCCCAGGGGTTATTATGTATCAACAATGTACTCATTTATATTATTATAGCCCTTTTTATACAATTTTTGTTTGATTAAATTTTTAAACTTGGTAATAGAGACATCATGTATAAGACTAGAATAATTGGAGATAATGATACTCAAATCGTCATTTTAGAAACTGCACAAAGTAAACTGCATACTATAAGGTCGGGGAAAAAATTATTCGTATTTTATATACAAATTCAAGACATTTTTTTTTTCAAAGTTTAATTACATTTAATTATAATATATATTATGTGATATTTTGTTCGATAATTGTTACTATCTTGTAGGTAGTGACATAATCTCGTTGCTGTAGAAATCTTGGGATTTTTGATCAAAAAAATGCGACAAGTAGTTTTGACAGTCCTCTCTTGATGTTAACCTAACACTACTCAAATAATTCTGAAGAGACCGAAACAGGTGAAAATCTGAGGATGCAAGGTCAGAACTATATGGTGGAAGCATTAACACTTCCCAACCAAGCCCTCTCAATTTTTGCTGAGTGGCAAAGTTGTGTGTGGTCTAGCGTTATCATGATGAAAGAACACTCCTTTTCTAGCGATCAATTCCGGTAGTTTTTTCTCAATTTCTTGCTTGAGTCTCATTAGTTATTGGTAGTAAAGATTCGAATCGATGGTTTTGCCCGGCGGTAAAAGCTCATAATTAACGATGCCCTTCCAATCCCACCATACACACAGCATCACCTTATTGCGTGTTAGTCCGGGTTTCGCTACAGTCTGTGGAGCTTGATTACCCTTTGACCATGATGTTTTTCGCACGTTCTTGTCTTAGGTGAGCCTTTTATCATCATCAGTGATCAATCTTTTCAAAGATGGTTGGGTTTCATTACGTTTCAATAGAAAATCGCAAATGAGTACACGATTCATTATGTTTCTTTCAGTGAGCTCGTGTGGTACCCAAATATTGAGCTTTTTTGTATAGCCAGACTTTTTCAAATGTGTCAAAACTGTTTTGTGGTCGAGCCTATATTCCTCGGCTATGTCGTAGCTACTAATATGCCAATCTTGCTCTATTTTTTTTTTCAAAATGGCATCGACTTTATCCGTATGAGGGCAACCAGAGTGAGCTGCATCTCTAACATCAAAATTCCGAACTGAAAACGCTTGAACTAATTTTGTGCTACTCTTACTGACACTGTATTAGGTCTTTAAACGTCACAAAGTTTTTTCGCGGCTTGAGTCGAATTTTCCCCTTTTTTGTAATAATGTTTCAGAATGTATCAAATTTCTTAATTAGTTTCACTTATTTTGGCAGACAGAAAAACAATTGAAAAATGGCGGAAAAGTGTTTTTTACTTTTTACTTTTCTTTTTCTTAATATCCTTTATGTATTGATATTAAAACCAGCCAGATTCAATCAGTAAAACCAAAGAGATTCTTCTTCAATTTTATACAAACAAAATACGAAGAAACTTTTCCCCGACCTATTATATGCCTATTTTATTTAAGTAGTGGGCTACTGAGGTTGTAATGTATGGATGGGTGGCGTAATCGCGTAATATATGTATGAAATTGGCTGCAAAAATAAGTTTGTAGATAATTTCAAACAATGTACTAATGGGAAATCTAAGCACATTATAGTGTATATTATTGGTTTTTTATCCTATGAATGAGGTTTTTTTTCATAATTACAGCTTCGGTCATCAGAAACTAGCCTGCATCAATTAGAAAACGGGCTGTTCACTACACGTGTCAACGTGGAATTGAAAGTGACTCCAGGACTCTTCCCTGGAGGGCGTATGAGGCTCGAATGCTTAGCTTCTATTTACGATATCTACAAGAGGACAGCTAAATTAGACTTCTTTACCCCAGAAACTGATCCAAGGCCTGAAAGAAGTAAGTGATACTTTATGAGATATTTAACAGGAAAATTACCTAGGTAAGTAATTGACGCATTTGTCTTCTTGTAGGACTATAACCAATAATATGAAATAGTTCATCTGAACCGTTCAATTAATATCATTATTATCATCATCACCACTGTAAACTACGTGCCAAATTCTTACTTAATAGCGATATGTACTATACTGTAAAGTATTTAATAAATATAGTATATGTACTCATACATGTCCACAAGGAAGAGACACGCTGTATTATAACTGCAGCACGAATAGGTCGGCTCTACCGGGAAAAGACCACGTGCTCATAAAATACAAGCGTAAAATAACAGCTTAATGCTGGCGTGTTTAGGCGATAACGAGGTATTCTACCTTAGTCCTCGGGGGTGACAACGCATCTACTATTTTATTTTTATTCGATGATATTGTAGGTGTGTAAACTATAGGCCACATACAACATCCACTTACCACCAGATAGACTATGTGCTCGTTTGTCGACTTTACTCTATAAAAATGTAATTATGTGCCTATCAAAAACACACAACTGAACCTTCCTCATAGATGATCTATATAGAGGATATTTGATACATTCGCAACGCTTGGCAGGCTGTTAATAATACATGTTATTCTTCATTGCAATTGTTATCAGTTAGATGCTTCTGCCCATCTCTTGTTTCAGTTTCTCTTTATCGTCTTGTCTATACTACAGCATATTGGCAATAACTGACAACAATATGTTGTATATTAACCATATTAATAACGTATTTGGTTCAAACGACAAGGAAATATTTACATTTTTAAACTACATGAAGCTCTGCTACGCGGACTGTGAGTTATCAACAGGAAATTGACTAAATACTTAAAATATCACACAAAAAATTACTTTATAATATATAAAGACTGATTATGTTAGTGGTATGCCTATAAACGTGCCGTTAAGTGGGCGGAGTACGACCATTACACCATAATCATCCCGTGGGTGTAGTAAGAGACAACAGAGGGAAATGAAGTAGAAAATGGGCAGCTGTTCCATCGATTGATCTGTGTTAACAACACCTTCATGATCCAGGGAAAAAATAAAGGTGCTCGTAACGTTTTTTTTTTATTAGTAAAAAACCTTATCACTAATCTTTCAATATTTGATATGTTTACGGAGACTCTTTTATTCGAATTAGTAAGTCATTTTCAGCCGAACATTTGCAGTTGGACAGTTACGCGATCGAGTGGTAGTAATAAAATGTAATTTTTGACTACCTATTTGGAATATTTAATCTTCCCAAATAAACTAACAAGAAACACTGGAACCATTTTTTCATTCATTACAGCCTATCTAATTCCACAAACTACAAATAGTTGGCAACCGCAATTTTTTACTTTCTAGTTGTTATTAGGAAGACGCTGCTGTCCATATTTTGATGTATTTCCCTCTGTCTCCTCTCACGATACCCCTGGAACGATTTGCGCTAGTGAATATTTTTACACCATCACTAACGGTTTTATTTATTTACAGGTAATTCGCTATACATTATATTTTTTCTATTTTTCAGTAACTCTCAATGTCGGTGCAGCCAGATGCTTTCAAAATTTCTTCCTTATATTTTTTTTATTATTCTTGCCAATGGTCGCATGTCAAGACTTTGGTCAACTCTACGATGGTTTAACAGACGACACATTCCAGTACTACGATGAAGAAAGTGAAAATAATGCACTTCTATCTATAGTTGGCGGTTAAAAGCCGATAACTGTACTTTATTAGTGAAAATATGGCTGTTACGAATTTAGTCTGTGAAATTAAAATAATTTTTTTTAAATTGTTACTAAAACATGTCTAAGATTCTCAAATTTATATATGACAATTGCTGAGCACTGAAATGTTTTAGGGCTGACTTTTAATTCTGCGATAAATTTATTTATAAGATAAAATACAACATAAACCAATTGAAAATTGCAGTTGTACGAATAAAATAGTTCAATTGTTTCACTTTTACATTTAGTCGGGTTATAATTTATTTGGTTGATAACGTTTATCTAATGATTAGGAAATTAGCCTTAAACTGGAAAAATCAATTTAAGTTCGTGATAATTTAAGTGAAAATCTGTTTTAGAATTACCTTACAGGATTTATCTTAGAGTTAAGTTCTCGTTACATAAGTACATAACGAATTTTACACTATGTTTAATAACCTAAGACAACCACTTCTGTTAGTTATCATTTGCAAGCTCAATTAAGTGGGTTTGTTCTTATTTTAAAACATGTGGTAAAGGATTATTCTATATATAAACATTTTATTCTGTATATAAACATAGCTTAAAAAGTTGAACTGTTTTCTGTAAAGGACTTAGTATATAAATAAATGGATATGGGTATGACTTCGTCTGCCCACTCTATCCACTTTCCATTTAGTGGCTAGTTGTAAGTTCGATTTGTTGTTAAAGACTGGAGAATCGATTTTTATGGAAACATCCAGGTGTTCATTGTGACCCTTTGAACTAAATTGTTTTTTTTTATAAAATTGAAATAACAAACGAACTTACAGTCCACGTGATGGTAAATGGCTATTGCAGCCCATGCCGGTGGCAATCAATTTCAAGCAAAGGACTCTACAGATGCACCTCATAGTCGAGAGGTTTGAGGATCGAATTCATAATTTGTTCTCGAGATTATTCATTCATTCATCCTTCATTACAGCTTATCAAAACCATCTCCTGTTTCAGTTTCCCTTACTGCACACACAACGTATACACACCGACATAGATATCTTTTTAAAAACATGCTACAAAATTAAGAGACCTCAAAAAGTCTGTATTTCCGAAAATCGTACCTATTACAATAACTTCTAAATGGAAAGTTGGTCACAATTCATTTGTTATAAAATAGTCATACACTTTCTCATTCTCAGCAGGCAGGCAGGAATGGCGGAGTATTATGTATAATGCTCGAAATCTAAAAAAAAATTTAAAGAAAGATGTCAAATTAACAATATTTAATCTAATATATAAATCAGGTTGTTATAATTTTTTTTTTAGTATGGCTTTGGTAATGTTCAAAGATTGAAGTAAGAATGAATATGTAAGTCATATTCTTTTCAATTAATAACAATCGAGTTTCTTTTACTAGAGCCAAATATTGTTTGTTTAAAAGCAAAGGTAATTATAATAAAAATAAATATGTTAGAGCCTTAACTTACGACAAATTTCACGCGCGCAAAGGTGAATGAAATTTGTAAACGTTTGCTAAGGTATATATATGTAAACGTTCGCCAGAGGTTGGTACTGTAGTATTACGTTCGCAGCTAGTTTTTTACGCCCGACGATAACAGAGGGGTTATAAGTTAGTAGTGTATCTACATATCTGTGTATCTGTGTCTCTGTCTGTGACATCATAGCTCCTGAATGATGAAAGATGAACCGATTTTGATTAAACTTTTTTTCGTTTGAAAGGTGTTAATCGAGAGTATTCTTAGCTATGTTTCAAAAAAATCTGTTCAGCCGTTTGAAGATCAGCTTTTTTTGTTTCGTTGATTTTTGTTTTTTTGTTAAAGTTGCGCCTGACCCTCTTTGAACTGCGCGATAAAATGAGGGCGTGTGCGTGCTGGCCACTGACCTCTATATATGGACTGGCTATATACCGTGACGTAATGAAGCGATTTGATTTTCGCTCTTTTGGCCCTAACAGCAGAAGTGAGCGTCCACGGAACTAATAATAGAGATAAGACAGTGTGACAAAATATATCGATAAACTAACTTGGGAAGGCCCTTCATTTTTGACCAGCCATGTGGGTTCCCCTACTTTCACCATGAGTTACCAAGCCGCGTCTTACACACCACGACAAGTCAGAAACCTGTTCAGAGGGGAGCTATTTCTCACCTAAACTTACACGAACTCACTAAGGGAATTAATAATTTTGTAGTCCCAATACAATTTTATTCCCTTGATATAATGAATTGGTCATATTTAAACAGATTTATCAAATTTACCAAGTCTTGTAAATACAAAGTCATCATAAAGCGAACTTTCTACACTTGGCTATGGCCCTTGAGTTTGGGGGAAAATAAGAAGAGAAGAAATAAAAAAAACATTTGAAATAATAATCTACAACATTTGAGGTTACTGGTACTGGTACTACCAGAAAATATTGTAGGTATACCGCACTTCTTCAAAGTGGTGCGTGTCTTGTGTTTAATAAAACAGTCGTCTGTGAAGTGTTTTGAATAAAGATAATAATTTTATTTCAGATACCAATTCACAAGTTTTATGCCTGTTCTTTAATAAACATTTGATAATTGCCTATTGTCCACGACTTTGGTTGTTAATAGATATGGGTATAAAAGAATATAGATATGTATTATAGACAAGGAACTCGACAACCCTATTGAATTTTATTGTTTATCAAAACTCAGTAATATAAAGCCAAACATGTTGGTAATTACTATATTATTTTAGATTAGTAACAAATTTTTAAGTACCTATATTATCAAATACTTTTAATTTTAGCTGTAAATTCAATTACTTCTGGACTGTTATCTCACTTTCCTTTTGGTAACGAGTTTTACAAATTACGCACACTCTCATTATTACTAAAAATAATTCTCATTATAATAACTAAAATCAAACATAACCAAACTACATAAAACACTTACATTTTTTCGTTTGAACGTTTCAAATACAGAGAGACGATTTGAACAACACATATTATGTCAATTTAAGTTCCCAGTACATTCAATTCAATGGCGGCGCTTTAAATCGGCAGAAACATTTTATAGGGTATATAGCCAGTCCAACGTACTTGTATGAGTATAATAGAGGTAAGTGGTGGCCCTTAGCTACGAGTACATAAATGCACGACAAGAAGTCACGCTTTAAAAGCCTGGAGAGAGTAAAATAAATATGATCGCTTAAATACTTTAGAACAGACTTTAAGAATATATGTAAAAATATATATGTTACTAAAACAATTGTAGATATAAGATGAGTTGTAGTAAAACACAATTAAAACACCATTTGTATAATTAAATACATAATTTATGTAAGTAAAAGAAGTAGAATGTTATTCTTATTGATTTTTTAAAAAAAATCCTTTCACGTTACAATATTCAAACACTAAAAACACACTGAAAGTTATATTTGTAATAATTTTCAAGATTCATAATGTATTTATGGTTATTTGAATTGAATTGTCACTCTTCAATATTATAATATTTATTTATTTTTAAATAAAAATGCAAGTATTGCAAACACCAGTTTCTTTTATAGAATAAGGATGAAAAGCGAACACACATTCTACGTGATGGTTAATGGATGCTGTAGCGTATAGACACTATATTATATTCTCAGTCACCCAAAAAGTGGTCACCCAAAAGGACTTATTCAGTATGCCTCGTTGCATCGATGATTCTATATAAGTACAGTAGAATTAGTTTCTATATTACTCTGGTATTGAGAACATTGTCCTACCGCAGTCCAACCGACCTATATGTGCTGCAACCATAATAATATAGCTGCGGCGTGGCTCCACCACATTAAACACCTGTTCATCTGAGAGTATAGAATAGTTAAAACTGAGTTTTATTATATTATAATATTACTAACACAATAATATTTTAAGTATACAATTTTCATTTTTTAATGTATATAACTCTTCATTCATATATGGATTTTGACATAATGAGACAGCAAAAATGTAATGAATCTTTCACCATTCGAATTTGAATTTGGTAAAATTATATTAGTGTCTATACGTTTTACACAAATTATGTAGGTATGCGGTCCTTCCTAACAAAAAAGCTTTTAAAATGGTCATGAATTTAGGTTTAAATGTTTTTTACCTGAGCTGAGAGGGTTGAGCGTTGGGCATGCTAGATAAACACGCTCTTGTAAATACAATGTCTTGAGCCTGGATTGCAATCGCTTAAAGTATAGTTATTTGCAAATTCCATATATAGTATTTCAATAATATTAATATAAACCTTTACATAACACCTTTAGGTTCATAACACCTATCACTACAATACAGTAACTGCACATGCCATGTATATGCTCATTCTAAATAAACTTTTACAAACGACCGTATTTACGCCGCACTCTTCTCCGAATTCTCTAAAATGAAATTCCATCAACAGTTTTTTTTTAAATATCGTATATTTTAACCTCTGATAAAATAGGGTTACAACTCGAAAAACCTGGATTTTTAGAAATGCGGAAATAAACACATGGATTCGTTATGCAGTCTTTATTGTTGTAATATTAGTATTATGTAATACAAATTATAAACAGGGTTATTTTGCAATAACCGGCCAAATTTGCAGAGGAGGTTCAGAATAGATAAAATAAGCGAATGGTGAAAAAAAATAAACAAGAAAAAACCTGAAACATTTTATCCTCTATATTCAAAATGTGTGGAAATGCATTATTTTAATTGCTTGTCATTCATAAATATGAAGCGCCTACTATTTTATACGTACGCACACATTCGTAAGGGAGTGTTGAGTTTGGAAGAAGCGCTCGCGCTCCGTTAGAGATTTAGGTATCTTTAGTTGTTTTGACTCGGTAAAAACAAACACCCCCGCTCGCGCCCTTTCCCTTCCATCCAACCATTACACCGCTGGGTACGTTCCCCTGCCCGGCCGACAGTGTTCACTTGACCATGACCTCATTACGTACCGAGTGTCCAATTTTTAAATTTTCGTAGGTAGTATTACTTGTCACAGCCAGTACTACGTGTGGAAACTACTGAATTCTTCTGGATATCACCCATTTCATTACCAACGTGTGCAAGCACTGAATAATAACGATGTTCCAGCTCGAAAACATTTTTGTGAATAGTTTTTGTGATTTTTTTAAATACGCCTTAAGGATAGTCATCAGTTACGTCTGTAATACAACAATATACAACAACATAAAATTTCTGTCACTTTTGAATATGTTTATTGAACAGCGTACGTGTTCGTGTCGGTTGAGATCGGCAATGCTCGGCACCATTCCACTGCCTTCGTAGCCGTCCGGGCGACTTCATTTTTACCGCTATGCTCATAATAAATAGTAGGCAAAAACTCCGGGCATTGACTGCTACACACACGAGCGCGCGTCGTTGTTGCCCATAAATCGCATTCAATTTCTAATAAATGTAGAAGTCTTATTTACGCGTATTTTCCAAAACTGCAAAAAGTGTATATCAGTATTTATATTTTGAACTTAATTATTAAATTTGGCTGGTCTTATAGAGAATATATAAATATAGAAAAAATACAGAAAAATAACCCTGTATATTTGAAGAGCTTACAAAAAATATGTTTAAATGACATAAGCTGTTTTTCAAACTTCCTGAAAAACAACCTGAAAATTCCCAATTATAATAGTATTTTAGATAACTATTTGAACTTCTACTAACAAAAATACAATATGACTAATGTAACAATTCTTATTATAATAAAAATCAGGCAGTTCTTTAAACTTTTTTCAATTCAATAAGTATATATATAGGTGTAGACTTCGGAACGAAATTAACTCTAACAAAAACATTAAAAAATTCTAAAGAAAACAAAAATTTTAAGAATTCTAGTCATCACAATTTCAACAAACAAACTTTACAGTACAAGTTTAGGTAGTACTTAATTATGTTAGCTTAAATAATATATGGTTTAATGTTCTCCTTAATGAAATAATGTTTAAATACTACGTTGGAATTATAATCATCACTATAAAAATCAAAATCTCGGATAAAATCTAAGTTTCAGTCGTCTATTAATTGGGGTGCATAATTATCAAATAATTACTGGCATTTATTCAATTACAATTGGTGTAAAAAGGCGCATAGAAATGTGATTTATGATTAATCAAACTCATCAAATCAGCTTTTTTCCTCTCGCTTATTGACAGCTGTTTGATGTAAGCAGTTTTTAGTCCAGGCAGAAACCTCAGGATGTGTCCGCCAAATTTTAGCTTCCGAAAATCCTTCCAAAGAACACAAAGTGTTTCTTTCATGAATTTAACGACTCTGACATCTTTAAATTTAATGTTACCCGTACCGAAGCGTAGTAACTGCTGCATGTAACTACTTCAGGGATACGAGTATAAAGTCATTAAATGAAAACTCATTCACCGAGTATGGGGCTCCAGTTTCTTGGTTATTCTTATAATTTGTGCATATTGAGAAGGCACGTAAATTGGATCAAATTTCAAACTTCTTTTAATGCATTTCTCACTTACTGAATGAACTGAATTGCCTTCATTTTGAGTATGTCCCGTCACTAAAAATTTGTGTTTAATAGATTTCATTTTTTCGTATTTGAGTACGCAATAAGCGTGTATAGCCATTATAAACTTGTTTTTATTTTGTCCTCCGCAGTTGTCGGAAAAGAAGGTTTTATCAATAGCAGAACCATCATTGATTTGAGACAATCTTTTTTGTATAAACTGGAGGATAAAACAAACATTTTAATCAGAACCACGATTACCTGTGCCCTCATGCCAAAAGTAACTTGCCGTACCGTACCGTAAGCGTAAAGTTAAAGCAGTTCAATTTACTTGTGTATTTTGTATAGATACGTCACCTTTTTAAACTGGCAGAACAGCTTGAAGATCATAAACCGCTACTATAATTGTTACCGAAGCGTTGTCTTTCTCGCACAGTTTTTCTTGTAGTGACAATTGCTTTTCCATAAGATGTTGATCATACTTTTGTTGAAGATGTTGTTTGTCCTCTGCGTTTTCATGAGCAACACACAGCTCACAGCGATCCTTTTTGGCACAAAAAAAAACTTACCTTAGCTTAAATTTAATTGTCTTCCTTTTTGAGTAATCTGGGCTTGAGTTCAATATTGAAAGATACATAAGTATGTCAAAAGCTGACCTTGAAGATATAGCTGCGGGTGTAGCTTTGATCTTAGCTTAGTTACCAATGTTGTGTTCAGTTTCGAAATCGTCAGAGATTTCATTGGAACGACGTTGCTCAATTTCAAAATCGGGATATTTCACCGAATCATCACTGCCCTCATTTGAAGTTGAACTGGAAGAGTCTGAGGATATGTACGTTCTATATCTGAAGAAGAGTCATCAATAGACTTCCCAATTTGCTTGGAGCTTTGGTCTCTAACTTCTATTGAATTTGTAGAGGGTATTAATTCAGTATTGTTAGTGACAGAATTACGTTTGTTCCTCAATCTTTTGATAATCGTCGGCAGGTATTTTTTTTATCCTTTAGAGCTAAATGCAGAATTGCGTCATTGGGTTTTATTTTGTACCTAGAATCATAAATCAGATTCACGGCAAAGATTTCGAAAATACCTAAACTTTGTTATAAAACAAGGTTACAAATCGAAATATTCAAACAAAAAATATAAATTTTATAGTCAAATACTGTTACAACGTGAAAAGTAAAACAATATTACAATAAAACGCATCCAAAATACTGATACAATACAAAATATATTAATTTATTATAGAAATATTCTACTAGTTTGATTCAATCCTTTAACAACAAACTGTAATAATTCGACTTGTAACTGTTCATTAGACAAATTGATGTAAGCAAAAAGATTTTACCCGTCTAAAATACTGTTATATTTTGATTTGTAACACTTCTTCTTTCAACAAACGCATGTCCACCTTTCATAACACTAAATGTAACACTAATAGAGATCATTCTGGAGTCAAAATTCTATAATCATGTAACGTTACAACTTCATCTAGCGGCGAGTTTTAGAGTTACAGATGTAACCATTTTGGAGAAGATAGTTAATAACATTTTAAGTATTTCTGTATCTTTAACTCAAAATTCGACTTTTTCGAGTTGTAACCCTATTTTATCGGAGGTGCGATATATTTAGATAGGCGTAGCTGAGGTCATTATTTCATTCGTAAGGCTATGACTAAGGCTAAATGGTAAGCTTACGGTGGCGCATGGGTAGTGAGGTATTTAGCATTTACTTTAAGCGCCTATCATTCCAGACACTGATATGCAAGATACGTGTCATGCACGCTGGACACCTCGCCGTCGCTACACACTCGTCACTCATTGTCTACACTTGACGTTGAATATTCCTAAAAACGATTCCTTCGTTATAATTTTAAGTTGTTCTTTTTGTGAAGACTACGTAATAAAATACATTGATATGATACTTTTTTCATTTCGTAAAATTTTATTCTTGCCGAACCTGGAAGTATTTTATTATAAAAATTTAAATGAAAAATGAAGTCAACTGGTAGTAAATAAACCTTTTAGATCACATCACTTACATCTATCAGTTATTAGTAGTGATAACGCATCTGCCTCGTCCAAAGTGCACTCATGCTTGTTGATTAGAATATAATATGACGAAGCAAGTAGGAAATGTGATATTTGTGAAATTGTCAAAAATCTATTTATATATAATATACGGATGCTCATCATGATTCGCATCTTTTTGGAGTGGTAATAAATAGATGAATAATATAGATATATCATAGATCCAGGAGAATCCGTCGCTAGGTCACTAGTGTTATTATATAAGTACTTCTGTACAATTTTTTTTTATTTCAGAGATATTATGTTGTATGTCTTATTTTAGTTTACACTAATACAACATTGAATACAAACTGAATGTTAATTCTTAAATAATCCAATACACATTCAGGTTACCGGCAAAACACTGAATAAAATGGACAATGAACAGTGGGTGATTTTTTTGTAAAAATTTGTGTGTGCTTGTACATGTACATATGTATTATATATACAGGGTTATTATATACTACTATTTATTATGTGCCTCAGTTCTAAATTTTTTCTAGCTCTAGCACTTTTATGACCGTAGCACGAATGGATCGGCTCGACCGGGGAATGACCATGCTCTCACATGTACCAACATAAAATAGCAGCTTAATATTGCTTATTTAGTATGGTGAGTGTAGAGAACTGGAGACCGTTTAACCGAAAACGAGGCATTCGATCTTAGTCCTCAGGGATAAAAACGCATTTGCATATCGATTCTTAATCGAGGATAGATGTGGATGTCTAAGGGCCACAGCATTCACTTACCATCAGATGAACTGTGTGCTCGTTTGTCACCCTTATTCTATAACAAAAAGTTACCACACTGGACAGGCGTGTTGGTTTCAGCAGTTTTAAGGCCATCATTATAGGGAATGCTGCAAAGCACGATCCTGAGCTAATTGCATCTATCGATTTCTTCTATGTTTTAACAGGTAACAATAAATCTACTCAATAAATATGTTTATGGATTTAAACTCTAAGGCTATTCGATTCATTTTGATATGTATTTTTAATGGATGGAAATGTTATAAACTGATCCAATATTTATTATTTAACATATTTGGTTGTTGCTGCTGGTGATAAGAGGGCTGGCTCTTTTCTCGCTCAAAGGCTAAGTATAGCCATTCAGCGGGGAAACGCAGCCAGCGTTCTTGGCACGATACCGCGTGGAGTAGGACTGTTTTATAATTAAATTTCTAGTTTTAGTTTTTTTTTATTAAAGTTTTTAATATTGTATATAATAAAATATAACAATATGCTAATAAAATTCAATTCAGTTTAAATTGTGTACTATATACAAACAGGTACTATCGTATATAGTACCTGTTACATACAAAATGTCGCATTACCTTAATATATATTCTATGTCCGACTTTATTTTTAATTTTTAATATAATCGCATGTTCAAGTATTAAAAAGCCTTTAAGAATCTTTAGTTCAAATGACGCAAATCTACACAAATCGGACAACGCAAGGACCTCCTACGTTGTCCAAATATCATCATCGTCGTCATCATCACAGTCCTCAAAGTCCACTGTTGAACATATGTCTCCCCCACAGAGTACGGTCCTGATCTACCTGCATCCATCGACTTCCTGCATGTCTTACTTCATCAAGTGGGGGGCCACTCACACTTTGCCAACCAGTACGAGGCTGCCACTCGAGAACCTTTCTTTTCCGAATAGAAATACAGCAATTGAATAATTTTACAAATAATACAAATACTTTCGGTCATTATCATCAATGCTCGATCTGCTCTTTCATCAACGTGGGTATTAACTACAGCACATTGTTTAGATATTCATCTAAAATTTAAAATAAGTTCCGTAAATGGCTTTAATTCTCCTTCATTTTTCTTTTAGTGATATTAGGTCCTTACATATGAAATTGGCGTTTTGTACGGGAGTAATATAAAGTATTTTTTTTTTGTAAAATATATTTAATTAATCAAAGTATGCACCGTTGTTATCTATGCACTTTTGCCATCTCATAGGTAGTTCATTGACCCCTTTACTAAAAAAAATCATGTGGGCGAGAATCAATAAACTCTTTAAAGGCGGCTTGGACTGCCGCATCGGAGTTGAATTTTTTTCTTTGTAAAAAGTTGTCCAAATTCCGGAAAAATGGTAATCTGTTGGAGCAAGGTCCGGGGAGTACGGTAGATGTCGCAGACATTCTAATTGTAGCTCCTCTAACTTAGTGGTTGTTTGTTATGCAGTATGTGGTCTTGCGTTGTCGTGAAACAGCAGTGGCCTAGAGCGATTGACCAATCTTGGTTGTTTAGCAGCTAGTTCTTCCTTCATGGTTAGCAGTTGCTGACAATAGATATCTGCCGTAATCATTTGGCCAGATTTTAGAAAGCTGTAGTGAACGACATCGGCGCTAGTCCACCAAACACTCACAAGTAACTTTTTTCTGACTCAATTTTTGTTTAGGGCAGGATTTGGCTGGGTCTCCAGGGTTCAGCCATTGCGATGAGCGCTTCCGATTATCGTTTAGTATCCACTTTTTATCACAAGTAATGATTCGATTTAAAATCCCTTCATTATTGTGTCGGTTGAGCAAAGTAACACAGCAGTCGACGCGTGTTGGCAAGTTCGATTCACTCAATTCATGAGGTATTTTTACTGTCCCGATTTTCTTCAAGTGGAATTAATATAGTTTTATCACTTACCCCGAAGCCTGTAACTATCTCTGAAGTGCTTTGTGATGGATCCGCTTCCACAGTAGCCTTTAATTCTTCATTTTCCACTTTGGTCTCCGGCCGTCCACGGGGTTGGTTCTGAAGGTAGAAATTTTCAGAACGAAAACGTTGAAACCGAAAACGTACCGTGCTTTCTTTTGCGACACTAGCGCCGTACACATCATTAATCCTTCGAGCTGTTTCTGCAGCACTGGTGCCACGGTAGAACTCGTACTCGTAAATATACCGATATTTCATGTTTTCCATTGTGCGGTAATAAGCGACGCCAAAGAATAAAATAATGAGGAAAAAACAAATGAATGACTGGTTTCAAAACTCAAATGTACCAGCTAAATGAATTTATAAATTTGAATTTGGAATTCTTAACCAAAGAGGAGATATTTCAGATCAAACTGGTTAGTATGACAAAATGCTTATTTCATATGTAAGGACCTAATATTTTATCTTTATACATCCATTATACGCAATGACATATAAATAATATAACGATTTACGCAGCATAGAACACCAATTTCCATAGGTATTGACAGACAACTGTAATTTTTTAGGATATTCCCAGTAGTCTTACCACGTAGTCTTACTAGTAAGACTATTGGGAATTTTCTTCCCAATAGTTTTACTGGTAAGACGATTGTTTGGACCTGCTCTAAAACATACATACATTTCAATCGAAACCTACGAGTTAAATGTATAGTAATGTGGGTTTTCCTTCTGACGTGAGTTATATTTAGGTACTACCCACCTAGTCATTATTAATTACGTTTATTAAACACTAATTTTCACTCTAAAACCTGAGATTTTGCCAATACAAATGGGATTTGTTTTGTTCACAAATGTCGCCAGGCCTATATAGCCTGATAGCGTGTCCATGATTGGTCTAGTCTATCCTTCTCGCACTAACATACGCGTAAATTATGCTGTTTCTCTTTTGCTTCGCCAATCTATTCTAACGTTAGTTAGTTACCTACTAAATCTATCAATGTCATCGTCAAGTATGAAATTAAAATTATTTTTCCTTATACACCGCCTTACTTAGTGCTCTGTGATTGGTTGCTGCCTTGGTGTTCTCACAGTGGTGCGCGAAGCACGCTGTTCCGGGTGCGCGAAGCACGTTATCCCGGGATTACGATCGATGAACTGGCGGACTTTTTTAATCGAGCCTACCCCGATATTTGGCCTATGTTTATCGCACAGCGCAACTCGCGTCCCACGCCTCAGCCCACGCACGAGCTTGCGTTTCTAGCTGGCCCCTCTCACCCAGCATATTTAGCCCCGAGCTAATCGTTCGACAGTGCGGATCGACGACCCTATGTCGCCGAGCACCAGACCCATTACCCTCGTGTCCATAGACACAGTATACGACGCCGCGTCCCCCGCGCCTTCCGCGATGTCCACTCGCGGCCCGTTTTCGGTCTTCTCCGAGGCTCCGATATGGAGAACGACACACATATCCCACCAAAGCCTGAAGACGAAGGCTTCACTCTCGTTCAGAACAAAAAGCGCAAACGCGCAGCCCCAAAAAAGCAGCCGAGCCTAACTCAGCCCCCTCGTCCCCCACCGCCACTCCGGCAAAAAAGCTAGCCCCCACGGCGCGCGCTCAACCCTCTAAGCATGCGGCAAAGCCTGCAACGAAAGGGTCCCCTGCTGAACGTAGGGACAAGCCGCCGCCACCCATTATTGTTCAAGACAATACCGAATGGAATAACCTTTCCACTTTCCACTTTTTTTTCCTTTCCTTTCGACTTCCTGCATGTCTTACCAGGACGTCACTTCAACTAGTGGGGGTCCGTCCCACACTTCGCCAACCGGTACGAGGCTGCCACTCGAGAATCTTGCTTTTGCGAATAAAAATACAGCAATTGAATAATTTTACAAATAATATTATCACTTTCGGTCATTGTCATCAATACTCGATCTGCTCTTTCATCAACGTGGGTATTTACTACAGCACATTGTTTAGATATTAATGTGTTTGTAATAAGTACCGTAAATGGATGTCATTCACCTTCATTTTTCTTTAAGTGATATTTTATTTACCGCTATGCATCTATTATACGAATTAGGTAATAATGATATATAAATAATATAACGATTTACGCAGCATAGAACATCAATTTTCATAAGTAATGACAGACAACTGTGAATTTTTGGGATATTCCCAGTAGTATTACCAAGTAGTCTTACTAGTAAGACTACTGGGAATTTTCTTTCCAATAGTTTTACTGGTAAGACTACTGAGAAATTTTCTTCCCGATAGTCTTATTTGTAAGACTATTTAGTAAGAATATTGTAAATGCGCTACGTCATAAAGGCTCCAGTAGTCTTACAAGTAAGACTATTGGGAAGAAAATTTCTGAGGAGTCTTACCAGGAAGACTTTTGGAAAGCAAATTTCTCAGTTGTCTTACCAGGAACAATATTCGGAAGAAAATTCACAGTTGTCTTACTAGTTCAAGAAGCTGGTAAAACTACTGGGAATACCCAGAATTTTCATCGTTTTTCGCGGATCGTCCGTTGGATCACGTCGCAACATTCCTGTGATACGAGTATTTGAACTGAAATTGCTTGATAGACAGCCCCGGCTACCGCAAAGTTAGTCAGTGTTCACTTTTACTCACGAGGCTTACATATATCTCAAGATAACCAAACAGTGCGGTGAGATTAGTTAGTTATAAATATTTAGTTATAAGTTCCCGTAATTGCTCAATTAGTGCTTATATTGCACTAGGTAAATTTTCGGACTATGTCAGACTTAGGGAACTTCAAGTAATAAGCTTAAAAGACCTGCAAAGCACTTGCAATTCCCCTGATGCCTGGAAGCCCTGGAGTTTCGTTCTTTTATCATTTGTAATAATACGATAAGAGATAAGAGGGTGACTACTAACCTATTTTTTTGCTAAGTAGGAGTAGGTACTCACATTACCGCAGGTTCAATGAGTTTGAGCCCACAATAACAGGCTTTCGTATGTTGTTTTGTAATCCCAATTATTCGATATCGATTTTTCCAAATATCATGGCAGACAACAAAATAATTGTCAACTGCGCGAGTCAACATAAAATAAGGGCACTCCAGTGCAGGTAAAGGCAATCACACACAAAAACGAGGAGACTTACTCAACATTATAATCATGTTCAGTCTTTCGTGTTTTTTATATAATTATACCATATATATAATATTTCATAAGTATAAGAATAGAAAGTCATAAATTTTACTGCTTATTAAACGGCCTATCTAGATTTGATCCAGTTTTATTTTTTTCTAACATGTGAAAATGCAAACAATTAAAAAATAAAATGCAAGGTATTTTTTATCAGAATAAAGGTGATAAACGAGCATTCAATCCATCTGATGGTAAGTGGAGGCTATGGTCCATAGAGATCTACAGTTATCTTCGATTAAGAATCAAAATGCCGATGCGTTGTCACCCCTGAGGACTTGGATGGAATGCCTCGTTTCCATTAATAACCAACTCCGGTTCTCTACACTCACCAATATACAAAACACAGCAGCACCTAGCTGCTATTTTTGCTGGTATATAAATAATATGACTATAGGGCGTGGTGCTGCCCCGGTCGAGCCGACCCATTCGTGCTACAATAGCTACAGCTTGGCTCTACCACGTATAGGTGAAAAAATCTGTATTAAAATTATTGTTATAGTTTTTAATAATTTTCCTTTTTTAATGTTCCAGTCTAAATTCAAAGTCAAGAGTGTATAATAAGAGGAAACTTAGTGGATCACATATCTACGAATATGTCACGTTATATCAAGCTTATGGTCAATTTTGGAGTAATTAGCGTCGACCTCGCGACATCTTACACTTAAAAGGCCACGGCACGTTTTATATTTTCGTATAAAGAAAAACAATCGATCCAGACTTAAATGTGTAATTAAAAGCTTGAACTTTGTTACCACAAATAAAAATTGATTGTGAAAATAAAAAAAACTTAAAATAAAAAATTGTGCTTAAGAGAAACCTATAAAATACGCATAAAATATATAAAATGAAATGATATATTTTAGGAACATAAAAAAATGAATAAAAAGTCGTAATATTTACAAAGTTTATTATTGAACATTGAACGGTCCCGCTAAGTTACAACTAATTTTGTTTTTTCTTTAAAAAAATCTTTAAAAAATAATATGTCCATTTCAAACTGCAAGTCATTTAAAAATAAAATACAATTCAGAGAATTTATATTATCAAGCTTATTAGTACTTTTTATGCTATTCGCCAACAAATGTTTCAGTTTAAAATCCCCGTTAAGAATTGTCGGAGGAAATGACGCGAGCACAGATGAGTATTCATACGTCGTTCGTTTAGAAATACAGGATACGGAAATTTTTACAAATAACACTATTATTGCTAAGCATTATCATCTGTGTACGGGAGCAGCACTTTCGGCAACCTGGGTGCTAACTGCGGCCCACTGTTTAACTGAAGTGCAAAGTCCAACTCAAAAAATTGTAGTAAGATATGGAGACGTGCGTAATTCACCATGGATTAACCATTCATTTAGTGATGTTTTATACACAGTCAAACATCCATTACACACTATCGCAAGGTATCACAACCGCGTAAAGGAAAATGATATTGGACTAGTGTGTACGGCACCTATGAATATATCACGTTATATCAAACTTAGTGCTGCAGATTACTTGTCTTTGTATGGCCACGAAGCTGTTATGGCTGGTTTTGGAATAACTAGCGTCCCTGTCCCAGGAGGTAAAATTCAAAGAGAAGATACTCTTATACTGAAAAAGCCACTTCAAGTTTTGCATGTGCTAATTTCTAAATGTTCCAACGATGAGCCTTTTTCTCCTGCCTTTTGTTTAGCTCCGAAGTGCAGCAATAAAGCTATGAATGTATGTGGAGGCGATTCAGGTGGACCACTTATCCATCCTTCAGGGTTAGTAGGAGTATTAACTACAGGATTTGTTTCCGTAGAGTGCTTAGATTCAACCGAAAATGGGATTGTACTTGTCTCTGGTTTTGTTTTACCGATTAGCTCGTACATTGAATGGATATATGCTTATGTCTCAGTATGAAACAATCATAGTTATTTTATCTTAAAAATTAATAACTTGTTTTTAAAACGTTAAACCTTGAATCCAAATCAGAAAAAATCCCTAGAATTACTTCGACATGACTACTCTTGAGAAACTTTTATGTTTATCCTTTTATAAATATGTTATTAAATGAGAAAACTGTTAAAAGCATTTAATATTATGTTTTTTTCTTATATTCCATTTTGAATGGACCTATTATTTTTAAGCAGTCAAATAACTTCTGTGGTAACATTCAAATCAATTTATATTTTACACCATAAACGAGTATCAATAAACTATAGTGTATAACTCTAAGAGTATAACTCATAAAAATACGTCCAATTTTACTCGTACGATAAACGAATAACCTTCATGATAATTTGATTTTCATTTTAAATATATATGCATCCCAATGAGATGAGAAAATAACCCCAATATTTTAATAATAGTAATAATGTTTTATTGTTCTTCTTAATACATCCGTAATCTGCTTGAAAACATAATACTGGACCACATAGCATCATTTTAATTTTACTTTGAAATTTATTATTACTTAAATAATTTCTTATATTAATACGAACATTTCACGAAGGATCTGTGACAATAAACACCTGTGCGCTGAGCTTAAGCACGTCAAGCAGGTTATGCATGACAAAAAGCTTCGCGTCCCGCGCCTACGTCACAGTAACCGAGTGAAACCGGCTACAGTCGAACGTGTGCCTGCTGCAGTACCATATATCAGAGGTGTTACAGACAAGATTGTTTACATCTTGAAGCGAGCACAAGCTTGATTGTGAATGTGGTCTCTCGTATATACAGCAAACGAAAAGATATAAAAACCCGCGTTAAAGAACATAATAGCTGACGTGATGCACCAACGCTCCAGGAAGTCTGCAGTTTGTGATCATATCCTAGATGGCCCCCGCCATTACATCAGATTTGATGGACCACAAATCTCCACGAAAGAACATCGATTCTTACCAAAAATGATACATGAGGCTATTGAAAATAAAAAACATCTTCATTTTAATAGAGTAAGAGGCTAGGTACTACCACCTGCTTGGGATCCTGTAGTTAATAAAATTAAAACTGAAACCCAAGCGTACCACTCCATGAATTCTAGACACAATAAGTATATTCAGCGTAGATCGGACTAAAAGTAATAAGTTTTAGCTTTTTTATGACTGCAGCACGAATGGATGTCGACGTATGATGGAGCTCGACCGGGGAAGGACCATGCTCTAACAGAATACCAACATAAAATAGCAGCTTAATATTGGTGTATTTTGTATGGTTAGTGTAGAGAACTGTAGACCCTTTTTACCGAAAACGAGGCATTCAATCTTAGTCCTCAGGGGTAGCAATGCATCAGTACTTCGATTCTTAATCGAGGATAGATGTAGATGTCTAAGGGCCACAACATTCATATACCATCAGGTGAACTGTGTGCTCGCTTGTCACCCTTGTTCTATAAAAAAAAGTTAGCACACAGGGTAGGCGTGTTGGGTTTAGCAGTTTTAAGGCCACTATTGTAGGGAATGCTGCAAAGCACGATCCTCAGTTAATTGCATCAATTGACTTCTTCTATGTTTTAACAGTTAACAATAAATATACTCAATAAAAATGTTTATGAATTTAATCTCTAGGGCAATGCGATTTATTTTGATATGTATTTTTTATGGGTGGAAAAGTTATTACTGGATCCAATATTTATTATTTAACAATATGCTAATAAAATTCAATTCACTTTAAATTGTGTACTATGTACAAACAAGTACTATCTTATATAGTACCTGTTACATACAAAATGTCGTATTACCTTAATATGTATATTGTACGTCCGATTTTATTTTTATTTTTAATATAATCGCATGTTCAAGTATTAAAAAGCCCTTAAGAATCTTTAGTGTAAATGACGAAAATCTACACAAATCGGACAACGCAAGGATTTCCTACGTTATCCAAATATCATCATCGTCATCATCACTACGGGCCTTACAGTATACTGTTGAACATATGTCTCCCCCACTGGGCACGGTCTTGATCCACCTGCATTCATCGACTTCCTGCATGTCTTACCAGGACGTCACTTCATCTAGTGGGGTCCGTCCTACACTTCGCCAACCGGTATGAGGCTGCCACTCGAGAACCTTGCTTTTACGAATAGAAATACAGCAATTGATTTTTATTTAAATAATACTATCATTGTGGGTCACTATCATCAATACTTGATCTGCTCTTTCATCAACGTGGGTATTAACTACAGCACATTGTTTAGATATTAATGTGTTTGTAATAAGTACCGTAAATGGATGTCATTCACCTTCATTTTTCTTTAAGTGATATTTTATTTACCGCTATGCATCTATTATACGCATTGGGTAATGCTATTTGGTAATGGATATATGAATAATATAACGATTTACGCAGCATAGAACACCAATTTCCGTAGGTAATTACAGACAACTGTATTTTTTTTGATATTCCCAGTAGTCTTAGGTAACGTACGTAAGTAAGACTCATCTAACTTACTATATTTCCAGTAGTGTTAATAGTAAGACTACTGGAAATTTTCTTCCCAATAGTTTTACTGGTAAGACTACTGAGAAATTTTCTTCCCGATAGTCTTACTTGTAAGACTATTTAGTAAGACTGTTGTTAATGCGCCACGCCATAAAGGATCTAGTAGTCTTACAATTAAGACTATTGGGAAGAAAATTTCTGAGAAGTCTTACCAGGAAGAATATTAGGAAGAAAATTGCCAGTAGTCTTAAAAGCTCAAGAAGCTGGTAAAACTAGTGGGAATACCCCGAATTTTCATCGTTTTTCGCGGATCGCCCATTGGATCACATCGCAACACACGTGTGATATTTGAACTATAATGGCTTGGCAAACAGCCCCGGCTACCGTCACAAAGACAGTATTCACCTTTACTCACGCATCTTACATATATCTCAAGATCACAAAACAGTGCGGTGAGAACATTTAATGGATGGTGACTGAATTATGAAACATGGCAATGGATTGATTAGGGCGAGATAAAAATCAAAATACACCAGTGTGCGTGCAATGTGCATGTGTGGGTGACAAATGCTGGGTGGAAAGGGTGAAAAGTGCTGCATTGCCTACTTCAACTGGGGTGATTCTCATATTCTGCGCTTGCGCTCTGTAGACTCCGGACCTGTCGGTTGAGTTCACTCCCGTCACTCCAATTTCTTAGCTCATGCGTGAGATTAACTATTGCTTGGTGCTCTGTGATTGGTTGCTGCCTAGGTGTTTTTACTGTGGTGCGCGAATCACGCTGTCCCAGGGGACGGCAGTCTCACTGTGTTGTTGTGAAGTGTATCGGATGCTTGTTATGGTGCAAAGTTTGTTTAGTGCGTAACTCTCCTTCCTGGCTTCCTGGTATTGAAACACACCCGCCGCCTTAGAAGCGGCCATCGTTTTTAATCTTTATGTTGCTTGTTGCATTAGGAAACAGCTAGGTACATACCCTAGCGTACCAACGCGCTAGGTGTATAGGTGTTCGTTTTAGGCACACACCTCCCCCACCTTTCGGCAGGGCTTGATTGATGAGCTTGGTACACATCTGTGCTTGTGTTAGCATGGGCGACAAAATGGCGTCGATTACGGTCAACGAACTCGCCGACTTTTTCAGTCGAGCCTGCCCCGATATTTGGGCTGTGTTCCTCGCACAGCGCAATGTCCGTCCCGCGCCCGGGCCTGCGCTCGAGTCCGCTTCTCAACCTGGTCCCTCTACCCAGCGTGTCCGGCTCCCTATCACCCGATCGTCCGACCGACCGGATCTACGACCCCTTGTCGCCGAGCACCGGACCTACAACCTCTGTGTCCATAGACACAATTTATGACACCGCGTCCCCCGCGCCCCCCACGATGTCTACCCGCGGCCCCTCTACGAGACCAACTCACGCGTTCCGCGTAAGCCTTAAGGTGAAGGCTTCACCCTCGTCCAGGGCAAAAAGCGCAAACGCGCAGTTCCAAAAAAGGCAGCCGAGCTTAACTCGGCCCACTCGTCCCCCACAGGCACTCCGACAAAAAATTCTGCCCCCGCGTCACTCAGTTTTACACACACACCTACCACACGGGGAACTGAGGCATCTTTCTGATAACAGAAAAACAACAATAAAAAACTGCGGTTGCCAACCCGCTCGCCCAGCATGGCAACTATGGCAATATAACCCCCATGATTAAAGTTACGAAGAGGCGGCCCCCAGTCCGCGGCAGCCCCGCTATTCCTGGCTACGGTGGCGACCATGGTAACGGTGGGGCAGGGGGTGCTAAGAATATCTGGTGGAGAGTTCGGTTGCCACCTAAGACCACTCGACCTGGCAACATACAACGCACGCACCCCGAGGATTCACATAAAAATCCTGGAGCTGGAAAAAGAGATAGACAAGTTGCGCTGCAATATTATAGGATTATCTGGGGTCCGAAGAGAGGGGGAGGACATGGTAATCCTCGAAAATTGTTCTATCACCGGGAGGGCGACCACTTGTCTCAAGGAGGTGTTGGATTTATCGTCCACAGGTCTCTCGTTAATAGCAATGTAAAGATTGAGAGTGTATTGACGAGGGTTGCGTACCTTATACTCAGAATCACCAAACGAAATTCACTGAAGGTTATACAGGTTTACGCACCAACCTCAGCACATCCCGACGAAGAGGTGGAGGAAACGTATAAGGATATCTCTAAAACCATGCGTTCCTCTAAAACCAACTATACGGTGTTAATGGGAGACTTCAACGCAAAACTAGGCACAAGAGAGAACGATGAGCTGAAGGTAGGGCAATTTGGAATAGGGCAACGGAAGCCAAGGGGCCAGCAGCTGGCCGACTTCATGGAGAAAGAGGGACTCTTTATGTTGAACTCTTTCTTCCAGAGGCGGCCCCACAGGAATTGGACCTGGTCGAGCCCCGACGGTTCGACAAAAAATGACATTGACATTGTTATGAAGTAAACACTCCGTATCGAGCTCGTTCATCTCGAGCTACAAAACTTTTTCAGTGCCTAGATGATTGCAATGCAGTGGACGATATAAATGACAAGATCGTAGAAACTTTCCAAGCGGTTGGAGCTAAGTTTTGCAAGACCGACCGCAGAAGAACAGAAAAACTCTCCGATCACACTCTTAATCTCATGGCTGTTAGACGGGAAATGAAGCTGCAGCCTTCAGTAGATTTGACAGCATACAGGCAACTGAACAGACAGATCTCCAAATGCATGCGGCGAGACTTACGCAACTTTAATACTGCCCGTATTGAAGAAGCGATCGAGCGGAACCAGGGCTCCAAAATCTTTGCTAGAGATCTGTCTGCCAGAAAGAGCCAACTATCGAAGCTGAAGACCGAGTGTGGCAGCGTCGTTTCCGGGACACCTGAGATTTTGAGTGAGATTGAGAGGTTCTTTGGGCTTCTGTACACATCATCGTTGGAGCCACACGCAATTGTGAGTAACGATCCAAGAGCAAGTCTTATCCGATACTATTCTGACGATATTTCGAACGTCAGTCTGAGCGAGATTAGAATGGCTCTCCAGCACCTTAAAAACGGCAAGGCCCCAAGTGAGGATGAAATTACAGCAGAGCTTCTGAAAGTGGGTAAAAAACCGGGACTTGAAGTCCTTCAGAAGATCTTAAATTACGTCCTCCATGGTGGTACTACACCGTAGGCATGGAGCAGAAGTGTGGTGGTCTTGTTATTCAAGAGAGGCGACAAAGCTCTCTTGAAAAACTACAAACCGATTTATCTTCTGAGCCGCGTCTACGTGCTGTTTTCGAGAGTCATTACGAATCGTCTCGCACGCAGACTCGATGACTTCCAGCATCCAGAACTAGCCGGTTTCCCAAAAGGCTTTAGCACCATAGACCACATACATACCCTTCGGCAAATTGTACAGAAGTCCGAGGAGTACAGTTTGCCACTATGTCTGGCGTACGTTGACTATGAGAAAGCCTTTGATTCCGTCGAAATTTGGGCGGTACTGCAGTCCCTTCAGCGTTGCCAAGTGGACTGTCGGTATATAGAGGTGCTGAAGTGTTTGTACAGTAGGGCTACGATGGCTATCCGAGTACAGAACCAGAGTAAGAAAGCAATCCAACTGCAGAGAGGTGTAAGACAGGGTGACGATATATCCCCGAAACTCATCACCGGTGCATTGGAAGACGTTTTCAAGCTTCTGAATTGGAAAGGATACGATATTAACATCGACGGACACTCACCTTCGATTTGCCGACGATATAGTCCTTATGGCAGAATCGCTGGAGGATCTAAGCACTATGCTCAATGACCTCAATAGTGCCTCCCAACGGTTAGGTGTTAAGATGAACATGGGCAAAACAAACATCATGTATAACTTCCATGTCTCACCTGTGCTGGTATTTGTTGGGAGCACTAAGGGAGACAAATAGTCCGACTAGGAAAGTCCAACTTCGACCGAGAGGTCAATCGACGGATTCAACTCGGTTGGGCAGCGTTCGGGAAATTACGGCACATCTTCTCGTCAGGTATACCTCAAAACTTGAAAATGAGACTGTACAACCAGTGCGTGTTGCCAGTGATGACCTATGGAACTGAGACGTAATCCTTTACTTCTGGATGAGGAATGAGAAAGCCCAAGGCTGAGCAAGCCCAAGGTCGCTCAGCGTGCTATGGAGAGGGCTATGCTCGGAGTATCTCTGTGTGATAAACTTAGAAATGAGGAAATCCGCAGTAGAACCATAGCGCAACGGGCTTGTAAGCTGAAGTGGCAATGGGCCGGCCATATAACTCGAAGAACCGACAATCCATGGGGAAAGAAGGTTCTTCAGTGGCGGCTTTGTCATTCTGGACCTGTCTCCGGAAGGTAAGGATATTTTTAACGTTCGGCGCGTTTACAACCTAACGGGGTATGCAGTTGAAGCCCCTCGAAATAGTGGCATCGTTGGTCCGATGCCGAGCCACCGATGCCAATTGTACGGCCCCTCGGCCAGAAATTGTTTCGCCGGGCCTAGGTGTGTCAAGTGCCTAGGTTACCACGGCACGGAAAGAAGCAGCGCGGAGGTAAAATCCGTCCAGGAAGCGCGGATCAAGCCAGTGTGTTACGCTCTTGGCTGCCTGCCCCCAAACCCAAACCGTCTTCGGTGCCCACTTCCAAAGCTCAAATCGCCACCAAGCCCGCCCCTATCACCGGGGCGGCCGAGCAAGGTGCTAGCCCTCCCGTGCCATCCGCGCTAAAACCCAACGCTTGGGTGAAACCGCCGACACTTGTCGCCTCACGGCCAGTGCCGCCTTACCAGGCCTACAAAAAACTGAAGCCCGTCCCACAAGGCTCGTCCTTTGCCGCTGAATTCTCTCTAGTCTGCGGCTTCATCAGCAACATCAACGTTGCTGAGCTATCCTCTTTGGCCCGCAAACTCCGTGGAGCCACCTCACCTCAGGACAAGCTCAACGCTACGATTGAGCATATAGGACTTATTGACGCAATCTGGTCTTTCCAGTGCGCCTTATCACTTTTTCTAAATATCAGAATGGCAGCTCAAATTTTAGGCGGAACTAATTCACGCTCTCTGACTGTCGCGTTCTTTAACGCAAACGGCCTTAGAGACCAAAAAGACGAGATCGCGCTCTTCCTGCGCAACCACGATGTAGACGTACTTTTAGTTCAAGAGACTTTTTTGAATCCTAACCATCGCGATCCTAAGATCGCAAACTACACCATAGTCAGAAATGATAGGTTGACCAGCCGTGCAGGCGGCACTTTGATCTACTACAAAAAGGCCTTGCACTGCGTACCGATCGACGCCCCCCGTTAACTAACATAGAAGTTTCTATATGTAAAGTAGCCCTCTCTGGCCATCCGCCACTCACTATAGTTTTGTTGTATCTACCGTCGCTTTAACGTGTAATCGAATCTGACATTGCAGAATAACTCAATCTAAGCTCCAGTGTCATAAGAGCTGGAGACCTCAACAGTAAGCATTCCTCCTGGAACTCGCTTACCACCAATCCAAATGGAGATGCATTGTTCGATCTCTAGAAGCGACTAAACTTCGATGTTGTCGCGCCTGAGACTCCGACCCGCTACCCATTCGCTACCAGTCAACAACCGGACATCCTTGACGTAGCAATACTCAAAGATGTCCGTTTGTCGATAGTGTAACGTTTCCGCCCCTCATCTTCTTTTCGTTCTTTCTTTAGAATCTATACCTATAAGATATAAAAATATATCAAATTTACGTGACCAGTATATTAACCATATATTGATCTTTCTAAAGGTTTAAACATAGGCCGTTTAATAAATTTATGGCGCGATTGTCTTAGTCAGGACTCTTATTTACGTTGTGTTTGTTTAGTAACTTAGTTCTTTTAGGTGTCTCTTGGAAGAATGAATATTCACTAGAGCAATCGAAAGCCGTTGCTAGTGCCTTATAAGTTAAAGAACCCCGTTCACGAAGACAGGGCTCAAAAAAGGTTTAGAACATTAAATCGTCCCTATTCCACTTGTATCAGGTTCACATCAGTGAATTCCTTATTAATTAATCCTTTCCCGCTTGAAAAAAGCTCTCAATATTTATATCAAATACCAGATACAAGGGCTTCGCTCTCCCACATTTAAAAAAAATGTGGGTGAGGCACACGGCTCCACACACGCCGTGTGCGATGAGTGCCAACCAACCAACGCGCTCCCCCAGAAGGGGACGTTAAGTTGGAAACTGGACCGTAGTCCACAGCAAAATAACTGGCGTACCAGTAAAAGAGGACTTGGCCCCTTGGTAGTGCGTAAGCACAAACATCGACCGAAGTCGCGCATGTCAATGCGTGTAAACGCCATACAGAATACGATCAAATCCAGCCACAGTGAATGTAAGTCACACAGATTAGGCAACAATAGGCACACTGGCCATAAAAAGTCCTCCGTGAGCGCCACCACCTGCCAGACCGCCGTTCCTGCAGACGTGATGTAAGTGTAAGGCATCACCACCAATTGTATGATCTGCACGGCCAATTGGCCGCAGAGCGTGTCATGAGTCTACCACTCACCTCAATGGAATGGGGTCCCACGTTGCGCGGCATTCGGCCGCAGCCTTGAGAGCCTCCTCAGATTCTCCCTCCAGCTACCACCCGCATAAGGTCGACACATATGCTCCACCAACCAATACAATGGCAGATATAGCCAATAGGCAGTTATAAGATAATAGTAATAATTCGTCATCAGGAAGGGTTTGTGTCACTGACGTTGAGTATATGCAGTTTTCGATCATGTTTGTCTCACCCACCAACAAGCTGCCTTCAATCATTCAAAGGTGGGAACTTTACTGAGATATATTATTATGTTGACATATATTATTATGTTGTTATATAAAACATCATGGAGGTCAGACAGTCTGCAGCCCCGTAATGAAGGGACCCGACTTGGGCAAAGCTACTTAAGTTGTGAGTCAAACCAAGACAAAGAGAGCGCCATTGACAATAGCAATCCGCCAAACAACCATCGCAGAAACGCAATGCTGCAGAACACAACAAGCATCAATACGACTATCGTCGGGCTTACACCATCCCAAGGCCCCCATACAATTCCAGCAGACATCACCACCCACATACCTCCATCGACCAGAACCACAAGATGAGTCGAATCAGGCGCAGCACACCCGCAGATCCATCACAAGACGCAATACCGCAAGTAGCAGTAAGCATCAATGCAACCATCATACGGATGGCACCCCCTCACAACACACCTACATGATCCCCATCGACTTTGGTAACAAAATTGATAATGTTGTTAACTAAAAATCCAAGTATCATAGCGCTATTGCACTAAGACATGTAGTTGAGTATGCTTGCTGCACTTAAAAGTACTACCAAACACAATCACCCTAATCCGAAAGATTGCCGGCGTATCATAACGCTATGCGCTAAGACACCGCCCACAAACGGTAGGGGTGTGCGATGTCCACGGGCAAGTCGTATTGCTAGAACAAACCCGCTTACCACCGGCACTAAGATATGTCTAGGACGCATCGGTTAGCGAGTCCAAGTTTAACTCAGTCTCGGACGCTGTGAAGCAATCTACACGCCACTATAATAATCCTTTTCAAGTCCCATTTCTTTCAATATAATGCTTTTACATATTTGAGACCTTCCAGATATTTGCCTTATTTCATAGACCATACTATTATATGTCTTATACATATGGGACTTCAAGTCATAACTCTGCTATCATAATGCTATCATAGATACCTTCTATAATAATGCTTTGGTTCCATAGACCTTACTATCATAAGTCCCTAATATAGGACTATACATTGTGCTGCAGTACTAGTAGCAGTCGGTCAGCCGACCACCCCATATATATGTACAACCGTGGGTATGTATCTCCCGCAACGCCCTTCATATAAGCAATCATTACCTGAACACACTCCAGAAATACAAGAACTCCTTCATTAACTTAGAAAATTCTTGAACCATTTTTTTCAATTATATTACAAAATATGTTATTTATCTTCATAATTGCAGTATGTATGACTTGTACTTGTATTATTTAATACATTTTGAATATTTAAGCAGAGTTTTTATTAAATTTCGAGATCTTTAAAGACATTTTATGCGTTTATTATACTATAATATTCAATATTCGAAATGAATATATTTGAACTTTATGCTTATTAATGCATTTTAATTGTTTAAAATATAATATCTATGTCGTTTATAATGTCTTTATATCGAATTTAATTATTATTTATTACTAATAATTATGAGGCGTCACAATAGCATCGATTGAAACTTTTTTAGAACTCAACTCGGACCATAGACCAGTCGTATTGCATCTGGGCCAGCCCGCAAGTAAGGTCATTTAGACCAAAACCATCGCGGACTGGCGTAAACTCGAGGTCAAACTCGAGTCTACGACCTCCAAGCACTTAGAAAAAGTCTCTGACAAGATAGACTCGCCTGAGGAGGCCAATGAGGCGATTAGCGCACTATCGGCCCACTTCACCTCTACAGTCGAAGAGTGCTCTTATAGGGTTCGTGTCGAGCAATCGGCACGAAGCTTCCGAGTAATATTCGACAGCTGATTAGGCAAAGTACGCGGCCCTAAGACAATATCAGCAGCACACGTTTTTATGAACATCAATTTACCAGCCCACATAGAACTAAGAGTTCTTTTAAAAGCGTATAAGTGTTAAAAGAGGTTGTATCGTTATAAGAGTTGTTTAGAGTTATTATACAGCTCAAGCTGTATTAAGTCAGTATTATGGGATCTTAGTGCTTAGGTTTCTTAATCAGAATATGAAAACTCTAGTATACAACTTTAAGTATTTTGTAACACTTCAATCTAATTTTATCATTAAGTTGTATAGAAGTTGTTTTCTTGCATGCCGTTCCTTGTTTATACAGCTCTAAGTGTTATTATAGTATCACTAAAATCTTATTTCTATATGCAAATTCACTCTAAAACTTATTATTATGGTGTCCTTGTACACTTTTGTACAAACAGTAGTTTTATAACTTCTGTTTATGAGGGTGATATAAAACTAAAAAAATAACAGCCATAGTACAACATAAATCCGTATAAGTGACGGAAAATCGCCATTTGCATGCGTTGCGTCTTTATATTGTGCTAGTGAACAAAATTAATTTGTTATCAATATGAAGAAAAAAAGAAAAAAGATTTGGTGCAGTTAAGAGATCATGTTAAATTTATCCAACACTGTTCCCAAGACAAGGTTTACATCTTTTATACGTATCTTTAAAGAGAGTTATATGTCATGTTGAAAAACTGCTATACAGCGTAAGTAACAAAAATATCTTATCCTCTCAAACGTCCGGTGACCATAGTCGCCTAATATTTTGCCAGTTGAACGTTAGGCGACTTGAGCGGCCTCGTTGACTTCTACACTTACTTTCAGTTTGACTTATGATCATAGTGCCCCAAATTCTTACCTACATAACCGGTATTTAGCGACCATATTTAGTATTTTGTTCTTATATTATTTTGTTATTTTGCTGGCGCGGCAATTTTTGATAAAAACATATAAAAGTTAACCGTAAATCTAATTTTGCACTTTCAGTTCACCTATTATCACCGTTAAAACTCAACTCAAATCCGAATATAATATTAATATGTTAAATATATGTTAAGACACTAAATGTCGCCATCATTCAATAAACGTTATTTTTATTTTATATTCATTTGTAATTCCGTTCAAAAACCAATTTAGAACGTTTTTCTTTAAAACTTACTATTAAGACAATATCTGTAGTGTAATAGTTTCCTTACACAAATTACAGCAGTTATACAGCCTCTTTTATGCTTTTACAGCTACTGTACAGCACTACTAACACAAAGCTGCATAATTTGTGTCAATTTTTACCTATAAGAACTATATAACATACAGCTTTTATACATCCAGAAATTACTTGCCTTTAGTATAAAGCGAACATCAATACAGCTCGTAAACAGCTTGCATGCTGCTTGGGCGATCACTATCGCACTATAGATAGCAAATTCCGCCTGCGCAACCTCTAAAATGAGGTGAAACAGCGCATTAAAGAGCTTAGAAATGATAAGTAGGATAATCTGCTGGAAGATATCGAGCCATCTCATACTCCTTCTGGCAGTTTTGGCCTGAAAGCAGACAATCACCTATGCCGCCCTCATTAGACCAGGAAACCCGATCTCACCTTTGACGACTCTGAAAGCCCGAATGCCTCGCTGACAGTTTAGAGAGCCAAGTACTCCCTCAAGCGAACCTACAGATCCAGCTCACCTTGCAGTGGTCAGCGGAGGTCGAGCGTAAATCTGCACTACCACCTGTGGGTGACCCCTAGATCTAGTGACTGTCAACGAGGTCACAGATGTAATTAAAATTCTTAAAGAAATCAGCACTCGGACCCGTTGGCATTCGCAACAGGGTACTTAAATCTCTCTCCGCGACGCTCGTTTGCCTCTAGTAGGCATATTCAACGCTCTTCTTTCCAGCTGCTCCTTCCTAGATGCATAGAAAGAGGCAGAAGTAATAGGAATCTGAAACTGGGAAACCTGGCACTTAGCCACTAGTTACAGACCAATCAGTCTCCTTAGTACACTGGGAAAAGTTTACAGAGACTCACACATTGCCTCCGTAAACACGTCTTCTCAATCAAACTTAAAAAGGCTTTTTAAAACACAGCATTTAGACAGCTAAACATTTCAATCGTACCTACGACTTAAACGTATAATAATGTAGGTTTTCTTTTGAGGTGAGTTATATTTAGGTACAATCCACTAAGTCATAATTAATTACGTTTATTAACACTAATTTTCGCTTTAAATCCTGAGATTTTGCAAATACAAGCGGATTTGTTTTGTTCACGAATGTCGCCAGGCCTATATTATAGCCTCATACAGTGTGTGAATGGTCTAGTCTATTTTTCGCTCCAGCATACGCGTAAATCATAGACTTAGGATATACCGTATAGACCGACATAGTGTAAGGGATAAGAAAATTCTTTTGGCAAAATGCAAGATAGAAAAGGATACCAAATCTCATGACTCTGTAACTGATTTTGAATGACAGGTCGGCACAAGTTATATAAGAAATAAGCTCCTAGATATTTTGTAATTTTTTAAGTGTAATAGTGGTTATTTTTAGTAAGTAACTTTTTTCCAAAATGGTAACTTGTTCTGTGAGTGACTGTGGTGTTAATAATAGAAATAATCCTGATAATTTCACATTTCACAGGTAATTCTCAAGACGTCGTCAATGTTATGACGCGTTTATTTTGGTTAAAACTTATGTTATATACTGTTTAAAATATAGAATGTTTTCAATTATTTTGTTAACTTTGATACTTTGCAAAGAACAAAGTAACGTTGTTGATAATTTGTATGAATTTAGTAAATACATTTTATACAAAATATTTTACATGTACGATAGGGATTGACTCATTTATATCAAAAATAATGTCGATATTTATCTTGAATGTTTAAAATGAATCGATAGACTTGCCCACACAACAAGAAAATAAACTCGGTTTGCGTTCTATAAATGTAATTTTATTTTGCCGTTTGTCAAACAGATTCCTCAAATATTTTGATAAAAATAGAGATAGATTTTATACGTCTTAAAACTGTTGTACATTAAAGATAAAATTATTGAGATTATCCTGTTTAAGCCATTATGATCCTAACTAATTATCTATTTATCAACCAAAATATATAACCTTACTTCACCACCAGCACCTCACGGTCACACTAGTGCAACATTCATAGTATGAGGCTATACCCCAAGGGGTTGCGCGGTGTTCGGATTATATTCCCAAGTCACAATGATAAAACATTTAGCGTAGTTAGATATAATATATTTAGTAATGCTCTAAAGCGCTACTAGACGTCCGCGCATGAGACGCGCGGTTCAATGTGCCAGGATAGTATAAATTCCATAGTATTTGATACTCACAACGATCGATGCCCGATTCATGCTTGATGGCCAACGACATTATGCCGAGGGCTTAAATAGTGTGATTCATTGTCTACAGCGTTAGCCGTAGAGAAGAGGAACTCGTGGTTAAGTAAAGCTGCGCGGATAAATAGATCTGCGATATTAAGTTGCACTTGCTGCGGTCAGTCTATAAATGAGTAGAATAGAATATAATAGAATAATTTTTATGCAATATAGATTACATATGTAGTTCTTATTGAAAGTCATTTTTACTTACCACTGGTTTAAAAAACCTCTGTCCTGGAAGAACAACAAGAAACCCATTTTGGAATTTTTAAAGTAATTTACATTAATGGATGTACAAACTATTTAAGTACAAAATTTATTTTAGAAACTGCTTGGAAGCGACCACCTCATTCCTAGGCGTTATTATCAACCATGTATTCATTTATACTATAATAATCCTTTTTATACAGTTTCAGCTTAACAAAACATTTAAACTTGGTAAGAGAGAGCCTGTACACTTTCCGGGACCTTGTTGTAATAGCGTATACATTGCCTCAAGAATGAATTACTGATTCTGTGGAGTCGAGAAACTGGTATCACTAGCTTGTGTTTGTTCCTAGTATTTACAGAATGTATATCACATTTTTACTAAAACTACCTTGTTTTTGTGAACATACATTAAATTTTCGTAAATATATTGAGAGGCCAAAGTTAATATTATTTCTTTAAATTTATCTCTAAGAGACTCTCTCTGTTTTAGGTTGTAAATAGCCCTAATGGTCCTCTTCTGTAAAACAAAAATAGTTTCTGAATCAGTTGCATTTCCATAGCAAAATCCCATAAGACATTATGCTATGGAAATAACTTGAAATAAACTAATCTAGCTGTCTCGACACTAGTGAAACCTCTACCTGACGCAAAGCTCAGGAGCCCCACTGAAGCTTTGCGTCGAGAGTGATGCCAAGAAAACAGTGGATTCAACAGGCTCAGTTCATCCCCATTTAAAAACACATTGGTACCAGATTTTTAACATTCGTTGTTGTAAATTTAATATTTAGTTTATTTCCGTTTAAATGTAGATTATTAATGTTAAGCCAATGCACTCATTTTGATATAGCATTAATCACTTCGTCACATATAAATGATTGACGTTTAAGTTTAAAAATCAAGGAAGTATCATCAGCAAATAATACTATATCATGATTATCCCTAAGGGAAGGTAAGTCAATATATACTAGAAATAGGAATGGGCCGAGAATCGAGCCCTGAGGGACAGTTAGTACAGGTGACCCGGAAGAACTTTTACCATTGATAATTGATAATTTTCTGAACATACCAAGATTGAGTGATCATTTTCTTAACATACCAAAATTGAGAGAATAGAGAGTGCATCTTTATCCTCAGACACTTGTTGCACTTTACTCTGTTATGAACATTATGTTTTTAAAATTCATGCAGCTAAAATGATAATAAGTTTACTATTACTTTATACCTTTCAGGGAGAGATGAAAAAATATTAACATGAAGCATGATGAAGCCTCATAAACATATTGGCCTTTAAACAGAGCAATCTTATTTAAATGATTCCTACAAGTTTCCTTACTTAACTTTTCAATTCCTAGTGTCACCTGTAGGTGACAGATGCTTAACATTTTTTTCTACCAAAGGATAATATTATTTTGTGTCTTACCATTATTAATACAAAGATAAGTCATTAAATTTATTATTATTTTATTTCAACTCTAAATAAACGTCATTTGTCAAATACATTCAGTTCATTCGCGCGTATTAGGAGTTTTCTGAGTAAGTGTGATTTCTTGCTATATAAGCTGAGATAAAAATATCCACATCGTAATTTTTTTTTTTTAATTGTAAGTGATAAATAAATATATTAGCTATAACATTAATGCAATTTAAAATAAAAATAACATATACTATACTCATCACAACGCTCAAAATATGACGTGTCACCTGTGGATGACACTGGGCATTATTTATTTTACGCAACTATTGGTTTCTTTCGGATTGCTTTGTAGTAGTGAATGGTATTTTGGAGCATGTTTACGTTTTACTGGTTGACGTTAGATGAGATTGCCGAGGAGTTGCAAGTCGGGGAGCACCCAGGGAATGTTATTTTATCCTCCTGCTGATGGTATGGTAACTGGTGAAGACAGTGGGGATGAAAACGAGGCTAATATTATATTTCTTCCTAGTTGTATGCTTCGGTCTCAAGTAGAACGACGAAGTAGACCTTTCTGGCTCTGAGAAAACTTGAGTTAATGACCACGAATTATTAGGAACAGAAGTCGATGTTTCTACACCAAAGAAAAAATATAAAAAAGGAAATACTATAAGAAGATGGTACACCAACACCCTTTTTACTACTTGTGGTAAAGAAGACTGTAAAGAAGAAGTTTTTATACACTTACAGAAGGAGATGACAGCCCTCAAGATGCAGTCAGAAATGAACCTAGAACGGCGGTTATTCTGGAACCCACTTCAGATTACCAAAAAATTGGGACCGTAAAACTTTTTACTAGGTTACAATTACTCAAGTATTTGCAAAAAGAAATGTTAAAATTATTGCAGCTAGATGGCATGACAAGATCTATCATCACCGTTGCATCTAACTGCCACGGATTGAGTCTTGTCACAAAGTTGATCATATTGAGTGTAAATAAAAAGCGATCGAAAATTAGAGTGGTTGCTCAGCTATTATCAGGATTTACAACAAGTATATGGGTGGAGTAAACCATTTTTACGAAAATGTTGACTACATGGTATTCATGGTGCGTGGTGGTATCCTGTTTGCTTTTGGTATAGACGTTGCTTGCCAAGATAACTGGGCTGTGACTTCATAGAAACGTTACTGCTATCTACCTACTAAAATATGATAAGCCTCCTCCAACCCGTGATTATGCCTGTGGAGTTCCAGTCTAGATTAGAGTGCCTGTGAGGTGAGATCTGCAGGCTGGCCGATGACCATGTAGAAGTTGTCTGTTCGCAGCGGCGATGTGGATATTGTCATCAACGTACGCGAATAATGTACCAATACAATATCGGTTTGTTTAAAGTTCTAGTATATGTTCCATGGTAATAAAACGCTTCTTTCTAATATGTCACAATATTTCTTTTATAAAACTTATTCCGTTTAGTGGCGGCCCCGTGTAGTGGCGGGTTAGAATACCCACTACCCCATATCTTCCCGTGGTGTCGTAAGAGGGCAGAGGAAACTGAGGCAGAGGATGGGCAGCAGCATCTTCTGATAACAGCAAACAATAATAAAACTGCGGTTGCCAACCCGCTCGCCAAGCGTGGCAACTACGGCAATATCCCCAATGAAGAAAGCGAAGACGGCCCCTGTCTTCGGCGGCCCCGCTGTTCCTGGCTACGGTGGCGACCATGGTAACGGCGGGCAGGGGTGCTAAGAATTCTGGTGGAGTTCGGCCACCTACGACGACTCGACCTGGCAACTTATAACGCACGCACTCTGAGGACTGACGAGAAGATCCTGGAGCTGGAAGAAGAGATAGACAAGCGCTGGAATATTATAGGATTATCAGAGGTCCGAAGAGAGGGAGGACACGGTAATCCTCGAATCCGGCAACTTGTTCTATCACGGGAGGGCGACCATCTGTCCCAAGGAGGTGTCGGATTTATCGTCCACAAGTCTCGTTAACAACGTTAAAATTGGGAGTGTGTCGACGAGGGTTGCGTACTATACTCAGAATCACCAAACGGTATTCGCTGAAGGTCATACAGGTTTACGCACCAACTTCGGCACACCCCGATGAGGAGGTAGAGGAAATGTATGAGGATATCTCTAGAGCCATGCATTCTCTAAAACCCACTATACGGTGTTAATGGGAGACTTCAACGCAAAGCTAGGCACAGAGAGAACGGTGAGCTGGTAGGAAATTCGGATTAGGGCAACGGAACCCAAGGGCCAGCAGCTGGCTGACTTCATGGAGAAAGAGGACTCTTTATGATGAACTCTTTTTCCAGAAGCGGCCCCACAGGAAGTGGACCTGGACGAGCCCCGAAGTTTCGACAAAAATGAAATTGACTTCATTATGACGACTAGACGCCAACTGTTCAGTGATGTCTCAGTGATCGCGAGGGTGAAAACTGGTAGCGATCACCGAATGATTAGAGGCACACTGAACTTAAACGTTAAGTTGGAGAGGTGTCGTCTAATGAAGTCAACGCTCCCCCCTCGTGCTCTAATCCAAAGTCCCAGAAACCTTTCAGCTCGAGTTACAAAAGCCGTTTTCAGTGCCTAGAAGATTGCAATGCAGTGGACGATATGAATGACAAGCTTGTGGAAACTGTCCATGCGGTCGAGCTAAGCTTTGTAAGACCCGCCGCAGAAGAACACAAAAACTCTCGATCACTCTTAATCTCGGCTGTTGAGAGGAAATGAAGCTGCAATCTTCAGTAGATTTGATAACGCCACAGGCAACTGAACAGACAGATCTCCAAATGCATGCGGCGGACTTGCAACAACTAATACAGCTCGTATTGAAGAAGCGATCGAAGCGGAACCAGGGCTCAAAGTCTTTGCCAGAGATCTGTCTGCCAGAAAGAAATAACTGTCGAGCTGAAGACCGGTGTAGCGTCGTTTCCAGGACACCTGAGATTTTGAGTGAGATTGAGAGGTTCTATGGGCAGCTGTACATCATCGTTGGAGCCACACGCAGTGTGGTAACGATCAAGAGCGAGTCTTATCGACACTATTCCGATGATATCGGACGTCAGTCTGAGCGAGATTAGAATGGCTCTCCAGCACCTTAAAAACGGCAAGGCCCAGGCGAGGATGGAATTACGGCGGAGCTTCTGAAAGCGGGTGGAAACCGGTGCCAGAGGTCCTTCAGAGCTCTTTAATTCCGTCCACATGGTGGCACTACACCGGAGGCGTGGAGCAAGTGCGGTGGTCTTGTTCTTCAAGAAAGGCGACAACGCTCTCTTGAAGAACTACAGACCGATTCCCTTCTGAGCCGCGTCACGTGCTGTTTTCGAGAGTCATTACGATCGTCGCACGCAGACTCGACTTCCAGCCTCCAGAACAGCCGGTTTCCGAAAAGCTTTAGCACCATAGACCACATACATACCTTCGGCAAATTGTACAGAAGTCCGAGGTACAATTTGCCACTATATCTGGCGTATGTGGACTAAAAGCCTTTGATTCGTCGAGGGCGGTGCTGCAGTCCTTCAGCGGTGCCAAGTTGACTGTCGGTATCGAAGTGTTGAAGTGTTGCACAGTAGGCTACGATGGCTATCGGTACAGAACCAGGTACAAAACCTATCCAACTGCAGAGGTGTAAGACAGGGTGACGTTATATCCCGAAACTCTTCACCGCTGCATTGGAAGACGTTTTCAAGCTTCTGGACTGGAAAGGATACGGCATATTATCAATGGCGAGTACATCACTCACCTTCGATTTGCCGACGATATGGTCCTTATGGCAGAATCGCTGGAGGACCTAAGCACTATGCTCAGCCTCAATAGTGCCTCCCAACGGATAGGTCTTAAGATGAACATGGACAAAACAAAGATCATGTTTAATGTCCATGTCACACCTATGCCGGTAGTTGTTAGAGCACTAAGCTCAGTTGTTGACGAATATGTTTACCTGGGACAAATAGTCCGACTAGGTAAGTCCAACCGACCGAGAGGTCAATCGACGGATTCAACTCGGCTGGGCAGCGTTCGGGAGAATTACAGCATCTTCGTCAGGTATACCTCAAAACTTGAAAACGAGGCTGTACAACCAGTGCGTGTTGCCAGTGATGACCTACGGAACTGAGACGTGTCGCCACTGCTGGCCGGATGAGCTCAAGGTCGCTCAGCGAGCTATGGAAGACTATGCTTGGAGTCTCACTGCGTGATAAACTTAGAAATGAGGATATCCGCAGTAGAACCAAGTGACCGACATAGCCCAACAGATTAGTAAGCTGAAGTGGCAATGGGCGGCCATATAGCTAGAAGAACCGACAACCGATGGGAAAAAGGTTCTCGGTGGCGGCCTCGTACGGCGGACGAAGTGTGGGCGTCCCACTAGATGGGTGACGACCTGGTAAGACATGCAGGAAGTCGATGGATGCGGGTGGCTCAGGACCGTGCTTGTGGCATTCCTTGGGGAGCCTATGTTCAGCAGTGGACTTGTGAAGGGCTGTAATGATGATGATGATGATGAAACTTATTCCTGAAGTCGTCTCGCGAACGGGCTAATCTCGGTCAGCCTCGGGTCATCTGAGGCGACTGGGGCTCCTTGACGGACTGCTCAAGCTTAAATGCAGAAGGCGGTGCTCCTCAATACCGTCCGCATCTTCCGCTGGTTTCTTTCTCTTTCCTCTAACCCTCGGCCGTTTGGTCTCCTGCCAGCTTCCATCTAGTTGGGCTTTTATTTATTTATGTATTATTTTGTATGTTAGTATATTTAATATATATTTATGTATATTTATCATTTCATCTTATATTTATTCAGCCCAACAGATGATAATACTTATAAATACTTCAATAATAATAATATCATTTTATTCGCTAAACATGGTACATTAAGGATGACAAATAGTTGGACATAGTCCACATGTTTGCCACATCTGGCATGCAAAAATTATTTAACATAATATATTAAATCATTATTTTCATAAGTAAGCAAGTCAGTAAATGTAAGTACTTATTAAGGAATTAAATTTAATTAAATAAATTAAAATTACAATTGTCGTGTCAATCACTATTATTTTATAACTAGGCAAATCAATTAATTATATACAGATCACAGAACACAATTACTCTCTACCAAGAAAGAACGCCAACTTCATACTAAAAAAGAAACACGTGTTTATAGTGTACTAAAAGCGCCACAGTGGGCGCCCATATAAAACTTTTAGCGAAAATTTCAAACCTTGTATTCAGTAACTTTTAAACTTTTATTTAAGGCAAATTTGGTAATTTTGGCTCGAGCCTTACAAACCTATTGGGTGATTCCCATACATTTAAGAGGTTGCTCAAAATTACTGGAATCTACTTTAGAAGGAGTATGTGGGACAAAATAAAACTTAAAATAGGTATAGTTATGTAATTTATTTTTGGAAGAGATTGTTTATACACTATATATTATTATTGATGTTTTATTGCTTTTGCAGATAATATTTCCACGAGCAGTATTGTTTTGTAACGTATGTTATCGTGAGAGTTATTCTTCACAGAACATTAACGTAAATTTAAATCAACAAAATTCATGGTGAAAACTTAACTCGGCCAAATTCATGATCTGAAACAGATAAAATTCGAGTTAATAGTAATAATCCCTACAAATAACGATCAATAAATTCAAAATGCTTAAAGACTTACCACACATTGTCAATATCACATAATGTCAAAGTTTTCTTCTTCTGTTGTAGAAACCTACAGATAGTGATTAGATGATTTTGTGCGTTTTATTTGCACAATGCTTAATTTACTTTCGATTCTGATCACACATCGTGCATAAAATTTTAAATAATAATTTATAGTTAATAGAGAGTCAATATTTCAAAATCTTTACACACAAAATCACGAAGAAATGCTTACAAACGAAAATGAAGTATTCTGAACCGATAATAAATGAATTTAAGCAAACGCCCTAACAAATATTAAAATCTAAACCTATTAAATAAATTTTAACCAATTTCAGAAAATATTTTAATATGAAAGACGTTGACAAATAAATGTCATTATTTCTTCTTTTAATTCATATTTCTTGATAGAATTTTGCTAATATTTAATAGTCTAATTTTAATCAATTAATAGGTCAATTAATTGTGCAAACCTCAAAGTAATATATATATATATAATTACTGTAAGGCGCAAACAAAAAAAATAGCACAAAATTAAAATTTTCAGTTTCTTCGATATAATAATTATGTATATTTGTATCTAATTTTTAAATGGCAATCTCAAGCAACGCGAAGGAAAGAAACAGCGATATTTTACATTGATATTTTAACAAGCCCAACACAAACATGGACAAAATCATAATTGTGTACAGATTTCTCAGCTTTCATACAAAGTTGCATCACCCTGATACAGATATAGAAAAAATTAAAATATCAAAGGAGTTTATAATCTAAAGAACATTAAATAAATATAAATGTTTAAAACATGGCTATGTTAAGTTTAGGTAACGATATTATAATCATTTAAGAAGTCTTTACATCATAAATACACTTTAATAATAGCCAGCTTTTGAGTTTGGTTTTAAATTTACAATTTCCACACTTACCGGTAGTATATTACATATTTTTATACTCATGGCATGTAGCCCTTTTGATAAAATTAAGTTTTCGTATTCGGTCAAAACTAGTCAATCTGATTTTCTAGAGTTGGGCAAATATACATCGGACGCTTTCTTGTACATATGTAAATTCACCACATGAACATAGCCATATATACTTCCTGTAAAGTTAGGATGTTAAGCTCCTTAAATAAGGGCTTACATGATGCATACCATTTAGCTCCAGTAAAGGGCTCTTACACACTTTTTGAGCTAAAAACTTGGTTTGAATAAGAGCTATTACCCCATATTAGTAATCCGTACCTTAAAATTGTTCCAACATACTCATGATATGCAATGAGTGCGGTTTCTTCGATGTTCTTTTAGCCTGTTTGGGACGTATACAAATCTATTAATTTTTACAGACTTCGTCAATATGAGCCATGCAATTACAATTACTAACAACTCTTAATCCCAGAAATATGATCTGTTCGTTTTCTTTTAGTATGGCATTATTAAACATTATGTCAAGATAAAGTTTGTTTCTACTATTATTATAGAATTGTATATAACAGGTTTTGTAATATTAACTTTAAATTATTGTCATGTACCCCGTGTGGTGGCGGTAACAATACCACTACCCCATATCTTCCGTGGGTGGCGTAAGAGGCGACAGAGGGAAACTGAGGCAGAAGATGGACAGCGGCATTTTTGATAACAGCAAAACAACAATAAAAATTGCGTTGCCAACCTGCTCTCATAAGCGTAGCAACTATGGCAAATCCCCCCCGATGAATATTTAGTGACGGCCACCAGTCCCCGGCGGCCTCGCTATTCTGGCTACAGTGGCGACCATGGTAACGGCGGGGCAGGGGTGCTAAGAATATCCGGTGGAGGTTCGGTTGCCACCTAAGGCGACTCGACCTGCCAACATACAACGCACGCACCCTGAGGACTGACGAGTAGATCCTGGAGCTGGAATAAAAGATAGACAAGTTGCGCTGTAATATTATAGGATTATCAGAGGTCCGAAGAGAGGGGAGGACATGGTCTCGAATCCGGCAACTTGTTCTATCACCGGAAGGCGACCATCTGTCTCAAGGAGGTGTCGGATTTATGCCCACAAGTCTCTCGTTAATAACGTTGTAAAGATTGAGTGTGTCGACGGAGTTGCGTACCTTGTACTCAGAATCACCTAACGGTATTCGCTGAAGGTCATACAGGTTTACGCAGCAACCTCGGCACATCCGATGAGGAGGTGGAGGAAATGGGGATATATCTAGAGCCATGCATTCCTCCAAAACCCACTATACGGTGTAAATGGGAGATTTCAACGCAAAACTAGGCACAAGAAAAACAGGTGAGCTGAAGGTAGGAAATTTGGAAGAGGGCAGCGGAACCCAAGGGCAGCAGCCGACTTCATGGAGAAAGAGGGACTCTTTATGAGAATTCTTTCTTCCAGAAGCGGCCCCACAGGAAGTGGACCTGGACGAGCCCCGAAGTTTCGACAAAAATGAAATTGACTTTATTATGACGACCAGACGACAACTGTTAAGTGATGTTTCAGTGATCGCGAGGGTGAAACCGGCAGCGATCACCGAATGGTGAGAGGCACTGAAACTAAACATTAAGTTGGAGAGGTCGTCTAACGAAGTCAACGCTCCGTCCCCTCATGCTCTAATCCAGACTCTCGAAACCTTTCAGCTCAAGCTACAAAACCGTTTTCAGTGCCTGAAGATTGCAATGCAGTGAACTATATGAATGACAAGCTCGTGGAAACTTTACATGCGGTCGGAGCTAAGTTTTGCAAGACCCGCCGCAGAAGAACACGAAAACTCTCCGATTACTCTTAATCTCATGGCTGTTAGACTGCAGCCTTCAGTAGATTTGACAGCATACAGGCAACTGAACAGACAGATTCCAAATGCATGCGGCGGGACTTACGCAACTTTAATACTGCTCGTATTGAAGAAGCGATCGAGCGGAACCAGGGCTCCAAAGTCTTTGCTAGAGATCTTTCTGCCAGAAAGAGCCAACTATCGAAGCTGAAGACCGAGTGTGGCAGCGTCGTTTCCGAGACAACTGAGATTTTGAGGAGATTGAGAGGTTCTATGGGCAGCTGTACGCATCATAGTTGGAGCCACACTCAAGTGTGAGTAACGATCCAAGAGCAAGTCTTATCCGACACTATTCCGACGATATTCCGGACGTCAGTCTGAGTGAGATTAGAATGACTCTCCAGTACTTTAAAAACGGCAAGGCCCCAGGCGAGGATGGAATAACAGCGGAGCTTCTGAAAGTGGGTGGAAAACCGAACTTGAAGTCCTTCAGAAGCTCTTTAATTCCGTTCTCCATGGTGGCACTACACCGAAGGCGTGGAGCAGAAGTGCAGTGGTCTTGTTCTTCAAGAAAAGCGACTACGATCTCTTGAAGAATAACGAACATTACGAATCGTCTCGCATGCAGACTCGACGAGTTCCAGCCTCCCGAACAAGCCCCTTTCCGAAAAGGCTTTAGCACCACAGACCACATACATACCCTTCGGCAAATTGTACAGAAGGCCGAGGAGTACAATTGCCAATATATCTGGCATATGTGGACTTTGAGAAAGCTTTGATTCCGTCGAAATTTGGGCGGTGCTGTAGTTCACAGCGGTGCCAGTTGACTGTCGCTATATCGAAGTGCTGAAGTGTTTGTACAGTAGGATACGATGGCTATCCGAGTACAAAACAGAGTACGAAACCTATCCAACTGCAGAGAGTGTAAGACAGGGTGACGTTATATCCAGAAACTCTTCACCGCTGCATTGGAAGACGTTTTAAAGCTTCTGGACTGGAAAAGATACGGTATTAACATCAACGGCGCGTACATCACTCACCTTTGATTTGCCGACGATATAGTCCTTATGGCAGAATCACTGAAGGATCTAACGGATAGGTCTTAAGATGAACATGGACAAAACAAAGATCATGTATAACGTCCATGTCACACCTATGCCGGTAGTTGTTGGGAGCACTAAGCTCGAAGTTGTTACAGTATGTTTACCTGAGACAAATAGTCTCAGGTCGCGCTAGATTACAACTAATTTTGTTTCTTCTTTAAAAATTATTTAAAAATAATATGTCCATTTCAAACTGCAAGTCATTTTAAAATAAAATACAATTGAGAGAATTTATAATATTATCAAGGTTATTAGTGCTTTAGTGCTATTCGCCAACAAATGTTTCAGTTTAAAATCCCGTTAAGAATTATCGGAGCAAATGATGCGAGCACAGATGAGTATCCATATGTCGTTCGTTTAAAAATACAGATACATGGAATTTTACAAATAACTAATGCGGCACACTGTTCACAACTGAAATGCAAAGTCCTACTCAGAAAATTGTAATAAGACACGGAGACGTGCGTAATTCACAATGGATTAACCATTCATTTAGTGATGTTTTCTACAGTTGGTTATCCATTATTCACTATGACATACGCAGAGTATCATAACCGCGTAATGAAAAATGACATTGGACTAGTGCGGCGATTCAGATGTGCCACTATCCATCCTTCAGGGTTAGTAGGAGTATTATCTTTAGGTTTTTTATAGGATAGGGTGACAAACGAGCACACAGTCCACCTGATGGTAAGTGGTTGCTGTGACTATAGACATCTACATATATCCTTGATTACGAATAAAATGCAGATGCGTTGTCACCCGTGAGGACTAAGATGGAATGCCTCTTTCCAGTAAAAGGGTCTCCGGTTCTCTACACTCACCATACGAAACACAGCAGTTAAGCTGCTATTTTACGCTGGTATTTTGCGAGAGCGTGGTCCTTCCTCAGTTGAGCCGACCCATTCGCTACAATTATACTACTAATATAGCTGCATGGCTCTACCACGTACAAAAGTATAAAGGTGATGCTTCCGCAGAGTGCTTATATTCTAACCAAAAATAGGTTTGTACTTGTATCTGGCAATGTTTTACCGATTAGCCCGTACATTGAATGGATATACGGTTATGTCTCAGTATGAAACATTTATAGCTATTTTATCTTTTAAAATTAATTAGTACTTTAAAAAACGTTAAACCTTAAATCTAAATCAAAAAATTCTAGAATTACTTTCACATGACTATTCTTGAGAACTTTTTATGTTTATACTTTTATAAATATGTTAATAAATGTAATGTAAATAAGAAAACTGTTAAAAGAGTTTAATATTATGTTTTATATTTCATTTTGAATAGACTATTATTTTAAGCAGTGCAATAACTTCTATGGCAATATCAAATCGATTTATTTTATGCCATAAACGAGTATCAATTAACTATATTGTATAACTCTAAAAGTATAACTCATAAAAATACATCCAATTTTACTCATACGTTAAATGAATAACCATTACAATAATTTGACGTTCAACTTAAATATTTATGCATCCCAATCAGATTAGAAAATATCCCAATATTACAATAATAACAATAATATTATATATTTTATTTTTTTCTTTATATATCAGTATTCGGCTTGTAATCATTACACTGGACCACATAGCATCATTTTAATTTTACTTTGAAATTAACACGAGGGATCTGTGACAACAACACCTTGCCGCCGAGCTTCAGCACGTCAAGCAGGTTATGCATGACATCAAGCTTCGCTGCCGCGCCTTCGTTACAGTGACCGAGTGAAACTGGCTACAGTCGAGCGCGTGCCTAATGGTACTATATGTCAGATGTCACAGACAAGATTGGTTATATCTTGAAGGAGCTTCGATTAGAATATCTACAAGCCGCAGAAGAAGATAAGTTAGTTTTACCATCCGTCAAGTTTAATATCCTCTGCAAGATGGTGCAGTGCACAAGCTTGATTGTGAATGTTGTCTCTCGTATTTAGAGCAAACGAAAATATATAAAACCCCGCATTAAAGAACATAATAGCGACGTGATGCACCGACGCTTTGGGAAATCTGCAGCTTGGATCATTTCCTAGACGACCCCGCCATTACATCAGATTTAATAGACCACAAATCCTCGAAAGAACATCGATTCCTACCAAAGATGATACATGGGGCTATTGAAAATGAAAACATCCTTATTTTGATAGAGTAGATGGTTCACTACCACCTGCTTGGGATCCTGTAATTAATAAAATTAAACAAAACCCAAGCGTAACGCTAAGACCTGTAGACACAGTAAGTACGGATATATTCAGCGTAGATAGGACTAAAAGTAATAAGCTTTCGCTTTTTATCGGCTCGACCGGGGAAGGACCATGCTCTCACAGAATACCAACATAAAATAGCAGCTTAATATTGCTGTATTTTGTATGGTGAGTGTAGAGAACTGTAGACCCTTTTACCGAAAACGAGGCATCAATCTTAGTCCTCAGGTGTAGCAACGCATCTACATTTCGATTCTTAATCGAGGATAGATGTAGATGTCTAAGGGCCACAACATTCACTTACCATCTTGTGAACTGTGTGTCGCTTGTCACCCCTTTTCTTTAAAAAGGTTACCACACTGGGCAGTGCGGTTCAGCAGTTTTAAGGCCACCATAATAGGGAATATTGCAAAGCACGATCCTGAGCTAATTGCATCTATCGACTTCTTCTACGTTTTAACATGTAACAATAAATCTACTCAATAAAAATGTTTATGAATTAAAATGATTTATTTTGATACTCGCTTGTTGGCTTCAATTTAGATATATCATTAATACTAAAACAAAAGTTAAAATTTCATAAATGTTGTTCTATTCACGATGAACGTGTAAGAGGAATTATATTCATGAACGGGAGTAGATATATAGATATAGGACGCAGTGTCTTTCTGATTACAGCTCAAAATAATAAAAGATGCAGTCTGCAACCCACTTGTTGCGTGGCTACTACTGCAAATATCCGGCCTATTTGACAAACAATGAGAGAAGCCTATGATCAGCAGTGGATACGCCTATTAAAAGTAAAAATAAGCAGCCTACATACATCCCACTAATGGGGACAGGCGCAGCGAGTTTTAGGGCAAAAGAGTTGATTGAGTTGAGTTCAACGCGGGTTGACCGACTTCACATAAGTACACCTAATAATGATTTCCGAAATATATCTTTTACTTTAAATATGTAGGTTTCTCGCGATATTTTTCTTTGTGTTTTTCTTCCTGAACGTGGTAAATCGAAACTTCAAATTGCAATTAAGATATGAGTGGTGTCAGTGGATCGAATTTGGTTTGCTTACGTACTATGAAATTTACGTTTGGATCGGTTCGGTTACCAGATAACTTTCAAGATTCTATCAATGCAGTTCTACTCATAGTTAAAATAAAAAACATGCGTTTAAAATTTGCTGTCTTTGATATTTATAGTACTTTTCGCAAGAGCCTGTTCATTTTCTCATGTCAGCTATGAAACCGGGACTGTCACAAAAATCTCAATAGGTAGGTATGTCTAAAATATGAAAGTTATCTTAATATATGACAAACTTTTATAAGTCTCATTGAAAGTATAACAGTAAAGAAGCAGCCACATACATCTTACGACTACGTGCTCAGGGTACTAATTACCCATGTGCAAAAGAGTGGTTTCACATGTCCACGATTTTTATTAAAACTTTTTTGAAACTACTTAGACACAAATTTTTGACGCCAAGTTATTATTTATGACTTCACTGAGCATGTGGAAAATAAATAAATAAAATTTCCTTATCAGTTTCATTAGTCCTCGCGGGAATCGAACACTTTTGTTCCTGTGTTTTGAAATCATACGGCGAGCTACACGGCTCTCATATTTGCATAAATAAGAAGCTTTTGTACTATTGTGGACACCATCTACCTAGTAATTCGTTATTCAAACTATTCCATCATTAAGAGATGAAAATCTTACATTCCACTTAATTTTCAATTACTTACATCGGACTTGATACAAAAAGAACTTGGTGAAATATTGCTATGGTGAGAAACACCCAATATATTCAACTAAAGACACTGTTAGTCATTTTACTAAAAGTGACAATTACGATAAGGCATCCCGATACCGGTTTGGATATTTTAAGTCTGATAGTTTTTGATGCTGGAAGAATAAGTATTCAATAGAATTCTCTTTAATTTCACCAATTAGGTACTTAGTATTAGTTTATTTAACAGTAAATAGATGGCGGATTTATGAGATTAAATCTATGAAAACAAAAAGTGTAGCTATACTCAGCGACAATAAGTTGAGGTACGACTGGGGTGGCCCAATCACACAACAAAGCCGCCAACATTTATATATAATACATAAATTAGGTATAAAGTGTTGTAGATTCTATTAAAAATTCTGCTTCTCTCAAAAATACGCTATCAGCGCTTCTAGCGGCGTGTGTGAAATTATTTTACGATGTAAACAATATCAAGTAATAGCAATGTTGTGTTTAGTTATTAATATCGCCAAACGATCTCTATTCATTGTTTTGGTCAAGTTATATCATGATATAGTCAAAAAACAATGTTAAATTTAATTAAATGCCTCCATTTCGTGCCATAATCAACTACTTTATGATATTAATAATTTTAAGATCTGGTCAATACATATATACAAATTTCTTTATTTAAACAATATGGATAGTGAAAGTTTTGTAATAATTACAGTTTTTATCAGTTTACTTATAAATAAACAAAACATTTTTGTAGATTAGAAATTAAACTTAGAAACATCTCACACTTTATAATTTTCGATAAATGTCATTATTATCTATTTAGGTAGTAATTAGTTACTTTTTAAAACTTGTTAAAACTATTAAAATTCATGCTAAAATGAAATAACGAAAGAACTGAAATATGAACGCAAGAATTTTCAAATAATTACGAATTAAACTATTTAAACATATAAATGTAAGTTATTTATTTTTATCTTATTTATTAGTAACTGGGGGTAAAATGTTGCTACTTTTTGAATTTCACGTTATATTTTCACTGTTTTGATAAAGTGAAACGTGGATTGTCGGTGTAGTTAAAAATATTACGCAATGGTTAAGACTTATTGTAGGATTTATTTATAAATGTAATTTATTTAAAAAAAACACATCAATTTTTTTTTTAATTTATTTACCATATTACAAAGCATTACAAAAAAACTATCCTAAAAAGTCGCATACAGAAAACCACTAAGGTTTGTGATGACGCGATCTGAGTCGACGTTATATTAAAGTATAATTAATTTAGTTTGTAAAAAGAAAACATTACAGCCTAATTAGGACCTGAGCAAACGCATATACGCTGTTTTAAGTAGTAACAATTTTTTTTATGAATTACCCAAAAAGTTTTAAGTTTTTTTTAAATGTATTTTATATTTAAGTTATCGCGGAATTCTGGGGGTAGGTTGTTTATAAGTCGTGGAACAATGTGACTTGCCGTTCGTTCCCCGTACATATTGTTTACACGGCCCGTCTGCAGCTTGCGGCTGCTTAGGGCGCGCGTACACCCGGTATGCTTGATTTCTAATTTTAAGTCTTCATTAAAAAAGTGTTTTTTAAAAGTAAATATTTGACTTGCGTATGAACTGGTAGTATATTGCAGTGCTTAAAGAGCATACTATTGTCATCATGAAATTGACTTAGAATTTTGTCTGTTACAATGTTTTTAAGGATTCTTATCTGGAGGTTATATATTTTGTTTAAATAAGTATTAAATGTACGACCATAGCTACCTAAACCATACTGTATATAAGATTCTGCCAGAGAGTTATATAACATCATCTTAACTGGGAACGGAATTCTGTTCTTCAGTATTATAATATTAGCTAAGAATTGTCTTAACTTGTTACAAACATACTTGATGTGGTTATGCCAAGTAAACTTACTATCGATCTGCATTCCGAGATATGTCTGGGTATTGACGAGATCTATAGAGGGGCAACTACAAGTGTTTTTACAAGACGAGTGAAGGCAACTATGATTGTGAGCAACAACGTGCTTGGATAAAGTACACTTGATATAAGAAGACTTTATGTGTAACAGCTTGGTTTTAGTGGAGTTCACAACCAATCCGGCGTCATGACACCATTTTGCAAGCATATTAAAGTCAGACTGAAACAGGTCACATGCTATATAAGGGTCTTTATCGGCGACTAGCAAACATGTGTCATCTGCAAACTGGTAGCATGAACAGTGATTCATGTAAAAGCGCATGTCGTTTACATATGACAGAAAATGGAGGGGGCCAAGTAATTTAATCTGTTAACTTCATCAAAAGATCAATTGAACCCTTCCCAGCTTGAAAGCCAAACTGATTTTCATATACTACTCGTATATCGTGCGTATTGTAGAATTCATAAATTTGTTCACACACATACTTTTCTACAATTTTGTTTATTGAAGATAATAAGGTCATTGGTCGATAGTTCAGGAAATCATCCAGTCTTCCTTTCTTGTATATTGGTCTAACACATCCTATCTTTAGTTCGTCGGGATAAATGCCAGTTTCAACACTTGTATTAATTAGGTTGGCAATGGCCGTGGCCCCTTCTGTGTACATATATTTTATATCTGAAACCCCAATATTATCAGAGCCTGGTGCCTTTTTAGAGCTAAGTTTTTTGATTATTTTATTTACCTTGTCACGGGTTGCTTTTTGAAAGTATATACTAGAATTATTTGGCCGAGAATACTTACTGGGACTTAACAAATTCGAGTTACAGGTTTGAATTAAGTTTTTTACAGCGTTATCAAATCCTATCGCAAAGTTATTTACGATATCTTTGGTAGTCTGCCCTTCAAAGGCGTTTCAAACCACTGCATCCACTAATGATGTAACACGCCCAAGCATTTTGTTGATTATTTGATAAACTTTTCTTGTATTTTTGAAATTCTGTTGAATGTTTTGAATGTAGTATCTATTTCGTTTATTCTCTAATACTTTATGAACTTTATTTCTTATTGTATTGTATTCTTATCTTAATTTTGAATCGAGTGGATTTGGTTTCCAATAGCGGAACAGTTTGTCACGTTTTTCGCATAATCGATTGACGTTATTTTTTTTTATTATCATCGATCCATGGTAGTTTATATTGATTAGTAGTATTTTGTTTGTTAAAATTATGTTTAATAATACTCGTAGCTGCTTTTTTAGCATTTTGAAAAGATCGTTTAATGAAATTAAAGATCTCAACAGGTGATTTCGTAGAGTTTGTTTGAAGCCATTTTACGTTTTTTAATTCTTTGTAAAGGATATCATAATCAATGACTTGTTTAAAAACCTCCCGTGTGTCAACACTAACTGAATCGCCCATGCGCGAGCATGATTGCTCGGTGATCCCAGTGTAATATCTAAAGCCGCGGCGTAATAAATTGTGAGACGTAAAATGTGGTCAATGCAGGACTTTGTGATAAGATTTAGTTTTCTTTTTATCCTAGTGTAGTCAGATACTCCACACATTAATCCGTACTCGCTGAGCATTTCTAGGTATGAGTCTGTAAGTGATGAGGACTTTTCAGGTCAATATTGGTATCGCCTATCAAGATTAGATTTCCTTTACAGAAAAACGTGGAAATGCATTTGCTCAACTCCATTATAGCCCGTCAAGTTATATAGATTTACAATACTATTGGAAATACCAGCCTCTGTTACAACTATTATGTCTACAGGGAAGGTGCAGTTGTGAATGACTTGTTGTAATTTCGTTAAGTTTTTTATCATAGATCTTATGTTAACGTGCAAACAAGAAATATTTAAATGACAGTTGCTAGGTAGCTGTTTGAAAAACGAGTTTGTTGAAGAACAATTTGTTAATTGATTTATTTGTTCTGACATACTATTACAGCTGTTTTTAATTACGAGAGCTATGATTTGAAAGTGAGTGACTAATTAAGAATCACGGAGCCTTCCGGCTGTTTTTGTATGCGATTAATATCATAAATAGTTCGGATATAAAAGATTCTACTATTGCTAGTTTTTCGATCACACACTTTTCCATCTTTGCACCATATAAATTGAGAAGATTTACCTAGTTGGGATTTTGCTGTATACAATAGTGTTTTACTCAATTTCGTAAGTGCTTCCCTGAAGTATACACGGTTTTCGACGGAATCCTGGGGGGTGTTGGGTATTAGAGCTTAGCTGTAAGCGTTCTTCTTTTGCTGACTTCAATACATCGGCTACAGATAGCTTTACTCTTCATTTCGACGAGAATCGGGCCAGGTTTATTTTTTGATCCGGGTAGGCGTGACGAGAATTGGATGTCATCTTTGTTTAATTCGAGTTTAACATCTATCGTTGCATGTACTTCTGGTATATCTTTTGGAGGTGTATCGGGTAACCCAGCTATTTCTAGAGTAGATGCAAGACTTTTTTTGTTCGTAATTATCCATCTCTTGTTCCATCGCAGATACTCTCAGTTCTAGATTTTTATTTTGTTAACTAGGTCTTGGTTTTTGGTCTCCAAATCCCTGATGGCACCATCCTGTTTTTTAATAGACTGCTCCATAGTAGAGATTTGATCACTCAAGAACTCCAGGGAGGCCTCGAGGTTGCGTATCTCCTCCTTAAAGGTTTTTTTTAAACTCGCGACTTATATCTTGTACTAGCTTGCGTGTGTTAATAGGCTGTAGTTTGGACCCTACTTTGGATTCATCATCTCCATCGTCGTCCTCTGAAATCATGAATGAAGATCTTCTGGAAATATTTTTTAAGCAATCTTCACAGCTCCACTCAATGCCCGGAGAGTTGCGTAGCGTATTCAGCTGCTTGTTGGATAGTTTAGAGCAGGTGGCATCAGTGTGAACTATCTTATCACATCTGCTACACTCTAGGCCTGGGGCTTTCTTCGTGATATTTTTTTTTACACTTAGAACATTTTTTTAACACCATTGTGGGTAGAATTAGGATTTCCGCTAGCAAACAGCCGACCTTTCGCTACGATGTCACGAGTCGACTGTATCTCATCAATCTTTATCATCAATCACAATCATATCTTCATCAATAATATAAAACAGAAATTAACATCATGAGGAAGGAAAATACTTAACCCTCCTTTTTGAAGTTCCGCAATCGCATAAAAAGTAGTCTACAAGTTGCCGCGGATCACTAACTACCTACACACAAAATTTCATGAAAATCTGTCCAGTAGTTTTTGCGTGAATCGGAAATAAACGGACAGACAGACAGATACACAAATTTCCAAAAACTACTAATTTGGCTTCAGTGCCCTTTATTTAGACCCCTGGAATTGTATTTTCCAGAAAATATTAGAAATCCAGACATGACATTTCTACAGATTTATTACGTGTATAGAATAGATGTATTTTTTAATCGATGGAAAAGTTATAACTGGACAGTAGTTTTGTAATCCCAATTATTCGATATCTATTTTACCAAATATCATGACCAGCAATAAACTAGTTGTCAACTGCGCGGGTCAACATAAAATAAGGGCACTCCAGCGCAGGTTAAAGGCAATTACATACTGACAAAAACGAGGAGACTTACTCAACATTAAAATAATGTGCGGTCTTCCATGTTTTTTATATAATTATATCATATATATCATATTTCATAAGTATAAGAAAAGAAAATCATAAATTTTACTGCTTATTGAACGGCCGTTCTAGATTTGATCCAGTTTTATTTTTTCCTAACATGAGAAAATGCAAACAATTAACAAATAAAAGACAAGGTATTTTTTATCAGAACAAAGGTTATAAACGAGCATACAATCCATCTGATGGTAAGTGGATGCTGTGCTCCATAGAGATCTATACTTATACTCGATTGTTAATCAAAATACAGATGTGTTGTCACCCATGAGGACTTAGATGGAATGCCTCGTTTCCAGTAAAAACCGTCTCCGGTTCTCAACACTCACCAACACACGCAACACAGCAGCATCTAGCTGCTATTTTACGCTGGTATTCTGTGAGGGCACGGTGCTAGGTGCCCGGTCGAGCCGACCCATTCGTGCTATACCACGTAAAGGTGGAGAAATCTGTATTAAAATTCTTGTTATTGCGTTTGATAATTTTCCCTTTTCAATGTTCCAGTCTAAAATCAAAGTCATGAGTGTATAATAAGAGGAAAATTAGTGGATCACAGATCTACGAAGATGTTAAGTTATATCAAACTTAGATACATATATTTAGATGCTTGTCTTCGTATGACTGCGAAGCTGTTATGGCCAATTTTGGAGTAACTATTATCGACCTCGCGACCTCTTACACTTAAAAGGCCAAGGCACGTTTTATATTTTCGTATAGATAAAAATAATCGATCCAGACTTAAATGTGTAAGTGAAAGCTTGAATTTTGTAACTATAAATATAAATCGATTGTGAAAATGAAGCAACTTCAAATAAAAATTTCGCTTTAAAGAAAGCTATAAAATACGTATAAAAATATATAAACTGAAATGATTTATATTTTATAAACATAAAAAAATGAAAAAAGTCGTAATATTTATAATTTTTATTATTGAACATTGAATGGTCACGCTAGATTACATCTAATTTTGTTTCTTATTTAAAATATTCTTTTAAAAAATAATATGTCAATTTCAAACTGCAAGTCATTTAAAAATAAAATACAATTGAGATATTCTATAATATCAAGCTCATTTGTGCTTTTCATGCTATTCGTCAACAAATGTTTCAGTTTAAAATCCCCGTTAAGAATTGTCGGAGGAAGTGACGCGAGCACAGATGAGTATTCATACGTCGTTCGTTTAGAAATACAGGATACGGTAAATTTTACAAATAACACTATTATTGCTAAGCATTATCATCTGTGTACGGGAGCAGCAATTTCGGCAACTTGGGTGCTAACTGCGGCCCACTGTTTAACTGATATACAAAGACCTACTTGGAAAATTGTAATAAGATACGGAGACGTGCGTAATTCACCATGGATTAACCATTCATTTAGTGATGTTTTATACACAGTCGGACATCCATTATTCACTATCACATACGGAGAGTATAACAACCGCGTAATGAAAAATGACGTTGGTCTAGTGCGGACGGCACCTATGAATATATCACGTTATATCAAAGTTAGTGCTACAGATTACTTGTCTTTGTATGGCCACGAAGCTGTTATGGCCGGTTTTGGAATAACTAGCGTCGCTGTCCCAGGAGGTAAAATTCAAAGAGAAGATACTCTTACACTGAAAAGGCCACTTCAAGTTTTGAAAGTGCTAATTTCTAAATGCTCCAATGATAAGGCGTTGTCTCCTGCCCTTTGCTTAGCTCCGAATTGCGGCAATAGAGCTATGAGTGTATGTGGAGGCGATTCAGGTGGACCACTTATCCATCTTTCGGGATTAGTAGGAGTATTATCTTTAGGATATCCTTCCGTAGAGTGCTTAAATCCAACTGAAAATAGGATTATACTTGTCTCTGGTAATGTTTTACCAATTAGCCCTTACATTGAATGGATATACAGTTATGTCTTAGTATGAAACAATTATAGCTATTTTATCTTAAAAATTAATTAGTACTATTAAAACGTTAAACTTTAAATCGAAATAAAAAAAATCCCTAGAATTACTTCCACATGACTACTCTTGAGAACTTTTTATGTTTATGCTTTTATAAATATGTTAATAAATTTAATGTAAATGAGAAAACTGTTAAAAGAGCTTAATATTATGTTATTTTTATGTTCCATTTTGAATAGAACATAAAAATATCATAATATTAATAAAATTATACATAAGAGTCTAACAACTTCTGTGGTAACAATATCAAATCAATTTATATTTTACACCATAAACGAGTATTAATAAACTATAGTGTATAACTCTAAGAATATAACTCATAACAATACATCCAATTTTACTCGTGCGATAAACGAATAACCTTTATGATAATTTGATGTTCAACTTAAATATTTATGCATCCCAATCACGTGAGAAAATATCCCCAATATTATAATAATAATAATAATATTATATATTTTATTTTTCTTCTTAATATTATATTCTTAATATATCCTTATTCTGCTTGTAATCATAACACTGGACCACATAGCATTATTTTTAATTTAATTTGAAATTTATTAATGATTTCTTATATTAACACGAACATTTCACGAGGGATCTGTCACAACAAACACCTGACCGCCGAGCTTCAGCACGTCAAGCAGGTAATGCACGACAACAAGCTTCGCGTGCCGCGCCTACGTTACAGTGACCGAGTGAAACCGGCTACAGTCGAGCGTGTGCCTGATGTAGTACCATAATATGTCAGAGGTGTCACATACAAAATTAGCTACATCTTGAAGCGAGCTTCGATGAGAACAATCTACAAGCCGCAGAAGAAGATTAGTCACTTCTTACAATCCGTCAAGTGTAATATCTCTCTACAAGATACAGGAGTGCAAAAGCTTGGTTGTGAATTTGGTCTCTCGTATATAGAGCAAACGAAGAGATACCGTGTCAAAGAACATAATAGCTGACATGATGCACCGATGCTCCGGGAAGTCTGCAGCTTGTGATCATTTCCTAGACGGCCCCCGCCATTACATCAGACTTTATTGACCACAAATCCTTACGAAAGAACATCGAATATCAATAAGCATGATACGAAAATAAAAATAAAACCTCCCCATTTTAATAGAGAAGGAGGCTGGGTACTACCACCTGCTTGGGATCCTGTAATTAATAAAATTAAAATTAACCCAAGCGTACCACTGTAAGACTTCTAGACACAGTAAGTACATTCTGCGTAGATCGGACTTAAACTAATAATTAAAAAGCTGAAGGAACTCCGAGTTAAATTTGATATTGGGACGTCAATCACCTCAGTTCCTCGTGATAGTGGGTGCTGCAAAACGCCCGAAACGTCGGGAATTAAAAATAAACGCAATAAAATCCGTAGAAATAGTTTAATTATTATTAGCATATTATTATAAATGACTTAAAATTAATATTATAAGTAAACTGTTTTGTTTGGAATCATTATCTTTAATTGAGGATCTAGTATTGTATCTATACTCTAAGCTACTCTTTGATGATCACGTAACGCATATAACCAATAAAGCCTTTCAGCATTATGGATTTGTCATACGGACATGTTAATCCTACAAACGTCTTACCACATTTTTAACATTATACAAACCTCTAATAAGATTACATGTAGAATATTATGCATAATTTATACTTATGGGGTTCAAAATATTAAAATAAGTATAGTTTACAGTTGGAGCTTGTTCAACGAAAGTTTTTAAAATCAGGAATGAACAGGAGCTAGGTTTTTAAAATCAGCAGCTTTAAATGTAATTCTAATGAATGTTAGGGACTTTTATTAAGAAAATTTAGTATTTTATCTTTAGAATCAAGAAGAATTCTCTTGATTCAATCTGCTTTACAATATCTGCCATAACATATTTGACTGCAATGAGCTCACCAATCAAATATACAGTCGTATCGTAGTCGTTCAAAGCGTATAGCTTCATTCACATCAAATTTTCTTCCCATAATCAAGTAGAACAAATGCCGGTACGTCTGCAACTTTAAATCTTATAATTAAATTAATATATACAACAACAAATTTAATTACATAAATATTTTTAGATTAACTTCTTCTAAATTTATAAAAGCTGTGTATGAGGTTTTATCGGGATTAAATTCATTTTAAAGTTATTGTTTACTTACATAGAGCAACATGGACTACCGGCGGATCGGCGGCGATGGCCCATCTTTATTTATGTTTAATTAGATTATTTATTATCAATCATTATTATCATTATTATCTAGTTGAGACAGTTACAGACCAATCAGTCTCCTCAGTACACTGAGAAAAGTTTACGAGAGACTCACATTGAATCGCCTCCGTAAACACGTCTTCACAAACAAACTTATTCCAATGAGGTTGTTATAATTTAATTTGCTTAATTCCGCGTAAAGAAAGAAAATTATGTGTCCTGTCCAGTTTTAAGGGGACCTCCCACCCTTCCTCAATTGCGCGCACTATACCCGTCACCGTCAATCCTAGCACTACCACGCCCAACACCACTACACTAGGCACGACACACACTCTCGAAAATACGACACGTGTTTCGCCTCTACACGAGGCATCCTCAGGTCAAGTAGACTGTGCGGAGGCTGGCCGCTAAGTGAGCGGCGAGCCGAAACTACTGCTATTTTTACTACTTGCTGACGCAACCGCGCTCTAATTACGTAGCGAGCGATTACGTCATGCGACCAATCACCACCTGACGTACACAGATATTTGCTGTAAAATTAAGAACATACTATTTATTAGCTATTTTTTAAGGTATGAAACCTAAGTAGGTCAAACTGCCAACATATCGACGAGCAGTTTGAGGTTTAACTGCGTACAGAGAATTGCGTACGACAAGCTTTTGTTTCTTTTTGATTACTTATATTGTCAATGATATTCTTTGAATAACCGTTAGAAACCGCAATTTGATAAATCACATTAAGCTCTTTTAAATAATTTTCTTTACTTAATAGCACAGTAAACAAACGATTAATATAACAATAAAAACGGCTAATTGCCACGGATGACACGATGACGCAGGAATGACCGTGTCGGTATGAGTAGTTGGCTTTCGATAAATTTGAAATTCATGTAACGACTCTTTTCTCGTTATTGTTAAGTCGAGAAAATTAAGAACACAATCTTGTTCGAATTCAAGCTTAAATTTAATTTTGTCTTGGATTTTATTTATTTTTTTAAGGAAAACATTCAGTTGCCTCTTTGTGACAGTGCAGTAAATAGTTATGTCGTCTACATATCGATAACAATATAGATATTTTGATTGACAACTATTTTATTTATTTATTTATTTATTCTTTATTGCATTCCTTAATATAAAAGAATACAAAGGGCGGACTTAATGCCTTGAGGCATTCTTTACCAGTCAACCCATGGAGTGGTGAGAATTTGACGTAGGTGTAGCAATATAGAAAAAAAAATATAAATGATAATTAATTACGTTATAATATATACCTTTTACTAATGTATACAATAAATAAACTATAGAAATATCTCCTAATTATACATATATACAAATATATACATACATACATAAACATACATATATACATATCAACATACATATATATAGTACATATAAATAACTATGAATATATACGTCTAACAATATAAATGACATGGATGATTCATGTAAATGTTGTCTTTAATAGATGATGCCAACTTTTTAAAAGCAAACTTATTGGGAGCTTTTCTGATGTCATCGGGCAAGGGTTCCAAAGGCGTGTAGCCTGAACTGTAAAGGTTATCATAGAACTCGGTGAAGTGAACTGGAATACATATTTTGTTGTTAGAAGAAGAGTGTAGAACCTCATCATGAGATGAGGAGAGATAGTGAAATTTACTCTTAAGATAAGCGAAAATACGTCATTTAATATGGAAAAAGAACAAGTAATATTCTGGAAATACGCCTCTGCCGAATTGTAAGCAATTAAGCTTAGATCTATATTGCGAAATATGGTCATACTTACGAAGCCCGAAAATAAATCTTATGTTATTGTGAAGGCGTTCCAGCTTGTTCAGAAGATCCTGGGACAGATCCGGTAACACACATCTGCATAATCAATTATGGGTAATATGAGCGATTGGACAAGCATGATCTTAGACTTTGTGGGGAAAATGTTTTAAACGATACAGAGAACGTGGCGTAATGACTTTACGACTCACTGAAACCTGAGTTCTCCAATTCAGCGTGCTGTCAATGTATGGCCAAGATTTTTACAGGCATACTGAACGGTATTGTAATCCCATTGTAATAAATAGGAGGTAAGTCTGCAAGATTAATCTTGGCTAGCATCCTTGAGCTACCCAGTATAGCTTGGCATTTCAAAGGATTGACCAACACTCCATAACAGTAGACCAATCTTTGATAGCTGATAAGTTGTCATTTAATTTTAATCCCATAATGGATATCCCCAATTTCAGCTTGCACGTATAGCTGAAGGTCATCAGCATACAGATGGTACGAGCAATCTAAGATGGAGTAATAAAGTTTATAAAATTGAAAAAATTATAGGAGAAAGAACCGCCTTGCGGCACACCAGCTTCCACATCAGCCCAAGCTGAGGTCATTTGCCCAGACTGACTGCTGTCGACCGCGAAGATAAGATGCAAACCATTCCAATGCTGTAGGGCATTTAGATGAGACAGTATGGAAAGAAGGATTTCATGATCAACTGTGTTGAAAGTATTTGAGAAATCAACTAGTACCAGTACTGTTACTTTTTTCTTCAAACCTTGTCTAATATCGTCTGTGACGTTAATTAAAGCAGTACTGGTACAATGACCAGGGCAAAACCCAGATTGATATATACTCAATAGGTTATGTTTCGAAATAAATGTAGAAATTTGCTTGTAAACAGGATTCTAAAATTTTGGAAAGAAAGGTAGAATGGATATAGGGCGAAAATGATTGGGAAGAATGGGGTAGGAACTTTTAAGAGGCTTTATGAAAGCCTTTTCCAAAGATTAGGGTACTGACATTAATCAAAGGAAAAATTTATAATATGGGAAATTGCCGGAAGAAGGTGCTCTAGTATAAATACTACCATGTGTCTACTAATCTCATCATAACCCACCGCCTTGGACTGAATTGCTAAAATAGACTTTTGACATCATCCTGAGAAACAGGAGAAATTAAAGATAGGTATATTAGGAATTTGCACAGAAGCAATGGAAGCCACAGTTGAGAGCAAATTAAGGTCCATTGCTGTTACAAAGCAAGAAATGTTGGTTGATTTCATCAAGTGATAGAGAAGGACCACAATCCAATGTAGCTGGCCCGCAAAGCCCAAAAGATCTAAGAAATTTCCACACTTCGGCGGGAGAAGAGTTATTAATACAATTATGGAAATATCGGTTTAGCTGCCCGTACCATTTGATTGCACCTATTCCTGCTGCTTTAAAGACAACCAATTTTCTTCAGAACGTTCTCTCTTAAAACGAAGAAAAGCTCGATTTCATCTAGACATTGCCAACCCCGCCCTCTGTCATCCATGGGGCTGGGGACGCTTCAATGTAACCTTGTGAACTGGGGCATGAGCATCATAAAGGCTGAGAATATTTTGGTTAAGAATAGAGACTTTATCGTCGACTGTAGGTGCTGCAATAAATGAGGCTAGATCGAGATGAAGAGCGTCATCCTTAGCTTGTCAAAATCTATTTTAGAAAAACTGCAGATGCAGTACAGAAGGGAATATTTGGGAGGTTTAAACGCCGAAGCATAAATCAAGTCATGGTGTGAACCCAAAGCAGGTAACTGTCGTGCATCATCACATGATCAGGAGAAGCAGCAAATATAAGATCAATCAATGAGTCATCGGTTCCAATATTGTGATGAGTAGCCTTTAAAGGAATAATAGAAAGATTAACCGACTCAACAATTGAAAAAGCTTTTGGAACGAGGACAGTTTTCAATAAATCTGGAAAGTCACCCATGATTATACAGTGTGAGTACTCAGAACAAATATCAACAAAGCCATATCTAAAGTAGCGAAGTAGTCTGTCGAAGGGGCAATACACTACCCCTAGAAGCATCCTTATACCCTTGACATCAAGTTCCAAAATAAAAACTCTGAAGAGGCAGAATAGCAGGAAGGAGATGCTAAAACAATTTTAGGAATTGATGCGTGTAGGTAAATGGCTACACCACCTCCACCTTTTCCAACCGATCATTCCTAACAAGTACAAAGCCGGGTAGGTGATATAAAGTTGACGGTAATGAAGCTTCAGCCAACTTTCCGACACTAATATGCCATGAATATGCTCGGATGAAAATGAAGCTTCGAGTTCGGTGTAGTGGCTCGGGATACTTTGAGCGTTTATGTGACATATGTTCAGAGAGTTGTTAAAAGACGTAAAAACTCCTTTGAGTAGTTGGTGTAAATCAAGCGCACTGTCGTTGAAAGAATCATCGCAAGAGTAAAATGATATTGCAGAAGAATCATTTGCCGAGCTAAACGACTCAACATCAGACATAATTCATAAACTAAGATAATACATAGATTAAATAAATATTTTAAAAAAAAACTAAAAAAAATGATATATAAAATATAAAAGTAAGGTATGTAAACTATAAAACTAATTTATAAGCTAAAACGTAGTAAACATAAACAACACCAACCCATCAGTTAACCGTTTACAAAGTAAACTTAATATAAATAAATTTTATGTGCAAACTTATATAAAATAAAATATCTGACGTGGCAAAATATTTTTGTCTAATAATATAAATGTTCCACAATAGGTATCTCACAAAATAATAAGAGAAAATGTCTACCATAATAAATCGATTACAAAATCAAAGTACAAAATCGATATTGGCTGTATGGTACATTTGTCCTTTGCCTATCAAGGATTAAGAAAAAAAAAGTCAAAATTAAAAATCAAATAGAAAATATTATGTATAGTTTTAGGTACATTTATAAAAGTAAAAACAATAAGTATTGTTAGCACAGATTATAAAGATGATTATAATTAGACTATTACCATAGCTATTACCGTTAACATGCATAGCATAGATAAACCTACTAAATAAGTAAGACTCCTCTACTAAGAAACTAAAAAGAAAACTAAGCTTATGCAAGTTATGTACTATACATGAAACATGATTAAAATCTATTTTGATTTACAAGGACAAACATTCCAAAGAGTTTATAATACAACGAAAAGAACTTATAAAAAAGAAAAAAAATTACAATAAAATAGCTATTACAAGCGAACTCCTTATAACTATAGACCTATAGACATAATAGTGTTCTATGCACAGTTGTAATCAGAGCCATGAAATAAGTACTTAATATTAAATAATACAAAAAAGGATACAAGGATATAAAAGATAGTTTAAGTAAGCTATTTTTAGCTATTAAACAGCAGGACCTTTTAGGATCCTCTTTCTGCCCCACCAAACCATCTTGATTTGCTAGAAATCTCACACTGACTTTTGTGCTTGAAGAACTATGCTGGGTTTGAATGGGCTTCTGCAACAATAGTAACGCCACTATTAGAAGCTATGCCATGTCTAGCTGGTGAACAATCGACAGGAAACTTTCCAATGAGAGAATCAATCTCTTCTTCAGTGGAGATCTTTGCCCGTTGGTTATTGGGGAGTTTTATAAAAATTGTGCCATCGAAGGCCCACACATTCTTCAATCCAAAATGTTTGCGTGCTTTTTTATGAACAGATTGCCTCATTTTGGTTAAAAAATCAGACACCGATATTTGAAAGCCCTTCAACTTAGTTTTAGCTTTCCACACCTCAGACTTTATGCGATGCTCTTGAAATTGTACAAGAATTGGCCGTGACTGACCATCCTTTTGAACACCAATTCGATGACAGCGTAAAAAGGATAAATTTGTTACATGTGGGATACCCATTTTATTATGTATGATGCCCAGTATTTCTTGTCCAACATTAAGTTCAGGAGAGTCGGAGATCCCATTAAATAGGAGAATGTTCTGCCTATGCTGCATATCAATAACATCAGAAGATTGAGTACAGAGCTAACAAGGTCTTTAAATTCATAAAATTCCTCACGGAGTTGATTAAGAGAGTTATTACTTGGCGTAGAAGCAGCCTTTAATCTGTTTTCAAAATCAGCCATCTTGCGACTCCAGCTTCCTTCAAGTTCTCTCTGCATTTCCATCAGATACTTCTGCCATTGCTTGCAATATTTCCAGTGATATCAGTGAACACAAAGTGAAGTGCCAGTGAGTGATATAGTTTGCAAAACGAAATTACACTGATGGGTGGTATGAGTAAGTCACAAATATTTTATATGAACATATATTTCAATATGACTTCCAAAGAAAAAGTAATAGAAATGTAATTAATAGGTAAATATAGTCCCAACACTAGTTTAAAATAATTTAAATTTAAATAAAATGTAAGAGCAAATTAGACAGATGTTACTTGTTGCACACCTACCCACCAAAAAAACTATATGCTACACAATATCGTATACTCGCAAAAAAAGTCCAGTTACGACTACCACATAAATCAGAAGGCCTTGAATAGAGTAACTACAATCAGGGACTTAGGCTTAATTATGGATTCGACCTTATTATTTATTCCACATATTGATCACATATTAGATTCGGCTTTTAGAAATATAGGTTTTATACTACGAATAAGTAAACCCTTTAAACGTCCCGAAACTCTAAAAATTTTATACTTCTCTTTTATCAGATCTTTCCTTGATTTTTGCAGCACTGTTTGGAGCCCCTGTTATGAAGTTCATATTAGGAGAATAGAAAGAATTCAAAAATTGTTTATTACATCCCTAAATTATCGCCAAAATATTTTAAATCAGTCATACACCGATTCATTAAAAAAGTACAACTTACTTTCTCTTTGCAATAGGGGTAAAATGTTTGACATATTATTTCTATACAAAATTATTAATAATCTTGTCGACTCCTCGTTGTTACTTAGCAGATTGTCATTTGTTTCCCGAGTCCGTCTGCCAGTGCGCTCCTCACGTTCAAAACTACTTTTCGTAACTCCACGATATCATAAAAATTATACACGTAACTCATTTGTGTATCGTTCCACTAACGTTTACAATAAAAAATTCACAGATATTGATTTATTTAATACTTCAGTATCAAAGCTTAAATCCGCTCACTTTCAATGTTTGGCTTTTGAATAATCTAGTTACCCATCACTGAAAATGATGCAGCACTCAATTCGCTAATTGAATCTGAATTGAATCTGTCAGCGTTATAATAATCAGATTTTTAACATAGGTTTTTCTTCTCTCTTTTCCTTATTTGCACACCAAATTTTAACTAGTTACCTTATCATAGAAATTAGTGTATTAATAAATAAATAAATTTATAATGTCCTTTAGTCCTAAAGTGGCTCAATAAGTTCAAAATATTGTAAAAGTTTAGTTAAAGGCATTATAGGTCTTTAGTTATATTAATATTTATCCATGTTACTATCTTTATACATGACTGTTTGTTGCCTTAAATAAATTTAAAAAAAAATGTTGTTTTTCGAAATTATCCATAAAATGTCCGTCATAAGAGGACTTAGAGGACCTTATAAAACCCATGGCTAGCCCTTCTTTTTGTAGATAGAAGTGGTTATTAAACCGGAAATAGTTTTCTTTCATACAGAGAGAGGTTAAGTTACGAAGATCATTTGTTTCCCCGGGATGTAGCCGACGTTTATTGAAGAGATCTGCGAGTATACGCAAACAGTCTGGGGATGGGATATTTGTGAAAATACTATCAACGTCTAAAGATAACAACATAGATTTAGGATGAATACGAATATCTTTAATCTTGGAAATAAGATCTAAACTATTTTTAAGGCTGTAAGTTGGAAGGAATCCAGATTTCTCCCGCAGAAGGAAGTTTAATTTTTTAGCAAGGAAATAAACTGGTGCACCTATATATGATACAACTGGACGAATAGGTACCTGTTCTTTATGTATTTTAGGTAACCCATATAGAAGTGACAACTTATCCGTTGGAAATTGAACATCGGAAAGATTTTTAACTCAGGGATAAAATTGGTGTTATTCAGTATGTATGTTGTTAAAAGTTTGGTAGCGAAAGAAATTCAGTCTGTGCCCGCTTCTTACCATTGCGATCCGGAGTTCCCTGTTTTTAATTCACTAAAGCAGAGAATAAGGGACAACGATCTTATTGTTACTGTGGTGCGATGACAGCGCTGCCACATCACCCGACGTGATATGAACACGCAACCAAGAACCTTCGGAAACTACAACTTCAAATCCACTGTGTGGCAGGTGGCAGGAAAAGGGGAGATCTCCCGCCGGGCAAGGTGTTCTGCCCGGGGAGCGGCCAACGATCCGAGTGGTAGTTCGGAGCTATTGTATATAATATACTGTTTTTAATTCGGAACTTTGATAGCGCGATTTAGGCTTCGATGTATTTTCGCTTGTGGTGCGACGACAGCGCCGCCACATCACTAAAGCCGACAAGGGCAATAGTGTTGTTATTATGGATAATAGCGGGTATAGCCAGAAGGTTAACGATGTCATCCAAGGTTGATGACTTTAAGCTTTTGGAGTCTGACCCGTCCAAAAAGTTTACTTCGGACATTAAAGTATGTATACAATAGTCATCATATGTTTTTCCCGACCACAACGTGTCTCGCAGCAGTCTTGTTCCAATGAATCCAATCTATCAAGCATCCATTTTATATGGGTTACCTAATATACATAGAGAACAGGTTCCTATACGTCCAGTTGTATCATATGTATATAGGTGCACCAGCTTATTTCCTTGCTAAAAAATTAAACTTCCTTCTGCGGGAGAAATCTGGATTCAATCCAACTTACAGCCTTAAAAATAGTTTAGATCTCATTTCCAAGATTAAAGATATTCGTATTCCTCCTAAATCTATGTTGTTATCTTTAGACGTTGATAGTATTTTCACAAATATCCCATCCCCAGACTGTTTGCGTATACTCGCAGATCTCTTTAATAATCGTCGGCTACATCCCGGGGAAACAAATGATCTTCTTAACTTAACCTCTCTCTGTATAAAAGAAAACTATTTCTGGTTTAATAACCACTTTTATCTACAAAAAGAAGGGCTAGCCATGGGTCTTCTAAGGTCCTCTAAGACCTCTTATGGCGGAAATTTTATGGATAATTTCGAAAATCAACATAAAGTTGTCAATCAAAATATCTTATTCTGTTATCGATTTGTAGACGACATAATTATTTGCTGGACTGGCACAAAGTGGCAACTGGATGTTTTACTTAATAAAATAAATAAAATCCAAGACAAAATTAAATTTAAGCTTGAATTGGAACAAGATTGTGTTCTTAATTTCCTCGACTTAACAATAACAAGAAAAGAGTCGTTACATGAATTTCAAATTTATCGAAAGCCAACTAATCATACCGACACGTTTATTCCTGCATCATCGTGTCATCCGTGGCAACTCACATTTTGCCAAACATCTCTTGGACACTGGACACAGCCTAACCAATGACCACTCCCTTATAGTCTTACATACTTGTAATAAAGGGCTACGACTGTGAGTGCTGGAACAATTTGAGATGTTAAAAAATAATAACGGTAACGTTGCACTCCTGAATGAACAAAAAAATCGCCTCTCTTAAACATATTTAAGCCTGCTCCTTAATAACATACAGCCTTGCAACAAGGTCGTTTGTCATCCTCACGGTGCGGTGGCCAGCGATTGGTTGCGTGGTTGGAGGGTAGGCGGACGTTTCGCAGTGGTCTGTTCTTAATTTTACAGCAAATATCTGCGTACGTCAGGTGGTGATTGGTCGCATGACGTAATCGCTCGCTACGTAATTAGAGCGCGGTTGCGTCAGCAAGTAGTAAAAATAGCAGTAGTTTCGGCTCGCCGCTCACTTAGCGGCCAGCCTCCGCACAGTCTACTTGACCTGAGGATGCCTCGTGTAGAGGCGAAACACGTGTCGTATTTTCGAGAGTGTGTGTCGTGCCTAGTGTGGTGGTACTTGCGTTGGTAGTGCTGGGATTGACGGCGACGGGTATAGTGCGCGCAATTGAGGGAGGGTGGGAGGTCCCCTTAAAACTGGGCAGGACACATAATTTTCTTTCTTTACGCGGGATTAAGCAAATTAAGTTATAACAACCTCATTATAATGGATTTCCGCACAGTAACGTCAGATTCTATTAATTATAATAAACTTATTCCAGACGAGCAGTTCGGATTCAGACCCGAACACTCGTGCACCTACCAGTTACATCGCCTCACAGAATACATTCTAAAAAGGATTCAACCACCCACAAAGAAGTTGCAGAACCAACATGACCAGTGCCCTCTTCTTCGATTTCGCGAAATCATTTGACAAAATCTGGCACAACGGCTTGCTTTATAAGCTGTATAAACACAACGTGCCTAATAGGCTCAGCCACATCATCGGAGCCTTTCTTGCCAATCTTCACTATAGCAGACTATCGAATAGAGGGTACTCGGCTTACTAAGCGCCCATTCAAGACTGGAGTCCCAAAAGGCTCCGACCTCTCCCACTACTCTTCACACTCTTCACGAGTGACATCCTGAAGGACCCAGTAGTGAATACTGCTCTGCTCGCCGATGACACGGCACTTTTCGTCGCGCATCACAATAAAATAATCCTCACTGAGAAGCTCCAAATAGCCGTCAACTGCTTAGGCAAGAATCGAAGTGGAATCAGAGAAAAGTGTAGCAATACATTTTCAAAGGACCTCCACTTCCAATCGTCAAAACATAAACCCCAAGAAAGCGTTGGGTACGATCACCCTGTACGGCCGCCAACGGCCAAATATCTAGGGGTTACATTCGACGAAGGTATGATATTCGCGAAACACATTCGCAATGTCCGCAACCGTGCAAAATTCGTTACTAGTCGCCTCCACCAAGAAGCAAGAGCAAACTGTCCTTAAGACACAAACTCCATCTACACAAAGCGTGCCTGAGACCAATCATGTCTTACGCAAGCTTAGTATTCGCGCACGCGGCCCATAGACACTTGTACGACCTCCAAGTCGTCCAAAATAAATTCATTCGCATAGCCACCGGAGCTCGGTGATACCAGCGTAACTCCGACTTAAACAGAGATTATCAACTTCCGACTATCTCTGAGTATTTCAAGGAAATGTCTCGGCGCTACTTCAAGAGGGCCGAGATACATCCCAACCCTCGCTCCGACTTTGAATGTTACGGATAGCCTCCGGAGGCCCTGTAACGTTCTTATCGAAGCCCCCGTTCCGTTAGATGCCGACGACCGACATGTCGCCGGCCAGTCACACATAAACACTACACACTCACATAGTGCCACAAACACTGTTAGATCAACAACGGATGGGACGCAGCGAGTCCGCAGATGGGCGCGCCGCACACCCATTCACACCGCGTACACACCGTACACTCGCGTCCCTGGGCGGTTCTCACCGTCCAGAACATCGGACGATACGAGTTATCCATCAGAACCGGTGTCCGCTCCTTTGTTCAGATGGTGGTTAGACAACTCATCCATGTCATGTTGCGGTTCTCGACGACATCGAGGAGTATTTGATGTTGATGTGATGATTATGTGATAACTGAACACAATTATATCCTACCCCCAGTTTGTCGATTTTAGTGCAGCGTCGCTTTTGCAACGTTGCATTAAAATAAATAATCTTCCCTCTTTTTTATAGCCTTTCAGGCCGCGAGCCCTTAGTCCAATGAAGCTGTAAGAGCCGCATAGCATTAATATAACAGAAACCAGAGACCTTCTTCAACTATAATTATTGATACCGCGCATTGTGCCTAGAACGCTGACTAGCGTTCTAGGCACAATGCGTTTCGTGGCTGAATGGCTATACTAATTACATAAATATTGAGATTTATTGTCTGCGATCCAATGAAAGGTGTAGTTCAGAATATTCTCGACATTCCGAAAATACATGTTAAAAAAATATAACTTTATTAGGATTTATTACTTAAAATATTTTTATAAAACTGAAGTATCCAACGAACTTACAGTCCACCTAACGATGGTAAGTGGCTACTGCAGCCCATTAAAACTTGCAGCTAATTTCAAACTAAAAGAGTCGTTGTCACCTCTACGGACTGAGATGGAATGCCTTACAGCCTGTATTTATACCGGTACTAGGTAAGAGAGTAACACCTTCCCAGACGATCTCCTAGACATATATGGGGTCCTACTACTTAGTTCATAGATAAACTTCAAAAATTGTTAATATAAATTCTCTGAAAGAAACGCTGTTCTTAAAAATGATATGCGTATTATGTTTATGTTTATATAAATTAAAGTTAGTAACTAAAACCAAACTGCGATAGGAAATGTAAAATACAATTTTTAGAATATTGCAAAACATATTCAGATACCTATTGCTATTCAGGTAACTTTAATAAATAAATTATAATATTCTAATAACAAATTAAGTTTCAATAAGTAATTTTATTAATAAGTGTTTATGGCTGAAACTACAACACATCCGTGATGTAGTTTTTCCCTTAATGCACCTTTATGTTACTGTTACAGCCTATTAAAGTCCACTGCTGAACATAGGCCTCCCCCATAGATTGCCTCATTGGGGGGTTATTTGCCATAGTTACCACGCTTGTAAATCGGATTAGCAACCTTTTATACGTGGTAATAAACTATAAAATAACATATACTATACTCATCACAACGCTCAAAATATGACGTGTCACCTGTGGATGACACTGGGCATTATTTATTATTGCAACTATTGGTTTCTTTTGGATTGCTTTGTAGTAGTGAATGGTATGTTGAAGCATGTTTACGTTTTACTGGTTGACGTTAGATGAGATTGCCGAGGAGTTGCAAGTCGGGGAGGACCCAGGGAATGTTATTTTATCTTCCTGATGATGGTATGGTAACTGGTGAAGACAGTGGGGATGAAAACGAGGCTAATATTATATTTCTTCCTAGTTGTATGCTTCGGTCTCAAGTAGAACGACGAAGTAGACCTTTCTGGCTCTGAGAAAACTTGAGTTAATGACCACAAATTATTAGGAACAGAAGTCGATGTTTCTACACCAAAGAAAAAATATAAAAAAGGAAATACTATAAGAAGATGGTACACCAACACCCTTTTTACTACTTGTGGTAAAGAAGACTGTAAAGAAGAAGTTTTTATACACTTACAGAAGGAGATGACAGCCCTCAAGATGCAGTCAGAAATGAACCTAGGAGCTGCGGTTATTCTGGAACTCCACTTCAGATTACCAAAAGGATTGGGACCGTAAAACTTTTTTACTAGGTTACAATTACTCAAGTATTTGCAAAAGCAAAATGTTAAAAATTATTGCAGCTAGATGGCATGACAACAGTATCATCACCGTTGCATCTAACCGCCACGGATTGAGTCTTGTCACAAAAGTTGATGATATTAGAGTTTTAAAAAAAAGCGATCGAAAATTAGAGTGGTTTGCCTAGCTAGTATCAGGATTTACAACAAGTATATGGGTGGAGTAAACTATTTTCACGACAATGTTGACTACATGGTATTCGCGGAAAAAAGTGGTGGTATCCTGTTCGCTTTTGGTATAGACGTTGCTTGCCAAGATAACTGAGCTGTGACTTTCATAGAAACGTTACTGCTATCTACCTGCAAAGATATGATAAGCCTCCTCCAACCCGTGATTATGCCTGTGGAGTTCCAGTCCAGATTAGAGTGCCTGGTGAGGTGAGGTCTGCAGGTATTGCCGATGACCATGTAGAAGTTGTCTGTTCGCAGCGGCAATGTGGATATTGTCATCAACGTACGCGAATAATGTGCACCAAGTACAATATTGGTTTGCTTCTAAAGTTCTAGTATATGTTCCATGGTAATAAAACGCTTCTTTCTTATATGTCAATAAATATTTCTTTTATAAAAACGGATGTTTTATTCCTACCGAAAGAAAGTGAATAACTTTAACTTTATGAGCTGTTTACTATAAACAATGCCCAGTGTCACCTATAGGTGACACCCCTATAAAAATAAGTGGGGGTAGTTGTCTTATTTTTATTTTATTTTTGGTCTATACTAAATGTACTTGTACCATATAGTAAAAGAAAGTATTATTTTTTTGATAAACATAGGCATGGGAATTAAAAAGTTAAATTATTAAGTTTAAATTAATATTTAAGTCGAATGTTAAAATAAAGTTCTATAATGTATGTAATTATTAATTATTAAATGTTTGTAATTATCAAAAGTAATAGGTACTTATATAAAAAATAAAGCAGCCATTATGTATTCCGTATCCCCGTTTTTTATTATCACATCAAAAAATTTTATAAAATATATAAATATAAATAGGTATATACGTAGTTAAGTTATATGTTAAAAAGCAATATGTAAAAAAAATGCCGGGGAAACTGTCCACGGCAGTAAATATTTTTCTCCAAAAATCATAACTCGAAATTACAACTTTCCGATCTGATTCTTGGGGAGTTTTTTTAAGTTTATCGGGAGAGTCACCTTGTATTTTTCACATTTGAATAAATCCAACAAAAGGCAGGTTATCCAAAAAAAATCCAACAAAAGGCAGGGTATACCAAATTGAAGAAGTATATAAAAGTTAATAAATACATAAGGAAAGTACAAAAATTAATAAAAAATAAGATTAATACCAAAAATTATGTTAATTTATGTAAAGAAAAGCAAGCATTGATATATGAACTTAAGTTGTATTCAATTGAGGTGGATAACATAAAAAAATGTTATGAGACTGACGTAGAGTGCCTTAAATCAGAAATGTTATCACTTACTAGCTCCCTTCAAACTGTGTCCAATAAATATAAATCAGCCCAAAACGAAATAAAAGAACACATACTGGCTATGGATAATCTGGTAAAGACATGTAAATATAATGAGGGCGTTTTGACTCCTTAGTTAAACATCAATGTGGTGTCATCAGCATTCAATACCAGCTTCTTCAGAGTCGGTGTGTGCTGATAATATTATACCACCACCAAAACTCTATGACAGTGCCATAGCAGGCTTAAAATAAATAATGACTCAAATATTAACAAAATAATATAATTGTGTATAGCGATGACATGGGAAAAATCTAGGCATAACTTTAAATAACTCTTTAAAGGGACAAAAATTACAAATTGCATGCCTGGAGCATCTTTTAGTGACATCCTAAATAAAATTATAGTTACTAAATTTTGCCCAAATAGTACAATAATAATTTTTGTTAGAAGAGCAGTGTAAACAAACAGTTATTAAGATATATTGAACAACTTAACTTAAATATACACAAAATTGTCTTGTTCACACTGCCTTACATACAGAGAGATTGCCACAGGAAAATAATCTAAGACATAATTTAAATATACAATTGAATAATTTAATATGTAACAATAATTTAAATTTGACATGTAATGGATAATAATGACAAATTTCATTTAATTGACATAAATAATTTAATAAAAAGTTTTGGACAAAAGATAGGTATTACTATCCAAATATAATTTAGACTGGTACAAATTATATCTTATTATTTACTTTTAACTCAGCCAAGTTTTTGGCTACCAAGGCTGCTTTTATTGAGCATGATAATCATTTGACATTTAATTTGGAATCAGTTCCAACTAATTTAAATTAGTAAATGCGACAATAGAGGCAATCTCTAGCAATAATAAGAGTTTAATTAATTTCGAATGCAGCCCACAAATAAGTAATAAAATTGTTTACACCTGGTGCATCAAAACATACAAGGCATGATGGGCAAATAATTGGAAGTTGAATTGTTTTAAATAGCAACAATATACATATCCTTTGTATTACTGAACATTGGCTAAAAGATTATAATTTCATAATTTCAGAAATCACCAGGTGGTCAGTTCCTTCAGTAGAGAAAAAGTTTACGTTGGCTCCTTAATATTAGCAGATAAATCTTTATTATATAAAGAACGTAAGGATGTTGTGAGCCTCTCTGTTGAGCGAACTGTAGAAATGGCTTGTGTCGAGCTCAGAGCACCTCATTGTTGTAAGTGTTTACAGACCCTATGTGCTACATGAGACTATTTTGAAAGAATTCTGGAAGAAGTTTTGCTCAAACTTAGTAAACAGAACAAGTCTGTTGTAATATGTGGAGACTTTAACATCAATCTCCTTGAAACTTCCTCCATTAGTATTAAGTTTAGCTCATTGTTTAAATCGTATAATCTTGTTAATTTATTCTTAGAACCAACACGTATTGCTGGGCCTAGTGCAACCTGTATAGATAATATTTTACAGATATTAAGCCATTGCATAAATCAATTATTCAAAATTTAAGTTCAGATCACTGTGGACAGTTGGTATCATTGCCTTACATACACAAAACAGAAAAATAAGAAAGTTGTGTTTGTTCAATAAATGACCATCGCTTGGAGAGGTTTAGAATAATAATAAAAGACTTCATCACTTTCATTTAAAAATAGTGCTAATTATTTGTATGGTATGTTATTTAAAATTATAACTTGTGAATTTAGTTAATATTTACTTCTAAAACTTTCTCTTTTAACAGTCGCAAATCATTTAATGAATGGGCGACAGTAGGAATTATAAAGTAGGCGAAAGTTATATGAGCTTTATAATGAAAGATCATATAGTACTAGTGTTATATTTAGAGATTATGTAAAAACATATTCTAAAATATTTAAAAAGTGTGCTACACAGCTAAGGCTTTACATTTAAGTAACAAAATTAAAACTGCATCCAACAAAATTAAAATGACCTGGAGAATAATAAATAGTGAAACGGGCAAGGTCAAACCGCGCAACTCGGATTTTCAATTGAATATTAACAACAGTTTAACTCGATCTGATCAAGAAGTTGCTATGGCTTTTGAGAAACATTTTACTGATGTTCCTTTTGACAACAAAATCATTAAGTTCTTCTCCTACTGTCGCCGAATCATTGCTTAAACAAAATGTAAAGGCTTCTTCAAATACTTTTGAATTCCATAGAGTATTGCCAAAAGATATCGTTAAATATTTAAAAAAAATTGATGTTAAGAAAACGGCAGACTTATGGGGGATTTCCGTTAAAGTTATTTTATCTATAATAGATATAATAGCACCTTATCTAGCCACTATATTTAATACAAGCGTCGAATCTGGTGTGTTTCCTGACTTAATGAAACATAGTAAAGTCATACCTTTATTTAAATCTGGTAGTACATTAGACCCCGCCAACTTTAGACCAATTTCTGTACTACCAACATTTAGTAAAATTTTTGAAAAATTAATTTTTGATCAGATCTTAAGTTTCTTTAATATTAATAAATTGCTAGATAAAAATCAATTCGGTTTTACAAGGTCGCTCGACAACTGACGCTGGAGTTGAGCTTATTAAACATATTTTTGTGCATGGAGAATTCGGAGGATGCTTTGGGTATATTTTGTGCTTTCCAAGGCCGACTGTGTTCACCATGAGACATTAATCAAAGCTACAGTACTATGGTGTCAAGAACACAGCGCTTAAACTTATTATTTCATATTTAAGTAATAGAATGCAGAAAGTTATTATCAATGGTAAAAGTTCTTCCGGGTCACCTGTACTAATGGGTGTCCTCAGGGCTCGATTCTCGGCCCATTCCTATTTCTGGTATATATTAATGACTTACCTTCCCTTGTAGGGATAATCATGATATAGTATTATTTGCTGATGATACTTCCTTGATTTTTAAACTTAAATGTCTATAATTTAAACGTGACGAAGTGAATAATGCTATATCAAAATTAGTGCATTGGTTTAACGTTAATAATCTACATTTAAACGGAAATAAAACTAAATGTATTAAATTCACAACAACGAATGTTAAAACCTGGGTACCAATGTGTTTTTAAATGGGGAAGAACTGAGCCCTGTTGAATCCACTGTTTTTCTTGGCATCACTCTCGACAAAGCTTCAGTGGGGCCCCATATATCCAAACTAGCAAGCAGACTAAGTTCTGCAGCCTATGCTGTAAAAAGATTAGAGGTCTCACTAGTGTCGAGACAGCTAGACTAGTTTATTTCAGTTATTTCCATAGCATAATGTCTTATGGGATTTTGCTGGGGAAATGCAACTGATTCAGAAACTATTTTTGTTTTACAGAAGAGGCCATTAGAGCTATTTACAACCTAAAACCAAGAGAGTCTCTTAGAGATAAATTTAAAGAAATAAATATATTAACGGCCTCTCAGTATATTGAAAATTTAATGTATGTTCACAAAACAAAGGTAGTTTTAGTAAAAAAGTGATATACATTCTGTAAACACTAGGAACAAACACAAGCTAGTGATACCAGTTTCTCGACTCCACAGAGTCAGTAATTCATTCTTGGGGCAATGTATACGCTATTACAACAAGGTCCCGGAAAGTGTACAGGCTCTCTCTATTCCCAAGTTTAAATGTTTTGTTAGCTGAAACTGTATAAAAGGTTATTATAGTATAAATGAATATATGATTGATAATAACCCCTGGGAATGAGGTGGTCGCTACCAAGCAGTTTCTAAAATAAATTTTGTACTTAAATAGTTTGTTCAACCATTAATGTAAAACTTACTTTAAAAAAAAGTCCCGCTGGGTTTCTTGCTGGTTCTTCCCAGGACAGAGGTTTTTTTTTCGAACCAGTGGTAAAGTAAAAAATGACTTTCAATAAGAATTACACATGTAATCTATATTGAATAAAAAATTATTCTATTCTATTCTATTCTATTCTATCATCATCATTACAGCACTTCACAAATCCACTGCTGCATATAGGCCTCCCCCAAGGAATGCCACAAAGCACGATCTTGAGCCACCCGCATCCATCGACTTCCTGGCCTCCCCCATAGATTGCCTCATTGGGGGGTTATTGCCATAGTTACCACGCTTGTAAAGCGGGTTGGCAACCTTTTATACGTGGTAGAGCCATGCTGCAGCTATATTAGTAGTGTAGTTGTAGCACGAATGGGTCAGCTCGACAGGGAAAGGAGCACGCTCTCACGGAATACCAGCGTAAAATAGTAGCTTAACATTGTTGTGTTTCGTATGGTGGGTGTAGAGAACCGGAGACCCTTTTTACTGGAAAAGAGGCATTCCATCTTAGTTCTTACGGGTGACAACGCATCTGCATTTTGATTCTTTATTGAGGATAGATGTAGATGTCTATGGGTCACAGCAACCACTTACCATCAGGTGGACTGTGTGCCCGTTTGTCACCATAATTTTATTAAAAATATTTTTTTTCATACGATTAGAAGAATATTTAACTACGGTAACCTAAAATTAAAAAAGATATTACTAAGTTGAATAAGCTGCATGCAAGTATATACCTTTGCTTGTTAAGGACATTTCGATAAGATATCATCGATAATGTCAATCTCTACAAAAAAGAGGTTAAAATTAACAGAACTTCACGTGTTTGTAATTATTTTAAATTAAAATGCTTTGAATTATGATGATTATTATTATAAAATGTGATAATATTTTCTATCCGCTGAAGTATAAATGTTTGGATCTGCTTTAAAACACAGCATTTAGACAGCTAAATGATTTCAATCGTACCTACGACTTAAACGTATAGTAATGTGGGTTTTCTTTTTGAGGTGAGTTGTATTTAGGTACAATCCACCTAGTCATAATTAATTACGTTTATTAACACTAATTTTCGCTTTAAATCCTGAGATTTTGCAATACAAGCGGGATTTGTTTTTTTCTAGTCTATCTTTCTCGCTCCAGCATACGCGTAAATCATAGACTTAATATACTGGCGTATATACCGACATAGTGTGCAAGGGATAAGAAAATTCCTTTTGGCAAAAATGCAAGATAGAAAAGGATACCAAATCTCATGACTCTGTAACCGATTTTGAATGACAGGTCGGCACAAGTAAGCAAGAAATAAGCTCCTAGATATTTTGTAATTTTTTAGAGTGTAATAGTGGTTATTTTTAGTAAGTAACTTTTTTCCAAAATGGTAACTTGTTCTGTGAGTGACTGTGGTGTTAATAATAGAAATAATCCTGATAATTTCACATTTCACAGGTAAATTCTCAAGACGTCGTCAATGTTATGACGCGTTTATTTTTGGTTAAAATTTATGTTATATACTGTTTAAAATATAGAATGTTTTCAATTATTTTGTTAACTTTGATACTTTGCAAAGAACAAAGTAACGTTGTCGATAATTTGTATGAATTTAGTAAATACATTTTATACAAAATATTTTACATGTACGATAGGGATTGACTCATTTATATCAAAAATAATGTCGATATTTATCTAAAATGAATCGATAGACTTGCCCACACAACAAGAAAATAAATCCTCGGTTTGCGTTCTATAAATGTAATTTTATTTTGCCGTTTGTTAAACAGATTCCCTCCGGATTCTAATAATTAGAAAAAAATGGTTGGTTTAATTGGACGGGTTGGTTGGAATCCAAAGAAAAACTCAAAAATTTTCAGAAAACATTTATTTGAGAATTATAAAAGAAAAATTAGAATAAAAACAATTTTATTAAAAGGTGCCATTTGTACATTATTTGTACCAGTAAGTATTATATTGTTATAATTAGACTTAAAAAATTTAACATTCAAAACTTTTGATAAAAATAGAGATAGATTTTTATACGTTATAAAACTGTAGTACATTAAAGATAAAATTTATTGAGATTATCCTATTTAAGCCATTATGAACCTAACTAATTATCTATTTATCAAACAAAATGTACCTTACTTCACCACCCGCACCTCACGGTCACACTAGTGCAACATTCATAGTATGAGGCTATTTTAAAGGGGGTTGCGCAGTACTCGGATTATATTCCCAAGTCACAATGATAAATTTTTTAGCTTAGTTAGATATAATATATTTAGTAATGCTCGTATTTTGGAGCATGTTTACGTTTACTGGTTGACGTTAGATGAGATTGCCGAGGAGTTGCAAGTCGGGGAGCACCCAGGGAATGTTATTTTATCCTCCTGCTGATGGTATGGTAACTGGTGAAGACAATGGGGATGAAAACGAGGCTAATATTATATTTCATATATCATTGGTACATATATAGGTACTTATATCAAAAATAAAGCAGCCATTATGTATTCCGTATCCCCGTTTTTTATTATCACATCAAAACATTTTATAAAATATATAAATATAAATAGGTATATACGTAGTTAAGTTATATGTTAAAAAGCAATATGTAAAAAAAATGCCGGGGAAACTGTCCATGGCAGTAAATATTTTTCTCCAAAAATCATAACTCGAAAATACAACTTTCCGATCTGATTCTTGGGGTGTTTTTTTTTTAAGTTTATCGGGAGAGTCACCTTGTATTTTTTACATTTGAATTAAAATCCAACAAAAGGCAGGTTATCATCATCATTACAGCACTCCACAAGTCCACTGCTGCACATAGGCAAGGAATGCCACAAAGCACGATATTGAGCCACCCGCATCTATCGACTTCCTGCATGTCTTACCAGGTCGTCACTTCATCTAGTGGGGGGACGCCTACATTTCGCCTACCAGTATGAGGCTTCCACTCGAGAACCTTTTTCCCCCATCGGTTGTCGGTTCTTCGCGCTATATGGCTGGCCCATTGCCACATCAGCTTATTAATCGGTTGGGATATGTCGGTCACTCTGGTTCTAGTGCGGATACCCTCATTTCTAAGTTTATCACGCAGAGAAACCCAGAGCATAGCCCTCTCCACAGCTCGTTGAGCGATTTTGAGCGTCCTCATACGGCCAGCAGTGAAGAACGACGTCTCAGATCCATAAGTCATCACTGGCAACAAGCACTGGTTGTTTCATCTCGTTTTCAAGTTTTAGGTATACCTGACGAGAAAATATATCGTAATTTCCCGAACGCTGCCCAGCCGAGTTGCCCTCGGCCGTTTGGTCTCCCCTGCCGAGGGCTTCCATCTGGTTGGGTTTTTATTTATTTATGTATTTATTTTATTTCATTGATATTTATGTATGTTTATCATTTTCATTTACAATTATATATTTATACAGACCAACGAGATGAGAAATTTTTATAGATACCCCATAATAATAATAATAGGCATAGAGAAGTGACGACCCCATCGCCCGCTGACGTAATAGTTAAGTGACAGAACTGCTACGTCGGCGCAGTCAGTCAGCGCCTTGCCACGAAGTGTTAGCGCCGTGCCTCAGCAAAACTGAGGGTGCAAAGGCCCGCTTGTGAATATGACCTCACAATGAAACGGCACTGGGTCTGGGCGTCTCCCGTAATTGACTCCCAAAAAATGGATGATGGACTACAGGAAAACACTTAAAGGGCCGCTGCCTGGAGGTCGCCGGGGGTTGCTGGCGCTGGACGCGACAGCATGCGAGCCGCCTGCCAAGTGCAGGGGCTGCACGACCACCTAGGAGCCCCCGCCATCCATCATCTCCACCAGATGGCTTGGTGACGGCAGGGTCCTCTCGGACTCAGCAAGTGGTACCCGCCGCTGGTGGAGTGCTCCGCATGCAATGGACATCGCAAATGAATGAGAACGCATTGCGGGCGTATTTTAGGGCGAAAGGGGGAGAAATTGAGGTTTTGCGTACCGGGGTAGGATGCATCGCTTTTTTGCTGAGCTGGAACCATCTATTACTGTCACCGAGCAAAACCTGGCAGACCGAGTTCGGTACATCTTGCGCTCAAAAATATTTGATGACGCCGAACTCGAACGGCTACGATGTGAGGCTATTCCCTCAACGAATGAACCGTCCACGACTGTTGATGCGGCTCCGCAAGCTATTACTGTGGATGCTGCCGTAGATCTCCCTGTTGTAGTTGACACGGACGAGTACGGAATAGTCGCCCAGGAACATGAGCAAATGAGGAGCATATTGGAAGAGGCAATTAGTGAAATGCGCAGTACGCCTCTCGAGAATCGACCCCGACGCGTACCCCTAAGCAAGCGGAATCGGGCTGTCGTGAGTGCTCTAAACCCAATGCTGCTGACCTATTTGGAAGCCAGCCGGGACCTTTGCGAGACGGACTCAATTCTATTTGGCGCCGCACTGGCAGTATGTCAATACGGCATAATAGCCAGTAATAACTGGCACCAAGCTCCCCACGGCTGGACGTGCTACTACACAATGTAGCGCCATCCCAGCCTGGAGAAAAAGAATTGAAGACCGTATCGCAAAGGCAAGAGCCCTCATCGGCAGAATGAAAAGCTTCAGGTCGGGCAATAACAGGCCAAGAATTGTGCGTACCATCAGGATGGTGTTTGCTGGGACAAATATTAGTTTGTCCCAGCCAGATATTACGCAAAAACTGACAGAGCGCATAGACGACCTGAAGTAGAGAATCGCTGCTTGGGGAAAGCGGATTCGGCGATATACCGAGAGGTCAACACGGTTCAACCAGAATCTTCTCTTCCAGAGTGATCAGAAGAGGCTCTTTGAATCGCTGGAGCAACCAATGGTACGTGGAACGGCCCCAACACTGAATCAGGCTGACACTGTCGCATTCTGGCGCGGCCTGTGTTCAGAGCCCGTAAACCACACCGAGGGCCCTTGGACGGAAGTTGTGGCAAGTCAGTATACGAGTATTACGCTCGTGGACCCCGTCATCATAACGCCGGACGATGTAGCTGAGGCGGTCCGAAGGGCTTCGAACTGGAAAAGTCCGGAGCTTCACGTACTGCACCATTACTGGCTTTAGGGGTTCGTGGTGTGTCACGCTGTGCTCGCCCGACTGTTTCAAGAGGCTCTCGACCAGAAGTCGCTCCCGAGCCTCTTCACTACTGGGTTCACTCATTTGGTTCCAAAAGACCAGGATACCACAGACCCAAGCAAATACCGCCCCATCACGTGTCTACCAACCATATACAAGACACTCACATCCATTTTGAGCGCGAGTATCACTTGCCACCTGAACTCAAATCAGGTGATGTCGCGCGCTCAAAATGGACGTCGGGGCGGTGGTCGTGGAACCAATGAACAACTTCTCATTGACGTGGTCATTGCCAAGGTGGTTAAACTCAACCGGCGGAACTACTCCGCCGCCTAGATAGACTACAAAAAGGCATTCGACTCGGTGCCTCATACATGGCTGCAGAGGGTCCTCGAGCTGTACAAATTTGACTGTACAATTAGAGACTTCCTCGGGCAGTGTACGGGTCAGTGGAGTACGATCCTTTAAACTCTAGGCGAGCGGATGACTGCTGCGGAGAACCACATAAGGATAAGAAAGGGTATCGTCCAAGGCGATTGTTTGAGTCCAATCTGGTTCTGCCTCTCTCTGAACACTCTCAGTACCTTACTGGAGTGTTCCGGGAGGGGATTTCAGCTTCGGAAAGGAAGCACAAAAGTGACCCACCTTTTCTAAATGGACGATTTCAAGTTATTCGCCTCCAGTTGCTCCCATCTTATGGAATTGCTAAACATCACTCGTGATTTTAGCAATTCTCTTAGAATGGAGCTGGGAATGGATAAATATGCGGTCCTCCATGTCGAAAGGTATAGGGTTGCTAACTCTGTGGACATAGACTTGCTTATGCCCATCAACATAAGGAAGGGTCCTTCCGAGGCTGAAATGTGTATCGATAAGGCGGACATGAAACAATCAGTTTGCGATCTGTTTTATGCTCACTTTACCAAAGTGCTTAACAGCCTTTTGTCGCGCGCGAATAAGATGAAGGCATATAATGGTTGGGTCATGCCTGTCTATATGGCATATATAGACAGGCATGACCCAACCATTATATCTTCCTACATTATATCTTTCCTCCGTCTATACCTTTGGCATACTCAGGTGGACTCGGACCGAACTTGACGCTCTGGATAGAAAAGTCCGCACTATTATGACGACCCATAGGATGCACCATGCGAGATTGTCGATGATGAGGCTGTACTTGCCACGGAAACATGGTAGGCTTGGCTTTTTAAGCGCGCTCACCATGCGCAATCGCGAAGTGTGCAGCCTCCGTAATTAATTCCTGGCGTGACCGGATGATTCATTCTATAAGGACGTCATTTCTTGCGATAAAGGGCTTACCCCTTTATCCTTAGCCAACGAGCAATGGAAAGATCCAGCAATACAGAGCATTTCCGACCGTGAGACCGTATGGGAGGAGAAGGAGCTCCATGGGAGGTTCTACAACTCTCTACATGAGCTTTTCGTAGACAAAGTTGCCTCCCTCGTTGAACGTTGCAACTGGCTACGTTTCGGTGACTTCTTTGGGGAAACAGAGGAATTTTTCTGTGCGATACAGGATCATGTTATTAAGACCAACAACTATCAGAATACATCCTAAAGGATAGTGCCGTCGACATCTGTCGAGCTTGTCGCCATCCCGGTGAGTCACTTAGGCATTTCATCTCCGGTTGTTCGGCGCTTTCTAACTCTGAGTACTTGTACAGACACAATCTAGTAGCCAGGATTCTACACCAGGAGCACGCTCTGATATACTGTTTCGAGAATCGGAAACTGCCTTATTATAAGTACATACCGGAAGCCGTGCTCGAAAATGACCGCGCTAGGCTCTACTGGGACCGGGCCATCATCACAGACACAACTATTCTTGCGAATAAGCCTGATATTGTGCTGATGGACCGGGCACAGTCAAGGATATTTTTGGTCGACATTACCATTCCGTATGACGAAAACCTCGTGAAAGCCGAAACGATAAGAAAACAAAATATCTGGACCTGGCTCACGAGGTAACCGACATGTGGGGTGGTCTGCCGACTGAAATTATTCCTGTAGTCGTCTCTGCGAACGGGCTAATCTCGGTCAGCCTCTCGGGTCATCTGAGGCGACTGGGGCTCCTTGACGGACTGCTCCAGGCTTAAAAGCAGAAGGCGGTGCTTCTCAATACCGCCCGCATCGACCGCTGGTTTCTTTCTCTTTCTCTCCAACCCTCGGCCGTTTGGTCTCCCCTGCCGAGGGCTTCCATCTGGTTGGGCTTTTATTTATTTATGTTAGTATATTTAATATATATTTATGTATATTTATCATTTCATCTTATATATTTATTCAGCCCAACCAGATGATAATACTTTATAAATACCCCAATAATAATAATAATATCATTTTATTCGCTAAACATGGTACATTAAGGATGACAAATAGTTGTACATAGTCCACATGTTTACCACATCTGGCATGGAAAAATTATTTAACATAATATATTAAATCATTATTTTCATAAGTAAGCAAGTCAATTAATGTATGTACTTATTAAGGAATTAAATTAAATGAAATAAATTAAAATTACAATTGTCGTGTCAATCACTATTATTTTATAACTAGGCAAATCAATTAATTATATATAGATATAGGAAAAAATTAAAATGTCAAAGGAGTTTCTAATCTAAAGAACATTAAATTAATATAAATGTTTAAAGCATGGCTATGTTAAGTTTAGGTAACGATATTATATTCATTTAAGAAGTCTTTTACATCATAAATACACTTTAATAATAGCCAGCTTTTGAGTTTGGTTTTAAATTTACCAATTTCCACACTTACCGGTAGTATATTAAATATTTTTATACTCATGGCTCATGGCGTAACAGCCCTTTTGATAAAATTAAGTTTTCGGTATTCGGTCAAAACTAGTCTATCTGATTTTCTAGAGTTGGGCAAATATACATCGGACGCTTTCTTGTACATATGTAAATTCACCACATGAACACCTGCTTCAAATATATACATTCCTGGTAAAGTTAGGATGTTAAGCTCCTTAAATAAGGGCTTACATGATTTTTACAAGCTTTGTTTGAATAAGAGCTATTACCCCATATTAGTAATCCGTACCTTAAAATTGTTGCAACATACTCGTGATATGCAATGATTGCGGTTTCTCGTGGCAATGTTCTTCTTAGCCTGTTTGGGACGTATACAAATCTGTTAATTTTTAGCCATCCAATTACAATTACTAACAACTCTTAATCCCAGAAATATCATCTGTTCGTTTTCTTTTAGTATGTCATTATTATACATTATGTCAAGATAAAGTTTGTTTCTACTATTACTATAGAATTGTATATAACAGGTTTTAGCAATATTAACCTTTAAATTATTGTTATGTACCCCGGGTAACAATACCCACTACCCCATATCTTCTCGTGGGTGCCGTAAAAGATTGGCAGCGCATTTTTTTGATAACAGCAAAACAACAATAAAAAAACTGCGTTGCCAACCCGCCGCCAAGGGTGGCAACTATGGCAAATATCCCCCCATGATGAATGTTACGAAGTGACGGCCACCAGTCCCGGCAATATCTCGCCTATTCCTGGCTGGGGTGGACCATGGTAACAGCGGGGCAGGGGTGCTAAGAATATCCAGGTGGAGGTTCGGTTTACTAAGACGACTCATACTGCCAACATTGTATAGGCTGTCCCAGAACCTCAACGTCAAGCCGAAACGGGGTGACAGGATTGATTAACAACCATCAGGAGAAAAATCAGCAAAAATTATATCCTTCAGTTTGGAAATTATGGGCATTTAAGAAAAACTCAGAAATTTGGTCAAACTGTAACAATTTTCAGGTGATTGATTATTTTATTATTTTTGTTCATTTAAACTTTGGAACCGTAACCCTAAATAACATTTCTAGAACCACAGTCAAACATATTGACACAACTGCCCAAAATTTTCTAGAATTAAGACTATTTGTTAAACTATGAATCTATAATTTTCAAAACTTATCGATTTGAAAAGAATTATCCTTTAAAAAATGTACTAAAATTACTTTGTAGTGCATTAAAGTTTGCGCATTTAATCAAATTGTAAATGGTAATAATGCTTGTTAGTTTCATACTAAAAAAAACTAGGAAAACAATAAAAACCTCGAGTAACCCGATTTTTGCTAAACCATTTTACTCAGTTCAAATGTTTTTTATTCGAACAAGCTCTTGGTAGGTTCTTAATTATGTCCACTATCCATCTCTCTCTTCATTTTGCCGTAAAATAGATATCTAAAGACATTCATTCCTCCAAAACCCACTATAAGGTGTTAATGGAGACTTCAACGCAAAACTAAGCACAAGAGAGAACGGTGAGCTGAAGGTAGGGAAATTTGGAAGAGGGTAACGGAACCCAAGGGGCCAGCAGCTGGCCGACTTCATGGAGAAATAGGGACTCTTTATGATGAACTCTTTCTTCCAAAAGCGGCCCCACAGGAAGTGGACCTGGACGAGCCCCGACGTTTCGACAAAAAATGAAATTGACTTTATTATGACGACCAGACGACAACTGTTGAGTGATGTCTCAGTGATCGCGAGGGTGAAAACCGGCAGCGATCACCAAATGGTGAGAGGCACACTGCAACTAAATGTTAACATGAAGAGTTCATGTCTAATGAAGTCAACGCTGCGTCCCCCTCGTGCTCTAATCCAAACTCCCGAAACCTTTTAGCTCGAGCTACATAACCGTTTTCAGTGCCTAGAAGATTGCAATGCAGTGGACGACATGAATGACAAGCTCGCGGAAACTTTCCATGCGGTCGGAGCTATGTTTTGCAAGACCCGCCGCAGAAGAACACGAAAACTCCCCGATCACACTCTTAATCTCATGGCTATTAGACGGGAAATGAAGCTGCAGCCTTCAGTAGATTTGACAGCATACAGGCAACTGAACAGACGGATCTCCAAATGCATGCTGCAGGACTTACGCAACTTTAATACTGCTCGTATTGAAGAAGCGATCGAGCGGAATCAGGGCTCCAAAGTCTTTGCTAGAGATCTGTCTGCCAGAAAGAGCCAACTATCGAAGCTGAAGACCGAGTGTGGCAGCGTCGTTTCCGGGACACCTGAGATTTTGAGTGAGATTGAGAGGTTCTATGGGCAGCTGTATACATCATAGTTGGAGCCACACGCAAGTGTGAGTAACGATCCAAGAGCAAGTCTTATCCGACAATATTCCGACGATTATTCCGGACGTCAGTCTGAGCGAGATTAGAATGACTCTCCAGCACTTTAAAAACGGCAAGGCCCCCGGCGAGGATGGAATAACAGCGGAGCTTCTGAAAGTCGGTGAAAAACCGGTACGTGAAGTCCTTCAGAAGCTCTTTAATTCCGTCCTCCATGGTGGGCGTCCACCGGAGGCGTGGAACAGAAGTGGTCTTGTTCTTCAAGAAAAGCGACTACGCTCTCTTGAAGAATTACAGACCGATTGCCTGTCTGAGCCGCGTCTACGTGCTGTTTTCGCGAGTCATTACGAATCGTCTCCAAGTTCCAGCCTCCCGAACAAGCCGTTCTCCGAAAAGGCTTTAGCACCACATACCACATACATACCCTTCGGCAAATTGTACAGAAGTCCGAGAAGTACAATTTGCCAATATGTCTGACGTATGTGGACTTTGAGAAAGCCTTTGATTCCGTCGAAATTTGGGCGGCGCTGTAGTTCCTACAGCGGTGCCAAGTTGACTGTCGCAATATCGAAGTGCTGAAGTGTTTGTACAGTAGGGCTACGATGGCTATCCGAGTACAGAACCAGAGTACGAAACCTATTCAATTGCAGAGAGGTGTAAGACAGGGTGACGTTATATCCCCGAAACTCTTCACCGCTGCATTGGAAGACGTTTTCAAGCCTCTGGACTGGAAAGGATACGGTATTAACATCAATGGCGAGTACATCACTCACCTTCAATATGACGACGATATAGTCCTTATGGCAGAATCACTGGAGGACCTAAGCACTCTGCTCAATGGCCTCAATAGTGCCTCCCAACGGATAGGTCTTAAGATGAACATGGACAAAACAAAGATCATGCATAACGTCCATGTCACACCTATGCTGGTAGTTCTTGGGAGCACTAAACTCGAAGTTGTTACGACTATCTTTACCTGAGACAAATAGTCCGACTAGGTAAGTCCAACTTCGACCGAGAGGTCAATCGACGGATTCAACTTGGCTGGGCAGCGTTCGGGAAATCACGGCACATCTTCTCGTCAGGTATACCTCAAAACTTGAAAACTGGACTGTACAACCAGTGCGCGTTGCCAGTGATGACCTATGGAATTGAGACGTGGTCCTTCACTGCTGGCCAGATAAGGAAGCTCAAGGTCGCTCAGCGAGCTATGGAGAGGGCTATGCTCGGAGTTTCACTGCGTGATTAACTTAGAAATGAGGATATCTTCAGTAGAACCAGAGTTACCGACATAGCCCTACGGATTAGTAAGCTGAAGTGGCAATGGGCTGGCCATATACCTCGAAGAACCGATAACCGATAGGGAAAAAGGTTCTCGAGTGGCAGCCTCGTACCGGAGGACGAAGTGTAAGGCGTCCCTCCACTAGATGGAGTGACGACCTGGTAAGATATGCAGGCAGTCGATGGATGCAGGTGGTTCAGGACTGTACTTTGTGGCATTCCTTGGGGGAGGCCTATGTTCAGCAGTGGACTTGTGAAGGCTGTAATGATGATGATGATGATGATTCTATTCTATTCTATTCTATGCTATTCTATTCTATTCTATAGCCTATTTTGGATTAACTAGTGTCGACCTCGCGACCTCTTACACTTAAAATGCCACGGCACGTTTTATATTTTCGTATAAAGAAAAGCAATTGATCTAGACTTAAATGTGTAAGTGAAAGCTTGAAATTTGTAACCATAAATATAAATAGATTGTGAAAGTTATTCTTTTAGAGAAAACTATAAAATACGTATAAAATATATAAAACTAAATGATATATTTCATTAACATAAAAATGAATAAAAAGTTGTAATATTTATAATTTTTATTATTGAACATTGAACGGTCGCGCTAGATTACAACTAATTTAGTTTCTTCTTTACAAAATTATTTAAAAAATAATATTTCCATTTTAAACTGCAAGTCATTTAAAAATAAAATACAATTGAGAGAATTTATAATATTATCAAGGTTATTAGTGCTTTTAGTGCTATTCGCCAACAAATGTTTCAGTTTAAAATCCCCGTTAAGAATTTTCGAAGAAAATGACGCGAGCACAGATGAATATTCATACGTCGTTCGTTTAGAAATACAGGATATGGAAATTTTTACAAATAACACTATTTATTGCTAAGCAATATCATCTGTGTACGGGATCAGCACTTTCAGCAACCTGGGTGCTAACTGCGGCCCACTGTTAAACTAAAATGCAAAGTCCTACTCAGAAAATTGTAATAAGATACGGAGACGTGCGTAATTCACCATGGATTTTTTTTTTATAGGAGAGAGGGCAAACGAGTATGCTGTTCTCCTGATGTTAAGTGACTACCGCCGCCCGTCTTTTAAAAAGGAGTAGGCTCTTTTCTTGAAGGTCCCTTAGTCGTATCGGTCCGGAAAAATCGCTGGTGGTAATCGGTTTCATAAGGAAGTAGTGCAAGGAAGAAAACATCTTCTAAATCGCACAGTGGTGGACCGCCAAACATCCAGATGGTATGGATGGTATCGCGAGTTTTGTCGCGATGTGCGATGGTGAAATTGAGCGGCTGGAATTAGTAACAATTCCTCAGAGCACTCCCGTGGTACATGCGATAAAATACCAGAGATGCAACATCTCTACGCGGTGCTAGTGAGTCAAGCCGATCGGAAGAACTCGGTAGTCGACGATTCGATCCGCTCTGCGCTGAATGCGGTCAAGTGGAAAGAGCTGGCACTGGGGCCCCTGCCCAGATGGGAACAGTATTCCATGTGAGGCCGAACCTGCGCCTTGTAAAGTTGCAGGTGGTGTGCCGGCATGAAATACTGCCCGCTCTACTGAGCACGCCTAGCTTTTAGAGGCCAATTTGGCCTTCTCTTCGTGACCACGGAACTGCACGTCACTATGTCAATGCCGAGGATTCCGATACAGGCTGAGGCAACCAGGGAGTGCCTGAAACTGAGGAGATACGACAAAGGGTTCTTTTGCGGTAAACCAAACTGGGATGAACTGGACTAGATTTAGTCGCCTCAATCCGAGACTTTGTTCAACAAAGTCTCAACTTCGAACAAGTTTGTTCCGGTACTCGGCGACATTTTCCCGAGAAATATTGGCACGGCCGGTGTATAGAGCATCACCAGTGCTGTCATTCCGCATAGCAATGAATGTTACCGGTTTGCAACATATCATTGATATGCAGAAGAAACAGCGTTGGTGATAGCACGCAACCTTGTGGAACACCAGCGTTAATAGGCTTGTAATCGGAGCACGCACCGTCTACTACGACCTTGATGCTCCGATCAGCCAGAAAACTGGTGATCCAATTGCACAATTTCTCGGGAAGCCCATAGGAAGGAAGCTTCGAAAGAAGCGCTTTGTGCCAGACCCGATCGAAGGACTTCGCTATGTCCAAACTAACGGCCAATGCCTCCCCCTTGAACTCGATCGCCTGCGCCCATCTATGTGTTAGGTAAACAAGAAAATCACCAGCTGAGCGACCCCGACGGAAACCATACTGGCAGTCACTAACTAATCAGCTGGTGCTCCTCGAGGTACCGCATGAGCTGGCAATTAATAATAAACTCCATTATTTTCGAGAACAAGGAGGTGATGGCGATAGGCCTGTAATTGGACGGATCAGAGCGGTTAGCTTTTTTAGGGATCAGGTGCACGAAATCTGTCTTCCATGAATTCGGGACAACGCCTATAGAGTAGGAGTACCGAAAAAGACGCGTTAGGACCGGTGCCAACTCTGGAGCGCACGTCCTCAGCATAATTGGCGGGATTCCATCAGGCCCACTCGAAGCTTTGCGTACTGAGCACTGTGTGAATCGCACATCAGGCATAGAGCACTCACACTGCGGGATGTTCGGCTGTGTTGTCCCCGTCATCGAGAGTCAAGTTGGACGCAAAAAGGGAGCCTAAAAGGTCAGCTTTCTCTTTTGCGGCATGAGCCAGTGAGTCATCCTTCCTGTGCAGAGATGGTAGTGATGGCTTACAGAAATTCCCTTGGACAGCCTTGGCGAGAGACCAGAATGAACGGGTTCCCAAAAGAAGGCGAACTAGTTTCTCGCCAATTCTGCCTATGTGCTCTGATTTTGCCTTGGCAATAACTCTTTTGAGGGACCTGGAGGCGAAGATATACTTCTTTTTAATCATGCTGGTGTTTGCATCCCGAGCCGCCGAAGCCTCAGCCCAGGCATGATAACACTCCTGCTTACTGCGTAATGCAGTCTTACAGGAGCGACCAAACCAAGGCTGCGATCTGCCACCGATGGGTACCACAGATGATAGAATAAAAGAAGATATATATAATAATAGAAGTTCCATTCCCTGTAGCACAACATCGGTGATAGAGTCAGCAACAGCGCTGGGATCATCCGGCGAGAAGCAAACCCGCCCCCATGAATAGAATGCAAAGAAAGACCGCATTCCATCCCAATCCGCCAATCTGTAATGCCAAACACGGCGGCAACCTGCAGAACGCAACCGCGAGGAGAGCGTGAGTGGTACCACACTCCGGATCAGACAATGGTCCGAAGAGCCAAGAGGGGCATCGTCGGAAACCTGATATCCGTTCGGATGAGAGGTCAGCAGAAGGTCCAACAGGGAAGGTGTATGATCCTCCACATCTGGGATCCGCGTAGGCGAAGTAGCCAATTGTGGTAGACCATATGCCACGGCAAAGTCATAAACAGATCTCCCTGCATGATCGGTTAAACGTGAACCGAGCCATTCAGCGTGGTGGGCGTTAAAATCGCCAAATATCACAATCTCTACGGATGGGATCTGTTGTAGCAAGAAATCTGTAGCCATTTGGACGTGGTCGATGAGTCGGTCTGTGTCGGCATTACCGCTATGGGACTTACACAGGCACCCGTAGACGCGGGGATGATCGTCGCTGTCTACACGCAGCCATAGGATGGACAGGTCCGTACCTTCAAGACTGCCGAGGCGTCGAGAACAGATATCCTCTCCGACGTATACGCAAACTCCAGCCCGGGGCACAAAAAGTGTTCTAGTTTGTACCGGGTAGGAATACAAAGTATCAGCCGGAGAGGACACCTGCGTCTCAGTCAAAAGAGCAGGGCCGGCCGCCTCTCTAGATGGTAGTGGACGGCGTTAAGATTCGAGTTAAGTCCTGATGTTGCAGAAGTCCACGGGTAGCGTGGCAGGGGTCGCCATGTTTGATGTGTTTGCCCGTGCAGTGTTAGTATAGGCAGGATTCCCAGAATACGCTGGGTAGCCTGAGCACCCATGCTCAAGAGGGAGCTTGACCGTGGATGCTCAGTGAGGATTCTCCATTACCAGGGTGCTGGTACCCTCCTGGGTAGTTCTTTCTTTTAAATTCCTACCATGTTATGGGGGGATAGGGCCTCCGGCCTGCACTCAACAAGCGAAACAGAATAGCACTTTACGTTGGTATTCTGTGGTCGTGGTACCGCCCCGGTTCGAGCCGGCCTATCAATGCTGCAACAGAATATGCAGCGCGGCTCTACCACTGTTAATTTTTTTTTAACAGTGGTAGTGTTATAAAAAAAATTTAATTAAGATTAACCATTCATTTAGTGATGTTTTTTACACAGTTGGACATCCATTATTCACTATGACATACGTAGAGTATCACAACCGCGTAATAAAAATGACATTGGACTAGTGCGGCGATTCAGATGTACCACTTGTCCATCCTTCAGGGTTAGTAGGAGTATTATCTTTAGATTTTTTTTTATAAGATAGGGTGACAAACGAGCACACAGTCCACCTGATGGTAAGTGGTTGCTGTGACCCATAGACATCTAAATCTATCCTTGATTACGAATAAAATGCAGATGCGTTGTCACCCGTGAGGACTAAGATGGAATGCCTCTTTTCCAGTAAAAAGGGTCTCCGGTTCTCTACACTCACCATACGAAACACAGCAGTGTTAAGCTGCTATTTTACGCTGGTGTTCTGCGAGAGCGTGGTTCTTCCCCGGTTGAGCCGACCCATTCGTGCTACAACTATACTACTAATATAGCTGCAGCATGGCTCTACCACGTAGAAAAGTATAAAGGTGATGCTTCCGCAGAGTGCTTATATCTAACCAAAATAGGTTTGTACTTGTATCTGGTAATGTTTTACCGATAAGACCGTACATTGAATGGATATACGGTTATGTCTCAGTATGAAACATTTATAGCTATTTTATCTTTAAAAATTAATTAGTACTTTTAAAAACGTTAAACCTTAAATCGAAATCAGAAAAAATCCCTAGAAATACTTTCACATGTCTATTCTTGAGAACTTTTTATGTTTATACTTTTATAAGTATGTTAATAAATGTAATGTAAATAAGAAAACTGTTAAAAGAGTTTAATATTATGTTTCTTTTATATTTCATTTTGAATAGATCTATTATTTTTAAGCAGTGCAATAATTTTTATGGTAACAATATCAAATCGATTTATATTTTATGCCATAAACGAGTATCTATAAACTATAATGTATAACAAAATTTTACTCGTACGTTAAATGAATAACCATTACGATAATTTGATGTTCAACTTAAATATTTATGCATCCCAATCAAATTAGAAAATATCCCCAATATTACAATAATAACAATAATATTATATATTTTATTTTTCTTCTTAATATATCCGTATTAGGCTTGTAATCATAACACTGGACCACATAGCATCATTTTAATTTTATTTTGAAATTTATTATTACTGTAATGATTTCTTATATCAACGCGAACATATCACGAGGGATCTGTGACAACATCCACCTGGCCGCCGAGCTTCAGCACGTCAAGCAGGTTATGCACGACATCAAGCTTCGCATGCCGCGCCTACGTTACAGTGACCGAATGAAACTGGCTACAGTCAAGCGTGTGCCTAATGTAGTACCATAATTCAGATGTGTCACGGACAAGATTGGCTATATCTTGAAGCGAGCTTCGATTAGGACATTCTACAAGCCGCAGAAGAAGATTAGTTAGTTCTTACCATCCGTCAAGTGTAATATCCCTCTGCAAGATGCAGGAGTGCACAAGCTTGATTGTGAATGTTGTCTCTCGTATTTAGAGCAAACGAAAAGATATAAAAACCCGCGTTAAAGAACATAATAGCTGACGTGATGCACCGACGCTCCGGGAAATCTGCAGCTTGTGGTCATTTCCTAGATGACCCCCGCCATTTCATCAGATTTAATAGACCGCAAATCCTCACGAAAGTACATTGATTCCTACCAAAGATGATACATGGGGCTATTGAAAATAAAAAACATCCTTATTTTAATAGGGTAGGAGGCTGGGTACTACAACCTGCTTGGGATCCTGTAATTAATAAAATTAAAACTAAATCCAAGCGTACCATTGCAAGATCTGTAGACAGAGTAAGTACGAATACATTCAGCGTAGATAGGACTAAAAGTAATAAGCTTTCGCTTTTTTATGACTGCAGAACGAATGGATCGGCTCGACCGGGGAAGGACCATGCTCTCACAGAATGCCAACATAAATAGCATTATTATTGCTGTATTTCGTATGGTGAGTGTAGAGAACTGTAGAACCTTTTTACCGAAAACGAGGCATTCAATCTTAGTCCTCAGGGGTAGCAACGCATCTACATTTTGATTTTTACTCGAGAATAGATGTAGATGTCTAAGGGCCACAACATTCACTTACCATCTTGTGAACTGTGTGCTCGCTTGTCACCCTTTTTCTTTAAAAAAAAGGTTACCACACTGGGCAGGAGTGTTGGGTTCAGCAGTTTTAGGGCCACCATAATAGGGAATATTGCAAAGCACGATCCTGAGCTAATAGCATCTATCGATTTCTTCTATGTTTTAACAAATCTACTCAATAAAAATGTTTATGAATTAAAATGATTAATTTTGAAACTAGCTTTTTAACCGCGGCTTCGCTCGCGTTGGCTTCAATTTTGATATATCATTAATACTACTACAATAAAAGTTAAAATTTCATAAATGTAGTTCTATTCACGATGAACGTGTAAGAGGAATTATATTCATGAACGGGAGTAGATATATAGATATATAGGACGCAGTGTCTTTCTGATTACAGCTCAAAATAATAAAAAGATGCAGTCTGCAACCCACTTGCCAAGCGTGGCTACTACTGCAAATATCCGGCCTATTTGACAAACAATGAGAGAAGCCTATGATCAGCAGTGGATACGCCTATTAAAAGTAAAAATTTAGCAGCCTACATACATCCCACTAATGGGGACAGGCCGCAGCGAGTTTTAGGACAAAAAGAGTTGATTGAGTTGAGTCCAACGCGGGTTGACCGACTTCACATAAGTACACCTAATAATGATTTCCGAAATATATCTTTTACTTCTTAAATATGTAGGTTTCCTCGCGATATTTTTCTCTGTGTTTTTCTTCCTGAACGTGGTAAATCAAAACTTCAAATTGCAATTAAGATATGAGTGGTGTCAGTGCGGATCGAATTTGGGTTGCTTACGTAATATGAAATTTACGTTTGGATCGGTTCGGTTACCAGATAACTTTCAAGATTCTATCAATGCAGTTCTACTCATAGTTAAAATAAATAAACATGCGTTTAAAATTTGCTGTCTTTGATATTTATAGTACTTTTTCGCAAGAGCCTGTTCATTTTCTCATGTCAGCTATGAAACCGGGACTGTCACAAAAATTTCAATAGGTAGGTATGTCTATAAATATGAAAGTTATCTTAATATATGACAAACTGTATTATAAGTCTCATTGAAAGTATAACAGTAAAGAAGCAGCTTACATACATCTTACGACTACGTGCACAGGGCTGCTAATTACCCATGTGCAAAAGAGTGGTTTCACATGTCCACGATTTTTATTATAACTTTTTTTTTAAAATACTTAGACATCAAATTTTTGCCGCCAAGTTATTATTTACGACTTCACTGAGCACGTGAAAAATAAGTAAATAAAATTTCCTTATCAGTTTCATTAGTCCTCGCGGGAATCGAACACTTTTGTTACTCTGTTATGAAATCATATTTATTTTATGTATTTGCATAAATAAAACTCGTAAAAACTGAAAAGAAGCTTTTGTACTATTATGGACCCCATCTACCTAGTAATTCGTTATTCAAACTATTCCATTATTAAGAGATGAAAATCTTACAGTCCACTTAATTTTCAATTACTTACATCGGACTTGATACAAAAAGAACTTGTGAAATATTGCTATGGTGATAAACACCCAACATATTCAACTAAAGACACTGTTAGTCATTTTACTAAAAGTGACAATTACGATAAGTCATCCCGACACCGGTTTGGATATTTTAAGTATGATAATTTTTGATGCTGGAAGAATAAGTATTCAATAGAATTATCTTTAATTTCACCAATTAGGTACTTAGTATTAGTTTATTTAACAGTAAATAGATGGCGCTATTATGAGATTAAATCTATGAAAACAAAAATTGTAGCTATACTCAGCGACAATAAGTTGAGGTACGACTGGGGTGGCCCAATCACACAACAAAGCCGCCAACATTTATATATAATACATTATTATATTTCTTATATTCTTATTAATCATAATTATATTTATAATACATTCTATTAAAAATTCTGCTTCTGTCAAAAATACGCTATCAGCGCTTCTAGCGGCGTGTAATGAAATTATTTTACGATGTAAAAGCAAAAAGTAATAGCAATGTTGTGTTTAGTTATTAATATCGCCAAACGATCTCTATTCATTGTTTTGGTCAAGTTATATCATGATATAGTCAAAAAACAATGTTAAATTTAATTAAATGCCTCCATTTCGTGCCATAATCAACTAATTTATGATATTAATAATTCTAAGATCTGGTCAATACATATATACAAATTTCTTTATTTAAACTATATGGATAGTGAGAGTTTTGTAATAATTACAGTTTTATCAGTTTACTTATAAATAAACAAAACATTTTTATAGATTAGAAATTAAACTTAGAAACATCTCACACTTTATAATTTTCGATAGATGTCATTATTATCTATTTAGGTAGTAATTAGTTACTTTTTAAAACTTGTTAAAACTTTATTAAAATTCATACTAAAATGAAATAACGAAAGAACTGAAATATGAACGCAAGAATTTTCAAATAATTACGAATTAAACTATTTAAGCATATAAATGTAAGTTATTTATTTTTATTTTATTTATTAGTAACTGGGGGTAAAATGTTGCTACTTTTTGAATTTCACGTTATATTTTCACTGTTTTGATAAAGTGAAACGTGGATTGTCGGCGTAGTTAAAATTATTACGCAATGGTTGAGACTTATTATAGGATTTATTTATAAATTTTATTTATTTAAAAAAACATCATTTTTTTTAATTTATTTACCATATTACAAAGCATTACAAAAAAACTATCCTAAAAAGTCGCATACAGAAAACCACTAAGGTTTGTGATGACGCGATCTGAGTCGACGTTATATTAAAGTATAATTAATTTAGTTTGTAAAACATTACAGCCTAATAGGACCTGAGCAAACGCATATACGCTGTTTTAGTAGTAACAATTTTTTTTATGAATTACCCACTTTTAAGTTTTTAAAATATGTATATTTAAGTTATCGCGGAATTCTGAGGTAGGTTGTTTATAAGTCGTGGAACAATATAACTTGCCGTTCTTTCCCGTACATATTGTTTGCTCGTCTGTGACTTGCGGCTGCTTACGGCATTCACACCCGGTATGTGATTTCTAATTTTAAGTCTTCATTAAAAATTGGTTGCCTGTAAAGTCGGTTATACGGGCGAAAGTTTTTCGTGACAACGACTTTGAGTGGTAAAATAATTTTATTATGTCTGTCTCTCTCGCTCTTAGGCAGGCTAACCATGCCCAGTGGAAGGGACTGCCTCACTCGCTCATTGTGAGCATGTGAGCGGAGCGTAACACAGTTTCTTGAGTGTCACCCGGCAAACCAATTTTAAGACGTTGTCACGTCAAAAAGTGTTTTTTAAAAGTAAATATTTGACTTGCGTATGAACTGGTAGTATATTGCAGTGCTTAAAGAGCATATTATCGTCATCATGAAAATGACGTCGAATTTTGTCTGTTACAATGTTTTTAAGGATTCTTATCTGGAGGTTATATATTTTGTTTAAATAAGTATTAAATGTACGACCATAGCTACCTAAACCATACTGTATATAAGATTCTGCCAGAGAGTTATATAACATCATCTTAACTGGGAACGGAATTCTATTCTTCAGTACTATAATATAGGCTAAGAATTGTCTTAACTTGTTACATACATATTCGATGTGGTTATGCCAAGTAAACTTACTATCGATCTGCATTCCGAGATATGTCTGGGTATTGACGAGATCTATAGAGGGGCAACTAGAAGTGTTTTTACAAGACGAGTGAAGGCAACTATGATTGTGAGCAACAATGTGCTTGGCTAAAATACACTTGATATAAGAAGACTTTATGTGTAAAAGCTTGGTTTTAGCGGAGTTCAGTTTTTTCTGGTAAGCATATTAAAGTCAGACTGTAACAGGTCACATGCTACATCAGTGTCTTTATCGGCGACTAGCAAACATGTGTCATCTGCATACTGGTAGCATGAACAGTGATTCATGTAAAAGCGCATGTTGTTTACATATGACAGAAAATGGAGGGGCCAATCACAGATCCCTGTGCTGTGCCTTCAGTTACAGTCACCGGGTCGCTGTGTGTGTCATTTATTCTCACAGAGAATTTCCTATTTTTTAAGATAATTTGTACACCATCTCAGAAGAGGTATTCCACACAATCGTCCAATTTAGTGATGATTTTTTTATGATCAAGAGTGTCGTATACCCGTGAAAATTCTATAAATAGGACGAGTACATGGTTTTTGTTATTTAGATACTCGTTAATTTCAACTGTTAACTTCATCAAAAGATCATTTGAACCCTTCCCAGCTTGAAAGCCAAACTGATTTTCATATATTATATCGTGCGTATTGCAGAATTCATAAATTTGTTCACACACATACTTTTCTACAATTTTGTTTATTGAAGATAATAAGGTCATTGGTCGATAGTTCAGGAAATCATCCCGTCTTCCTTTCTTGTATATTGGTCTAACACATCCTATCTTTAGTTCGTCGGGATAAATGCCAGTTTCAACACTTGTATTAATTAGGTTGGCAATGGCCGTGGCCCCTTCTGTGTACATATATTTTATTTCTGAAATCCCAATATTATCAGAGCCTGGTGCCTTTTTAGAGCTAAGTTTTTTGATTATTTTATTTACCTTGTCACGGGTTGCTTTTTGAAAGTATATACTAGAATTATTTGGCCGAAAATACTTACTGGGACTTAACAAATTCGAGTTACAGGTTTGAATTACGTTTTTTTTACAGCGTTATCAAATCCTATCGCAAAGTTATTTACGATATCTTTGGTAGTCTGCCCCTTCAAAGGCGTTTAAAACCGCCGCATCCACTGATGATGTTACACGCCCAAGCATTTTGTTGATTATTTGATAAACTTTTCTTGTATTTTTGAAATTCTGTTGAAGGTTTTGAATATAGTATCTATTTCGTTTATTTTCTAATACTTTATGAACTTTATTTCTTGTTGTATTGTATTCTAATCTTAATTTTGAATCGAGTGGATTTCGTTTCCAAGAACGGAACAGTTTGTCACGTTTTTCGCATAATCGATTGACGTTATCATCGATCCATGGTAGTTTATATTGATTAGTAGTATTTTGTTTGTTAAACTTATGTTTAATAATACTCGTAGCTGCTTTTTTAGCATTTTTAAAAGATCGTTTAATGAAATTAAAGATCTCAACAGGTGATTTCTTAGAGTTTGTTTGAAGCCATTTTACGTTTTTTAATTCTTTGTAAAGGATATCATAATCAATGACTTGTTTAAAAACCTCCCGTGTGTCAACACTAACTGAATCGCCCATGCAAGCGAGCATGATTGCTCGGTGATCTGCCAGTGTAATATCTAACGCCGCGGCGTACGAATTGAATGTGGGGAAATGTGCAAATATGTGGTCAATGCAGGACTTCGTGATAAGATTTAGTTTCCTTTCTATCTTAGTGTAGTCAGATAAAAACAAAAAGAGATCTGAGAAAAAAAGATATTCCACACATTAATCCGTACTCGCTGAGCATTTCTAGGTATGAGTTTGTAAGTGATGAGGTACTTTTTAGATCAATATTGGTATCACCTATCAAGATTAGATTTCTTTTACCGTAAAACGAGGACACGCATTTGCTCAACTCTTTCACAAAAATATACCTATTTGTTTTTGGCGGCCTATATACTGCAAACAAAACTATACCTTGATTTGAGTTAAGTTTAATAGTACCTGTTATGAATGAATTGAATTTAAGGTAATTTTTAATGTATAAAATAATGCCACCCCCTCTTTTATTAGACCGTAGTTGTGGGTACATGTTATAGCCCGTCAAGATATAGATTTACAATACTATTTGAAATGCCAGCCTCTGTTACAACTATTATGTCTACAGGGAACGTACAGTTGTGAATGACTTGTTGTAATTTCCTAAAGTTTTTTATCATAGATCTTATGTTAACGTGCAAGCAAGAAATATTTAAATGACAGTTGCTAGGTAGCTGTTTGAAAAACGAGTTTGTTGAAGAACAATTTGTTAATTGATTTATTTGTTCTGACATACTATTACAACTGTTTTTAATTACGAGAGCTGTGATTTGAAACTGGTGACTAATTTAGAATCACGGAGCCTTCCGGCTGTTTTTGTATGCGATTAATATCATAAATAGATCGGATATAGATTCTACTATTGCTAGTTTTCTGAATACACACTTTTCCATCTTTTCACCATATAAATTGAGAAGATTTACCTAGTTGGGATTTTGCTGTATACAATAGTGTTTTATATAACTTCGTAAGTGCTTCCCTGAAATATACACGGTTTTCGACGGAATCCTGCGGGTGTTGGGTATTAGAGCTCCAATTGTGAGCGTTCTTCTTTTGCTGACTTCAATCCCTCGGATACGGATAGCTTTACTCTTCATTTCGACAAGAATCGGGCCAGGTTTATTTTTTGATCCGGGTAGGCGTGACGAGGATTGGATGTCATCTTTGTTTAATTCGAGTTTAACAGCTATCGTTGCAAGTACTTCTGGTATATCTTTTGGACCAGCTATTTCTAGAGTAGATGCAAGACTTTTTTGTTCGCAATTATTCGTCTCTTGTTCCATCGCAGATACTCTCAGTTCTTGATTTTTATTTTTGTTAACTAGTTCTTGGTTTTGCTCTCCAAATCCCTGAATGAACCATCCTGTTTTTTTATAGACTGCTCCATAGTAGAGATTTGATCACTCAAGAACTCCAGGGAGGCCTCAAGGTTGCGTATCTCCTCCTTAAAGGTTTTTATAATCTCGCGACTTATATCTTGTACTAGCTTGCGTGTGTTAATAGGCTGTAGTGTGGCCCCTTCTTCGGATTCGTCATCTCCATCTTCGTCCTCTGGAATCATGAATGAAGATCTTCTGGAAATATTTTTAAGCAGTCTTCACAGCTCCACTCAATGCCGGAGAGTTGCGTAGCGTATTCAGCTGCTTGTTGCATCAGTGTGAACTATCTAATCACATCTGCTACACTCTAGGCCTGGGGCTTTCTTCGTGATATTTTTTTTACACTTAGAACATTTTTTTAACACCATTGTGGGTAGAATTAGTATTTCCGTTAGCAAACAGCGCGACCTTTCGCTACGATGTCACGAGTCGACTGTATCTCATCAATCTCAATCATATCTTCATCAATAATATAAAACAGAAATTAACATCATGAGGAAGGAAAATACTTAACCCTCCTTTCGAAGTTCCGCTATCGGATAAAAAGTAGTCTACAAGTTGCCGCGGATTACTAACTACCTACACACAAAATTTCATGAAAATCTGTCCCTACTGGTTTTTGCGTGAATCGGGAATACACCGACAGACAGACAGACAGACAGACAAAATTCTAAAAACTACTAATTTGGCTTCAGTACCCTTTATTTAGTCCCCTGGAATTGTATTTTCCAGAAAATATTAGAAATCCAGACACGACTTTTCTACAGATTTATTATGTGTATAGAATTATAATCAAGATTAGATTTCCTTTACAGAAAAACGTGGAAATGCATTTGCTCAACTCCATTATAGCCGCAAGTTATATAGATTTACAATACTATTGAAATACCAGCCTCTGTTACAACTATTATGTCTACAGGAAGGTGCAGTTGTGAATGACTTGTTGTAATTTCGTTAAGTTTTTATCATAGATCTTATGTTAACGTGCACAAGAAATATTTAAATGACAGTTGCTAGGTAGCTGTTTGAAAAACGAGTTTGTTGAAGAACAATTTGTTAATTGATTTATTTGTTCTGACATACTATTACAGCTGTTTTTAATTACGAGAGCTATGATTTGAAAGTGAGTGACTAATTAAGAATCACGAGCCTTCCGCTGTTTTTGTATGCGATTAATATCATAAATAGTTCGGATATAAAGATTCTACTATTGCTAGTTTTCGATCACACACTTTTCCATCTTTGCCATATAAATTGGAAAGATTTACCTAGTTGGGATTTTGCTGTATACAATAGTGTTTTACTCAATTTCGTAAGTGCTTCCCTGAAGTATACACGGTTTTCGACGGAATCCTGGGGGGTGTTGGGTATTAGAGCTTAGCTGTAAGCGTTCTTCTTTTGCTGACTTCAATACATCGGCTACAGATAGCTTTACTCTTCATTTCGACGAGAATCGGGCCAGGTTTATTTTTTGATCCGGGTAGGCGTGACGAGAATTGGATGTCATCTTTGTTTAATTCGAGTTTAACATCTATCGTTGCATGTACTTCTGGTATATCTTTTGGAGGTGTATCGGGTAACCCAGCTATTTCTAGAGTAGATGCAAGACTTTTTTTGTTCGTAATTATCCATCTCTTGTTCCATCGCAGATACTCTCAGTTCTAGATTTTTATTTTGTTAACTAGGTCTTGGTTTTTGGTCTCCAAATCCCTGATGGCACCATCCTGTTTTTTAATAGACTGCTCCATAGTAGAGATTTGATCACTCAAGAACTCCAGGGAGGCCTCGAGGTTGCGTATCTCCTCCTTAAAGGTTTTTTTTAAACTCGCGACTTATATCTTGTACTAGCTTGCGTGTGTTAATAGGCTGTAGTTTGGACCCTACTTTGGATTCATCATCTCCATCGTCGTCCTCTGAAATCATGAATGAAGATCTTCTGGAAATATTTTTAAGCAAGTCTACAGCTCCACTCAATGCCCGGAGGTTGCGTAGCGTATTCAGCTGCTTGTTGGATAGTTTAGAGCAGGTGGCATCAGTGTGAACTATCTTATCACATCTGCTACACTCTAGGCCTGGGGCTTTCTTCGTGATATTTTTTTTTACACTTAGAACATTTTTTTAACACCATTGTGGGTAGAATTAGGATTTCCGCTAGCAAACAGCCGACCTTTCGCTACGATGTCACGAGTCGACTGTATCTCATCAATCTTTATCATCAATCACAATCATATCTTCATCAATAATATAAACAATTAACATCATGAGGAAGGAAAATACTTAACCCTCCTTTTTGAAGTTCCGCAATCGCATAAAAAGTAGTCTACAAGTTGCCGCGGATCACTAACTACCTACACACAAAATTTCATGAAAATCTGTCCAGTAGTTTTTGCGTGAATCGGAAATAAACGGACAGACAGACAGATACACAAATTTCCAAAAACTACTAATTTGGCTTCAGTACCCTTTATTTAGTCCCCTGGAATTGTATTTTCCAGAAAATATTAGAAATCCAGACACGACTTTTCTACAGATTTATTATGTGTATAGAATAGATGTATTTTTTAATCGATGGAAAAGTTATAACTGGACAGTAGTTTTGTAATCCCAATTATTCGATATCTATTTTTCTGCAGCAATAAACTAATTGTCAACTGCGCGGGTCAACATAAAATAAGGGCACTCCAGTGCAGGTTAAAGGCACTCACATACTGACAAAAACGAGCAGATTTACTCAACATTATAATAATGTGCGGTCTTCCATGTTTTTTATATAATTATATCATATATATCATATTTCATAAGTATAAGAAAAGAAAATCATAAAATTTACTGCTTATTGAACGGCTGTTCTAAATTTGATCCAATTTTTTCCTAACATGAGAAAATGCAAACAATTAACAAATAAAAGACAAGGTAATTTTTAACAGAATAAAGGTTATAAACGAGCATACAATCCATCTGATGGTAAGTGGATGCTGTGCTCCATAGAGATCTATACTTATACCGATTAAGAATCAAAATACAGATGTGTTGTCACCCCTGAGGACTTAGATGGAATGCCTCGTTTCCAGCAAAAACCGTCTCCGGTTCTCAACACTCACCAACACACGAAACACAGCAGCATCTAGCTGCTATTTTACGCTGGTATTCTGTGAGGGCGTGGTTCTAGGTGCCCGGTCGAGCCGACCCATTCGTGCTATACCACGTTAAGGTGGAGAAATCTGTATTAAAATTATTGTTATTATGTTTGATAATTTTCCCTTTTCAATGTTCCAGTCTAAAATCAAAGTCATGAGTGTATAATATGAGGAAAATTAGTGGATCACACATCTACGAAGATGTTAAGTTATATCAAACTTAGATACATATATATAAATACTTGTCTTCGTATGGCCGCGAAGCTCTTATGGCCAATTTTGGAGTAACTAGTGTCGACCTCGCGACCTCTTACACTTAAAAGGCCAAGTTTTATATTTTCGTATAAAGAAAAATAATCGATCCAGACTTAAATGTGTAAGTGAAAGCTTGAACTTTGTAACTATAAATATAAATCGATTGTGAAAATGAAGCAACTTCAAATAAAAATTTCGCTTTAAAGAAAGCTATAAAATACGTATAAAAATATATAAAATGAAATGATTTATATTTTATAAGCATAAAAAAATGAAAAAAGTCGTAATATTTATAATTTTTATTATTGAACATTGAATGGTCGCGCTAGATTACATCTAATTTTGTTTCTTCATTAAAATATTTTTTTTAAATAATATGTCAATTTCAAACTGCAAGTCATTTAAAAATAAAATACAATTGAGATATTCTATAATATCAAGCTTATTTGTGCTTTTCATGCTATTCGTCAACAAATGTTTCAGTTTAAAATCCCCGTTAAGAATTGTCGGAGGAAATGACGCGAGCACAGATGAGTATTCATACGTCGTTCGTTTAGAAATACAGGATACGGTAAATTTTACAAATAACACTATTATTGCTAAGCATTATCATCTGTGTACGGGAGCAGCACTTTCGGCAACTTGGGTGCTAACTGCGGCCCACTGTTTAACTGATATACAAAGACCTACTTGGAAAATTGTAATAAGATACGGAGACGTGCGTAATTCACCATGGAATAACCATTCATTTAGTGATGTTTTATACACAGTCGGACATCCATTATTCACTATCACATACGGAGAGTATAACAACCGCGTAATGAAAAATGACGTTGGTCTAGTGCGGACGGCACCTATGAATATATCACGTTATATCAAAGTTAGTGCTACAGATTACTTGTCTTTGTATGGCCACGAAGCTGTTATGGCCGGTTTTGGAATAACTAGCGTCGCTGTCCCAGGAGGTAAAATTCAAAGAGAAGATACTCTTACACTGAAAAGGCCACTTCAAGTTTTGAAAGTGCTAATTTCTAAATGCTCCAATGATAAGGCGTTGTCTCCTGCCCTTTGCTTAGCTCCGAATTGCAGCAATAGAGCTATGAGTGTATGTGGAGGCGATTCAGGTGGACCTCTTATCCATCCTTCGGGATTAGTAGGAGTATTATCTTTAGGAGATGCTTCCGTAGAGTGCTTAGATCCAACTGAATATAGGATTGTACTTGTCTCTGGTAATGTTTTACCAATTAGCCCGTACATTGAATGGATATACAGTTATGTCTTAGTATGAAACAATTATAGCTATTTTATCTAAAAAATTAATTAGTACTTTTAAAAACGTTAAACTTTTAATCGAAATCAGAAAAATCCCTAGAATTACTTCCACATGACTACTCTACTTCAACATGACTACTCTTGAGAACTTTTTATATTTATGCTTTTATAAATATGTTAATAAATGTAATGTAAATGAGAAATCTGTTAAAGGAACTTAATATTGTGTTATTTTTCCTATGTATAATATTATTAATATCATTATATTAATAATATTATACATAAGAGTCTAACAACATCTGTGGTAACAATATCAAATCCATTTATATTTTACACCATAAACGAGTATCAATAAACTATAGTGTATAACTCTAAGAATATAACTCATAACAATACATCCAATTTTACTCGTGCGATAAACGAATAAACTTTATGATAATTTGATGTTCAACTTAAATATTTATGCATCCCAATCACATGAGAAAATATCCCCAATATTATAATAATAATAATAATATTATATATTTTATTTTTCTTCTTAATATATCCTTATTCTGCTTGTAATCATAACACTGGACCACATAGCATTATTATAATTTTACTTTGAAATTTATTATTACTGTAATGATTTCTTATATTAACACGAACATTTCACGAGGGATCTGTGACAACAAACATCTGGCCGCCGAGCTTCAGCACGTCAAGCAGGTAATGCACGACAACAAGCTTCGCGTGCCGCGCCTACGTTACAGTGACCGAGTGAAACCGGCTACAGTCGAGCGTGTGCCTGCTGTAGTACCATATGTCAGAGGTGTCACAGACAAAATTAGTTACATCTTGAAGCGAGCTTCGATGAAAACATTCTACAAGCCGCAGAAGAAGATTAGTCACTTCTTACAATCCGTCAAGTGTAATATCCCCCTACAAGATACAGGAGTGCAAAAGCTTGGTTGTGAATGTGGTCTCTCGTATATAGAGCAAAGGAAGAGATACCGCGTCAAAGAACATAATAGCTGATATGATGCACCGACGCTCCGGGAAGTCTGCAGCTTGTGATCATTTCCTAGACGGCCCCCGCTATTACATCAGATTTTATTGACCACAAATCCTAACGAAAGAACATCGAATATCAAAAAGCATAATACGAAAATAAAAATAAAACCTCCTCATTTTAATAGAGAAGGAGGCTGGGTACTACCACCTTGGGATCCTGTAATTAATAAAATTAAAACTAAACCCAAGCGTACCACTATAAGACTTCTAGATACAGTAAGTACATTCTGCGTAGATCGGACTTAAAGTAATAATTAAAAAGCTAAAGGTACTCCGAGTTAAATTTGATATTGGGACGTCAATCACCTCAGTTCCTCGTGATCGTGGGTGCTGCAAAACGCGAAACGTCGGGAATTAAAAATAAGTAGTAATAAACGCAATAAAATCCGTAGAAATAGTTTTATTTAATTATTATTAGCATATTATACATGACTTAAAATTAATATTATAAGTAAACTGTTTTCTTTGGAATCATCATCTTTAACTTTACTATAAGCTACTCTTTGATGACCACGAAATGCACCATAACCAATAAAGCCTTTCAGCTTTATGGATTTGTCATACGGACATGTTTTTCCTACAAACGTCTTACCACATTTTTAACATTATACAAACCTCTAATAAGATTACATGTAGAATATTATGCATCATTTATACTTATGGGGTTTAAAATATTAAAATAAGTATAGTTTAGAGTTGGAGCTTATTCAACGAAAGTTTTTAAAATCAGCAATGAACAAATGCTTTAAATGTAATTCTAATGAATGTTAGGGCCTTTTATTAAGAAAATTTAGTATATTATCTTTAGAATCAAGAAGAATTCTCTTGATTCAAACTGCTTTACAATATCTGCCATAACATATTTGACTGCAATGAACTCACCAATCAAATATACAGTCGTATCGTAGTCGTTCAAAGCGTATAGCTTCATTCACATCAAATTTTCTTCCCAAAACCAAGTAGAACCAATGCCGGTACGTATGCAACTTTAAATCTTATAATTGAATTAATATTTACAACAACAAATTTAATGACATAAATATTTTTAGATTAACTTCTAAATTTATAAAAGCTGTGTATGAGGTTTTATCGGGATTAAATTCATTTTAAAGTAATTGTTTACTTACATAGAGCAACATGGGCTACCGGCGGATCGGCGGCGACGGCCCATGTTGATTTATGTTTACTTATGATTAATTAGATTATTTATATCTAATTGAATTAAATTGTTACGTAATGTATATGTTTACATATTAGTATGTATATATGTGTATATTATGTTTGTATATATCAATGTATGTGTGTTCTTATGTGTTTATATATACAGTACAATGATGTTTTTCTATTGATATTATCTTATTAGTTATATTTATAAACACTTAGTATAAAATGTATATATCACAATTTTATATTATTTTAGAGATACTGCACGTTAATTTAGTTTTTGTTTTTTTTTCTGTATTTATTAATGAATGGTAACTTATATATAAAATATGGATACCGGTGTTGATTAGATTAATTTTCATCGCGTGAGTATTCCTCACTCAACTGATTGCGAAACTATCAAAAATATCATATATTTTGTATACGGTATGCTTAAAAACACGTAATTAAAAATCATCATCATCATCATTACAGCCCTTCACAAGTCCACTGCTGAACATAGGCCTCCCCCACGGAACGCCACAAAGCACGGTCCCAAGCCACCTGCATCCATTGACTTCCTGCATGTCTTACCAGGTCGTCACTCCATCTAGTGGGGGGACGCCCTACACTTCGCCTGCCGGTACGAGGCTGCGCGTCGAGAACCTTTCTTCCCCATCGGTTGTCGGTTCTTCGAGCTATATGGTCGGCCCATTGCGGATATCCTCATTTATAAGTTTATCACGCAGAGAAACCCCGAGCATAGCCCTCTCCATAGCTCGTTGAGCAACCTTGAGCTTCCTCATACGGCCAACAGTGAAGGACCACGTCTCAGTTCCATACGTCATAACTGGCAACACGCACTGGTTGTACAATTTAATTTTGAGGTTTTGAGGTATGCCTAACGAGAAGATGGGTCGTAATCTCCCGAACGCAGCCCAGCCGAGTTGAATCCGTCGATTGACCTCTCGGTCGAAGTTGGACTTACCTAATCGGACTATTTGTCCCAGGTAAACATATTCGTCAACAACTTCCAGCTTAGTGCTCCCAACAACTACCGGCATAGGTGTGACATGGACATTAAACTGATTTTGTTTTGTCCATGTTCATCTGAACCTATCCGTTGGAACCCTTATTGAGTCATTGAGCATAGTGCTTAGGTCCTCCACGATTATGCCATAAGGACTACCATCGTCAGCAAATCGAAGGTGAGTGATGTCTCGCGGACGTTAATACCGTATCTATCCTAGCAGCATAGGTGTGACATGGACATTAAACATGATTTTGTTTTGTCCATGTTCATCTTGAATATCCTTTGGGAGACACTATTGAGGTCATTGAGCATAGTGCTTAGGTCCTCCAGCGATTATGCCATAAGGACTATATCGTCGGCAAATCGAAGGTGAGTGATGTACTCGCCATTGACGTTAATACCGTATCCTTTCCAGTCCAGTAGCTTGAAAACGTCTTCCAATGCAGCGGTGAAAAGTTTTAGGGATATTACGTCAGAATTAGAAAGAATTAGAAATATGATTTAATTCGATATTTAAATAGAATGAACACTGTAGTAAAATCTAGTATTATTTCACATAAAACAATATAATGCTTGTAAAAACTACTAATATTTTATAGCATTTTACAGCTATGTACTTTACGATTATATTCCTACAACTTATCGTGTTGCAATTTTCTACAATATTCTCAATAACTGAATGTTCGAATATATTGAAGGAGCCCTTAAGAATCTTTGGTGGAAATGACGCTAATCTAGATAAGTATCCGTACGTTGTCCGTATAGAAGTACAAATCAGGACTATTTCTACAAATAATACTATTATCGCTGAACATTATCATATGTGCACAGGATCTGCTCTTTCGTCAACATGGGTACTAACTGCGGCACATTGCTTGCTTTTTCCGTTCCAAAGTGTTAAAGTGAAACTTGTCATAAGATACGGAAAAGGATTCGACCCACAACGGACAAATCATTTTTTTAGCGATGTTTTGCACTATATTAAGCATCCATTATACAGAAAACGTAAGAATGACATAGGTCTTATACAAGTAACACCCATGAGCATTGCTAATTATATCAAAATTAGTGCTGTGGATTATTTATCAATACTTGGGCATGAAGCCGTTATAGCCGGTTTTGGCATAACAAGTGTGACTCTTCCAGGGGGTAAAATCGAAACAAACACCACTCTCGCACTGAAAAACCACTACAAGTTTTAAAAGTATTAATTTCTAAATGCCCAGAGCACTACTTTACCAGTTCATATTGCTTAGCAAGAAAATGTGGCCATCAAGTTAACGTATGCAGAGGAGATTCTGGTGGTCCTCTAATTCATTCATCGGGTATAGCAGGAATCTTGTTTTTAGGAGAGAGAACAGCTGATTGCTCAGATCCAGTAGCGAAAAAATCTACGAATATGGCTGGTATTGCTTTACCAATTAGCCCGTATATAGAATGGATTTATAGCTATGTTTCATATTAAATCATATTTGTCATTATTATAACAGCCAAACACAACTCCGCTGCGAAACATAATTCTTCCTCAGGAAAAGCCACATAGCAAGGTCTTGAGCCATTTGCATTCATCGACTTCTTGCATACCTTACCAGGTCGTCACTTTATCTAGTGGGGGCTGCCTTACACTAAAGTGTAAATAAGTACCTGCAAACTTAAAGGTACGTGCATCGAGAGCCTTTCTTTCCCATCAGTCGATTCTGTGAGTTATATTTATTAGGAATAAGAAAATGTCACTCCGCTGTTAAAATTGCCTTTAAATTGTTCGCTCTTACGAGTATATCGCTCTTAAATCGTTTAAATTGTCAAAATAGTTAAATAAGAATTAAGAAATGAATTACCACCCTCCCAATCATCGTTTCTTGTTCTTCACCCATTAATGTAACTTTGAAGCAGTCAACCCCTTATTTTTTATCTCTTCCCAGCCTAATATCGGATACAGAAACTTTGATTTCTTTTGACATTTCAAAAATCACACGATCCCAGGGGAGCAGCACTGTGCGCAGTGGAGCCAGTGTAAACAGCACACTTCTTCTTAGTTCTATACTAGATCGCAGTCCACAGCACAGTAACCTTTAGTTACCAAAGATTATTTATAATAGCTCGCTATAAACAATATGAAAATCAAGAACGAAATGTGTTTATCAAATTTAAGATTTTGAATAATGTTTAACCTCTCAGGCCTTGACATTTTATTGGGCCAACTTAGACCTATGGTCAAGTCAAAGAGTATAGTAGGTCAGGCCAAAGACAATATTTTTTTGTAAATGATGGTAAATATAACTTAGAGTCATTACTCATTACTACGTTCTTATCCAAAAATAAAAAATTATCAACAATTAAAATATCGCATTACTTGTATGAAGGTCAAGTGAACGCTAGAGAAACGATGATTGCAAACGTTGTCGATAAATAAAATGTTTTGAAATTATCAATTACCGTGTAGTAGTTGTGTACGAATATTCATATCATACTGTGGGTGTCGTAAGGCGACTAGACTGAGGTGTTATTTTTTAACCGTGACGGATGCTCTAGTTCCATATTTTTCGGACCGTGGTAAATAAAAATGACTTTCAATATATTATGTAATAATCAATATTGAATAAAATACCATTCTATTCTATTCATAAAAATAACAGTAAATATCACTGTCGTCCATTACTCATTAGACATGATTAATAAAATCGACATTAGACATGGACCAAAACGTTATTTTTCACCGTGACGTTATTAACCCATTCATTGCGGTGCACACACAACGGCGTTATTTAAATTGCCATTCTTAGGCGGATGACGCCGATCGGCCTAAATTATGTTTTAGCCATAAACTTGGCCAATTTCCATTCTAAAGGGATATACTTTTTATATATGCATGTTTTACATACATACATCATTATAGTCGCAGTTTCTGTAAATAATGATTTTAGAAAAATAACAAAACTATCCTCAGGCGCGGAAAACGCCGAACGGCGTCTTCAAGGTTATCAACATTAAAACATTTTGATTAAATATATTTATTTTGCTATTTTATTTTATGGAATTAAAAACAGTTATATAGGCTTTCTTTTTCGAAAGACCAAATGGTCTCACACCGTCACTCAATAAACTCTGTGACGATGGTCGAGCCTCACCTTCAAGTCATTATTAATTATTAAGTGAAACAAATTACGCTGCACTAGAAATAGTGTAACTGAATACCCTTCTCGATGTTTTCTCTTCCTTCAACTACTAATTCAAAACTCTACTTATTATACTTAGTATATTTAAAATAATAGACTAAATACTATTATTAAAAATATTTTAACTTAAAAATCAGAGAAAAGGTTCAATCCCTGGTCATATTTCAATAATTCGAAAATATTAATATAAAACCAATTTCTTTATTCAGTGTAATAAGAAATCTTTCTATAATGTGGAAAGTATCCCTTACTTTATACTGAATAGAAAGAAACAAATTCTTACTATTTCCAGCCATATTTATGGTAAATAGGAAATTGATATTTACAATAAAACTGCACTGTTAATCACAAAATAACTTATTATATACAAATGAAATTTCGCCACTGGTACGCAGTCACTTGCATGGCGTTATCTGATGAGCGTCAGTAAAATTCTGCCTAAATAAGCAGAAATAATTTTCATGTGCGAAACGCCGATCGGCGTCAAAGTGTTTAAATATGAGATGCGTTAAACGCCTACCGGCGTTAGTCCTTTGAACCGCCCGCACCACGTGTAAGTGCGATTTTGAGCCGCCTTGAATGGGTTAATCACTCATGATTGAGGGCGACAGAGTGAAACAAATCAGAAGATGGGCAGCAGCGTCTTCCTAATAAAGACTAAAATAAAACTGCGGTTGCCAACCGCTTACCAAACGTAATTATGGCAAATATCCCAGCAATATATGGGGACGCTTATGATCTGTAGTGGACTTTAATAGACTAAAAGGACGAACATTTTTTTTAATTTAGTCTCGGCGGAACGCGGGTGTTCCGTGCTATATTTAGAACAGCGTTGTCGTGCTGGGCGACATTTGCGGCAGTAAAATCTTGAGCTCCTCTTTATTTCTATAACCCATGGCAGTAGTGGATTGTACGACCTTATGATAAAGAAAGAATTGTAAGGAAACCAAAAGGAGAGGAAGGGTAAGGAAACAAAAAGGAGAGTAAGGGTGTGTAAAAAAGTCATCAAACATCAACATCAAACAATTTATTAAACAAGTCCAATGGTTGAAACAGTAATAATATAAACCAAAAGTTTCCTGAAAAAAAAAAATTCAAATATTATATGTCACTTTCACAACTAAAACAAGTCGAACAACACCCCATATGTTAAAATCCATCAAGCAGTTTAGGCTACAGAGCGTGTAAATGAAAAATACATCCATACATGCGTACTCGAAAAACATTACCCGTCTTCTGAAGTAAAACATCACTGATGACTGACTGACAGTTCTACAGCGTACCGGTTCGTTTCTGTCGCTTTATGAGACATGATGCTATCGTCCCAATATTGGCGGAATGCCTAGCGCACTTCCGGACGGCGTGGTTGGGTTGTTTCCGGTTTCTCTCACTTAGAAAGGAGTCTATGGGGCGCCAATCAAAGTTAAGGAAGTCGCATCTTCGAATAGGGCCGCGTCCAACCATCTGCCTCATCATCATTATCATTATCTACTTCATCCTTCTCCTTTCGGCCCTCCTCTCTAACTTCCTATTAGCCACCAGTCTCAAAATCCTATCTCGCAAATCCTCAGGCACATCATCATCTGTCACACATACTTGTATAAGTTGGTCGCCGCGTCGCCGATGAGACGGAGGCGCGAGCACCACTGGGCGCGTCGACCGCCTCGTGCCTGTCCTTCGCCGACGCTGTGCCCGTACGCCACGCCCGCTCAGCACCACCACTCGAACTCGCCAACACCTCCTTGAAAAGTTCGTGTTCGTCCGCGAACAAGTACTTGTCGCCGTCAACCGCTCAACGACAACGACCACTTCTGGACTAACATTTCGCCTACAAGACATATATAAAAACAATATAATATAATTGAGTGCATATATATTTTATAAAATACTATATACAAACACAAAACAAAAATAGTTTTATTAAAAATAGCGATTTACATTCTGTAAATACAAGGAACAAGCATAAATAGATAGATTTTTAGCGCACAATGAAGTGTTATCAGATAGATACAAAAATTGCATTTTTAATTATAAACCATAAAATAGTAATAAGATGCATAAAATAAAATGGTATATAAGTACATAGATAGGATGAATACATACTTATTAATATCTTTATATATAAAATTACGTGTCACATTGTTTGTTTGCGATGAACTCAAAACAAACAAATTGTTCTGCCCTTTCGAAGACAAAGGGCTTCGGAAAGAATGAACAAAGTCTGCCTGGTCAGCTAGTATATATATAAAAGTACAAATATATGTTTTAAAACTATCATATAACATAAATGTGCAGTAAGTATAAACAAATACTGTACCTAGACAATAGAGAATAATTATATACAAATGAATTAGATTGAATCAAAGATGAAAGTAAACAAGTTAGTTATACCAGTTACTAGACTCCAGAGTCAGTATAATTTCTTCATGGGGCAACATAGGTATATGTATTTATAAGAAAATCCCAGAAAATATACAGACCTTATCAATGAGTTATAAATTTAGTAAGAAAAATGTTTAGTAAAGGTTTATTATACTACAAAAGTACATGGTTGATGTTATTATCAACCATGTAAACCCTGGAACCCTGTGAATGAGAATTGCTACCATGCTGTTTCTAAATGTTTTCATACTAATTTTATTCTATAAAAAGTTATTGTGTGAATTAATTATATTTAATAAAAGTCCTGCTGGGTTTTTGCTGGTCACTCCCAGGACAGAACTTTTCATCTCTAATTTATGAGTGAAAATTTCAATTGTATATAGACAGAATTTTAAAACTGTGGTAGCTTCTTGCATACATTTTGAAACTTTAATACAAACATAATATAAAATTTACTTACGGAAAAGGTGGTGACGATGCCAACATGGATTTTCTTGTGCTGGCTCAGTGAGATCGGGTCCTAAAAGGAGATTTGGACACTCCAACTGCTGGCCATGTTCATCAAACATGGCCAGTAGGATAACCTCATTGAGTTACCTATAAGTCCCCAGTGCATATCCGTCTCCTGAAAACATGTATGATAATAAGACATTTTAGATATGCATATGACATATTTTTATGGTTATGAATTAAATTGACCAGGATGGTTGCTGCCTTTTATTTAGTAAGTGACAAAATCTGGAGACCCTTTTCATAGACGCATGTTTGCGTTATATGATAGGTGTAGATAATTTATCATTTATCACCGCCAACTTCTTGACTCAGGGTGCTACTGAGAATTTCTTGACGGAAAATCTTAATAAATGATTTTTGACCCGACAGGATTCGAACCGGGACCTCATGATCAGCAGTCACTTTATAGATCCAGTAAATGCCTCATATTTATAATTATAATATAGAAAAGAGTATAATAAATTACTTACAACAGAATATGAAAACATTTCTTCCTCTCTGTCACTGAGATATTCGTCGTCCGAGTCGCAAAATAGTTCGTCAAATTCCGGCATTTTTCTGAAAATGGATGTAGTTACAGTACATTTGAACATTTTGTGTCTTCATGAGGCTCAAAGAGTTAATAGAGTTTATAAATTTACATATAACATATAAGAATAATAATAAGAATAATAATAAAATTATGAAATACCAAATTACTATCAAATAACTATTATGTAGAAAAAACACTCGAAATTTCATAAAAAGAAATATATAACATTATTATATCGATATCGTAATAATATACACTCATTAGGAGCCTCTAATAAAAAAAAAATCAATCATAGGTATATATATAGTTTATTATTATCTTTGACCAACATTTTTGTTGATAACAAGTTCGCCATAATATTATTACGATATATCGAAATTATAAAATAAAACGTAATTTCGCACATTGGATTTTGTAAAATATGAAAATTTGTGTTTTTACATGATTTATGGTGATATTTATACCTTATATTTCATTTTCAGTTACTTTTATTGACTATTTTATTTCATATGTGAGACGACAGTATTTGAAGTACAATTTTATAAATTTAGTAAAATTGTTACGAGACGAAATATATACAAAATAACTTTTTTAAACTGTATTACTTACCTTTTTGTATAAAAACTCACAACAAACTTTCCTTTAAAGGTACACTTATAACTTATAATAATTAATGGGCTTCTTGCACTCGCGCGGCAAAGTAGACGTACTGTAGTAAACGCGACGCATCATGGCGGAAACTAGTAATTTGACGTAAATTCTCTTAATTTATAAAAGCGTAATTTAGTAACGAGACTAATTCTAATAAAAAAATTAGAATTTGAGTTGTATAATTCTTATAAATATCATTTAAAAAAGAATTGTTTTGAGGGGTCTACAATGGTGACATTTGACTATCTCTTGTGTACTCTAAAGACTTCAAAGATTAATTTATTGATATAAAATTAAATTAATTATTTAATACAAAACTATATTATAACAAATTTTTATTTTGTATCTTACTTACTTACCTTACATACAAAGTGATAAAGTCATGTTGCAACGATTATGGCTGTAGTATAATTAGATTGGCCCCACCTGGTAAGCGCTATTTGCATTTTGATTTATAATCGAGGTGAAACGAAATCACTAAAATTTACTACAGGCTAAACTAAATGCTATTAAATATTGATGCTGGAACTCAATAATGATTCGATAGGCTTAATCTCGCGTTCTTTCTTACATTTAATTATAGAATTACGCTCCACATCTGTCCTAAAAGAACCGCGCATTTTTCCCGGGATAAAAAGTAACCTATGTCACTTTCCCGCCCTTGTATGGTACAATATAATAAAGGTACTCTATGCAAAAGAATCATGTCAATTTATTTGTTTGTGCACTTGCAATTCTTGATTTCTTTTCGCTGTGTAGTGGCGACGTAAGAAAATTTACAACTCCGTATCCCGTATGTTGACAAATTTAGAGGAGGAAACTAAACGAGGAAGAGGTAGCCGCATCTTTGTGATAACAACCGAAAATGATAAAATAATTGCGGTTGCTAACCCGCCTGTCGCGTGGCAACTATGGCAAAATCCCCCTTAACAGGCAATCTATGGAGGGGGCTATGTTCAGCAGTGGACAATTGATAAGTGGTAAGGAATAATAAATGATGATATTTAATTTTTTTATATAAACTCACAATACGAGAATATAGAGTAAAGAACCATGTAAAAGATTATATGAGTTAAAAGTATAAAAAAATAAATATTATTTGGGTATATTCTATGATTATTACACATTAGAATAGAATAGAATAGAATAATTTTTTATTCAATATAGATTACATGTGTAATTCTTATTGAAAGTCATTTTTACTTTACCACTGGTTCGAAAAAAAACCTCTGTCCTGGGAAGAACCAGCAAAAACACAGCAGGACTTTTTTTTTTTAAAAGTAATTTTACATTAATGGTTGTACAAACTATTTAAGTACAAAATTTATTTTAGAAACTGCTTAGTGGCGACCACCTCATTCCAGGGTTATTATCAATTATATATTCATTTATACTATAATAACCCTTTTACTCTACAGTTTCAGCTTAACAAAACATTTAAACTTGGTAATAGAGAGAGCCTGTACACTTTCCGGGACCTTGTTGTAATAGCGTACATTGCCCCAGAATGAATTACTGACTCTGTGGAGTCGAGAAAACTGTCACTAGCTTGTGCTTGTTCCTAGTGTTTACAGAATGTATATCACTTTTTACTAAAACTACCTTTGTTTTGTGAACATACATTAAATTTTCGTAAATAACCTTTGAGGCCAAAGATTAATATATTTATTTCTTTACAATTTATCTCTAAGAGACTCTCTCAGGTTTTAGGTTGTAAATAGCTCTAATGGCCTCTTCTGTAAAACAAAAATAGTTTCTGAATCAGCGCATTTCCCCAAAAATCCATAAGACATTATGCTATGGAAATAGCTGAAATAAACTAGTCTAGCTGTCTCGACACTAGTGAGACCTCTAATCTTTTTCAGCATAGACTGCAGAACTTAGTCTGCTTGCTAGTTTGGATATATGGGGGCTGACTTTGCGTCGAGTGATGCTGCAAGAAAACAGTGGATTCAACAGGGCTCAGTTCTTCCCCATTTAAAAACACATTGGTACCCAGGTTTTAACATTCGTTGTTGTAAATTTAATACATTTAGTTTTATTTCCGTTTAAATGTAGATTATTAACGTTAAACCAATGCACTAATTTTGATATAGCATTATTCACTTCGTCACATTTAAATAATTGACGTTTAAGTTTAAAATCAAGGAAGTATCATCAGCAAATAATACTATATCATGATTATCCCCACAAGGAAGGTAAGTCATTAATATACCAGAAATAGAAATGGGCCGAGAATCAGGCCCTGAGGACACCATTAGTACAGGTGACCCGGAAGAACTTTTACCATTGATAATAACTTTCTGCATTTTATTACTTAAATATGAAATAATAAGTTTAAACGCTGTGTTCTTGACACCATAGTACTGTAGCTTCCTGATTAATGTCTCATGGTGAACACAGTCGAAGGCCTTGGAAAGGTCACAAATATACCCAAAGCATCCTCCGTATTCTCCCATGCACAAAAAATATGTTTAATAAGCTCAACTCCAGCGTCAGTTGTCGAGCGACCTTGTAAAACCGAATTGATTTTATGTAGCAATTTATTAATATTAAAGAAACTTAAGATCTGATCTAAATTATTTTTTTAAAATTTTACATACAAAATGTTGGTAGTAAAGAAATCGGTCTAAAATTAGGGGTCTAATGTACTACCAGATTTAAATAAAGTATAACTTTACTATGTTTCATTAAATCAGGAAACACAGATTCGACGCTTGTATTAAATATAGTGGCTAGATAAGGTGCTATTATATCTATTATAGATAAAATAACTTTAACGAAATCCCCATAAATCTGCCGTTTTCTTAACATCAATTTTTTAAATATTTAACGATATCTTTTGGCAATACTCTGGAATTTAAAAGTATTTGAACAAGCCTTTACATTTTTGTTTAAGCAATGATTCGGCGACAGTAGGAGAAGAATTTAATGATTTTGTTGTCAAAAAGAACATCAGTAAAATGTTTCTCAAAAGCCATCCAACTTCTTGATCAGATCGGAGTTAAACTGTTGTTAATATTCAATTGAAAATCCGAGTTGTGCGGTTTGACCTTGCCCGTTTCACTTTTTATTATTCTCCAGGTCATTTTAATTTTGTTGGATGCAGTTTTAATTTTTATTACTTAAATGTAAAGCCTTAGCTGTAGTAGCACACTTTTTAAATATTTTAGAATATGTTTTTACATAATCTCTAAATATAACACTAGTATTATATGATCTTTCATTATAAAGCTCATATAACTTTCCTCCTACTTTTATAAATTCTACTGTCGCCATTCATTAAATGATTTGCGACTGTAAAAGAAAGTTTTAGAAGTAAATATTGTACTAAATTCACAAGTTATAATTTTAAAATTGGTTGCCTGTAAAGAAGGTCAGTATGCAGGCGAAAGTTTTACGACAACGACTTTGAGTGGTAAAATAATTTTATTATGTCTGTCTCTCTCGCTCTTGGGCCTAACCATGCCGAGTGGAAGGGACGCGTGCCTACTGCTCTCATTGTGAGCGCATAACGTGAGCGGAGCCTACTTGCAGTTTCTTGATGTCACAGGCAAACCAATTTATAAGACGTTGTCACGTCAATAACATACCATACAAATAATTAGCACTATTTTTAAATAGAAAGTGATGGAAGTCTTTTATTATATTACTCTAAACCTCTCAAGCGATGGTCATTTATTGGAACAAACACAAATTTCTTATTTTCTGTTTTTGTGTATGTAAGCAATGATACCAACTGTCCACAGTGATCTGAACTTAAATTTTGAATAATTGATTTATCAAGGGTATTAATATCTGTAAAATATTATCTATACAGGTTGCACTAGGCCCAGCAATACGTGTTGGTTCTAAGAATAAATTAACAAGATTATACGATTTAAACAATGAGCTAAACTTAATACTAATGGAAGAAGTTTCAAGGAGATTGATGTTAAGTCTCACATATTACAACAGACTTGTTCTGTTTACTAAGTTTGAGCAAAACTTCTTCCATTCTTTCAAAATAGTCATAAGTACTTTATAGCACTTACAAAAATGAGTGCTCGAGCTCGAATCAAAACATTTATTTCTACAGTTCGCTCAACAGAGAGCTCACAATCCTTACGTTCTTTATATAATAAGATTTATCTGCTAATATTAAGGAGCCACCACGTAAACTTTTCTCTATTGAAGGAACTGACCACCTGGTGATTTCTGAAATTAAACATGAAATTATAATCTTTTAGCCAATGTTCAGTAATACAAAGGATATGTATATTGTTACTATTTAAAAACAATTCAACTTCCAATTCTTTCCCATCATGCCTTGTATATTTTGATGCAGGTGTAAACAATTTTTATTATTTATTTGTGGGCTGCATTCAAAATTAATTAAACTCTTATTATTGCTAGAGATTGCCTCTATTGTCGCATTTACTAATTTAAATTAGTTGGAACTGATTCCAAATTAAATGTCAAATGATTATCATGCTCAATAAAAGCAGTCTTGGTACAAAAACTTGGCTGAGTTAAAAAGTAAATAATAAGATAGCAAATTTGCTACCAGTCTTAAATTATATTTGGATAGGTAATACCTATCTTTTGTCCAAAACTTTTTATTAAGTTATTTATGTCAATTACATGAAATTTGTCATTATTATCACAATTATATGTCAAATTTAAATTATTATTACATATTAAATTATTCATTTGTATATTTAAATTATGTCTTAGATTATTTTCCTGTGGCAATCCCTGTATGTGGTGTGAACAAGACAATTTTGTGTACATTTAAGTTATTAAGTTGTTCAATATATCTTAATAACTGTTTGTTGTTCTGCCTCTTCTACCAACAAAATTATTATTGTACTATTTGGGCAAATTAGTAACTATAATTTTATTTAGGATGTCACTAAAAGATGCTCCGGCATGCAGCAATTTGTAATTTTTGTACCTTTAAAGAGTTATTTAAAGTTATGCCTAGATTTTTCCCATGTCATCGCTATACACAATTATATTATTTTGTTAATATTTGAGTCATTTTTATTTTAAGCCCCTCTGCTATAACACTGTCATAGAGTTTTGGTGGTGGTATAATATTATCAGCACACCGACTCTGAAGCTGGTATTGAATGATGACACTCACATTGATGTTTAACTAAAGTCAAAACGCTCCTCATTATATTTACATGTCTTTAGATTATCCATAGCCAGTATGTGTTCTTTTATTTCGTTTTGGGCTGATTTATATTTATTGGACACAGTTTGAAGGAGTTAGTAAGTGATAATATTTCTGATTTAAGGCACTCTACGTCAGTCTCATAACATTTTTATGTTATCCACCTCAATTGAATACAACTTAAGTTCATATATCAATGCTTGCTTTTCTTTACATAAATTAACATAATTTTGGTATTAATCTTATTTTTATTAATTTTGTACTTTCCTTATGTATTTATTAACTAACATATACTTCTTCAATTTGGTTTTGCTGCAATTAATCCTTACTGTGTTTCCTGAAGTGGAAGAGTCGTCACCAGTCAAATCTATTGTTGCAGGTTGCTGTAAAATTCTTGAAGTATTACATTGCACAAGCTCAGAGAACAGGCTTTGAGTCTGGGAGCGTTAAGGTTATCTATATATGTTTTAAATTGTGTTATTCGCTCATTAGCCTCATTCAACTGTAACTTCAATGCAGAATAAACCTGAGAGCTTCCTCATATTCCTTGCTGCATTGGTCAAACTCATTAACCGTTCCTGTAGCTGATCTCTTTCTTTTATAACACTTGTGTATTCTGTATGTAACTTAACCATATCACATTTCAATTGTGTGTTTTGGCAATTATGTTAACTATTTCTTTTCATTATCATCCCTTTCCTTAACAACAGTTCACACTGCTCCTTGGACGCCTTAAGTTCTTGGAGCGCAAGCTGGTTGGTTCTCCATCTGGCACGTCTTGGCGTTGCAGTATTCATTTACTATTTATTGTAAATAATAAAAGCAGAAGGAGCAAGTAAGCCAATGTCGAGTTGTTGTTGTTTTTTTCTATTTACAGATCTCAAATCAAATTATCGTTAAAATAATTCGAAAAACCTGCAAAGAATGTAATCCGAGTAATATTAATAGAATAGATCTTTAATTTATAAAAGGAATGATATGAAATAAAATTACAATGATTTTAAAACAATGTTCGTTACCTGTCACTTTTGTTCCAACACCAAAATGTTGTTATAATATTTATGTACCGACTTTCTTAAATTTTAAATACAAAGCGGCATTATTAACTATAACATAAAATTGAGGTGGATATTATGAATTTAATATTTAAATTATTAAAATTTATCGGGACCAATTACTTTTACAACTTATCACTAGGGTTGCCAAAGCAAAAAAAAAAATTATATATATATATATTATTCAATTTTATATATTTATAATTATAATTTTATAAATTTATATATATATATATATTATTCAATTTAACTTTTTTTATACATGGTAGAGCCACGCTGCAGCTATATTGTGGTTGTAACATGGATGGGTCGACTCGACCGGGGTAGGACCACGCTCTCACAGAATACCAGCGTGAAATAGCAGCTTAACGCTGCTATGTTTCGCATGGTGAGTGTAGAGAACCGGGTACCCTTTTTACTGGAAAGGAGGCATTCTATCTTAGTCCTCGGGGGTGACAACGCATCTGCATTTTGAAACTTAATAGAATATATACCGGGAATCGAACCAGATATTTGGTTTTTTTAACCTGTGAATTGGAATTAAAGTAGCTAGGTGGAGTCAAGCACAGTGGCGAAATAGTAAGTTAAGTAGATAAGTTAGGTATATAGAAAAGTGTTGTAAATTATTAGGTATTGATACGATCGCTAGCTGCGGGCCGCGCAAAATCGGCATCCGCGCGTATATTGACCCTAGTCAGCGGATTTTAAATTACACTGCTGATTTTATGTTTAAGTATTTTCATGATTTTTTTATGAAATTATCGTTTCATTTAGCTGTACTAACATGATGGAGCTTGAATAAGGCTAATAAAACGTTGTGAAAAGATATTTTATTTTCCTCGGGATCGATTTTCTTTCTGACCCATCATCAAAGGTATCGTTAGTACTATCGTCTGTCTTCGGTTTTGGGAGCTTTTCACAAACACCCGGTATTTAGATGTCTATGGGCCACAGCATCCACTTACCATCAGGTGGAATGTGTGCTTGTTTGTCATCCTTATTCTATAAAAAAAAAGACACTCCTTTACTCTAAAAACAATTAACATATTTAAAATTTCGCATTACTCAAAATTCATTCATACACTGATATTTATAAATCCATTTAATGTACGGGCTAATCAATAAAAAAATACTAGCGAAATGTCCACGACTTCTGATTTATAACCAGCAGTTTTTAATGTTGCTAAAAATGCTACTCTCATTACATGATGGATCATTTAGTCCACCGGAATATCCTGGACATCATGTATCAATAAGGCATTTAGTTATAAAAATCTTCCAAAGTTGCAACAACGTTTTTTGTATAGCATATCTTTTGAAAATGACTACTAGAAATTTCAAAACCAGCAATAACTACTTCACTGCAAAGCAATAATAAATAATCTACGGCTCTTTGATATAGTTGGAAATGTTCACAGGTGTTGTTTTCATGAGACCTAACCTATTTCATTTGATAGCAATGTAATTTTTCACCATTGTTGCACCAATTATATAGTTTATGTAAATATGTAATATGTTCGACAGCACCATAGCGCAGATATTTTTATAGCCTGCAAATAAGTGTTCTAGGTGTGGATGTCTGTCCTTACGAAATTTATGTATGAAAAGCCCCCACGATATAGAAGAAAATCCTAGTGTAGAGTTAATATAAAAAAATAGTTTGGAAAATCCAAAAGTGCACGCCTCATGAGCGTTTCATTTAATTTTAATGAAAAAAGAAGTTTTATTCCTGACTTTGAAAATATATTATTTACGTGTATTAAATTTAGTGTTCTATTATTTTAACAGGTAGTGTCACCTACGCGGAGAGTATTAATAATGTTTACCAAAATAAATCGATTACACAAAGTGTAAAATCGATATAGGTTATATGGTACATTTTTTCTTTGTCTGCCAAATGCTAAAAAAATATGACAGCACCTTTAAATTTTTAATAGCAATAAAACTTATAAGAGTTGAAAATCATTTTATTAACAAACTCCGCGTACTAGGCTATTGATACGAAAAAGGTAACCAGTCGATGTAATTATAAAGCTAATAAAAAAGCCGGTCTCAATACGTCAATTTTTTCGGGAGTTATCATGACCACATACAAAATCTACATCCGGAAATCCACGTAATTTTTTTTTAAAACTGTTTTTTTTATCATATCAATATAAAATGATTTTTTAGAAAATATAAGATGGAATAATTAGAGTGTTTTCTTGATATACAGCTACTCATATTATCGTATAAGTCCAATATGGTTATGATAGAAGCATTTTAAGAACATAAAATTGCTTGACCTTGACGTATCGAGAGTAAAACACACCTATAACGCTTTGCGTTTTGAGGCGTGCAAAATAGTGAACAAAACATCACTGAATGTACAATTGTAATGCAATGCGCAGCTGTAAGGACCCTTGTTGGCGAAAAAGCAGATTCCGGGCATTTACGAAAAGATTTTTATGTCGTGTTATCCATACGATTGAATCTATACATTTCTATGCGACCAAAGAGACTGATTTTTTTTATTGTTCTAAACCAGCGCTTAACTAGATACTATCCCACCTGATGGTAAGTGGTGATGCAGCCGAAGATGGTGAAGCGCACTGACTTAACAAAAGCCTATTCAGTATTGCCTTGAAGACACCCACATTGTAATCAGACGAAAAAACAGATGCTGGCAACTTATTCAACTCCTTTGCAGTACGCATGACGAATGATGTACCAAAGAGTTTGTTTTGAATAAGTGGTAAGTCGACAATGAAAGGATGGAGACTAGCTGAGCGTTTAGTTGTCCTATGGTGGAAGAGAGAGGGAGGTATTAAGTTATCCAATTCCTGCGCACACTCTCCAAAATGCATCTTGTAGAAAACCTTAATTGCTTTACTTATCAGGACTCGCGTTTCTTCCTCCAAAATTTCTTAACTGTGTTTTGGTGCCAGAACATTCAACTAGAAAAATTTGTAAAAACAACATGCTTTCGCACATATATATTTATAGTATCATTTTGAAAAAAAAAATCCTTTACGAGCTCCAATAAGAAGTAAAATACTACAGTAATTAAAAACGTAAATATTAACTCTGTTAATATACCATAAAAAACATTTTATTTTAAATAAATTTATTAATATTTAAAAGAGCACTGGTGTGCATCTAGGTGAAACAAGTTTCAACTAATTAATAAAGTTTTAAAGGCACTGAATGTAACAAACTCTTAAAAATTCAATATTTTATCAACTTTAAATAGTACAATATTTAAGCAGTTCACTTATGAATAATAATTAAGATATTACATTTTTTGAGCGTTTGCAGGAAACTTCTTGTGTCAAGGAGGTGTTTTGTATATATTATTTATTATTTTACGTGGTAGAGCCACGCTGTAGCTATATTACTGGTATAGTTGTAGCAAGAATGGGTCGGCTCGACCGGGGAAGGACCACGCTCTCACAGAATACAGCGTCCTTAAAATTGAAAACTATTAAGTTCTTTAAATTAATAATTTTTAGCTCTTGTAACTTGGGGACCGTCCGTTGTGAAATATGAGGTCGCGCGTTGTCGTGCAGGAGCAGAGGCGACGAGCGATTGACCAAAGCTGGTTAGATACGTGCGAGCTTCTCCATCATTGTGTTCAGCAATTCACAGTACACATCTGCAGTAATGCACATCCCGTTTGGTAAGAAGCTGTGATGAATCACACCGGCGTTAGACGACTAAACAGCGACCATCACTTTTCTAGGAGTAAGTATTCGTTTGGGGCATTGTTTAGGTGTGCTGAACCAGGATCCAACCAACTTGCTGAGCGCTTGCGATTGTCAAATATAATCCATTTTTGTCGTAGGTAACAATGCGGTTCAAATATCCTTCGTTTGTGTACCTGTTGAGTAGTGCAAGGCATGTCTCGACGCGTACTGGGGCACCCATTTGCCAAGCTTTTTTACCTTGCCAATTTGATGCAACTGGACCAATATTATTTTGATGCTAACGTCGAAAGCTGCTGCTAATTTAACCGTAGATCACCTTTAATTCGTCATTATCGACCAAAGTTTTCGGATGACAATGGGATTAATTTTTTGAGTAAAATTTGCAGAACGGAAGCAGAGAAACCAATAACAGTTGGTGCGTTCGTTTGTAGTATTCGCTCCGTAAACGTCGTTGATGTTTCGTGCCGCTTGTGCTGCGTTGCTGCCACGACGGTACTCATATTTTATGATGACGAAAGAGATTCAAAAGCGATGAAAACATAACACTAATCAATAATAAAGATAAGTACGGTTTACCATTAAAAACATGCATATTCATCAGTTATAGCTTTTTATTCTGTTATTAATAAATGAACGGTATAACTTCGGGAGCGACTATACCATTAGTTTTTATTTCGAATTTAATGTTTTAATTTTAATTGATCAGAACTATTTGGTATTTCTCTTTTCTATCCGTTTGTTTTATTGTAAACATAATCAAAATGATGAATAAGGTGGACCACAAACCTTCAATAGGCTACTCCATCAATATGTTCGATAATAATTTTTTTATTATAGGTAGATTTTATAGGTATTTTGTTGATATTTCGAAGTATATACAATATTTACATAGTATCAAGCTAGACTTTCAAATATGTGGCTGACCATTTTTTTATTGTCTCAAACAAATAACCCTGTGTTTTCAGTATACTTTAACACATATAAGGAAATTCCGACAAGGGTTACTGCCTATAGTCCAAAAGGTATTTAATATATGCTATCAAATAATGAACGTTCAATTACGACCAGCGACAGAACCCTAATGAAAAGCTACACTAACAATCATACCAGTGTCGAGCGCAGACGCTGACCTTTTGTTTTGACTACTATCGTGAACGACTTCCAGCTGGTAACTTCGTCCTTGGAGGCGATAAAAAACGAGCACACAGTACACCTAAGTAGTGGTAAGTGGATGCTGTGGCCTAAAGACATCTACATCTATCCGCGATTAAGAATCAAAGTTAAGATGCGTTATCAACCCTGAGGACTAAGATGGAATGCCTCGTTTCCAGTAAAAAGAATCTCCGGTTCTCTACACTCACCATCACAGCAGCATTAAGACGCTATTTTATAATGGTATTCTGTGAGAGCGTAGTCCTTTTCCGGTCAAGACGACCCATTCGTGCTATAAAGATGCTGCAGGAGCTGTGCATCTATATTTTTTTAAATGTTAATCGAGAAAAGGCGTAAATGTGCTGTAATATGGGTAACAACATCCACTTACCATCAAGTAGATTCTATGGTCGTTGTCACTTTCATTTCTATAGTATGATAAAACTTCAAGTTAGTAAAGCAAGTTATTTTCCGTGTTGTGGTCAACATAGAATTTCGCAGTCCACCTGATGCTATTTGACTGCAGTTATGTATGAAGCCTCCTTAATGGATACATGAATATAGAAAAATCAAAATGTGGATGCGTTCTCCCTCTAGAATGCCTCCTTACTAGTGAAAAAGATCTCCAGTTCTCTACACTCACCGCACGAAACACAGCGGCGTTAAGGAGCTATTTTACGTTGCTATTTTAGGGCTCGTTCCTTACTGGTTCAAGCTCCCCATTCATACTGCAACCATAATATAGCTGCAGGGGAGATTTACAGCCTTAAACCTTAAATTTTAAGGACACATATGCCCAGCTGTAAACTTAAGAAGCTGAAGATGTAGTGATGATACCGATTATGGTTTCAAAGGTATACTCTATCCAAATCAAATTTTTGTTTCAGTAATTGACAAGACATGTCTTCTTAAGCCAGAAAGTGGCCCGTGCCGAGGGAATATTCCTATGTATTATTATAAGCCTGAAAAACAAGACTGCCTTCGTTTTAGCTGGGGTGGATGTCAGGGCAATGGAAATAGATTTGATACTCACAAACAATGCCTAGAATCATGTCTAAGTCAACCGAATGCACGTCGTAAGTTTTTATAGAAGTTGGAGTTAGTCTTTTCTACCTCAAACTAGGTATTGTTTTTATTAACAATGAAGGTGATTTTGGCCTTCTTTTCTGTTTAAGAGTCCATTTGGGGACGTAACATACTGTTACCTGTTTTTACATATTTGTTGAAAAATTGAAATGCAACAGATTTTAAACACAGCGTTGCATCGTTTTGCATATTCTACTCCATCTACCACGGGGAATGCTCAGTGGAATTGTTAGGACTAATTACTGTCACCAACATCACCATAATATGGTGCGATGTACGTCGCAACGAAAATCGCACCATACCATTTATACCATTTGGACGATTGGTTGTTGTTATTAGGGAAATAATGCGACCCATCTCCCGTTTTAATTTCTCTCTATAATAAATATACAGGTCTTATCTATCAAAAAGTTAAAAATTTTTACCAAGCAAAAATTGTTCAATTGGGTTTATTAGGACTACTAAAGAGTACATGATTGATAATAACCCCTGGGAATTACGGGATCGCTACCATGCTATTTCTAATTTTTTCATACTAAATGTATAAAATAATACAATATAAATTAATTTTATTTAAAAATAAAGTCCCATTGGGTTTCTTGCTGGTTTTTCCCGGGACCAGTATTGAATATAAATGATTATATTCTATTCTATTCTATCGCCTCTTATAACACCAACGGGATGAATAGGAGTACAAACATGTATATTTCAGATTCACATTGACATTCAGATTGTATTAATACATTGAACCAATACAACAGTGGGTGCACTGCTGCTTGGCAGCTGAAACAGGTAAGATGGGTGATACTTACGTAGACAGACTCCATTGCAGATCTCCCCTTTTCTTTCCACGGCTTAGTGAATAAAAACGCATCTGCATTTTGTTTCTTAATCGAAGATAAATATATACCTACTATACTATATGCTCGTTAGTTTCCCTACCTAAAAACTTAAAGAAGCATTCGAAGAAGGTTCAATTGAACTTGTTCATGTCAATTCATGGTTGTGAAATCTTCATTGATATTTTTTATAGAATAAGGGTGACAAACGAGCACACAGTCCAACCGCTTCAAACCGCTATCCACAGGAAGCATTTCCCATAGTCGCTTTTTAAATAAATAAAAAATTAACAATTTCAAAAATCTAATATATTTTATTCTATAGGGATGCGACCAAAGTGGTGTTTTCTTTCCTTTGATTATGGTTTTTGCTTTGGCGCTATAAAACGGTGGTACTACGACGCTCATTGGAAGGTTTGCAAGGAAACTATATATTCCGGTTGTGGTGGAAATAAAAATAACTTTTACAATATAGAACAAGTGAGTTATTCTTTATTCGTCTTGTAACAAAAACTAGTTCATAATTAGACTCTGATTTAAAATTAAACTATAATCCCTTTCACGGAAATAGTTCCGGGGAAACATGCGGACTAAAATGTAAAGTATGTAATTTGGCAGCAAATGTCGTATTCCGAGAAGACAGTGGCAAGTCTTAAATTTTACTCATTTCTTACCTTTAATTTGTAAATACATAAAAAGTTAATATAAACTCAATTTCGTTACTAAATGACATTAACAAATTTTATGTTGCTTAATTATCCCTACTCACAATAGTTATCATGATCATGTAGTGGTGGTGTAAGAAATTCCACTGCCACATATCGTCAGGCAACAGAGGGAAATACCAAGTGATTGGCAGCAGCATCTTTCTAATAACAACTAGAAAATAATATAAAATATGTGTTTGCCAACCTGCCTGCTAAGCGTTGCAACTATGGCAAATATGAGGCAGTCTATGGCAGTCGGTAATGAATGAATAAATGAATATTAATTACCTATTTTCAGTGCGATTCAATTTGTCGGTTCGGCAATGGAAATATTAAGAAGGCATCAGAATCAAGAGGAAATCTAAAGAAAGTATTAATTGTCAACCCCTTGAATGCGAATCGAACGTCATAATGACCGAATATATATATATATCATATATAGTTTAAATACATTTAGTTACATCAATTTATGTACGCTGGTTAGAAAACTAAAATTATTTTGATTGTTATTTCGTACTAAAACCTTTTAAGAAATAAAACCCAGCAATTCAACATTTTGGATGGACTTTCCACAATAATTCGCTGGCTAGGGCATCGTCCTTCGACTAACAGATTAAATCGCAAGCAGTGTTTTTGCATTTGGAAAAAAGTTGGCATAATTCCCCTTACATAATTTTTTTCTGTGTTGGATCCCGTGTTAGTACGCGAGGTAATATTTATATATCGAGATAAATTGCAATATAATTCCGTCGTGTAGTGGCGGTGTAAAAAAACACTACTCCATAACTCGTGGGCGTGACAGAAGGAATCTGAAACAGGAGATAACTCATCTCCAGCAGCATCTTTCTGAAAGTAACTCAAAATAATAAAAAAAAAACTGGGGTTGCCAACCCGCCTACCAAGCGTGGCAGCTATGGCATATATCTCTTCTTTGAGGCAATCTATGAGAGAAACCTATGAAGATGATGATTAATTTAATTGACGATTTATCACGTGCTGCGGAAAAGGAAATCAGTTGGTTCAGGGAAACCTGCATGTCCAAGAAGTAAAATATTTTAATATCTTTAGACCGTATCTTTGAATTTTTTGCCATCTTGAACTTTGCTTTCCATAATATTAAGGTAAGGAAAACATCTTGGGCTTTCTTCGTGATTTTATATTTCACTTAAATATTGCTTGGAGATTTAAAAAGTAATTTTACCGATCGCTGGCCGAAAGATCATTGTACAATTAAATGAGTTGCTTTGTATTTTTATTTTGTGTTATGGTGCAAGAATTTTATAATCTATTCTATTCTATTTTATTTTATTCCATTTCATCCTATCTTATTCTATCCTATCCTATATCCACTGTCAAATTTTGAATGAGTTAAAAATTTAAGCCGCTGATAATAAATAGATCAACAAAGAAGTGCCGCGGAAAATAAGAGTACTAAAATATAAAGTATAACTTTTGACAGCAAATGTCAAATTTTGCAACGACTGTGGCGCTGCAGCTAAGGGAAATCTTTCATAAAAAAGAACTCTCCTGAAGAAGCTCTTGGTTTGAATTATGAATTAAAGAGAGTTCTAAGGCCCTAAGGTTTGATAGCATTCGATAAACTAGTTTCCGTAGTAAGACGGTCGCATCTACTTAAAATAATTTGACAGTCGCTCGTCAGTAAGTTGTTGTGTTTTAATTTTTAAGCGACTTTGATCGTTTACTTTGCAATATTAATGCAATTTAAAATGGGTGCAAGGTTAATGTAATACATAAAAATTTAGGTGCCATCATCATCATCATTACAGCCCTTCACAAGACGACTGCTGAACATAGGCTTTGAGAAAGCTTTGCTTAGCGAGCTATGAAAAGGGCTATGCTCGGGGTTTCTCTGCGTCATGAACTTAAAAATGAGGGTATCTGCAGTAGAACCAGAGTAACTGACATAACCCAACGGATTTAGGTGCCAACATGCGTCTAATCAAAAAAAAATGGAACTGAAAATAAAAGACTTAAAATGGAATTAAATATTTATCATAATTTAATTATTGAAAAAATATTTACAAAAGATCATGAATATTAAATAACTATTGCAACCCTCACCTTTCACATAAATATGAACTTAAAACCCATTTTTCGTACTGTATAGTAAAAATTCATCAGCCCGTTATGTCCCGTGGGTTTTGATTAACCTATGGGAAGACACCATAAAGAAATCATGTGTTCTAATAGATGGTCTGATGAAGACGAAGGAGCAGGAGATACACTCCTGCTCCTTCGTCTTTATCAGACTATTAAATTCCTGGACATGAGCCTCTACTGATGTAGGGAGGATTAGCTATAAAGGTCACGATCGGCAGGCTGACTTACGAGTAGCAGTAGCAGCTACTGTCCGTCGCCGGTTTGAATATTTTCCGCTGACACCCACGGGCCAAATTCAGGGTTGGATTTTCTTACGTCTTCATCACAAGGCAAATGGTAGTATGACCGTCTTGATTACGCCAGACGTAAAATAACTAGCCCACTGACGGAAATTAGATTCAAATGTGCAAAACGTCCGGTACTGCGAAAGCCAACCCGCCTGTCAATCGAGACAGTTACAGTAAGTTACATCGAAAGAGCTCCACGTACAAAATTGAAATTTACGGGCTGATAGAGATGCGAAACCCAAATTTACTTTAAATGTAATAATTTATTCGCTCTAATACAAAATTGAGACTATAGTTCAAATTGTGAGACTATAAACAAATTTAAACCGTGCTCTTGACAACTTTCAATAGGTTTGAGTATAAATACTCCGAGCTGAAAAAAAAATTAAAGGTGTCAATTACGTTGGTCGCGCTTTAGAAACTACAAAAATAAAAGTGTGTAAGAAAAATATACAAATTAATATGGTTATATCATAAAATTGATAAGTATTGAATGAAGATGCATAGTTACAAAATGTATTTGTAGTTCGATATAGTTCAATAAAGTTATGAAAAGTACCACTACCCTATCGTCTCATGAGTGCCGTCAAAGGCGACAAAAAGAAATAAACCGTGGTGAAAGTAAGACATAAAACAGGTGATGGGCAGCAGCGCCTTCCTGATAACATCTGAAAAAAAAACTGCGGTTGCAAATTACTTACTTGCTAACTATGGAAAATATCTCCCTATGAGGCAATCTATGGTAACGTATGTTCAGCAGTGGACTTTCATAGGCAGTCACGGTTAATGATAGTTTGATAGTTTTGTTCTTATCTTGAAAGGATAGTTTTGTATTGACCTTAAATGAAAATTTTTAAAATAAATCTTATAATGTTGATGAAATTTTGCTGATTTTTAGTATAAAATAAGAATAAATTATAATAATACAAGAAAAAAATATTTCAACATACCTTCCATTACTGACAGTGTTAATAAGCTTAAACATATAGCTCGGACACGTGTGAGGATGCAGAAACCTAGCGTGAAATAGCGTTCCTTGACAGAAACAATACAGTAGAATCGGCAATGGCAGATTTTCTGGTATTATTTTCTTCTCATAAAGAATTGTAGCGTATAGCTGTAAAGCAATATTTTAATAAAATATGACTCAAAGGCAACCTCAACGTTGAAGCAATATTTCGTGATGGAAATTACTATTAAATGCTTAAGAACTTAAAATGTTTTTTCTAGAACATTAAATTTAATATCCATCAACACGTATTGGGGAAACGCAGTGGAATCTCTTGCAGGATACTCTTTTTGAAATAATTAGATTCCTCTGCAAATCAACGCAATTTATACATTCAGAATCCTGCTAAAATTCCAGACTACAACTTTTTAATTTGCAGTAATTGGCTGCGATACCTGCAGCTAATTACCGTACCGTTGAAGGATCCACTTACCATCTAATGGACAGCAAGCTCACTCCTCACTCTCATGATTTATAATCCACTTTTTCCTTTGTAGATATAAGATTGATAAACAACCACACAGCTTATCTGATAGTAAGTAGTTTGGCCTATAGGCACCCACATATATTCTCTATTAAGAATCATAATTCAGATGCGTTACCATCCCTGAAGATTTACATGTTATGCCTGTAAAAAGGGTCTCTAACTCTCGTCACTAAGTGTCCAAAACAATATTATAGAAAACAGGATTATCCTTCCTCAGTCGAGCCGGACTATTCGCAATGCAACCATATTACATTGCAGTGTGGGTCTACCACGTATAAACCTCTATTCACTGTTCCCTTAAAATCGACAAGTGATAGACGCTGTCAATGTATTTTAACCCGGAAGTTCTCCATATCTGTAAGTTTACTTACTTAGTTGAGTTACGAGAGTAACTAGTTTGTATTTAGATTTGCGTAGCAAAACTTACCTTGAAAGCGCCTGTCAAAGATGCTGTCGCAAATCCTAAGTTTGGTTTAAATAGTAAAGACAATCCAGCAAGGTATCCTGCTGGTAACGCATATAGAGCCGAATCATATCCTCGTTTTCGGCACAGGTAGCATATCACAGTCTGAAACGAAAATTGAAAATATTGCTTATGCTAATCATTATCAATAAAAAATCCTTTAAAACAAAAGTAAAGTTAGATGTCTGGGGAATAAAACTATTAACGATGTTTGTTGTTGACTTTAAGCTGGCCTCACAAAAAGTACCCAAAAGGTTAAAGAATATCTTTGTCAAAATAGATTAGTTAAATAGGTAATTATTCAGGAATGGAATCGTAAAAAATATCCACTAAACAAAATTGATTTTGTGATATTCCTTATGTTCAAAAGCGTAAAAAAAAAACAGTAAACGCAGTCTTCAACGAACTAAAAGGGATGAAATCATTTCACATTTTGAGGTCGGGGCTTTAATAATTATTCTATACACTTAAGTTGCCTCCCTGACAGCTTCGTTGGTCTAGTAGTTGTTAACGCGACTGCTGATCATGAAGTCCCGGTTTCGAATCCCGGGTCGGGCCAAACAAAATCAGTTATTGAGTTTTTCTGTCAAGAAATTCTCAGTAGACTCCGGGCATCAGGAAGTTGATAAACTCCTCACCCCCGTGCCTCGGAAAGTACGTATAGCCTGGTCCTGCGCCTAAACTCTCTCCGGTCGTGTCAGTTTACCGTCCCACCGGACTGTGAGAGTAAACGAATAGAGAGTGCACCTGTGCTTGCGCATACATTTGGGCACTATAATCCTGTCCTGCGCCGATGGTTAGTCTCCGTTGATGATGGCCACCGTAACCGAAATTTGGTCTGAGGTACATTATTATTACACTTTAATTTAGCACCGACTTTTGCATTTATAAATTATTTCTTTCTTTATAGTTCTTTCAGGTCGGCTTTTAATTTTTGATAATTTTTGATGAATGTTGTTTTATTAAAGTTTAGTTGCACATATTAGTAAAATAAGTTTTATGTGTCAATAAAATATTTTATAATGATTTCTTAAATATTATATATTTAAGCTATATAAAATCTGAAATGTCGGAAATTTCAATATTTAATACCCAGCATACATGGGTGGTCTCAAAAGTGTCCGACCTAACAAAGATACAAGACATTTTTTCTTAAAATTATTTTTTATTTTTCTACATAGTCTCCTTGTAACTCTACACACTTCTTCCAGCGATGCTCCCATCTCTCTAACCCGTCCAACTCGGCGTTTTTCTCTGCGGGGTAATTGTTCACAAAGATGATTGCCTACTCATTTGACGAAAATCTCTGTCCTCCGAACGCAATTTTTAGATGAGGGAACAAAAAGAAGTCGCTTTGTAGTAAGGCAGATGGTCAAGCAGTTCAAACCGTATTTCGTGAATTTTCGCCATGGCAACCGCTGAAGTGTGAGACGGCGCGTTGTCATGGTGAAACAGGATTTTCTTTTTCTGCAAATGTGACCGTTTTTCCGCAATTTCTGCCTTCAGTTTGTCAAGTTATGATGCGTAGTATGCTCCTGTAACGGTTTTTCCTTTTTGAAAAATCGATTAAGATAACTTCATGACTATCCCAAAAAACAGTCGCCATCACTTTCCCAGCCGAAAAAACAATATTTGCTTCTTTTGGAGCCAGTTATCTTTTTGCAGTCCACTGTTTTGACTGTATTTTTGTTTCTGGCGTATATTGGTTTTTCCAAGTTTCATTTACAGTAATTAATCGGCGCCAAAATTCAGATTCATGGCACCTAAGCTGCGCCAACAGAGCGTTGGAAATTTTCATTCAAACACGTTTTTGGTCTAACGTGAGCAAACGCGGCTCCCAACGCGCTGACAGCTTTCTCATGCCTAAATCTTGATTTAATAAGTGGCAAACACGTTTTTGGACATTTTCATAGCCTCTGCTATCTCTCTCACTTTAATTCGGCTGTCGTCTAGCACCATTTGGTGAACTTTAGCGATGTTATTGTCTGTAATTGCAGTTTTTTGACGTCCCGAACGTTTATCGTCTCCCAAGCTCTCACGGCCACGTTTAAATTCAGCTGGCCAAAATCTTACTGTGGTAAATGAGTCCAACTCATATTTGATTTGCGTAGGCGTATTGCTTTTTAAAAACAAAAATTTAATTGCAGTTCAAACTCAATTTTTTTCCATTTTCACAAAAATACTCACATCGACTCACTCAAACGACTGAATAACAACTACGCGTCCAAAATACTGAAATTTTGGTGCGTAACTGTCAAAAGATGTACAACTACATTCATTAGCTTTTATTATATATTATATTATATTATTTTATTATATAGCATTCATAGACTTAGAATATACTAGCGTATAGACCACCTGACAGCCCGAAAACGCGTGACCAATTTTGATTTGTCATTGTGTGCGTTAGCTAGTGATGTATATTTTACTTACAAGGACTATTGAAAAATTATTGTTAAGGAAGCGGTAAAAAGATTATAAAAAATTGTTTAGTGCATGAAGTTGAATAACTTCAAAAATTAACTGAATTTTACCATGATAGTTCTAAAATAATTAAAAAATATTCATATAACATGTTCCTGGGAATAAGCTGAATCTACCTGCCTTTTGTTGGATTTTAATTCAAATGTATAAAATCCCAGGTGACTTTAACGAAAAACTTAAAAAAAACTCCCCAATAATCAAATAAGAATGTTGTATTTTCGAGCTATGATCTTTGGAGAAAAATATTTACTGCCGTGGGCAGTTTCCCCGGAATTTATTTTTTAACATATTGTTAATATAAATAGGTAGACACTTAACTAAGTATATACCTATTTATATTTTATATATTTTATAAAATGTTTTTATGGGGAAACAAAAACGGGGACACGGAGTACATAATGGCTGCTTTATTTTTCATATAAGTATTACTTGTGATAATTACAAACATTTAATAATTAATAATTAAATAGATTATAGAAGTTTATTTTAACATTCGACTTAAGTATGAATGTAAACTTAATAATTTAAGGAAGGAAACTTGTAGGAATCAGTTAAATAAGATTGCTCTGTTTAAAGGCCAATATGTTTGCTTCATGTTTATATTCTTTCATCTGTCCCTGAAAAGTATAAAGTAATTATAAACTTATTATCATTTTAGCTGCATGAATTTTAAAAACATAATGATCTTAACACAGTAAAGTGCACTAAGTGTCTGAGGATACAGATGCACTCTCTATTCTCTCAATCTCGGTATGTTAAGAAAATGGTCACTCATTCATGGACTGACCACGGCAAGTGCAACTTAATTTCGCAGATCTATTGATCTGCGCAGCTATTACTTAACCACGAGTTCCTCTTCTCTACGACTAACATTGTAGGGGATGAACCATGCTATTTAAGCCCTTGCGACAATGTCGTCGGCCATCAAGCATGAATCGGGCATTGACCGTTGTGAGTATCAAATACTATGGAATTTATACTATCACATCTCATGCGCGGTCGTCTAGTAGCGCTTGAGGAGCATTCCTAAATATCTATACCTAACTACGCTAAAAGTTTTATCGTTATGATTTGAAAATATAATCCGAAGTTCTGAAGCTCCGCTCAACCCCTTGGGGAAAATATGCTATGAATTTTGTACTAGTGTGACCGTGAGGCTGTGCGGTTGGTTAAGCAAGGTTATACATTTATTTTGGTTGATAAATAGATACTTAGTTGGGTTCATAATGGCTTAAAGAGGATAATCTCAAGATTTTTTTGTCTTTAATGTACTACAGTTTTATAATGTATGAAAATCTGTCTCTATATTTATCTAAAGTTTTGAAAGTTATATTTTTGAAATATTATTATTATTTGACGGCTCCCTGGCGCAGTGACTTAGCAATGTGTTGTTGCGCTGGGGGCCGCGGGTTCGAATCCCGCACGGAACAAGTATTTGTATGGCCTACAAATAATTGTTCCGGATCTGGATGTTTGTCCTTGTGCAATTTGTGTTTGTAAACTGCCTCCACGATACAGGATAAAATCCTAGTGTGGGTGTCATTCAAAATCGGTTACAGAGTCATGAGATTTGGTATCCTTTTCTATCTTGCATTATATATACGCTATACGCTTCTATCTTGCTATATATACGCTAGTATATTCTAAGTCTATGGCTTTTATTGACGAGTGCTGCCATCTTCACGTTGAGGTCGGAAACTTTACAGACCACCCTAGTATTGGATTTTGTTATCACACCCATGGTTAAGCGTGAAACTAAGTTGTTTGACGTCCTAATATCATGGTTAAACCAGGCCACCTTTAGCTTTTAAATACTAACTTTTAGTTCAATGAACGCAGAACAAGCTTACAGTATCTTGAAGACTTGCAGTAGTATGCTTGGGTCTGGATTTAAAATTAATAATTGCTATCTGTGGCCGCAACTTCATTCGCATAGAATATTTGTTGGTAATTTGTTTGTTTTGAAGTTGTGTTACTTTGGGCCTAATTGATTATATTTCATAAACTGCCCGCACAGATCATCCTGTTCCATCTCAAACGGTAATAATAAAGATATTTTTGAACTTTCATTGAGTAATCTATACATATGAATAAAATTAAAGTGTCTGTCTGAAACATCCAAATATATAACTTATATTAAGCTAAGGGGGTTTATTTGAATGCCATTAAAACATGAATAACCATTTAAAATAAATTTGTTTGCTTGTTTGCCTGTCTGTCCGTGCTGATCTTCGGAATGGCTGAAACGATTGTAATTAAATGTCACAAACAGTTAGAGAACAATGCTGGGAGCGAACTAGGCTATATCTTATTCTAAAATAATAGATATTTTTTTTAAACCAAAATTGGATTATTTTATCTTTTGTCTAAATAATGCCACATTAATACGAGTAGATCATACCGTGACGAACAATGAAACTAGCGATCCGCCACGGATCGCTAGTTCCATTGTTGAAAAATAGAAGACATGTTTGTGTTAAAAATGTAGTCTTTTTCTACTTACATTTTAAGATTTCCTTTATTAAATAAAAATATACATTAATAAAGTACAACATCGTAACAATTTCTTATACATAAGTAAAGTTCCAAAAGTAATACAAATGAGAAACTTTTTTCGGTTTTTTAACCTGTACTAACGGGTGTCCCTCAGGGCTCGATTCTCGGCCCATTCCTATTTCTAGTATATATTAATGACTTACCTTCCCTTGTAGGGGATAACCATGATATAGTATTATTTGGTGATGATATTTCCTTGATTTTTAAACTTAAACGTCAATCATTTAAATGTGACGAAGTGAATAATGCTATATCAAAATTAGTGCATTGGTTTAACGTTAATAATCTACATTTAAACGGAAATAAAACTAAATGTATTAAATTTACAACAACGAATGTTAAAAATCTGGGTACCAATGTTTTTTTAAATGGGGAAGAACTGAGCCCTGTTGAATCCACTGTTTTTCTTGGCATCACTCTCGACGCAAAGCTTCAGTGGGGCCTCCATATATCCAAACTAGCAAGCAGACTAAGTTCTGCAGCCTATGCTGTAAAAAAGATTAGAGGTATCACTAGTGTCGAGACAGCTAGATTAGTTTATTTCAGTTATTTCCATAGCATAATGTCTTATGGAATTTTACTATGGGGAAATGCGGCTGATTCAGAAACTATTTGTGTATAACAGAAGAGGGCCATTAGAGCTATTTACAACCTAAAACTAAATTTAAAGAAATAAATATATTAACTTTGGCCTCTCAGTACATTTACGAAAATTTAATGTATGTTCACAAAAACAAAGGTAGTTTTTGTAAAAAAAGTGATATACATTCTGTAAACACTAGGAACAAACAAAAGCTAGTGATACCAGTTTCTCGACTCCACGGAGTCAGTAATTCATTCTTGTGGCAATGTATACGCTATTACAACAAGGTCCCGGAAAGTGAACAGGCTCTCTCTATTACCAAGTTTAAATGTTTTGTTAAGCTGAAACTGTATAAAAAGGGTTATTATAGTATAAATTAATACATGGTTGATAATAACCCCTGGGAATGAGGTGGTCGCTTCCAAGCAGTTTCTAAAATAAATTTTGTACTTAAATAGTTTGTACAACCATTAATGTAAAATTTACTTTAAAAAAAAGTCCCGTTGGGTTTCTTGCTGGTTCTTCCCAGGACAGAGGTTTTTTTTCGAACCAGTGGTAAAGTAAAAAATGACTTTCAATAAGAATTACACATGTAATCTATATTCAATAAAAAAATATTCTATTCTATTCTATATATTTTGTTCATTCTCTCAATACAAATGCATTGTTACGGTGTCGTGTTTGAACTTCGTAAATATGAGGTATAAAAGATCGTTTTAAATTGTTCAGCTTCTGTCATAATTTCTCCTTACAACTCAAGGAAAACTTTTTCCTCCAATGTTATGATAAATCTTTCTGTTCTTGGAGTAAAACTTTAGAACTCCTTACCCCTGTCAATAAAATGTGCTCAATCCTTAAATTTCTTCCAAAAAAAAAAACATGTTAATTAAATTTTTTGTCCCTCTTTCTTCTTTCATTTATGGTCACTGACCATCGCCTGAAGTTTGTTGTCTTTTTAGTGTATAAGTAAGTTGGTATCATTTGATATTATGGTGAACCCTACGCATTAATATTTTCATTTTAATATTTATGGCGCTATTACTACCAGTTCTTAAGAATATAATTTCGACGCTATTGATACATTTTATTGGAAAACCTTTAAATCAGGAGAATTATGGCAGGTTTTCGAACGTCGAGAGCATATGGATTATACGTAAATAATTAAATTTTTAGATTAATAACGGGAGTGCCGTGGTAGTTCAGGAAATAAGTATCGGCATAGTACGTATTAATTTTAAACCAAAGTTCAATCCTTGAAAAAGAAATTTCCAATAGCACTTTTTAAATTTGGTTTAACACTCGGTGGTAAAGTAAACATAGTAAACAAACCAAAATTTTAAAAATTGAATTGTAAATAAATCGAGTCAACGCGCAATAGGGCAGCGTGAAGAATTCCTCTCTGTTCATAAAAATTCCTCTCAAAAGATGCCTGTGTCCAGCAGTTGAACTCATAAATGTTTTGAGGTTATTTTTAATGAAAGTAGAACATTTTATTTTTAGTTATTGTTATAGATAGGCGCTATTTTAAAAAAAAAGTGATCTTTGATTTCCCAGCTCTCCACCACTACTTTTTTACGGTTAAAATATTTTAATAAATATATTATAATATAGTTTACTTATTATTATATGAGTTATTCCGCTTATGCGTCACAGAATTTCAGCAGCAATTATGAAGACAAATCTACAGGAAATGAAAAAACAATCAGCCTTAACCTTTTTATACATTTGCACGACACCATCTATCGACGACACTGATTAACTATTGTATTTTTTTCTAACTAAGATGATATTACATTAATCTTCGTGGGAAAACATATTTTTTTTCGTTTAATGTATTTTAGTTACATGTAAACCATAATGGAAGGTTATTTTACATCATTAACAACAATTATGATTTCAGAGATAAGATTAATAAGTACTTAATTGCCAACACCACCATTTAACAAATTCGTATCTACACTTTAAATTTATAACCATAACTTTTGATAGAATTAACCGATTTTAATAAATCAAAGACTAAATGTTACTCAAAGATATGCTTTATGATTTTATTAACGATTATTATGAAAAAAAAATGTTTTTGACGTGATACGTTCATAAACAAGCAGACAGATAGACAGACAATTCTACTTTCTAAGTTTAAATTCTAAATAATTCACGTCAGCTGTATGTTATTTTACGCAGCAGTAGCTACAATGCTATGTTCCGTTCTGAATGGTATATAGAACTATTATAATTACAGAATCTGAGGCATTCCAGTTTAGTGCTCAGTAACGACAATGCATATGAAGCCTTCTTTGTTTAAAGTTGGCTGCAAATGTCCATGTACTACAATAGTCACTTACCATCAGGTGGACTGTAAGATCGTGTGTCACTTCAGTTTTATTAAAAAACATATATACATACATACAAACTTACGTAAATAATGTCCTCCATACCAAATTTTGGTCACGACGGCCATTCTCAACACAGACCAAACATCTGCGCAGGACAGGATTATAGTGCATGAAAATGTGCGCAAGCACAGGGCACAGGCGCACTCCCTACTTTCTCTCACTCTTATATCCCGATAGGATGGCAATTGGACACGACCGCAGAGAGATCAGGTCCAGGACCTACAGCTTTACGTGCTGAGAGATGACTGAGAAATTCTTGACAGAAAAACTCCAAAAACTATTTTTGGGCTCGACCTGGGATTCGAACCCGGGACTACATGATCAGCAGACGCAATTTTGACCACTAGAACAATGGGGCAGTGACATTGTCACGTGGATATATACATAAATAGATATGCTAGTAAACGCGTGTTAAAGAAACATTGCTTGTACTTATTTTCATATATCATTTTTTACAAGCATTATGCCCACTAATGTTCTTATTGTTTTTTAATATTAAAACATATAATAATGAAACGTACTCTGTAAATACCGATATAACTTCCAAAAAAGAGCGCCAACTTCAAATGTGATCCGCGTAAAGAAGAAAATGCTTTGACTGGTGACCAGATCTTTGGCAAAATAGCTCGCGCTAGACTTATAGCAAGACCGACTCCGAAGTACGTAGAAGATCCCTGAAATTAAGATATATATTAGGATAATCTTGAAAATAGAAGTAAAAGTAGGTTACTAGAGATTATTTTCTAGTTTACATTTTTTAGTATTATGTACTACATACATAAACACACACGCCCGTCACCCATAGGAGTAGGCAGAGACTACGGACTTCCATTTGGCACGATCCTGACACACCTCTCTCGCCTCCTTTACATCCATATATCTACGCATACATGCTCGTCGGTTAAGGGTACTCCTAATCTGGCTCATTTTCAATATATCGCCAATTTGGTCGATAAACATTTGTCTAGGGCGTCCCTTCCCGACTCTGCTGTTCACAACTGCAATATACATTTACTTTGTCACTCTTTCCTCGTTCATTGTTTCTACATGACCAAACCACCGAAGCATTCCTTTCTTAATCCTGGTCATAACATCATCTTGCAAACCACACTTTTCTCTTATCACACAATTTCTCACCCTGTTATTCAGATTCAGCTATTATATGTATTGTAATATTTCAGACAATATGTACTAAACATATTATTTCAATATGATCTACATTAAATACAAATATTTAAGTCTATTCTATTATTTTTAAGACCTATGAAACCAAGGCACGCATGTAAATAAAAAAAATTGAAAAAACTAAAATACTCATACATTTAAATACTGTACACTTGTACTTCGGAGAGGGTGCCCATGAGCTTCATAAGCTCATAGCGCCATCTCCATTCTCCTATCGGAGTACCAGACGTATAGCAGGTTACCATCCACACTTGGTTGATATTCCGAATATTCGCACTAAGCGCTATAAGTCATCTTTCATAATGCGCACAGCCACGGAGTGGAATACCCTGCTGGCGTCTGTTTTTCCGAGTGCATATGACCTTAACCTCTTCAAGGTGTGTGTTAACAGGCATCTCCTGGATAAGCTCGCTCCATCGTAGACCTCATCTTTGCCCTCGGAGCAGGTGGAGGTCAAGAGTGAGCCCATTTTAAATAAAAAAAAAGACAAACTTAGGTCTACAATAAGATTTAAATATTTTTTTTAAAAGTCAACTGAACAAGGGACCTTTATATAGTTATAAGATTGTTCATTATAATATCCTCTTGGAATTTGTTGGTTCATTTTATTTTTTATGTATTTTATTAAATCAGCGGAGACGCCCAGAAGTTAGGTTTTTATTTGTGATTATAGAGCCCCACTTCTACGTTTCGCGTTAGAGACTTCCAATATTTCACCCTCAGCTGCCATAAGTCAACATCGACTGGCGAATTTGGATAAGGATTTTATAATAAATGGGTTGCGCGATTGCCTTTTCCGTTGTTACTTAAAGAGCGGGATGATCGATTATATTCAATAGTAGCTAAAGTCTTAATAGTAGCAAAAGTTCGTTGAGAGGTGATAAAAATGCAGGGTTTTTTAACTCCATAAAAATTGCGGCTCGCTAGTTATTTTTACTGATAGATGATAAAATAATCTCCGCGTCGGTTCTAACGCCCGGCCTAGCGCTTGACAACAACTGCGTTAATATAATATATAAGCGAAACCCGTCATACAGGTTACATACTCGCAATACATACTTTCGCTTAAGTATCGCACTTAAGCGAAATTATGTATTGCGAGACGTTTTCATAATCTTATCAACTCCCGCCGAACATACTTTACAAGTGCAACCCATGTTTGATCCTCACTAGCACTACTAAAATTGTTACTTTTCATAAGATGACTTGCAACATGTCTAAGAAGTTGTAAATATTTTAAGGAAATATTTAGTCTGTTATGGAGTAGTGTGGCGAATATTTTTCCTGACCAAAAAGAAAAAAAACTTACATCTGCTTGTCATTTATTTTTCTAAATTTCAGCCTCAATTGTAAGAATTATATAAAAGATTTTTGCTTTTTTTAAAGCAATCTAGGCCATTTATAATGCTTATATTTAATGGTCCGTGAGTATAGAACCACATTCCAATAAGGTAAATATCTTAGAAATATATTTGCGCTAAAGAATGAATAGTTGAATATAGATAAATCGGGTAATAACCCAAAACAATTGTAAAAGAGAAATGTGTCTTACCTTCAAAATATACTTCCAACATTGTCCATCGTGTGGGCAAACATTATTGGAATTGTTTGCGTTATGTTTGACTTTCTCAGGGGTAAATAACCTAAAATAAGAAAACACACATAATATTGGCGGACAGTTGATATTCGCACCTAGTTTCGTATCGTGGCGTCGTAAGATAATCATGCCAAATCGATATAGTGGCGAATAAGGGAAGAAAAATTTTGTGCTCACCGAGAGATGGCAGTACAATAACACTCACGCGCAAGCGCCTACCCGTCTGCCAAGTGTGAATATAATACCAAAACGTAAGAGACACTTATGTCCAATGAGTGTCTCTCATGTTTTGGTGGCATTGGTGACATGTAATGTCTAATACGGTCTGACAAAGAATGTAATAATTACTTAATACAACACACACCCATCATAACAAGGGTGTAAATCAAACTATAATTCCCCAAACTAAGCATACACAGCCTGATACCGAACCCAAATCCCACTGAATGATGGGGAACAACATTAGCATCGCAAGAATCGAAGTTTTGCTCCTGCCCCGCCACACATTTCAAGAAATTCAAGCAATCGTGCCATCAGGTATGCGCGTTCTTAAAAGATAAGTCGGGTAATAACCCAACGTTTTCTTACGTGGTAGAGCCATGCTGCAGCTATATTAGTAGTATAGTTGTAGCACGAATGGGTCGACTAAGCCGGGGAAAGACCACGCTCTCACAGAATTTCAGCGTAAAATAACAGTTCAACGCTGCTGTGTTTCGTATGGTGAGTGTAGAGAACCGGAGACCCATTTTACTGGAAACGAGGCATTCCATCTTAGTCCTCACGGGTGACAACGCTTCTGCATTTTGATTCGTAATCGAGGATAGATGTGTCTATGGGCTACAGAAACCACTTACCATCAGGTGGGCTGTGTGCTCGTTTGTCACCCATACCCTATAAAAAAAACCTAATTCATTACAGCCTATAAAAGTCCATTGCTGAACATAGGCCTCTGTCGTAGATTGCCTCATAGAAGGATTTTGACATAGTTGCCAAGATTGGCAAGCGGCTTGGCAACCGCAGTTTTTTATAATTTTGAGTTATTATCAGGAAGACGCTGATGCCCGTATCTTGGTTTCTTTCCCTATATCACCTCTTACGACACCAACGGAACGATATGGGGTAGAGGATATTCTTACACAGCCAAGACCTAAATATCTAACTGTAAATTTAAAAAAGGCTTACAATGCATTATTAATTTTTTATTCATTTTAGACTATCAAAAATACACAGCTGAATTTAGGCCTTTCCTATAGATTGCTTTATAAGCGCGATTTTGCCATAGATGCCATGCTTAGCAGGCAGGCTTGCAACCGCAGATTTTTTTGGATGTTATTTCACGATGTTTGCTTTCACCGCCGAGCACGTGGTGAATCAGCACTTAAAACTGCAATAAACAATTTTATTAGTGCCGTCGAGGATAAAACTCGTGTTTCTTGCGTACTATGGTATTTATGGCTCTCTGATAACATAATTTTAATTAGTTATCGATTTTAAAAATGCACTCTGTTGTTAGTTGTTTTTAAAAATTGTCTCTCTCAATGTTCAGGTGTCTTCCCTTAACTCTTTAATGTTTAAAATTGCTAGATGGAGGACTTACCATCTCCAATATTATGTTAGATAGTTAAATTATTATGTTTAAAAAAATAATCCTGCTGGAATTCTGGCTGGTTCTTTCCAGGAAAGCTTTAAATAAATATGACGTAATAATTTATATTCAAAAAAAATTATATTATATTTATAAGGATATGTAGTAGATATTTATGTAATTTGTAAATCTAATCCCACTATTATCTATATATAATCCTACTAATTTTATTCAATGTATTCGAAATTATCAATGCTAATAGTAACTAAGCCAGACCATAATCAACACAGTACATTTCCTAGATACTGTGATGTTAACGCTGTTAGCCTATGCGGCTCTTACAGCTTCATCGGACTCAACCAACACAGTACATACTCTAATACAATTACTGAATGAAAACCACACGCTAATGACACATTACAACAACGTTAATTATTCCAGTATTAACAATTCCAATGACGTGTTTACATACCAAAATAAGGATGTTCGCTTTTCCTTCTCTCCCTCCAGTCGCATTAAATAAAACAATACAGCACTGCCTACCATAAATATAAACGTTTGCTTCGCTACTGTCAACGACAAATAACCAGACGATTCCAAATTTCGTAGCCAGTACTCTAATACCTGTGAATATACTATAATTGAATGTGAGTATATTATATTATTTAAAACTAGTAGTTCTATGGTAGTCTAGGAATTATAGGTCCCATGTTTATGTAGGATTCATAACAAAAAATAATGTGCCAACTGTGTTACTTTCCTAGCATATCGTAATCCACGTCACGTAAGGCAACTAATCTCAACGCGTGTAGCCTCTTTGTTTGAAATTGGGTACAGATGTTCATCATACCTCTTAGAAGTTGCTTAGAAGCAGATAAGCAATGATAATAGAATAAATAAAGATTTATTCTATTATCATTGCTTATCTGCTTGCACCATTTAATCTATTTTAACCTATTTGCTCTCTGTTCTCTGAATGCTACCAAACAGTAATACAGACATGGTGTTTGGGTTTGAGATTAAGAGAGCCAGTATTATAACACGCTGTGAGGCATTTTATCTCAGTCCTCAATGGTAGTAAAGCATCCGTGGCAATATTTCTTTGAAAGTAGGTGGCGATGTCTATGAAGTACACTAGCCACCACCATCCTTCATCAATTATTTCATTCATTCATTACATCCTTTAAAATGTCCACTACTGAGCTAAGGCTGCTATTATTATTCTATCTCGATTAAATTTGATTGCCTTAAAGTGGGGATATTTCCCATAGTTGCCACACTTGTCATAGCTGGTAATCACTGGTTTTTATTATTTTAAGTTGTTATGTCTCCTGATTTCTTTCTACCTGTTGCCTTTTACGTCACCCACAATATCACGGCGTAGTGGATTCACTTACGCCGCCACGACATGGCGATAAATTTGTCATTTATAATTATTAAATAATATAAGACAAAAAAAAAAACAAAAAGAATACACATGCTTATCATTGCTATTTCATGATATGGTCATATCGACAAATAGTTTTCACCCCTAGTGGCGCTGATAGCGTATTTTTTACCCGAAACAGATTTTTTAACAGAATCAACATGACTTTATGCCTTATTTTTATAATAAATAAATATTCGCGGCTCTTGAGCCAGTCGCACCCAAACCTTCTATCGCTGATATTACTAGATAGTATAGTTTTGGCATTCAACTATAAACTAATGATAAGTAACTTATAAAATAAAAGTAGTTAAAAATGTTGTGGAAATGTTAAAACCGTTAAAGCAATACGGCATATCTACTGTTATAGATTCAAGTAGGTTTTTAGTCAGAGAAAAATACTGGCAACTATTGCCTATGGTTGTACATAATATATATATTATTTATTATTCTGACTTTGATCCATGATGTTTTAAAAATGAAAAAGTAACGGAAAGATGTTTTAATAGACATGAAGGAAAATATAATAATTAGTAACTGTTTTAACTTGCAATTGTCTTGATTATATCGATTAAATTTCAACTACCACATATAGCGACCGTGAGGCAAAGAATTTAACTTAATTCAAGTCCGGAATATCCACTGTAGCTCGTGCTCAAATAAGTAAGTCTGATTAAGATTATAATAAAATAAATAGTTTGGAAGATTTGAGTACACATATGAAATAAAAATGTAGACTGCAGCGGCGATTAAAGAAAACTGGGAGCGAGAGCAACTAAGAAGAAATTAAAAAGAACAGCGAGGAAGCTAGAAGCAGATGAAAAAGTTGAAAATTTCTCGCAAGTGATGATCGACATTGAATTTCTTAAGAGTAAGGTTGAGTGATTAGAAACTTTAGATAAAATCATACAAGACCGCATGTTAGGAAGCGACAGTTATGATGAAGAATCCTTTGGCATTGAAATTGACACAGAGGATACGTATAAATACAGATGGCATACAATTAACAATCAGATAAAGACAGGTATGACGTCAAAAAATTCTCTTGATACGGTTGAAGATGTAAAGCCAGTCAGGAATTACAATTTACCTAAGTATGAGCTAAAGAAATTTGACGATAACCTGAAGAACTGGTTAGCTTATTGGGGCCAATTTAAGAAAATTGACGAAGACCACTCATTGTCTGGAGAGGATAAGTATCAGTACCTCCTTCAATCATTGAAGGAAGATAGTAACGCTCGAGTATTGGTGGAAAGTTTCCCTCCGTCTGCTGAAAATTATACTAAGGCTATTGAACCACTCAAGGCAAGATTTGTACGGGAGGATATTCTCATACAGGTTTATGTTAGGGAATTATTAAGTTTAGTTGTAAACATTAATAAAAAACAAGCATCTATTAGACTATTATATGACAAAATTTCAACATATTTGATGTCTTTAGAAATGTTAGGTATTGGTAAACAGAAATATGAAATTATTTTGTATCCATTTGTAGAATCAGCAATTCCAGAAACAATTCTTATTGCTTGGAATAGATGTAATACTGATCCAGCTCCTGGTAATCAATTGACCAGTTTATTAAATTTTCTTAAAAACGAAGTAGAAACTGAAGAGCGAATTAATTTAGCAAGGTCGTATTTAATTCTATTGGTACTAATCACACTCTCCACAGAGATCAAAAAAGCAAATTACCAACAGCAGCATCGTAAGTGTCAAATATAAAACCAAAGGAGCCAGGTAAAGTATTCAATGTCATTTGCTGTTTTTGTGACAAAAGCAGTCATAATTCCTTTGAATGTAGTAGATATAATAAAATGTCCCTAGAGGATAAAAAGGAGGCAATAAAAACAAACAGACAGCTACCGGTGAATCGGTAAGAGTTGTACAAAGTCTTTACCCACTGGAATTAACAACAGTAACAAACGAATGGCACAGGGCCAGTACATCTATCAATAGAAGTAAGACAGTGACTAACCCTAACATTAAGGATAATAGTCCCAGACGACTTTGAATTCGGACATAATATCATCTGATTTACCTCAACCATCTTCTATTAGTACAAGACACGGTAGAGTAAATAATGTTCCAAGAAGATTCTTAGACTGAAGTGAGGAAATGCATTTAGTCAACTACTTATGAATGTTTGCTTAAAATACTGCCCTATTTCTCATTGTTCAAATACTTCAATAACTAAATTAATTAAAATAGGGTTTAATTCATCTATGTTTGTAATTAATGTTTGAATACACTTTAAGTTAACGTAATTCGATTACATGTTATGTTTAAGTATTTTGAATTATATTATATCGTCTCTACTTTCATATTTTTCTTGTGTGGAGAGGATGTTATAGATTCCAGTAGGTTTAGTCAGAGAAAACTACTGGCAACTATTGCCTATGGTTATACATAATATATATATTATTTATTATTCTGACTTTGATCCGTGATGTTTTAAAATGAAAAAGTAACGGAAAGATGTTTTAATAGACATGAAGGAAAATATAATAATTAGTAACTGTTTTAACTTGCAATTGTCTTGATTATATCGATTAAAATAATTAATAAGGAAAAAGTCTTTAATTGCAACTACCACATCTACTCTTTTCTGCTCACAAAATACTTTAGGCAATGACGGTCCCTGTGCACAGTAGTGAGACGTATGTAAGCTGCTACTTTACTCTTTTACCTTTAATGAGATTTATAAATCAGTTTGCCATTTAAGATAGCTTTCATGTTTTCAGACAAATTAAGATTTTTGGGACAGTCCTGGTTTCATAGCTCACATGAGTATAATATGTAAATGAACAGGCTCTTGCGGAAAAATACTTTAATTATCAAAGATAGCACATTTTACTTAAACAAAGGTTTATTTTATTTTACTTGTCAAAGGCGGTAATCAAACTGATCCGAACGTAAATTTCATAGAACATAAGCATTATTATATATTTTAGCATTGATTTTAATTGCAATTTGAAGTCGATTTACCACGTTCTCGGCGGTGAAGGAAAACCTGTATATCTGAGAAGTTCCCCAGTTGAGGTGATCACACGTTGGGATCAGCGCAGCGAACACTTTTTTGTACAAAAAATCTCTGCGGCCTGTGCCCAGTAGTGACAATGTATGTAGGCTGCTACTTTTTTAGTTTTGGTGGAGCAATTATGCAGTTTTTATTTCATTCATATTTTCGGAAATGTTATTTTTTGTTTTCACCCTACTGTAAATATTAAGGGTAGCAATGATTCAAAAGAGTGGAGCTTATCGTCGTCATCGTTACAGTCAATCGAAAGTCTACTGAACTGAACATAGGCTTCCCCCATAAATTGTCAAATAGGCTGGATTATTGCTATAATTGCCACGTTTGGCAGGCGGGTTTGCAACCGCAGATTTTATTATTTTGAACTGTTGTCAGGAAGATGATGTTGCCCATCTCCTGTTTGATTTCCTCTGTCGCCTCTTACGACACACACGGGACGATATGCGGTGGCGGATTCTCTTTCGCCGCCACTACAAGGGGAACATTTATCTACTCCCGTTTATGATATTACACATGTAATAAAACTAATCTTATGGATTTTATTTCGTTTAATTTTAACTTTTTAAATTCTTGACGTTTCTGGCACTTTATAGAATCCATGGCCATCGGGTGCAGTGAGTTGTTTGACATCCTGATGTCATAGTTAACGAAGACCACCATCAGCTTTTAATTAATAATGTTTGGTCAGATCCACGCAAAACGAGCTTACAGTACTTGAAGTTTTGAAGATTAAGCTTGGGTTTGGATTTAATTTTATTAATTATGAGATCCCAAGCAGATGGTAACACCCAGCCATCTTCTCTATTGAAACAAGGATGTTTTTTTTAATTTCAATAGCCTCGCGAATCATTTTTGGTATGAATCAGTATTCTATTGCAAGTATTTGTTGTTTATCAGATCTGAAACAATGGTTGGGACGATACTGACCATGTTGACATTCTTCAGACTTCCCGGAGCATCGCTGCTTCACATGAGCCATATGTTATTTTACGCGGATTTTTATGGAACTTTCATCCAAAGTTGTGTAAAACCAACCAGCGTAAAAAAAAGTTAAAATTAGTCGTGATAAAACCCGTAAAATTAGTATTATTCCATGTGTAAAATTCATCATTACTGCAGAACTGCATTTAAGAAATTTTGAAGTCTACTCGAACGTAAAAAATATCAGCATCTATTTTATGGTGCCAATTAATATTAAATAGTACCAATGATATAAATTAAATTTTGAAAATAAACAATGTACGGTAAATTGATAGAATACCCTTAAGTCATCACTGTTTTGTTAAACCTAAATTAACTTTAATTATGAATGAATGTAAAGAGTAAAATATAAATAATAATAATACATTTTGACAATTTACCTTTACCAATTTACCTTTCTTATGGATACATTAGAAGACACGCCCGATATAAAAAATAGTAAATGTTTCTAGACATAATTATATGATATTAATGCAGTTCTGAAAACCTTATGGGTTGTCTGGATGAGATTGCTATGTAGCAATAAGACCGCCCTTTGTATTTCCCTCAATAGTTGTTTATTTTTTCCTATTGATATTTTTATCTTTTCTTGGTGTACAATTAAGAGTATTGTATTGTATTGTATTGTATTATTTATTTACGTGTTCCTATAGCATATTATATCTATGCCAAATATCAAACATCTATGTCCAATAGTCTTTGAGAATTCAAAAAATTTAGTTGACAAATAGACATAGAGACACAAACACCGAGATGACTCTAAAAGGGATGGAATTTCGCTAAATTTGGCATGGAATAGTATTTAATGATGTTCCTACATTGAAGCCCACGCGAGCGAAGCCGCGGGTAAAAAGCTAGTGACTAATAATTTTTCGTGTATTGTGTAAGAAACTTATTTAGATACTATTAACTAGTTTTGAACGTACTGCGTGATGTACATTTCCTTGAAATTGTTACATACTGATGCTTACAATGAAAATAATTATAATATTTTAAAGGCCGTTTTCAACATACAGTTTGTTCAACCGGTAGTTAAATGTTGCGTTGTGCAGTTACGTGGTAATACTGCTGTAACTATTTAGTTAGTGCCACTACAGAAACTATCCCACTCGTCCATATCTCTTCTAGTAAGTAAACGATGATGCTGTTGAATGCTGATGAAGTGACGAAAATGCTGTTGGGTCTGCCTTGATTTTACAGTGCATCAGAAATGTTTGCTAAAGAACACTGATGGTTTTGATGGCTTGGTATCACAATGGCGAAGCGTTTGGCTACGGCGCTGCGGGCCAAAGATTCGAATCCCTCACAGCACTAGTAATGCTCTCGTGCTGTGTGGCCTACAAAAAAAGTTTCCGTTCTGGATGTCTGTCCATATGTAATTTATATCTGACAAATTTGGGTTTATAAATTTGACAAAAATAATTTCGAAGAAAGACTCTGGTTGACAGAGAGTAAGCCATAAAGGGATCGATGTTTGCGGTGGCTCAGAACTTTGTTTTATGGCATTTCTTTGGAGAAGCCCATGTTCAGCAGTTAACTTGTGAAAGGCTGTGATAATAATAAAGATGATGATGATGATGGCGATGAAAAATAGCCTGACTAATAATATTAAGTTTAAATGACTTTAAACTTAATACTTACCAAACTACAAAACAGGTTTATGATTAATCCTCTTCTTCTTGGCGGTTCCAGTAAGATAAAAATTCCATTCAATGTATTTGGCACAAGGATATAAGTGTAATAGGTCATTCTATTCCCCATAAGAAATCTGTCAATAGATAAATCTGTGTAAAATATTTAAAACATACTATATGACTGTCAAAAAATTGCATCAAAATGATCACGTATACGAGCTGTGGTAGTTCAAGCATTCGCCTCAAATGTAACAGTACGTGAGCAACCCGGTTGGAATCCCCGACGGCATCAATACCAAATTGTAAAACAGTAATAACATTTTACCGTTACAGTTACCTTTACTGCCTATCAATAGTCTACTGCTGAACATGAGCCTCTTCATAGATTGCCTCTTATGGAGGATATTTGAAATAGTTGCCACGCTTGGCAGGTGGGTAGATAACCGAAGTTTTTTCATTTTTTAGTTGTTATTAGAAAGACGCGGATGCCCATTTTCCGGTTTGTTTCCCTCTGTCGCCACTTACGATGCCCACGAGACGATATGGGGTAATGGATATTCTATCACCATCTCTACACGGTCAAATATTACTGGCCTGACTTTTTTAATATGAGTAAAATAATAGGTGATCGAAGTAAAAACCTATGTCATAGATACTTTTCATATTTTTTAATTAAAGGTTTTAATTTTTTTAAATTCCAATTTTGAAATTCAAATCATGTGCACCCTACTTTACGCGTGGCAAGAATATATAAATTTGTAATAACGCCCTGGACCTTAAGCCGGCCGCTAGGTAAGCAGCTTAGAGCAGTATAGATAGACTTCATAAAAAGGCTAAGAAAAAACAAACATCAAAAATATCTATGCCCTTAGTTTCTACTTCGTTCACCTATAAGGGTAATGTGGTAAAAAAGGTACCCGGTATAGGTTCTACCAAAAACTTGACAAGTCTTTCAAAACTCGTCTTTTATATACATAAACTTATTAATAACTTTCATAGTCATTTGACTCGGTACCTATAAGAACTGAGGCAAACCACAAGCGACTTTATGTGTATTTGCGATTTGTCCAAGCTTCAGTGAAATCCACGAGTGTGGTTTCCACGAATTCACCAACGCCAGCTTCTTTTTACCACTCTTACATGAAATATGTTCAAAGATTTTAAAACCTTCCTCGAGAAATACTTTAAATGATAACGAAAACCGCATTAAGATCTTGTAAAATGTATTTAAGGTTATAAAAATGTATGCGAATATAGCGTGACGAGAGATATGGCAAAGTGCTATTTAGTGATGGTACCATTAGGGAGCGGTTTATGTATGTAATATTAATAGGGATTAAACAAACACCTACCTTACCTAAATAAACAACCGAGCGTAATGCAAGTTCCACTGACGAGCGCCCCAAAAATTGTTGATCTCACATAATACTCGCCTATTTGCATTAATTCCTTCCTTTTTAGTATTTTCTTCCCACGCATCAGGTTTTGTAGCTAAAATTTTAAATTTATAATATAATAAATTATCAGGTTTACAAAACATCAATAGCATTATGGATTGTTGTATATTTTTCGTAAAAATAAGGGTAACAAAGGAGCAGATAGCCCCTGGATAGTACACGTAAATGGATGTTACCAATGTACAAAAAAAATATCCTTGACTGAGAATCAAACTGCAAATACGTTGTCACCCTTAGGCGTAAGATGGATTGCCTCGTTATGATTAAAATAAAATAAATAAAAAAGTGTCTCCAGTTATCGTCACTTATAACGCGAATCACAGCAGATTTAAGGTCCTATTTAACATGCCACCAGTCGCACAATTCTTAAGTCGTCTGCAATAGACGCGACCTCGCGTATGCCATGCTGGTATTCTGCGAGAGCGTGTTTTCTTCGTCCGAGCAAGCCCATTAGTGATGCAGCCATAATACAGCTGCAGCATGTTAAACGTAATAAATACTTAATGACAACAATACAGAAGAGATTTCCACTTTCCATTTTCTGCGTGATGTGTGAAACATTAAAGAAGTTTTCTTAGTAGTTTAGTTTAGTGGTGTTACAAGATATCGTTTAAAGTTTTTTTTTTATATGTGAACTAGCTGGCCCAGCAAACGTTGTTCTACCCTTTCCGATAGGTGGAGCGATGAGTTTCAATCCGAATTCGCTCCAAACTTTTTAGAGCGTAAATAAAAATTAAATAATTACTCGACCACAGCACCCCCAACTGGGCCTACATTTTTTGATTTCCTCATTTCGATCCATAAATTTAGAATTGGTAATATGTGTATGTATGGCTATGAACCAACCGCTCGACAAAACAAAATTATATGTGTTAATATGACCACAATTGTTTAAGTTGTACAGAAGTTACACGATCAGATACGACGACGAGCTTATGAAGATAACTGAATATTAAAATATTCATAAAAAAGGGTGACAAACAAGCTGTCTGTTCTTTTTAGTTACTATTTTACACCATATGAGTAACAAAGTATATAAACCCTAATACGTCATTCAGCCATCGTCTGTAGCTGTTAGGAACTGTAACAACACAATCTTAGAAATATTTTAATTTTAATTAAATATGTTTTTACGTGGTAAAGCCAAGCTGCAGCTATATTATGTTTGTAGTACGAATTGGTCAACTCGACCAGGGTTGGACTACGCTCTCACAGAATACCAGTGTAAAATAGCGGCTTAATGCTGCTGTGTTACGTATGGTGAGTGTAAAGAACCGGAGAATCTTTTTACTGGAAACGAGGCATTCCATCTTAGTCCTCAGGGGTGATAACGCATCTGCATTTTGATTCTTAATCGATGATAAATGTAGATGACTGTATGCTCATTTGTCACCCTTATTATTTTAAAAAAATGTGTCATAGGCATGTAGAATATATCGAGCTATATATGTAGGTCAATGAACCAACAACCGATGTGGAAGAAAGATTCTAGAGTAGCAGCGTTGTACCAGCAAGCGCAGTTTAGGGCGGCCTCCCACTAGATGGAGTGACGACCTTGTAAGATATTCAGGAAGTCGATGGGTGGCTCTGGTCTGTGTTTCGTTGTATTACTCAGGGAAGACCTATGTTCAGTGGACTTGTGACGGGCTGTAATTCTGATGTGCATTTTCAAGCCATTACATAGTTTATTGGTTGGTGAATTTTCCTGATAAATAGATCCTGTGTTTTAAGCACAGCTAGAAGGGATAATTGTCACTAAAATGTAAATAAAATATATCGTGGCGAAAACCATAAAACACACAACCTTGTACTTCGTACTGTTTGTTTTATTGTTATTAGTAACGTATTGGCTACCGAAAGTTATTACTCTTTTTTACTACTATAAGCCAATGCTTGACTAGTACTCATATTCCACTTGATGATAATTTGTTATGTAGCTGAAATGGTAAAACACACTGACTTAGCTGTTGCCTAACGGTTTTACGTGATGTCCGAGGCACGGGAGTGAAACACATCCAACTTCCTGATTCCAGACTGCTACTGAGAATTTCTTGACGAAAAACTTATTATTTGATATTTGGCCCAACCATGGATATATAATCAGCAGTCACGCTTATACCAATAAAGCAGTCACAGATGCAATTACTTATTCAGTCCCGAAAGCCAAGATAATGTGTTAAAAACCGGAGTAGCCAGGAAAATGTTAACATATTATGGTGGAACTCTTTACCTATCTAGGGGTCCATCTGGTACCACTCTGTTGCTTATTTCTGCAACAGCAAAACAGCCTAGCGTTGTGTTCCTGTTTCGAGTGAGGGTGCTAGTACTTGTATATTTACAGGTGGTGAAGCATTGAATCTCAGTATACAAGGTTGATAACGCAACCGTGGTTTTCTTTGTTTTAAGTTACTTGCTGGAGAAAATGAACTGTAAGCTCGTTTATACTCTTCTTCTTCATCTTCATTATTAGCTCATTAAAGTCCATTGCTAGACATAGGCCTATCCTGTTATTGGGAGGAATAATGCAGTAGCTTATAATAGGTTAAATATATTTTTCTTTAAAAAAGTTACACCCACACTAGGATTTTCTCCTGTATCGTGGAGGCAGTTTACAAACACAAATTGCACAAGGACAAACATCCAGACCCGGAACAATTATTTGTAGGCCATACAAATACTTGTTCCGTGCTGGATTCGAACCCGCGGCCCCCTGCGCAGCAACTCATTGCTAAGCCACTGCGCCACGGAGCCGTCGAAACATGATAAGAACAGAAGAAGAACATGTTAAAAAAATATCACCTACATTACAAGTTAACATTATGAGAAAGACACAGGGTCTATTTATTTATTCAAAACTACAAAAGTTAAAAACAAATTTTAACAAATGTGTCAGACATCACAAATTATTTGACTTAATAAACTAATAAAATCCTTATAAAATCATACTTACCAAATGTATAACTAAATAAAACTTAGCGCTACCTAAAAAGGACTGTTTGTAAGAAAATAGGGCCGCCACGAAACAACTCTGATTCCAAGGATGGAATAATTTTTGACAGCTGACGTCTCGGCATTTTTCATCGAACAGGTGTTTACTGATTTCTACCATTATCCTGGATACTTTTACCTGAAAGTAAAATAAGTAATGGTAAATTATCTACTTATACATAGTCGGCATAGGCTGCCACTGATATTTAGGAATCGGCAAAAGACTTCGTTATTCTCAAGTATGCTATTTTCTATATTAAATTCCATGCTATTCCATTGTTTATGCTAGGAGATTATAAAACATATATTATTTTATCTTATGTAAAACATTGCCTCCGCACTAAGATTTTCTCCTGTATCGTAGAGGCAGTTTACATACATAAATTTCACAAGGACAAACATCCGAACCCGGAACAGTTGGTTGTAGGCCGTACAAATACTTTTTCCATGTGGGATTTGAACCAGCGGCACTTACCACCGCAACTCATTATTAAGCCATTGCGCCACGGAGCCGTCAAATCTTAGAGAGGTTAATCTTTAATTAGCTAGTGAAACAGCGATTGCAATTTTAAAAGTCTCGACTATTGACGCTGTTTCCCGTCACCATTCTGGGTATTTAACGACTGCTGTAATAAATTTTGGAAAAGAGATCTTACTGGTATACCTCATAGTTGCCACTTAAGATATCCACGGTACGAAATGGATGATGAATTATTTAGAATCATCTAGCACCGTCGTTACACGAAGCACATCACTAAGAGCGTTATAGGAAAAATTTATTTCGATTAATCTGATTTATTTCTCTCTCGTTCTTTATAAAACTGACATTGACCAGATCTATTGTTTTAAATGTAATGGAATAGAATAGAATACCTTATAATATAATGAGTAACATCTTTCGAAAACAATGTCGTCAGTATAATGTTAATTTAATACTGGTACGTTTATCTAGACATATTATGTGTATATATATACCGGGTGTTTGTGAAGTGCTGCCGGAAACGAAGACAGAAGATAGTACTAACGATACTTTTGATGATGGGTCAGAAAGAAAATCGATCACGAAGAAATAAAAATCATCTTTTCACAACGTTTTATTAGCTTTAATCATGCTCCGTCATGTTAATACAGCTAAATGAAACGACAATTTCATAAAAATCATGAAAATACTTTAACATAAAACCAGCAGTGGAACTTAAAATAAAATCAGCTGACATTAGGGTCAATATTCGCACGGACGCCAAACTCTTTTATCTAGCTCGGTACGAAACAATGCATTAGATATTACTGCACTACATTTACCCTATTATTTATTTTGTGACTTACGCTACTCGCACTTTCTCTCACGGCACACTCTACCCTTCGCTTTCACACACGCGCTGCTGCCACCCGGCCGACTCGTGTCGTCTTGCGCTGTGTAATTTACACATGTTGCACCGAAATTTAATTACTAAGATTTGCAGGCGACATAAGAATTAGAGGCGGCAATCACAAGTAAACTTGCAAGTAAGTTTTAATAATTTTGACGTACCTCTTTTTAAATTCAAAGTATTGGACGGATTAAAAACGGAAAGTCAAATAAAATAAAGTAAAAGATTTTTTTTATTAATTCTGATAGATTATTTAACTGTCGATCATAATTGCAATTGATTTTAACTATTAAATTATTCAGTACCGTCTCATTTCTATTTTCTTGTACAAAATCAAAGATAACGATGAAATAGTGTTTATAATTGTGTGAGTACCCAATTAGGTACGTATATTAATTTCAATATAATTTTTGTAGTAACGAACTGCTTGTTGCGTTAGGGTGCAATTGATTGTCTAATTTTATTAAAAATGACAACTATAACTTTTAAATTCCATATGAAGACTAGTCGTAGGGATAACTAAACTTATAAAATAAAAGTTGGGAATGTCGTAACGGTTTATCAGTCTGTACAAATGATCAAAGTGCTTACCGCAAGGACGTACGCACTTAGCGGTAGGCATTTGTTTTAGCGGGATTAATTATTAATTTTAGTTTTTGAGACAGTTCCATATTGACTATCACGTGCGCGTGAGCGACAGTTCAATCGTTTTGTTTATTAAATAAAAATAATAACAACAAGTAATAACACGTAATTCTTGTTGTTATTACGTGTTATTACTTGTTGTTATTATTCTTGTTGCTACGTGTTGTGTTTCTTGTTTTGTTTTATTAATGCCTAACGCGTACGTTTATAGTTCTTGTGAATACGGCAACATGTTATTGTACCTTGGAGAAGCTCGCGGGAATGCACACAACCGTTCGGCGGAAATCTTCTGACTATTGGTTATCGACCACGGTTGTTGAATACGGTTGGTCAACTACGGTTGTTCTATATCGGTTGTTCACTATCGGTTGGTCACTATATTCTTCAGATGATTTCTTCATTTGACTACTTCTTCAAGTTGTTCGGTAGTAACTTACTACTACTAGTACAACCTGCTTTTATTATCACTGTTTGCTAGCTACTATTATCAGCTACTACGTTGTACTATGCTACTACTATCACTTGTTGCTAGCTGCTATTATCAGCTACTATGTTGTACTACTAGCTACTACTATCACTGGTTACTAGCTGCTATTATCAGCTACTAAGTTGCTAGCTACTAGTCACTATGTTCTATGTTCAGCTACTATTTGGTTCTGCTACTAGTCACTTAAGCTATACTGGGCCCCGAGGCCCTAAGGTAGACTCGAGCTTTACTTTACAGTGAGCCGCTTGCCATTGTCCGTTTTGCCTCTTTATGGTTTAACATTTTCACTATACTATTTTTCTATACACGATTAATTCTTACGCTAATATACTATACATTGTTAAATCCGTAATTCAGTTGTCTATTAGCACATCATAAAGGTTTCTTAATATATTAACAACTAGCTGTTCCCCGCGACTTCGCCCACGTGTAATGAAGGGTTTTAATTATGTTGCGCGGAACCCTAGTTATTTTTTCTAAAATATAAGTAGCCTAAGTTACTCCTTATAACATCAGCTATCTGCCAGTGAAAGTCCCGTCGAAATCGGTCCAGCCGTTTCGTAGATTAGCCGGAACAAACAGACAGACAGACAAAAATTTTAAAAATTGTTTTTTTCACATTACAAACCGACCCTTCAATTTTATTTATTTGTGTAGAGTATATATGTAGATGTAAAAAGTTATTAATAAAAATATTGGGTACATTAATTCTTTAATTTTACTATAAGTTGAAAATAAGTTTCATCACGCTAAATATTCTTTTATTTCCTTAATCTATAAACCTTAATCTAATTAAATACTATGATTACAATTCTTTTAGATTTAGAGCATAAAAATTATTTCCATCATTTTCGGATCTAAATATTACGCAATGCCTAGAATGTTCTATAACGTGTCGCGCTCTGATTGGTCGACTTTTTGTTTGTAAAAATAAGAGTTATTTTCTTAATTATTACAAAACGATGCTCTATACGTTATTTAAGTCACCTGCCACTAATTTCTCACCACGCCATGGATTGACTGGCAGACAATGGTAGCTGGCATTAAGTTCATCTTTTGTAACCTTTATAGTTAGTACAATAAAGTTTTTAAATAAATAAATAAATAGAATAAAATACAATATCGCTTCCTTAATGACTTTTTGTGCTAATGAATTTTCCAACATAATTGTTAGAAAATATTCTCAACTATAAAAATAAATGAACACTACTTAGTAACGACTTTCTGTTATAAAATATTCATGGAACGCATTAAAAGTAAATACTATATATCACCAAAATAAATAAAGTTTGCATAGCAACAGCAACACCTCCCACCACCATTGATAGCAGCCAGGCTGCAACATCACCTTTGCTTGTACGAAAACAAAATGGGTGAAAAGCTTTGATAAGAATAAAGATATTCATACTTTAAATACTAGGAACAAACACATTCTTGTAATGCCAGTTATAGCATCCACAGAATTATTAATTCATCTTTGAAAATGTTCAAAGTTTGTAAATCACAAAGAGATTTAAATGTATAGGTATACTATAGAGCGGACATAATGAACATTTGCATACAAAAATTTTGAGCTCGCACGTGTGTGACGCTCTCTAGCTAAACATAGCAAAACTACGCTGAATATTTATTAGAAAAACATTTCAGCTAAAAACCGGTTTTAGGCATTACCGTTTCGACAACAAAGTATCGATAATGTTGTTGAAGGTTACTTAGTTTGTAATGTTTTACGATATAATAATAGGGAATATGCATGCTTTTTTATTGTATAAATCTATTTATCATGACTCCCATCCACTGACCTCTATATATGGACTGGCTATACACCGTGACATAATGAGGTGATTTGATTTTCGCCATTTTGGCGCTGACAGCAGAAGTGAACATCCAAGGAACTAATAATAGAGATAAGATAGTGTGACAAAACATATTGATTAAAATTCTATACCCAGGCCTACCCGTAAAATACATTCTATTTAGGAATCATATTAATATAATGCTATAAAATAAATAAATGTATCTATCTATTTATTTATTTATTGGATGTACACAACAGTTATATTCACTTTTACGTAACATAAATACCTAATATATTCAAAGTTTTGACCTGGAATACAAACCAAAAACGCGTACATACAGTTGCAACAAGCATTATACGTAAACATATCTATGAAAAAAAAAATTTAGTTAAACAATTTTATAACAATTTAGTCAAAGTTTTTTCTTTTTTATATAATGAAAGACGATAAAAATTAATGTGAAATTGAGTTGAAGTAGTGGAACAGTTGAGTGCAAAGTTTATTTATATTATTGTCAAAGACGTCAATGTCCCTATCTGACTCTGTCAAAACCATATTATTATAAGAGCGACACATTCGTGTTAAAGGATTGTAAATTGAAGTATTGTTCTTATAAACGTTTAATATAAACGTATTAAGACGACGCCTGGGATTCAACTTGATATTAAAATTGATTTGGGATAAAAGATTTGGGGAAACAATTTTGCAGTTTATTAATTTATGTAAGCAAATAATATCTTGTATTGCACGTCTATTGCGGAGTGATGAAACTCCAAATCTAAGTAGACTCTCCTGATAAGACGTTAGTTTGCGACCTATTTCCAGCCTATAACTAACTATCTTAAGAGCTTTGTTTTGGATCTGTTCTAGACGCTTGGAGTGCACTTCGTAAAATGGAGACCATACAATAGAACCATACCCAAGAGTACTTCTTATCAAAGCGTAGAAGAGATATATAAATGTGGATGGTTTTTTGAAATGTTTGGTTGTTCTGGTAATAACTTCTGGTTTAACGGTGGTAGAGCCACGCAGCAGATTTTGCTGTTGCACGTATGGGCAGGCTCGAGCCGGGTTAGTACCACGACCTCACAGAATACCGGCGTGAAGTGGAAGCTCTACTTTTGCGTTTCGTCTGGTGAGTGCAGGTGACCGGAGGCCCAATTCTCCCCATCAACATGGTAGCGGAATTAAATTTTAGACTACCCCAGGAGGGTACCAGCACCCCTGGAGAATCCCTCGCTGAGCATCCACGACCATGCTACTCCACTCCTGAGCGTGGGTACTCAGGCTGCCCCGCGTATTCTGGGGGGGGCAAAATTCCGCTCAAAACAATAACTGCTCGGGGCAAACTGAGCAACAAGACCGAGGCGACCCCTGCCACGCTATCCGTGGATTTATGCAACATTAGGGGACTTCACTCGAACCTAAACGCCGTCCACTACCATCTCGAGACAGCGAAGCCGGCCTTGCTCTTTCTGACCGAGACGCAGGTGTCCTCTCCGGCGCTCTCCTACCTGGGGTACAAATTGGAACACTCCTTTGTGCCTCGGGCTGGAGTTTGCGTATACGTCAGAGAGGACATCTGTTCTCGACGCCTCGGCAGTCTTGAAGGTTCGGACCTGTCCATCCTTTGGCTACGCGTAGATAGTGACGACCATCCGCGCGTCTACGGGTGCCTCTATAGGTCCCATAGCGGTAATGCCGAAACAGACCGACTCATCGACCACGTCCAAATGGCTACAGATTCCTTGCTACAACAGGTCCCATCCGCAGAGATCGTGATCCTGGCGATTTTAACGCCTACCACGCCGAATGGCTTGGTCACGTTTAACCGATCATGCGGGAGATCTGTTTATGACTTTGCCTTGGCATATGGTCTGACATAGCTGGTTACTTCGCCTACGCGGATTCCAGATGTGAAGGATCATACACCTTCCTGTTGGACCTTCTGCTGACCTCTCATCCGGACGGATATCAGGTTTCCGTCGATGCCCTCTCGGCTCTTCGGACCATTGTCTGATCCGGAGTGGTGCCACTCACGCCCTCGCGGTTGCGTTCTGCAGGTTGCCGCCGTGTTTCGCATTACAGGTCGGCGGATTGGAACGGAATGCGGTCTTTCTTTGCACCCTACCCATGGGGGCGGGTTTGCTTCTCGCCGGATGATCCCAGCGCTGTTGCTGACTCTGTCACTGATGTGGTGTTACAGGGAATGGAACTATTTATTCCATCATCTGTGGTACCCATCGGAGGCAGATCTCAGCCTTGGTTTGGTCGCTCCTGTAAGACTGCATTACGCAGTAAGCAGGAGTGCTATCAGGCCTGGGCTGAGGCTTCGGCGGCTCGGGATGTAAACACCAGCATCCTTAAAAGAAGTACAACTTCGCCTCCAGGTCCTTCAAAGTGTTATTGCCAAGGCAAAGTCAGAGCACATAGGCAGAAACTAGTTCGCCTTCCTTCGGGAACCCGTGCATTCTGGTCTCTCGCCAAGGCTGTCCAAGGAATTTCTGTAAGCCATCACTACCATCTCTGCACAGGAGGACGACTCACTGGCCCACGCCGCAAAGAAAGCCGACCTTTAGGCTCACTTTTGCGTCCAACTCTACTCTTGATGACGGGAGGACACACCGCCGGCCATCCCGCGGTGTGAGTGCTCCATGCCGGATGTTCGGTTCTCATATCGCTCGGTTCGCAAGCACTCCTCTCCTGGACATCCACAAGTCAGTGGGCCTGACGGAATCCCCCAATTGTGCTGAGGACGTGTGCTCGGAGTTGGCACCGGTTCTAACGCGTCTTTTCCGGTACTCCTACTCCCTAGGCGTAGTCCCGAAATCATGGAAGACAGCTTTTGTCCAACCGATCCTAAAAAGGCGACCGCTCAGACCCGTCCAACTACAGGCCTATCGCCATCACCCCTTGTTCTCCAAAATAATGGAATCCATTATAAACTGCCAGCTCATGCGGTACCTTGAGGATCACCAGCTGATTAGTGACCGCCAATACGGTTTTCGTCGGGGTCGATCAGCTGGTGATCTTCTGTCTACCTGACTTATAGATGGGCGGAGGCAGTAGAGTCCAAGGGGAGGCATTGGCCGTTAGTTTGGACATTACGAAGGCTTTCGATCGGGTTTGGCACAAAGCGCTTCTAACGAAGCTCCTTCCTATGGGCTTCCTGAGAATTGTGCAATTGGATCACCAGCTTTCTTGCAGATCGGAGCATCAAGGTCGTTGTAGACGGTGCATGCTCCGACTACAAACTCTATTAACGCTGGTGTTCCACAAGGCTGCGTGCTATTACCAACGCTGTTTCTTCTGCATATCAATGATATGTTGCAAACCGGTAGCATTAATTGCTATGCGGATGATAGCACTGGTGATGCTCTATACGCCGGCCGTGCGAATATTTCTCGGGAAAACGTCGCCGAGTACCGGAACAAACTTGTGTCTGAAGTCGAGTCTTTGCTGAACAAAGTCTCGGATTGGGGCGACTAAATCTAGTCCAGTTTAATCCTCAGAAGACACAAGTTTGCGCGTTTACCGCTAAAAGAACCCTTTGTTGTATCTCCTCAGTTTCAAGGCACTCCCTTGTTGCCTCGGCAGTATCGGAATCCTCGGCGTCGACATATCGAGTGACGTGCAGTTTCGCGGTCACTTGAAGAGAAGGCTAAATTGGCATCTAAAAGCTTGGGGTGTCAGCAGAGCGGGACAGTATTTCATGCCGGCACACCGCCTGCAACTTTACAAGGCGCAGGTTCGGCCTCACATGGAATACTGTTCCCATCTCTGGACTGGGGCTCCCCAGTGCCAGCTCCTTCCACTTGACCGCATCCAGCGCAGAGCGGCTCGAATCGTCGACGACCGAGTCCTTTCCGATCGGCTCGATTCATTGGCGCTGCGAAGAGATGTTGCATCTCTTTGCATTTTCTTTCGCATTTACCACGGGGAGTGCTCTGAGGAATTGTTCGGATTAATCCCAGCCGCCACATTTCACGAACGCACATCGCGGCAGAACTCTCGATACCATCCACAACATCTGGATGATTGGTGGTCCACCACTGGGCGATTTAGAAGATTATAGAAGATTCCTCGCACAACTTCCTTGTTGAATAGTTTACCTCCAGCGATTTTTCCGGACCGATACGACTTAGGGACCTTCAAGAAAAGAGCCTACTCCTTTTTAAAAGGCCGGCAACGCATCTGCAATTCCTCTGGTTCCCCTGGTGTTGCAGTTGTTCATGGGCGGCGGTAGTCACTTACCATCAGGTGAGCCGCATGCTCGTTTGCCCCCTCTCCTATAAAAAAAATAAATAATAAAACCTAATGTTTTGTATGACTTAGAAACAATGTGATCATAATGATTTCTGAAAGTAAGATTTTTATCAAAGTAAACACCTAAGTCTTTTGCCACTGAATTTCGCTTAAGAATTTGACCTTCAAGTATATAATCGTGATTTATTTTATTACGTTTGTTGGTAAAAGAATAACGAAGCATTTATTTATATGTATGTAAGTACATACAGTTTTGTTTGCACCAGTCAGAAATTGTGTTAGCATCATTTTGCAAATCTATACAATCATTCAGCTCATTAATTTTCTTGAACACTTTAAGGTCATCTGCGTATAATAGACAAGGACAAGTTAGTTTTGGGATTAGGTCGTTTATAAAATAAAAAACAATAGAGGGCCCAGATGGGATCCTATTGGGTTACCAGATTTAATAGTGACGACAGTCGATTTATACCCCTTTGCAGTAACAAATTGGCTACGGTTTTCTAAGTAAGACTGTATCCATCGGGATAAATTAACATGGATGCCATACCATTTGAGTTTCTGAAAAAGCAATGCATGGTTAACTTTGTCAAATGCCTTGCGGAAATCGGTATATATTGTGTCAACTTTACCACTTACTGTGAATGCTGAACAAAGATATGCCCTATATTCCAATAGATTTGATATTGTGGACTTTCCCTTGACAAAACCATGCTGTTGCTCGAAAAGAGCTGATTATACATGATAATAAATTCGATCATAAATAAGAGATTCAAACACTTTCGCGATACCAGAAAGAATGCTGATAGGTCTATAGTTTTCACATAACGAATGATCTCCTGATTTGTATATTGGAACAACATGTGCAAGTTTCCACGCTGATGAAAACGACCCTGCGCTTAAAGACTTGTTAAAGAGAATTGACAAAGGTAGACTTAGTTCAGTAGCATATTTTTTGAGGAACTTAGGTGATATTTGGTCGGGTCCTGCCCTTTGTGTTATGTTACTTTGTGTATGTTCTGATACAGTGAATTCCGATAGCACATTTTCACACATTCGGAGTGATGGTAGTACTGACTGGGTAGAATCTTCGAATAATGAACTAAAGTAATGCGATAATAAGTCGCAAATTCTTGCTGCGTCTGAAGCTCTGGCATTACTAAGCGTCATTGTGCTTGGAATACCTTTTTTAGCTTTTCTGTTATTAACAAAACTCCAAAAAGCTTTGGTATTCGTTTTGATAGCGTCTTCAGTTACGGTAACAAAGGCAGAATAACCTTCCTCCAATAGAGACTGGGATCTATTGAAAATGTATCGCAATCTCGGGGATTACCGTACATTTTACTTTTTATGGAATGTTTTTTCCGCAAGGCACTCTTTTAGCGGTGTTGAGAACCATATTGGGTAAGTTGAGGCTCTTTTTTTAAAGGAACATATTTAAAAATGATATCGCTAATTATTGAGTAAAAAGAATCTACCGCCAAATTAACTTGGTGGTCTGAAAGGAGAGTCCCCCAATCTACACCCTTGATTTCTTTACGTATAGCATCGTAGTTACCTTTATCAAAATTAAAACGGTTATTATACTTAGGTTTGATATACTTTGGCTTTGATTTATCGATACGTGATAATGGACTAGTTTCAGAAATTATACTAGTAGAGGAGGACAAAACAAGGTCTAAAGTGCGATCTAATTAATTCCGGACATGATTCATCTGATATAAATTGCATAAAGAAATGTAATTATATGATAATATAGCCTTAGAGTCTGAGGGACAGCTTGGAGCAAAGTAAGGACTATTACCATTTAAATTAACTGACCATGATAAACTTGGCACATTAAAATCTTCCAATACAATGTTAGTGTCATTTGATGATATTGTACTTAAATTTCTATGTAAGTTCTCGTAAAAGTATTTAAGTTTATTAGAAGGTAAATCAGGAGGAAGGTAACAGAGACATAGGTTAATGACGGACTTGATTGGACTATCGAGCAAGACTGATATCCACAATTCTTCCATGTCACTCTCCCATTCTTTATAGCGAATAACCTTAAACTCCTTTTTAATGGCTATCAGTACACCGCCACCTGATTTGCTAATACAAGTAGACTCACGGTCTCTCCGGTATACAACGTAACGACAATCGAACAACTCATTATCAAACACAGTATGATTTAGGTTTGTTTTAGTTAAACAAATACAATCGTAATTGAAATTTAGTAAGTTTAAATATAAGTCTGTTGTCTTCGATCTAATACGATTTACATTTTGGTAGTATACTTTTATGTAGGAACGTTATTAAGAATCTAAGTAAATGTATCAGTCAATTGAGCTACTACAAATTTTCACTCATACAATCTAAAACAAACTCACTTTACTTTGAATTTCTCAAAGTTACTAAAGTCTCTAATCAATAATGCTGATTCGTTGTCATTTTTCCGCATGTACACACGTTCATATTTAACCCAAACATATTTGTATGAGTTATCTTTTGCGAACTTCCTTGCTTCAGCACATATCAATTAATACCTGGGCCTTAGACGCAAGCTTTATACCTCGTATAAAACCAAGATCGACACTGCGTTGGTCTATCTACATTTTTATTCGTGACTACAGAACGGATTTTGTTCCGGGTTTCAAATGAGGAATTGCCTACGCATATCCGCTTCGTGGAGGCAAGAACGCATTATATCGGACTCGCACCTACTAAAATCCCATGGTGTTCCACCTTCGCCGCACATTGGCAGGGCCACGGAAACGCTTACAAACACATCCGCGGCCCCACCAGTGCCGGCCGCCCAATAGCAACCCCTCCTTAGTTGAGGACTTCTCCTCCCCCTTTCCTTCTTAGATAAGGCACACCAGGAACACAAGGCACACTGCCCTTCGCGGCCTCCAACTTCACCTGCACAACAAACTCCCCCAGCACCAAGTGGTGTAGCCCCGCCAAAGTCGCGGAGGATAGTCGAGTGGCGCATCGCTGCAGTGATATAGAGAGGACTCTCCTCTAGCCGCAGCCCACTAGCTTGACAAGCCCACTCAAAATGGCCACCTTGGGCCAGCCCTTCACTTCGGGCCAGCCATGTGAGTCGCCCTACGTTTACCATGGGTTACTAAGCCACGGCTACTAATCCCCCCCCCCCTGCCACGACAAGGCGGGAACCCGTTTAGGGAGGAGCTATTTCTCACTTTAACTCACGCAAGCTCACTAAGGGCAATAATAATTTTGCAGTCCCATTATAAATTTATTCCCTTGATATAATAAATTGGTCACATTTAAACAGATTAAATAAATTACATCTTGTAACCACAGAGTCATCATCAGGCGACCTTTCTACACTTGGCTATAGCCCTTGAGTCTGGGGGAAAATAAGGAGAGAAGAAATAAAAAAAACATTCGTAATAATAATCTAGTACTTTTATACTTACTGGTACTGGTACTACCAGAAAATATTGTGGGTATACTGCACTTTTTTAAAGTGGTGCGTTTCTCATGTTCAATAAAACAGTCATCTGTGAAGTGTTTAGAACAAAGATAATCATTTTGCTTCGGACGCTAATTCACAATTTTAATGCTTTTTAGCCATAATTATAGTCTAGTTTCAGTTGGAAACCTGTTAATTAATTAACATTTGATAATTATCTGTTGTCGGCGACTTTGGTTGTTAACAGATATGGGTAGAAAAAAACATCGATAAGTATTATAGACAAGGAACTCGACAACCCTATTGAATTTTATTGTTTATCAAAACTCAGTAATTTAAAGCCAAATATGTTGGTATTTACGATATTAAGATTAGTAAGAAATTTTTAAGTACCTATATTATCAAATAGTTTTAATTTGTTTAATATTAGCTGTAAATTAACTTACTTGTGGAATGTTATCCCACTTTCCTTTTGGTAACGAGTTTTATATATTACGCACTCTCACTATTACTAAAATAATTTTTATTATGTAACTAAAATCAAACAAAATCAAACCACATAAAATACGTTCATTTTTAGTTTAAAAGTTCAAAATACAGAGGAACGATTTAAATAACACAACAGACTTTGGCATATTATGTCAATTTTAGTTCCCGGTTCGGACAATGAGGGCGCTTCAAATCGGCAGAAGCATTTTGTATGGTATAGCCAGTCCGGCGTACTTGTATATATAGAGGTCAGTGCTACCATCACACCAAAAAAATCATATAAACTTTTTAAGTCATGAATAACGTCATGAATGAAATGACACGTCATGAAATAAAATATTTAATTTCTAATAACTAAGAATCAATATAAACAGCAGTCACATTGGTAGCATCTTGAATGACGTCACTTGGTCCATTAGACGCTAATATAATAGCATATGATTGGTCGGTCGGCGTCGAAGGCACATCGCGAAACGTCAAATCTATTAAGAGAGCGCCACCATGTTTTTCAAATTCGTTTCTTTTATAAAAATACACTTTAAATCTAACATATTTTAGGAAAGCACTGAACTTAAAAGTCGTTACACGATAAATTATTTCACAAATTCACAAGCTTGCGCGTTTACCGCTAAAAAGAACACCTTAGTCGTATCTCCTCAATTTCATAGCACTTCCTTTGTTGCCACAGGCAAAAGCGGAATCTTCGGCGTCGACATATCGAATTATCTGCAGTAGCATGGTCACTCGGAAGAGAAAGCTAAATTGGCTTCTAAAAAGCTTGGTGTACTCAGTAGAGCGGGACAGTATTTCATGCTTGCACACCGTTTGCAACTTTACAAGCGCAGGTTCGGCCTCACATGGAATATTGTTCTCATCTCTGGACCGGGGCTCCCCAGGGCGAGCTCCTTCCTCTTGACCACATAGGAGCAGAGCGGCTTGACGTCGACGACCGAGTTGTGTTTGATTGGCTCGATTCACTGGCGCTGCGTAGAGATGTTGCATCCCTCTGCATTTTCTATCGTATTTACCATGGGGACTGCTCTAAGGAATTGTTAGGATCAATTCCAGCCACCAAATTTCACCAATACACATCGCGACAAAACTTACGTTACCATCCACATTATTTGGATGCTTGGCAGTCCACTAACGTGCGATTTAATAGGAATTTTCTTAGGAATCGTTTACCATCGACGATTTTTATGGACCGATACGACTTAGGGACCTTCAAGAAACGAGCTTATTCCTTTTCAAAAGGCCGGCAACGCATCTGCAATTCAATTTGCAAGAAGGCTATCTTTTTGACTGGTTGTACTGGTTTTACTGGCTGACATAGACGTTTCACGTTAAAACCAATGGCCGTGTGCCTCGACATAGGCCCACCCGATTTCTTTATTGGTATGGATACCTTATCGTTTACTGTTTCACCTCCTTAAATATTGTAGATGATTAAATATGCAACCTGTATAGTATTTTTTATCGATAACAACAATAGATAAACGTTGTCAATCACTAACCATTTGGTGACGTTACTAGATAACAGAGGGCGCTTATTACAATGATGATAAATGTTCTAGAACAATCTACCAGAAGTAATAAAATTTAAAAATTATGGGGTAAATATACATTATACTTGCGATAATAAACCGAAATCACATTCAGTTTTTGCTACATATCGGGACTTACAATACCCTAATGCACTATCGGGCATATTTTCTTTAAAAATAATTTTTAAATTTAGGAAAGGAATACGTTTTGAGCTTTTGACGATGTTACTAAGACTAAATGACACAAATCCGAAATATATCCTATAGGACATAAGTAAGAGGTGAGAATGTTGTTGCTGATGTCCGGTCTATTACTACTACAACTTAAATGTCTTTGGTCAATCAATATTAAACATCAAAACAGAAGTGAAAATAGCCCCTGGGAATGAGATGTTCGCTACTATGCTGGTTCTATTATAATTCATCTATATATTACTGCGTGAAGGGAATGCTTTGTACCCCTTCTTAAGCATATTGCGCGCACGGAGAAGTGTAAGAATTGGCATAGTTAAAGTTTATATATGGAGAAGTACAGACAGCTAAACTTATTTAAAAAGATTTCTTCAAATACATTTAATAAAATAGTAAAACATACCTAGATTATGTTCATACTTCCAATATCAAACATATAATTGCATATAATTGTCGCTTGGAAAAATTTGGTATGTATGTAATTACTCTAAGAAATTATGCCGTTTGTTGACGTTCATACTGCCAGTGTCTCAGACATAGATTACTGTATATATACTAGATAAGTACCATTTCAAACATACAAGCATAAGTATGTATGTTATTACTCTAATGTGAAAAACTTAATATTCTGTGGTCAAACAGTCACACAGAATAAAGATTGTCGTCAAAGTATTTCAGAACGTTGCCGATAAATAATTACTGACAGAAACTGAATAAGTTGTGAATTTTGTGTGGTTTCAAATCACTGACTTCTATATATATAGTGTTTCAAATATTCCTTTTTAATTGTGTGTAAAGGTATGATACTTTCTCCAAAGTATGAAATATAACAAGAGCGTTAGAATTTGTTCTAGCTGTATGTCAAGGCAAAAAAGCGTTTATTTTATATTTTGTACTAGCTGTTCCCGCGACATCACCCGCGTGGAACTTGTTGGGATTGGATTTCATGGGTTTTAATTTTTTTGCGCGGAACCCTAATTGTTTTACTAAAATAAAAGTAGCCTAAGTTACTCCTTATAACATCAGCTATCTGCCAGTGAAAATCCCGTCAAAATCAGTCCAGCCGTTTCGGAGATTAGCCGGAACAAACAGACAGACAGAAAGACTGACAAAAATTTAAAAAATTGTTTTGGTTTTATGTAACTACCGTAAATACTTTCATATGCATTTAGTAAAAAGCTGTTATTTTGACATTACAAACAGACACTTAAATTTTATTTATTTGTATAGATGTTGGATATCTGTTTGTGGTAGTTGCAATTAAAGAGTTTTTCCTTGTTAATTATTTTAATCGATATAATCAAGACAACTGCAAGTTAAAACAGTTACTAATTATTATATTTTCCTTCATGTCTATTAAAACATCTTTCCGTTACTTTTTCATTTTAAAACATCATGGATCAAAGTCAGAATAAAAAGTAATATATATATATTATGTATAACCATAGGCAATAGCTGCCAGTATTTTTCTCTGACTAATAACCTACTTGAATCTATTAGAGTGTTTGTGCAGTTGGAAGTAAAATGCAGCTTACTTAATATACAAAACTAAACATTTAATGAATGACGATCGAGTGTTGAATATGCTGGTTCTTCCTACGACAGAGGTATTTTTCGAACCAGTGCAGTGGTAATGAAATGACTTTCAATATAGACTACTCATAATTACTCTATATTATATTGAATAAAAAAATATTCCATTTCTATTCTACTAAAACTGCCAAGTTATTCCGTCATTATTATATATAAAAAAATATTACATTTCTATTCTTCTAAAACTGCCAAGTTATTCCGTCATCTATTATATATTTACTATAATAAAACTCTAACACGACGTCTGTCTGAACACGCATCACGCAAAAACCTTTGAACCGATTTCGATGGGATTTTCACTGGCAGATAGCTAATGTTACAAGGAGTAACTAAGGCTACTTTTATTTTAGGTAAAGAATTAGGGTTCCGCGCAAAACAAGAAAAAACGGCATGATGAATTTGTAAATTTTTAGAGGTATAATCAGTCTAAGCTCCAGTTGACGCTCTCGGTTGTCTAACACGGTCGTTCGGGGCAGAGCGTGACAGCATAAACCATAAAAAACCTATTCTACAAATTACTTGCCGCCCCGATATCCTCTTAATTGTATCCCTTGAATTTTCTGCCTTGCTGATTATGATCTATTAAAAATGGTGCGATGAGTTTTCCTCTCTAAGGTGAGTTAGTAGTCATAATAAACTAGTTTTCGTTCAGATTATGTAATTATGTGTGAATCGAGCACTCGCTGTAAATATCAAAGTACGCGAGCAATCCCAGTTTGAATCCCACCGACATCAATAAGTGCTGATTTACCACGAGCTCTACCGTGAAGGAAAACATCGCGAGAAAACCTGCATGTCTTAGAAACTAAAAAAAATATTTCAAAGACATGTGAAGTCAGCCAACATGCATTGGGGCAGCGTGGCGGCCTTTTCCTAACCCTAAAACATCAACGGAATAGGCCCATGTGTAATGTTCAACACTGTTCGGGAGTTTACGGAATTTTAAAATAATGCAACTTGAATGTGGTCTTGGACGATTGTATTGATCTTACAACAGTTGAGAGGGTAATAAATATATTACAACGACAAAGACCCCGTTTGAAATTAACATTAAGTACGGACGTAATTACTACAAGTACGTTGTTTAACTCTTTGCTGAGAAAGAATGCGCAGGCGCTCCAACATGCCCCCGGGCGTTGAAATCTTTGATTTCAACCAGAATTAAATGACACCGGTAATGGGCAAATCCGGTTAAATGCCCTCTTGATAATCCCAGTAGAAGTTCTGATGTCTGCAACTCGAACAATGCCATCGGCTCCTGGGTGAATTGCAACGACTCTTCCCAGCTTCCATTTCAGCGGTGAAAGTTTGTCTAACCAAAGCCTTTGTATCAATATTTTCATGGTGATTACATACGGGGCTAGAAGACCCAGCAGGTCAATTTGTGCAATCACTGAAAGCAAATCACGCTTAGTATTGCCATCGGGAACTAGTGAATTCAATGGAAAGCAGAGTTCATCTGAATTCGAATGCCAGCCAAGACCTAACAACTTGTCTGGCTCGCGAGAACCAATATTTAGGTCAAGTGATGTGTTGGCAATTTCTGACAGTAACTCGGGATCGTTCGATCTCCACTTTCGCAATGGCATACGAGCAGATGCCAATACTTCGGCAACACCTTGACGTATGGCCTTTGCGTCATCTAAGTCATCAGCACCCGTAAGCAGATCATCGACATAAAAATCATGCATTATGATGTCCGCTATGGCTTTATTTTTGCACTGTAGACCAAGTTGTTTCAGGCAGCGTGTTGCGAGAAATGGTGCACTTGCCGTACCGTACGTGACAGTATTTAATTGAAAGGTCTGTATGGGCTCACTAGGACTGTTGCGCCAGACTATCTGCTGAAGGTGCCTGTCATCAGAATGAACGATAATGCACCTGTACATTTTCTCCACATCTGCAGACAAAACGTATTTATGTTGCCTAAAACGTAACAAGATCGACGTCAAGTCGTCCTGAACTACAGGACCGACCATTTGTATTTCGTTAAACGAAATACCTGACGACGTCGGGCAACTTGCATTAAAACTACTCTAAGTTTAGTCGTAGTGCTACTTTCACGGAGTACGCCGTGATGGGGTATAAAATACGCGCCGTTACTTAAATTAGGTCTTTCACAAATTGACATGTGTCCCAGTGACTGATATTCAGACATAACTTCATAATACATCTGCTTGATGTCAGGCTTACATTTTAATCTACGCTCTAAGGAGAACAAGCAATGTGTAGCTCTTTTAAATGAATCTCCTAATAGACAGGTATCTTTTTGAGAGGTAACCGAACGCAAAACGCCCATCATCAAGACGTGACGTATTTTTACAAAATGATCCTCACACAACTTTTCCTCAGGTGAATAATGAGATGACTTGGGACTTATTTCCTCCAGCTGCCAAAACCGCGTTAAGTCGATTCGAATATCATCTTTATTATCGTCACAAAACAAGAATCAGTCTTAGCGAAGTTGCATCGTAAGTCATTAGACATCAATGCAGAATGATGAACACTAATTGGACCAGAAACTATCCACCCCAGCCTGGTTTCCTGTAGAATGGGCTTATTACTTCCTAACAATTCTTTGTGACCCTAACAAATCCCAAAGAGATCAGCCCGATTAAAATATCTACATCGGCAGGCTTGTAAAATGTAGGTCAGCTAAGCAAATATTCGATGGAAGTTGAAAATCACGTATGCTTGATTCACGGCCTGGGGTATTGCTAGTAATTGATTGCAAAATGAAACAATTAATGTTAGCGGAATAACTATTATCTAACGACTTTAAATGTACACGACACCTTCTGCTTACGTGAGAATACACGCTATTAATGCCTAAAATCGACTTATCTATGTCGACAAAATCCAAATTTAATCGTTTGCATATTCTCAGTTATAAAACTAGATGTACTACCGCAGTCTAATACTGCGCGGGCGATGTGTTCGACGTTATTACAATCAAGTAGTTTTATCAAAGCAGTTGATAATAATACATCTCGTTGTTCACTGCGATGCGCTACGTTTGCCGATAAAGCGACGTTGTTCACATCAGTGCCTGCAGTTGATGTCATTGACGAGTGAGTCCTGTCCGAGTGCCCGTCTCATTCTCGAGCGAGAAATTATTTTTATTTTGTACGGTATGACGTGCTATCGCTTCAGTCACGTGAATCATTGTGTTGTGGCGGCGGTTACATATCTTACACCCTGGCTTTTTAATGGTTTGCAAAATGTCCTGACTTAAAACAATTATAACAGATCTTGTAAGATGGTAATAATTTCAACCTAGCCTCATTACTGAGCGCCAGAAACTGTGGACATTTACCTAAATTGTGATCGCCGTTACATTTATAACAACCCTTGAGTTGTTTATTTGAGTTTATATTATGAATATTCGATTGTTGCACCGAAACCATGGATTTTAATTTAGGACTCGGCCTATGCGGTGCAAAGTGAACATTACGCGACGTCTCTAAGGTTTCGAGTAAATCAGCTCGGCTACGCATAAACTGAAGGAATAAATTAAATGTAACTGATTCATCCTTTTTTAAATGACCTTTAAACTCCTCCCACTCACGGTAGGTTTTCTGATCCAATTTATGTAACTATATAAATTAGAAGCGTGTCCCAATGCTGAACTGGTTCGCCTAACGATTCTAATGCCCTCAGGTTTCTACTTAATAAATCGATTAAGCGCTTTAAAGTTACAGACGACTCCTAGTAATCGTTTCAAGGTTAAATAAGGCGGACACATGATTTTGAACTAACAATCGTTTGTTGTTAAACCTCTCACATAAGACATTCCATGCTACTGTATAGTTACTTGCAGAAAATCAAATGATTGAATTACCACAGCAGCAGACCCTTCGAGAGATGCGCGTAAATAATGAAATTTGTTAATTTCATCGATTTCATCATTAGAGTGAATAAGGCTAAAGAAGGTATCATGGAACTCCAACCAGTTCTCATATGATCCACTAAATTTTGGCAACTGTGGTAGGTAACTTAACAAACTTATGATTACTGACTCGAGAACTCTTGTCACTACCTGCCGATTCGGAGTTAGCATTATGGTGATCGCTCAGTAAAATTTGAGCTTTAGCTAGCGCCTTGTAATACTGAGTTTCAAAGCATGAACGCTCAGTTAGTTGTAAGTCGGCTTGTCGACAATACATTCTAAGCGTAACTGCACCTCATCATATTGGTTATACAATGTGTCCAGCTTACCCATACGCAATTGCAATTCCGTCGCGTCATGATTTTGTAAAGGTGTAGTAAGCGAATCCAAGTAACCAATGAAAGCAGTTAAGCGGCCTTTAAAACTACCTCGTTTTTGATCAACTCCTTTTCTTCGGTCATTCTGGAAGACGAGAGTATTCGACCTGGAATGTATATAATTACAAATATTCAAAACAATCTCCGACTATCTAATGCACTAACTAACTACTAAGCTCTGAAAACTACTTAACTATTTATACAGTATGTAGGTACTAACTCGGCAAATAATAATTTAATAATATTATAGTGACACGTAACTACAATATTTCTCGACGTTCAAATAATAGTAAATAATTTTATGATTTAAGCTACTTACAATACCTAATTCAATTATTATATACCCACGAAATCAAAAAATACCAACAATCGTCCTATGCTACAATTACGCTATTACTTTAGTATAATTTTATTACTATAAAACACTCTAAACAACAAAATAAATAATAATTAAAGCCTAAAAACATTAACTTGTTGTAGGTAATAATAATTAATGCTACTATACGATTTCTACTGCACAATTATACTAAATAATGTAAATAAGCAAAAATAATGTAGATTAATTTCTAACAGTATCCTTACAATACAACTTCTTACTTAATTACTGCAAATTATCAAAAAAATTGCAAATGTTAACCACAACGCAGTAGGTAATTAATAATCGATAGGAACAATAAATTCACTAACCTTATAAGTCCGGTGATTTACATCAAATACTATTAGATTACCTTAATAGAGTGTTGGGTGACGATGAATCTTAAATTTTATCTTAAACACCACGTAATTACTGCAAATTGACCCACATTCTTGATGGCGGCGACGTAACTCCAAACTTGATTCAACGAAACTCCACTGAATTTACCTTATTATACGAGTATAATATAAATTCTGGTGCTTATTATTTTATATCCGGCGACGATCCAGGACCATGTTCGGGAGTTTACGGGAATTTTAAAATAATGCAACTTGAATGTGGTCTTGGACGATTGTATTGATCTTACAACAGTTGAGAGGGTAATAAATATATTACAACGACAAAGACCCCGTTTGAAATTAACATTAAGTACGGACGTAATTACTACAAGTACGTTGTTTAACTCTTTGCTGAGAAAGAATGCGCAGGCGCTCCAACAAACACAAGGCTCCAACTGAAAATCAGCGCTGCCTTTACAGCATTATGCTGTGTTGGAGACATATTTGATATCATTTTAATTTAAACTTTTTTCTTTTTAATTTCTTTTTGTTTCATTATTAATTAATGATGTGCATGTATTGCTTCTTAATTGTTACATACATTGTTATTGCATAGATATCTTCTTCACCTGTCCATGAACAAAAGATACTTTGAACTTTGCCAGTCGTTCACACTTTAACTCAAGCAATGCCCGATTACGCAACACCTAACGCCGCGCCCGTCGCTTTATCGAAACAGCCCATGCTAATAGATTATAATGTGTTGTATACGTCATTGACAATTTCAATTAGAATGAGAGCTCGTGCTAGTGCACGTGCGCTCTATTTCTTGTGTCCATCGTATACTTAATGCAATCTAAGGAAGCAAGCCAACCGTTTGCAACCATTGATATTGAAATAAATTACTTGTTGAACAAATTTTATTAGTTTATTAAATATATTTTATAAGTCTATAAAAATAAACAAAATTCAAGAGCAATGTCAAAATAACAGCTTTTTACTAGACTTATATGAAAGTATATACGTTACTTATCATCATCATCATCATCATTACAGCCCTTCACAAGTCCACTGCTGAACATAGGAATTACGGTTCTCCGCTAAAACAAACATGAAATTAAATAGTAAAACATTGCATGCGGCTTAAGTCGTGGGGAATAGCTTGTATTAAAAATAAAAAAGGACCCGTGGCCGAGCCAAGCCATTATATGTATAGCGAATGTCAGACGATGTAAAACTTCTTCCTAACGGCTGAAACGTGGTCGGCGAAGCCACTTACTAAACCCTCGCTGGATTCAGAATACCTAGTCTTTCAATTGCTTGTTTTTTCTGGTCCCGTGGCCTTCACGTATCTCCCTATCTTCACGTATCGGGAGTCTGCTGCGCGGTTGGAATTGCAGGCGAAGGTGAAACACCATGGGTTTAAGTCCGTCAAGTCCAAAATAACCAGTCCTTGCCACTGCGACGATATGAGTATGAAGCCATTGCCCCATGTAAAAAATAGTGATGGCACTTAGCCCTGCTAAACGCTTGCCGTAAATTTCAGGGTTACGTTATATCTCCGAAACACCGCTGCATTAGAAGACGGTTTCAACCTACTGGACTGGAAAGGATACGGTATTAACATCAATGGTGTGTACATCACTCACCTTCGATTTGCTGACGATATAGTCCTTATGGCAGAATAGCTAGAGGACCTAAGCACTATGCTCAATGACCTCAATAGTGTCTCCCAACGGATAGGTCTTAAGATGAACATGGAAAAAACAAAGATCATGTCTAATATCCATGTCACAACTATTACAGTAGTTGTTGGGAGCACTAAGCTCAAAGTTGTTGACGAGTGTGTTTACCTGGGACAAATAGTCCGACTAGGTGAGAGCGTGGTCGGAGCTACCCCGGTCGGGCCAACCCGTTCGTGCTACAACTAATATAGCTGCAGCGTGGCTCTATCACGTATAACGTTGTAGAGCGTACCACGTGCGCTGAGGTCGCGGGTTCGAAGATAGGCCTCCTCCATAGATTGTATTATAGTGGGAATATTTGGCATTGTTGCAAATTTTTATTACTTTAAATTATTGCCATTGTTATAGAAAGGTTATTGCCTACCACTAGATGGAGTGATGACCTGGTAAGAAATGCAGGAAGTCGATGGATGCAGGTGGCTCAGGACCGTGCTTTATGGCATCCCTTGGGGGAGGCCTATGTTCAGAAGTGGACTTGTGATGGGTTGTAATGAAAGAATGAATGAATTGCCACTGTCGCAAATTTTTGTAACATTTCCTTTGTCGCTTCTTACGACACCCACAGGTTGATATGGAGTAGTGGATTCTCTCACGCCGTCGCCACAAGAAAATCGAAATACTTGTTTTGTGATGATTGTTGAAATATAATGCTGGTGGTGGTAGAGCGACATGTTAAGAGATGCAGGAAGTCAATCGATGCAGGTGGCCCAGGATCGTGCTTTGGTATTCCTTGAGTGAGACCCATGTCCAGCAGTGAATTTCATTTCTTCATTTAAAAAAACGTTACCCCCACACTAGGATTTTTTCATGTATCGCGGAGGCAGTTTACATACATAAATTGCACAAGGACAAATATCCAGACCCGGAGCAATTACTGGCTTACACCATACAAATGCTTGTTCAGTGCAGCATTCGAACCTGCGGCCCTAAGCGCCGCAATCAAAGCACCTTATTGTATCATAAATATGAATAATGAATATATTTGTATGCTATCATTTTTATATAAAAAAGAAAAAAAGTATAAGTATTCCAAAGCATAAAACTAAAAAAGTACTAATAATTAATACTACTTGCAATTAAAAACAATATCTTGCTTTAGTTGTTAATGTCTGGAATAATGAAGTGCATTAAGCGCTAAATAGCGCCTCAAGGTACAATCACTGCGCAGCTAAACGGCAAGGTCAGTCCGGGCTCGAGCGTGACCTTAGAACTGTGTTTAAAAGTAAGTAAAGAGGGTCTTTGACACGCACTTTAAATCAATTACAATTTAAAGTTACCTTGCATCGTTTAATTTAACTTAAATTAATAAATTTTCGTTATTTAAATCGTTTTTGTATTACTTGTAATGTTGTACACATAAATGATTATTAATAAAATGTAAAAAGGAAAGTTACGGCATATTTATATCCAGTCTTTTCTCATATGTCTAAGTTTTTAGGGTATGGAAGTATCCGCCGCGCTGCCGCAATGCGTATTGGCGGACTTCGCAAATTCATAAAACTGTGAAATATAATATTTATACGTGGTAGAGCCACGCATCAGCTATATTATGGTTGCAGGAATAGGTCAACTCGAGAAAGGAATACGCTCTTACAGAATAACAGGGTAAAATAGTAGCTTAATGCAGTTGTGTGTCGTGTAGTGAGTTTAAAGTGCCGGAGACCCTTTTTACTGAAAACGAGGTTTTCCATCTTAGTACTCAGGAGTGACAATAACGCATCTGCATTTTGGTTCTTAGTCGAAAATAGATGTCTACGGATGACCTGTGTGTTCGTTTCACTCCTATTCTCTAAAAAGATTTTTTAATAGAATTTTTATAAGAGTCTGTGAAAGACCTGCAGGTCTCATCACGATGTTTTCCTCCACCGACGTGGTAAGCCAACACTTAAAATTGAAATTTATAATTTCATTGGTGCGGGCGGGAATCGAGTCCGACTTTCTTGCGTAGGTACTGTAAAATTACGGCGAGCACTTTGCCCGTGACTTACCACGACTCATATCTACTTGTGAATCTATATTTTTTATTGTTTATGTGAATATGTAAATTGCTGCTTATTCCTTCATGGTTACTAATATTTTTTTATATCTTGCTTAAAACAAGCCTTCGAAAAATATTCGTCAGTAAAGTATCAACGAATTTTTTTAGGGAAATTAAAAATAACATAATTTAAAATTTACGGTCCGTTCACACATCTACAAAAGTTTTGTCATCCGTGACGTAATGTTGTTTATGTAGGTACATTTTAAACCAGTGATTCCCAAAGTAGTCAAGGTCCACTTTGACCACTTTGAGAATCACTGGTCACCCCAGAAGGTCCATGGAAGACTCAACGCGGTTATACGATGGCATGAAAAATGGGGTTCACAAGTTGTAAGCGGGGGTCCACGAAAGTTTATCTGGTTTTGATATTAAAGAACAAAATGTTGGCTTGACTTTATCTATCAATGTAGGAAGATAATAAACTACTCAAAAAAATTAAAGAAGCAAAAAAAAACTATCTTGGCTGAATATATTAAATGTTCTTGAGTCAAGAAAATTTTAGCGTCGAAGAAGGAAGGCCAGAATTTTCTTCGATCAAGTATTTAATTTACTTGAATTTTAAATCTTATGTCAATAAATTGTTTCTCAAGTAAAATAATCTTTTACAATTGAATAAAATACTTATTTATAAATTCAAAAGCTTATTATGAAAAGTCAGAATGTGTCAAAAAAGGCACGTATGGCAATTCATAATGCTGTGTTAATCCCTACTTTAATGTATGGTAGTGAAAGTTGGGTCTGGCAGAAGAAGCATGAGAGTAGAATAAATGCTGTAGAAATGCGGTCATTAAGGAGTATGCTAGGGCTGAATCTGAATGACAGGGTGAGAAATAGTGTGATAAGAGAAAAGTGTGGTTTGCAAGATGACGTTGTGAGCAGGATTAAGAAAGGAATGCTTCGGTGGTTTGGACATGTAGAAAGAATGAACGAGGAAAGAGTGACAAAGCAAATTTATGTTGCAGAAGGGAACGGAAGAGTCGGGAAGGGACGCCCTAGACGAACGTTTATCGACCAAATTGGCGATATATTGAAAATGGGCCAGATTAGGAGTACCCTTAACCGACGAGCGTGTATGCGTAGATATATAGATGTAAAGGAGGCGAGAGAAGTGTGTCAGGATCGTGCCTAGTCTCTGCCTACCCCTCTGGGTGACAGGCATGAGTTTTTATGTATGTATGTAAATTCAAATTATTGTTTTTCCTTACGTAAGAATTTTTTTTATGAATCAAGATTTATCATTTATGTGTATTAAGATTAAACTTATTTGTTCGAAGTTAATATATTTATTGAGATGAAAATTTTTTTAAAGAACCTTAATTTACTTCATTCAATAACAATATCTTCCGAACCTTGGAGAAAATAAATAAATTGTACCATTTGTTGGTACCATTCTGTTCTCTTGTTGGTATAGTTTCTCCACTTTAGCGGAGAGTAAATTTTCTTGGCTGGAGAAAATTAAGTTCCTGGTTTGAGACGGCTATTTCGGATAATCGTGTTATTAAATCAACTACATTATATTGTTTTAAAATAAGAAATGTTTGTATTATGGTGATAAAAGTAAGTACGAGGTTGTTTGCAGAAAATTTTTTCAATCACAAAATTCTTTTAATAAAAAATAAATGTGATTCAAATCGAATCAAGTACGATATACTTGAGATTTATACACAGTTGAATTGAATACATACATTCTTCTTGTATTTAAAGGTTTTGTTACCAAAATTGTAGCCGCAATCTTCTAACTCACCTATTCCACCGTGACTTTTGGTTTAGTACTTAATATCAGAAACGAATTTCTGTTTGAAAAATTGATATGTGTATTATATTATTGGAATACAGAACTATATGATTATTAAATTTTAGCTGTGTTCTAAAATAGTTTTATTTCTGGTTCTCAACAACAACGCCACCTACCGGTCTAATCAACTTAATCACACACAAAATTTCATCAAAATATGTTCAGCCGTTTAGGAGGAGTTCAGTCACATACACACGGACAGAAGAGTTATAATATATAATATGCATTTATGATACATATGAACCTTTCTCTTAAACCATTCTGTCTACTGATGAAATATGAATTAAAATCCATTGCGTAGTTTAAATGATCTAAGCGTACAGATGGCGGCAAGCGATTTCGTTTTATTCTATGTAGAGAAGATATATTTCGCAAAACGATTTGCTTATCTTTGCACTTTACAGCCGAGTATATCACGTATACTTATATTTTACAAGGCTAACTACACTGGTTGCATTTTAAGTATGCTTCCTATATGAAATTTTAATTTAAAATAATAAACATTGTAATAAATTACTAGGCCAAGTGTGTTATTTTTAAGCAATTTACATTTAAGTAGTACTTAAGGACTGAAGGTGATTTTAGCTCATTTTAATAACTAACATAAAGTCAAGACGTTACCGTAACAGCATTTTAAAGTCCAATGCTAAACATAGGCCTCCACCAAAGATTGCCTCATAGGTGGGATATTAGCAATAGTTGCCGCTCTTTGCGGGATGGCAACCGCAGTCTATCTCCTGATTTGTTTCCCTCTGTCGCCTCTTACGACACCCACGGGATCATATAGGGTAGTGTAGTCAAAACTACATCAACTCATAATTCGCTTATTTCTGTAGAAAATAATTTTTGTTACCTTTTATAAGTGTTTCTCATATAATATTGTAAAAGTAGGTAATTGTGAGTTGCGCTTGCGCTGTTACTGATTTTATCTTTCGTCATAACTTTGTGTTATAATTTTTATGATCTTCTACGATAGTAGGTACTGTCGAACATGAATTTTGACATGGACAAGTTTTTTTAAGATTGTCAGCAGATTCTCAGTTTAAAACAGGTAGAGTTAATTATTAGTTGCGCAGTTACCGATGACATAGTTCATTATAACTTTGTGTGGTAATTTATTGATCCTTTGTAATAGTCGTTTTAGAAATAATATCAAAGAAATCTAGCATGAATGTAACATATTTAAGTTTCGACCGGCGATAGAGCGTTGATGTACGTTCTATACCTGGTCGAGACGAATAACGACAGAGTTAGTATAATAGTATACAAAGAAATAAAATATACAAATATAATAATAACAATAAATATAATTGTCACAAAAATCTTATGGGAAAGAAAGGTTCTCGAGTAGCAGCCGAAGCAGGCAGGCGAAGTGTAGGGCGTCCCCCCACTAGATGAAGTGACGACCTGGTAAGACATACAGGAAGTCAATGGATGCAGGTGGCTCGGGACCACGCTTTGTGGCATTCCTTGGGGGAGGTCTATGTTCAGCAGTGGAATTGTGAAGGACTGTAATGATGATGATGATGATGATGAAAAATCTTATAGCTTCCGGTATTACCATTTTGTTTAAGCTTATTATTTCCGTGTTTTTTGTTTTTATTTATATAATTCTTCTTGGAAAAAAAAATTGACTCGCTTGGTTTTTTTTTTCCAAACCAGTGATAAGAGTAAAAAATTACTTTCAATAAGAATAACTTGTAATATATATTAATAAAAATATTCTATTCTTTTCTTTTATTTGTTTTATCATGTAGAGCTCTAATGTGATTTCTGGTATAATATTTTTTATTATACCAGATTAATTTTGAAATAATTACATACAATATGATGCAAAATAAATCACATAGCTATTGTTTTTCTTTATAAGTCAGTTAAAGCAAAAAAGAACGTTAAGATTTTAATACAAATTTTTGTATTAAATTTTTTGCACTAAGTAAACATTCATAGGTACAAATTTTTGTATATATATATATTTTGTAGTAGTCTAGTAGTCGGGCCAAAATCTGTTTTCTGTCAAGAAATACCCGGTAGCAGCCCGGAGTCTTGAAACACTTGGGCACTATAATCCTGTCTTGCGCAGATTACCGTGATCGAAATTCGGTCTGAAGTACATTAGTATAGAGACAACAAACGTAATGCCAATAATTATAATAAATACTAGTAAATACATTATACTTCGTTAATAAGGTCGAAAATTAAAAATATGTATACGTAGTAATATAAGTAGAATTAAACGCGATAAAATCCTTTAAAATAGTAATCGCCTGCATATAAGAAATCAGAATTCGTTTATGGTTAACATTTTACAAGCAATGGTGATAGAAGTGCACACAGTCCACCCACATTCTTTCGTTCCTTTGTTGATAATCAAAATTATAGTCACTTTGTAGTACATTGCGTTTTGCATTTTTCGTAGTTAAGGGATGCAGCGGCTCTCAAGTACCTACATCTATTCTCCATTTAAGAATCACAATGCAGATAGATATTATGTTGTCCCTGAGGATGAAGATCGAATTACTGGTGAAAAGGGGTCAAAGGTTCTCTAAAGTCACGCTAGTATTCTGTGAGAGCGTGATCCTTCCCCGGTCAAGCTGCCCGTTCTTACTGCCGACATTATTCAGCGGCATCGTGGCTTCACCCGTAGATAAAGCCAAAATCTACCACTTAAAGTAATTAATTATACGTTTTACTTTTATGAAATTGTATATTTTTGGGTTAACTGTCAAGAATCTAACGTCATCTCATTTTATGAAACTTCCAGAAACTCAACAGGATTCAACAATCGTGCGAGTACGTAATATATATATTACTCGTACGTACGTACGTACTCGTCGTTAGGTATAGGTAGAGATCCTCTTTATATATATATATATATATATATATAAAGAGGAAGAGGTCTAAAGAGGAAGTACAAAATAAAACTTCAATATATTTTTTATTTCACAACTAAATAAAAATCCTAAACGGTTATTTACTTTGTGTTATATATTTTTTGAAATAAACATTATTTGTAGGTGGTAAGTTACACACGTAACCACCTATAATTATCCTCGTTGTCATTTTATTTTTTTATGCAATTACAAGTGACAAAAGGGGATATGTTCCACCAGATTGTAAGTAAATGCTGGCTGTATCCTATAGACAGTAGACACTTAAGTAAATCTTCGATTAGGAATTAAAAAGCAGAAGCGTTGTCACATCTGTCAATTAAAATGGAACGCCTCTTACTCACTCTACAGAGTCAAATATAGATTAAAAATTAATCATGTCCATGATAGAAATCTTGTATATGTTCATATACAGGATTTGTTTGCTTTTCTTAAAAAAATGTTTCCATACTGTAGGAATGCCGTGTAATGTCGGCGTAAGAGTATTATCCCGTAGGTGCATATGAGGTGAAATAGGACTAAAACAGGAAATGGGCTGCAGCATCTTCTTGTTAAGAGCTCAAATAATAAAAAATTGGCTGGCGGTTGGCAGGAAAACTTGCCATCCGCTAAGCGTGGCAACTTTAACTATATTTTTACAATTTTTTTCTAAAAATCTTATATTTTAATTAAGCGTCATTGCATGGCAAGATTAGGGATGAAGTATGCAATTTTGAATACACTTTGCACCGTGTAGTGGCGGTGTAAGAATATCCACAACCCCATATCATCCCGTAGGTAACAAAGGGAAATAAATCAGGAGATAGGCAGCACCGTCTTCCCAATAACGACTAAAAATAAACAAAAACTACTGTTGCCTACCCGCTTGCCAAGCGTGGCAACAATGGCAAATATCTCCCTATGAAGCAATCTACGGTGGAGGTCTATGTTCAGCTGTGGACTTTAATAGGCTGTAATGACCGGGCGAATGAATGAAGTCATCATTTGTGTGTAGTAGGTCTTATCAAAAACGTCCTTCCTAGCTATAATCCCAAATTTCAAACTCATATCCATCCATGGTTTTCCCAGTTTTTTCCGTATGTGTCATAACAGGTAACTATGGTAAATAATAAAATATCTTACGTCTTTCGTAATAAAATATGAAGCGAAAACATTTTGATTCATCTTTTTATTGTAAACGCTTGAATGTGTGGAATATCAACATCAAAGTAATGGAGAGTGGATACCCGCTGACCGTCTAATTGTCCGATGGTGGAAATGGGAGGGAGGAATTAAATCATGTAATTCCTGCGTACACGCTCCGGGATATCCTACAGAACACCAATAGGTTTAAAAAGTTAAAAAAAATGGAAGATATGACAGACCGCTTTTATTGTTTACTTATAGATAGAAAAAATAATTAAATTTATCTTATCTCCATTAGGTAACTTGATTATCGTTTAATATTTTGCAGTAATTTAATTGACAATTTATTTATAGTTCCAAAGTTCAAGAATACGTTTAAATTTTATATCTTGAACTAAGATTTCTATTGACTTCCGTATGTCTTACCAGTGCCTGCAGTCTCGACATAGATAGCGATCGCCTAACAACCAATATCGGTTGTTAAGTCATAACGATCCGAATATAACGATATTTGGTAGTCTCTACTGTCAAAGCTATCAATTAATATCGGTACCGTAACCAACATTATAGCAAACTTTACAATTTTTTGTTATGCTAGCAAATATCTTAGCAACCATTTTTGACAGCCCGCTAAGTGTTTGTTACGATCGCAAGTTGTTGAATTGATGTTTTAAGATTTATTGAAATCTATATTTAGCATGGAATTTGTCAGTGCTCGAACATTGGCGTGTTATGGTTATACGACGGCAAATCGCACGAAACCGGCGCAAAAGTGAAAATCCCTTGGATTTAGAGGATAGTCAATTTCTATACCTTCACAGAATTACGAAAGATATGTTTACCGAGCTTGTAAGTGAACTTGGACCATCTCTTCAAAAACAACAGCCGTACGGACATTCTGTGGATTCCCAAGTGAGTGTCATCATGTAATTGGCTATATACCTTTAAAAAACTAACACTATTTGTCGTTTGTATTAACTTTTACTTTCATTTCCTTCTAAATAGGTACCTACTGACGGCACTTCTATTTTATGGTAGTGGGTACTATCAGTTGACATGCTGTGGGGTTGCAGCATGAGCCAAAAATCGGTTAGCCGAGTAATACATGCTGTTAATCAAAAATTATTGAGAAAACATATAAAATTCCCTATGACCCATGAAGAGCGGCGAGCAGCTAAAGAAAAATTAAATATGCCCAACAGCAATTCCCAGATGCAATTGGAGCCACAGACTACATAGCTCTGAAGTTGAGTGTTCAACATGAGGGCCATTCGTTAAATATACAAGCTGTAAGTTTATCTTCAGTAGTTATTTTTTACCTATTTACTTGCTTGAACACATGAACAAAGTATCTTCCCCATTTTATTGACAGTAAGAAAAGTGTTATTGAAAACATTTCACTCAGCAGTTTAGGTCTAATTTAAATAATAGTTATTAGTCTTAAGGGCTTACATTATAATTTTAATGCAGTTCCAATCTGGAACATCATTAATTATTAATAAATTTATTTACTTATTTAGCACAAATATGTACACCTAATTAAGCATATTTCAGGTGTGTGACATAGACTTATTAATTTTAAATATCAACACTAAATGACCAGGACCTAGACACAACGCTCTCATATGGGGAAATTCACCTACATGCTCAACCATGAGGCGATATTTTGACAATGGGGCTCACCGTACATTTACTTGGTGAGTTAAAGGTTATTTGGAAGAGAATGTCTATAAGGCTGCCAAATGCAATTTCTATGTTTAATCTTCTAAGTGATGATGGATATCCTCTGGAGCCATAGTTGATGACCTCAATCAAAAATCAATGCCATGGGAGCCAGAAACATAAGATTCTTTGGTAAACTAGTTTCTTAATAGGTGTCTGTCTCATCAACGCTACTTAATGTATGAGCCATACACTGCTGTCCTAATAGTCAATGCATGTGCAGTACTACACAACATGCATATTAAATTCAGATTGATGGAACCATATTTCACCACATCCACAGAAATAATTGTTTATAGCTTCAATGATGATGGCCTAGAAGATACAGGTAGTAATGTTGTTTGGGACATATTAGATTAAACTATTTTGTCTTTATAATATTAGAATAATCTTAAAATTGTATGTTTTTATCACAGGACAAATGATTGGTACTGGGCGAGCTGTTGCAGAGTGTATACAAAGATGACTCATAAATACTGTTTTTACTTAATTATCTATAGTAATAATGTGTGAATTGAAACAAAACATCTCAATTTATTTATTATTTTTATTTCAAAATAAAATTAATGCATCTCTTATTTTATTGCCCAAATAAAACAGACAGACGCCTCAGCTTGCACTTTGGCTGCCTCCGCCTGCATTTTGACAGCCTCTGCTTGCAGTTGAGTTATAGCTGCCAGCATCTGTAATGAAAAATATATATAGATTGAGAAATTCTTGCTAATTCTTTAGCATGCTGGCTTGCAGATTTTTGTTCTTACTTAATCATGCTATAACGGCAGAATAGATTCATATGAAAGGAGAATGGCGTGAATGCATGTATTAAATTATTATTCAAAAAACACCCATTATGGGTAGATGTTATTGCTCAATTGTATCTGAATATTATTTGTATTAAAAAGTACATATAAGTACCTATAATATGTACTGTGACATGGAAGTACTAAGGTTTATTCCATAGTCAGTGGTATTTTGTTAATAATCAAACTCTTACACATAATTATTTATGTTGTCTTTACTTAATTACTGCTTGCTAGAAGAGTGATGTGAAAGGTTGACCAGCTGTGGGACAGTTTCGATTGTTGAAGAAAAGGTACCTTTACTTTGAATACAAAAGAGTTACAGCGATGACAGCAATAACAATAAAAAAATGATAAGGGCTGTCATGTCAAAAAAATGTCTGGCGAACAAAGTATATATAATCACTACATTAACTGGCAAATAACGTTCTGTTAATGCAAGATGTCCTATTTTTAATAAATTAAATAATTTATTTCTTGTGACTACCGTATTCTAGAGCCCCAATATTTTTTACATAAACTTATAAATATAATTAATATAAACTTGCGTAGGTACGATGCTTCGTTAATTTTAAAATATGTGGGTCCATTTTTGCCATTGTCCTTTGGCACATAGATAGGCCATATCCTGGATTAACACAGGATACTTTCTATCTCTAAAATAGTGGATAAAACAGCAGAGCACAGAAATATATAATGTAAGTAGGAATTAAATGAATAACAAAGCTCAAACTTACATATTTGTGGTGCTGCTGACTGCATTATTATTTCATGCACCTGTTGTTCAGTGGTAATGCCTCGGTTGCCGGTCTTTATCCTTTCTTTCCTTAACTTTGTTGCTTTAATGGGCCTCATTTTTTCTGTAGAGACTTTTAGTCTCTACAGGCCTACAAAATAAAAAAATATGTATTCAAGTAAATACTAGTTACACTAGTGCTGCACGATGTGCTGGCTGATTTATGTATAAGCTATTAGTAGAAAATCTAGAAAATTCTTTAATTGAAACTTAACTGTTATCCACTGCTCTGGCGTCTTGAAAGGGGAGCTGGTTGAACTCGTCGGCTACTTCCTTCCAGCCCATTTTAAAATTCTTCTTGCCCTGCAGGCCGGTAAATTTTCTTATAAACAAAAATGGACGAGCTCCTGACTTCGACAGAAGTGGCTCAATCTGCCCCCTTGTTACGCGTGGTGTGCGTTTACGTCTGAAAAATACATAGAAGTATATCCAAATGTAAACATTGCATAGTTTTTCAACAAAGCATTCAATAGACAACGATAGATTCGAAAATAGGTGTTGTAGGTTGTACTTACGTGCAGCTCGAAATGGGGCCTGCGCCTGCGTCACTGTCCCCCACCATTGAAAATATCATGAACATGATACAAAAAAAGAACATGATATGTACTACAAATTTCTTATTTTTGCAAGCAACAAGCAAGAAGTTGAAATTGATTGAGACATTGACAATTATGATTTTTTAATGATTTTGACATTAACATCATAGTGTTGCAAGGAGGCAAACTTTTATGTCCTTTGATATTTAACAAGTTAGTTCAATTCTTAGAAACGGTAAAAGCTGCTTGTAAGTTACTATGAAAAATATTTTTATAAGATAAGGTTTCTACTGTTTCTGTACAATTTTCAAAGAAAAGCAATTATTATTATAAAATTATGTCTACCAATTTTCCCTGTGATTCAAGGAGATTTTTTAAAAGCCAATATTTTTTTAAGAAAACACTGTACTATGAATACGTTTTATGTTAGCGTAACGACATCATAAAGTAAAAATATGTAACAATTTTGTTCGGTATCTCGGCTGTAGAGACTTGCATTTATCGTAAGCATCGTTACGGCAAACAATTTTTTACGTTATTATTTAGCAATCGATAGTTAGCAATGGCGTCGTTATCTATGTCGAGACTGCAGGCCCAGGTCGTCACTCCATCTAGTGGGGGGACGCCCTACAGTTACCGTGCTGTGGCATTCCTAGGGGGGCAGGACTATGTTCAGCAGTGGACTTGTGAAGGGCTGTAATGATTATGATGATGATGATAATACAAAGCAGATTTTATAAAAAAATAAAAATGATAGGGCATTGGTAACTCAAGCATGTGCTATTACATACAAAAAATAATGAAAAGTATGTTATTATTTTGAACTCATCAGTGCATAGCAAATACGAGCACATCAGCGCCCGCAAGCATCACATGTTTAAAATGTATGAAGTTTGTGGCAGCCGTTGCCCTCCTCGACTATATTAAAGGCGTCCGTTGCGTTAAGCGGTATTAAGCGGGGTCCCGCGCCGTGATGCCAAAAACTTAAAGTTAAGATTCTTAACTTTAAGTTTTCGGCACTGTAGGTTAATATCTAACAGATAAATTGTTTGTATTTTTTTCATTTTTATACGACTGTTTGTTGGCAAAATAAATTTAAAAAAAAATTCTTTTCTGACCACGCTCTTACTTATTTCTGCCGCCAAGCAGCAGTGCATACACTGCTGTGTTAAGGTCTGAAGGGTAGAGAGAGTCAGTTAAGGTCTGAAGGGTAGAGAGAGTCAGTATTTTGCAAGCTATGAGGTATTTCAACTTAGTCCCTAGAGGTGACAACGCATCTGTAGCCTTCTTAGTTTAAAGTTGGCAGTACTTAACATCAGGTGGGTTGTTTGTTCGTTTTACTTCATTTTTATTAAAATACTGCTACTATACACCGTAAATTTTGATGTTCATGTACCATATTACAGCCGAACTGCGTCCTGTTACGAACTAAACGTCTAACTCCTTCAATTTTATCGTTTACTAGCTGTACCCCGCGGTTTTACCCGCGTCATCACGTGTCTGAGTCATGACATGACACCTAGTTCAAGCATTTTAGATAACAGTGTACGGAAAAATTGGCATAATTAATGGAGTACTTTTATCTATCGGCATATGTACGTTATAGAGCGAAGTTAATATTTATCCCCTTTCCCTCCCCCTCCCGGTTGAGCCCCCCCCCCAAGTCTTAGAATGTGTCCCAAAGCGCGGTTTTTTCCAGTGTTAAAGAAAACAGTACACGATACATGAAAAGTGTGTAGACATGAAATGATTCCTGATAAATTTACTATCAACCTCTTATACTTATTAATCAATTAAATTTTCAAAATACCATAGCAACGTGAAATGAAAGTGTTCATAAATAAAGATGTAACTAATCTTTGTCACGCTCACCCGGGAGATAGATTAAAGTACTACTCAATTAATTTAATTTTTTAGCTATAATGGTTGAACTAACCTCGCTCATAGAAGCATTCAATATTGGTTTCTCTCGGTTCTCACCGGGCGGCTAAGCCAAGTATTGAATTATTTTAATTTTACATTATATCTTAAACTTTGCGTCCAAATAACATGGCATAAAGAGCAAAGATTATCTTCATAAAATTGTCTTAATAATGAAGTAACTTTCGTTGGTAAGGATAAATATGCCATGCCTAATAACAACACTCATAAATCACTTTTTATTTTCAATATTTTTTGTCATTAAATACCTAATTGTGGCTTATGTATAAGAAATAGACATACGGTATCGTGGACTTTTCTTAGACCAAGTAAAGATCTATATTTTTGCAGAACAATGTATTTACGTATCACTAACCACAACACCAGCGCACGCGGATAAATCATTTCGGGAGCGCTTTTTCTTCCGACTTGCTTAACTAAAATCAATATTTAAGGCTAGCTGAGAGATATAGCCTATTGCTAGATAGCCTTTACTATTTCACACGAATCTGGCTATAATATATAAAAAGAATTTTTAAAATCCAATAGTTCCAGAGATTAGCGCGTTTAAACAAACGAAAAAAATAAACAAAATAACTTTTCGTTCTATTATACATTACCAAAATACCCGGGTGCGGAGTTTAGAAAAGTAAGTGTATTTTCAATATAATTCTCATATTAACATAAGTATGACAGAAATCGATTTCAGAGCAAAACATTTTTGCTTTTCATTGTCTCCTTTACATAATTCGATCGCGACAATCAATCAAAAAATTATTCAAAATCGTATGAAAAAAATTGCTGATGTAAAATAACCTAGTATTTACTTCAGTAATGATAAATTATTCAGTTGAGCTCTAAATTAAGCATGGTTAACGGTTAAATAGATAAGAAACAAGAATGGGCTTAGAATGGCGCCATTTGACACATCCATTTTTGTCACTGAAACTCTACAGGTATACGCTATTTACTTCGACTGGCATCTATGGATGAGATTCGAACAAACGTGGAGCCTACTTATGTAGATTATGAAATTTATGATTTGGTTTCAAAAATTATTTTTCAAACTCTAGTTTCAAAAAGTTTTAATTTTTACTAAGATGTTACCTATAAACAAGGCAAGCATTGACCTGTTAACCAGAAAGAATTACTTGTAAGTATTACACATACTCACATACTCACGACAGTGGACACAAGTTTGTGAACACAGACTTGAGAGAGCTGAGTTAGTATCCTTGCATTATTTTGATTATTTTTCAAACAGAAGCCAAATTTTAAACTTAAATTGAAATATATAAATTATACATATTCACGGCATATCAAAAGAAAGTATGTGAAATCTTCATAATATGCAATAACCTCTTAAAGCGTATTTGAAAATATATTATTGCAATTTTATATTAAAATGAAAGTTTTCAAAAAATAAATCACTAAAACAACAAGCAATGATCAACAGCTGTGATGATCCAAGCGAGAGTAATAGTTTATGGTCATAAAATTATTGAATGGTATGACCACCTGTTCTTAATAATTCTGCTTAAATTTAGATTATTCAGACGTCCGAAAGTACGTAAAAATTGAATTTAATAATTTCATTTCATACATACATACATACAGGTCGAACTAAAACGTGTCAAAATACGAATTATAGAGCGCAGCAAACAATGCAGGGTACAAGACTTAGGACTAGTTATCTACCACATACAGTTTAACTCGTACCGGCTTTAGATAAGCATTTTGTAATCTGGGTTGAATGGGTACTGTACTTCATTTTATTTAAAGTAATATGAGTCACATATACGAACGTGTGGTGCCATATCGTCCCGTGGGTTTCGTAAGAGACGATGGAGGGAAATAAACCAGGAGATGGGCAGCTGCGTCTTTCTAAGAACAATTACAAAAAAACTGCGGTTCCAAACCGCATGCCAAAAAAAAACAGCGGGACATTTAAAAAAAAAGAACAGATTACAATCATGTATTATGTTACACAATTAACTATATGTTAACTATGTTAACAAATCATACGAAACATAGCTTAGTAGCAACCACCTCATTTCCATAGGTTATTGTCATCCATAACATTCACTTACCATCAGGTGAACTGTGTGCTCGTTTCTTACCCTTACTTCTATTTATGTTATTTAATTTTTCAAAATTACAAAACCAAAATGAAAATGATCGTTTATAAAAGTAATAACTACAGTGAAATAGTAAAAGGGCCCCATATAATTAAATATTCAGTCCTGTTGTATTATGTCTATTTCAAATAAGTATTAATTTTAATAAGATCTTTGAAGTAAATATTAAATAAACAAAATAAGTTATGCATATCATATTTACCACACAATATAATTTATAATATTGTATAAAATATGTACGAATTGTGTCAAGAAAATTTGTCATATTCTTTAGCCAATTCAAATAAAGTTGTCTTTCATAGAAAATTAAAAATTGCTTTAACTTACAATGTACTAAGCCAAATAGGGATCCAATTACAAAAATCACGAAATTTTCTTCAGCTTTCAAACGAAAGAGATTTAAAAAATTATAACCATTAAATTGTTAAAGTTAAATATAAAATTAAATATTTTTTAATTAGATAAAACAACGTAACGCACAGTAAGGTTGCTTGAAAACGACAACAACAAATGAAAACGCAAACAACTATGATACGCGAATAACACGCGCGCGATTGTCGGCTGCACTGATTGTTTTGTTTAGTGGCGATGAGCTCTACGCAAGAACGCAAGTAGATTGCATCGAAAGTGATGACTCACTTTGTCAGAATATTAGAAATTAGAATGATAAGATAGCTATTATCCGGAGATACTAATAATAAAATTGATATCAGAAGTGACAAAGCAATTTATAGCCTTCTTTGTTTGAAGTTCGATGGTTCGATATTGCTATGGACTAATGTTCTTAATTTTTAAGTCCTTGATTCCTGAAATAAAGTTATTATATTGTATTGTTAAGTATCTGTTTTTTAATTTACTGATATATTATATTTACTTTATTTAAATATAAAACATTTCTTTCTAATATTTATATCGAAACTTAATACGATACCAGTTAAATTAAATAGTTCCATCAAGAAGAGTGCTAACTGTAAAACGTCAGTTTCACAATTTCCATTGTCTGTAATTTAATATGTATAAATAAGCACGAAATTTCAAGACGATACCAATTATCAATAAAAAAATCATCAAAAGGTCCCTGACTACAGAATCAGCTCATCATTATGTTTATTTTATACTATTTTTTTCCTCCAATAGTAAAATGTATTGTGGTTGCAGGATCAAGTCATTAAGTTTTTGATTACAATATACAACTAAACTTGGTATCTGAAGTGACAAAGCAATTTATACCTTCAGCAATTTTTACCTACTTAGGTATTTTTTTGAAGTTGGATGCATGTGTCCATGGACTGCAGTAGCCATTTTCCATTAGGAATGATGTAAGTTCTTTTGTCACTTCAATTTAAAAAATATATATTATAATCGGAAACTTGCGATGCAAGTTCATGTAATTATAATCTTGTTTGCTGTTTAACAAAGCAATCATCAATTGATTAATTATGTAACTATCATCATCATTACAGCTCTTCACAAGTCCACTGCTGAACATAGGCCTCCCCCAATTCCACACAGCACGGTCTGAGCCACCTGCATCCATCGACTTTCTGCATATTATCTTAACAAGTCATCACTCCATCTAGGGGCCCCTACACTTCGCCTACTGGTACGAGGCCGCCACTCGAGAACCTTTTTTCCCCATCAGTTGTCGGTTCTTCGAGTTATAAGGCCAGCCCATTACCACTTCAGCTTAGTAATCCGTTGCGCTATGTCGCTCACTCTGTTTCTATTGCGGATATCCCCATTTCTAGGTATATCACGCAGAAAAACTCCGAGTATAGCCCTCTCCATAGCTCGCTGCATACGGCCAGCAATTTTTTAACTATGTATGTATGTATATAATAATAATAATAATGTCCTCCGGACCAAATTTTGGTCACGGCGGCCAGCTTCAACGGAGACCAGCCATCGGCGCAGGACAGGATTATAGTGTCCAAGTGTATGCGCAAGCACAGGTGTACTCTCTATCCCCTCACTCTCACAGTCTGATGAGACGGTAAACCGACACGAACGGAGAGAGATCAGGCGCAGGACCAACGGCTATACGTGCTTTCCGAGGCACGGGGGTGAGACACCGCCAACTTCCTGACTCTGGGCGCTACTGAGAATTTCTTGATGGAAAAGCTCAATAACTGATTTTTTTTGGATCTCATGATCAGCACTACTACAACTACTAGACAAACGAGGCAGTCTGTATGTAATTATTTAATTATTTGTCGTTTGATGATGACGTTAGAATACCTACTACCTCATAACATCTCATGGAATGGGTGATGATGGTGAGAAGCATCGACTTGATAACAATTCAATAAAAAGTGAGGTTGCAAACCCGTCTGTAAAGCGTTGCAACTATAGCAAATATCGTCCCTGTGAGGCGATTAATATAATAAGACATTTCATAGATTGTAGTGGATTTAACTAATGGTTGGAGGTTATCTACTATGCAGGATGTAACTATAAGTGTGCGTGCTAAAACGGAGATACAAACTCGTCTTATTTATGGCCGATGTAATACATGCATATGATGTAATGAACATACATATTATGTTATGCCATTAGGATGATATACGTGATGATATACTATACATGTTTAGTTAATCAATCATCTGTTGTTACATGAATCTTCTAACAACAATTACTTAATTTACCGTTTTATAGATCAATAGCAGCACAGGTGCCTATTGCTCGACGTAAATTTCATAGTACGGGAGCAGTCCGGATGCAATTTCCGCCGGCATCTAATTAAATTGTTATTTGCTCGGCAGTGAGAGAAAATATAGTTAGAAAACCTGCATAAAAATATAACGAAGACTTGTAAAGTACGCCATTATGAACTGGAGTAGCTCTGCTGAGTAATTGCTTCGAGCCCTCTTAGAAATGAGAGGATGCCGGTGCCCAGCAGTGGGACGTCTATAGGCTGTAAGTTAACCTTTTATTAATAGGCTTTTAATTTTTTATAGATAATTTAAAAAAATTAAAAAATAAACATGGAGATTTCAAATCAAAATACAAACTACGCGCATCCCTTGTTTACGCGTGGCAAACATCAAAGAATTTGTGTCACCCGTGACATTGAAATGAAGTGTAGTTGCGGTTCGGAATATCCACAACCCCATATCTTCCCGTGGGTGTCGTAAGAGGCGACAGAAAACAGGCAGGAGATAGGGAGCAGCATTTTCCTGATAACAGCATTAGTATAATAAAAAACTGCGGTTGTCAAAAAAAACTGCGGTTGTCAATCCGCTCGCCAAGCGTGGCAACTATGGAAAACTTCCCCCTAGAATTAGAAACGGCCCCCAGTCCCAGGCGGCCCAGCTATTCCAGGCTACGGTGGCGACCATGGTAACGGCGGGGCACGGGGTGCTAAGAATCTCCGGTGGGGGTTCGGTTGCCACCTACGAGGACGCGACCTGGCAACATACAACGCAAGCATCCTGAGGACTGACGAGAAAATCCTGTAGCTGGAAGAAGAAATAGACAAGTTGCGCTGGAATATTATAGGATTATCTAAGGTCCGAAGAGAGGGGGAGGACACGGTAATCCTCGAATCCGGCAACTTGTTCTATCACCGGGAGGGCGAGCACCTGTCCCAAGGAGGTGTCGGATTTATCGTCCACAATGTCTCTTGTTAACAACGTTGTAAAGATTATGAGTGTGTTGACGAGGGTTGCGTACCTTATACTCAGTATCACCAAACGGTATTCGTTGAAGGTCATACAGGTTTACGCACCAACCTCGGCACATCTCAATGAGGAAGTGGAAGAAATGAATAAGGATATCTCTAAAGCCACGCTCTCTTCCAAAACCTACTATATGGTGTTAATGGAAGACTTCCACACAAAACTAGGCACAAAAAAGAATGGGGAGCTGAAGGTAGGGAAATTTGGAATAGGGTAACGGAACCCAAGGGGCCAGCAGCTGGCAGACTTCATGGTGAAAGAGGAACTCTTTATGATGAACTCTTTCTTCCAGAAGCGACCCACAGGAAGTGGCCTTGGTCGAGCCCCGACGGTTTGACAAAAAATGAGATTAACTTCATTATGACGACTAGACGGCAACTGTTCAGTGATGTCTCAGTGATCGCGAGGGTGAAAACTGGCTGCGATCAACGAATTGTTAGAGGCACACTGAACTTAAACGTTAAGTTGGAGAGGTCTCGTCTAATATAGTTAACGCTCCGTCCCCCTCGTGCTCTAATCCAAAGTCCCGAAACGTGCGGCGGGATTTACGCAACTTCAATACAGCTCGTATTGAAGAAGCAGTCAAGCGGAACCAAGGCTCCAAAGTCTGTGCCAGAGATCTGTCTGCCAGAAAGAACCAACTGTCAAAGCTGAAGACCGAGTGTGGCAGCACCGTTTCCGAGACACCTGAGATTTTGAGTGAGATTGAGAGGTTCTGTGGGCAGCTGTACACGTCATCATTGGAGCCACACGCAAGTGTATGTAACGATCCAAAAGCGAGTCTTATCCGACACTATTCCGAAGATATCCCGGACGTCAGTCTGAGCGAGATTAGAATGGTTCTCCAGCACCTTTAAAAACAGCAAAGACTCAGAAGAGGATAAAATTTTAGCGGAGCTTCTGAAAGCGGGTGGAAAACCTGTACTTGAAGTCATTCAGGAGCTCTTTAATTCCATCCTCCATGGTGGGACTACTCAGGAGGCGTAGTGCAGAAGTGCGTTGGTCTTGTTTTTCAAGAAAAGCGACAACGCTCTCTTGAAGAACTACAGACCGATTTCCCTACGTAGTGTTTTCGAGAGTCCAAGTTCCAACCTCCAGAACAAGCCGGTTTCCGAAGAAGCTTTAGTACCATAGACCACATCCATACTCTTCGGCAAATTTTACAGAAGACCAAAGAGTGCAATTTGCTACTTTGCCTTGCGTATGTGGACTATGAGAAAGCCTTTGATTCCGTTGAAATTCAGGCGGTGCTACAGTCACAGCGGTGCCAAGTTGAATGTCGGTATATCGAAGTGATGAAGTGTTTGTATTTCTTGGATATACAAACACTTCATCTTCACTTCGATGGATATCCGAGTACAAGACCAGAGTACGAAACCTATCTAACTGCAAATAGGTGTAAGACAGGGTGACGTTATATCCCCGAAACTCTTCACGGCTATAATGGAAGACGTTTTCAAGCTTCTGGACTGGAAAGGATACGGTATTAACATTAATGGCGATTTGAATTGTCGACGATATAGTCCTTATAGCAGAGTCGCTGGAGGACCTTAGCACTATGCTCAATGGCCTCAAAATTGTCTCCCAACGGATAGGTTTTAAGATGAACATGGACAAAACAAGGATCATGTGTAATGTCCATGTCACAACTATGCCAGTAGTTGTTGGGAGCACTGAGCTCGAAGTTGCTGAAGAATATATTTGTCTGGGACAAATAGTCCGACTGGGTAAGTCCAACTTCAATCGCGAGGTCGATTAAAGGATTCAACTCGGCTGGGCAGCGTTCGAGAAATTACGACACATCTTCTCATCAGGCATACCTCAAAACCTCAAAACAAGATTGTTTTACCAGTGCGTGCTGCCAGTGATGACCTATGGACCTAAGGCGTGGTCCTTCACTGCTGGCCGTATGAGGAAGCTCAAGGTCGCTCATCGAGCTATGATCAGGCCTATGCTCGGGGTTTCCCTGTGTGATAAACTCAGAAATGAGGATATTTGCTATTGAACACAAGTAGAATAACCGTCACATAGCCCAAAGGATTAATAAGCTAAAGGGGGAATAGAAGCCTATGCTCGGAAATTCCCAGCATGATAGCCTTAAATTCGAGGATAAACAACGGATTAGTAAGCTGAAGGTTCTCGAGTGGCGGCCTCGTACCGGCGGACGAAGTGTAGGCCCCCCCCACTAGATGGAGTGACGACCTGGTAAGACATGCAGGAATTCGATGGATGCAGGTGGCTCAGGACCGTGCTTTGTGGCATTCCTTGGGGCCTATGTTCAGCAGTGGACTTGTGAAGGGCTCTAATGATGAATTCGTTTCGGCTAACATTTCTCATTAATTTAACATTTAAAAGAACACTGGGATCAAATGATAAGCTTGGCGTGCTTTCATGCCGGCACACCACCTGCAACTTTACAAGGCGCAGGTTCGGCCTCACATGGAATACTGTTCCCATCTCTGGGCTTGGGCTCCTCAGTGCCAGCTTCTTTCACTTGACCGCATCCAGCTCAGAGCGGCTCGTATCATCGACGATCGAATTCTCTCCGAACGGCTCGATTCATTGACGCTGCAAAGATATGTTGCATCCCTTTGCATTTTCTTTCGCATTTACTACGGGGAGTGCTCTGAGGAATTGTTCGTATTAATCCTAGACGCCAAATTTCACAAACGCACATTGCGACAAATCTCCCGATACCATCCACACCATCTGGATGCTGGGCGCTCTACATCTGTACGTTTTACTAGGAGTTTTCTTCCTCGTACGGCCTCTCTGTGGAATAGTTTACCACTGGCGATTTTTCCGGACCGATACGACTTAAGGACCTTCAAAAAAGAGATTACTCCTTACTAAAAGGCTGGCAACGCACCAGCAATTCCCCTGGTGTTGCAGTTGTTCATGGGCGGTTGTAGTCACTTACCATCAGGTGAGCCGGATGCTCGTTTGCCGCCTCTCCTATAAAAAAATCCAATTTCAACTAAAATTAAACCTTTAATCCTCTTTATTACTATCATCTGCATCAGTTTCAAGTAACACGTCAGGAACTACTCCTTCATGCTTCATATTTACATATTCTTCATGGTACCTGCATGGAATTATATTTTTATTACACAGATCAGAAGATCTTTGTACTTGGCAGCTGAAATTTTTAGGTCCGAATGGTATACTGGTCAATTAATTATAGTTGCCGTATTAACCCTTGATCTAATATTCAACTCTTGTTTATTGCTGCCTTCAAAAAAACCGTATTGGAGTGTAATTACTGGATTGTTCTTTTTATTTTTTTATTAAGGTGTATGATTTCTCACTGTCAGAGTCAATGTAATCAACAAGAAATTTACTTTTAGCTAATATGGAATCATTGTGGTATGATATTAAAAGAGATTCAGCCTTAAAATTTAGTAAAGATGGTAGTCATAGTTTGTTCTCTTTGTCATGAATGAATCAAGCGTCAAGTTTATCTGCGGTGTATCGTCTGGAACAGTAGATTTAGTAATGCTCTGTTTCGGTAATGATCTTGATGGTGGTAGTAATTCCATAATATTCTTAATTCTTGACTGTAACAATAAAAGATCTTTGTATTTGGCACTAAAAAGTTGCGCTTATAATACAAAACGTATACCTCTGGAGCTCTGAAAGCCCTATTCACCAATTGAAAAACAACACTACCTAAACGGCTGTGTTGTTTTCTGTAGGGCAGAGGTAGGTTCTTCCCCAGTCAGTTCAGTTATATACAAAAAGTTACATATAACAACAATAACTTTAGTAGTAGTTGTATACGACAAAATTTTGATGTACTGTATCAGTTGTGACAAGTAGGGTCGCTTACGCTGCAATTCTTAGATAATTACGCAACAATCCATATAATATCATAGCGTTAAAAGAGTTGGAGCGATTGAGAAGCAAACAAGGCAACAAAGCTGTCTTTGATCTAGATCTCTTATTATGGTATTAACATAGTAATCACTGTAAGAACCAAGATATGCTACGTGACATCGATAAGCGCATCTAAATCGGTCAAGCCGTCTGGGGGAAAATTCGCTACAACGAGTGAAAAAATATTTATTGCAGCGCCCTCTTGCAAGTTAACATCATAGCATCTATTTAAGAACCATTGCCGATAAATTACAAACCCTTTACAGAAAACTGTTTCTAAATGGGTCAAACCGTTTGGGAGATAAATGGAACATTTTTTTGCACAAATATGTTTATTGCAGCGCCCTCTGGCAAGTTAACACCAGAAACAGAAACTTTTTTGTTCAATATAGATTATAATTAATACTTATTGAAAGTCACTCTTTTGTTTAATTACCACTGGTTCGAAAAAATCTCTGCCCTGGGAAGAACCAGCAAGAAACCCAGCGGGACTTTAAAAAAACAGATTACAACCATTTATGTTACACAGTTAACAACACAAAACAAATTAGAAATAGCTTGGTAGCGATTATCTCATTCCCAGGGTTTATCATCATCCATAAATTCCTTAATATTATAATAACCCTTTTACCATAACAGAAATCTAAGAACCATCGCCTATGAATCACAAACCCTTTACAAAAAAAAATCTGTATCTAAATAAGTCAAACCGTTTTGGAGATAAATGGGAACATTCGTTTGCACAAATATAGTTATTGCAGCACCCTCTGGCGAGTTAACACAATAACACATGTCTAAGAACCATCGCCTATAAATCACAAACCCTGTACAGAAAACTGTATTTAAATGAGTCAAACCATTTTTGAAATAAATGGGAACATTTGTTTGCACAAATAATTTTATTGCAGTGCCCTCTGGTAAGTTAACACCATTACATTTATCTAAAAACCATCGCCTATAAATCACAAACCTTATACAGACAACTGAATCTAAATCAGTCAAATCGTTTTGGAGATAAATGGGGACATTCGTTTGCACATACATGTTTATTGCAGCGCCCCCTGGCAAGTTAACACAATAACACATATCGAAGAACCATTGCCGATAAATTACAAACCCTTTACAGAAAATCATATCTAAATGGGTCAAACCGTTTGGGAGATAAATGGGAACATTGGTTTGCACAAATATGTTTATTGCAGCGCCCTCTGGCAAGTTAACACCAGAAACAGAAACTTTTTTTTGCAATATAGATTATAATTAATACTTATTGAAAGTCATTCTTTTGTTTAATTACCACTGGTTCGAAAAAAATCTCTGCCCTGGGAAGAACCAGCAAGAAACCCAGCGGGACTTTAAAAAAACAGCTTACAACCATTTACGTTACACAATTAACAACACAAAACAAATTAGAAATAGCTTGGTAGCGATCACCTCATTCCCAGGGGTTATTATCATCCATAAATTCCTTAATATTATTATCTAATATAATAGAAATCTAAGAACCATCGCCTATGAATCACAAACCCTTTACAAAAAAACTGTATCTAAATCAGTCAAACCGTTTTGGAGATAATTGGGAACATTAGTTTGCACAAATATATTTATTGCAGCACCCTCTGGCGAGTTAACACAATAACACATGTCTAAGAAACATCGCCTATAAATCACAAACCCTGTACAGAAAACTGTATTTAAATGTGTCAATCCATTTTAGAGATAAATGGGAACATTTGCTTGCACAAATATATTTTATTGCAGTGCCTTCTGGCGAGTTAATACCATAATATTTATCTAAGAACCATTGCCTATAAATCACAAACCTTATACAGAAAACTGAATCTAAATCAGTCAAACCGTTTTGGAGATAAATGGGAACATTCCTTTGCACAAATATGTTTATTGCAGCGCCCCCTGGCAAGTTAACACAATAACACATATCGAAGAACTATTACCGATAAATCACAAACCCTTTACAGAAAATCATATCTAGATCGGTCAAACCGTTTTGGAGATAAATGGGAACATTGGTTTGCACAAATATGTTTATTGCAGCGCCCCCTGCCGAGTTAACACAATAACACATATCTAAGAACCATCGCCGATAAATCACAAACCCTTTACAGGAAACCGTATCTAAATCGGTCAAACCCTTTTGGAGATAAATGGAAATATTTGTTTGCACACACAAACAAATAAACAAACAAAAACAACCTCTCACCCTAAACGCATACACCTTCTCCGTTCCGTCGAGGGTATAAATACAGATTTTGTTTTCAGACCGTGACCAATTCGCCGTATCGCCTGTAATGTTGGGAGCTCAGGTCTTAATGAAACACGTGTTATTCGATGACTGCGTAATTTATTAATGCTTCTTTTACCTACTACAAGACAGTTTTATTAAGTAATCTACTTATGTACTTACACCATTACACTACATGCCTATCGGCTGAAAAGAAAAAAAAATGATAAACAAAATTTTTTTTTAACTAACTTAAAATATAAAAAATATATGATTTCTTTTATATGAAAATGACAAAACATTTTTTTATTTATATAAGTCATAATAACAAAATAGTATGCTTTTTAAAACGTTTTTTTTTGTATATAGTTACTTAAACTCATATTGTTACATCGATTTATAAGGTCTACTTCTATTCTTATGTACTAACATTTCTTTTCCTTTGTAGTCTATTTTTAAATTTGGGTCACAATTTTCAAGAATGGTCCTATGTCATCGAGCAGTTAAGGATCGAGTTTGTTTACATTTTGTTCGTTTCTTAGTAGTATCAAATCACCAACATTGTATGTAACAAGATTGGTATAGATATCATATTTGTGTTTTCTTATTATTTTACTTTTTAATAAATTTTGTCTTGCGTCATATTGCGATTTTTGTAATCTATATTTAAGTTGTTTAGGATAGTCGTAATCATTATATAAGGGATCAATCTCAGTCGTTAAATTATGCGGTAAATTGCAAGATTTTACGAAAACGAGTTCGAACGGCGTATATTTGGTTTCTGTAACAGAAACAGAAAAAGGAACAGAAACTTTTTTATTCAATATAGATTATAAATAATACTTATTGAAAGTCACTCTTTTGTCTAATTACCACTGGTTCGAAAAAAAACCTCTGTCCTGGGAAGAACCAGCAAGAAACCCAGCAGGACTTTTTTTAAAATAACAGCTTACAATCATGTATATTACACAATTAACCACACAAAACAAATTAGAAACAGCCTGGCAGCGAACACCTCATTCCCAGGGTTATTATCATCCATAAATTCCTTAACATTATAATAACCCTTTTATACAAACTATGTTTAATAAAGTTTTTGAATTTTGAGCAGGTCAATTTTGTATATTTTCTGGGATTTTGTTGTAAAAGCGTATACATCGCTTAAGAATGAATTACTGACTCGGTGGAGTCGAGTAACTGGTACTACTAGCTTGTGTTTGTTCCTAGTATTTACAGAATGAATATCACCCATTCTTGTATAACTACTTTTATTTTTGTGTACGTACATTACATTTTCATAAATGTATTGAGAGGCCAAAGTTAATATATTAATTTCCTTAAATTTTTATCGAAGCGACTCTTTAGGTTTTAAATCATAGATTGCTCTTATGGCCCTCTTCTGTAAAACAAATATAATTTCAGTGTCAGTCGCGTGTCCCCATAGCAAAATACCATACGACATTATGCTATGGAAATAGCTAAAGTAAACAAGTCTAGCTGTTTCCACACTGGTAAGATTTCTAATCTTTTTTACAGCATATGCTGCAGAACTAAGTCTGCTTGCTAACTTTGATATATGGGGGCTCCATTGAAGCTTCGCGTCTAGTGTTATTCCAAGAAAAATGGTGGTATCGACAAGACTCAGTTCCTCCCCATTTAAAATTACATTAGTATTTAATTGTCTGACATTTGGAGTCATGAACTTCATACATTTCGTTTTAGTGTTATTTAAATGCAAGTTATTAACATTAAAACAATTTATTAATTTAGATATAGCATTATTTACTTCGTCATATTTTAATAATTGTCGTTTTAATTTGAAAATTAATGAAGTGTCATCAGCAAATAATACTATATTATGGTTATCCCCTACTATGTAAGGTAAGTCATTAATATATACAAGAAACAGAAAGAGGCCGAGAATTGAGCCTTGAGGCACGCCCATTTGTACTATCGACCTGGAAGAGCTCATACTATTAATAAAAACTTTTTGAGTTCTGTTACTTAAATATGAAACAATTAATTTAAGAGCATTACTTCTTGCACCGTAGTGCTGTAGTTTCCTGATTAATGTTTTATGGTGAACACAATCGAAGGCTTTGGATAGGTCACAGAATAAACCCAAAGCATCCTGTGAATTCTCCCATGCATTGAAAATATATTTAATCAGCTCAACACCAGCATCAGTTGTCGAGCGACCCCTTGTGAAACCGAATTGATTTTTATGAAGTAAATTATTAACTTTAAAAAAATTAACATTTGATCAAGAATAATTTTTCAAAATTTTACTTAGTGTTGGCAGTACAGAAATGGGTCTAAAATTGGCGGGGTCTAATGTACTACCAGATTTAAATAAAGGTATTACTTTACTATGCTTCATCAAATCAGGAAACACACCATATTCGATACTAGTATTAAAAATAATAGCTAGTTGAGGCGCGATTATATCGATTATAGACGCAATAACTTTAACGGAAATGCCCCACAGATCCGCAGTTTTCAACATCAATAGTTTTAAAATATTTTACAATATCTTTTGATGATATTTTATGAAATGTAAAATTTTGTACACGCTTTACATTTTGTTTAAGCAATGATTCGGCGACGGCAGGAGAAGAATTCAGTGACATAGTGGTTAAGATCGGAATATCCGTAAAATACTTTCTAAAACCATTGCAACATCCTGATCTGATTCCGTTAATTTGTTGTTAAAACTCAACCGGTAGTTTGAATTGCGAGTTGACCTTACCAGTTTCACTATTAATTATACTCCACGTCATTTTAATTTTATTAGAAGCCGTCTTAATTTTGTTGCTCAAATGCAAAGACTTGGCTTTGGAGCACACCCTTTAAATATTTTGAATATTTTTAACATATTCTAAATTCGACGCTAGGGTTATATGACCTTTCATGGTAAAGTTCATATAACCTTTGTCTGCTCTTATGGACTCCTACTGTCGCCCATTCATTGAAAGCCTTCCGACTGTTCAAGGAGAACGTTTTAGAAGTAAAAATATTATCAAATTCATTGCAAATAAGTTTAAACACTGTTCCATACAAAAAATTAGGATCATTTTGGTATGAAAGTGATGGAAGTTTCTTCACTATGTTACTTTTAAACTTCTCCAAGCGACGTGCATTTACAGGAACAAGCACAATTTTCTCATCTACTTGCTTTTTGTGAACAAAAGGTAACGAAAGTAACTGTCCACAGTGATCAGAACTCAATTTTTGAATTATACATTTATGCAACGGCTTAACATTTGTAAAAATGTTATCTATACATGTTGCACTACATTCAGTAATACGCGTTGGCTCTAAAATTAAATTAAAAAGACCATATGATTTAAACAATGATCTAAATTTAATATTGGTGGAGGAAGCTTCTAGGAGATTGATATTAAAGTTCCACATATTACAACAGATTTATTCTGTTTATTAAGCTTAACAAAAACTTCCTCCATAATTTTTCAAAAGTATTGTATATAGAACATGGGGTCTATAGACGCACACAACAATGAGGTGCTCAAACTCAACATGCCATTTCTACAGTTCGCTCAACAGAGAGGCTCACAATATCTTTACGTTCCTTACATGATAATAATTTACTAGCTAATATTAACGAGCCACCTCTTAAAACCGTTTCTATTGAACGAACTGACCACCTGGAGATTACTGAAATTAAACATTATGTTATAAGCTTTTAACCAATGTTCAGTAATACATAAAATATGAATATTGTTGCTATTTAAGAACAATTCAATTTCTAGCTCTTTGCCTATCATGCCTTGTATATTCTGATGCACCTGGTGTAAACAATTTTTATTATCACTCTGTGGAGTCATACAATGAAGGTTTTGTAAGCTACATTCTAAATTATTTAAATTATTATAACTACTACAGATTACCTCTATTGTCTCATTTTCTAATTTAAATTACTTGGAACTGATTCCAAATTACATATTAAGTCATTACACTGCTCAAAAGAAGCAGATGTCGGTGTAGCCAAGTCCTTGGCTGAGTTAATATATAAACAATAAGATAGCACATTTGCTATCTGTCTTAAATTATATTTGGATAGGTAATACCTATCTCTACTCAAAAATTTCTTAATTAAATTATTTATGTCTATTAAATTAATTATATTATTATAATTATAACAATTAGATGTCAAATTTATATTGTTATTAAATGAAAAGTTATTCATTAATAAATTTAAATTGTATCTTATTTTATTTTCCTGTGTAGTACACATTCTATTCTGTGTCGTATTAAATTCAAAACTCCAGTAGGGTAACCAAACACTCCAATTTTGTGGGTCATTATTAGTTTGGATTCGCAAATATGAAATTAGATTTTTATGTGTATTCTCTAGACTACCTATAGATTGGTGGTGGTATGCTGTTGATGTTAATTGCTTGATTTTAAGAATATCGCATACCTCTTTCATCACACAAGAAACGAACTCAGTAACCCAGTCAGATATAATTTATCGGGGGATCCCGTACTTTAGAATAAGATTATTTACAAACGCAGAAGCTACTGAAATAGTGTCTTCATTTCTAAGAGGATAAGCCTCTACATACTTACTCAGCTTTGATTATATACCTGTCTAAATGCCACATTGACCGTACCGAACGGCCCAAATAAAGTCTACTGTAATTGGTAGACTCCCTTCTCACTTACGTCAGTGTAATTTGAATCACTTAAGGATAACGTGCTCACGAAAAATAATTAATTATGCCGGTTTGTGCTGTCAAATTGTGTCGCAATTATGTGGGAAAACCGTATAATAACACCAAGATCACTTTTCATCGGTAAGTTGTGTTATTTAACCACTATTATTTTAAGAAAACACGATATTTTAATTCGTTATTTTGTAGGTTTGTTTCAATAGCCGGTGTTGTCAGCTTATTACTAGGGAGATTTGGCGAAACTATGGGAGACAAAATACAAATATCATTACATCATCTTCCAATCAGGAGAACATTATTATTTTGAAAATTGCATTATTTATTTGATCATTACATGATAACTTAATACAAAAAATAAATGAAACCCTTGACGTTATGCACTAAATAGTATTTTTGTTAGTTCTTTCAAATATTTTGGGTTTCAGATTTCCTACGGATTCCGTACTAGCAAATCGCTGGAGAGACATTATACAGCGGACACGAAATGAAGACCAGTGGAAACCTCACAACACTTCAGTCGTGTGTTTCAAACATTTCTCTGATGATGATTTATATTTTACAAAAATGGATTACGACGGCTAAAGAATTGATCGGTACCAAGCAAGGTACGATATGTCTTAAATCAATTTTTTTTTTAATTAGTAATGAAAATATACGCACGCAGTATGGCTTTTAATTACACACATCAAGCGAGCATGGTAATTTCCATATTTTATTAATCTCAAATTATTTTGTTACAGTGTCTGTTTTTGTCAGCGACGGAAACAGAATCCTCAACAAATATAAAACAAGTAAGCGGCTAGGTACAAACTGGCGGGCTACAACTAATTCAGAATTTTACAATAATAATCATTAACTTTTTATACGATTCATTTATTTTTAACAGGACCCGTCCATTTCTAGTATGGCGATTGATATTCAAAATAAATTACTGAACCTAAACCTTCGTGTTCGAAGGAGCCGGTGAGTGCTGATGATGAGTTAACGACCGTTTTACAAGATTTTTCAGACTCGGAATGGATATTTGATAGTCCACGCAAAGTCAAGTTACAGCATAGATTACGTCGCAAGATAATACTGGAACGCAAGCATAAGGCTCTCATTAATTCATTAAGAAAAAAAATATTCGTCTGAAAGAGCAGAATATCTCTTTCAAATGTATTATCAAGACTTTGAAAAAACAAAGATTGATCAAAGAAGATGTACATAATGTTCTAGAAGGAAATTTATTTGTCGCTAATTTATACACGCAAATCTCAAAAAAAAATGTCAAGGTAAACGGCCTGCTAAGTACTCCCCGGAATTTCGGAAATTTTGTTTGACACAGCACTTTTTGTCACCACATGCTTTTAGCTTTGTCAGAAGGAAATTTGAGACATGCCTCCCACACCCCAAAACTTTGACTAAATGGTACTGCAATATCGATGGTTCCCCAGGACTAACTGAAGATGCCCTTCAAACACTGAAATCCAAAACAGAAAAATCTGAAAAAAACCTTATCTGCGCACTAATTGCAGATGAAATGGCTATACGACAGCAAAAATGTTGGAACAATAGATGTCATAAAGATGACGGGCTTGTTGATATCGGTTCTGGTCCCGATGAAAATATAAACAGAATGGCTTCCGAGGCATACGTTTTTATACTGATCTCACTTAATGAGCCCTGGAAATTACCAGTTGACTATTTCCTTATTCACAGGCTAACTGGCGTTCAAACAAGTAATATTATTAAGATAATTCTTAGAAGATGCAACGACGTAGGAGTAGACGTTGTGTCACTTACTTTTGACGGACATCCTATAAACCTGTCCGCAATGGAAATACTGGGGTGTGAAATGAAATGTGATCCGAGGCATTTAAAAACTACATTCAAGCACCCTTACGCCGATTACGATGTCGCCATTTTTTGGATCCCTGCCACATGGTAAAATTAATAAGAAATCACTTTGAATCCAAAGAATGTTTCTTGAATGAGAATAAAAAAGAAATACGATGGGAATACGTAAAAAAATTGTGTTTTTTTTTATAGGATAAGGGTGACAGACGAGCACACATTCCACCTGATGGTAAGTGGTTACTGTAACCCATAGACATCTACATCTATCTTCGATTACGAATGAAAATGCAAATGCGTTGTCACCCGTGAGGACTAAGATGTAATGCCTCCTTTCCAGTAAAAAGGGTCTCCGGTTCTCTACACTCACCATACGAAACACAGCAGCGTAAAGCTGCTATTTTACGTTGGTATTCTGTGAGAGCGTGGTCTTTCCCCGGTCAAGCCGACCCATTCGTGCTACAACTATACTATAATTAAAGCTGCAGCATGGCTCTACCAAGTATAAATGTGTGATTTACAAAGTAAAAATGACTTACATTTAGCTAATAAAGTCACAAAAAACACATTTATTTTAGAAACTCAATAATGAATGTCAAATTTGCAACACAAGTACTTAGTAGAAGCGTTGCAAAAGCCATAGAATTTTGTCGGGTTCGAGGATAGCAAAGATACCGAATAGTTCATCGTGTTAATAAATAATGTTTTTGATATTTTCAATAGTAGAAATCTAAGCCAACATGGATTTTGCCATCCATTATTAATATTTAATAAAGAGGTGGTATTCGATTAATTAGAGAAAGCAAAATAATATATCTTGAAATTAAGTCTTAAAGTTTCTAGAAAAAGAAATTATAAAGAAGGAGAACATTCAAAAACAATCATTATAAAAACCTATACATCTGTTTTAAAATCATTTACTGGTTTTCTAGGGATATTAATTGGTATCGAGAGCTTAAAAAAATTGTATGACTTCCTTATGCCCACCAAAAAACTAAAATATTTGGCAACATACCGCTTAAGTCAAGATCACATTGAATTATTTTTTGGTGCTGTACGAATGCATGGAGGTTACAACGATAACCCGAATGCGAGACAATTTAAGTTTAAGTATAATAATTAATAATAATCTTACGTTGGTATTTCCTCTGACGCTGTTACATAACTAATTAGTTACCATATAAATTGAATAATTTATATGTTGTTAAAATTTCGACAAATATTGTTATAGTTACTTGACCACGGCGACGGGGTTCGCCACCCGTCACGTCCTGTCTCCCGGAGGGGCGAAAAGTGGATTGCGGATGCCCGTCTGGCTACGCTGAATATATGTGGAGCAATGAATGATAAGATGGATGAAGTACGCGATATGATGTATGATAGAGGAATATATGTGTTATGTGTAAATGAGACGAAACGGAAGGGAAAGGATGCCACTACACATGGCATGTATACCGCGTACTGGTCTGGGGTAGACGAGACCGAGCGGGCATGCCAAGGAGTCGGTGTCAACCTTTCAGAAAGAATGGGTCAATGTGTGAAAGAGTATGAATGTGTAAGCCCAAGGCTGCTATGGATACGAATGAAAGTGGGCTTAAAGAAGTTGTTTGTGCTAGGGGTCTACGCCCCAGACATGTCTAAGCCCGAGATATCCGAGAGCAGTTTTGGGAGATGGTAAGGATGGTGCTAATGAAATGCAAGGGTAATGAAAATATTGTTATATTAGGAGATTTTAATGGAAGGGTTGGCGTGAAGAGGCTTGGTTATGAAAGGATATTGGGAACGTTTGGTGATGAAAGTATAAATGAGAATGGTGAAAGCCTCCTCACCGTATGTGTGGAAAAGAATTTTTTGTGACGAACACTTTCTTTCGTCATAAGAAGATTCACATGTAAACATGGGAAAGAGGTGATGATAGAAGCATGATAGATTTCATAATTGTGGATCAAAGAATGAGGAGCGCAGTGGTAGATACAAGGGTTTACCGGGGGTCCAACGTAGGGGCGGATCATTACTTGGTCTTATGCCGAATTAATGGTCTATTCAGACGTTGGCGGCATCGGACATCTGTGTCTACCACTGCGTTACAGCGTATAAGAACAGAGAAGTTTGAATAAAACTAGTTTTACGGATTTTATCGCGTATATTAACTTATTTTATATTCCCGACGTTTCGAGTACTTTACAGCACCCATAGTCACTGGGGGGACTGAGGTATTTGACGTCCCAATGTCATAGTTAACCACGGTTACCCAGATTAAAATTATTAATTTTTGTTCCGATCTACGCAGTATGAACTTACAGTATCTTGAAGTCTTGCAGCGTATGCTTGGTTGGGATTTAATTTTACATTATAGGATCCAAGCAGATGGTAGCACCCAGCCATCTTCTATTGAAATTATCTATAATATATGGAATCGGTGTTCTTTAGCGAGGATTTGTGGAGGTTTTAGATTTGCTAGACCACAAATCCTCGCTAAAGAACACCGATTCCTTCCAAGGATGATCCGCGAGGCTATTGAAATCAAAAAACATTCTAATTTCAATACAGAAGATGTATTCTGAATGACGAGGTTTAGGAGGTCGAGTTTAAGGAGATGGAAGGAATACTTTGAAAGCGTGTTTATGAGTGATGAGACGTTTGAATTAAATGGAATAGAAATTCCGAAAGAAGAGGAAAGAGATAGAGAGATAAGTATAGATGAAATAATGAAAGCAATGAAAAGTATGAAAGCAGGTAAGGCAGCCGGATATGATAGAGTATCACTCGAAATGCTAAGGGCTGGAGAGGAAGTGGTGACAGACCTGCTGTACACCTTGTTTAATTTGTGATGGAACTTAAGTACCAGTAGACTGGTATAGCCGTGTTAGTCCCACTATATAAAGGAAAAGGATCGCAGCAGGACTGTTAAAACTACTGTATCAGTCTTCTTAGCATTGTGGGAAAACTGTATGCTAAGGTACTAATTGAAAGAGTTATGAAAGATACTGATGGAAAATTTGGGATGTGCAAGCGGGATTTAGAAAGGAATGGGATGTACGGATCAGGTCTTTTCCATGCGCATGATCGCGGAAAAGTTTTTGGCCAAAACCAAAAGGTTTTGTGCGTTCGTGGACTTGGAAAGGCTACATGATAGAGTGGACAGGGATGTATTATGGCAAACACTGAACTCATTTGGGTTGAGTGTGGGTTGATACAGGCATTGAAGTCTCTGTATAGGGACTCCAGTGCTTGTGTCAGGATCAACAGGGCCTACTGGACTGGTTTGGCATCCATAAAGGGTCAGACAGGCTGTGTGCTTCCCGTGGCTGTTCAACCTATTTATGGACAGTTGTTTGGAAAATCTGAAAGTTGAAGAATGGGTTAAGAATGGGTGAGTTAACCGTCAAATGCCTTTTGTACGCCGATGATCAAGTCATACTCGCGTCGTTTGCGGCCGAATTGCAAATGATGGTTACATTAATGAACATTTCATTAAAAGAAAGGAGTATGAAAGTAAACGCAAGTAAGACGAAAGTGATGGTTTTTGAAAGAGAAGTAAGTAAAACGTTATGTGAAATAAGAATAGAAGGGGAATTGGTCCAGCAAGTAGATGAGTTTGTGTATTTGGGATGTGTATTTAGCAGGGATGGTAGGTATGATAAGGATATAGAACGACGAGTGAACGCAGGAAATAAAGTAAATGGGGCTCTACACTCTGTTGTGAAAAGTCAGAATGTCAAAAAGGCACGTATGGCAATTCACAATGCTGTGTTAGTCCCTACTTTAATGTATGTAGTGAAAGTTGGGTGTGGCAGAAGAAGCACGAGTAGAATAATGCTGTAGAAATGCGGTCATTAAGAGTATGTTGGGCTGAATCTGAATGACAGAGTGAGAAATTGTGTGATAAGAGAGTGTGGTTTGCAAGATGATGTTGTGACCAGGATTAAGAAAATAATTGTGGTTTGGTCATGTAGAAAAAATGAATGAGGAAAGAGTGACAAAGCAAATTTATGTGGCAGAGGTGAACGGCAGAGTCGGGAAGGGACGCCCTAGACGAAGGTTTATCGACCAAATTGGCGATATACTGAAAATGGGCCAAATTAACAGTACCCTTAACCGACGAGCGTGTATGCGTAGGTATATGGATGTGGAGGAGGCGAGAGAGGTGTGTCAGGATCGTGCCAAATGGAAGTCCATAATCTCTGCCTACCCCTCTGGGTGACAGGCGTGAGTGTTTATGTTATGTTTATGTTTACTTGACCATTATATTTGCACACCACTATAATAGAATATGTAGATCTAAATTATACTTAAACACCATTGTACAACCATATTGTTGCAAAAAAAATTATTACTATTATTAACAAGTGTTTATTTGCCGATTAATTGTTGCGGTATAATACATCATTTTGAATTTTTCTATTAATACGTCGTACGTGCGTCAATCCTTCAACTGAAAGGTCTTCCTTCGGCTGGTTTCTCAATCCGGCCGTGAAGATCCAACTAAAAGGGTCCAATCAGACAGGGATTAGTCTTTCGTAGACGTTCTATCTCGAAACTGATATCACACCACGTTGGATTCGGGAGCAACGAGGTGGATGCGACCCCCGTGAAGGAGTGTCACACAATGACGGTCGTTGCCCTTTCTGAGAAGAAAGGTTAGACGACTAAGATTACGGGTCCACTTGTAGCGGTCCCGGTCTAACGTCACGTAGTGGACTGTATTTCTTCTTAGGTGGTGGAAGATACTTTAGGAAAAGAAACAGCAATTATTTGCAAAATTTCCCGATAAGAGAGCAACATTAACTTTCACTAATTTCCTATCACTTCCTTTGCGTTTTTTTTTCCTTGATTAAACATAAAACTGGTAGCTGGTCCCCAACTGTCCCGAACTGTCCCGAACTGTCCAGAACGAATTGACCAGTCACGTTGTCATCTGCATGTGTGCTATTTAGCACACAGCAGGTCTCGGGCCACGGGCATCTCCCCTTTACCCGGAATCTCCTCGCGGTGCATCACTATGCACCGGTCGTGGGAGCCGTTATGGCGTTGTTAGTATTTTTCGGTAGTCCGGGGTTCGATTCCCCGGTCACTTTTTGTTGGTATATAATTTTTTTAAAATTGTAAAGCTCGCCTATTATAGCCTACATAGGCGGCTAAGTCGGCCTGTACGGGCAGCTAAGTTGGCCTATTCAGGCGGCTAAGTCGGCCTACAGGCGGTTAAGTTGGCCTATGGGGGTCTAAGTTGGCCTGTCTGCGGCATTGCGGATTATTACTCGACTCTCATCGCCTAGGGAGGTTCTCTTGTGAAGTCGCCCGTCCGGTGGCCGAGCATGTGGAGGTGCGAAATTATGTAGATGTTCGTGTGTCCCGTTGTCGGCGCGGTCTAACATGCCGCACGCTAATCGGGCCACAAATTCCTCGATTGTCTCCATCTTCGTTGGCCGCGATGACGTCATTCCGGACGTAGCGACCTGCACCGACGATGGTCCGTAGTGAAATATTCTGCTGGACCTGTAGTCGCCGCTGACGATCGCTCAGGAGCGCGTACCAACCGGCGCAGCGTATGTTAATCTAGATCGTATGTATTTTTGTATAGTTTCAGCTTTGTTTTTAGCGGTAGCTGGATGCCAGGACGGACGGGCCGCCCCGCGCATCTGGCGTTGCGGACGACGATATCGACGTGCGCGGTCATGCGCAGCATCCGATCTATCCGGCATCCAAGGTAGGTTGCGGCCTTCTCGTACTTGATCTCCTGGCCCCTGAGTGAGTGAGTGAGCAGAGCGGTCGTCATGCCAACATTGACGGCCATCCTCCACTCGTCCAGCCATGGCGGTAGCAGGTCCAGCAGGCGCTGCATCCTGGCAGTGGCTATGTGGGCTCTTCTAGACTATGTGAAGTAGTATAGTGCCAGTTCAACATCGTCTTCCCATTCGCGCAGGTGGTCTGCCAGGGTGGGGATGTCATTAGTATAAGCCGCGTACAGGATCGGCGATAGATAGCTGCCCTGTGGCACGCCGGCTCTAATTGGTATCGCTGCGGACTCGGCGTCCTCTACACAGACGTAGAACTTTCTATCTCTAAGGAATGACGCCACTAGCCGCAAACAGCAGGAGGGGTACTTGTTTGTGTTTCTAGTTTATAAAGTAATCCAGAGTGCCACACTCGTCGAACGCCTCTTTGTCGAGAAAGACGCCAAACGACGCAGTCGCGGTTGTACTCGGCCGCAAGTAGTGCAGCACCCTGGTCAGCTGTATTGCTGTTGAGCGGCCCTCCTGAATCTGTGCTGTTCCGCCCGAAGTTGTACGCACGGGCGGAAGCTTCAGCAGCAATCTTTCACCAGTTTAGCTATGTGCGGTAGTAGCGTGATCGGCCTATAACTGGCAGTTTCGCCTGTCCTTCCGGCGATCACTTTGCCGATTTTCCAGTCCTCCGGGAAGTGGGATGTCCGCAGTATACCATTGTAGAGTCGACCTAGCTCTACAAGTACTTGGCTGCAGCTGTCGGAGTGTTGCGTTGGTTATCCTGTCGTGCCCCGGCACCTCCTAGGTTGCAGGTGGGCTACCGTCCTCCGCAGTACGGCGGGGATATATACCACTCTCCTGCAAGCGGTGGCGCGGCGTAGACAGGAACTCCTGTACGCGGCTCCTTCCGGTATGAAGTTCCATGAACTCCGCACTTGCTGGGTTCGGCATAAATTGCTCCTCGAAGTGCTCTGCAAGGATATCCGCTCTACCTTTGGCTCTGTAACAACGTTCGCCCGCGATGTTGGTCAGCGGGCAAACGGGGATCTGGTTTTTGTTAACTGTCGGTTCAGTTTGTAGAGCGACGCATCTTCCTCCTCTGCTTTTGATATGCGCCCCAGGCCCTCCTCTGTGGGCCCGGACTGCAACCGACAGTTCATCCGTTAAGGTGTTCAATTGTGTTTTAGTCTGGGGCAGAGTACGCGCCCAGAGCTTCCTTAGTACTTACGTTTGAGCTGCACTCATCTCGCGGCAGCTCTTCCTCCTTCCTGTGGTTGACGATTGTAGAGGCCACGGCAGGGCCTCCTGTATCGTCTTTGTGATTCTGTTGCTGCGGCCCTACGTCGTCCGCTGTATTAATTGGGATGTAGGTTGGAGATCTCCATAAGGTGTCTCTGGTAGAGTCTCCAATTAATCTTTCTTCTAAGAGCTCCGGGCAGCGTAGTCACTGCCTAGAGGCCAAGGGTGATTAGAATCGGGAGGTGCTGTGAGTTCAGGTCGTACAGCATCTCCTACCACTATTGGGCAGTTGACGTTCCTAGAGCACGATATCCAATACATCCGGATTTTCGTGGGTCCGACGTGCGTTTGTTCCTCGGGACCCAAAACGTGGTAGCTGTTTCCTCAGCGTCTTCATACAGTTCACGACCCGGGGTGATCACTGGACCCCACGCCGGGTGTTTCGCGTTTAGGTCCCCGCGACGATGGTAGGTGCTACGCCTTCCATTACCTTCCGGATGTCTGAGGAGCAGAATGGAGTCCCTGGCGGGCGGTATGCGTAGATCCTTAGTTCCTCGCCCGCCGCCTCCATTTTATGCCGATAGAGCGCATCGTTACATATGTTGGTAAGTCCAGTTTTGGTGGACGATGTCTCTCCTCACTAGAACCGCCGTGCTCTGTAGGCGGTCCCTTGAGGATTGACCTCGTCCTTCTGTAAATATGGTAGTTTGGCAGCTTAAGATGCGTTGATGCATTTATTTTGTCTCCCAGCAATATCACCTGTATGTCCTGTTGCTGGGCGACTGTGCGGAGTTCATGGATCTTGTGTTGTATCCGTCTGGATTCCAGTATAATAGCCGCAGGTTACGCCACCGTAATGCCGAGCCAGTAGCTGCGCCAATGCCCTCATTATGGCTGTTATTGGGTCGGTCCCGGCTCGGATGTTGGCCAGGACCTGTGTGCCGACTTCTATGGCTATGCCAACCAATCTGTGTATGGCGTCGGCACTTTCCACATTCGCTGATGGTATTCTGGTTGTTTTATATGACTCTGGTCTTGGCTGGGCTTGGGTCTCTTCTTAAAGTAGAGCGCGCTCTGATCGTACAGCGAACGAATTGACCAGTAATCAGTTTACTGAGGTAGTTCAAAGCTATACGCGAAAGAAAACCGCGCACTGCACGCGGTTTGGCAAAATTTTACATCGATTTTTACTATTGTCCTCTTATATTTTTCCCAATAACTTTATTCATATAAAACATACAGTTATACAATTTATACATAATGATAGCACAAAAAGGTCTTAATATTATGACATAAACACATAAAAACTTTTTAATTTATTTAACAAAATATGCCTATTTTACAACAATTTTTCAAAGTTAGAAATCTTAAATATCTAACACACAAGGTTGAAATACCAATCTTTATTAATAATCATAAACAACTTAACTATTACAATAGTTTAATTAACGAATTTACACATATTTTTTACTTAAAAACAACTTTAATTTTCTTATATAAAACTATCATTATTTCACTATATTTCGCACAAATTTAAACATTTTTAACACTGAAATATTCTATTTTATACGCACAACAGTCCTGAAACATTTATGACCTATTTTTACATACATTTCTGAAATTTTTACAAATTAATAAAAATTATTTACGTATTTATTTCACACAATTTTGCGCTCGGTTCACATCTCACACAACATGAACAACTGATGTCTAGACGACCTTAATTACATCGATAGGAGGCTAATGCTTTCCTTGTCTAAATTAAATCTATCTCTTTCATTATGAAACACTACGGTTTACATATGATATCCTCATCAGTCATAATGTTTCTTATCTGTTATCACAAAAAACAAAAATAATCTCAAGTGCTAAATATATTTCCCTCTAAAATAAGCATTTAATTTAACATAATACTTCTATTCGTATTGCACAGCTGATTACTAGGTAATACATGACTTATTATATATATATTAATTCAAAAAATAAATTTTCATGGAACTAACGCTCAACCGGGAAATCGAACCCCGAACTTTCGTTCGACATTTCATTGAATATATTTACTGCCAACATAAATTATTATATATTTTACGAGTCTTTAACTTTGTTTATTATTTTTCACAGGAATTTAAGTAAACAATTTTTTTAGGCGCGTCGCCAACAAACATTATTTAAGTATTAATGTAATTTAACATATACAGGGTATTTTTCTATCACCGGGAGGGCGACCATCTGTCCCAAGGAGGTGTCGGATTTATCGTCCACAAGTCTCTCGTTAACAACGTTGTAAAAATTGGGAGGTGTCGACGAGGGTTGCGTACCTTATACTCAGAATCACCAAACGGTATTCGCTGAAGGTCATACAGGTTTACGCACCAACTTCGGCACACCCCGATGAGGAGGTGGAGGAAATGTATGAGGATATCTAGAGCCATGCATTCCTCTATTACCCACTATACGGTGTTAATGGGAGACTTCAACGTAAAGCTAGGCACAAGAGAACGGTGAGCTGAAAGTAGGGAATTTCGGATTAGGGCAACGGAACCCAAGGGCCAGCAGCTGGCCGACTTCATGGAGAAAGAGGACTCTTTATGATGAACTCTTTCTTCCAAGCGGCCCCAAAGAAAGTGGACCTGGTCGAGCCTCGACGGTTCGACAAAAATGAGATTGACTTCATTATGACGACCAGACGACAACTGTTCAGTGATGTCTCAGTGATCGCGAGGTGAAAACTGGTAGCGATCACCGAATGGTTAGAGGCACACTGAACCTAAACGTTAAGTTGGAGAGTGTCGTCTAATGAAGTCAACGCTCCGTCCTCGTGCTCTAATCCAAAGTCCCGAAACCTTTCAGCTTGAGTTACAAAACCGTTTTCAGTGTCTAGAAGATTGCAATGCAGTGGACGATATGAATGACAAGCTCGTGGAAACTGTCTATGCGGTCGGAGCTAAGTTTTGCAAGACCCGCCGCAGAAGAAACAAACTCTCCGATCACTCTCATAATCTCATGGCTATTAGACGGGAAATGAAGCTGCAATCTTCAGTAGATTTGATAGCATACAGGCAACTGAACAGACAGATCTCCAAATGCATGCGGCGGGACTTGCGCAACTTCAATACAGCTCGTATTGAAGAAGCGATCGAGCGGAATTAGGGCTCCAAAGTCTTTGCCAGAGATCTGTCTGCCAGAAAGAGCCAACTGTCGAAGCTGAAGACCGAGTCTGGCAGCGTCGTTTCCGGGACACCTGAGATTTTGAGTGAGATTGAGAGGTTCTATGGGCAGCTGTACACATCATCGTTGGAGCCACACGCAAGTGTGAGTAACGATCCAAGAGCGAGTCTTATCCGACACTATTCCGATGATATCCCGGACGTCAGTCTGAGCGAGATTAGAATGGCTCTCCAGCACCTTAAAAACGGCAAGGCCCCAGGCGAGGATGGAATTACAGCGGAGCTTCTGAAAGCGGGTGGAAACCGGCCTCTGAAGTCCTTCAGAAGCTCTTTAATTCCGGCCCACATCGTGGCACTACACCGGAGGCGTGAGCAGAAGTGCGGTGGTCTTGTTCTTCAAGAAAGGCGACAACGCTCTCTTGAAGAACTACAGACCGATTTCCTTCTGAGCCGCGTCTACGTGCTGTTTTCGAGAGTCATTACGAATCGTCTCACGCAGACTCGACGTTTTCCAGCCTCCCGACCAAGCTGAGTTTCGAAAAGGTTTAGCACCATAGACCACATACATACCCTTCGGCAAATTGTACAGAAGTCCGAGGAGTACAATTTTGCCACTATGTTCTGGCGGTGTGGACTATGAGAAAGCCTTTGATTCCGTCGAAATGGCGGTGCTGCAGTCCCTTCAGCGGTGCCAAGTTGACTGTCGGTATATCGAAGTGCTGAAGTGCTTGTACAGTAGGGCTACGATGGCTATCCGAGTACAGAACCAGAGTACAAAACCTATCCAACTGCAGAGAGGTGTAAGACAGGGTGACGTTATATCCCCGAAACTCTTCACCGCTGCATTGGAAGACGTTTCCAAGCTTCTGGACTGGAAAGGATACGGCATTAACATCAATGGCGAGTACATCACTCACCTTCGATTTGCCGACGATTTAGTCTTTATGGCAGAATCGCTGGAGGACCTAAGCACTATGCTCAATGACCTCAATAGTGCCTCCCAACGGATAGGTCTTAAGATGAACATGGACAAAACAAAGATCATGTTTAATGTCCATGTCACACCTATGCCGGTAGTTGTTGGGAACACAAGCTCAGTTGTTGACGAATATGTTTACCTGGGACAAATAGTCCGACTAGGTAAGTCCAACTTCGACCGAGAGGTCAATCGACGGATTCAACTCGCTGGGCAGCGTTCGGAAGTACGGCACATCTTCTCGTCAGGTATACCTCAAAACTTGAAAACGAGGCTGTACAACCAGTGCGTGTTGCCAGTGACCTACGGAACTGAGACGTGGTCCTTCACTGCTGGCCGGATGAGGAGCTCAAGGTCGCTCAGCGAGCTATGGAGAGGGCTATGCTCGAGTCTCACTGCGTGATAAACTTAGAAATGAGGATATCCGCAGTAGAACCAGAGTGACCGACATAGCCCAACAGATTAGTAGCTGAAGTGGCAATGGGCCGCCATATAGCTCGAAGAACCGACAACCGATGGGGAAAAAGGTTCTCGGTGGCGGCCTCATGCCGGCGGACGAAGTGTAGGCGTCCCCACTAGATGGAGTGACGACCTGGTAAGACATGCAGGAAGTCGATGGATGCGGGTGGCTCAGGACCGTGCTTTGGCATTCCTTGGGGGAGGCCTATGTTCAGCAGTGGACTTGTGAAGGGCTGTAATGATGATGATGATGATGAGGGTATTTTTGAAACGCTCCCGAAAACGAAGACAGACGACAGTACTAACTATATCTTAGATGATGGGTGAAATATAAAATCGATCCTGATGAAAAAAAAAATCATCTTTTCACAACGTTTTATTAGCTTCTTTCACGCTCCATCGTGTTAGTATAAATCATCGTGTTAAATAAAACGTTAATTTCATTAAAATAAAACATGAAAATACTTAAACATTAAACCAGCAATGGAATTTAAAATAAATAAACCATAAAATCAGCTGACTGGGTCAATATCCGCGTCGAAGCCAAACTCTTATCTAGTCAGTACAGGTCCCGTCACGTAAAAAGAACGCTGAGCGATAGTGGAGGGTGTGTCTGCGCATGGGTACAGTCGCGTTAAAGTACTACATGGTACTAGGCTGTTGTTTTATAATATTATAATAGTAATTAATGGTTTTATTAGAATCATAATAGGTTACTTTTACTTCTTAGAACTTTGGAAGGGTTGAAATTCAAATGGATAATGTTTGCTTGAGCATTATTTTTATTTCTATCGTAAAATAAAGTAGTTTGTAACAAGAAAACTTAAGCTAAGGGTGACACGCTGTCCATTATACCGTTGGAACATGGAACATGGAAGCTAAATGTCGATGGTGTATTGGTGTTACTGGATGGTACTTCATCATCACTCATCAGAATCATCATCATCAATGCAGAATGATAAATGTTTCCGTCATCAGGTTGACCACATGGTAATTTTTCGGTATTCTTCCTCAATACATTTAACACCACTGCACCACATTCACCTTCTATTTACCTTTTCGTTCACTAGTTCAGTCATAAAACAATAGATATAAATAATTTTCTTTCCTTCTTTTTAAAACCATCGTCGCGCGTCGTGCAAAAGCTGTGTGTGCGACTGTACATTGGGAAACATCGCTTTTTAAAGCGCGGAAGAATGAGGAACCAATAGCGTGCGCACAGTAATACTGGCGAGCATTCCCCGTCGCGCCCCTTCGTACGCGCTGCCGCCGCCCGGCCGACTGTGTCACCTCGCGTCAGCGCCAACATATGGAATTCCAAATTTACCTACTAAGATTTGTTTGCAAGACATAAGTTAGAAGCGGCAATTACAATAAAACTTGCAAGTAATTTTAATAGTTTTGACGTACCTCTTTTCAAATCAAAGTATTGGATGGATTAAAACGGAAAGTCAATAAAAGTAAGTAAAATAATTATTTTTAGATTAATTGAATGTCGATCATAATTGCAATTGATTTTAACTATTAAATTATTCAATACCATTTTATTTATATTTTCTTTGCTACAAAATCAAAGATAACGAAACCAAGTAAGTACGTTTATTAATTTCAATATCATTTTGTAGTAACGAACTGCTTGTTTTGTCAGGGTACAATTGATTGTCTAATTGTATTAAAAAATTACAACTATAACTTCTAAATTCCATATGAAAGACTAGTCGTAGGATCATATGGAAACTAAACTTATAAAATAAAAGTTGGCAATGTCATAACATTTGACGGTCTGTGGAATGTTCAAAGTGTAGGCTTCAGTTTTGGCGGGATTAATTATTGATTTTAGTTTTTGAGACAGTTCCGTGTTGATTGGACAGTATGTAAAGGAGCGACAGTTCAATTGTTTTTTTTATTAAATTTATTGTTATTACTTGGTATTACCTACTTCTTATTACGTGTTATTCTTGTTGTTACGTTTTGTGTTTTTTTGTTTTAATAATGCCTAATGCGTACGTTTATAGTGCTCGTGAATACGGCAACATGTTAATGTGCCTGGAGAAGCTTGGGAATGCTTCGCGTGCATTACGAATTTACCGAGAGAAATTCCTGACCGCTCGACACCCAGCTGACTCTCGTCTGATAACAGCAGCATTTCAGCGAGTGTTGGAAAATCGGCCCATTGCTCCAGTAGCGGCAGGAGGTGGAAGTCAAATGACTGTTCACTCCGAGGAGCGCATTTTAGATGTCGTTCGCCGGTATCCGAACCTAGGTACACGAAATATCGCTAAATTGTTAAGAAGTCGGCATGGAACAAGTGTGTCATACTGTTCAGTTCACAAAGTGTTAAAGCGTAACCGAATGCGGCCATACAAAGTGCACAAAGTGCAAGTTTTAGTTCCCGGCGATCACGACCGCCGACGAGTTTTCTGCCGTTGGTTATTAGACCAACAACAACGTGTGCCTGGTTCCATTGAGCACGTTATCTGGACGGACGAGTCGACATTTACCAGAAACGGCCTGTGGAACCGAAGAAATACACACGTGTATTCAGAGGTTAACCCGTACGCTGTTCGACAAACCGGGCACCAAACCCGATGGTCGGTTAACGTATGGACAGGTTTATTTAAGGATCGCATACTGGGACCAGTGTTTCTGCCACAGCGACTTAACGGACAGGGATACCTAAACTTTATAAATGAACAGTTGGTTGACATTTTAGACGACCTATCGTTGGATGAATATCGCCGCACATGGTTCCAGCATGATGGTGCACCTCCACATGTCGTGAGGTTCGTCCGTGAGCGCCTTACCGAATTATTTGATGATCGCTGGATTGGCAGACTAGGAACACACGCTGCCACCTCGCTCACCAGATCTGACCCCTAGACTTCTTTCTGTGGGGTATGTGAAAGAAAGGTTTTTAATCGTGAGTGTGATAGTGTTGACGAAATGCGCCAAAGGATCGTGGATGTTTTCGACAAACCACGTGCGGACTGTGTCGAAGACCACACGATGATGCCCCGCCTGCATGAGGAGACGCAACACTGAGCCCACATCTGCCTGAAATGAATGGAGCACAATTTGAGCCGCATCTCATAAGACCACGGAGGATTTAGAGCGGTAAGCTGTTTCATACCTATTTTTTTAAATAACTTGGTACTGAACTGATCTGAATAGGTACATAACTGAATACATCAGAATAATAAACATACCTACACGATGAATAAAAACGCATAACTCTAACCTTGTTAACTTTTCATTTAAGTATTTTTTCATTAGCGGGAATCGAACCAGTTATTTGGTTTATTTAACCTGTGAATTTGAATTAAAGCTACGTGGAGACAAGAACAGTGGCAAAATAGTAGGTTAAGTAGATAAGTTAGGTATTTAGACAAGGTTGTAAATTATTAGGTATTGTGGTACCATCGCAGTTACGGGCCGCGCGAATTCGGCGTTCGCGCGTACATTGACCCTTAGTCAGCTGATTGTAATTCAGTAATTCCACTGCTGGTTTTATGTTTAAGTATTTTCATGTTTTATTTTAATGAAATTAACGTTTTATTTAACACGATGATTTATACTAACACGATGGAGCGTGAATAAAGCTAATAAAACGTTGTGAAAGATGATTTTTTTCATCAGGATCGATTTTATTTCACCCATCATCTAAGATATAGTTAGTAATGTCGTCTGTCTTCGTTTTCGGGATCGTTTCAAAAATACCCTGTATATAATATAATTTGACATTTGACATCGATAAAATTATATAATTTGACTTACATTCGGCGCTTTCGAGATAGGTTTATCTTGTACCTGCTCCGTAGCAGGTACAAGATAGACCAACTGGGCAGTATAATATAATATTAAGATTAAAGTAATAGCACAGAAAATTTATTAAAATACAGTACATTTCCTAAATAATTTCAGTCTCTTTCATATACTCGAATTTTTTAACTGTGTCCTCCATTATTAATTAACAAAAACAGACGCTAAAATAAGCCTAATGCTGCTATGTTTCGTATGGTGAATGTAGAGAACCAGAAACTCTTTTTACTGGTAACGAGGCTTTCTGTCAGGCAGTCCTCAGTGGTCTTCACGCATCTGCTTTTTGCAGGGGTCTATGAGCATTTACTTACCATCAGGTGGATAGTCGGCGTTTTTGTCAACCTTAAGCCTACTATCAAGGCTTATGCTATAACAACCAATAACGCATAGGAGTAAACGAGTGGAGTAGTGGAGATAGATGAAATTTATATGACTGAAACATAGTGTTCCTCAATTATCTATTCTTTTATAATGAATTAATATTTAAATTACAATTAACAATTTATTTGAATTGATTCCAAAAATTGAAATTTAGACAACCGATTCCTAAATTTGGTAGAAAGTTCTAACGTAGCCCAGTCGAACTTTACGCTGAAGATGTAATGATTCGGCATTAGGAGGCTGAAAGAAGCGACAACTGAAGGTTCTTGAGCGACAAACCCATAAGGACAAGCTAATAAGCCAGCTGATAGCCGTAAAGAGACTTGTAATAGACTGCGGCGATAATATTTTAAAAATTACAAAAATAATTTAAAGGGTGAGTGAATGAAACTAGCTCTTGTTCTTTACACATTGTACCGCACCAAATGAAACACCTATTATTTATTTTTAGCAGCACAAGGCCCATTTGTGTTGTCTTCATCATCATACTTTGTTTATTTCTAAATGTTGTTGTGGATTGTAAAAATGCTTTACCCATGCCAAATTTACAGCGATGCTCTTGCTTAAATCACCAGGGGCTCAGCGAACTGTAAGTTAAATATTTATTTCTAAGGCGATGATAAAAAAGCGACTTTGTCAGTACGGTGCTACAATACCAATAAAAGAGCTGTATATTTTCGAGAATATATTTTATTTAAATCGTATGAAAAAACAAAATATCAGAAAACTATTGACCTCATCAGCAGCAGGTGTTTTTTACATATATGTACAAATTCAATATAAATAATTTTACGGATTTCATCACGTTTATTAATTGGTTGACTGCTGGATAACTAAGTGCGTTTTGCTCGAACCATTGGGACTTAAAAGACGTTAAATTAAACGCTGAAAAATTCTTAAAATATTCACGTGAACATAAGAAATCATTATTATAACTACCTACGTTATCTATAAGCATCTCATTTACATTATAAAATCTAAATTTTGCTTAGTTCTATTGTGTTTTTTGTTTTTTTTTTGTCTCCGTCTATATTTCTTATTATTCAGTGTAATTGAATGTTCTATTATTATACCTGTACCTGTGTTTTGGCGCTATAATTATTTAGTATATTAACGTACGATACCAGGATGTGAGACGTCTTTTTTATAGAATAAGGGCGACAAACGAGCACACAGTCCAACAGATGGTAAGTAGATGGTGTGGCCCGTAGACACCTACGTCTATCCTCGATTGAGAATCAAAATGTAGACGCGTTGTCGACCTTGAGGACTACCAGCAAAAATTGTCTCCGGTTCTCTACACTCACCATACGAAACACAGTAGCATTAGGCTGCTATTTTACGCTTCTTTTCTTCGTTCGGTCCTTTCCCGGTCGAGCCAAACTATTCGTGCTACAACTATTTTGTTATTATTTTTATTTATTTTTACTTAAATAAAACGGTAAAACTGATTTCATTTTTATTACTTATTTATAATTAGTTACGAAACTCTTTAGCATTTCTGAGAACTAATCCTAAGCGTTTGTATGATTTCTACACTAATGTTATTATGTGAGCATGGAATGAGAGCTTTCGATCAAATATAACACCTAGGTCTTTTATAGTCAGTCCTAGTTATAACCTAATTGTTGATTTTATAATCGTAACAGATAGGGAACAACTTTCGACCGTTAGGCATTGAGTATCACTTACCCAAGTTAAACTCCATTTTATTCACTACACTAAACTGGAAAATAACATCTATATCACTCCGAATTGCCACACAATCGGCTACTGATTTTATATGCGTGAACAATTTTAAGTCATCTGCGAGTTACTGCGGGTAAACATTAGTCTGCAATTAACCAAAGAAGATCTGAGGCAAAGCCTATGACTGCAAGTTTATCAAGCATGTCATTATTAATCCTATCAACCGCCTCCAAAAGTCAAAATATACGACTTCGACTTGGCACTCCCTGTCAAGGCGCGCAGACATGTAGTTAACAAGATTCAGGAGATTTGGATTCACATTTTTTTTGCTTCGGAAACCGTGTTGGTCATTGCATAAGTACTTTTCACTTGCGCGTATAAGTACCTATGCAAGATATTTTCAAAAAAAATGCCGCCTTGTTCAAGCCTTTTGGTATGGATGTTACTCTCGACAATTTCCATTGTGGAGGATAAATCACAATTTTTAATGCCAGGTTGAATATGTGTCAAAGAGTACCTTGTTGGCACTTTTAATAATGTTAGGTGACAAATTATCAGGACCTATACTATTCAACTTTAACTTATTTATTGCAATAATAAACGTCTGAATGTGTAACCATCGTAAAATTTATTATATTATCAAAATTACAGTTATTTCAATGATCCAAGATGTTTAATTAAACTGAATATATTTCAGCAGTAAGTAAGAAAACCCACTCCAGCAACCCAATCAAACGCTCACAATTTTTATCACAATCGTTCGTGCCGTTTTCGAATTTTAGTGAGACTAACGGACAGCAATTGATTTTTGTATACAGATATAGCATTATAGAAATAATGATTAGCGCAAAGTACATCTTGAGATTCTATGAAAACGTGCCACGAGTGTTCTGAAAGTAAACTTGCCATTAGTTGGTAATCTCACTTCTTAAAATTCCAATAATTAACTGGATCCATATTACTCGGTTCAATGAGATCAGAACGACACAATATGTCATATTTTACGTTAATATCTAAAGGTGGATGATGTGCGTCCCATAAAACCAGTGAGATTTACCTTAGACATACTATTGCTTTTCTGGACCAATACTACATCTAACATACCTCTATGCAAATGTAATAGTTATTAATGTTAAAGACGCGCTTTTAAGATTTAGGTCACCTAGAATTACAAATTTTCCTTTTAGAACGTTTATAAAACTTTCAATTTTGATGAACGAGTTCAAATGTTCACTATCACCAGCGATGGGTTTGACATATATAAAACACAATTTAAAATGGGGCGCTAACATAACACGAAAAACATGTTAACCGATCTTTTTCGTAACTTGTCTCAAGATCGTGCCGCCGTCGTAGCGCGATGGGTGGGTGACCAGTAAGAAGGACTCCATCACAAGCTGTCGGTCTGTCGCGACGTATAATGTTCCAGTCCCCGCAAATTATATTCCGAATCTTCCACAGAGTCATCAAGGATTTAGTGGCTGCAATCAAATTGTGTTCAGCATCAAATGTATTATTACGCGAAACTTTATCTTTGTTTTTAAGTCTCGAACATTTTGATAGAGGATACTGAGGTTGCTAATTTTAGTGCTCCGTCACTGATCCGTGGGCATGTTAGTTGTTCCCGAGGTTGCTGTTTCTCGAAAAGGCTGAAGGTTACTAAGGATCTTGTAGATTATCCACGTCTTCAATCTAGCATTCACTGGCAAGACGTCACTAGATAAGCATGTCTCGAAAAAAGTGACTGGAACGCTTTTTTCAATCTTAATCTGAATCTTAAAAGATTTATAATTCCCCTTTGGATTAAGCTCCTCCACCATGCATGCACCATTAGAGCATAGCTGACGCAGATAATTAGGCACTTCATCAGCACTAGACTCCAAATTCCAAAGATGTATGTTTTTGCGGGCTTCAACAGCTTTTAGCGACGTTACAGTTGGCTTCGCAGTACCGCAGAGTGAAGGCGGTCGACAACTTTTTTTAACCTCAGTCCATTTTTGGGAATGAACATTAAGCTAGATTCACACTGAATAGATGACAGTTTAGATACGTACACAACGTTAGCATCTGAATCTTTAGTTGTGCAGTTTGTCTTGAGCTTAGACAGCCCTGCTTATGTGGTTGATTGTGGTAGTAAAATTGGTGAAATATTTTGCATTACCATTAGACTCTTTTGCTCTTAATTCTTCATATTTAAGGCACTGACACTGGCTGGCAGTGTAAAACAAATTATGACAAATTATTTAATATATGTAAAATACTTCAAGTGCATGAAAAGGTACATTACCTAATTGCTTTAGAACAATATAAAATAAATAAATTTAAACAACCTATAACGCATAAATATCGTACCAGGCAAGTTGAGAAGGGTAAATATGTGATACCACATATAAGAAACTATTATGGTAAGAGAACTAGGTAATATTTAACTCCGCTAATATTTAATAGAATACATTTTATAAGAGATACGTCCAAAGACATAAGCATTGTAACATTAAAGAAAAGACTGAAAAATACATTCCTATGAAAAGTATAATGTACTACCTATAATAAGTATTAATTAAAGATAGAGATATTTATTGTAATAAATATACCTAAGATAAGTATGTATGTAACAAAAAATACATATTAATGTATAACAAAAGAGCGCCATTATCGCCAACAAACTGTTGCACAGTTTGGCGATGTTTATTATTATTTTTAATGCGTGTATTTTATATGAATAAAGGTATTAAAAAAAAAGTTAGAGCGAGGACCCTTTAACTAGGTGACACGATGCTGCTGTGGTTGCTTCTGGTGGGACCTCCAGGAGTCTAATTTTGCAGTGAAGTGCTTCTACTTGGGCAACGTAGCTCTCGATCTTTGATTCGTGCATTAATATTAAAGATATTGAATTGCTGAGTTGATCTTTCATTTTGTCAGTTTTAGACGATTCAGGCCAAAATCAGTTATTGGGTTTTTTGTCAAGAAATTCTCAGTAGCAGCCCGGAGTTAGAAAGTTGGAGGTGTTTCACCCCCTGTACCTCGGAAAGCACGTAATGCTGTTGGTCCTATCAGGCTACGAGAGAGTGAGGAAATAGAGAGTGCACCTGTGCTTGCGGATACACTTGTCAACGCTGACAGTATGGTGCGTCGGCGCTGACTGTCATGCGCAATGGCTAGTCTCCGTTGAGACTGACTGTAATAACCGAAATCTGAAATGCGACGTGAAGTATGCTGTGCATCACTTTCCACGTGACGTGAAGTGTGCTGCGAAATTCATCGCGTCGCGATAGACTACAGCTAGTGCTAGACTTGGGGAAAAGTGATATTTTTAAATAATCGTGACTGTCGTTCCCAACTGTGTCGACTCCTTACGAGTCAAAATCATTGGCCATACTATTGCAGCCATATTGCAACATGTAGCCTAGCAATTGATTGATCAACGACGCAAAATATTCAGATGATATCCCGGACGTCAGTCAGAGCGAGATTAGAATGGCTCTCCAGCACCTTAAAAACGGCAAGTCCCCGGGCGAGGATGGAATTACAGCGGAGCTTCTGAAAGCTTGTGGAAAACCGGTACTTGCAGTCCTTCAGACTCTTTAATTTCGTCCTCCATGGTGGCACTGCTCCGGAGGCGTGGAGCAGAAGTGCGGTTGTCTTGTTCTTCAAGAAAGGCGACAATGCTCTTTTAAAGAACTACAGACCAATTTCCCTTGTGAGCCGCATCTACGTGCTGTTTTCGAGAGTCATTACGAATCGTCTCGCACGCAGAGTCGACAACTTCCAGTCTCTCGAACAAGCCGGTTTCCGAAAGGGCTTCTGCACCATAGACCACATACATACCCTTCGGCAAATTGTACAGAAGACCGAAGAGTACAATCTGCCATTTTATTTTGCGTATATGGACTATGAGAAAGCCTTTGATTTCGTCGAAATTTGGGCGGTGCTGCAGTTTCTCTGCATGATAGACTTAAAAACGAGGATATCCGCAGTAGAACCAGAGTAACCGACAAAGCCCAACGGATTAGTAAGCTGAAGTGGCGATGGGCCGGCCATATAGCTCGAAGGACCGACATCTGATGGGGAAGAAAGATTCTCGAGTGGCAGCCTCGGACCGGCAGGCGAAGTGTAGGGCGTCCTTGCTTTGTGATATTCCTTGGGGAAGGCCTATGTACAGCAGTGGACGCTCTAGGGGGGGGGGGGGGAAACACTGTTAGCAATATCCTGGTTATGTCCACCAGTGTATCTGTTTGGCTTTTGGCTAGAGTTACAAGTTAGTTCTGTGGACTTTATTAGACACGCTCTCACATAATACCAGTGTAAAATAGCAGCTTAACACTGCTGTGTTTTTATAGTGTGTGTAGAGAACCGGAAACCCCGTCCAAGGGAATCGAGGTATTGCATCTTAATCTTCACGGGTGACAACGTATATGTATTTTGATTCGTAGTTGAGGACAACTACTGAAATTGAGATTTCTATATATATTTCTATATTGAGAACTCTATCTCGTTTTTTTTAAGACAGCTAAAAATTTTGCAGCATTTTAATTATTACGAAAATGTAAAAAAAAACAGCACAGATCCGCGTAGTAAAATAAAACGATCTATCTTACCTTGTTTGAATATTTAATGGTCATCCAAAGCAAAGTCTACTTCACCTGTATGCCACGTGTAGAGGCGAAATACCTGTCATATTATCGATGGTGGTGTGTCTTTGCTAGTGTAATGATGTTGCGAGTAGTGGTGCTGAGATAAGTGGTGACGGGAATAGTGCACGCAATTAAGAGAGGGCGGGAGGTGCTCTTCAAACTAGGTACGACGCATCATTTTATATTATTACACGGATCTTAGCTGATCTATTTTATGGAATTCCGCAAAGTAACGCCTGATTCTATTAATTTTATTATGTAAATATCAGCAGGAAAAACTCACCAGTAGTGATCTTGCATTGGAACTCTACTGCTAAACATTGGCCTGTACCTACTATTGTAGATAAGATATACGCTTTATTTGATACCCTACAAGCGGATTATTAACAGCATAATATATTTCATCCTAATTTCCCAAATGCACGGTGTTTTTTATCTACATTGCTAATATTTAGCTTGTATATCTATATTGTTATATTCCACCAGACAAAGTGTCGGGCATGGCAGTTTTTTTTTCATCATTTGCTAAGTTGCACGGTTCCTACATAGTTGCTCGGAAAATTTCGCTCGAAATAAATTTATAATTATATTCAGATATTAAAATTTGTAACTGCATTTTAATTATGCACACCTTATCATATATCTTTTTTTAAATCTTTTTTCTTTAAAAAATACGTTACCTCTACTCTAGGATTTTCTTCCGTACTGGGAGCAGTTTACACACATTAAATTTCACTAGGAAATACATTCGCTGTATCTACTACTATGTAGATTTTATCAAAAATTACTTTTTGTTATCGCCGAGTTAAGATCTGTCTGAAGGATAATAATTATTGTCATCATCACTACCATAACAATGCAATATATTACCTTGGATGTGGAAATAATCAGACGTAATTAAACTGTTTTGAATAATTAAGGGTGCAATTATTATATTGAGAGGTGAGGGTCAATTGAAAAGAAAAAAATGAAGAAATAAAAATCTTGTTCACTCTAAGCGTAAAATAACCAGACCGGCCAATGTCTGGTACTGAGATCGTTCATCTGCTTCTAAAGCGTGATGATTAAGACAAATCCTCCTTCGCTAAAACGGAAAAGCCCATTTCAAGCACAACACACAAACACACTCTTTTACAGGTTGATGAATAAATAATAAAGTTGTGAACATGCTCAGTATCACAATAAGTTTGTGAAACTAGTGTTGCGCAAGTTACTGTGAAATAAAGGGAGAGCGTTCATTTTTTTGCCAGTTTATGTATCTTCCTGTGTACCATCTATCTTTATCAACATCTTTTTTAATTTTTGCGCAATACTGGACAAAAGCTTCATATTATTCTATTTTCCTGCACCGCAAACGGAAAATAGTTAATAGTAAATTATTCGTGGATAGTGATGAATTAAATTTAGTAATACATTTTACACCTGTAATCCCAGAGGAGATGGGCAAAGTCCAAAGAGCAACGAGCTACTTAGATCACGTTTAGTCAAAAAGTATGGATATAGATCGACAATAATTGTAAAAGAAGTGGCAGGTGGCTAGAGCATCAAACGGAAAAACCCATTATCACATCAATTTTAAGACATACGAGTTAAATAGCAGTCGCAAAGTTCTTTTTTGTTATAAGTATCAAATAAACATATTTTTCCCTATCAAACATCGGGCCAGTATGGGACCGATTGTAGATTGAATTGGAAATGCGTTTATGAGTTAGGCAGAGGCGTGGTAGCTCAGAGCTCGGCGTTCGACGCGGGCAGCTCGGGTTTGAACCCTGTCGACAACAACGAAATTTTTAAATTCAGTACCAAAAACGTTGTACATTCTTATATATCCTATAATCAAAGCAACTGCTATGGAGCTTGCTACTCGTTTGAATCTTAACTCTTTTATCGGCGAAACCGACAACCCCGAGCGTCCTTTGTACCGAATTTGGCTTTTTCTTCTCCGAACTTGGCTGTCTTGCCATCCGCTTGGTAGTGTAGGAACATCGTGAGAAATCCTAAACTTCTGAAGGATAAATTATTTTGAAGATACGAGGTTTAATATTCGCACTGGAGCAACGCAGCGGAGTAATGGAGGAGGAAGTAGTCATGTAACCTGTTGGACTTACATAGGCTTTTTAGTGTTTCTTACTTAACCGTTATCCCCTTAACCTTAACCAATCACTTTGTCCGTTTATCGCTCCATCTGGTAAGACTCTTTATCTCAGGAAAGGGGGTCAAAAGTTAAGTTCAAATTAATGTCAAATACTAAGGTCTGTGTTACCCTTTTTTTTTTTTTGCGGATGGAAAATCATCTAATGACGCCTTTCGCTGTGGGTGGAGCGGAAGGTGTCGACTTTACTGACTAAAACCATCCGTGTTTCTTCAGTGCCACGTTCCGGAGCCGCGGTATCTCTTTCGAACAGCCCGCAGCCCGGCGGTAATCGGCCTTGCAGGCCCCTTCACGCTGCTGACAGCTCTTTGAGGCGCGCGTGGAACAAAACGCGCCGTCGACACGGCCTGTCGTCGTTAGACGGACGGACGGCGAGCTACCCATTGCTCGCCGTCACAGGTCCGCCTACGGTGGTCAGGGGCCCGACGTGGCCCCGACGCCCGGGGCGTCTCCCGCGGCAGCCGGGAAAGCTGTTGCTCTTTCCTTCTCCGCTCCGCCACCTCCTTCGCTAGCATCACTGCTTCGCAGAAGGTGGTGACGGCATCCCATTCCGTCTCGCTCCGGACCATGGCTTCGACCAGGGCCGGACGCGAGAGTCACCGCCGCCTATCGCCGCTACGAGTACGGCGGTGCTCCGCCCAACAGGGCACACCTCCAGTCTGTGTTACCCTGGATCTGTAAAATCTCAAGCTTCATCAAAGCCAAAATTATTTTAATACTGGCAAACTTGTTCATCAAAATCGATTATCGATATCGATATTTATCGATAGCGTACTTCCTGTTGACCTAGAATCATGACATTTACTCCAATAAGGCCTTAAAGCAGAAAGTAAGGGATAAACCCGAAAACCGTAAATTTGTAGTAAATCGCACAAAACGTATTTTCTTTCGATGAAAAACTTACATTTGCAGTTGGACTATCAACCGTGATGGAAACCGATGTATGGGAGGACGTTTTTTTTTTCCCGCAAAGATAAGTTTGTCCTTCAACCTGACTTACCTTTTTCTTAGAAGCAATGTTCGGTTCTTACCTTACCTAATTTAGGAGTTTCAGTGGTGAAAGTTAGTACTTATCCTATTTCTTACACTGTTATACGTACTTTTTGGAAATAAATAAAATATTTTTATCGATTTACGATAAATTTGTAGGTATCTATATCAAAAACAGGAAAAATCGTTGAGACTCTTGATTCCTGGAATGGATGAACTATCTACATACTGATATCTATGTCAGAACTCTCTGGGCGCGAGTCCTACTCGCCTACTTAACCGTCTTTTTATTAAACTGAAGAGACAAACGAACTTACTGTCCATCTGATGATAAAGAGCTACTGTAGCACTGTAACCAATTTAAAACAATGAGGGCTACCGATGTGTTGTGACCTCTGAGGGCTAATAAGGAATGCCTTACAGTCCTTAATACTGGCTCTCTATATACTTTATAACGGAACATAGCAGTGTAAGCTTTTTGGCAGTAGAAATAGGTAAGGTGATAGTATCTACACAGACGATTTTCTAGAAAGAAAAGTTCTAGTTCTAATAAGTAAAGGCTTTAACTTTAAGTTACTTTACGAGCTTAAAATGGGGTTAAACTATTAACTTACTACTTTAAAATTAATAACTATAAAATACTGTAAACCATTAATAACTATCTAAATTTCATATAACGATTGTCAATTATGACTTATTTACATTATTTTCATAAAGGCTCTGTGAAAAAAGATGCTCATAGGCTAGTTAATTGTGAAGGATGGAGGTGAGATATGTACGTCACAAAATATATTTTCGTATGGGTCTTTTCCCTATACTCCCCTAAACTGTAATGACACCCGTTTCGGGCATCTGTTAAAAAACGCTGTAATGTATGTTATTAGAAGGTTATAATGCATAAGAATTACCGTGTAGAGGCGGTGTAAGAATATCCACTACCCAATATCGTCTCATAGGTGTACTTAAGAAACTATGGCAAATATGGAAGACATTGCGCTATGAGGCAATCTATAGGGGATGCCTATGATCATTAGTGGTCTTTGAGAAACGTATAATTAATAATATAACTAGAAAAGTTAAACAATTATTTTCATATAACTTTGTTGTCTTCATTAATAGAGTTATTTAATTGTACATAGCCTGATTGACGATTGATTCTTCCGCATATCAATGATATTAAGTTACAATTACCGTTACGATTACCGTAAAGCCTATCAAAAGTCCTGCTGCTAAACATAGGCCCCAAAGATGCGTCATAGGGAGATATTTGATATAGTTGCCACGTTTGGCAGGTGGATTAGTAACCGCATTATTTAATTTCACAGTTGTTAGTAGAAAGACGCGGCTACCCATTTTTATTTCCCTCTGCCGCCTCTGACGCTACCCTCTGGATGATATAGGTTAGTGGATATTCATATACTGCCAATACACGGTATGTTAGCAGGTAGATTTGTGACAGCATTGGTGATGCTTTTTATACCGCCGCGATCATCAATACTGTGAGTAATGTGGAATATGCAAACAAGGGCGATTTTCAAAGATTCCATAGCCATTAATGATTGAGAATGATAAACTTACAAAGCCAGACTATTCATCAAGCCTCAATAAAGAAAATTGAAAGGCGCAGAAAATAAACTCGGCCCACTTTAAAAGACCTGTCATAGTATAAAGCGGTGGGAAGAGCAAGACATAAAAATTGTTATCATTAACATTGTCCTGTAAACGAATACCGTCCTCCCGCCTGTCGTAAAAGTGAACGTTCTTTAGAATTTTGGTATACAAAGAAAAGAATTATGGAATACGACTAATATAATTTTCTATAATTAAAATAATTTTATTATTTTTAGTTTTTGTAGTTGATTTTAGTCCCAAATATTATGAAATCAACTTATAATTAGTAAAAATGCTTAACAGGTTAATCCAAACAGACTTTAGAAAAGTGCATGAGGTTTGCATGTCTAGAAATTTAAAAAAAACGTGAGTTCTCGAATCAGGAGTCTTTTCTGATCCAAAACCTCTCAGAAATAAGAGGCCTGTGCCATTGCTGGAATGTAGTACCACTACCAGTGTTGACTTTTCATAATCTGATATGAATCATGGGTCTGATCAAGAGTATTTAATGTGATCTAGAAGAAATAACATAATGACTACAGTGATCTTATACTGTCATTGGGCAAAAACTAGACGTATTTGGCAAATTAAACTAATGATATTTGCGAAAAGTTTAGACTAATAGTTTAAGCGGTTGTTCCACCAGGAAACTGTCGGACAATAATATCAGTTCCTGCCAATCGTGACTTTTAAGGTAAATTCTCTCCTACATCGGGATATACCCATGTCCAGCGAAGAAATTTTAGGCTAAGAACTCATGAAGCAATATTTACTCGCACCCACAGCGGTAGCGGGATCGCGACACGCGTAATTTTACGAAGCAATGTTATCTGCGCGTGCGAAGGCGGTTGTTATGTAAAATCGCACATGTGCGATCATAAACCGCGGAGGCGCGGGCGCTAATAACCCCTCCTCTCTCCCAAGTTTGCGGGCATTACCGCTTCGAAATAAAATTGCAGTAGGAACTGCTATTTTATTTCCATGGTGTAGAGGACTACCGCTGCAAACGCGGGGAAATATAATCGCTCTATGAGTTTTTAGCATACCGGACTGATGAGGATATATTTTGTGCTCATTATTTCAGATAAGATAGAAAAGAAAATGCTAACACAAAGGTTTTAAAGTTGTGAAGTTTTAAGCCTCTTGTAAAGGAGAACGGCAGGCTTGTATGGGAATTATGTACAGCTAAAAAAAATTCGTGTTTTGGGATATTTTTTGTTTTAATTGGCAGATAGTAGGATAGACAAGCCCTATTTAAATTCTTAGATTTTTAAAACTTGGGACGAAAAAGTTATAACCAGTTTTATTTTTTAAGGTTATGTACTAGTGTACAAATGTAGATTGTTACATATATGCACATAAACATTGTTTTGGTGATAAAGTAAATGTTCTAGATTGCTTGTCACTATCTTTGTAGTGTTTTACTTACCATTAAGTAGGGAGATTGAGATGAGGATGTAGTCACACATCACAATCCAAAACAACAGCAAAGAAGTGAAAACTGAACTAAACTGAAAGACAGATAATCTTTACATGTCAATAATAATTGCCATATGAACAAAAAAAATTTTGATGACGAACATCATTCCTATCATTAATCGTAAACCATTATGATTTTATGCAACAATTATGCATTCTTGGGTATAATATATAAGTGTTTAATTATGTATATTGTTATTTCTACTACTACTACATAAATAATTATTTATTTACTCTTACTTAATTAATTACTTTTACTAAATAAATAATTATCATTTCGATATTTGTGTTATTTTACATATGGCAACTTCTAAAAGCATAAATGCGTTTAGTTTACGCTTATATTAAGTTTATTTATTAAAATCTTTTTATTGATATTATTAATTAATCCGAAGTTCTAAAAATAGAACACTAACATAAAAATAAATGACTTAGTTGCCTTAATATGTGGTACAAATTCTATAACAAAACAACAAAAAAAGTATGCGGTACAAAATCTGCCCTTCTCCTTTGGTTTTATAACTTTACATTATACGTTTGGACGTAGAAAATTTTAAGAAATCCTACGCATTTTAGGCGTTGCACGCCGTGAACAGTTTGAATTTGAAAATAAGATTGCTTATCTCACCATCTTTAAGAAACTTCACTCGAAACTTACGACATACACATAAGAAAAGACTATCCTTGATGTTAAATAACTTTACAAAAATATTTAACTTTAAATATTTTTATTTAGTAAAAATTTAAATTTTATTTATTTAGTACATTTTTTTATACTATACAAAGCCAGCGCTTAGCTACAACTGATGGTAAGTGGTGATGTAGTCTAAGATGGTGAAACGCACTGACTTATCAAAAGCCTATTCATTCTTGCATTGAGGGTACCCACATTGTAATCGGATGGAAACGCAGATACTGGCAATTTATTCCACTCCTTTGCTGTACGCAACACGAACGATGTAGCAAACCGTTTGGTTCAAATGCATGGTAAGTCAACAACGAAAGAGTGGAGACTGGCCAAACGTCTGGATGTCCGATGGTGGAATGGAGAGGGAAGGGAATATTATGCAATTCCTGCGCAAACTCTCCGATCCTGTAGAAAACCGAATGGCTGGCTACTTTGCGCCTGTGTTCGAGGTTGGTAAGATTGGTTTTTACCAAATTTGGGTCACCAATAAGCTTCTTAGCATGCCTTTCCATTAAGCCCAAAACTGCTAGGTGGCTTTTTGCAGCACCAGCCCATATATGGCAGCAATACTCCATGCTAGACCGGAATTGCGCTTTATATAAAGTAAGCAGCTGTCTGTTGCAAGCTGTCCCGGCGTGAAGTATCGCCGCACCTTTGCAAGGACTGCTAGCTTACTTGCAGCTGCTTTGGCCTTGGACTCAATGAACCGCCCGAAGTTTAGACTTGAGGATATCTCAACCCCTAACAACTGAAGGCGGTTGGTGTATTCCAGTGATATATTTCGGAAAGAAGGAGCCGAGATGAGATGGCTCCTTTTTGCAGTGAAGAGACACGCTTGTGTTTTGGAGGCGTTGAATTTCACAAGATTGGCATCGCCCTATTCGGATATATTTTACGATCACAAACGATTTAACGTCATAAAATCACGAAACACAGTAAACAGTTAGAAGTAAGCACTAGATAAAACCAAAATATTTGATGTATGCAAACATAGAGCAAAGGAAAAGAAAGTATTTCATTATATTACAATTAATTTGAATTACTTCAAATTCTATTCATTACAAAGGTGCTAAAAAATGAATTAAAGTTCCAAAAAGTTTTAATTTAACAAAATCTCTGTTTCAACTTTGTTACGTGACCAAACTAGGTATAAACTAACTGAAAATTTGATTCTAATTGAAATCTGAGCAGCAGTGTTGAGTTTCACTTAGTTACCGTTGGAAAAGAGTTACATAATTGGAATTTAAATAATCAATTCAGACTGCGAATTACATTACCAATAGTTAGATTTCACTTTTTAATTGAATGGCATTGTTCTGGCCAGATGCTAAAACTATATTTATATAGAACAGGAGTGACAAACGAGCACACCATTTACTTGATGATAATTGGATGATGTGGTCTATACACATCTACTTCCATCTTTGATTTAGATTCAAAATGCAGATGCGCTGTTAACTCTGACGACCAAGGTGGAACGTGTCGGTGGTTACCAGTAAAATGGGTCTCAGTACCAGTAAAAGAAAAAAAAAAACATGCATACGGAACATCCATAATAAACCGAGCGATTATAAATAAAAGGCAAAGTCAGCAGATGAATGTTCCTTCATGATTCATTAAATACGGCCGATCCCACTCCAACATCCATTATTTGCTGTATTCTGGCACTAGGCTTTGTCCATCTCTAGGCTACATTTTATCAGACATTTTATCTTTTAAAGAAAATAATAAGTACCTTCTTATCATCCATAAAGCATGAAATTATATTTGACTAGTGGTCGCCTGGTTTTCGAAATTCGACCGTAATTCGCATCATAAAAACTCATATAATATCTAATATCAAAATATAAAATTAACGCTTTTTAGGCTTGATATACACTTCGCACACAGTTGAAAAAGGAACTTTTGGAATCACACAAAATTCACAGCTTATTCAGTCAATCTCTCAGTAATTATTTGTTGGCAACATTTTAAAATACTGTGGCAAAAATCTCTAATTTGTGCATCTGTTTAATCACAGACTATACATTGTTTGATATTGGCCTGATACTTATTATAGGGTTCGGAGCGGGTGTGTAATGAGACAACCATTAGGTTTAAATACACTTTAATTCTGATTTAATATAACATGTCATATAACTGGCTTAAATACTAACTTAAAGTAGGCTAATTAAACATGGCAGTATGAACGTCAAAATGTATGATTTCTAGACTTGCAATGAATAGTATACTCTGCGGACTTCCTGGCTAATAGCCGAATATTAGGCAAAAGTATTCGGAAGGAAGTAGTGTTTATTCTCTAGAGCGCTTATTCTCTCAAGCTGGGATTGTCTACGAGAAGAAAGGTGGTCCTACTGCCTGAAAATGAAGAAAAATTAGTCATTCTGCACCATTACCTTCCACTTTAATAACGAGAGGTCGAGTGCATAGACATTTATCTGATAATTATTTTTAAATATTTATAATATGGATGTTAATTATGTATATATCACTCTATAATGATAACAAGAAAAAAAAATTAATAATTTTATATAAATAAATATTTTCATTTTACCAATTATCTGACTACAATAAAACCTCTTACTTAATTATTCGGTATTCGGCCGAATAGTACCAATTATTTTGTATTCGACCTAATAAGACAAAAGTAGCCATATAGACCTATCTCCGTCGTATAGTCGGGGACTATCTGACGGACAGGGCCGTCATCTACCCCGGTCGAAACGGTGAGTGGAACCGGCGAGATGTCGTGCGGTGTCCCACAGGGTTCGGTTCTGGGGCCGCCCTGTGGAACATCGGTTACGACTGGTGCTGCGCGCCGACCTCCCTACCGGCGTCAGCGTAGTTTGCTACGCTGACGATACGCTGGTACTGGCACAGGGGTCGTACGAGGCGGCGGCGGAAACTAAGACGCGGGGCTGCGATAGTCGTTGAGAGGATCCGGCAACTGGGTCTCGAGGTGGTTTCAGACAAGTCCGAGGCCATGCACTTCCATGGTCCTCGGAACAGGCCACCACTGGGATCCTCAGTGATGGTAGGAGGGGTATCCGTCGGCGTCGAGTCGACGTTGAAGCACCTAGGACTCGTCCTCGACGGCCGATGGAACTTCGTTGAGCACTTCCGACGTTTGGCTCCCAAACTGGAACGGACCGGGGCTGCCTTCAGGCGGCTCCTGCCGAACCTGGGGCTAAACGCTTCTGCCGGAGGCTCTACGCGGGATCGTGAGGTCCATGGCCCTTTACGGGGCCCCGGTGTGGGCGCGTGGTTTGGCGCGGCTTGCCGTCCACCACCTAAACGCGCCCCAAAGGGTGGTTGCCGTAAAGATGGTTCGCTGCTACCGCACGATCTCCCGCGAGGCGGCGAGCCTCCTTGCTGGATTGCCGCCATGGGATCTGGAGGCGATAGTCCTCGCGCGCCTGCACGAATGGCGCGCGGAGGCACTATGCCGGGGGGAAACCCCGCTGCCGCGGCAAGTTGTCGCGCAGCGGACAGACTTCCGGCATGATCTCATGGCGACATGGAGAGAGCGACTGTCGCAACCCCGTGCTGGGCACGCCACTATAGCGGCGATAAGACCTCTTTGAGGAGTGGCGAGAGACGCCACGGTGTCCTCACCTTCCGCCTGACGCAGGTCCTCACCGGACACGGTGTGTTCGGGAGGTTCCTGCACCGAATCGGGCGGGAGGAAACGCCCGGGTGCTCCCACTGCGAGGATCGACCGGAGGACACGGTGGAGCACACCGTGGAGGTGTGCCCTGCTTGGGCGGAGCACCGCCGTGTACTCGTAGCGGCGATAGGCGGCGGCGACCTCGCGTCCGGCCTGGTCGAAGCCATGGTCCGGAGCGAGACGGAATGGGATACCGTCACCACCTTCTGCGAAGCAGTGATGCTATGAAGGAGGTGGCGGAGCGGGAGAAGGAAAGAGCAACAGCTTTCCTTCCCGGCCGCCGCGGAGACGCCCCGGGCGTCGGGGGCTACGTCGTGGCCCCTGACCACCGTAGGCGCGGACCTGTGGACGGCGAGCAATGGGTAGCTCGCCGTCCGTCCGTCTAACGACGACAGGCCGTGTCGACGGCGCGTTTTGTTCCACGCGCGCCTCAAAGAGCTGTCAGCAGCGTGAAGGGCCCGCAAGGGCCGACGCCTGCCAGGGCTGCGGGCTGTTCGAAAGAGATACCGCGGCTCCGGAACGTAAGGCACTGAAGGAACACGGATGGTTTTAGTCAGTAAAGTCTGACCTCCCTTCCGCTCCACCCACAGCGAAAGGCGTCATTAGATGATTTTCCATCCGCAAAAAAAAAAAAGGCTACATTTTATGTCTTGTCAGGCAAGGTTTAATTTCCTGCGATATACAACTCTTTTCATTGAAGTATAATGTAGTTTTATTTTGAAAATTTTAAATAATATTGTTCTTAATCTATTTTAACGAAAACATAATTTATACTTAGGTTTTGAAATATGCAATATTTTGTTCACCCTCAAATTATTACTTTTTAATGTTTATTTTAATATGCAAACAGATTTCTCATTCATTTGTTTTAACTTAAACTTCAATCTTTATATAAATGCATTAATGGATATGAGCCTCTCTACTAGTGCCACTACTCGGGAATTAAATATTGCAGTTAAAAAGTAAAGTTAAAGTTAAGCCTTTATACGTCCCAGCGCTGGGCATGCGCGTCCTCTCATTTCTGCCCCAATTGGTTTTAAGTTGGCAGAATTCACATGTTTTCGAAATTCCACCAATATTTTTTTTAATTTTTCAGATAATAAGATTTCCTTACGATGTTTTCTTGCACACACACACAGAGAGAGAGAGAGAGAGAGAGAAAGAGATCAGTTTAAAAAAAAAAATTACTTTTCCAGCAACAATTAAAATTAATTTAAATAATACAACTATGAATTCCTAATCAAAAGGGGGGGATAGCACTGTATCTCCTAAATACAAGTTACTAAGTAGCCTAGCCTCAGGAGACTCAGGATTCTACCCATTTCAAATAAGTCCTCTTGATTTATTGTACATGTAGAAGAAAGGAGGGGTTGGCCATGCTGAATAAGAAGTCAGGGATTACAAGATAATATTTAGTTTTATTAATTATAAATTGCACCAGGGCACTTTTATAATTAATGATAATAATTATTTCAAATTAATTATCCGTGAGCGTTTAAGATAAGCTAGCTTGGTACAACCAGTGCACCGAGTCACGTATGGTTCTGAAACAATAAGCATCGTTCGATTATGCTGACAAAATCATAAATTTTTACACATTCAGAAATATGTATACAATCAGCTCTGGTCCGGTCTATATTGATCCTTCAGGCAATTAGTATTGGACTGGTTCCTTTGAACCCTGCAACACTAATCAGTTTTGGTCCGGCAATATGCCCTTCAAAACGTTTTTTTTTTTAATAGAATCATTCTTTTCTTATTTTCTCTTTTTTTTCCGGTCTATATTGATCCTTTAGGCAATTAGTATTGGACTGATTCCTTTGAACCCTGCAAAACTAATCAGTTTTGGTCCGGCAATATGCCCTTCAAAATTCTTTTTTAATAGAATCATTATTTTCTTATATTACCTTTTTTTCTTCAAGTACAGTTTATGCTAGTCCGGAATCACTATTTCCTGTAGGCATATCATTGGAAAGGCAAATGCTCTTAGCATACCACGCAGCCGGCTGCGTGGTTATGTGGGACTCACTATGAAGTGCCTACCAACTAAACAGCACCTGTGGGACTGGCTTTGGCCTGTATGTCCTTTCTAATAATGGGGCGGTGGGGGAAATCGAGTGGCATGTCGAGTGACGTGATCGGTACACGTGTCGCTTACAATTTTTGCTGTACCGGCGTACGACGAAACCGCCATCATGCCGTCATACATATTTTGTAAAAAAAGCTACTGTTACAGCTCATGAAAAGTCCACTGCTGAACATAGGCATCCCCATGGTTTGCCTCATAGGAGAAATATTTAACATAGTTGCCACGATAGCGGGCGGATCGACAACCGCAGTTTTCTTAGTATTTTTTATAATATTAGAAACCTCCTGTTTTTTTTTTGCTCTGTCGCCTCTTAAATCATCCACGGGACGATATTGGGTAGTGTATATTACACCACCACTACACGGTCGTGGTAAAACAGTAATTATGCTTAAATAAAAAACAGTATATAAATAAAAATGAAAATGGTCTTATCAATACAATATAAAGGCTTTGTATTTAAAGAACTTACTCGTTCTTCTATTAAATATTGAGCCAAGTGGAATATTAGTACAAACGCAGTAGAAGAGGGTTTACAAAACTTAAATCTTACAGCGGTTGGATATTTACGCTTCTAGAAGCAAAATGATCCGTTTTAAGTAAAATATTCGTCAAAATGTGTTTCTGTCAGCATAGAAATAGAGCATCTATCCATATTTTCATGTTGGTTATGTTTTAGTTTGTAATTTTACTAGTGCCGGTTTTCAGAGTCAGTGTAAAGGTTTGTTCACACTAACTTGATCTTTGTGCAAACTAATACAGTGAGCGTCTTATATCTAAAAATGTGGTTTAAGTAGTACAACCATTACCGTTAAAGCCTATTAAAGTTCACTGCTGAACATAGGCCTCCCCCATACATTGCCTCACAAGGGGGATATTTGCCATATTTGCCACGCTTGGTAGGTGAGCTGGTATCCGCAGTTTGTAATTTTTTAGTTGTCACTTAGTTAAACAAATCCTTCTGTTTTCTTTTCTCATGCGTAATTTTTTACGAATACCCGGTGATATAAGGGGTTATGTTAGACTCATACCGTCTAAAATCCCCTAGGTGTTCAAACTTCGTCGCATATTGGCAGAGCCAGGACAACGATATCGCTTGCTACTGCCTCTCTTTGGGAGAGGACAATAAGTTCCTACGCACCTTCCTCTTTGGCTTTCAATTCCACACGCGCAACCCGAATCCTTTACATAAAGGCAATGTGACCAGAAAAACGAGCACTCTGATAACCAGCTTTTCTGACGCCTGTGGCAGAATTAGTAAATAGCTCAGCTACCAACCAGGTTTCAGCCTCGGGGGTAGGGAGAGTGGTGCCTCGAAAATCTCTTTCTTTTACTTCCGCGGCTCCAATGCCGCGAAAACAGCGGTACGGCTCCGCAGAGTTGCGAAAAATAGGACGAGCGGCACATTGCCAAGCCAACCCTCCTTTTACCCGCAACTCTATCTCGGCTGCGGTGGACAGGGGAGAGAACCCTCTTCCGAACTAACCAAGCCCAGCTCGGAGCGGCCACCTCGAGTCGGCCCTTCACCTCAGTCCAGCCATGAGGATTCTTCTTCTTTCACTTAGCATGACCAAGCTACTGCTACTAAGCTTGTGATACATGCTACTGCTACTAAGATTATGATGATAAAATCCCTTAAATAATGAATGACGTTTTTGCGTGAAAGTGTGTCGCCTATAGGCTGTGTACACAACGCTTTTAGTCTGAAGGTAAATATTGTGACGTACCCTCCCAGGTACAGACCGCTTATAAAGCATGCGACTGAAATATGAGCGGTCGTGGCGCTTTAGAAATACGACTGAAAATTATATGCGTTACGGAATTTTGAGAATACTTATTAGGGGAATTTGTTAACGTAGTCTGTGTAAATATTTGTTTGTATTAAATAAATAAAGTCGTATGTCTGTTTATTAAAACAAATAGAAAGGCGAATCTTTTAAAACAGACTGTGTAAACATTTGCTAGAATTGGAGTAAAAAATAAATAACCAGTGTTTTTTTTTTTTAATAGAAGAATGATGGGACGTGTTAACTTTTGCTACAATTGAATTTAAATAAAACTAGGATTTTACTACAATTGCCACGCTTGTCAAGTTGTTTTGCAATCGCAGTTTTTTTTATTAGTTTGAGTTGTTATATTTTTAAAATTGGTGAAGTTCATCTAGCCAGTATTCAAATTTTTTAAATAATAAGGTTTTGACAGAACTTATGACCCGACTAAGTATAATAGCGAAGTGTGCAGCCTCCGTAATTACTTCCTGACGAGATCGGTTGATCCATTCTATAGGGACGTCATCTCTTGTGAAAGGGGCCGACCTTGAATGATGAAATTGTGCTAATTTTGCCTTAACTTGAAAATAAATCACAACAAAACTTAAACAAACACGTTGTCGTACTAAATTGAATGTAAATCACAAAATATTTCCAAAAAGAAACACTTAAATTATGTATTCGTAAATTAAGTTCACAGTTCACAAATACAGAGTTAACTGCCTGACAGAAGCGACACGAATCTGTCTTTGTGACTGTGTGTGATAAATAGGTAATATACATATATATGATTCTTAATTACATTAAAAAAATTTCAACCATTTTATCCTGCAATTAAATATACTAAACACAAAACAAAAACTATTTCGACGAGTATTTCAACAAGTATTTACAAAAAACTATTTACGTAAACAATATGCCATATCAGAAAGCTCAAGGTCGCTCAGCGAGCTATGGAGTGGGCTATGCTCGGTCGTTTCTCTGTGTGATAAACTTAGAACCGCAGTAGAACCAGTGTGACCGACATAGTCAAACGGATTAGTAAGCTGAAGTGACAATGGGCCGGCCGGCCTGGTAAGACGTGCAGGAAGTTGATGGCTACAGGTGGTTCAGGGCCGTACTTTCTGGTATTCCTTCGGGGAGGTCTATGTTCAGCACTGGAATTGTGAAAGGCTGTAATGATGAATGATGAAGATGAATATTTTACCCACATCTGGACGTCTAAATAATCTGAATTTTTTCAGACGGTTTTAAGAACCGATGACAGTACAATAATTACATATTAAGACTCAGTATTCTCACTAGGATCATCACAGCTTATGATTATATGTGTATATAATCAT